>CAWUFW010004738.1:0-1475716 GCA_963921515.1 Calotriton arnoldi
CAACTGGCCCATCAACACCACCCTGAACCATGCTACACATCACAGGGAGTGGAGAAGGACTCACAAGATGGCTGACACTGGCTACTGCTGTGGGGAGCACAAGGCCCTGCTGCCAACTGTGCACCAACAAACAGCAGGACACCACTGACTGACATCCTGAGAGACAACTTACACTCCCTGCAATGCAAGCACGTTCCATGGTGGGATAACTGACTGGGTGGGTGGGTGGGTGGGAAGGAGGTCTGGCTGTCAACCAAACACAATCAATGCAGACCATGTTCACACCCCAGAGAATACATAGAAATGCCCAAATAATGCAGGACAATGTGCCACACCAATATCAACCCCTGACTGTGACGACTTAGGACAATACAATGTACAGGCCCGCACCCCGAGGCACAGTCACAACTGTCAGGTGTGTCAACCACTGATGCCTGCAGAAACATGACATACATTGTTTGTGTCTCCCAAAAACAGGTGATGATAGGGACACAGCAGCAGACGCTGAGGAGTCCCAGTCCCAGGCTCAAGAGGATGCCGAGCTCACTGGCGTCGTACAGCCTCTGTCCTCCTCGGACGATGAACAACCTGGCACATCCGGTGCAAGTCAACATGCTGCACCAGCAGGACCACCAGCTGCAGCACCAGCAGGTCCACCAGCTGCACCCCTGCACCCACCCCTCCAACGACTGTCACCACGAATACCATCCCTGCCGACATGGACAGAATAAGGAACAACACCAGCGCAGTGACCCTGGACCAACCTGGGGCCATGGACACCACCACCACCACCACCCCCAAGGTGGACCAGGGTTATCTGTGCGTGCAACTGCACACACTGCACATGTCAGCAGGGGTGGTGGGAGGGGTGGGAGACAGAGGTCGCTGCTTGCAGACGTTGCTGGTGTGCATGAAGACCCACAACTGGTACGCATAGCTGATGCGTACCAGTCCAGCACCGGAGAGCTCAGCCAGGTAGTGGGGCTCCTCAGAGACATCAAACAGCAGCAGGCTGCCCATCATGCCCGCTTGGACTCCCACATGTCCCACGTGGAGTCACACATGTCACGTGTGGACTCCCACATGTCCCGCGTGGAGTCCAAGTGGGATGTACTACATGAGATGACGGCGGTGCACAGGGACATATTACAATGCCTCCGCCAGATGAACAGCAACCAGTCCACACCTCCCTGTGTGCCAACAACATCTGGTACCGAACAAACTGCAACTGCCACAGGGAGGGAGGAGGACTCTGGCGGAGAGTCCCCTGCACCGCAGCAGCCTGCACTTGAGGGCCCCCCCCCAAGAAGAGGGGTCGTCCGAGGAGGGGAAAGTGAGAGGCTGATGGCCAAGCGCAACTCCCAGGAAGCCTGAACCTGTTCTGGATTTTCGCCTTTGTGCACAGACTGTTCACCCTGTTGATGGCAACACTACTCCCACACATTGCATGGGGAGTACAAGTTGGAACAATGTGTCAGACAACTGTGGCCCCGATACTGGGGATCCTGTCTACCTGGACTTTCTATTCATCTAGGAACTTGGGATTGCAAGATTCATGTACAGCACAATCCATCCTATGCACTATTATCACAGATGTATCACAATAAACACACTAATACACCATACTTGCCTCTGTCGTGATTCCAACGTGGGTGCTGTTATGGGGATGATGAACTGCAAAATTACACTGTGTATGCGAACTGCAACAGCAAGGACAACACAGGCATGTGAGTACAGGCAACGTGACACATATGAGGGAGACACACCACCAGGGCTACACAACACATACACACCTAGGCCATCTGACTCATTGCCTACACTGATGTTGCCAGGGAAGACGGTGCAATGCACAGACACCACACCCATTCCCAGTTGTAGTCAAGTAGCCCACAGGTGCAGTAAGCAAATGGCAGTCAAATGTGTGACCACAGACAACGCACATCACTAAGTGAAGCACAGGTTTATTACACAGTAGCAACATGCCGTAACCACTACAGATGCAAGGTAACCCCACCTGGTAGCGGGCACACAGTCAACAACTGTAGACAGAAGGAAGTCCATGGGTGTGGCGCACATCACCTGTAGGGACACAACAGCTACCAGCCTGGATGTGCAATCACGTCGTCGGTGGACACAGTTGACCAAACGAATCTGAAAGTACCCTGTGAAGGACAGAAATGACACACAGTCAAAAGCAATGCAGTACAGGACAGAACAGCAAAACTCATGCACAATACATGTTACAAGATACCCACCCAGAACCAAGTTAGCATGTCAACACTGTTGGGGAGTACAGCCCACCTGTCACCACACATCGCAACACACATCCTGTCAAGTAGCCCATGGACACACTCCAACAGCACCAGAGCACCACCCACACATCATGCCAACTCACATCATTCACATGACACCTCAGGATACTCACATTCAGCTAAAGAAGTTGGTGATGAGCTGTGTGCGGACATCACCATCACCATCATCATCATCATCGTCACTGGCATCGTGGTCCAGGCCAGGATCCTCCACAGGTGGCGGATGTTGGTCATCGTCATCCTGGATGAGAGGCAACTCCTTCCGCACTGCCAGGTTGTGGAGCATGCAGCAGACGATGATAATCTTGCACACTTTCGCAGGGGCATATGGGAGGGACCCTCCGGTCTTGTCCAGGCAGCGGAAGCGGCTCTTCAGGAGACCAAAGGTCCGCTCAATCACTCTCCTGGTCCGACCATGTGCCTCATTGTAGCGCATCTGGGCAGGTGTCACAGGGTTCCTGAGGGGTGTCAGCAACCACGGCATGTTGGGGTATCCCGAGTCACCTACGGACAGACAAGTGCACATCAGCTGACTTGGAAAAGTGGGCGGAATACTACAGATCAGATCACACACAATGGCACAAAGTCAGTACACACCGACAAGCCAGGCACGCTGGTTCTGCATCTGTGCCATCAACCTGGGGATGCGACTACTCCTCATCACAAAGGCATCGTGTGCTGAACCAGGGAAACGGGCACACACGTGTGTGATGGTCATGTCTGCAAGACACACCACCAGTGCATTGACCGAGTGGTAGTGCTTGCGGTTCCTGTAGGCCTGCTCCTGGGCCTGTGGTGGTACCAAAGCCACATGTGTCCCATCAATGGAGCCAATGACATGCGGCATCCTCCCCAGGGCATAAAAGTCACTCTTCACGTCAGTGAGTCGTCGCAGTCTAGGGAAATAGATGTACCGGTTCAGGAAGAGCAACATTGCCGCCAAGAAATCGCGGAGCACACGGCTGAACATGGTCTGTGACATCCCACCAGCAGACGCCACAGTATGTTGGAAGGTACCGGTGGCAAAGAAGTGTAGGGCTGCCATCACCTTCACCTTGGGGGTCAGCGCTGTAGGATACGGCCGGCCAGGCTGCAAATGTGGGGACAACTGCACTGCAAAATCCTCAATCAGCTGCCTGGTGAAGCGGTACCGTCGGATGCTGTCCCGTTCCACCATCGTTGCCAGGTCTGGGAATGGCCGATGGACAGCAGGAGCCCTGCAGTGCAGAGGAGAAGTAAGCAAGATCGTCAGTCACCCCACATATGCGGCATTGAACACACTCAAGATCCCAACATACATCATCATGAGGCACAACTACATGAAGTGTGCAGTACCGGAACGACATGTATGGTACATACATGGCCAACATCTGTCAACACGGTCCTACAGGTGGCATCAATTTGTCCCAGGTTGGCCCATTGGATATCATGATGCTGTGTCACAGTCACCCCCCAGTGACATGTGAGGACAGATGTGCCCCAGGCACCACAGCTCAACGACAGGCACATTCCCAGGGACCCTGTAATGCCACATGGACACTGGCATCACCTGGAGTATCATGTGTACACCACAACAAAACAAACATGACCCCCACAGGTAGTGGCCACACTTGCCATGGCAGGAGAGCCATGGACGTCTGTGACACACACGCACAACATCAGAGTCCATGCACACACAACGTGGATGTGGAGACTGTCTCCCATTGTGCACATGAAATCAGAGACATTGTAAACACTACATGCACAAAGACTGTGGAGGGCCATCACTATTGTGCCACTGGGACACCCTGGCTCAAACATACCGTCCCACATGGGACTCACGGGGTATGTGACATGACATACACAAACACCACTGTGAAATGTGACCATGACACATGCACAGATATGAACAGTTGCACATCACAGTGGTCACGTACACGTAACACCCAGGATCCTGTCCCCATTAACACGTGCACAGCCTGGGGGTGGCTGCCCACAGGTGACACCCACAGGACAACATGTACACCAACATACACACAATAGGAAATGCAGCCTTACATGCCTTATGATAAGGTTTGGACAGGCTGTCGTGATGTAGGTGTGCCCCTCACTCCCTGGGAGCTATCTGTGGCTGGCACATGTCCATCTGAGACAGGCATGCTGACCTATGCCAGTCACATATACAGTGATGCGTTGAACAGCAATGGACCGATCGGTGCCTCCGGCCGGCCCATTGCATTCAATGTGTGCGGGTACGCGTTGTACCCCTGTGCGCGTTGAACAGCAATGGACCGATCGGTGCCTCCGGCCGGCCCATTGCTTTCAATGTGTGCGGGTACGCGTTGTACCCCTGTGCGCGTTGAACAGCAATGGACCGATCGGTGCCTCCGGCCGGCCCATTGCTTTCAATGTGTGCGGGTACGCGTTGTACCCCTGTGCGCGTTGAACAGCAATGGACCGATCGGTGCCTCCGGCCGGCCCATTGCTTTCAATGTGTGCGGGTACGCGTTGTACCCCTGTGCGCGTTGAACAGCAATGGACCGATCGGTGCCTCCGGCCGGCCCATTGCTTTCAATGTGCGGGTACGCGTTGTACCCCTGTGCGCGTTGAACAGCAATGGACCGATCGGTGCCTCCGGCCGGCCCATTGCTTTCAATGTGTGCGGGTACGCGTTGTACCCCTGTGCGCGTTGAACAGCAATGGACCGATCGGTGCCTCCGGCCGGCCCATTGCTTTCAATGTGTGCGGGTACGCGTTGTACCCCTGTGCGCGTTGTACCTCAATGGACCGATCGGTGCGCACCCATTGACAATGGGCTTGCCTGGCAACGGACGCGTTTTCGAATTTCGAACGAGTCGGTTGCTGGAAAATCAGTTGGTCACCCACAACAATGTTGCAAAATCATGTATGTCATGAAGTTGAAATTTTGAAGGATGCTGTGGGCGTGTTTTGGTGCTGCTATTCCATGGATTGGCCAGATTCAGAAGATGCAAACGACTTGGACCTATCACTTTGGACACAAGGGACAGTATCTGCCTCTCCAGCACATATATATTGCTGCCTGTTCCCCTGAGAGCCCACTTGCCTGCACTACATGCTCCAGGACGACATCTGCCACTGCACTGCTGCTGTCTCTGCCCCTCTGGACCCTGCAATGGCACGTACTGTGGAGAGAGCCCCAGCCTTCAGCCTTGAGGAGAACCAGGCCCTGCTGGACAGCCTACTTCCACAGTACAGCAAGCTGTATGGGACACCAGGGGAGCAGGTGAGTGTTCTGTGCACTGCCTTTCTGAATGTGCATTTTGTCTGACTAGCAAGGCTGAGAGTCAGCACACCACTGGCTAGCAGGCTCACTGAGTAGTTGTCACCCCCCATAGTGTGTAGTGACTTGCACTGGACAGGTATGGTGCAGTGACAGTGCTTCTGAACAGGGTTTTACTCCCCATGCAATGATACCATGTAGTGACTTCTGGAAAACTGTCCATGGGCAGCCGTGCACTGCCTGGGTACACCATGTGCCCCTGTGATTGCGACATGTATATGCAACTGTGTCATGCACGGATATGTTGCATGTGTAGTAATGGCCTTATCACTTTGTCATCCTGACAGGCTTCTGCCCATCGGAAGCATGAGATATGGAAGGACATCGTCCGGGCTGTCCGGTCCGTGGGGGTCTACAAGCGCCGGATCCGCAACTGCCAAAAGAGGTGGCAGGACCTTCGGGGCTGGACCCGGAGGATTGCACGGGTCCAGCTGAAGCTGTCGCCTCCTCGCAGGAGGGGCGGAACACGGACCCTGACCCCCCACATGCTCAGGATCCTGGCGGTGGTCTTTCCAGACCTGGATGGGCAGCTGAAGGCCAGAGAGCAGCAAGGAGGGGGTGAGTCAAAGACTGCACTGTGTACTCTGTCTAACATGCTATGTGCCCTCCTCGGGCCAGGTTGAACTGCCACAGTACAGCAGTCATGTTGTCCAGGAGCCATGTCCCTCTATTGTGCACTGCCCACTCCTCATCTGATACCCAGGTGTGGCCCTTACATGCAGGGAATTCTGTCACTTAGGACTGTGTCCTTGCAGTTTGCTTGACTCAAGGTGGGAGACAGCATCTGTTTCCCTGACTCTGTGGTGGGCATCATGGGTGGGTCCATTGCTTACACAATGCCTGTATTCTGACATGTATTCAGCGTGTTACTTTGATCTGTGGTCCAATTGCTGAGCTGATCCACCACATGTGGCTGGGGTACCTGGCACACACCCATGCTGCGGGTGGGAACAATGTTTGGGCCCCAGGAGTATGTATATGACGTGTGTCACACATACTTAGCCAGCTGCCTACAGTCCAGGGCTCATCCCTCATTCATGTGGGGCTGGACAGTCATGCCTACTCCAGGCCATACAATACACTCTGTACTCCCACTCCCGTGTATCAGCGGACACATTGTGCACAGTGATTTGACCCCTCAGGTGTCTGCCTCTGTGTCAGTGTGCTGTGGATTAGTCGCCAGGACTGCTGTGGAGTTTCTTGGTAGGGGCTCAGCATGCCACTGGAGATGTGACCATAGGAGACGATACTTGTGTGACACATAGGTGTCTGATCAGCTGCCCATGCAGAATGGGGCATGTAAATGTGAAGTTCAGGCAGCTGTTCCCCATGCACAGCAGAGTGTGAGGGGCTCAGGTTCAGAGGGTAGTGTCACAGGTCTCCCATATGTCCAATAGGTATGACCTGGACAGATGAGGGTTAAGAGGATGTGTTGTGGGGGGATGTACATGTGCACTTGTGCAGCTCCAGGACTTGCATTCCCCATGACCTACTATTGTGACACAGTGCAGAGTGTTGTTGTCTGGCTGCAAAGTCATACATCACTGAGACAGTGATGTATGACTTTGCAGTCATGCCTCCGCCATGGCATGTGTCTACTGATTGGTGATCCTGCAGGGGAGTGACATGTGCTACATGCACACCATAGTGGCGCTGGCTATCAGGACATGGGTGCATCATGGTGTCTGTCGCTGGTATGCATCACATGCATTTCCTATTTGACTCTGGGCATCCCTTACATCCGTAAACCTGTACTGACTCAGTGGCAAGAGCTGTGATGTGTCCACACCGTGTCCTCTGCACTGTCCAACTACTGTGTACTTGGTGCATGTGTCAACACTGGGGTGTTGCAATCCAACAGACAACAGACAGATGGGTGCAAGGCCATGTGGGATGTGAGTGCCATGCTTGGCATCAGACTGACAATTGACTTCTCCTGTTCAATTAGTGCACTTTTAGCAATGTACAACTAATGATGCCAGGGCTTGCTCTGTGATGTGCTGTGCTCACAGTGGTGTGTGCGTTATGTGCAGGTGACTGATGTCTGTCTGTTTCCCCATTGTTTGCAGATACATCCACGGCCACGGAAGGGGACAGCTCCACGGACCAGGAGGAGCCGGAGAGCCAGACTGGGTCAGCAGCCGAGGAGTGGTCGGAGGGACCCAGTGGCACGGAGGGCGAGGGGAGCCACACCGAGGAGTCCTCAGCAGCATCCACCTCAGCTGAGGACCAGAGCAACTCGGAGGATGACTCCCTTGTGGAGGCGGGTGTCAGCAGCCACCACACCCCAGCTAGTGTTGCTGTCCCCGCCACCACCAGCACCACCACCGCCCTCCCATCGGCTCCCATTCCCCAGGTCCGTGGAGGCTCCCATGTCCGGGAGCGTGTCTCCTTTGGGCCAGGCACCGCACCCCCTGCCCCTGTGTCCCCTGCTGCCCTGAGTGAGGAGTCTGTGTACCTCCTTCGCCAGCTCCATGTAGGGCAGACAGCCATGCTGAGTGTCCTCCATGCGCACACCGCGCTGTTGACTCAGCTGGTGTCGTTCATGGAGGGCATCTCATCGGGCATGTCTGACCTACAGAGGGGCAATAGGTCCATGGACTCCTCCCTGACGGCAGCAGTGTCCCTCCTCAAACGGTCCCTCACCCCTCCTGCCTCTGCTCCATCCACACTCCCCAGCACCTTACCCATCCCAGGCACACACACACTGGCACAGGCACACACCAGCACACACACATCCAGCACACTGACACACACGCCAATGACAAAACGCACACGCACGCACATTCAGGGGACTGAAGCCAGACTCACAGGGGATGGGGCCCTGGAACACACACACGCATCCACATGCACTGCGCAGTCCTCAGTTCCCTCTCCCTCCAAAGCACCCTCCCTTGCCTCACCTGCAACCCCAAAGTCACAGCAGCTCTTCCTCTGTGACCTCGGCCTCTTCCCCACCGATGAAGCTGCTCCAGCATCCCGGGGGAAGAGGAAGCCCACCCACACGGAGCAGAGTGCCCCTCGCCCCCGGACACCCTCCCCCAGGCGCAGACGGACTGAGGCCCCCACCCGCAAGTCCCCCCGGAGTGCTAAGAGCAAGACCCCGCCACCGCCCTGCAGCTCAGGCACAAGGTCTCCGTCCTCCATCCCTCAGGCCCCCACTGCACAGGTGCCCCCACCACACCCTGCCCCAGGTTCCCCCACCCACAGATATACCATCCCCAAGATGCTCCGGCCTTCTCCCCCTGCCACTTGCTCTCCCAGCACCACACCCCCGCTGCGCTTGTCTGTGCCACTGATGTGGTGAGGGTGTCCTCCCCTCTGTCCAACCCACCTTGCCTGTTCCCCATTCTCCTCCCCTGGAGGTAGGCACTGCAGTGGAGTCCACTACCGCCCTGTCTGACTTGGGCACTGCAGTGGCGGACCTGTCCACCCCATCTGCAGGGTCCACTGCAGTTGTGCCGGCACCCACGACATCTGTGTCATGCCCCCCAGTTGTGCCGGCACACACCATGTCAGACACCTCCACTGCAGTTGTCAGTGGCTCTCCAGCACCCACCACCCCTTCCCTGACTCCCCTGGTGAGCCCTGATCCTGTCCCTGCGGTGCCTGGCCTGCCCCCCGGTTGCCCCTCCTAGTGGATTGTCCCTGGTATTGTGCAGGCATGCGTAGGGTGACATCTGCCAGTGTCACCCTGTTTGAACTTTGACAATGGACTGGCCATTGGCCTTTGCTCTAATTTCTTCTGGACGTCGTTATCAAACAACACATATGCTGAATAAAGCAACTTTCTTTTCTCTAGTGCTCATGCTTCAGATGTACATGTTGTTGGTGCAGCTAACCATGCCCTTGCTGCAGTGATGGTGATATCTGGTCTCATGATTATGAAGTGTTACTGTGCAGGAACCCATGTGGTCCAGGGGGAATGTGTCCTATCATGTGGTGTATCCATGTCATCAATAGCAGCATCTGAGGGTGTCATGTGTTCAGTATTTGGCAATGGGTTTCCTACTTACATTGGCAATTTCATATCTGTGGCTTCCACCCCTGCACATCTGTTGTGCCTGCCATCGTTGCATTTGTCTACTTCCCTGACCGTGTTGCCATCTCCAGTGGACATGCAGGTTTGGGCATCAATGGGGAGGGACTCATCCGTGTAGTCAGTGCAACATTGCTATACAAGTGTGTTGGATCTGTGCTGATGATTCCGTTGGCACATCCATGACCAGGCTGATGTGATGGGAGCCCTCATTTGGTGCTAATTGTTGATTGTGTGACCAAGTGCTCAGCTGACATGATGGGGCCCTACTGAGGCAACATATGGCACAGCTTTCCTCACACAGGAGTGGAGTCCCCTCATGGCAGTGTGTACACGTGTGACATTGCCTGCGCCCAAGGTGTGTGTTGTATGTGCATGTCTGTGTGTTCACTTCCATTCATCTGCGCATGCTGTGATCCCTAGTGTTGTACCTGTTTGTGATGCTTGCTGACTTGAGCTATGTTCCCCCAAAGTCTTCTCCCTGTGTTCTCTGTGATGTGGGTGCATGGCACATTACTGGTCATCAGGGTGTCACCCATAGGTGTGTTTGCTGTCAGGGCAGAGTTTGTGTGCAGACGCAGATGGGTCACAGTCAGGTTTCCCTTTGGCACTTGTTGTTTGCCCCTGTCATGTGATTTCCAGTTTGTGTTATCTTTCAGTGATTGTGACACGTTGTGTGTGTGACTGCTGGCACTCCTTAGGGTCCGGGCTGCAATGTTGGTTGTTGTCTATGTGTGTTCTTTGTGGGTGACCTTGGCTTCTTCATTGGTGTGTGACTGTGGCTGGGATCCCATTGGTCGGTGTGGTATTGCCGTCATGTCCATGTACAGCGTAGTGTGCAGTGTGTCAGACATTCAGGAGTCTTGTTGAGTGTCCATGTGTGATGTGTTTCTACACCTTGGTTCCCACCCACCACCCTGGAATAGTCATGGGTGCATGTGCAATGTCACCAGTGCATGTGTACTTCACTGCTGCACATTGTTGGAGGTCGAGGGGTGTGGTCTTGAGTGTGTGCAGATGAGAGTTGTTGCCCGGCTAGGCCCCTGCCTCCATGTTGGCCTTGGCTTACTGGCCATGCTGATTGATTTGTGCTTGTGTAGGTGTGATGGTAGTTTGTTGCTCAGGACACCTGACTGTGGTTCACAGTGTGAACGACATTTAGCTTTGTCATCACAGTGGTATTTTTATTCAGCCCAGGGTCACCACATTGTGGGGGCCCTGGGGGTGGTGCTGTGGTGTGTCTGTGACTTGCTGTGTCAGTTGTTGTTCCTACGTGCCTGTGTGACATGTGTGTTTTGTGCTCCCTCTCACCTGTCAATGCCTGCTTGCCCACATAGGGGATTTGGATCCATGAGTTACCTTAGTGTGGCAGTGTATGCACATCTGTATGATTGGTATTCAGCTCTCCTCATGTGTTGTGTTGTTGCCTGGGGACACTGGCACCCCCACCCCTCACCTGCTGTGTATGATGACAGTGTTGGTCTGCCTGTTTGTGTTTGTGCATCTGCACCACTGCATTGGCATATCTTGGGTGTGCCATTGGCTGTATGTTGTTTGGTGTGTTTCCCCTGCTGTCCCTGGGACTCCTAGGTCATCGGTCAGCACAGTGATCATGGTTTGTGTGTCCCATTGCTGCCATGGTATGGTATCTGTTCACCTCACATCTGCTGTCTCCACAGGGTATCTGCATTTGTGTGCCCATTGGTGCAAATATGTGGTTCTGCATTCTGATGGTCACTTCTGTCATTGTGTCATTGATGACTGTTGACGGTCTCAGCCCCCATGGGTGTTGTTTGTCTGCACATGGCCAAAGGAATGTTTCATTTGCACTGCAGTATTTGGCTCCCCCAATTTATGTTGCAATGGGACACATACACTACTTTGCCACAGATGAGTTTTTGGTTCTGTGACCAGGAATGATCCATGCAGTTTGGCAGTTGCAGCTCTTTCTTTGTCAACAATTACCTTTTGGTCACTGTGATGATGAGGGTGTAGACCCCATTGCCACAATGGTCAAAATGTGCTTCAGCTATGGACCCCACACTTGCCTTTTGGTCACTGTGATGATGGGGGTTTAGTCCCCATTGCCACAATGGTCAAAATGTGCTTCAGCTATGGACCCCACACTTGCCTTTTGGTCACTGTGATGATGGGGGTTTAGTCCCCATTGCCACAATGGTCAAAATGTGCTTCAGCTATGGACCCCACACTTGCCTTTTGGTCACTGTGATGATGGGGGTTTAGACCCCATTGCCACAATGGTCAAAATGTGCTTCAGCTATGGACCCCACACTTACCTTGTGGTCACTGTGATGATGGGGGTTTAGGCCCCATTGCCACAATGGTCATGGGCTGCTTGCATTGTGGGTGCCACACACATATATGTGTGGCACATGTGCTAGGGGGTCACATTGTATGTTCAAAGTCATGTTCGGTGTTGTAGGCATTTGACACAGCCTGCTCACACGCTTGTCATGGTGGTGGGGGGATGTCTTAATCTTGCATTCCCTAGGTTGTGGTGTGCTTGTTGTGTCATGCATTGTCCATCCTATGAGTGGGGGTGGTAGTAGTGGTAGGCATCCAGCCCTCCTGGCTAAGGGTGGTAGTAGTGGTGGGCATCCTGCCCCCTGGCTAAGGGTGGTAGTAGTGGTAGGCATCCTGCCCCCCTGGGTGAGGGTGGTAGTAGTGGTGGGCATCCTGCCCCCCTGGGTGAGGGTGGTAGTAGTGGTGGGCATCCTGCCCCCTGGCTAAGGGTGGTAGTAGTGGTGGGCATCCTGCCCCCCTGGGTGAGGGTGGTAGTAGTGGTGGGCATCCTGCCCCCTGGCTAAGGGTGGTAGTAGTGGTAGGCATCCTGCCACCCTGGCTAAGGGTGGTAGTAGTGGTAGGCATCCTGCCACCCTGGCTAAGGGTGGTAGTAGTGGTAGGCATCCTGCCCCCTGGCTAAGGGTGGTAGTAGTGGTAGGCATCCTGCCCCCTGGCTAAGGGTGGTAGTAGTGGTGGGCATCCTGCCCCCCTGGGTGAGGGTGGTAGTAGTGGTGGGCATCCTGCCCCCCTGGCTAAGGGTGGTAGTAGTGGTGGGCATCCTGCCCCCCTGGGTGAGGGTGGTAGTAGTGGTGGGCATCCTGCCCCCTGGCTAAGGGTGGTAGTAGTGGTAGGCATCCTGCCCCCTGGCTAAGGGTGGTAGTAGTGGTAGGCATCCTGCCACCCTGGCTAAGGGTGGTAGTAGTGGTAGGCATCCTGCCCCCTGGCTAAGGGTGGTAGTAGTGGTGGGCATCCTGCCCCCCTGGGTGAGGGTGGTAGTAGTGGTGGGCATCCTGCCCCCCTGGCTAAGGGTGGTAGTAGTGGTAGGCATCCTGCCACCCTGGCTAAGGGTGGTAGTAGTGGTAGGCATCCTGCCACCCTGGCTAAGGGTGGTAGTAGTGGTAGGCATCCTGCCCCCTGGCTAAGGGTGGTAGTAGTGGTAGGCTTCCTGCCCCCTGGCTAAGGGTGGTAGTAGTGGTAGGCATCCTGCCCCCTGGCTAAGGGTGGTAGTAGTGGTAGGCATCCTGCCCCCTGGCTAAGGGTGGTAGTAGTGGTAGGCTTCCTGCCCCCTGGCTAAGGGTGGTAGTAGTGGTAGGCATCCTGCCCCCCGTGGGTGAGGGTGGTAGTAGTGGTGGGCTTCCTGCCCCCTGGCTAAGGGTGGTAGTAGTGGTGGGCATCCTGCCCCCTGGCTAAGGGTGGTAGTAGTGGTAGGCATCCTGCCCCCCTGGGTGAGGGTGGTAGTAGTGGTGGGCATCCTGCCCCCCTGGGTGAGGGTGGTAGTAGTGGTGGGCATCCTGCCCCCCTGGCTAAGGGTGGTAGTAGTGGTGGGCATCCTGCCCCCCTGGGTGAGGGTGGTAGTAGTGGTGGGCATCCTGCCCCCTGGCTAAGGGTGGTAGTAGTGGTGGGCATCCTGCCCCCTGGGTGAGGGTGGTAGTAGTGGTGGGCATCCTGCCCCCCTGGCTAAGGGTGGTAGTAGTGGTAGGCATCCTGCCACCCTGGCTAAGGGTGGTAGTAGTGGTAGGCATCCTGCCCCCTGGCTAAGGGTGGTAGTAGTGGTAGGCTTCCTGCCCCCTGGCTAAGGGTGGTAGTAGTGGTAGGCATCCTGCCCCCTGGCTAAGGGTGGTAGTAGTGGTAGGCATCCTGCCCCCTGGCTAAGGGTGGTAGTAGTGGTAGGCTTCCTGCCCCCTGGCTAAGGGTGGTAGTAGTGGTAGGCATCCTGCCACCCTGGCTAAGGGTGGTAGTAGTGGTAGGCATCCTGCCCCCCTGGGTGAGGGTGGTAGTAGTGGTGGGCATCCTGCCCCCCTGGGTGAGGGTGGTAGTAGTGGTGGGCATCCTGCCCCCCTGGCTAAGGGTGGTAGTAGTGGTAGGCATCCTGCCCCCCGTGGGTGAGGGTGGTAGTAGTGGTAGGCTTCCTGCCCCCCTGGGTGAGGGTGGTAGTAGTGGTGGGCATCCTGCCCCCTGGCTAAGGGTGGTAGTAGTGGTAGGCATCCTGCCACCCTGGCTAAGGGTGGTAGTAGTGGTAGGCATCCTGCCCCCTGGCTAAGGGTGGTAGTAGTGGTAGGCATCCAGCCCCCCTGGGTTGGGGTGGTGGCGCGCATTCAGGCCCCTGTGTGCATATGTGGCATTGGTGATGGGCATCCCGCCCCTATGGTGCTGCTGTTGCTGGTGTAAGTATATTCAGATTCCCAGTGTATGTGTGTGATGTGTCGTGTACGTGTTGTATGTGTTTTGTGGTTGGTGTCTGACTTACCTTCTGTGCCGTACGCGTCCGTGCCTGATCCGGTAGTAGATGTAGAATATTGGTATGATCGGGACGAAGGGATTCATGGTTGGTTCGTGTCGTTCGTCCTTCTCGTTGCTTCGCGTCGTCCTCGTCGCTTGGCTTCGTCCTCGTCGCTTCGCTTCGTCCTCGCCGCTTCACGCCGTCCTCGTCGGTGCCGTGTCTCGCCTCGTAGCCGTGGATCGTGTTGTGGCGCGATTCGGAGCTTATGTGCGCCTCTCCCGGATGCTTTGACGTGCCGTGCGTAGCGACGGGTTCGGCGCGTACGGAAAGCGCATCGTACTTGTTCGGCCGGACGGGGCTGCATTTTCCCTTCCGTGCGACTCGATTCGGCGTTTCCGGATTCGCCTCGGTCGGAGAACAGGACCTGGTTTGGGTGAGTACGGCTCGGCCGGAATTTTTGCTGTTGTGCGCATCGTACTTGCTCGTTCGGTGTGCTGTACGGATCGGTCGGGAAACTGGCTTTCGCATGGCTTTTTTCCCGACCGAATAGTATTGGGTGCGCCTCCGACCGAGATCGGAATCGGCCCCTTAGCCTTATAAATAGTAACAATTTCATTCTTGGGTCTTTTGCCAAGTTTAGTTGCAAAGTTAAGCAACACCAATGAGCCTTTTATAAAGTGCAGTTTTCTAGTATTGATGACCTGTTTCCAAAAACTGTGTGCTTTAAACAAAAACCCTAAGTAGGAAAAGGTAGTGGTGAAGCTCAACTTAACATCCCAGACCTTAAAATCATGGCACTTCTTGGCTTTCAGCCTGCATTTCATTACAAACGTTCAACCAAATTCTCGTTTAACCCAAATCTTTTATATAATTAACAAAACAGGTGAGCAACCACTGCAACCCCAAGGGGTGCGAGACACAAGCACGGTGTTGTCAGCGTAGGGCAGGGCTGTAATTGGGTAATGTCCAATCTGGGGGAGGTCCTGCATCGTTCAGTCAAAACTGTACTAAGATTATAAAGCACGCATGTACGTAGAGTAGAGAACCAAGCTGCCTTGCATTAACAGAAGGGAGCTTAGTAGCCTGTTATTGGACTGTTATTGGACTGTTTAAGCAATTCATCACCCGCTGCAGTTCCTTCCTGGTGTCTTTTTGCACTTGGGAGGTGGTTGAGATAATGTGTCAGGTGGAGAAGTGGGAGTAATAGATTGAAAATTGCTTTGCACGCACCCATTAACCTCAATATCTGCCACATTCTCAGCAGCCCCAGAGTTCCTCCTGGCTGAAATACTTAATGGTAGATTACTTTGGAATTCTGATGAAGTCTAATGACAGATTACAAGTCTCTCTTCAACCGTATTAATTTCTTTGTTAATAACTCCCATTACACTGGTTAAAAAATTACTAATAAAAGTGGAAGTCTTACCCGGAGCCTTAGCCACTGTAGGGGTAAATTTTCTTTTCACCATGATTAATAAATTAAGCAGAAAAAAGTAGCAAAGAAATAACAAAGGTAAACTGAAAACAAAAGCTATGAGAGTTGTCCCTGCCGAGACTCCTCTAGGCTCTGACGGGCACAGATGGGCCCGCTCTCGGCCCTGTCTTTGCTGGGGCACACACCCAGGCATGTCCTGTGCACTTTCTGTGCTGCGAGATTTGTCCTGGGATTAAGGACCCCCACCTGGCGAGTTGTTCACTTGCCCCACCTTCTCTTTAGCAGGACACTGTGGGTTTAGCAGTGCCAGCCCTTCCTACTGTTTCCTGATGCTCTGTGTCCAATGCTCCAGGATTCCTCCTGGGCTAAAGTCTCCCCACCCAGTGTGTTGTTCATCAGGCCCACCTTCTCCAAAGCAGAACATTGTGGGCTTACAGTCCCAGTCCTTCCTGCTGCTTCCTGCTACTTTGTGTCTCATGGCGTGGGATTCATCCTGGGGATAAGTACCTCGCCTGGTACGCTGTTCACTGACCCTGTGTTAGACTTGGCATATTTGGTGTGGTTTCCCCTGACTTTTTGCCTCTTCCTCCTGTATTTTTGATGCTATGCTGGATTTTGTTTTTGCTGGCTTAGATGCTTTGGGCACTTTACCAGTGCTGATCAGTATCAAAGTGCAAGTGCTCCCTGTGTAAATTGTCATTACAATTGGTTCTCCCTGATTGGCATATTTGATTTACTGGTAAGTCCGTAGTAATGTGCACTGAGTTTGCCAGGGCCTGTAAATCAAATGCTACTAGTGGGCATGCAGCACTTATTGTGCCACCTATATGAGTAGCCCTGAAAAGGTGTCTCAGACCTGTCACTGCAGTGTCTGCGTGCAGTTGTGAGCTGCCATATCGACCTGACAAGTGCACCCACTTGCCAGGCCCTAACCTTCCCTTTTCTTACATGTAAGACACCCCTCAGGTAGGCCCAAGGTACCCCATGGGCATAGTGCAGTGTATGTGAAAGGGAGGACATGTACTGGTGTGTGTGACATGTCCTGATAGTGAAATGCTGCCAATTTCGTTTTTCACTATTAAAATGCTATCCGTCCCATAGGATAGAACGGGAGATACTTTGTAACATCTTACAAGTATAACTTGCCATTGGGACAAGATAGAAGAATAAAGTTTAGGCTCTCCGAACTCAGGAGTTACTAATACATCTGATAGTAAAGATGGTTTTCAAATTGTGCGTTTCAAAATGCCACTTTTAGAAAGTGAACCACAATAATATCACAATAATATATATACAGCTGGAATGCACTCATTTAAACTCAATCAAACATAATCATCATTTCTTCAAAAGTTAATCAAAATCAAAATCAAGTCTGGCGTTTATTGTTAAAGGTACGCTCTTTGAGTATATTCAGCTTAACACCATTGTATGTTTAGTCATTTTTAACACTTTTGCTTCATATGGTTAGCACTTTGGTGAGCATGTAACGGCATGCATGGTTCTTCCTCCTTTAACTTCAAAGTCACACCAGCTATTAAGGTATTAGAGCGTTGAGCACTTTTTCAGCATGAAACTGCATGCATGGTGTTTTAGCCTTTAACCCTGATGCAGCAGTCACACCAGTCATTAAGGTATTAGAGTGCGGAATCCTGTATCCTGTTCGTGATTTTTTCACTCTTCACGTTGAGCACCTTGGTTCATCTATTTTGTCTCTGCATGTGGCCATTTTCCAGTGACACCCCGTATGTTAGCATCACGCACATTTGCCCTGCCCTAGTTTTAAGCCTCTCTTATATTTTTCTGAATTAGCAATATCTGTTAGTAGCTATCGCTATTTAATAATGTCAATGTTTTCAGATTCCCCTGACGAAGGGCTAGTGAAAAAGCCCGAAATGCATTGCGAGAAATCATATTTTCAACCATCTCGCTGATATTAAGCCTTTTGAGTTTCCCGTATGAATTTGACTTCATCTGCAACTCATGGAAATAAAAGCAGATTGAACAACTCTTCACATCTGATTACCTGTTTGGAAGTTTGGACACATTGATTCGTTTGTGATTCACTTGGTTTAAGAACTGTTTAATCTTTAAATAATTAGTTTAGCTGTTGTTCCGAGTTTATGTACACTTTTTCAAGTGACTTGTAGTAGTGTACTCAGTAGTCTTGGATATATATCCGGGCTTCGTTGCTTTCACTTTTAGAAAGTGGGCATTTTCTTGTTTAACCATTCTGTGTGCCTCTGTGTGGTTGTGAATTGACTGTCTGGTTTTGGAGTGACAGGGGCTGGGAATGTGCATTCAATGTAGAGAGCCCCCGGGGGGGGTTGAGGTGTGCCTGGCCCGTCCTGGATGACTCTGAGCTGAGCTGAATAGATCTTGGCTGTATTTAGAGTAGTGGGAGGAGTTTTCCTTGCACCTAAATAGGGCCTGTTTTCCTTGCACAATGTTGTCTCCACCCCCTGTGGTCATACTGGACTAGTGAGGACAGAACTGGTTTGGACTGGGCTCAGAGACCCTGGCACAAAGAAGAACAAAGACAAAATGGAGTATAACTAGTGGACCTTAAACCCCAGAATTTAGATCACTTCTGGGCTCAAGAGGAACCTTTGCCAAGGAGAAGAGCTGGAGAGCTGTGAGGAGGAGTACTGCCCCTTTGCTGTGTGCTGTGTGGGGTTGGCCTGCAGTTGCTGTTTCTGCCAAGGAAAGGACAAAGCCTGGAACTTTTTTGAGAAACCTTCTTGAAGAAGAATCTCCAAAGGCTTGTGTCTGCTGGCCTCCTGTTCTGAAGTCTCAGGGACACAAAGACTTAACCTCCAGCTCCCCTGAACTCTACTGCTGAGAGTTCTGACCTGCAAGGAGGTGCCTGTTCCATTTTTGGGCCTCTGTTGGTTGTTACTGCTGTTGGGAGCTGGAAGAAACAGAAGAAACTAAGAAAATTGACGCATCGCCCTTCTTGCGGCTGTTTTTCCAATGCAGCACCGCCGTGCGGGAAGACTCTCCACGCACCGCCGCCATGCGCTGCAGAGAAGACGCAGCACCTGCAAGAACCAACACATCATGGGATTGTGGCTGAAGAAACCAACCCAGCGCTGTTTGGCGCCGCCTCATCAAAGCCAACGCATTCTGGATTTCCACGCATCGCACCTGTGTGGCAAGTTTTCCCAACGCATCACCCGCAGACCAGAACCATCTTGGAATCGGTGTATCACTTCCCCATACATTCCGGATTCGAACTATCACTTCTCCTGGGTGCAGCAGAACTGTTGCGTTGCCTCCCCAAGGACTCAAGAACTGAAGCATTCCTTTGTTTTTCGACACGTCCCTTCTCTGCGGCTGTTTGGCCTTGTGAATTTTGACGTATCTACTGGTACTTTGTGTAAAATCATGCATCCATAGTTTCCTATGGACCAAGTTGCTTGAAACCTTTTAAAAGTCATATTCTTATTACATGTATGTTGGATTTTTGTCGTTTTTGTCTTGTGTTGGTTTAGATAAAGATACCTTATTTTTCTAAACTGGTATGGTGTACATTTGTGGTGTTATCACTGTATTACTGTGTGCTTTGAGTTCAAATACTTTACACATTGCCTTTGGGATAAGCCTGTCTGCTTGTGCCAAGCTACCAAAGGGGTTAGCAGGGGTTATCTAAAGTGTGTATCCCCCTTACCCTGACTAGAAGCAAGGGTCCCTACTTGGCCAACCAGAGACCCCCATTTCTAACACCCTGCCTTCTCCAAAGCAGGGAGTTGTGGGCTTAGCAGTCTCAGCCCTTCCTGCTTCTTCTTGCTGCTCTTTGTCCCTTTAGCTATTAACTGACTTAACCTCTCAGTTACTTTTGATATAGTTCACCATCCCATCCCCTCCTTGTTCACCTTGAGATGTTGTTGTTATCACAAAGAATTGGACTGGATTCTTTAAATGCACTAAAATCATCGCCAGATCACCTTGACTCCTCCTTTCTCTTCCCCTCCCTGTCATGTCTACTTCAGGACCGGTCCGGGCTCTGTCAGTTCTCCGATATTCTTCACTGTCCACCTCTGACCCCTACCCTATCTGATGGAATCCTTTGGGCACAAACAACATCATTGTTGACATTGAGAGAAGCGTTAGTACTGACCTCAAAAATACTCCCTGAATTCTATTCAACACCTCGTAAGAATAGGTGCAGCCAAATACATACCTCATAGTAGAATGCATGTAGTGGGCATGTAATGCAATGCTAAATGCTCGTGGGTGTGTGCTGGGTACATATAATTGTACAGATCTTCCATCAGACCACTATTTAGTTGGTCAGGTTACATGCCCTCCCACCCCATGGGGCTAAAAGAATTAATGATGTAACTAAGAATGCTATCACTTATGTCATGCATGATGCCTTAAACAATACGAATTGAGATGTAATTATTAAGTTTATGTGTAATGAGTTAGGTTTGCACGTCATTCTAGCCTTTGTATGTTCAGGCACACGTGCCCACTGAGAAACATCCTAAGTGCATGCCTTCACTTCCTGTTTGAATACTTTAATTAGGGGATAATCAAAGTACTAAAATAGTTCATGCTACTGGCAACAGCTTTCTTTATTTACGATTTTGAACAATCCAGAACTAGGCTCTCACTGGCATCCTTTATAGGTTCCACCATGTCAGGGTTTCACGGTAACCAAAGAATGAGCAAATATCACCCCAAGAATATTTATTGTATGTAACTTTGCCCCAAAAATGATAATTCGGGAAACCCAGTGACCAAAATCATTTACTTTCCATACGAACATGAACAGCTTCCATTGATCTTGCCCTCTTTGGTGGTGACTATAACACGTCAGTATAAAGCCTTTTTGAACCTACTGCCTTCCCTTGTTGCATTGACCATATGATCCCTGAGGCTCCTTTCAGTCACTCCTGTTGTGTCCGAATGGTTGGATACTCAAATCAGGATCTACCCTCCTAATACCCTCACACGCCTGTACCTTTGGTGTACTCAGAGGATAGGTTAATTAGGGATGTGTGATAGTGTTGGGCTTTACTTTTCGGGTATAATCTAGAGTACCTACAGAATGGTGTGGACTGTGGCTCTGTGGGCAGGAGCGAAGCTGAAAATGGGAGGACCAGTCAGGAACAGAACAAGATGGAAATACTTACAAAAATTATCACACAACATCTCTAAGATTTCCCTCTCAACCTCACTTCCTGTTTGAGTGAAAAGCTCAGCTGGGAGTGCTAAAAGAAAAAAGCAACACTTTCTACATTTGTGCTTTACCATGATAGGACACAGAGGCAGGATAAGCTTCATCGGAGTCCTTCATTTCTTAGACTACAAACTAGTTTCACATAGAGCTTATTTATTAGCTTATTGAATTAGCAAGATTTGTTTTTTTCAGTGCGGCCGGTGCAGTTAAGAGCGGTGGGGCGGGTGGGGGTGCGGAGTCAACAGATGACGACGAGGGAAAATAAAATTTAAAAAAGAAAACCACTTGCCTTGCATTTACTGCATTGCCGACTCGGCGATGCGGCGAGCGAAATGTTAGTGGGTTTTTTTTAAAAAAAATTTATTTTCCCTCGTTGTCGTCTGTTGACTCCCCCCCCAGCCCGACCCACCACCCCACCGCTCTTACCTACACCAGCCGTTCGGCGATGCAGCGATCGCAAGGTAAATGGGTTTCTTTTTTTAAATTTGATTTTCCCTTGTAGCCGTCTGTCGACTCCCCCCACCGATCTTACCTGCACCGGCCGTCACAGTGTTTTTTTTGTCTTGATTATTTTGTTCTCAATCATTCGGTAGTGCTATTTGTGACCGGTTACGTTATGCCTGCTAGTTGGTTGCTGAGTCATTCAAGACGTTTAAATGTCTTCATAAATGTTGTTTGCCAGACTTTACTAAAACTATCCTGTCCTCTCATTTCAACTTCTACATCTTGGTTTCATGACTACCCTTGGTTGCCTTTCTGGTGATGTCCCTAATCCTGGGAGAACACCCATCCATTGGCGGCCCGCATAGGGCGTGCTGCGGGGCGGTGGGGCGGGGGAGGGACAGGCTGGGGGGGGTAGTAAACTCGGACATACGACGTCAAGCTGCACGTCAAGCTACCCGTCCTCTCTGTATTATTTAGCGAGGTTGCCATTTTCCTGTGGTGGTCGGAGGTGCAATGCTACCTACGAGTTTGATTGGAAACCTGCCCCAACACATCACACCACATGGGACCTGACGATTACCTAGACAAGATGTCTGCAGCCAGGCAGGTCGAAAGACAGACAGACAGGGAGAAATACCCAAATAAACTGAATGTTTTTATGGGATAATTTTGCAGAAGAGTGGTACTACATAATGTTTCAAGGTAGCGAAATTATATTCAAGAACGTTAAGCTCCGGAGCCATAACGATTACATCTGTGACACTGAGAAATGGAAAAGCCCCGGGGACACCGGGGATAAAAGAAAGTGCAGCGAGTCTGTCCACATAACGGATAACATGTAAACACAGCTACTTATTCACAAGCACACAGGCAAAGGGTGGATTCTAGCTTGATAATTTACGTATATCCGAGAATACAAATTGTCAGATCTATGTAGTCATCATAAATCAGTGGAAACTGCCTTAAAATATTTGCTTTAAATTTAGTTCTAAATATGCATATGCGCGTCTTGAAAATGTCTGACTGTGGCATGATGTATTTTTTTCAGGAAAAGTTGTTTGCATTTCCCTACAGCATTTTTTAAACACCAAAATAACTCATTAACAAAGTTCCGCCTACCAGGCGCTGCTGTAGAAACAAGACTTTGTGTTGGGTCGAGCCTCTTTCCCTACCCTTCCACTTTTGGGTGTACATCATTTGTCTGTGTCACGAGGACCTTGCTTTGATCTGAAGAAGGATAATCGAGCAAGGTATACTATAGACAAAGAGATCTGTAACAAAAATCAATCGAAACTTAGAGTGAATTTGCATCACCTTTTAAAAAAATCCATTACTTATAAAGAATGTTAAAGGCAATAGACCCTTCGAGCCACTCACGATAATGCATTGTGATTTCATCGTTTTCTTTCCATTATTGGGATGCAAATTGCTTCTACCAGCGGTAATGCGAGGAAAACATCTGTATCGTTCAAAGATGTTTTTGTTTCCAGAGAATAATTAGTCAATGCTTTACTCGAAGAGTAATGTCTCTCCTTTGTAAACTAGTCTTTCTTTGGATAAACTCATTTCCAAGTTTTAGTTCTACTGCGCATTTTATTAACTGCAGTTATAATATTATAGAGTTATGTATCAGCAAGATAAGCAGAAAACGTTATAAAATATTATATTAACGACTTAGCTCAGCACTGTAATCTTTCGATTCCTGCTCCTCTATATAAGGCCATAAAAACACATAAAGCAGACAGTACAGTAAAAAGATAATATAAAACATTAAAACGAGATGAGACGGGTCATCATTCTGCAACAATTACAGTACGTAAAAATGAGCATGGCCATTCATTTGGTGTTGACATTAAACAATAGGGGGGATATTCTCAAGAACGTGTGTTAACTATCGCAAAATTAGCTTAACGCAACTTCCCACATCGCAGTCTATAGCGGGAAAATAACGCTGTGTTAACGTTGTATTCTCAACCCGGCGGCACCATGCGATAGTCTCACGATAACGCGCCAAATGCCCGCGTTAAAATTAACGCAACACCGAAAAAATGCGAAACACGAACGCGAAAAAAGTTGCGATGTCCCAAATCGCGATACAAAAATCAGCGATCACCAGCGACAGGCCTGCAATTCCCACGCGTCATGCGGGAAAATGCACTATAAATGCACCGAAAAACACAAACAAAACAAATTTAACTGCGAAGCACCATGGAGGAACCTGGAGCAAATACAGAGGACGACCAGACCCCCACAAGCCCCCAGGAGGACCAGCCTGGGACCTCGGGGTCACGGAAGGGCAAGGAGAAGAAGACGAGGTTCAGTCCGCAGGAAAACAGGATCATCATCACGGATGTGATAGAACACCACCAACAACTGTTCGTCACCCCCAACGCGTCATTGGCAAATAAAAATGCAATATGGCAGTCCATCCTCGATAAGGTGAATGCAGTCGGAGAGAGGAGGAGGACAATTGGAGAGGTCAAGAGGCGCTGGAATGATGCGAAGCGCAAAACAAGAAGAAACTCGCTGACAACCATCAGGCAGCAATGCAGACAGGAGGTGGCAGTCCAGCGGAACACCAGGAGATGGATGAGATGGGGGAAATGGTGTCCACAGTCATCAGTGGGGAGACGGTGGCAGGAGTTGGGGGTCCGGACACTGCTCGACATGATCGGACACAACAGCACCAGGGTGAGTACCGAACAGGGACTGGGGGGAGATGGGCACAATGGCACACATGCACAATGAAGTGGAGCACACTGCACACCCACAATGGCTCTGGATCATGTCCCTGATCCCCTAGGCACACTGCAGCACACATACAAACACCAAGTAGGACCCCGTCCACTATGGGCACAAAGGGGTCCCTCCCCACACAGCACCAATTTCACAACCAACCCATGCACACGTGGCAAAACCAGCAAAGCTGCGTGTCTGTGAGCCACACTGACAATGCAAGTGACACTGCATGACGAATAGCATGGCTGCAGTACAATTATCATGACATGGTGCACGCCACGACACTGAGGTGGCTGAGTGTGGAACACATCCGGAAAGGAGCAGGTCACACTCTGACACATCCACGTGCACAAACAACCCCTGACGTCAACAACCCATCTGCGGATAAACCATGCCCAAGAGTCCAAAATACGAACAAGAGCCAAAAGTAGCCAAGTCTGCAACATCTCAGCACTGTAGAAGCACAGAAGTCAAAAGCACACCGCCTCAAAGGGATAAGGGGCAGCAAAATCACAGCTGCAGGGGCGATTCTCCCACAATGCAGCACACACTCATAGCAAACACAGCACATCAACATTGACGACAATGTGGTACAAAGTCCAACACTTTCACTACAGAACAGAGGACACAACTGGTGTCGCTTGTGCGTAGAAACTGGCCAATCACATCTGGCATAGCAGGAAACTGTGAGATGATAATGTATGTGTACAACCTCACATCCGTCATGTAGTTCAAATGTCCACTGTCCCGCATCAAATAGTCAGCTCCTCCCAAACAGTCACAATGTACATTGTCATGCAGTCTGTATGTAAACGTGAACAATGCGTCAACATACATGTGAACACAATGTTAAAATGCATCTCCCCTTCACATTGCAGAGGAACAATCAACACCTCCTGCAGAGCAGACCAGACAACACATCAGTGATGATGAAGAGGACCTCCACACCTTCGACACCGACGCCCTACAACAGCTCATGGACAGCTACGGCAACCCACCTCCAGGAGCAGGGCAGCCCAGCTGCATCCAGGAGACCCCACCCCCTGCACAGACCACACAGCAGGAAGCACCTACCACCACGGCTGGCTCCCAGCACCTCACCCAAGAACACATCGCATTCCGATCCCAGGTGTTAGACTGCCAGAAGGAGGTGGCTGAACAGGTGCGGGTGGGGTTCGACCTCATGGCCGCCAAACTAGATGACATACGTGGGTGTCTAAGTCCCATCAGGGACCACTTACACTCCCTAACGGACACCCACAGTTCGCTCCATGATGTCCAACAATCCAAGCCCGACATCGCTGGAGTCATGACTCTGAGACGAGAACAACTGTCTAGTCAGAGTGGCCTCAGCGATGTCACCCGAGAGTTGGCACAGATGCAGAGGATAATGGAGAACATGGAGCGGATGCATGCGGAAAGAATGGCTGCCACGGATGCACACCAGCAAAAACTTGTTGGGATCTTCTATGCCCTGCAGATCCTCATCATTGCATTGCTGCCACTAAGGCAGTCGCTGATGAATGCTGCTGGTACTGCTACACACACATCTCCGGCCCCTGATGTGTCAGTGGCACACAGTGCTGCAGACCAAACAACAGCACCCACGTCAGCCAGATGACACAGAGGACGAAGATGCGGGTGATTCCACCTTTGTATTAAGAAGGAGCCAGTAGCATTCATCTCTGCTATATGCCCTGTGTCAGCTTGGTTCTACACTCTGCATCATGCCTGTAACAACACCTCCCACTGTCCCCCGAAACACTCTGCGACACTCACCTTGGACCTCGACATGGACTGCCATATTTTGCTTGCTTACCAATGATACAGCAATCAGACTGCAGACTGTACTCATCCTCTTCCGATGTACTTGTCAATCCCTAAATGACTCTGGCTGGCCCTCCACTGGCTACAATGTAATGTGGGGTTTGCATGGCCATGTACTGTTCCAGCTCCGACACTCCACCGAATGTGAATAAAACATTCCAAAATCACACAGATGTGTCATGTCCATGATCGATCAAGTATGAAAGTATGGATGAATGTAGGGACATTCATTGCACAAAAAGGTACACCCGGGGAAATGAAAGCAATGCGCATGTTTGTCCGTGACCCACATGGCCAATGAGATGACTGGGAAGGTGTGCACTAGCTGTGGCCTCATTGCTCTGAAACAACAATTGCGCAATTTCACAACTTTGACCCACGCAATGTTTGAAATAGGGCTGTGTATGAAATGTCAAAGTCGTTGGCAGGCCTAAAGTATTGTCCCCCATCACATTTGACAACAGAACATCTCTCTGCATACCTACATGTGTGTACCCTCCCTCCAGCAGTATGTCAGATTGAGGAACGATGCCAAGCGCCGCTGTCCACTCACCTTGCACAGGTGTGTGTCAACCCGCGTTGTGGGCCGCTCATGTATTCGGAGTCCAGGTGAATACAGCCATGTCCACTGTTGTCATGGAATATGTGACCAGTTCTCCAAGATGCAACAAGGTGTTGGGACCTGTGCAATGGCTTACAATATGTTGTGGCTCCAGGTACGTAGTTACTCGTCCATGAAGACGATTGCAGCTTCGTAGGCTATCATTTCCAACATGAGCTCGTTGTCGTCTTCAGCGAACAGGACGGCGAGCAAATCCATTAGCAGGTCCGGACAGGAGTGCTGCGTCCACCCCCTTTCACCAATATGCATTACAGCCCAATAGGGGAGCGGTTCAATGTGGTTACTGCACACAAGGAGTTGTGCAATCTCTCATGTCCGGCTGCCAGCATGTATGCCAAGTATCAAGGCATCCCATGAACGGGTATCACGCTGACACGCCTGGTCGTGGGCCAACAGGGGGCGCACACACATGTCAGGATCCAGTTCAGCTACCGTCCTGTTGGATAGGCAGACATCCATGGACCACTCGAATATGCACGATCGACAATGCAACACAGGCTGAACGCAGGTGACGTTGGCAGGGCGGAAGCTTAGCCGGTAACTGATCCGCAGCACTCCCAATGGCAGTGCCCCCAGTAAATGCAGCATATGTGCACGGTACAGTTCCAATTGACAGGGGTTGTGCATGTGGCTGGGATGTTCTGCCATTGCGTTGGTGGCTCTCGTGGAACCGGCACTCTTTTGACCTGCGGAAGTTATGTGGATGATATGTCACTGCTCGGAGCAATGAGTCGTATGAGTGTGCAACGTTTGAATGTATGGGTTGTTGTGTGCGTAAGTGTCAAGGGCATTCCGTGCAAGAGTACCTTGAGCACGGACTTCTGTGTGTGGGGTGTGGATACGTTGGTCTATCATTAGCGCTGTGCGTAGTGTGGGAGTCGTCATCATCTGCTATGGTATCTCTCTCAGCGGGTGCCTGCCGCATGCAAAAGCAAGGTCGGAGGTGCAGATGTCCTTCCGCCTTCTGTATTGAGACAAAGGAGCTCTCATCCCTAATGTTAGTCTGACTACTGCTTAAATCCTGGAAATGTGATGTGGCTTTCGCGCTGCAATTTAGGCTAGGCCTTGGGCTTATGGTGCACCAATAGCGATACACACACAACAGTTGGCATGTATGAGCCAAGACCCCGAGCGGCCTTGCGCTCCTTGTACGATCCCTTCGTGCGCGGCCGCCCTCCGGGTGCATGCAACAATGCAACATTGTCGATTGCGGGCCGTGTGGCGCCGACACTGCAACAGAGACACACGCATCAGTTGGTTTCCTTTGCAGCCCAGATATGAACCACGCCCAGAGGCCAGGGATAATTATTCACACCCCTACGCTGGCCTGGCGCACGCCGAGCCAGCCCACTCGGCTTACGTATAAAGGGAGGGACGACGACGCTACGTGTCCCAGTTCTTCACCACTGCCTGAGGTGACATAGCTACGTCCGCCTGGCATATCACGTGACTCAATCATAAAGGGTCCATGACTTGCGTTGCACAGAGTCGGTGGCACCGGATACACTGCGGCCGGCACGGGCCTACCGCCACGGGACGGTGACTTTCGGTGCACTGAGGTAGGGGCACCTAAAGTGCTGAGCAGGTGTGCAGCCTGCGATGATGCCGTGTGCACTGATATGGCCTCTACCATTGCAATATCAAGACCCAGAATCAAGTGTGCGACCTGGTGGACCGCAGTGTAGGCCTGAGCCAGCGGGCAGCACGGGCCTACCGCCACGTGGCGTTGCCTCGAGATTCACAGAGTTAGTGGCACCTATTGGGCTGAGCGGGTGTGCAGCCTGCGATGATGCCGTGTGCACTGATATGATCTCTGCCATTGCAAAATCAAGACCCAGAATCAAGTGTGTGACCTGGTGGACCTCGGTGCAGGGCTGCATGATGTGGAGGCTGCCAAGGTCGCGGGCCCCGGACTTGGAGCTTGCACCGGCACGTGGTGGGCCCTCTTGGAGACACGCCGGTGGCGGAAGGTGAGCAGTGAGGCCTGGGTGTGCAGGGGCGGGCAATCCCCGCTGGGCGGCAGGAGGGGCTGGGGTGCAGCAGCCTGTGTGCGCAGGGGCGGGCAAGCGATGTTGCCGTGTGCAATGATATGGACTCTGCCATCATTAGCTCTGGACTCTGTTTCAGATAATGGACCTGGTGGACTGCAGTGTATACCGGCACGTGGTTGGAGACCCACCGGTGGCAGCAGGTGAGCAGTGAGGCCTGGGTGCGCAGTGTCGGCACTGTCTCTCCCTCTCCCTCTCTTCCTTTCACTGTCTCTCTCTTCCTCTGTTACTCTCGCTCTCCTTCTCCCTCTCTCTCTTTCTCTCACTCACTCTCTTTCACTCTCTCTCTCCATTTCTTTCTCTCTCTCTCTGTCCTTTGAGGAGCGCATGACACACCTTCTTATCTTCAATTTTGTCTTGCAGGCTGTGACTTACCGATTGTCCAGAGAAGACCCGCCATGACTCCTCCAAATAGTAGTATTGAGTTAAATTTGAATAAAATAATTTTTGGGGAAATTCAAAGATGTATGAATGTTTTTCCTTTTTCTGACCACACATGAATGTTAATTGTTGTAATTGTGCGACATCAGGCGAATTGTTGTGTTCATGAATTTGTAAGGTTGGTGTGAAATATCTTTGTCCGGGGGGGGGGGCGTCCTGGGGGTGGTGGCGGTGGGTGTTGTGGCCCTCTTGGGGCTCCGAGCTGCATGATCAGTAGCTCCATGGCATCTGTTGTTCTTCTGGTGTGGCTGTGGGCTGGGCTCCCTTTTATGGTGCAGGTTGTCATCCGACTTAACACCAGGTAAGAGCAGGTGTTAAATCCCTGCTGCTAACGCACCTTATCGCATCTTTTTGAATCTTATCGCCGATCTGGCTGGTCGTTGAGAATGTTGCGAAGTGGTGTTTTCGCGGCTTTTTGCACGGGAACGCCTACACTGCATATCATTAGCGTTAGTTGCCGGTATCATTTGTGGCGATCTTTTTGCGGCTGCTATCGCAGGAAAACTGGTGATATCGGCTGTTAGCACCAGCTTGTGAATAGTGCGATGAATTTATCACCACCTTGGCTGCGATAAAGTACCGCTAACTCGGCGATAAGTCCTTGAGAATAGCTTAACGCAACTTCCCACATCGCAGTCTATTGCAGGAAAATAACGCTATATTAACGTTGTTTTCTCAACCCGGCGGCACCATGCGATAGTCTCACGATAATGCACCAAATGCCCGCGTTAAAATTAATGCGAAACCGAAAAAATGCGAAACACGAACGCGAAAAAAGTTGCGATGTCCCAAATCGCGGATCAAAAATCAGCGATAACCAGTGACAGGCCTGCAATTCCCATGCGTCATGCGGGAAAATGCACTATATAAGCACCGAAAAACACAAACAAAACAAATTTAACTGCGTAGCACCATGGAGGAACCCGGAGCAAGTACAGAGGACAACCAGACCCCCACAAGCCCCCAGGAGGACCAGCCTGGGACCTCGGGGTCACGGAAGGGCAAGGAGAAGAAGACGAGGAAGACGAGGTTCAGTCCGCAGGAAAACAGGATCATCATCACGGATGTGATAGAACACCACCAGCAACTGTTCGTCACCCCCAACGTGTCATTGGCAAATAAAAATGCAATATGGCAGTCCATCCTGGATAAGGTGAATGCAGTCGGAGTGAGGAGGAGGACAATTGGAGAGGTCAAGAGGCACTGGAATGATGCGAAGCGCAAAACCAAGAAGAAACTCGCTGACAACCATCGGGCAGCAATGCAGACTGGAGGTGGCAGTCCAGCGGAACACCAGGAGCTGGGTGAGATGGAGGAAATGGTGTCCACAGTCATCAGTGGGGAGACGGTGGCAATAGTTGAAAGTCCGGACACTGCTCGACATGACCGGACACAACAGCACCAGGGTGAGTCCCGAACAGGGACTAGGGGGATGGGGGGAGATGGGCACAATGGCACGCATGCACAATGAAGTGGAGCACACTGCACACCCACAATGACTCTGGATCATGTCGCTGATCCCCTAGGCACACTGCAGCACACATACAAACACCAATTAGGACCCTGTCCACTATGGGCACAAAGAGGTCCCTCCCCACACAGCACCAATTTCACAACCAACCCTTGCACACATGGCAAAACCAGCAAAGCTGCGTGTCTGTGAGCCACACTGACAATGCAAGTGACACTGCATGATGAATAGCATGGCTGCAGTACAATTATCATGACATGGTGCACGCCACAGCACTGAGGTGGCTGAGTGTGGAACACATCCGGAAAGGAGCAGGTCACACTCTGACACATCCACGTGCACAAACAACCCCTGACGTCAACAACCCATCTGCGGATAAACCATGCCCAAGAGTCCAAAATACGAACAAGAGCCAAAAGTAGCCAAGTCTGCAACATCTCAGCACTGTAGAAGCACAGAAGTCAAAGGCACACCGCCTCAAAGGGATAAGGGGCAGCAAAATCACAGCTGCAGGGGCGACTCTCCCACAATGCAGCACACACTCATAGCAAACACAGCACATCAACATTGACGACAATGTGGCACAAAGTGCAACACTTTCACTACAGAACAGAGGACACAACTGGTGCCGCTTGTGCATAGAAACTGGCCAATCACATCTGGCATAGCAGGAAACTGTGAGATGATAATGTACGTGTACAACCTCACATCCGTCATGTAGTTCAAATGTCCACTGTCCCGCATCAAATAGTCAGCTCCTCCCAAACAGTCACAATGTACATTGTCATGCAGTCTGTATGTAAACGTGAACAATGCGTCAACATACATGTGAAAACAATGTTAAAATGCATCTCCCTTCACATTGCAGAGGGATAATCAACACCTCCTGCAGAGCAGACCAGACAACACATCAGTGATGATGAAGAGGACCTCCACACCTTTGACACCAACGCCCTACAACAGCTCATGGACAGCTACGGCAACCCACCTCCAGGAGCAGGGCAGCCCAGCTGCATCCAGGAGACCCCACCCCCTGCACAGACCACACAGCAGGAAGCACCTACCACCATGGCTGGCTCCCAGCACCTCACCCAAGAACACATCGCATTCTGATCCCAGGTGTTAGACTGCCAGAAGGAGGTGGCTGAACAGGTGCGGGTGGGGTTCGACCTCATGGCCGCCAAACTAGATGACATACGTGGGTTTCTAAGTCCCATCAGGGACCACTTACACTCCCTAACGGGCACCCACAGTTCGCTCCATGATGTCCAACAATCCATGCCCGACATCGCTGGAGTCATGACTCTGAGACGAGAACAACTGTCTAGTCAGAGTGGCCTCAGCGATGTCACCCGAGAGTTGGCACAGATGCAGAGGATAATGGAGAACATGGAGCGGATGCATGCGGAAAGAATGGCTGCCACGGATGCACACCAGCGAAAACTTGTTGGGATCTTCTATGCCCTGCAGATCCTCATCATCGCATTGCTGCCACTAAGGCAGTCGCTGATGAATGCTGCTGGTACTGCTACACACACATCTCCGGCCCCTGATGTGTCAGTGGCACAGAGTGCTGCAGCCATACCACCTGCGGCCCCTGATGTGTCAGTGGCACACAGTGCTGCAGACCAAATAACAGCTCTCACATGTCAGCCAGATGACACAGAGGACGAAGATGCGGGTGATTCCACCTTTGTATTAAGAAGGAGCCAGTAGCATTCATCTCCGCTATATGCCCTGTGTCAGCTTGGTTCTGCCCTCTGCATCATGCCTGTAACAACACCTCCCACTGTCCCCGAAACACTCTGCGACACTCACCTTGGACCTCGACATGGACTGCCATATTTTGTTTGCTTACCAATGATACAGCAATCAGACTGCGGACTGTACTCTTCCTCTTCCAATGTACTTGCCAATCCCTAAATGACTCTGGCTGGCCCTCCACTGGGCTACAATGTAATGTGGGGTTTACATGGCCATGTACTGCTCCAGCTCCGACACTCCACCGAATGTGAATAAAACATTCCAAAATCACACAGATGTGTCATGTCCATGATCGATGAAGTATGAAAGTATGGATGAATGTAGGGACATTCATTGCACAAAAAGGTACACCCGGGGAAATGAAAGCAATGCGCATGTTTGTCCGTGACCCACATGGCCAATGAGAGGACTGGGAAGGTGTGCACTAGCTGTGGCCTCATTGCTCTGAAACAACAATTGCGCAATTTCACAACTTTGACCCTTGCAATGTTTGAAATAGGGCTGGACAAGGCCCTGGAATGGGCCACCTCCTTCCTCACCGGCAGAACCCAGAGAGTCCGTCTCCCACCATTCCGATCCGAAGCCTCCGAGATCATCTGCGGCGTACCCCAGGGATCATCCCTCAGCCCAACACTGTTCAACATCTACATGGCCCCGCTCGCATGCATCGCCAGACAGCACGACCTCAACATAATTTCCTACGCCAACGACACTCAACTGATCCTCTCCCTCACCAAGGACCCCGTCGCCGCCAAATCCAACCTCCATGAAGGAATGAAGGCCGTCGCCGATTGGATGAAGATCAGCCGACTAAAGCTGAACACGGACAAGACAGAGGTCCTCATCCTCGGCTCCAACCCCTCAGCCTGGGACGACTCCTGGTGGCCTATGACACTGGGAGCAGCCCCGACACCCACCGACCACGCACGCAACCTGGGAGTCATCCTCGACTCAACGCTCTCCATGGCCAAGCAAGTCAACGCAGTCTCCTCCTCCTGCTTCAACACCCTCCGCATGCTTCGCAAGATCTACAGGTGGATCCCGACAGACACAAGAAGAACAGTCACCCAGGCCCTCGTCAGTAGCAGACTTGACTATGGGAACGCCCTCTATGCGGGAGCCCCGGCCAAGCTCATCAAGCGACTGCAACGCATACAAAACGCCTCCGCACGCCTGATCCTCGACGTACCACGCCACAGCCACATCACCCCCCACCTGAGGAACCTGCACTGGCTCCCCGTCGACAGGAGAATCTCCTTCAAACTCCTCATCCACACACACAAGGCACTCCACAAGACTGGCCCAGCCTACCTCAACAGACGACTCTTCTACGTCCCCAACCGCCAGCTCCGCTCCGCCGACCTCTCCCTCGCCACCGTCCCTCGCATTCGAAGAACAACCACCGGCAGCAGATCCTTCTCACACCTCGCCGCCAAGACCTGGAACACCCTTCCACTAAGCCTACGACAGACCCAAGACCTGCTGACCTTCAGGAGGCTACTCAAGACCTGGCTGTTCGACCAGTAGCAGCAACCCCCCCCTCTCCCCAGCGCCTTGAGACCCTCACGGGTAAGTAGTGCGCTCTACAAATTCTGTGATTGATTGATTGATTGATTGTATGAAATGTCAAAGTCGTTGGCAGGCCTAAAGTATTGTCCCCCATCACATTTGACAACAGAACATCTCTCTGCATACCTACATGTGTGCACTCTCCCTCCAGCAGTATGTCAGATTGAGGAACGTTGCCAAGCGCCACTGTCCACTCACCTTGCACAGGTGTGTGTCAACCCACGTTGTGGGCCGCTCATGTATTCGGAGTCCAGGCGAATGCAGCCATGTCCACTGTTGTCGTGGGATATGTGACCAGTTCTCCAAGATGCAACAAGGTGTTGGGACCTGTGCAATGGCTTACAATATGTTGTGGCTCCAGGTACGTAGTTACTCGTCCATGAAGTCGATTGCAGCTTCGTAGGCTATCATTTCCAACATGAGCTCGTTGTCGTCTTCAGCGAACAGGACGGCGAGCCAATCCATTAGCAGGTCCGGACAGGAGTGCTGCGTCCACCCTCTTTCACCAATATGCATTACAGCCCAATAGGGGAGCGGTTCAATGTGGTCACTGCACATGAGGAGTTGTGCAATCTCCCATGTCCGGCTGCCAGCATGTATGCCAAGTATCAAGGCATCCCATGAACGGGTATCACGGTGACACTCCTGGTCGTGGGCCAACAGGGGGTGCACACACATGTCAAGATCCAGTTCAGCTACCGTCCTGTTGGATAGGCAGACATCCATGGACCACTCGAATATGCACGATCGACAATGCAACACAGGCTGAACGCAGGTGACGTTGGCAGCGTGGAAGCTTAGCCGGTAACTGATCCGCAGCACTCCCAATGGCAGTGCCCCCAGTAAATGCAGCATACGTGCACGGTACAGTTCCACGTGACAGGGGTTGTGCATGTGGCCGGGATGTTCTGCCATTGCGTTGGTGGCTCTCGTTGTACCGGCACTCTTCTGACCTGCGGCAGTTATGTGGATGATATGCCACTGCTCGGAGCAATGAGTCGTATGAGTGTGCAACGTTTGGATGTATGGGTTGTTGTGTGCGTAAGTGTCAAGGGCATTCCATGCAAGAGTACCTCGAGCGCGGACTTCTGTGTGTGGGGTGTGGATACGTTGGTCTATCATTAGCGCTGTGCGTAGTGTGGGAGTCGTCATCATCTGCTATGGTATCTCTCTCAGGGGGTGCCTGCCGCATGCAAAACCAAGGTCGGAGGTGCAGATGTCCTTCCACCTTCTTTATTGAGACAAAGGAGCTTTCATCCCTAATGTTAGTCTGACTATTGCTTAAATCCTGGAAATGTGATGTGGCTTTCGCGCTGCAATTGAGGCTAGGCCTTGGGCACCAATAGCGATACACACACAACAGTTGGCATGTATGAGCCAAGACCCCGAGCGGCCTTGCGCTCCTTGTACAATCCCTTCGTGCGCGGCCGCCCTCCGGGTGCATGCAACATTGTCGATTGCGGGCCGTGTGGCTCAGACACTGCAACAGAGACACATGCATCAGTTGATTTCCTGTGCAGCCCAGATATGAACCACGCCCAGAGGCCAGGGATAATTATTCACACCCCTACGCTGGCCTGGCATACGCCGAGCCCGCCCACTCGTCTTACGTATAAAGGGGGGACGACGACGCTATGTGTCCCAGTTCTTCCCCACTGCTTGAGGTGACATGGCTGCGTCCGCCTGGCATATCACGTGACTTAATCATAAAGGGTCCATGACTTGTGTTGCACAGAGTCGGTGGCACCGGATACAGTGCGGCCGGCCCGGGCCTACCGCCACCGGACAGCGACTTTTGGTGCACTGAGGTAGGGGCACCTAAAGTGCTGAGCGGGTGTGCAGCCTGCGATAATACCGTGTGCACTGATATGGCCTCTGCCATTGCAATATCAAGACCCAGAATCAAGTGTGCGACCTGGTGGACCGCAGTGTAGGCCTGAGCCAGCGGGCAGCGCGGGCCTACCGCCACATGGCGTTGCCTCGCGGTTCACAGAGTTAGTGGCACCTATAGGGCTGAGCGGGTGTGCAGCCTGCGATGATGCCGTGTGCACTGATATGATCTCTGCCATTGCAAAATCAAGACCCAGAATCAAGTGTGCGACCTGGTGGACCGCAGTGCGGGGCTGCATGATGTGGAGGCTGCCAAGGTCGTGGGCCGCGGACTTGGAGCTTGCACCAGCACGTGGTGGGCCCTCTTGGAGACACGCTGGTGGCGGAAGGTGAGCAGTGAGGCCTGGGTGCGCAGGGGTGGGCAATCCCCGCTGGGCGGCAGGAGGGGCTGGGGTGCAGCAGCCTGTGTGTGCAGGGGCGGGCAAGCGATGTTGCCGTGTGCAATGATATGAACTCTGCCATCATTAGCTCTGGACTCTGTTTCAGATAAGGGACCTGGTGGACTGCAGTGTATACCGGCACGTGGTTGGAGACCCACCGGTGGCAGCAGGTGAGCAGTGAGGCCTGGGTGCGCAGTGTCGGCACTGTCTCTCCCTCTCCCTCTCTTCCTTTCACTGTCTCTCTCTCCCTCTGTTACTTTCTCTCTCCTTCTCCCTCTCTCCCCCTTTCTCTCTCTTTCTCTCTCTCACTCTCTTTCACTCTCTCTCTCTCTCCATTTCTTTCTCTCTGTCTTTCTCTCCCTCTCTGTCCTTTGAGGAGCGCATGACACACCTTCTTATCTTCAATTTTGTCTTGCAGGCTGTGACTTACAGATTGTCCAGAGAAGACCCGCCATGACTCTGCCAAATAGTAGTATTGAGTTAAATTTGAATAAAACAATTTTTTGGGAAATTCAAAGATGTATGAATGTTTTTCCTTTTTCTGACCACACATGAATGTTAATTGTTGTAATTGTGCGACATCAGGCGAATTGTTGTGTTCATGAATTTGTAAGGTTGATGTGAAATATCTTTGTCCGGGGGGGTGCCCGGGGTAGGGCCCTGGGGGGGGGGGGATCCTGGGGGTGGTGGTGGTTGTTGTGGCCCTCTTGGGGCTCCGAACTGCATGATCAGTAGCTCCATGGCATCTGTTGTTCTTCTGGTGTGGCTGTGGGCTGGGCACCCTTTTATGGTGCAGGTTGTCGTCCGACTTAACACCAGGTAAGACCAGGTGTTAAATCCCTGCTGCTAACGCGCCTTATCGCATGTTTTTGAATCTTATCGCCAATCTGGCTGGTCGTTGAGAATGTTGCGAAGTGGTGTTTTCGCTGCTTTTTGCACGGGAACGCCTACTCTGCATATCATTAGCGTTAGTTGATGGTATTATTTGTGGCGATGTTTTTTGCGGCTGCTATCGAAAACTGGTGATATCGGCTGTTAGCACCAGCTTGTGAATAGTGCGATGAATTTATCACCACTTTGGCTGCGATAAAGTGCAGCTAACTCGGCGATAAGTCCTTGAGAATATCCCCCTGGGCCCTCAAACATGGGGATTGCTTACATCATAACAGGAGATCTCGACTCGTACAACTTATGGGTTGCACTTTAAAACAATTTAAAATAGCGGTACATATACAACATACTGTAGTATCAGTTCCAATCAAAACACAGTTGCATCAGTCGATAACAGCATCCTGTTAGTGGTTACGCCGCACATTTTTGCCTCGTTCTCCACATCCCCATTAAATACCGGGCAAGTGCAAATACTAACGATTTGGTAGTGTCAAATCGTAGCATCCTAAGATCCTCTTTGTATTCCCTTACTCACAGGTTCTGGCACAGTGGTATTATCCAATGTCTCCCATAGCACTTATATACTTGGCAAAAAAACTGAACATGCTTGGTAGTTTAATTATTGGCGCCATAACACGGACACCGCATATCTAATCCCCTCGGAGCGTGTGACTATTTGACAGTGAAAGTACCAAGAGGCAGAGTGCCATAGCGGAACTGCAGATAGAGTCGCTTAGCTGGGGGGGGTGGTCTATTTCGTCCATTAAATCCTCCATCATATAGGTATCCTTTACCGCCAAAAATGCATCGGTAAGGGTACCATGGGTCACCTGCAATGAAAGAGGGAGCCCCTGTACACCCTATAGGTTGTTTTAATAAGGGCCTAAAGCACTAATTGGATTATTTAGAGTTTTGCAGGCTGTTCTCCATTCTGCAAGGGGTGCAAAGTCATATATACTCGACTGTCGAGGAGGACTACATAATCTAACCATATATAGGGTTATCTGTTTGCCTAGCAGAGATCTCTGCCACCCCACCTGCTTCTCCGTCAGCACTGTAAGTTTACTAAGTGGCGGCCATGTTTCATGTGGCGGCCATGTTTCATATGGCCACTAATCAAACTTTTTGAACTTCAACAATAAACTCCCAAAACGGGAGTTTGTTTATGAGAAACAAATAAAATATAATGGTCCGGACACCGAGAGAGTTTTTTCCAAGGGTGTGGGGGTCAGGCTTTCCTTGTGTTCCAGAACAGAAAAAAGTACGTCAGAACATTTTCTATAAATTACAGCAGACGGTCTGAGGTACTAAGTCCGGTGACCCAAAGTTTACTGTGCCATCAATCTAAAATTTTGACTGGCGGTGCAGGCAGGGGCACCAAAACCGAAGTATGATGGTCTGCCTGACTCTAAACAGAGCGCGCCAACCATAAGTTTGGCAAACAGAGTACTCTGCCACATTTCTGGTAAAGTTTACTGACAACCAAACTAAATAACCCTCAAATATATTAGTGTCCCTTTAAGTATCAGATGCTACATTAGATTTATACACTTTATTGTTCCTAGGAGGTGGGCACATAGCATTGATCAGGATGATGATTGCGACCTTATCTGTACAATTCTCAAAAGGAGAAGGACAAGAAAAAAAAGAGTCACCCATCTGCGATCCAGACTTCTCGAGACATTCAGACTGCCTTGCTTGTTCCTGCACACTCTCTCTCATCTTTAAAATTGCTGAAAATGTAGTCTGCAAACGCAAAAGTATTTCAATAACGTTGCGAACTGCAGTAGACTCTACCTCGAGACTTGTCCAAAGTCGTTATTTTATCTGGCACATAACTTGCATGGGCCCTAGGCTCATTGACGGACGAATACTCATCCGAGCATTTCATCACAAAGCTTTCGTTAAGAAAGATTATTAGCCACTTTCATAAATATTTGGTGCAGGGATGTTAGGTGGCCGAAATTTTGTTAAGGAATTGTTCACTGTGGACACACTGCAGGGTTTTGCTGAATCTCATTTTTGCTGGCTACAGAACTTTGTGCACTTTACTCCTGCTAATCATCAGTAAAGTGCTTGTGCTCCTCCTTTCAACAATGTAAAATTGGTATACTCCTGATTGGCATAATTAACTTACCTATAAGTCCCTAGTTCAGGGTACCAAGGCATACCCAGGACCTGTGTGTTAAATGTCACAAGTGGACTGCAGCATCCATTGTGACATCCACTACAGTGACAATATAAACATGATTGCAGGCCTGCAACCAGTAGCCTGGCTATCCAGGTTTTAATTGCACATTCAACCTGTCAAAGTAACCCCTTTTGACACATCTAAACCTTCCTATTAATTATTCATGTCATCCCTAAGTAGGCCTTTTTTCTCATAAAGTGTTACAGCAAACAAATGATAGACGGAATGCTGACAATGCAAACATTCTCCCCCAGTCAAAAGATCTGGGTTAAATCCATCGTTCTTTTGCCCACTAGAGCCACCCCAGTTTGGACCCAGCCATATGCAAATCAGTCTTGACCCTGTGCCCCATGGGAACAGTACAGACCGACTGCCAGGCCAGGTCCTCCCTGGACCGGAAACAAGCATCCAGGGACCAGTTTCAGGGTATGTCACCCTTCTTCAGCCAGGCTAGCTTGAATCCAGTGGCACAGTGAGCAAGGGACCCACGTCTGGACATACGCATCCCACTTAGGGCGAAAAGTGTTACAGCAAACAAATGATGGACGGAATGCTGACAATGCAAACATTCTTCCCCAGTCAAAAGATCTGGGTTAAATCCAGCGTTCTTTTGCCCACTACGCCAGCCCAGTTTGGACCCAGCCATATGCAAATCAGTCTTGACCCTGTGCCCCATGGGAACAGTCCAGCCCGAACTGCCAGGCCAGGTCCTCCCTGGACCGGATAAAAGCATCCTGGGACCGGTTTCAGGGTATGTCACCCTTCTTCAGCCAGGCTAGCTTGAATCCAGTGGCACAGTGAGCAAGGGACCCACGTCTGGGCATACCCATCCCACTTACTTTATTGTTGTTTTCATGCTGCATAAATAAGTTACACACTGCCTCTAAGTCAATCCTGTCTGCTCTGTGCCATATCTACCATGGGGTTGAACTCAGGTTTATTTACTGACTTCAGTGGTTCAACCTCATTAGGATTGTCAATATTAATTGAGGTGGATACTTACCCCCCTTAACTAGCAGGCCAGTTTCTTACACACACCAATTATTTACTTTGGGCCATCATACGAAGCCATTCAACAATCATGCAGCTGCCATGATGGAAATTGGTGGGTCTTCAAGTTCTCTACGTTTTTCCACCTTGTTCACCATTCAGTCAATGCTGAAATGAGACTGACAGGTTTGTGGGAATGTCCACTATGCATGGCATCTACAGTGGATGGCCACCATGCCTGGCCATCATCTCTAATATTCAGTCAATCCTGGAGCATGACAGGCACATTTAGTAGAGCGATCACCATAGGTGGCTTCCATATTGAATGGTCTATCATGCCTGACTGCCAAATCCACCATCAGTGAATGCTGAAACATGGTGGCCAGGCTCAGGGAGTGAGCACCATGGGTGGACTCACATTTGAAGTCCTGCCATGCACACAAGTTGTCAGTTGACAAAGTAAGTCAATGCTTTAAATATCATCATATGTTTGGAAAAATCATGTTAGTTGTTAATAATGGCCCCAGTGCTCAATAATACATAATCATGTGAGCTTCAACATTTAGACATTTTCAAAGCGATGTATGCTGTTGTGAAATCTGGACACAAACTTCATTGCCAGTGACCTAAACTAGCAAGGAGGAATACTTCGATTTTGTAAAATATGTACACAGCACTATTCATGACACTTTGAAGCACACCACTGCTCTGCTTTTAATATCAAATTTCATGCTTTCATAACCAAAAAAACAGTAGCAGACCCACTGAGACCGTAAAGGAGAAGCAGATGCAGGACGCGCCTGTACCTCAGATGTATTGAGATCGTCAACATGAATAATGAAGCTGTCTTGTATATGTTCAGACTAGACCGGGATACAATTATGAACGTCACTACACCAAAATGCCAAGGGTAGCGGAAGTGATAGCACAAGCCATTTAACCTTTACTTTTACTCACACATGCATGCTTGCACATAGAAATTCACAAAATCCTCAGCACGCGTCTGTAGAGTGATATTAAATATCAATGCAAGTATACACAAATTATAAACACAGTTTCAGAAATCTTCTCTTTCTTTTATTCTTTTCTTTCTGATCAGCCAACACGTGCTTCGTCGAGGTCCTCGAGGACCAGACAGACTGATCTAGTTGCGGCTGTACTACGGCACGTAGCGGGGTGCTTTTACTGAAAATTACGGATTTACTCATTTCGAAGCAAGGATACTAGACTCACCCGCAGTCTAAAGCGTGTGGGATGGAATTATCACCACATGGAAAGTTGCTACCAATGACATTGAAGCCTTGAGAAAGTTGCGGGACGAATTCCCAGTTTGTGCGACGAAACACGTGTTGGCTAATCAGAACGAAAAGAATAAAAGAAAGAGAAGATTTCTGAAACTGTGTTTATAATTTGTGTATACTTGCATTGATATTTAATATCACTCTACAGACGTGTGCTGATGATTTTGTGAATTTCTATGTTGGCTTTGGCCACAACTTTGGGGGAGGTTGGTGGTTCTCCTCACCTTACAGCACCGTAACTCAATACTATCCTGAACTGATATATGTGCGATTGTTCCTAAGGCGCCGTATAACCTATAACTATACCACTGTCTATTAAACATGCTTACACATACACACACATTCACACATACATACACTGACTCTCACATAAACACACTCTCACCTGCAAGCCCGCACACAAAATACACATCAAAGCATTTTTAACTTACCTCAACTGCCAGAGAGGGTCATATTCCAGCTAATTGTAATCCATTCTGTATTACGCTACATAATAAAATATTATTCACTATTGTTGCAATAAAACTTTTTCAGAGAAAACAAGGTAAGTGGTGGCCCAACCGACATCCATTAGGACGAGTTGCCCTTGTGTTCCTGGCACTGATTTTGCCACCTTTGAGGTCTGAAAGGCCGCGCCAACGGTTGAATGTGCAAGCCAGGGGTCACAGCTGCCACGACTAGTGACCCCCCTATGTGACGTCCATGAATACAATATGTGATTTCAGATGTCATTAGAATCCCAAATTCATTTTAACGACAACCACACCATCTAAGGAGCCCAAAAAGTGTGTTGAAGGACAGAGTGATGACATACAAAGACTGAATATTGATGACGTAAAAGTGTTTGCTCTTGTGGTACAACTCGTCAGGTGTGTTGGATGCTAAAGGGGGCATATGCGTGCAGTCACGAGCCCCCCTAAATGGGTTAGATTGGCCGATTAATGCAGGGCGGTGCTGGTGGCTCCACAGATTGGGAAATAGATACCGGGATGCTACTGATGGAAGACTTGAAAATGCCACATGCTAGAACAAAATTCACCCCGAAGCATGCAAGGACTCAGAAATACTCCGTTGACAGTATCTTAGGGAAAAGCCTGGTGATATTGCCAAGTTGATATGCATTTGTTTGAGCAATGCCACCTCTTAGTTCCTTGTGATGAAGTAGAATGTGTACCAGTCCAATTATTACAGTCTCATCATTTATCCGTTATCAGATATGGTATTGAGCTATAGTGATCTGGTGTGTGTGCGGGGACCTGGCCTTTGCCTACATCTCCTTTTTATGACGGGCGGAATTCACATATGCCTGTGTTTATGTGAAAGAATAGAAGTTCGTTCCTATAAAATAACCACAAAGGGGTGAAATGTGACAGTAACACTTCCAAATAAGGCTACCTTGCATGTGTCAATGATGTCATATTGAAGTGCTAGTGTACACGTGTATTAGAGGCATGACCCGTTTCGCATCTCATTTAGAATTAACCGGTCTATACCCTTGACAAGGATGTTGTATTGATGTTTGCTGTACTATGTGAATTCCCAGGTTATGTAAACCTGGGAATGCATCAGATTCCTACGCCTCCCCAGGGGGGGCGTAAGAGAGGCGCAACAAGGATAAAATACCTATATTTCTCCATTTTCTATGTGTGCTGCATTTTGCAGCAAACATAGAAAGAGGACAACACCTCTCGTGATTGTTTATGTGCAGGAAGGTGTCCCTTCTTGCAGAAAAACAATCACCCCTACAACGCAGGCACGCTTGCACATTGTGCGCCAGCGCGGGGAAAAGGACAGGAATATAGATGCAGCACATTCCTGCTCTTTTCTTTTGACGCACAGCAGCGCAGCAGGAAGGCTTGCTGCGCTGCCATGCTTCAAAAAAATGTAAATGAGGCCCATAGTTTTTCCCTGCATACCACACGCAGTTATTTTGAAAATTAATCATATTATGCAAAATACATTTTGTCAGATATCTGCTTGAAAATGGTACAAACTGGTATAACATGCCATTGGTTTGAGCAGGAAATGTCTCAGAGCATGACAAACATCAATTCCACATTTCTTGCCAGATAGTTTGTTCAGAAAATGATCTCTTGCCGAAGAAAATTGCACAAAAACATAACTGGGAGAAAAAATTATTCAAAATAGGCAAAAGACGGCAAACCGAAACTGAACTTGATTTAACCCACCTAAAAAATGTTTGCACAGGGCCAATCCACATGATGTAGGACTTAAATCTATTAGTTATAGAAAGATTGACTTGCAGACTCGCTATGGCTACCTACATACCTTATTGTACGTGCATTTTTTATCAACAAGACTTGATTTGGGTATACTGTGTTTGATTTACCCATGCAGCCTTTGTACACTGTCACTTAATATATCTACATGGACACACGCACTTCGTTTCATAAGTAACTTTCACAACAGTTGATGTGCTACAACAGTGATTTAAATCAAAATGGTGTGTAAGTGATACAGAAAAAAGTGAAATTAAGTTGCTAGTTCAGAAACCATGAGATTGAGGTCACGTTGGGTGAGATTATGAGGGTGAAGTCTCAGCTCCTTCATTCCTCTGTACAGTCCATTAGCCTCAGTAGGTAGTGGGCATTACATGCCAGATACTGGGACTGAGTGAATACTGTAATCGCAGAACCCCACAAAGATGATGCAAACAGAAATTAAGGCTATTTTTGGTGGCATGACAATTCAGTGTACTGCCTGTGTTCTGTTTTACATATTGAGCTTCCTCTTCATATATCTGGAGAGCAGTGGGCAATAGAAGATGTCTCTGCTAGCTCTGAGGTGTACGGCTGATTTCACTAAGATGTGGCAGCATCAACCTGTGGTGTAAGGATGGGTTGCATGGCCAGTGATGCAGGTACCAAACAGAATGATGATTCATCCATCGGTTGTGAGAGATCAACCCTGAACATTTCACTGTCCACCCTGACTCTTAACACTTCCAGCCAGTCGCTCAGTAACTGTTTCTTGTTTCACCAGCGGTTTATTGATGTTCTTTGGGTTGTCGTCACTACTGCTGTTAATCTTGAAAGCTATATTTGCCCTGATCATCATGATCTTTAACTGTGATACTCTTGAGGTATACTTCGCTTTTTCTCCTCTCATGTTTATCCTTTTAACAAAATTGACTGGAAAATCCCCCTGCTACACTTCACACAGTACATTGCAGGGACCCTTGGTGTGCGTCAATGGCACAATCAGTATATATTTCTCCTTTGATGCTATGTGAATATCATGAAATGGATATGCCATGCTGTGCGTACATACATGTGAGTGTATTGAGCTGATATGCAATGTGCATTACTTTCCAATTTACTTGTGAGAAGCTTAAAGAGCATTAGAAGCGTTACAGAATGTCAACATTCTTTGCTTAGTTAATAGCTTGTTTAAATAATAATTTGTGGATGTACTTGCCACTGTCAGCATCCCCTTCTATACTGCTAATGCTTTCTGGCTGTATGATAAGCAATATTTTCAATTTCAAGGGCTGAAGTACCAGGGGTCTGGCTGTACTACCACTGATTGCCTGTTTGGCTAATGAGGGATCAGAATCTGCACCACAAATCAGTACACCTCTGTCTAATGTCATCCTGTATGTGGTGGACTGTGGACACAGCAAGCACGCTGTCCACAGGACTGATCCACATAGCCCTCTGCACCACTGATGTAAGGAAGTGCTTGTCTACAATGACCATTACTTCAACCATGACCTCAAGCTATATGTCTGTAAATAAGGGTTTTCTGGCTCTGAGGCACATGATAGCTTGCAAAAGCGTGAGTCAAGTTTTCAAGTCTAGACACAGCTGTCTGCCGTATTGCCATTCCTTTGTGGTTGCTATGCTTTTGTAGATGATACAGGAGGTGTTGACCATTGCTTGATGTTGAGCAGATCTGTCCCAAAGGTAGACTTTCTGCCATAACGGACAAGCCCTCAATTCCTGGATGTCCAGCCACTGTTATTGTGTAGTGTAATAGCTGATCACCAGTGTGGAGGTACACCTTAAATATGGTGGACCAAAGTCTGCCAGACCACATTTGGCAGACATGAGCCTCCTGTGGCTGTCTGTTTGGCCGCTGGCAGTTTTCCCAATCTTAGCAGTCTTTCACCCTCTGAACAGGGCTTTCCCATGACAGACAGACCACTTATGTTGTGATCTTTTTTGACCTCTAAATACAGCAGGGGGTCAGCCATCATGACAATGAAGATGTTGCTACTGTTGTGGCAGTGGCATCGCAGCCCATCTGACAAACTGTAAATAAGAGCCTTAGAGCCTGATTCACAATGGTAAATTTACACTATTGAAAAGTTTACAATTGTTTGCTATTCCAAAGAGATTTACGAGTAGTATCTTTACGAGTGCAGAGTCTCTGCACATAAAATGATAAATCCTTTTATGTGTGGAGACTCCACACTTGTAAAAATACTACTCGTAAATCCCTTTGTGAATAGTAAAAAGGTTAGGCCAAATTTTTATGGCGGAGTGAGTCATTACTCTCACATTACCGCCTCTGAACTTTTTTAACCTTACCTAATGTACCCACTAATAAAGGCAAATAGCCGGGATACGTTAAGGTATTTTTAATTCACTGACCTGGATCCCTCCACTGTCCCGTAGCTTTTATCTATAAAAACGCCCTCCTGTGCGGAGTCCAACAGGAGGTTGAGTCCGCCATGGTGGTTTTATCGTTCCAGGGTAGGGAGAGGTTGCCGATGATGAAGCATGACACAATATTGTGTGTGAGGGTAAGTAGACATAATATCAAATTTTTAATATCGACATACATTAATATCGAGTTTAGTATATCAATAGTATTAAATATTGATGTAATGTATATCGTTGTTAAAAATATCGATTTTTAGTGTTGTAAAAATATCTAATTTTGTAATTTCGACAGTTAAACTATCGTTATGTCAAAATATCGTTATAGTACTTTATTTTAAAATATTTTATGTTTGTTTTATGTATAATAATAGTTAGTTAATGTTATAAAAAAAAGAAATTGCATAATATTTTTTAGGAGCGGGATGTTGGGTTAATAGGGGATAAGGGTGGGGAGTGTTTTAAAATAATTGATATTAAAATTTAATAAATTCGAAATTTTTAATTTTAATTTAGAAATTATTGTTTTAGGAGCGGGATGTTTGGTTGATAGGGGATAAGGGTGGGGAGTGTTTTAAAAAAATTGATAAAAAATTTAATAAATTTGAAATTTTGAAATTAAAAATAGTAATTTATTTTTAGGAGCGGGATGTTCGGTTTATAGGGGATAAGGGTGGGGAGTGTTTTAAAATAATTGATATTAAAATCGAAATTTTTAAATTTAATGTGGAAAATATTGTTTTAGGAGTGGGATGTTGGGTTTATAAGGGATAAGGGCGGGAGTGTTTTAAAAAATTGATTTAAAAATGTAATAAATTCGAATTTTTAAAATTTAAATTAGAAATTTATTTTTAGGAGTGGGATGTTGGGTTTATAGGGGATAAGGGTGGGGAGTGTTTTAAAATAACTGTATTTATTTTAAAAAAATTATGAGAAATTAATATTTAAATTAGAAATATTTTATTTATCAGCGGGATGTTGGGTTTATAGGGGATAAGGGTGGGGAGTGTTTTAAAATAATTGAATTAAAATTTTAATAAAGTCAAAATTTAAAAATAAAATTTAGAAATTTAAGTTTGAATTTAGAAATTATTGTTTTATGATTGGGATGTTGGGTTTATAGGGGATAAGGTTGGGGAGTGTTTTACAGTAATTGCTTAAATATTTAAAATAATGAATAATTAAAAAAAAAGTTATATCTATTTAAAAAATATAGGGGGTCATTACGATGACTGGCGGATCGCCACTGCCCATATGGCGGTGGCGATCCGCCCGCCATTCCCTCCACCCGCATGCCATTTCCCCCGCCACATTACGATGGCGGGGGGGAGCCCGGCGGACGGAAAGACCGTCTGCCGGTTTTCCGCCGGTCACACAGGTGACCGGGCGGAAAAGGGCAGTAATATGGTGGCGGTGTCTGCAAGACACTGCCACCCATATTATGATGACTGCGAAGATGTGCCTTTTCATGGCGGCAACGCCGCCATGGAAAGGCATACAGTCTTTTACGATGGGGGCCCGTTGCGGGCCCCCGGGGGAGGGGAGGGTGGGGGTGCACTTGGGGGGTACCTATGGTACCCTCCTGCATTGGCATGGACAAGGTGGCAGGCACCACGCGGAGCCTGTCACCTTGTGCATGTCAATGCACGACGTGCATTCCCAGCATTGTGGCGGGCGGTGCTGTGAACACCGCCCGCCACAATGTTGGGAATAGGGGATACCACGGCCACCGTGGCGGTGGCATCCTAATACTCGCGGTGGGACCGCCGCTCCTATGGCGGACGGTCCCATTCACCGCTACGGTGGCGGGCGGACAAAGTCCGCCCGTCATCGTAATGACCTCCCTAATTTGTTTATAGAGTATAATTTTAATTAAAGTATTATTAAAAATAATGGTTTATTATTAATACTCAAATAATAAAATTGAAAATTATGTAATTTAATATTTAAAATTTAATAGTTATTATAGTTTAATCGAAATATGTTATAAATATATATAAACGTAATATTTTTCACAAAAAAAATTTTAAATCTATATTCATTAATTTATGTTAAAAAATAAAATTTATTATTTTGTATTATGTATATAATGTCGATAAAATATTATTTATATGTGACTTATAATATTTAGGAATAAATATTATTGTTTGAAAGATTATTTTAAAAATAAATATTTAAATTTTATATGTTGACAAATATTTTTATTAATTAAAATATATAGTTTAAATAATTATTATAGGAAAAATTAAATAAATTATTTTGTATGTAGAGTATAGTTAGTGATATTATATTAATTGTATTGGGAAAAGTAAATTAGATATGTTTAGTGTCTGGCACCTCCTATGACTTTATAGTACTAGGAGTGGCAATTGTAAATTAATTATGTTTAGTGTCCAGCATCTACCCTGACTTAATGCTAACTGGAGTGGGAATAGTAAATTAATTAAGTTTGGTGTCCAGCACCTACCCTGACTTAATGCTAACAGGAGTGGGAATAGTAAAATAATTAAGTTTAGTGTCCAGCACCTACCCTGACTTAATGCTAACTGGAGTGGGAATAGTAAATTAATTAAGTTTAGTGTCCAGCACCTACCCTGACTTAATGCTAACTGGAGTGGGAATAGTAAATTAATTAAGTTTAGTGTCCAGCACCTACCCTGACTTAATGCTAACTGGAGTGGGAATAGTAAATTAATTAAGTTTAGTGTCCAGCACCTACCCTGACTTAATGCTAACTGGAGTGGGAATAGTAAATTAATTAAGTTTAGTGTCCAGCACCTACCCTGACTTAATGCTAACTGGAGTGGGAATAGGAAATTAATTAAGTTTAGTGTCCAGCACCTACCCTGACTTAATGCTAACTGGAGTGGGAATAGTAATTTAATTAAGTCTAGTGTCCAGCACCTACCCTGAATTAATGTTAACTGGAGTGGGAATAGTAAATTAATTAAGTTTGGGGTCCAGCACCTACCCTGACTTAATGCTAACTGGAGTGGGAATAGTAAATTAATTAAGTTTAGTGTCTAGCACCTACCCTGACTTAATGCTAACTGAAGTGGGAATAGTAAATTAATTAAGTTTAGTGTCCAGCACCTACCCTGACTTAATTCTAACTGGAGTGGGAATAGTAAATTAATTAAGTTTGGGGTCCAGCACCTACCCTGACTTAATGCTAACTGGACTGGGAATAGTAAATTAATTAAGTTTAGTGTCCAGCACCTACCCTGACTTAATGCTAACTGGAGTGGGAATAGTAAATTAATTAAGTTTAGTGCCCAGCACCTTTGAAAGAATATTTTAAAAATAAATATTTCAATTTCATATGTTGACTAATATTTTTATTATTTAAAATATATCGTTTAAATAATTATTATAGCAAATATTAAATAAATTAACTTTTTATGTAGAGTATAGTTTGTGATATTATATTAATTGTATTGGCAAAAGTAAATTAGATATGTTTAGTGTCTGGCACCTCCTATGACTTTATAGTACTAGGAGTGGCCATAGCAAATTAATTAAGTTTAGTGTCCAGCACCTACCCTGACTTAATGCTAACTGGAGTGGGAATAGTAAATTAATTAAGTTTAGTGTCCAGCACCTACCCTGATTTAATGCTAACTGGAGTGGGAATAGTAAATTAATTAAGTTTAGTGTCCAGCACCTACCCTGACTTAATGCTAACTGGAGTGGGAATAGTAAATTAATTAAGTTTAGTGTCCAGCACCTACCCTGACTTAATGCTAACTGGAGTGGGAATAGCAAATTAATTAAGTTTGGGGTCCAGCACCTACCCTGACTTAATGCTAACTGGAGTGGGAATAGTAAATTAATTAAGTTTAGTGTCCAGCACCTACCCTGAATTAATGCTAACTGGAGTGGGAATAGTAAATTAATTAAGTTTAGTGTCCAGCACCTACCCTGACTTAATGCTAACTGGAGTGGGAATAGTAAATTAATTAAGTTTGGTGTCCAGCACCTACCCTGACTTAATGCTAACCGGAGTGGGAATAGTAAATTAATTAAGTTTAGTGTCCAGTACCTACCCTGAATTAATGCTAACTGGAGTGGGAATAGTAAATTAATTAAGTTTAGTGTCCAGCACCTACCCTGACTTAATGCTAACTGGAGTGGGAATAGTAATTTATATATATATGTATTAATTTTTCAACTTAAAAATGTAATATAGTTTGTAGTAGTAATGTCTTTTAATGATAACATAGTTATAAATGATAATAAATAACAATATATATAGTTAATTAAAACATATTATTTAATACAGTAAAATTAATAAAAAATTATATGTTTACATTAAATACAACATTAATGAAATGATACACAAAAAGTAGGCATTTAATTTTTTTATTGATGTTTATTTATTGTAAATGATTTTGTAATCAACAAAAAAATTATTTTATTAAGTGCTTATAATATAAATGAAGACATATAGAGAAAAATAATAATATTTATTTGACAGACAAAATATTTTGGACATATGTATATTTTTAAATGTAATAATTATGAAAAGAAATGTTTTTAACATTGGTACATTTTTTAATACAGTTATGTAAACTTTGTAAAATGAAATAATCTAGTTTTACATTGGTTTAGAAATATTTCAGTAAAAATAATTATTATTAATAACGGTTTTTCACTTTAGTCTGGTATTCTGAACATTTGTTATTTGGTTACATATACTGTTAATTTTTTCTGATATATTTCATTTTTATACTTTGTAACATTTTTAAACAAATAATAATACATTTAAATTAATATTATTAATATATAAAATATTAATATTATTAATTTTTACATGGTTTAATTTTTATACTTTTTTATAAGGTTGACGGGCCCGATTCACAGAACTAACTTAAGACAAAATCCTAAACTTACTACCATTTTGGTATTCACAGAAGGCACTTACTCATTTTGGTATTCACAGAAGGCACTTACTTACTCATTTTGAGTAAGTTACTCATTTGGTATTCACAGAAGGCACTTACTCATTGATGAGTAAGTGCCTTCTGTGAATACTCAAAATGAGTAACTTACTCAAAATGAGTAAGTTACTCAAAATGAGTAAGTTACTCATTTTGGTATTCACAGAAGGCACTTACTCATCAATGAGTAAGTGCCTTCTGTGAATACCAAATGAGTAAGTTACTCAAAATGAGTAAGTTACTCAAAATGAGTAAGTAAGTGCCTTCTGTGAATACCAAAATGAGTAAGTGGCTTCTGTGAATACCAAAATGAGTAAGTGCCTTCTGTGAATACCAAAATGGTAGTAAGTTTAGGATTTTGTCTTAAGTTAGTTCTGTGAATCGGGCCCGACATTTTTTAAACATTTAATAAATTTATTACATGTTTGTAATCAACGTTGTATATTACTTGTACATATTTGGAATTATAATAATACTTATTATATGATTAATAATATTTATTATTATAATTTTACAATGCTGGAAAAATGTTAAATAAATTTTAAAATATAAGTTATAAATTGTAGTATTTTAATTAAACATTTTACAAATTTATTTACAATGTAATAAAATGTTTTTAAACAAAATACATTTATTTTTCATGTTTAAAGCTGCCATATTTGTTTGCAGCTTGTATTTTGTAACTGCTCACGTTTGTTTTGGGTTATTTCGGTGGGGACAAGCTTGCAGTTGGGAGCTGCGTCGCATCGAGGAAGGTAAGATTAATTTTCTTTATTTTAACTATACTTTTAATTGAATTTGAAGGTAGTTAGGTTGTACTTAGTGTGTGTAGTATTAGGTTTTTGGAGTTGTGGTGTTTTTTATGTGTAAGTTAACTTTTAGCGATTTTTGTACCGTTTTTTTTTTTAGGCCTAGTTTAGAAAACTTAAAATACGTTAGGATATGTGTTAATATCGTATGTATAATGTTTGTAATAGTATTATAATGTTTATTATTTGTATATTTGTGTGGGTGGGAATGTTTGTGTTTTTTTACAGGTTTTGGTCGTGAGAAGTGGCGGTTACGAGAAGATTGCGTTTTTTTCATTAAGGAAGTGTATATTAGTTTAAGTAACTAATAATTATTTAACACTTTATTATTTTTTCGGGTTTTTATGGAGCGTTTCTTTTTTTAAAACACTTTTTCGGGTTTTTTATGGTTTATCGTTTTTGGATTTACGGATGGAGGATTACTTTTTGAACAGTTGGATTTTTGCATTTTTTGGGGGGTATTTTTCGTTCAATTGGGACTATGAGATACCTGGATTGTTTTACAGGAGTTGGGATTTTCTTTCTACAGCTACGGAAACGGTAAGTTATTTAAATTATTTATTGTGGGTGGGAAATGCTAACAGAGTTAGTGTTATTTTTGTTTATATTTTCATATATTTAATTAATATGTCTATATATATATTTATTTATTTAATAAACATATATTAGACAAATTAATTATTTTTGTGAAAATATAATAATTATATGTATGCAATTGAATTATTTTTACAGTAAAGTATTACATATTTAAAACTGCATTTATAATTTATAGTAGGCTGTTGGCTATTATTTGTAAGTATTCTAGGCCTCTTGTTGTTGGATATAGTCTGACTTGATGTTGTAAGTATTCAAACATTTGTTTAGTTTGTTTGGATAGTTTAGGTCTGATTTGTGTTACAGATTGCTCCATTCTTAGCTGTTGGTAGCTCTGTTCTTTTTGGAGGGAGAGTAGGAGTTTGTGTAGAGTAGGAGGACCTCGTCCTATTGTTGCTTAGAAGGCATTATGCCAACCTTCAACAGCATTGTTTGTTTTTGCCTCTTGGTTTAGTGTGCTAAGGTATACAATCCACCATGGAATTTGGTATTTTGGTTGCCTTCTATGCCCTGATCTATGGAGTCTTCCCACCCAGGTATCTTCAAAATAGTCTAGGAGGGGACTTAATTTTTGTTCGTGTTGCTGGTAGTAAGGACTTTCTATTAATAAGTTGTAATGTTCGGCCACGTCAGTAACTGGGACGTAGGCCAGTGCTATAAGTTTTTTTATTTGATATGCGAATGAACTGTTTGTCGCATATTCAACACTTAGGGGCTCATTACGATGTCCGCCCGCCATCGTTGCGGTGCTGGGACCGCCCGCCAGTAAGGCGGTGGTCCCGCTGAGTGAATTAGGATGTGCCTGCCACTATGGCGGGCGCATCCAGGGCCCTGATCATTGCGGACGGTGCTGCTGGCTGCAGCACAGTTCGCAATGCCAAAATGCCACGTAGTGCATTTCCATGCACAACGTACCTGCCACCTTGTGCATGGAAATGTAGGGGGGTACTACCCCCCTGTGCACATACACCCTCCCCCCCACAGAGGGGGCCCACAACGGGCCCCCGAACCCAGCCTCCGCCAGCCTTTCCATGGCGGTTTCACCGCCATGGAAAGACTGACTGACGCCAGCATTGTAATCTGGCGGGCGGTGCCTGCTAGGCACCACCGCCATTTTACCCATGCTGACCGCTCCGCCAGGCAATCGTGACGATTGCCTGTGGCAGAAGCGTGGAGGGCGGTCTTTGCGACCGCCGCGGTCACAAAGCGATTCCCCCCGCCATCCTAATGTGGCGGGGGAAATGGGAGTCAGATGGCGGAGGGACCGCCACCGCCTACCCAGCAGTGGCGGTCCTTCCGCCATCATAATGACCCCCTTAGTGTTGATTTCTGAAAGTGTCTCCATATACACTGGTTGAAATGATAGTAGCAACCCTGAATTGATGTGTGGGTAGGATTTTAGAATTGCATTTATCATTGCCTGTTCAAAATCAATAATTATTTTCTGTGGAAAATAATTATTTGTTTCTTGTTTAATTTTAGTTAGTATTTCCATATATGTGGAGTTTTGTTAATTAGGTAGTAAGGCATAGATAAAAGGTGTGTTAATGTTTTGATATAGGGCATGGATAGTATATAATTGATAGAATGGTTTGGAACAAATTTTAAAAGTTCCATCCATCATCCATGTTTTTGACTGTTGTAGTTTGATTAAATTATTTGGGGTTGCAAACATAATTATTCTTTTCTCTTTAGATTTGTTGTCATAAAGAACAAAGGGTTCTTCGTTATGAGTAATAGATAGTTCTGGGGACTTTCTACCTCTTCAAATGTTTTTGGGGCAGGTGTGGTGATCGTTGTGGATTTTTTTGTTCGAGCTATAGTTCTTTTTAATGAAGAAATAGAGGGCATTTAGCCAGTAGCATGTTGGGGTACTATGGGCAGCAGATCTTTAAGTAATTGAGTGGTAGATTTCTGTGAGCTAGTGCTAGCTTCTCTAATGTTGTCTAGGACATTTCTAACCTCTATTTCAGTAACATTTGGTGGGTGGTTATGCTCCCTTGTATACAAAACAGTTGTTTCTTTAGTTGTTTCCCTCCCATAACACTTATTCGAATAGTACTTGCTACATTTCCAATTTACTTTAAGTCCACTTTGCTTTTCCTGGGTATAGACATACCCCATGTAACATAGCAAAAACGTTCCTATCTGGGAAGTGATAAATTGGCCGCCTTCTGTCATTGTGATGTTTTAAATGCTATGAAAAATTTATATAAAAATTAATAAAACGAATATTGTAGAGGTTTTTTAAATAATACATACACATTGATATTAATATAGTTACGATGTCGATTTTGAGGTCGTTTTCAATGTAGATGTGCTTTTTTTGTTAGTTGAATTCTGTTTTGTTGCTGATGTTTCTGTTGGTATAATAAAACATATTTTTAATTATTTTGTTCAATTGTACACGGTGTGGGGTAGTGGTTCGGGATGAATTAGGGGTTTGGTAGGGTGTTTTCAATAATTTTTAAAATGCATTTTGTTGAATACTTACTTTCTCTGTTAGATGATTTTAGAAACTGTTCTGTAGTTGTTTGGATGCTTTGAGAATTTTCTGTAGAGGAGACATAGATTGAAAAAAGATGTATATTAATTATCTGTGCATGATAAACAGTAGTTTTAGAAGATTAGCATTAGTGTTATATTATAAATGGCATTTTACTTACTTTTTGAAGTAGGGAATACATTTTTCTTTAATAAAGTCCTTGCTTCTGGCAGCAATACGGCAGAGTTTCGTCTTCTTTATTGTTTTTGGTTTGAGGTGTAAAATAATGAATAATATTTTGTGCTTTATATAGTGTTTAATTAATTGTTTGTTTAATGTGATTGGTTTATTTTAGTATTGTGTGTATTTGATTGGTTGATATTTATTGTTTTAACTGTTTTGGTAGTTGTTTTCCATAGATGGAAAACGCTAATTAAGATTCAGTTGATGTTTTTTTTTTTAAAGCAGGTAGAATCCTTTAAATGTGTATTATATTGTATGTGATGTAAAATAATGTGTGTATATTATTTAAATATAATATTTAAATAGTTAATAATAGTGTATTTATGATTTAATGTTTTATAATATGTTATACTATTTTTTAAATTGATTGTATTTGATTTATTTTGTATGCAGTGTATGTTTTTTATTGAAATATATTTATGGTGTTAAGTTTTGTTTGTTTTATCTGTTTTTAAGTTGTCGATATTTAAAAAAAAACGATAATATTGCTGTCTATATTATTGTGTTCGATATTTTTGTCATGTTGTATATTTTTTAAATATGTCCGATATTTTAAATAACGATATTTATGTGTTCGATAATACAGTTATCAATATTATTGTTTGACGATATTTTTGTGTCGATAATAGTGTATTTTTTTAATTGAGTATATGTTATCGATATTAAAGTAGTCGATATTTTTGTGTCGATAAAAATGTAGGTCGAGATTGTGCCTGTCGATATTATGTCAGTGATTCGTGTGTGAGGCATCCTCTTCCATGAGAATGACCTTTCCCTTCCTTTCTTTCCCTCCCTCAGCACTCGCACATGTTGTCTGGGGCCGTCCAAGTATGACGAACTGAATGTTTGCGTTCAGGCAAAAGCCCAAATTGTGCTTTCTACCTGTAGTTGCCGTATTTTTTGTGATTAGAGTCTATTTTTAGGAGGGAATATTGGTGTTAACCTCCTCCTCTCTCCAGTGTGTTGGGTGGACCCTAATTATAACCTTTCAGCAGAGCTGTGCAGTGATGTTGCAAACCTCCAGCCCCACCACTTTGCTGAAGGTTGCATGCCACATTACTACTTTTTAGTGGTCTGGCAGGCGGGCAGTGTGGCGGTTCCCCCTGCGGTGCCCTTTCAAAGGTGGTGGTGCCTTTTAAAAAGGCACCACAATGGGAATGCCTCACAAGGTTCCTGCACAGCATGGACTCGAAAGCCCATGCCGTGCAGCAACCTATGTGCAAGCACACAGGAGGGCACATGGTATGCCCCCCTGTGTGCATCCACAAATGTTTGAGGCACAGGAGTTTCTTTCTGCCACGGTTTTCATGACAGTGGAACTGTCATAAAAACCCTGGCGTAGAGGAAACTCATAATATGGCGGTCCAGCCAAGCATATTGCGGTCTCTGACCTCCGCTCCTGCGCCAGGGAATGGTGGTTCCCGGGCAGAGCTGACGGTCCCAGGGCTGTCCGACTGCCCGAGTCGTAATCGGGTTGTCAGACCTCTGGTGCGGCAGTGGCTGGATCCGTCACCGCCACGCCACCATGAGTCTGGCAGTCCACGGACTGCCAGACGCGTAATAGGGCTTTTAGTGGTTATACCACTGACCACCTATGCCACCGGCCATTTGGAGTATAAATGCATTAAGACCAATAAATAAGGAGTATCCGTAACCACTATGAGAGGTACCACCAGATCCACTGCAATATCTGGACACGGTATAGTTCTTGTTTACCCACAATCATGGGTGCAACCCTCGGTTTAAGCACTTTATTACTATTCACACACTCAGGACACTCCGTGGTCACCCTCTCAACCTGCAAATCCAGACCTGGTCACCAAAAATCTGATCTAATTCTCTTCTTAGTTTTTGAGATGACCCAACTGAGAAAAAGCAATTACTTTCTCATGCAAATTAAAATGAACCACCAGTAGAGATCCTCTAAACAGTAAACTGTCTTTCTCAGACAATTCATTTCTTATTAACTTATAAAGCTTTCCCAGCCTCCGAAAATGTGTCCTCACCTTTTCCTTCAGCCTGTAGCAAACCCATCAAACCATTCAGAACAACATCCTTACTTACCTCACTCACCCACTCCTTCTCTTCAATAACCCCCTCAGTAATCACACATACACCAATCCACTTTTCATCTACATCAGATTCTTCCTGACACACTTCCGAGTGTACAGACACCAAACGTGAAATACAGTCCGCTGTTTTGTTGTCACTTCTCAAATGTCCTGTTAGAACCACATATTTTTGTAATTGGCTAAAATCAGGAGTAATGCTGAGAGAATCATTGTCCCAGCTCTGTTGTCTGAGATCCATTTTTAACCTGCATAACTCAGCCCTTCAGGTTGTAGCTGGTGCACAGTTACTTTGCCTGCTTGGTGGATTTGACCCAAAAAAACATTCCTCTGCCATCAAGTAAATCCGATAAGCATGCATTTTTTAAGCAAAATAAACGTTTAGTAATACCCCATGGTTGAATCAATGCTTTTTCAAATGTCTCAGAGCACCAGATACTATAAAGTGAGGGAAACAAACCACATGTGAATAAAACGTCTGGCAAATAATGCTCAATTTTTTAATGAATTGAAATAAGAGTGCAAGGAGCAGATGTGGCCTGTGCAGGTAAGAGCGGTGGGGCCGGGTAGCAGGGGATTTTGACAGACGACAACTAGGGAAAATTAAATAAATAATTAATTTTCCCTCATCGTCGTCTGTCCAAAATCCACCCCCCAACCCAGCCCCACCACCCCACTGCTCTTACCTGCACGGGCCGTGGCTGGCAAGGAGGCAATGTGTAAAGGCACGTTAATGACCCCTGTGCAGCTGCACTCTAACAGTATGACCGCAAGCAAAAATTGGATTATTTAACAAAACAAAATGGGTAGCTATGCTATGTTTTGAGCCTTAAACTATATTTTGATCTGCAAACCATACACATATCTGCTTGCTGTTAGAAAAATGGGAGATCCCATAATCAAGCAGATAGAAATGAGACAATTAGGGCATCACTTCAAGTGCTCCGTATTTCCAGATAGACTGGTTACAGAGTGACTAGCTTCATAGGGAATTACAAGGTCCATGAAAACGCCATCTCCAGGAAAACTGTGTGCAAGAATGAGGAATTTATGCAATCTGAGTTAGAATTACCAAGTCACCCAGGAAATTCATCATTTCTAAGAGCATTTCACAGGGCTCAACCCATAATGCCCATTAGTTCCTTCCCCCAGAGTTAAAGAAGCACCTTATATCCTTAGCTCCATGAGTGTTGAATTTGCTTCCCCCCACTGGGGCACTTGCTGATTTAGAGATGTAGAGACTCTTGCCTGTCTCCAGCAGATGCCAACCGTCATTGTTTTTGGAGGCAAATTGCTCCCTTAAGCACTTCTTTGTCAAAAAAGATTTCTGTATTGTCTTAATGTGAGTATTAACTGTAGTAAAGTGCAAAACACATTCTAGCAAAGTAACATAAGTCATGGCTGTAAGTCGTTGCCCTAAAGATGCGTTGTTCTCTTTCTTGACTGTGCTGCATATTATGCATTTACAATCCACCAGGCACATCCGGCACAGGTAAGAACGGTGGGGCGGGCAGGGAGGGGGAGTCGACAGATGACGGGATAGGTAAAATTAAATAAATAAATAAAACCACTTACCTTGCGCTCGCCCTATCGCTGACTGGCGCAAGGTAAGTTTGTTTTTTTAATTTAATTTTACTTATACCATTGTCTATCGACTTCCCCCCACCCCACCTCGCCCCACACCACTGCACTTACCTGTGCCGGCCGCACCAGAGTATGCATGCAGTCATTTGGCTAAATGGGGTAATTGTTAGCAAAGTATGGCATCAGTGGTAAATAACAATGAGAGAAATGATGGGTAAAAGGAAGAAATAGGATGTGAAAAGACGAAAGGGCTTGAGACAACAGTATTGAGACCGTGGGATTGGGTGAAAAAGATTCACAGGGGAGTTCATACCTACTACTGGTTCTCCCATCTCGCCCCTCATCGCGAGGGAAATTGAACTAATATTTATGTGATATGATATTGTGAGCATTATGTACTCTGATTCTTGGTATACGGCCAATTTTAGAACGACTATCCTCTAGATGTTGCATGCAGGCGACTGAATAGACATTGTTTTTCTGCCTGAGGGCAATGATCAAGTTTGTGAACAATCCTTTTCTCTAGTGGACGAGTGAATTGTTCATTATGTGAAAAGATGAAAAAAATATGTTTTGCTGACATTTACTCTTCTTGTCAAACTGCAAGCAAATCATCAGTGCAACTGTATCCTGTTAAGTTTCTCTTAAGCACACAATTGTTATATCCTTAAATTTCCTACCTTGACAGCAATCCACTGTATTAGTGTTTTCAATATCTAGAAAGAAAAGCTCTGCATTTAATTCGCATATAAATGCTGTCATTGTTCGATTCCCTAGGTGATGGTTGCCTAACAGTTTAGAACAATTACTGAAGTTTTGAAAGGATTTTTTAACATTATGGTTAGTGGAAAAACAGGATATCTTTGACACAATGTTTGTGTTACAACGTTGAGACGTGACGTAATATGGTGTTGTTTGTACTTTAGCCTAAATAGGAGGAATTGAGTGAGGTGGGTGAGGTTTGTCAACGTGCTGTAAGCACAATGCAGTAAACGAGTGAAAATTAAACAAATAGTTAATTTTCCCCAGTCATGGTCCGTCGAAATCTGCCCCACCGCCCCACCCGGCCCCACTGCCCCACCGCTCTTACCTGCACGGGCCGCGGCTGGTTGTAGAAAACTGTAAGAACAGAAGCATTTGTCCGTGCAGATAAGGGGCGTAACGCAGGCTCCTGCAGCCCCTGTGCTGCGGTGGGCAACCCCCTATTGGGGCCTCCAACCCATCAGGGTGCCTTATTAAACCCAAGGCCAATGAATATATGTGAGATATGAAAGGCTGTGCAGGGGGGCATTATTTTACGTTATGCCACAGATGCAACTATGTATCATTTTTTTAACACGTGGTCTGTACCATACATTGATGGTACAATATGAACCAGGTTTTAATGCTTGCTAGACTTTGAAGTGGTTGTACATTATTGATAGAGAAGGAAGAGCTTCTTTCGCAAGAGCTTATGTCATGGCAGTTTTGCACGAAGTGAGTAGGATGAATTTTCTTTCCTCTGTTGTGAAGTTTTACAGTGTAAGCCCCTTTCCTGGCCTGTTGTTAGAGAAGTCGAGTAGATATAGCTTCTAACCAGAATCAACAACCTCTCTGGCATGACACCCTTCATGAGCGAGCTAGTACCCCAAATGTTCATCCAATTTGAGGAACCAGTGCAACACTGACTTTTCTCTCCGTAGCTTTATTTGTCGGTGTTGGAAGAGCAGTTTATTGAGTGTAAACTGTGGTCACATATTCTGCACCAACTTTTTGTAAATGGAAAAAAATTTGGTGAACAGGCCTTATTACTAATAGGTCAGTTCACAAAATCTTGAATCGTAGTGCATTGCAAAATGACCTACCTCATTAATATTCAATATGAAAATTGCAACTCACTACAATTGGATGTCATCAGGTGACATCAGAGCACGATGTGCTACGCTCACTCAGTGATGGTAAAGTTGGCTAGGGAGATGGGATTTGCTTGCGAAGAAACTGAAATCTTGTTTTGAAGACTGGGAAAACATGCAGGAATGGGAACAGAAACACGGATCCCTGTATATTATTCCTCAAAAACATGTAATTCCCATTATTTTCCCTCCCCTGGATTTACCGAGACGCCGAGTAATGGTAATCTTGTGACAATAACAGGGATATCATTAATGCAGGGCACTCATAATCGAGGTCTTGGTGACTCGTTTGGCAAATTGGTTATTTGAATCTTTGATTTCTTTATTCAATAGATCTTCTTCCCGATGTTTAGATATGTTATATCATTTTCGACTAGTTTATAATATTGCAAGATGCCATTCATATCAATCAATAGTTCTTGAGAAGTAGGCCTCCACATCAACTTTTTGTAAGCCTTGTTAAAGTAAAACCAGGAGTCAGCTATTTGTGCCTTTCTATTTTGACTCGATCCTTTTCAATCGCAAGTGCTTAGCTTCAGATGCAACAGACTGCCTCATCCCCAAAAAGTGGAAACCTTAACCTTCTATAATTTTACAATTTGTTTGAAGGTAAAACAACACCCAGCTCCATACACAAGTACCACTGATATGTTTTGAGCCACATAGTGTGTTTAATGCATCCATTCTTTTCCTAGACTACTAAAAATGACGTGATGCAAGTTTTTAACAACAACTTTATGCAAACATTGCCTTAGTAAACAAATGCTTGGCCTATGACAATGAATATAACCAATCTGTCATTATAGCTGTTATTGATATTGGTTTTAGTTTTAAGAATGCCTTGCATAGGCCCATGAGAAACCAGAACCCCTGACCATCCCAGCTGGTTTGACAAAGGCTTCAGGGTAGCCAGCAGATGTTTGTGGCTAGCCCTAAATAGCTACCCTAGGGATCAATGGTACATCCAGCGTTGTGAAGCCACTTACAAAACTGCCCTAAAGAACAGGAGGCTGAAGATAAAAGAGGAAACATGGGAGAAGTTGCTTAGCTTAGGCTCCTTTAGAGACACAAGCATGTTTTGGAAAATGCTTCATTCACAATCTCTGAATGTAGGGATCGACGTTAGCCCCGCTACTTATATTAAAGCTGATGGCTGGGGTCAACATTTTAGGATTTTCTTCACATCACATTTTACACAACAATGTCACATCCTCAGTGAGGTATGGCCCAGGGGGACAATGTTCTGATTCATTTGCACCAGCGAGGGGTTCCACCGGGAGGTGTGTCCTTGTCCCAATACTATTGTTATTGTCTGTGGAAGAGGTGTGGCGCAGCGGCCAGGGTGCCTGACTCAGGACCACGGGGTTCACGGTTTGATTCCTGGTGCCGGCGGCAGGTTAACCCAGCACCATGTGACTCTGGGCAATAGCTCGCTTAATCTTCCCGAGGGCCCCCAGCGCCGGGACACCTCTCCGGAGGTAGCTGTGCGCTTTACAAATGCTGGTATTTCATTTTATCAATGGGCTTAACTTTTTTTTAATTACACACTTTAAGGATATGCCTGTGGTTAAATCTATACCTGTCCCTGCTTTGTTTTATGTCGATTACGCTGTCCTAATGTCCAGAACACCAAATGGCCTTAAAGTATTGATCGATTCTTTTGTGTCCTCCATGGGCAATTTGGACCTGGAAACTAATTTTAGCAACATTTATTTCATGGTCTGTAGCAGAACTAACAACAAGGTTAGAACGCTATCCATCAAAGGGAATATTGTGGGCAAGGTAATGCACTTCTTATATGTGGGTATTAACTTTGATTCTCTTAGCTCTTGGGCACAGTGCTTTTCTGCTAGATGAGGGAACTTCAACCAGGCTGTATCTGCCCAGAAGATTGGAATTAACCAGCACCAAAGTTATGAGCAAGTTAATATTTTTTGACCCATCCTATTTAACTCCGGCCCTCCTTGATGGATTTGCAAGAAACTCAATATATCAAGAGTAAGCTAAGCATGATAAGGGTCTGGCAAATCTGTGATAAGGCATCAAAGTTATTAGTAGCGGTGTGCAAAATATGCGTACGTTGCTATTGCTAATTGCTCAAAATTTCAGCAAAATTACTGGAAATGACGCATAATTATGTGAAATGCAAATCTCTCAATGGGCACTATATTTGACCTAAAAATGTGTCAATCAAATGCATTTAAACAAAAGCACAGTGAACAACAGTTGTTTTTATTCCGTTGTTGGTCTGTGTTAGCAGTAAATGTTTACAATAAATGGCAGGCACGTTTTTGGTAAATTTTTACATGAATGGTACTAAATGAAACGAAGTAGCATAATGGCTTAATTTTAGGAATTTTGAGCAACAAACGTAATGCAAAATGTCTGCATTTAAGTGAATTACATCGGTGTCATTTAAATTTCGGCTAGGCCTAGTTGTTAGCATATCAAAGTTGCCACACTCTTTAAATGTGTCTCCCCTTTATTGATCTGTATAAAACTTAACATACCAGAAGAAAATGAAAAATGCTAAAGGTTTGCCAAGTTTCATGGTGACTTGTGAAACAGTACCACAGAATGGTGATTTACTGGTATCAAGGCCTAGTTCAGAGCAGGTTGGCTGACCGCGGCAAGTGGGGTGCAGGTCCTATAGCCAACCCCTGCTATGCATGGTCTCCGGCCATGTGGAGTGTGGGTTGGCCACCAGAAGAGGGTGTGGAGCAGGGCCTAGCTGCATGCAGACCCTGCCTCCTACCCCGCTGCACACAACCAAAGGAAGTTCATTGTTGAGTTAGCCACGAGCACAGGTTTGGGAATAGGATCTGGCCAGAGGTCATGCCCTATAGCCAAACCCTCCTTCTCCCGGCTAAAGGCTATGCACTGGAGAGTAGGCAGACTACAGCAGATTGAGCACAGGGCCAGCGAATGAGTGATTATAGTACACAGCCAAAACCCATGTGCTGCGATGGTTAGCTGTTAACGGAAGGTTAGGTCAGTGGCGGCTCCTCCATTGGGGCGTGGGGCGTTGCCCCCACTGCTTTCTCGAAGTGCGAGAAGCAGAAACATAAAATGGTAAAACTACCATTTTATGTTTCTGCTTTCACGCACTGCGAGAAAGCAGAAGTGCCTGGAGTGCCTGGTTGTGGGAGGGAGGGTGGGCGGTCCTGCTTGAGGGCAGGGGGGGAGTGGCATGCCCACTGTTGTGGGTCCTGACTGCTTTGGTCGGCCCTGGGGCCGACCAAAGCAGTCATGCGCACTCTCCCTTTTCTCTATGTAGGCTGCTGCATGCAGCCTACATAGAGAAAAGGACCTTCGATTAGGCGCCCGGCTGGGGCGCTGTGCGCCTGCATCGCACCAATCACAATGCTGCCATTGCAGCGATGTGATTGGCGGAGGGAAGGGAGGCTGCATGTGGGTGGCTTACTGGCTTTCCTGAGGATAGCTGCAGGAAACGCGGGACGGCGGGAGCCAGGAGCTGAGGTGGCGCGGACGGTGAGTGCTTGTATTTTATTTTAAATTGTTGTGGTGAGCTTCGGTGGGAGAGCTTTAGGACAGACGGGTATAACCCCGAACCATTCCCCCGCTCCCCATATCTTTCTGCCCCAAGATATCGGGTTGCTTAGGAGTGGAGTAAGTGGGTGGAATCATGTGCAGGCCGCTGTCTCTTTCCACCCCTGATCACTGGCACCGAGTAGATGCACCCCTGGCTGTGGGTCAGGGTGACGGCTGGTTTGTTGATACTTAAATGGGATCGGGCTGCTCTGAAAGCAGGCATCCTTTGATAACCGTTTATAGCCCCATGCATTTTCGTGGAATTACCAGTGGGACCAGGTTTCATATCGGTCTTTGTGATGCGCACACTGTGATCTTAAGGTCTGACTGGAAGTTCTACCCCCTAAGACCTAATCTGGGGTAAATACTTACCAGCTGATATTCTGGACTCAGGTGGTGTCATGGCTCACTTAACGTGCACCAAGACCACAAGCAGCCTCAACCATCCATGATGATTTTTAATTAAACCCCTCCGCCTCCCCCCCACCCCCTCCCCCAGCGACGACCCCATTTCCACCCCATTTCCACCCCCCCCCGCCATGCCGGCCGCGACTGAGGTCCGTGGAGGATTTCTGGCAGGCCTTTATCGACCACATTTCCACCCCCACCCCCCTCCACCTGCCCGTCATGCCGGCCGCGACTGGCCTACTCACAGGCCTGGTGGTTGACTGAGTCCGGTCCTTAAGTGAATCTGGTAAACGCATATTCTTTGGGACTCGGTGGTGGTGCGGTTCCGACATTCATCCAGTGAGAGGCCTGATTAAGGTAATTTTAGTTTAAGTTATCGATCAGTGGCACAAGCAAGTTGTTTGTCTTTGTCAAGGGAACAGGTGAGATTTTAGTACAGTTTTGCAGCTCTACAAAACAAAACATCAAAACCACTTCAATTCGCTAGTTATGGTTTGATGAAATAACCATAACTTACATCCCAGTCATGCACTGCGTATTATCTCACATATTTCATCACTCATCCTTCCTTTGGTGACAGCTCATTAGAGCATACACTTTGCTACCCTGGAGCAACACCATAAAAGTGCAAAATGGAAATCAGCCCTAGAACTCTGAGACTACGCAGCTATCTTGGGGTCCAGCTGGCCACCTGCATGAAAACATTTGATCACTTGAGCACCAGAAAACTGTTACTGGAGAATAAGAGAACCTGGCACCTGCAAAGCAGTTTCTCAAGTTAAGGAGCTCCAGTAACCAACACATGGAGAGAGGAACAATCACCAACCCCAGGACTATGTATTGAACATCTGCTGTTTCTGGTTCCATTTATGAATCCCCTGAAAAGATGGTTTGAAAGTGCCTCCTGGATGAAGCCATTTCTGTGGTACTCCTGATAATATTTTGAGTAATCAGGCTTCTGAAAGTATTAATTTTATTGTTACTCTAGATATATTCAAGAGTAGTGAGTCTCTTGGAGTGGAAGTTGCCTTCATTAATCTCTTTAGATGTGGTGATCCCCAGGAGAGCACAGTTTCCTTGCAGCATTGAAGATTTACACACCTCCCATTCACCACCTTATTTGGTAACTAGTGAGAAACAGAACAAAGAAAAGAGAAAGGTTGAACTTCTTCACAGACACAAAGTAGAAGGAGGGACAAAGAAAGAGAGAGCACAGAACCGTCTCTGTGACAAGAGAAGTGGGGACAAGTGAGGTTGCTTTTCAGGGGTCTCCACTTGTTATTGGAGAGGGAGGTTAAAGGAAACATAGGTTGCCTTCTGGGCTGAACATGAGGACAATACAGCCCAGAAAGAAGCCTCTCCATCAGCGCTTCGTCAGGGGTAGTACGCGCTATAAAAATGCAATTTAATATACTATATAGTATATCTTCAAACACATCAGAAAACACTCAGGGGCCGATTCCGATCTCGGCCGGAAACGCACCTAACACTATTCGTCCGGAAAAAAACCAAGCCGAATGCGTGTTTCCCGACCGATTCGAACAGTCGTCCGAACGAGCAAGTACGATGCGCATAACAGCACAAATTCCGAGCGAGCCGTACTTACCCATTCCAGCTCCTGTTCCCCGCCCGAGCCGGATCCGTAAACGCCGAATCGAGTCGCACCGGAAGCAAATATACAGCACCTTCCGGCCGGACTAGTACGATGCGCCTTCCGTACGCGCCCGAACCCGTCGCTACGTCCGGCACGTCAGAGCATCCGGGAGAGCTGTACATAAGCTCCGATTCGCGCCACAAGACGATCCACGGCTACGAGACGAACAAGCCAGCAACGAGTACGAGTCGAAGCCACGAGAAACCCGAACGAGACGACCCAACCATGAATCCCATCGCGCAGGTCCTACCAATACTCTACATCTATTACCGGGACCGGTACGGACGCGTACGGCGCAGACGATAAGTGAAACACCCACAACACAAACAAACGACACGTACCCGACATATGTCACACACACATAGGGATGCAGAAATGAAGTACACTAGCAACAGCAGAACCATAGGGGCGGGATGGCTATCACCAATGCCATACACACCCATAGGGGCCTGATGCCTACCACTACCACCACCCCTACTCAGGGGGGCCTGAATGCCTACCACTACCACCACCCCTACTCATGTGGGCCTGGATGCCTGTCACTACTACCATCCCCACTCATAGGGGGATGGATGCCTACCACTACCACCACCCCTACTCATGGGGGCCTGGATGCCTACCACTACCACCACCCCAACTCATGTGGGCCTGGATGCCTGTCACTACTACCATCCCCACTCATAGGGGGATGGATGCCTACCACTAACACCACCCCTACTCATGGGGGCCTGGATGCCTACCACTAGCACCACCCCTACTCAGGGGGGCCTGGATGCCTACCACTACCACCACCCCATCTCATGTGGGCCTGGATGCCTGTCACTAATACCATCCCCACTCATAGGGGGATGGATGCCTACTACTAACACCACCCCTACTCATGGGGGCCTGGATGCCTACCACTACACCACCCCTACTCAGGGGGGCCTGGATGCCTACCACTACCACCAACCCTACTCATGTGGGCCTGGATGCCTGTCACTACTACCATCCCCACTCATAGGGGGATGGATGCCTACCACTAACACCACCCCTACTCATGGGGGCCTGAATGCCTACCACTACCACCACCCCCACTCAGGGGGGCCTGGATGCCTACCACTACCACACACCCCTACTCATGGGGGCCTGGATGCCTACCACTACCACCACCCCTACTCAGGTGGGCCTGGATGCCTACCACTACCACCACCCCTACTCATGTGGGCCTGGATGCCTGTCACTACTACCATCCCCACTCATAGGGGGATGGATGCCTACCACTAACACCACCCCTACTCATGGGGGCCTGGATGCCTACCACTACCACCACCCCTACTCAGGGGGGCCTGGATGCCTGTCACAACTACCATCCCCACTCATTGGGGGATGGATGCCTACCACTAACACCACCCCTACTCATGGGGGCCTGGATGCCTACCACTACCACCACCCCTACTCATGGGGGCCTGGATGCCTGTCACTACTACCATCCCCACTCATAGGAGGATGGATGCCTACCACTACCACCACCCCTACTCATGGGGGCCTGGATGCCTACCACTACCACCACCCCATCTCATGTGGGCCTGGATGCCTGTCACTACTACCATCCCCACTCATAGGGGGATGGATGCCTACAACTAACACCGCCCCTACTCATGGGGGCCTGGATGCCTACCACTACCACCACCCCTACTCAGGGGGGCTTGGATGCCAACCTCTACCACCACCCCTACTCATGTGGGCCTGGATGCCTGTCACTACTACCATCCCCACTCATAGGGGGATGGATGCCTACCACTAACACCACCCCTACTCATGGGGGCCTGGATGCCTACCACTACCACCACCCCTACTCAGGGGGCCTGGATGCCTGTCACCACTACCATCCCCACTCATAGGGGATGGATGCCTACCACTAACACCACCCCTACTCATGGGGGCCTGGATGCCTACCACTACCACCACCCCTACTCATGGGGGCCTGGATGCCTGTCACTACTACCATCCCCGCTCATAGGGGGATGGATGCCTACCACTACCACCACCCCTACTCAGGGGGGCCTGGATGCCTACCACTACCACCACCCCTACTCATGTGGGCCTGGATGCCTGTCACTACTAACATCCCCACTCTTAGGGGATGGATGCCTACCACTACCACCACCCCTACTCATGGGGGCTTGGGTGCCTACCACTACCACCACCCCTACTCATGTGGGCCTGGATGCCTGTCACTACTACCATCCCCACTCATAGGGGGATGGATGCCTACCACTAACACCACCCCTACTCATGGGGGCCTGGATGCCTACCACTACCACCACCCCTACTCATGGGGGCCTGGATGCCTGCCACTACTACCATCTCCACTCATAGGGGGTGGATGCCTACCACTACCACCACCCCTACTCATGGGGGCCTGGATGCCTACCACTACCACCACCCCTACTCATGTGGGCCTGGATGCCTGTCACTACTACCATCCCCACTCATAGGGGGATGGATGCCTACCACTAACACCACCCCTACTCATGGGGGCCTGGATGCCTACCACTACCACCACCCCTACTCAAGGGGGCCTGGATGCCTATCACTACCACCACCCCTACTCATGTGGGCCTGGATGCCTATCACTACTACCATCCCCACTCATAGGATGGGTAATGCATGACACAACCAGCATACTCCAACATAAGGAATGTCAGCAAAAGACATCCCCCCAACATCATGACAAGCGTGTGTAGTCTGTGTCAAATGCCTACAACACTGAACATGACATTGAACATACAATGTGACCCCCTATCACATGTGTCACACATAAATGTGTGTGGCCTCCACAATGCAAGCAGACCATTACCACTGTGGCAATGGGGTCTAAACCCCCATCATCACAGTGACCAAAATGTAAGTGTGGGGTCCATAGCTGAAGCACATTTTGAACATTGTGGCAATGGGGTCTAAACCCCCATCATCACAGTGACCAAAATGTAAGTGTGGGGTCCATAGCTGAAGCACATTTTGAACATTGTGGCAATGGGGTCTAAACCCCCATCATCACAGTGACCAAAATGTAAGTGTGGGGTCCATAGCTGAAGCACATTTTGAACATTGTGGCAATGGGGTCTAAACACCCATCATCACAGTGACCAAAAGGTAAGTGTTGTCATGGAAAAAGCTGCAAATGCCAAACAGCATGGATGATTCCTGGTCACACAACAACAAACACATCAGTGGCAAAGTAGTGCTTGTGTCCCATAGCAACATAGATTGGGTGAGGCAAACAGTGCAGTGCAAATAAGACATACCTTTGGCCATGTGCAGACACACATCACCCATGGGGGCTGACATTGTCAACATTTATCAATTACACAATGACAGATGTGACCATCATAATGCAGACCCACATATCTGCACCAATGGACACACAAATGTAGATATCCTGTGGAGACTGTAGATGTGAGGTGAACAAATACCATACCATGGCAACAATGGGTCATACAAACCATGATTATTGTGCTGACTGATGACCTAGGAGTCCCAGGGACAGCAGGGGAAATCCACCAAACAACATACAGCCAATGGCACACTAAAGATATGCCAATGCAGTGGTGCATATGCACAAACACAAACAGGCAGCCTCACACTGCATATCAAACACAACAGGTGATGGGGGTGTGCCAGTGTCCCCAGGCAACCACACAACACATGAGGAGGCCTGAATCCCAATTACACAGATGTGTATACAGTGCCACACAAAAGTAACTCATGGATCGGATTCCCCTATGTGGGCAATCAGGCATTGTTAGATGAAAGGGAGCCCAAATTACACATGTCACACAAGCTTGTAGGAACAGCAACTAACACAGCAAGAGACAGACCCACCACAGCACTACTCCCAGGGACACCACATTGTGGTGACACTAGCCTGCATGATAATCCCACTGTGATAACATAGGTAGATGTCGTTCACACAGTGAACCACAGCCATGTGTCCTGAGCAACTAACTACCATCACACCTACACAAGCACAAATCAATCAGCACAGCCTGTCAGCCAAGGCCAATATGGAGGTAGGGGTCTAGCCGTGCAACAACTCACATTTGCACACACTCAACACCACACACCTTGATCTCCACCAATGTGCAGCTGTGAAGCTCACGTGGACTGGTGACATTGCACATGCACCCATGACAATCCCAGGAGGGGTGATGGGAACTAAGGTGTGAAACCCATCACACATGGCCAGTCAACAAGACTCGTGAATGTCTGACACACTGCACAGTACGCCGTACATGGGCATGACGTGAAATACACCCCAATCAATGGGATCCCGGCCACAGTCACACACCAATGAAGAAGCCAAGGTGACCCACAAAGAACACACATAGACAACTTCCAACATTGCAGCTCTGATCCTGAGGAGGGGCAGCAGTCACACACACAATGTGTCACAATCACTGAAAGCTACCAGAAACTGTAAATTACATGACTTGTGTAACCAACAAGTGCCAAGGGGAATCCTGACTGTGTCCCATCTGCGTTTGCCCACATCCCCAGCCCTGACAACAAAGACAACTAGGGATGACAACCTGATGAACATTAGTTTGCCATGCACCCACATCCCGGAGAAACAAGGTCCAAGATGCTGGATGAACACAGGACAACTCAGCAAGCATCACAAACAGGAACATCCCTAGGGACACAGCCTGTGTAGGAAAAGGGAAGGGAACACACACAAACATGCTCACACAACACACAACACGGGCCCAGGCAATGTCACAGGATTACACACTGCCATGAGGGCACTCCACTCCTGTGGAAGGTCCGCTGTGCCAAACCTTGTCTGTGCACGGTTCAAACATGTCAGCAGAACACTCGGTCAGTGAGTCAAACCAAACAATCAAACAAAACGAGCTTTATTCGTTTTTAAACATTAAAATCATAAAAGCAGCCAAATAAAAACATATCATCACACATCATAAAAATTTCATTAAAAAACAATTCATTTAACAGTAACTATTTTTTAACGTCCAGGGATTAAAATGTATTATACTATACATCATCACTTAACTATGTTTCTATCATAAATTTTACATCTGGCATTCAAATATTTAGAGATTTTCTAGCTCTATGTACACTTTTCAGAAAACCGACCATAGATCCTATACAATAATAATTTCCCAACATCTGTAAATACAAAAAAGCAGGGCGACATTGTCTCCATCCCCCCTGTTTTAATAACGGTAATACCCATCTTCGCCTTTCATCCTTATAGAATTTGCAGAATAGGATAGCGTGAATAGTCGTTTGTGATGAAATATTATCACAAGGACATCGACAGAGTTCCCTTGACCAATTGCTAATATCTGGATGGCTAATCAAACGATGGAAAGTCCCAAATCTAAAACGCGTTAGTATATACCTGTCGTATCCCCCAATGTACAGGTCAAATATGGTTGAATATTATATATTATAATAATTAGTTGATGTTCAACCACCGTGGGTTTATTCATTTCCAAAGTTAACCTATTTTCTTCCAGATGGGTCATACAAATTTTTTAAAATCCTTCCGATTAATACAATTCATATTTTCGGGTAGGGAAAAAACTCTGGACGCCCGATGTCCTGCATAAAATTACTTACATACTTCAACCAGGGAATCTTGCTGGCGTTATCTAGTTTCATTACATCAGTTATTATTTCCCTATTTAAACCAGTGCTAGCAGAGGTCCAGATTCTGTGCCAGAGCAGCACCGGTTGCGCCTTAATAAGGTCAGAGATATATGTTACTCCTAATTCGCTATGGCAATTAAAAACTGGAGCACTGGCCGGGACTGCCAAAATAAATCTTAAAAAGGCATTTTCCACATATTGGATCGATGTGCAATCATAAAAGCCCCAAATACCTGCCCCAAAAGTTGCTATGCTCACGCATTTAGCTTGATAGATTTTTAAAAGAATTTCTGGTGGCCTTTTCCCCAATTTTTTGTAAATTTAATTAAGGCCGCGGTAGACTTCATAAACAGAAGGCTCCTAGTCTTTATCGCTAGTGCCCAAGACCCTGTGCGATCAAAAAGAACACCCAGGTAACAAAAGGAATTAATAGATTCCACCCTGCTTCCCCCAGCTTGAAAACTGCGGTCCTTATGTTTCCTCGCCCACAAGTCATAATAAAACTTTTCTTTACATTCATTTTTAATCCAAGGTTGTCCATAAAACTTGTATAAAATGTAAGAGCCTTCTGAAGACCAATCTGGGTACGTGCCATAAGTACGGCATCAACGGCATAGAGGAGGGAGACTATCGGGCGTTTATTTACATATGGCGGATCCCCAGCATTTGCCACCAACTCCTGTTCCAAAGCATTTGTATACAAAGTGAACAGCAGTGGTGCCAAAACGCAGCCTTGCCTCACTCCCTTCTCAACTTTAAACGGCACAGTACACTCTCCTTAAGTCCGTACCGGACTTTTGCTGTAGCGCCAGAGTATAGCTCTCTTAAAAACTGTATTAAAATAGGATCAACCTTTAAATCTCTAAGAACGCCCCACAGCTTATTATGAATTACACAATCAAATGCAGCTGTGAGGTCAACAAATGCCAAGTAAAATTTCCCCTTTTTGCCTGCGTGTACTTTCCAATTAAAATATTAAGATTAAGAACCTGCTCGTTAATACCTAGACCTGATCTAAAACCGTACTGAACATCACTCAAAATACTATTTTCTTCCGCCCATAATTGCAACCGGTCTAAAACAATCCTGCCCGCTCCCTTCATGAGTGAATCTAACAAAGATATCGGACGGTAGCATGCAGGATTTTCCCGATCCCCCTTTTTAAAAATGGGGACGATGATTGATTCAGACCAAGTACCTATGAATCCCCTTACGCAACAAGCTTGTAAGACCCGTGTTAAAATTGGACCCCACATTTCAAAATTAGACTTAAAAAGATCAATTGGTACCCCATCCGGACCGGGGGCCTTACCACTCTTACTTGCCTTTATAGCCGAGGTAACATCCTGCAAAGTTATATGGAAATCAATGGGTATAAAATTCTGGTGTTCCCCCTCCGTATCTTGCCCACAAACTACTTCCCTCTCACTGGTCTTCTGTAGGGAATAGACGCTTGAGAAGAAATCCACCCAAATGTTTTCCTCTATTGCTACCTCGATTGATGGTGCATCCAGTCTATTGTTAAGGAATGGGGCGTTCACAGCTGACCAAAATTGTGAACTATCCCTGCTCAAGGCTGCATCACTTAGATTCTTCCAAGCCTTTTCTTTTAGTTCGTTCATCCTGTTTTTTCTGGCTATGGTATACAACTTTCTACAGATCCTAATTTCCTCTTTATCTCTTACTGATCTATGTAGAGCATTCTTTAAATTCGTATAACTTTTTGTACAATTGTTATCGAACCATCCCTTACTGGTGTTACAAGTACCTTTACTTTGCACTCGTAACGTACTTCTCACAGTCTCAGTTATACAGGAGAAGGCTTTTAAAATATTTTCGTAGCGTCGGGCTTTCACTTAAACAAATAGAAATTGGCACATACGCATTTGTAATTATTTCTTTACTTAGCTCCGCAGGGTCCTGGCTTGACCATCGGATTGTATAACCATTTTGTCTTCCCATTTCTATATTTTGTACCCATGCTATCTTATTACAGTTTCTCCTTGCTTTATTTGTAGGAGTTGCAATATCTACACTTATTGCAAAGTGATCACTCATTACGTTTTGATGAATGTTATACCCTATAACATAACTTGCATAACAATTTGGCATAATGATAAAATCTATTGGCGAATCGGCTCCTCTGCCAATAAATGTGTGACCAAACTCCACCTTCGGGGTACATAGACAATTTGTAAAACCAAAATCATGTTTGAACAAAATCTCATTATACAAATCTCCTTTATCAGAATGAGAGAAATGAATGGGTGGGTCATCTTCCTCCAATGTTAATCCACATCTTCCTATTTCAGCCAAAGGACACAAGCCAACGTTAAAATCCCCACCCCAAATAGGAATGATTTCAGTCTCTGTATCAGATTTTAAGCTGGTAACATCCTCACTGAGCTTCTTCAAAATGGCGCCCAGTTGCCCTTTTTCTACATTATTATAAAAGTTAATCACAGCTAAAATACAGTTCACATCCAAGTGTATTAAAACAATTAGATAATAAATTTCAGAGCTAATCATATTAATGTTTTGAGCCCCCAGCAAATTTGAAACATATACACAAACTCCACCCTTAGATCTTCCACTAGATGATTGGATTGCTGGCGTATGAAAAGTCCTAAAACCATTAATAGTTATTTCCTCGATGGCCCAGGTCTCTTGTAAACATATTATGTCAAAATTATTGATGAAATCCAGCCAAACTGTGTCATTCACTTTGTTCTTTAGTCCCGCGATGTTCCAAAAAGAACTCTACAGGCTTTTACATCCTGGGCCACTGTTTCAAGCACAGTTACAGGCTGATTGCTAAGTTCACCCTCGGATTGTGAGTTAGGATCAAAATCTCCCATACCACCCATCAATATGGAGGATCTGCTCATGTAATCTGTTTCGATTAACTCCTCACATATAGAATTACTTTCCTCCTCGTCGAGTAACTTAGCCTCTATTGGACTAAACCAAACTAATGCATCTGGGGTTTCTATAGTATGTTTGATTTCATTCCCGAAGAATTCAGCCCATTTATTAGTCAATCATTTTCATCTAAAGTTGTTAGTGGCCCAAATCTATTTGATGTTGCTAAGTTAAAAAGTGGGCCATCTGTGAGCTGTTTACATGGGCCATAATTTTCTGGCTTTGCGGAACACGAAGGTTGATAAAAAAAGCCCAAAGGGAGAACTTGTATATTTGAATAGATATGGCTAGGCTCTTGTGTTCTCATTAGGATTTCTCTTACCAAAATAGGTGATCCCAATGAGAGGGCGATACAATCACCTTCACAGAGTTTATTATTATTTCCCACCCAATCAATTCTCCTCACCATCTTAAATTCCCTAAAGAGGGCACTAGTCAAGCCCGTTCTGTTTCCCAACCAATGTAAGGTTTTATTTCTTAGGGCAGGCCAGGTTTCAGTATCGGCCAATGGCAAGGGCGGGACGTTTGCTAAAATGATTGTGTAGGGTGTAGCTGCCGGCGGCAAATTTAATGTTTGCAAACTGTGCATTACCGCTGGTGCATAACTGTCTAATGTAGTCATTCTTGTATTTTCCCCTCCCAGCCGACTTTCAACTAATTTGTGTTGTGTCCTTCCCATCTCATTTAATGTATGCACCACTCCTTTTTGAGAAGAAATATTTTTCATAGTTGCAGATATATTGGGGTTTAATACTTGTCTCTCACCCTGATCTCTCGCCCTATGCGATGTCTTTAATGTCAGAGGGGCTACATTTTGGGCTACCTTCTCAGAGTATGTGCTCAAACCCAATAATTTTTGAGGTTCTTGAGTGGCCTTAATCTGTGCTGTTAAAATTTTCTCAATTCCTAATTCTATTTTATCCAATCTGCCCGTAAGGATATTAATGGCTTGTGTAACGGACTCAGTTAGTTCTTTAATTGCCACGGACAGACTTGCCGATTCACATGAGGTTGCATCACATTTATTATTTACCTGTAATGCATTAGTAATACCTCTTTCTTTATACAATTTATTTTTAGGGCCCTGAGATTTTCCCTGTGGCTTACTTAGATGGGTCCTAATTGGTTTTGGAATAAGTTGTGCTATGTGTAAACCTTTAACTGCAACATCCAATTTTCTTGAATTAGGTGATTTACACGATTTTTTAGGCGGAGGGAAATGTTCATTTTCTGCTTCTTCTAAAGAAATATCCTCAGTAATTACCTGAATACATCCGTTGTTTTGATGCTCAGGAGGAGTATCGCCCGGGATAACGTACTCAGTAGCCTCTACACCATTTGGGATAGTATTTTTATCTTTAAACTGTATGGGTAGCAATAGTGGATCCACTGTATCGATATTTAATGTTTCTTCTACGGAGATTATCTGTCTTTCGATATCTCCAACTGCACCAGTTAAATAGTTAAGCAGGGTCATGTTAGCTTTCTTATTTTTACCTGGTGTTTTCGGTGTATGGCTCACTGTCTGCTTTCTTTTTCCCATGGTACTAATAGTCTAATAGTCTAAATGACTACTACGACTGCGACTGGGACTCAGTATCCTCAGTGGGCACAACCCGTTCGCTAACTCTCCCACACTAAATATAAAGTGCAAAGTGCTTATTCTAAAATGATATCGGGCCCCAGAAGAGAGAGAGTACAAATCAATAGGCCTCAGATTAAGAATAAATATAAGTTAACACTTTTAAATGGCGGTACAATATTAAAAATACAATATTAAAAGTACAGTTAAAGTGCAATGTGCAAAGTGCTAGGTATAGGTTTAAAAAAGGTTCGAAGTTCAAGAACAAAAACTGTTCAAAAGTCAAAAATAAATATCAAAGGAAAAATGGCTATGGACCTTGCCTCTTTAGATGCAATACAGCTGAAAACGGCTAGTAGAGCACTCACACTTAAGAAAAGCCGCGATACCTCTCAGTCAACCCCTGTTGAGGGACGGTGTCCGAAATGTTAGGAGGGTAGCCCTGCCCTGCCTCTTCCTGTCAATGACGGGCAAGGACGGGCCCGCCCTTGGCCCGGGCTTCGCCCGGGCACAGCCCGCACGCGTCCCGCGCTGCGGGAGGTGCAGGGCCCTTTTATTGCGCCTCCGGGCGCAAGTGCGGCATCAGGGGGGCGTCGAGACTGCTGTGGCTGCTGGGGGATGTAGTTTTGGCAGGCCGTTCCCCTCACGGCACGTTGGTAAGTGTAGTGGCCGTTCCCCTCACGGCGCCAGAAGAAATGGAAGAGAAGCCGTTCCCTTCACGGCTTTTTGCTGGTCCCGCGCTGCGGGAGGTGCAGGGCCCTTTATTGCGCCTCCGGGCGCAAGTGCGGCGTCAGGGGGCGTCGAGACTGCTGTGGCTGCTGGGGGATGTAGTTTTGGCAGGCCGTTCCCCTCACGGCACGTTGGTAAGTGTAGTGGCCATTCCCCTCACGGCGCCAGAAGAAATGGAAGAGAAGCCGTTCCCTTCACGGCTTTTTGCTGGTCCGCGCTGCGGGAGGTGCAGGGCCCTCTTATTGCGCCTCCGGGCGCAAGTGCGGCGTCAGGGGGCGTCGAGACTGCTGTGGCTGCTGGGGGATGTAGTTTTGGCAGGCCGTTCCCCTCACGGCACGTTGGTAAGTGTAGTGGCCGTTCCCCTCACGGCGCCAGAAGAAATGGAAGAGAAGCCGTTCCCTTCACGGCTTTTTGCTGGTCCGCGCTGCGGGAGGTGCAGGGCCCTTTTATTGCGCCTCCGGGCGCAAGTGCGGCGTCAGGGGGCGTCGAGACTGCTGTGGCTGCTGGGGGATGTAGTTTTGGCAGGCCGTTCCCCTCACGGCACGTTGGTAAGTGTAGTGGCCGTTCCCTCACGGCGCCAGAAGAAATGGAAGAGAAGCCGTTCCCTTCATGGCTTTTTGCTGGTTCCGCGCTGCGGAGGTGCAGGGCCCTCTTATTGCGCCTCCGGGCGCAAGTGCGGCGTCAGGGGGCGTCGAGACTGCTGTGGCTGCTGGGGGATGTAGTTTTGGCAGGCCGTTCCCCTCACGGCACGTTGGTAAGTGTAGTGGCCGTTCCCTCACGGCGCCAGAAGAAATGGAAGAGAAGCCGTTCCCTTCACGGCTTTTTGCTGGTCAGTGAGTCAACAACTACAACACACTGAAGGCCCTGCTCACATCAGCCTGGGTGCGGGAGTGTCACGTCAGTCATCTGCATACACCCTAAACACGTGTCAAGCAAGTTGCACTGTATACACAGATGAGTCCATCAACATTGATGTGCTAAACTGCATGTCCAGTGGAGATGGGCACACAGTCAGGGAAATAGAAACATTGAACAGTGGTAAGCCCACCAGATGTGCATCAGTGTAAGCCAAAGATGTTAATTTACAAATGCAAAACGTACATCCCTGTGTCAAATGCTGAACATCACACACTCAGACTGCAGCAAAGGATGCTATAGATCCAGACTACATTAGGACACATATCCCACGGACCACATGGAGTCCATCACAGCAACACTTCATTTTCCTGATCTGAACACTATTACAACTGCAAACGCATGATGATACTCATCTACATCATGTACATCCAAAGAAAAAACACAATTAAACAAAAAAAGGCTTTATTCAGCAAATGTTAAATGAAAATTTGAAGTCCAAAAGAAACTAAGGCCAATGGCCAGTCCAAATACACAGTCCCAACAGGGTGATACGTGACAACTTGTCACCCATTGCTTGCCTGCACTGGTACGGACAGGGGACATCCCCCTCGGAGGGGCATACAAGGGGCAGGCCAGGACCCGCAGGGACAGGATCAGGGGATGCCAGAAGGAGGCAGTGAAGGGGTGGTGGGTGCAGGAGTGTCACCGGCAACTGCAGTGGAGGTGTCTGACTCAGTGGGGGCCGGCACCAATGTAGGGCACAACTCAGATGTTGTGGGTGCTGCAACCACTGCAGTGGGCCGGTCAGATGGAGTGGCCTGGGTCCCCACTGCAGTGCCCGAGTCAGACGGGGTGGTTGTGGACTCCACTGCAGTGCATAACTCCAAGGGAGTGGAAGTGGGGGCAGATGAGGTGGGCAGGACAGAGGGGGGGGACCCGGTCTCCACATCAGTCGCACAAACAGGCAGAGCGTCTGGTTTGGGGGTGGAAGAGCAAGTGGTAGGGGGGGAGGGCCTAAGCAGTTTGGGGATGCAGTATCAGTGTGTGGGGGAACCTGGGGCAGGGTGTGGCGGTGGAACCTGTGCAGTGGTGGCCTGGGGGATGGAGGAGAGAGACTGTGTGGTGGAGCTGCGTGGTGGTGGTGGTGGGGTCTTGCCCTTCCTGGTCCGGGGGACTTTCGAATGCGGTCCTCTGTCTGCCTGTTCCTGGGGGAGGGTGTCCGGGTGTGAGGGGCACTCCCTCTGTGTGTGGTGGTCGCCTCTTCCGCCTGGACTTCGTGTCAGGTGTATCTGTGGGGAAGAGGCCAAGCTCACAGAGGAAGAGCTTCTGTGAGGGGGTTGCAGGTGAGGCAAGGGAAGGGCTTTTGGAGGGAGAGGTATCTGAGGACTGCGCAGTGCTCGTGGATGTGTGTGTGTGTGTCTGGGCCCCATCCCCTGTGAGTGAGGTATCAGTCCCCTGACTGTGCGTGCGTGTGCGTCTGGATTTTGGCTTGTGTGTCTGTGTGCTGCTTGTGTCTGTGCTGGTGCGTGCCGGTGCCGGTGTGTGTGTGCTTGGGACAGGTAGGGTGCTGGGGATTGTGGATGGGGCAGAGGTAGGAGGGGTGAGGGACTGTTGCAGGAGGGACACTGCTGCCGTCAGTGAGGAGGCCATGGACTGATTGGTCCGATGTAGGGCAGACATGCCAGATGACATGCCCTCCATGAATGACACCAGTTGTGTCAAAAGACTTGTGTGTGCTAGAGGACACTCAGCATTGATGTCTGCCCTACATGGATCTGCTTAAGTAAGTCCACAGACTCCACACTCAGGGCAGCAGGGGGGACAGAGGCAGGGGGTGCGGTGCCTGGCATGAAGGAGACACGCTCCCCTACACGGGAGCCTCCACGGACATGTGGGATGGGAGCAGATGGGAGGGTGGAGATGGTGGTGGTGGCGGGGACAGACTTGCTTGCCGTTGCCTCTGGTCTGCTGACACCCGCCTCCACAAGGGAGTCCTCACTGGAAGTGCTGTTTTCCCCAGCCGAGGTGGTCGTAGCTGAGGTCTCCTCAGTGTGGCTCCCCTCACCCTCCGTGCCACTGGGTCCCTCGCTCTCCCCTGCAGTGGACCCTGTCTGGCTCTGCCGCTCCTCTTGGTCCGTGGAGCTGTCTCCACCTGTGGCCGTGGATGTATCTGCAAACAATCATGATAAACAGAGCAACATTAGTCACCTGTACTGACCACACACACCACAGTAAGTACAGCACATCACAGAGCAAGCCCTGCCACCATTTGCTAGAAATTGCAATTAGTGCTGATACTGATTTGAAGAAGCCCATTGTCTGCCTGACAGTCAGTCATGCCACACATATCCTACCTGTCCATGCACCCATCTGTCTGCTGCCTGTTGGATGCGACTAATCATATGTTGTTAGAAATGGGATCTCTAGTTGGCAAGGGTTTGCACCTTTGTCCAAGTAGGGACCCTTCTTCCTAGTCAGGGTAAGGGTTGTTACACTCGTGAAGTAACCCCTGCTCACCCTCGTGGTAGCTTGGCACGAGCAGTCAGGCTTAATTCAGAGGCAGTGTGTAAAGCATTTGCACATAACCAACAGTAATACAGTGTAAGCACTACAAACGGACACCACACCAGTTTAGAAAAATAACCAATATTTTATATACTCAAGACAAGACCAATTACGACAAAAATCCTATACTATACTTTACTGAATGAATACTTGATACGTTAACTTCTTCTTTGCAGGAATAGCACAAAAGCAAAGTTCGTACGAGTCAGTAGCTCCGTCCGAGCCTACCGTGATGCTGAAAACCCCAGAGTCTAACAGTTCCAGCCGACCGCGTCGATACGGGCCAGCAGAGTCATGAACAGACTCGGTCACAGTACCTATTCTCGTTGTGGCTGGTACGGAGTGTACGAGCCGGTCGGCGTTCGTCGCGGTTGCGGTGCAAGACGGAGCGATGCAAGGTGCGGTGTCCCTCGATGCGGTGCAGGCAGCGGCTCGATGAGCGTCGTGCAGACGGAGTCGGTGAGTCCAAGGCGTGCGATGCAGGGTGAGACGATGCTCGATGCGGTGCTGACAGGTTGCGATGCAGGCGACCTAGCCGGAGTGCGGGAGCTGGCGTCGGACAGCGGTGCGAGTCGGAGCGGTGCGTCGCAGACGTGCGAGTGGTGCCCCAAATGCGGTGCGGTCACGACTCTTGAGCCAGTTGCAGCGACCGCGCCGGTCGGGTCCGGTTGGTTCAGTGAAGCGATGCGAACTGCGGTGCCCACAGGTCACGGTGCAAGCAGCGGCTCGATGTTGGCAGCGTCGGACGTCGCCCACGGTGAGACCAGGGTTGCGATGCGAAGCGGGGCGATGCGGTCTGCGGTGCAAACAGGTCACCGGCCAGGGATCCGTTGTTTTGATGCTCAGGAGGAGTATCGCCCGGGATAACGTACTCAGTAGCCTCTACACCATTTGGGATAGTATTTTTATCTTTAAACTGTATGGGTAGCAATAGTGGATCCACTGTATCGATATTTAATGTTTCTTCTACGGAGATTATCTGTCTTTCGATATCTCCAACTGCACCAGTTAAATAGTTAAGCAGGGTCATGTTAGCTTTCTTATTTTTACCTGGTGTTTTCGGTGTATGGCTCACTGTCTGCTTTCTTTTCCCATGGTACTAATAGTCTAATAGTCTAAATGACTACTACGACTGCGACTGGGACTCAGTATCCTCAGTGGGCACAACCCGTTCGCTAACTCTCCCACACTAAATATAAAGTGCAAAGTGCTTATTCTAAAATGATATCGGGCCCCAGAAGAGAGAGTACAAATCAATAGGCCTCAGATTAAGAATAAATATAAGTTAACACTTTTAAATGGCGGTACAATATTAAAAATACAATATTAAAAGTACAGTTAAAGTGCAATGTGCAAAGTGCTAGGTATAGGTTTAAAAAGGTTCGAAGTTCAAGAACAAAAACTGTTCAAAAGTCAAAAATAAATATCAAAGGAAAAATGGCTATGGACCTTGCCTCTTTAGATGCAATACAGCTGAAAACGGCTAGTAGAGCACTCACACTTAAGAAAAGCCGCGATACCTCTCAGTCAACCCCTGTTGAGGGACGGTGTCCGAAATGTTAGGAGGGTAGCCCTGCCCTGCCTCTTCCTGTCAATGACGGGCAAGGACGGGCCCGCCCTTGGCTCGGGCTTCGCCGGGCACAGCCCGCGCGCGTCCGCGCTGCGGGAGGTGCAGGGCCCTTTGTTGCGCCTCCGGGCGCAAGTGCGGCATCAGGGGGCGTCGAGACTGCTGTGGCTGCTGGGGATGTAGTTTTGGCAGGCCGTTCCCCTCACGGCACGTTGGTAAGTGTAGTGGCCGTTCCCCTCACGGCGCCAGAAGAAATGGAAGAGAAGCCGTTCCCTTCACGGCTTTTTGCTGGTCCGCGCTGCGGGAGGTGCAGGGCCCTTTATTGCGCCTCCGGGCGCAAGTGCGGCGTCAGGGGGCGTCGAGACTGCTGTGGCTGCTGGGGGATGTAGTTTTGGCAGGCCGTTCCCCTCACGGCACGTTGGTAAGTGTAGTGGCCATTCCCCTCACGGCGCCAGAAGAAATGGAAGAGAAGCCGTTCCCTTCACGGCTTTTTGCTGGTCCCGCGCTGCGGGAGGTGCAGGGCCCTCTTATTGCGCCTCCGGGCGCAAGTGCGGCGTCAGGGGGCGTCGAGACTGCTGTGGCTGCTGGGGGATGTAGTTTTGGCAGGCCGTTCCCCTCACGGCACGTTGGTAAGTGTAGTGGCCGTTCCCTCACGGCGCCAGAAGAAATGGAAGAGAAGCCGTTCCCTTCACGGCTTTTTGCTGGTCCCGCGCTGCGGGAGGTGCAGGGCCCTTTTATTGCGCCTCCGGGCGCAAGTGCGGCGTCAGGGGGGCGTCGAGACTGCTGTGGCTGCTGGGGGATGTAGTTTTGGCAGGCCGTTCCCCTCACGGCACGTTGGTAAGTGTAGTGGCCGTTCCCCTCACGGCGCCAGAAGAAATGGAAGAGAAGCCGTTCCCTTCATGGCTTTTTGCTGGTCCCGCGCTGCGGGAGGTGCAGGGCCCTCTTATTGCGCCTCCGGGCGCAAGTGCGGCGTCAGGGGGGCGTCGAGACTGCTGTGGCTGCTGGGGGATGTAGTTTTGGCAGGCCGTTCCCCTCACGGCACGTTGGTAAGTGTAGTGGCCGTTCCCCTCACGGCGCCAGAAGAAATGGAAGAGAAGCCGTTCCCTTCACGGCTTTTTGCTGGTCAGTGAGTCAACAACTACAACACACTGAAGGCCCTGCTCACATCAGCCTGGGTGCGGGAGTGTCACGTCAGTCATCTGCATACACCCTAAACACGTGTCAAGCAAGTTGCACTGTATACACAGATGAGTCCATCAACATTGATGTGCTAAACTGCATGTCCAGTGGAGATGGGCACACAGTCAGGAAATAGAAACATTGAACAGTGGTAAGCCCACCAGATGTGCATCAGTGTAAGCCAAAGATGTTAATTTACAAATGCAAAACGTACATCCCTGTGTCAAATGCTGAACATCACACACTCAGACTGCAGCAAAGGATGCTATAGATCCAGACTACATTAGGACACATATCCCACGGACCACATGGAGTCCATCACAGCAACACTTCATTTTCCTGATCTGAACACTATTACAACTGCAAACGCATGATGATACTCATCTACATCATGTACATCCAAAGAAAAACACAATTAAACAAAAAAGGCTTTATTCAGCAAATGTTAAATGAAAATTTGAAGTCCAAAAGAAACTAAGGCCAATGGCCAGTCCAAATACACAGTCCCAACAGGGTGATACGTGACAACTTGTCACCCATTGCTTGCCTGCACTGGTACGGACAGGGGACATCCCCTCGGAGGGGCATACAAGGGGCAGGCCAGGACCCGCAGGGACAGGATCAGGGGATGCCAGAAGGAGGCAGTGAAGGGGTGGTGGGTGCAGGAGTGTCACCGGCAACTGCAGTGGAGGTGTCTGACTCAGTGGGGGCCGGCACCAATGTAGGGCACAACTCAGATGTTGTGGGTGCTGCAACCACTGCAGTGGGCCGGTCAGATGGAGTGGCCTGGGTCCCCACTGCAGTGCCCGAGTCAGACGGGGTGGTTGTGGACTCCACTGCAGTGCATAACTCCAAGGGAGTGGAAGTGGGGGCAGATGAGGTGGGCAGGACAGAGGGGGGGGACCCGGTCTCCACATCAGTCGCACAAACAGGCAGAGCGTCTGGTTTGGGGGTGGAAGAGCAAGTGGTAGGGGGGGAGGGCCTAAGCAGTTTGGGGATGCAGTATCAGTGTGTGGGGAACCTGGGGCAGGGTGTGGCGGTGGAACCTGTGCAGTGGTGGCCTGGGGGATGGAGGAGAGAGACTGTGTGGTGGAGCTGCGTGGTGGTGGTGGTGGGGTCTTGCCCTTCCTGGTCCGGGGGACTTTCGAATGCGGTCCTCTGTCTGCCTGTTCCTGGGGGAGGGTGTCCGGGTGTGAGGGGCACTCCCTCTGTGTGTGGTGGTCGCCTCTTCCGCCTGGACTTCGTGTCAGGTGTATCTGTGGGGAAGAGGCCAAGCTCACAGAGGAAGAGCTTCTGTGAGGGGGTTGCAGGTGAGGCAAGGGAAGGGCTTTTGGAGGGAGAGGTATCTGAGGACTGCGCAGTGCTCGTGGATGTGTGTGTGTGTGTCTGGGCCCCATCCCCTGTGAGTGAGGTATCAGTCCCCTGACTGTGCGTGCGTGTGCGTCTGGATTTTGGCTTGTGTGTCTGTGTGCTGCTTGTGTCTGTGCTGGTGCGTGCCGGTGCCGGTGTGTGTGTGCTTGGGACAGGTAGGGTGCTGGGGATTGTGGATGGGGCAGAGGTAGGAGGGGTGAGGGACTGTTGCAGGAGGGACACTGCTGCCGTCAGTGAGGAGGCCATGGACTGATTGGTCCGATGTAGGGCAGACATGCCAGATGACATGCCCTCCATGAATGACACCAGTTGTGTCAAAAGACTTGTGTGTGCTAGAGGACACTCAGCATTGATGTCTGCCCTACATGGATCTGCTTAAGTAAGTCCACAGACTCCACACTCAGGGCAGCAGGGGGACAGAGGCAGGGGTGCGGTGCCTGGCATGAAGGAGACACGCTCCCCTACACGGGAGCCTCCACGGACATGTGGGATGGGAGCAGATGGGAGGGTGGAGATGGTGGTGGTGGCGGGGACAGACTTGCTTGCCGTTGCCTCTGGTCTGCTGACACCCGCCTCCACAAGGGAGTCCTCACTGGAAGTGCTGTTTTCCCCAGCCGAGGTGGTCGTAGCTGAGGTCTCCTCAGTGTGGCTCCCCTCACCCTCCGTGCCACTGGGTCCCTCGCTCTCCCCTGCAGTGGACCCTGTCTGGCTCTGCCGCTCCTCTTGGTCCGTGGAGCTGTCTCCACCTGTGGCCGTGGATGTATCTGCAAACAATCATGATAAACAGAGCAACATTAGTCACCTGTACTGACCACACACACCACAGTAAGTACAGCACATCACAGAGCAAGCCCTGCCACCATTTGCTAGAAATTGCAATTAGTGCTGATACTGATTTGAAGAAGCCCATTGTCTGCCTGACAGTCAGTCATGCCACACATATCCTACCTGTCCATGCACCCATCTGTCTGCTGCCTGTTGGATGCGACTAATCATATGTTGTTAGAAATGGGATCTCTAGTTGGCAAGGGTTTGCACCTTTGTCCAAGTAGGGACCCTTCTTCCTAGTCAGGGTAAGGGTTGTTACACTCGTGAAGTAACCCCTGCTCACCCTCGTGGTAGCTTGGCACGAGCAGTCAGGCTTAATTCAGAGGCAGTGTGTAAAGCATTTGCACATAACCAACAGTAATACAGTGTAAGCACTACAAACGGACACCACACCAGTTTAGAAAAATAACCAATATTTTATATACTCAAGACAAGACCAATTACGACAAAAATCCTATACTATACTTTACGAATGAATACTTGATACGTTAACTTCTTCTTTGCAGGAATAGCACAAAAGCAAAGTTCGTACGAGTCAGTAGCTCCGTCCGAGCCTACCGTGATGCTGAAAACCCCAGAGTCTAACAGTTCCAGCCGACCGCGTCGATACGGGCCAGCAGAGTCATGAACAGACTCGGTCACAGTACCTATTCTCGTTGTGGCTGGTACGGAGTGTACGAGCCGGTCGGCGTTCGTCGCGGTTGCGGTGCAAGACGGAGCGATGCAAGGTGCGGTGTCCCTCGATGCGGTGCAGGCAGCGGCTCGATGAGCGTCGTGCAGACGGAGTCGGTGAGTCCAAGGCGTGCGATGCAGGGTGAGACGATGCTCGATGCGGTGCTGACAGGTTGCGATGCAGGCGACCTAGCCGGAGTGCGGGAGCTGGCGTCGGACAGCGGTGCGAGTCGGAGCGGTGCGTCGCAGACGTGCGAGTGGTGCCCCAAATGCGGTGCGGTCACGACTCTTGAGCCAGTTGCAGCGACCGCGCCGGTCGGGTCCGGTTGGTTCAGTGAAGCGATGCGAACTGCGGTGCCCACAGGTCACGGTGCAAGCAGCGGCTCGATGTTGGCAGCGTCGGACGTCGCCCACGGTGAGACCAGGGTTGCGATGCGAAGCGGGGCGATGCGGTCTGCGGTGCAAACAGGTCACCGGCCAGGGATGGATTCGGTTGACGGAGTCGGTTGCAGTTCCCTTCCTCTGTGGCAACTGAAACAGCGTTCCAGAAGCGGTACCCAGAGGCTTGTGAAGTCTTTGTAGTCCCTGAGACTTCTTAACAGGAGGCCAGCTCGGTTCCTGGCCCTTGGAGATACTCAGCACAAGTTTGTAGAAAGTTCCTTCCTTTCACTGCCCAAGGCAGAAGCAGCAGCTGCAGGCCAACCCAACAAAGCAACAACACAGCAAAGGGGCAGTACTCCTCCTGGCAGCTCTTCCAGCGCTTCGTATTGGCAGGTTCCTTGATTCCAGCGAGATCTAAATTCATGGGGTCAGGGCCCCAATATTTATATCCCAAATTCATTTGTTCTCTGAAGGCAGAGAGGCCTTTGCCTAGTCCAAACCAGTTCTGGAGCACTTTGTTGACAAGTCTCCGTCCCTTCTTTCAGTGAGTAGGCCAGGGACATCAGACGCACCACAGGAGGTGGAGCCAGCATTGTGGAGGGAAGGCACTGTCCTATTCAGGGCCCAGGTGCGACCCCTCCCACCCATCTACAGGTCGATCTGGCTATTCAGCCCTGCGCTGACTCACCCTGTCTCCTGGCATCCCCCAGCCCCTGTCACTCACATTCCAGACAAGGAATACACAACCTCGCAGAGGCAGGCTTGGATGGTTAGACAAGAAAATACCCACTTTCTAAAAGTGGTATTTTCAAACACAGAATGTCAAAACCAACTTCACTAAAAGCTGCATTTTATCATTCTGAGTCCAGGCATACTAAACTCGAATTTCTACCATGTTCCCGGGGTCAGTTAGGATTATAAGCTGTAATAATCAAAACTGCCCGTTCTGGCCTAGGGGAACAGGTAGCCTTGTAATAGTGAAAAACGAACTAGGCTGTAATTCACTATCAGGACATGCCGCACACACCCGGGCATGTCCTACCTTTCGCATACACCGCACCCTGCCCACAGGGGTACCTTGGGCCTACCTTAGGGGTGACTAACATGTAGCAAAGGGAAGGTTTAGGGACTGGCAAGTGTGTGCACTTGCCAAGTCGACATGGCAGCCCCAGGCTGCGCACAGGCTCTGCGATGGCAGGCCCGAGTTACACTTTACGGGCTGTTTGCGTGGGTGGCACAATCCAGTGCTGCAGCCCACCAACAGCATTTGGTCTATAGGCCCTGGCACTCGTAGTGCACTTTACAAGGGACTGACACATAAACCAAATAGGCCAATCATGGAAACACCAATCCATAACACATTTTATACAGGAGCACTTGCACTTTCCCACTGGACCGCAGTGAGGAAAGTGCGCAGAATCATCACACCAGCAAAAACAGAGTCAAAACCGGGAGGTCAGAAAGCAAAAAGTCAGGGGAAACACGCCAAAAGATGCCAAGTCTAACACATGTCCCCTCCAGCTGAAAGTAGGGAGAACTACCCAACCCCATTGGAGTTCTCTTCACTAAGGCGGAAGAACCTGGACAGACCATCTGCGTTGGCGTGTTCTGTACCAGGACGGTGTTCCACCGTAAAGTCCATTCCCTGTAGGGAGATGGACCACCTCAGCAGTTTTGGATTCTCACCCCTCATTTGCATCAACCATCTGAGGGGCCTGTGGTCTGTCTGAACCCGGAAGTGAGTCCCAAACAGGTATGGTCTCAACTTCTTCAGTGCCCAGACCACAGCAAAAGCTTCCCTTTCTATGGCACTCCACCTCTGTTCCCTGGGAAGTAGTCTCCTGCTAAGGAAGACTACAGGCTGATCCAGGCCCTCTTCGTTCAGTTGGGAGAGCACCGCTCCCACACCATGCTCTGAAGCGTCAGTCTGCACGACAAATTCTTTGGAGAAGTCAGGTGCCTTGAGCACGGGCGCCGTGCACATGGCTGCCTTCAGGGCATCAAAAGCTTTCTGGCAGGACTCAGTCCAGATCACTTTCCTGGGCTGCCTCTTAGAGGTCAGCTCTGTTAAAGGGGCAACGATGGTGCCATAGCCCTTAACAAATCTCCTATAGTAGCCGGTGAGACCTAAGAAGGCTCTCACCTCTGTCTGGGTCTTGGGGGTTCCCAAGCCAGAATGGTGTCAATCTTGGGTTGTAGGGGCGCCACCTGGCCGCTTCCTACCTGGTGTCCCAAGTACACCACAGAACCCTGCCCGATCTGGCACTTACTGGCCTTGATCGTGAGGCCTGCACCTTGCAGAGCCCTCAACACTTTCTCAAGGTGCTGCAAATGTTCTTCCCAGCTGGAACTGAACACAGCAATGTCATCCAGGTAGGCGGCACTGAAATCCTCCAGCCCAGCCAACACCTGATTGACCAACCTCTGAAAGGTGGCAGGGGCATTCTTCAACCCAAAGGGCATCACCCGGAATTGGTAATGACCTTCTGGGGTTGAGAACGCTGATCTCTCCTTGGCCCCATCGGTTAAGGCAATCTGCCAGTACCCAGACGTCAAATCAAACGTGCTGAGGAACCGGGCAGCTCCCAACCGATCAATGAGCTCATCAGCTCTGGGGATGGGGTGCGCGTCAGTCCTGGTGACGGCATTGAGCCCACGGTAGTCCACACAAAACCGGAGTTCTGGAGTGGCACCGGGCGCCGCAGCCTTTGGGACCAAGACCACTGGGCTGGCCCAAGGACTGTGGGAGGGCTCAATCACCCCTAACGCCAACATCTTAGAGACCTCCTCCTTGATGCTGGCTCTGACCCGGTCAGTCAACCTGTAAATCTTGTGCTTCACAGGATGGCTGTCACCGGTGTCCACGTCATGGGTACACCAGTGAGTAACACCGGGGGTCAGAGAGAACAGTGGGGCGAACTGTCCCAACAACTGGCGACAGTCCCCCTGCTGCTCCTGAGTCAGAGTAGGGGAGAGGATCACACCCTCTACTGACCCATCATGCTCCTTGGTAGACAGGAGGTCAGGGAGAGGCTCACTCTCCTCTTCCACCCCATCATCTGTCGCCAAGAGCATACTCACTTCGGACCTCTCGAAGTGGGGCTTGAGGCGGTTCACGTGAAGGACCCTCAAAGGGTTCCTTGGAGCCTGCAAATCCACCAGGTAGGTGACGTCACTTTTGCGCTCCTTTACCTTATATGGCCCAGTCCACTTGTCCTGCAAGGCACAAGGTGCCACTGGGGCCATGACCCACACTTTCTGCCCAGGTTGAAATTCGACCAGAGTGGCGTTCTGGTCATACCATCTCTTCATTTCTTCCTGGCTTGCTTCTAGGTTCGCCTGAGCGAGTTTCCTGAAGCGGGCAGTTTGGTTTCTAAAGGCCAGCATGTAGCTAAATACATCCTGGGGAGTTTTCCTGGGAGCCGCCTCCCAGCCTTCCTTTACCAAACTCAGAGGTCCTCTGACAGGGTGGCCATACAGGAGCTCAAAGGGGCTGTACCCAAGAGACTTCTGAGGCACCTCCCTGTATGCAAAGAGTAGGCATGGCAAGAGGACGTCCCACTTACGCCTCATGGGTTCTGTTAGACCCTTGATCATGCCTTTCAAGGTCTGGTTGAATCTCTCCACCAGACTGTTTCCTTGTGGGTGGTAAGGAGTGGTGAACTTGTAGGTTACACCACACTCCTTCCACAGGGATGTCATATACTTCGATATGAAATTGGTCCCCCTATCAGAAACCACCTCTCTGGGGAATCCCACATGGGAAAAGATCCCCATTAACGCCCGGCCCACCACTGGCGCCGTCGTTGTCCTGAGAGGGATTGCCTCCGGGTACCGGGTGGCATGGTCCACCAAGACCAGGATGTACCTGTTGCCCATGGCTGTCTTGGGATCCAGTGGCCCCACAATATCCATCCCTACCCTTTCAAAGGGTGTTCCAACAACTGGAAAAGGTTGGAGAGGAGCTTTGACCTTCCTCCCACTCTTACCACTTGCCTGGCAAGTTTGGCAAGACCTACAGTGTGCATCTGACTGCCTTCGCATTTGGGGCCAAAAGAAGTGGGTGACAAGCCTGTCAAAGGACTTGTCCTGCCCCAAATGTCCTGCCAAAGGCACGTCATGAGCCAGACCCAGTAGGAAGGTCCTGAAGCGCTGGGGTACCACCAGCACACGGGCTGACCCAGGCTCAGCAACCTTAGGCTCACTGTATAGGAGACCACTCTCCCAGTAGATCAGATGTGACCCGGACTGATTACCAGCTGCCTGGTCTGCAGCCTGCCGCCGCAGACCCTCCAGAGTAGGGCACTCGTTCTGCTCCCTGCAGAACTCCTCCCTGGTGGGACCCCCTTCTTGCTGCCAATGGGTCTGCTCAGAGATGTCTCCCAGTTCGGCTACCTGCTCCCCTGTAGGCACCGGGCGTCCCCCTCGAGGTCCGCCTCCTCCCGGTCCGTGGGAACTTTGGGGGCCGGTTTCCCGCGCCCCTGCCCTTTCTCTTGGCAGGAACTTGGGCCACTGTTTCAGGCTCCAAGTCCTCTTGATCACCCTTCCTGGCTGCCATTGACCGAGTAGACACGCATGCCCACTCTGGCAACCCAAGCATCTCCAAGTGAGACCTGAGCTCAACCTCCTTCCATAAGGACTGCTCCAGGTCGTTTCCTAGCAGACAATCTACAGGCATGGTAGGGCTCACAACCACCCTCAAGGGATCTGAGACCCCCCATTCAAAGGGAACCTGCGCCACCATACATTGGCGCTCTGAGTTGTCTACAGCAACTACTTGGTGGAATGCTCCTGGGACTACTTGCTTCTCAGACACCAGGTGACACCGGACTGAGGTCACACTGGCTCCAGTATCTCTGAGAGCCTCTACCCTGTTCCCATTAATGGTCACCCAGGTGCTATATTTCTTTGTGTTAGGGGGCACCTGGTTTCCTGGGACCATCTCACTGTCCCCTAGTGAGACAAGGGTCATTTCTGCGGGATCCCCACCCTCCTGTGGGCACCCCTCCTCCCCAAGCGCTACACTAGCCAACACTTTGGACTGTCCACCGGTGGGTGGCTGTGTCCCCTTCGGGCACTTGGGGTCCCCCTTAAAGTGACCTACCTGGTCACATGCATAACACTTGCGGGGGCCGGTCTCAACAGGCTTCCCTGTAGAGACCCCTTTCTTCTTATCACCGGGGGCTGGGAACTTTTACCCTGGGTACTAGTTTGGGGCCCTTTAGAGAACTCCTGTGCTTTACCCTTGTCCCCCCACTTTTCTGCTGGGGACCCTGCCCACCTTTGGCTGAGTCTCCCCCAAACGCTTTCTTGTGGACCCTGGTACTCACCCAGCGGTCCGCTTCCATAGCAAGCTTCCTGGGGTCAGTTAGCTTACTATCAACTAGGTGCTGGCGCAGATCTGCAAAACATAGACTAGACAAGTGCTCCCATGCAATCAAGTTGTAGAGCCCCTGAAAATCTGTTACGCTACTGCCCTTCACCCAACCATCCAGAGACCTGCAGAACACATCCACACATTCCAACCAAGTGTTGGCATCAGACTTCTTACTGGACCTGAACTGATCCCTGTACTTTTCAGGAGTAAGACCATACTTCGTGAGAAGGGCATCCTTCATGTCAGCATAGGTGAGGTGATACCCCTTACCCAAAGCTATCAGAGCATCCCTTGCTTCTTCCGGGAAAAGTGGCCACAATCCTGCTCCCCAATTCTCCTCAGGGACCCCATTCATGTGTATGGCTGCCTCATAACCCTGAAACCACCTTTGTATGTCATCCCCTTTCTTGAACTCCTTGCCTACGTTCTTGGGAATGTGCACAATCCTGTCTGCCTTTCTGGACGAATTGCTGCCACCATCTGAGCCTGACTTACTCCTAAGTTCTAGCTCCTTCAGTTCTCTCTCATGCTCTAAGAGCATCTTCCTCTCCTCTATGGCCAATCTCTTCTCCTCCCGCTCACTCTCCAGCCTGAGCTTCTGCAGCTCAAACTGCCTTGCCTCCCGTCTGTCCTCCAGCTCCTCTGGGGACAGACTGCTGCTGCCTGACCTGGCGGGTTCCCCCTACCCAAAAGCACATCCACCCTGGAAATAGGCTCCTCCACCTCCTCACTGAGATTACCAGGCTGCCCATTGGCATGTCTGGCTGCTACCCAGGCCCTCAGCGCCTTCTGTAGCTCCTCCTTCCTTGTGAGGCCTTTAATTTGGACTTTCAAGTTTTTACAAATCGCTCGTAACTCCTTTACGGCGTAGGATTCCAACCTGTCCTCCTCAAAGATAACTTCCAGAGATGCAACGGATGATGCAATTGATTCAGGCATGACAAAAGTCGTGAGTTGAAAACTGGCAAGATCAAAAATAGGCCAAAAGAAAAAGAACCAGTATGTGGTACGTAATGGTCTGCGATATGGTAGTAGTGCACACCAATCACTGTAAGTCAAGTGCAAACACAAGTCCTATCCTCACCGCTGACAACCAATGTTAGAAATGGGATCTCTAGTTGGCAAGGGCTTGCACCTTTGTCCAAGTAGGGACCCTTCTTCCTAGTCAGGGTAAGGGTTGTTACACTCGTGAAGTAACCCCTGCTCACCCTCGTGGTAGTTTGGCACGAGCAGTCAGGCTTAATTCAGAGGCAGTGTGTAAAGCATTTGCACATAACCAACAGTAATACAGTGTAAGCACTACAAACGGACACCACACCAGTTTAGAAAAATAACCAATATTTTATATACTCAAGACAAGACCAATTACGACAAAAATCCACAATACTATACTTTACGAATGAATACTTGATACGTTAACTTCTTCTTTGCAGGAATAGCACAAAGGCAAAGTTCGTACGAGTCGGTAGCTCCGTCCGAGCCTACCGTGATGCTGAAAACCCCAGAGTCTAACAGTTCCAGCCGACCGCGTCGATACGGGCCAGCAGAGTCATGAACAGACTCGGTCACAGTACCTTTTCTCGTTGTGGCTGGTACGGAGTGTACGAGCCAGTCGGCGTTCGTCGCGGTTGCGGTGCAAGACGGAGCGATGCAAGGTGCGGTGTCCCTCGATGCGGTGCAGGCAGCGGCTCGATGAGCGTCGTGCAGACGGAGTCGGTGAGTCCAAGGCGTGCGATGCAGGGTGAGACGATGCTCGATGCGGTGCTGACAGGTTGCGATGCAGGCGACCTAGCCGGAGTGCGGGAGCTGGCGTCGGACAGCGGTGCGAGTCGGAGCGGTGCGTCGCAGACGTGCGAGCGGTGCCCCAAATGCGGTGCGGTCACGACTCTTGAGCCAGTTGCAGCGACCGCGCCGGTCGGGTCCGGTTGGTTCAGTGAAGCGATGCGATGCGAACTGCGGTGCCCACAGGTCACGGTGCAAGCAGCGGCTCGATGTTGGCGGCGTCGGACGTCGCCCACGGTGAGACCAGGGTTGCGATGCGAAGCGGGGCGATGCGGTCTGCGGTGCAAACAGGTCACCGGCCAGGGATGGATTCGGTTGACGGAGTCGGTTGCAGTTCCCTTCCTCTGTGGCAACTGAAGCAGCGTTCCAGAAGCGGTACCCAGAGGCTTGTGAAGTCTTTGTAGTCCCTGAGACTTCTTAACAGGAGGCCAGCTCGGTTCCTGGCCCTTGGAGATACTCAGCACAAGTTTGTAGAAAGTTCCTTCCTTTCACTGCCCAAGGCAGAAGCAGCAGCTGCAGGCCAACCCAACAAAGCAACAACACAGCAAAGGGGCAGTATTCCTCCTGGCAGCTCTTCCAGCGCTTCGTCTTGGCAGGTTCCTTGATTCCAGCGAGATCTAAATTCATGGGGTCAGGGCCCCAATATTTATATCCCAAATTCATTTGTTCTCTGAAGGCAGAGAGGCCTTTGCCTAGTCCAAACCAGTTCTGGAGCACTTTGTTGACAAGTCTCCGTCCCTTCTTTCAGTGAGTAGGCCAGGGACATCAGACGCACCACAGGAGGTGGAGCCAGCATTGTGGAGGGAAGGCACTGTCCTATTCAGGGCCCAGGTGCGACCCCTCCCACCCATCTACAGGTCGATCTGGCTATTCAGCCCTGCGCTGACTCACCCTGTCTCCTGGCATCCCCCAGCCCCTGTCACTCACATTCCAGACAAGGAATACACAACCTCGCAGAGGCAGGCTTGGATGGTTAGACAAGAAAATACCCACTTTCTAAAAGTGGTATTTTCAAACACAGAATGTCAAAACCAACTTCACTAAAAGCTGCATTTTATCATTCTGAGTCCAGGCATACTAAACTCGAATTTCTACCATGTTCAGGGGGTCAGTTAGGATTATAAGCTGTAATAATCAAAACTGCCCGTTCTGGCCTAGGGGGAACAGGTAGCCTTGCAATAGTGAAAAACGAACTAGGCTGTAATTCACTATCAGGACATGCCGCACACACCCGGGCATGTCCTACCTTTCGCATACACCGCACCCTGCCCACAGGGGTACCTTGGGCCTACCTTAGGGGTGACTAACATGTAGCAAAGGGAAGGTTTAGGTACTGGCAAGTGTGTGCACTTGCCAAGTCGACATGGCAGCCCCAGGCTGCGCACAGGCTCTGCGATGGCAGGCCCGAGTTACACTTTACGGGCTGTTTGCGTGGGTGGCACAATCCAGTGCTGCAGCCCACCAACAGCATTTGGTCTATAGGCCCTGGCACTCGTAGTGCACTTTACAAGGGACTGACACATAAACCAAATAGGCCAATCATGGAAACACCAATCCATAACACATTTTATACAGGAGCACTTGCACTTTCCCACTGGACCGCAGTGAGAAAGTGCGCAGAATCATCACACCAGCAAAAACAGAGTCAAAACCGGGAGGTCAGAAAGCAAAAAGTCAGGGGAAACACGCCAAAAGATGCCAAGTCTAACATATGTGCACACATGCACCACATACACAGTTGTTGGACATCCAAGAGTATATATGGAAATGTGCCACTCCAAACACATGCCATCTCCTGCCACTGACTCAGTACATGTGTCAGGAAATGTGATGGGCAAAGTCTCTGTTGATATGCAGGTTTTGCTTCCATCACCAGACACTATGATGTCCTCATGTCCTGATAGACAATGCAACAATGGTGTGCATGCAGGACATATCACACCACTGCTGGATCACCCTTTGCGATTGGAATGTCATGGCACAAGCCTGTCTGGGAAGTCAGTCATAACTGTCTCCTGTCACAGGGGCAGTGCATACACACAACACCAGTCTGCACTGTGTCACAATCAGGGGAGTTTTAGAAATGTAAGCCCTGTAGCTGACAGGTGCACATGTGCACCCCTGGCCACCCACATCATGAGGACTGAGATGATCCCACGTCAATCAAATGAGACATTTGAGTGCCTGCAAACACAAATCCATACACATGAGCACTTCACCGTCTGATGAGAATGAACCAAAGCTGCCTGCACCTCAATGTTTCATACAACATTGTGCACAGTCAAGGGATCAGAGACCTATGCATTGTCCTATGTGCAGATCCCATAGTCATAACTCAGATGGCTGGCCACCCCAAATTGTTAAACACTCCAGGAGTCCAAATAGCAAGGCCACACCACATGACACAGAGGCATACACCTGAGTGCACTCTTCACAATGCCCAATATGTATGCTGACACACGGGAGTGGGAGAACAGAGTGCCTTCGATGTACGGAGTAGGCATTACAGTCCAGGTCCATGTGCAACATGGTATTACCCTGAACACTAGGCAGGTGGCTATGCATGTGTCACACACATGATGTACATACTTCTGAGGCCCCTACCTTGGTCTCTGCAGCAGCATGGGTGTGTGGCACACACCCCAGACATGTGGTGAGTCAGAGCAGCAATTGGAACACATATTAAAGCCATACCCAGAGTACATGTCAGATCACAGGCAATGTGAGCAATTGTACCACCCATGCAGCCCAACACAAATTACCTGTAACTGATGGTGTCCCCAACTTGAACCACAGGTAACTGCAAGTACACAGTACCCAAGTGACCTAAGTCACAGACTGTAAGGGCCACACCTGTGTATCAGATGAGGAGGGGGCATGACACAAGTGAGGGACATGAGTCCAGGACGACATGACAGTTGTACTGTGGAAGTGGAACCAGGCTAAAGGAGTGCATAGAGCATGTCAGTCATAGTACACAGTTGAGGCTAGCACTTACCCCCTCCTTGCTGCTGTCTGGCCTTCAGCTGCCCATCCAGGTCAGGGAAGGCCACCGCCAGGATCCGGAGCATGTGGGGGGTCAGGGTCCAGTGTCCGCCCCTCCTGCGAGGAGGCGACAGCTTCAGCTGGACCCTTGCGATCCTCCGGGTCCAGCCACGAAGGTCCTGCCACCTCTTCTGGCAGTTGCGGATCCTGCGCCTGTAGACCCCCACAGATCGTACTGCCCGGACGATGGTCAGCCAGATCTCCTGCTTCTGATGGGCATCAACCTGTGAGGATGACAAAGTGAAAAGGCCATTACTACACATGCAACTTTTCCGTGCATCACACAGTTGGATATACATGTCTCAATCACAGGGGCATATGATCTACACAGGTAGTGCAGCTATGGCTATGAACAGTTTGCCAGCAGTTACTAAATGGTATCATTGCCTGGGAAGTAAAACCTTGTTGGAATGCACGGTTACTGCACTCTGCCTGTTCAGTGCATGTGACTACACACTTTGGGGGGTGACAACTACTCAGTGAGCATGCTCCCACTGGTGTACACACTGTACGTCTTGCTAGTCAGACAACATGCACAATTAGTAAGGCAGTGGACAGCACACTCACCTGCTCCCCTGGTTTCCCCATACAGCTTGCTGTACTGTGGAAGGAGGCTGTCCAGCAGGGCCTGGTTCTCCTCAGTGCTGAAGGCTGGGGCTCTATCCACAGTACGTGCCATTGCAGTAGCCAGAGGATGCAGAGACAGCAGCAGTGGTGGTGGCAGATGTCGTCCTGGAGCATGTAGTGCAGGCAAGTGAGCACTCAGGGGAACAGCCAGCATTATATGTGTGCTGCAGAGGCAGATACTGTCCCATGTGTCCAAAGTGATAGGTCCAAGTCGTTTGCATCTTCTGAATCTGGCCAATCCATGGAATTGCACCACTTATACACGCCCACAGCATCCTTCAAAAGTTTAACATCATGACACCCAAGAATTAGCAACATTGTTGTGGCTGGCCAACTGAATTCACTGCATCCGACTCGTACAAGCTTCGAAAACGCGTCCGTTACCATGTCAGCACATAGCCAATGCGTGCGCATCGATCGGTCCATTGCTGTACAACGCGTATTTCGAAAAACAACACGCATCCGTCCACATCATATGCAATGGCCAATGCGTGCGCACCGATCGGTCCATTGCTGTACAACGCGTATTTCGAAAAACAACATGCATCCGTCCACATCATATGCAATGGCCAATGCGTGCGCACCGATCGGTCCATTGCTGTACAACGCGTATTTCGGATGACAACACGCATCCGTCCACATCATATGCAATGGCCAATGCGTGCGCACCGATCGGTCCATTGCTGTACAACGCGTATTTCGAAAAACAACACGCATCCGTCCACATCATATGCAATGGCCAATGCGTGCGCACCGATCGGTCCATTGCTCTACAACGCGTATTTCGGATGACAACACGCATCCATCCACATCATATGCAATGGCCAATGCGTGCGCACCGATCGGTCCATTGCTGTACAACGGGTATTTCGAAAAACAACACGCATCCGTCCACATCATATGCAATGGCCAATGCGTGCACACGGATCGGTCCATTGCTGTACAACGCGTATTTTGGATGACAACACGCATCCGTCCACATCATATGCAATGGCCAATGCGTGCGCACCGATCGGTCCATTGCTGTACGATGCGTCCCTGTACAAGTCACTCGCATATGTCACCATGGTTGTCACTGGTGAACGTATGCCAGCCACATTTACTTGGCAGGGACTCAGGGGCACACCTACAACACCACAGCCTGTCCACACTGTATCCTAAGGCATGTAAGGCTGCATTACCTGTGTGTGTATGGGGGTCAACATGTGGTTTTTTTGGTGGCACTTGGGGGCAGCCACTCCCAGGCTGTGCACGTGTTCATGGGGACAGAATCCTTTGTGTGTTGTGCACATGACCACTGTGATGTGCAACTGTTCATTTCCGAGCATGTGGCATGGTCACATTTCCAGGTTGTGTATGTGTATGTCATGTCACATACCCCCTGTGTCCCATGTGGGAAGGTATGTACGTCACAGGGTGACCCATTGCCACAATAGTGATGGCCCTCCACAGTCTCTGTGCATGTTGTGTTTCCGATGTCTCTGATTCCATGTGCACAATGGGAGACAGTCTCCACATCCACGTTGTTTGTGCATGGACTTTGATGTTGTGCGTGTGTGTGTCACAGACGTCCATGTCTGTCCTGCAGAGGCAACAGGAGCCACTACCTGTGGGAGTCATGGTTGTTTTGCTGACGTGTACATGATACGCCATGTCATGCCAGTGTCCATGTGGCAATACAGGATCCCTGGAAGACATGGCTTGGCAGTTCGGGCTGGACTGTTCCCATGAGGCACAGGGTCAGACTGATTTGCATATGGCCATGTCTGAACTGGGGTGGTGGAGTGAGCTAAAGAATGATGATGGATTAAACCCAGATCAGTTGACTGGGGGTGAGTGTTTGATTGGCTCAAACGTTCCGTCCATCGTCCCCTTTTGTATCGCTTTTGTCGCCCTAAGTTGGCGGGGGTATGCCCAGACGTGGGTCCCTTGCTCACTTTGCCACTGGATTCAAGCAAGCCTGGCTGATGACGGCTGAAATGCCAGAAACCGGTCCTAGGATGCTTGTTTCCGGTCCAGGGAAGACATGGCTTGGCAGTTCGGGCTGGACTGTTCCCATGAGGCACAGGGTCAGACTGATTTGCATATGGCCATGTCTGAACTGGGGTGGTGGAGTGAGCTAAAGAATGATGATGGATTAAACCCAGATCAGTTGACTGGGGGTGAGTGTTTGATTGGCTCAAACGTTCCGTCCATCGTCCCCTTTTGTATCGCTTTTGTCGCCCTAAGTTGGCGGGGGTATGCCCAGACGTGGGTCCCTTGCTCACTTTGCCACTGGATTCAAGCAAGCCTGGCTGATGACGGCTGAAATGCCAGAAACCGGTCCTAGGATGCTTGTTTCCGGTCCAGGGAAGACATGGCTTGGCAGTTCGGGCTGGACTGTTCCCATGAGGCACAGGGTCAGACTGATTTGCATATGGCCATGTCTGAACTGGGGTGGTGGAGTGAGCTAAAGAATGATGATGGATTAAACCCAGATCAGTTGACTGGGGGTGAGTGTTTGATTGGCTCAAACGTTCCGTCCATCGTCCCCTTTTGTATCGCTTTTGTCGCCCTAAGTTGGCGGGGGTATGCCCAGACGTGGGTCCCTTGCTCACTTTGCCACTGGATTCAAGCAAGCCTGGCTGATGACGGCTGAAATGCCAGAAACCGGTCCTAGGATGCTTGTTTCCGGTCCAGGGAAGACATGGCTTGGCAGTTCGGGCTGGACTGTTCCCATGAGGCACAGGGTCAGACTGATTTGCATATGGCCATGTCTGAACTGGGGTGGTGGAGTGAGCTAAAGAATGATGATGGATTAAACCCAGATCAGTTGACTGGGGGTGAGTGTTTGATTGGCTCAAACGTTCCGTCCATCGTCCCCTTTTGTATCGCTTTTGTCGCCCTAAGTTGGCGGGGGTATGCCCAGACGTGGGTCCCTTGCTCACTTTGCCACTGGATTCAAGCAAGCCTGGCTGATGACGGCTGAAATGCCAGAAACCGGTCCTAGGATGCTTGTTTCCGGTCCAGGGAAGACATGGCTTGGCAGTTCGGGCTGGACTGTTCCCATGAGGCACAGGGTCAGACTGATTTGCATATGGCCATGTCTGAACTGGGGTGGTGGAGTGAGCTAAAGAATGATGATGGATTAAACCCAGATCAGTTGACTGGGGGTGAGTGTTTGATTGGCTCAAACGTTCCGTCCATCGTCCCCTTTTGTATCGCTTTTGTCGCCCTAAGTTGGCGGGGGTATGCCCAGACGTGGGTCCCTTGCTCACTTTGCCACTGGATTCAAGCAAGCCTGGCTGATGACGGCTGAAATGCCAGAAACCGGTCCTAGGATGCTTGTTTCCGGTCCAGGGAAGACATGGCTTGGCAGTTCGGGCTGGACTGTTCCCATGAGGCACAGGGTCAGACTGATTTGCATATGGCCATGTCTGAACTGGGGTGGTGGAGTGAGCTAAAGAATGATGATGGATTAAACCCAGATCAGTTGACTGGGGGTGAGTGTTTGATTGGCTCAAACGTTCCGTCCATCGTCCCCTTTTGTATCGCTTTTGTCGCCCTAAGTTGGCGGGGGTATGCCCAGACGTGGGTCCCTTGCTCACTTTGCCACTGGATTCAAGCAAGCCTGGCTGATGACGGCTGAAATGCCAGAAACCGGTCCTAGGATGCCTGTTTCCGGTCCAGGGAAGACATGGCTTGGCAGTTCGGGCTGGACTGTTCCCATGAGGCACAGGGTCAGACTGATTTGCATATGGCCATGTCTGAACTGGGGTGGTGGAGTGAGCTAAAGAATGATGATGGATTAAACCCAGATCAGTTGACTGGGGGTGAGTGTTTGATTGGCTCAAACGTTCCGTCCATCATCCCCTTTTGTATCACTTTTGTCGCCCTAAGTTGGCGGGGGTATGCCCAGACGTGGGTCCCTTGCTCACTTTGCCACTGGATTCAAGCAAGCCTGGCTGATGACGGCTGAAATGCCAGAAACCGGTCCTAGGATGCTTGTTTCCGGTCCAGGGAAGACATGGCTTGGCAGTTCGGGCTGGACTGTTCCCATGAGGCACAGGGTCAGACTGATTTGCATATGGCCATGTCTGAACTGGGGTGGTGGAGTGAGCTAAAGAATGATGATGGATTAAACCCAGATCAGTTGACTGGGGGTGAGTGTTTGATTGGCTCAAACGTTCCGTCCATCGTCCCCTTTTGTATCGCTTTTGTCGCCCTAAGTTGGCGGGGGTATGCCCAGACGTGGGTCCCTTGCTCACTTTGCCACTGGATTCAAGCAAGCCTGGCTGATGACGGCTGAAATGCCAGAAACCGGTCCTAGGATGCTTGTTTCCGGTCCAGGGAAGACATGGCTTGGCAGTTCGGGCTGGACTGTTCCCATGAGGCACAGGGTCAGACTGATTTGCATATGGCCATGTCTGAACTGGGGTGGTGGAGTGAGCTAAAGAATGATGATGGATTAAACCCAGATCAGTTGACTGGGGGTGAGTGTTTGATTGGCTCAAACGTTCCGTCCATCGTCCCCTTTTGTATCGCTTTTGTCGCCCTAAGTTGGCGGGGGTATGCCCAGACGTGGGTCCCTTGCTCACTTTGCCACTGGATTCAAGCAAGCCTGGCTGATGACGGCTGAAATGCCAGAAACCGGTCCTAGGATGCTTGTTTCCGGTCCAGGGAAGACATGGCTTGGCAGTTCGGGCTGGACTGTTCCCATGAGGCACAGGGTCAGACTGATTTGCATATGGCCATGTCTGAACTGGGGTGGTGGAGTGAGCTAAAGAATGATGATGGATTAAACCCAGATCAGTTGACTGGGGGTGAGTGTTTGATTGGCTCAAACGTTCCGTCCATCGTCCCCTTTTGTATCGCTTTTGTCGCCCTAAGTTGGCGGGGGTATGCCCAGACGTGGGTCCCTTGCTCACTTTGCCACTGGATTCAAGCAAGCCTGGCTGATGACGGCTGAAATGCCAGAAACCGGTCCTAGGATGCTTGTTTCCGGTCCAGGGAAGACATGGCTTGGCAGTTCGGGCTGGACTGTTCCCATGAGGCACAGGGTCAGACTGATTTGCATATGGCCATGTCTGAACTGGGGTGGTGGAGTGAGCTAAAGAATGATGATGGATTAAACCCAGATCAGTTGACTGGGGGTGAGTGTTTGATTGGCTCAAACGTTCCGTCCATCGTCCCCTTTTGTATCGCTTTTGTCGCCCTAAGTTGGCGGGGGTATGCCCAGACGTGGGTCCCTTGCTCACTTTGCCACTGGATTCAAGCAAGCCTGGCTGATGACGGCTGAAATGCCAGAAACCGGTCCTAGGATGCTTGTTTCCGGTCCAGGGAAGACATGGCTTGGCAGTTCGGGCTGGACTGTTCCCATGAGGCACAGGGTCAGACTGATTTGCATATGGCCATGTCTGAACTGGGGTGGTGGAGTGAGCTAAAGAATGATGATGGATTAAACCCAGATCAGTTGACTGGGGGTGAGTGTTTGATTGGCTCAAACGTTCCGTCCATCGTCCCCTTTTGTATCGCTTTTGTCGCCCTAAGTTGGCGGGGGTATGCCCAGACGTGGGTCCCTTGCTCACTTTGCCACTGGATTCAAGCAAGCCTGGCTGATGACGGCTGAAATGCCAGAAACCGGTCCTAGGATGCTTGTTTCCGGTCCAGGGAAGACATGGCTTGGCAGTTCGGGCTGGACTGTTCCCATGAGGCACAGGGTCAGACTGATTTGCATATGGCCATGTCTGAACTGGGGTGGTGGAGTGAGCTAAAGAATGATGATGGATTAAACCCAGATCAGTTGACTGGGGGTGAGTGTTTGATTGGCTCAAACGTTCCGTCCATCGTCCCCTTTTGTATCGTCTCTGATTCCATGTGCACAATGGGAGACAGTCTCCACATCCACGTTGTTTGTGCATGGACTTTGATGTTGTGCGTGTGTGTGTCACAGACGTCCATGTCTGTCCTGCAGAGGCAACAGGAGCCACTACCTGTGGGAGTCATGGTTGTTTTGCTGACGTGTATATGATACGCCATGTCATGCCAGTGTCCATGTGGCAATACAGGATCCCTGGGAATGTACCTGTCAATGAGCTGTGATGCCTGTGGCACATCTGTCCTCACATGTCACTGTGGTATGTGTTTGGAACGTGACAGCAGTACATGGGTACTGTGACACAGCCTAATGATTTCCCATAGCACAACCTGGAACTTGTTGTCAACACATGTTGAACTGTGATGTTAGATGTTGGCCATGTAGGTGCCATATATGTCCATACAGAACGGCACACACATCAGGTACTTGTGTCTCGTAATGATGTATCATGTGATATTGAGTATGGTCAATGCCACATATGTGGGGTGACTGACAATCTTTCTTTCTTCACCTATGCACTGCAGTGCACCAGCTGTCCATAGACCATTCCCTGACCTTGCAATGATGGTTGAACGTAACTGCATCCGACGGTACCGCTTCAACAGGGCGCTGATTGAGGAATTGGCGGTGCGGTTGGCCCCACATTTGCAACCTGGCCGGCCATACCCTATAGCGCTGACCCCCAAGGTTAAGGTGATGGCAGCCCTACACTTCTTTGCCACCGGTACCTTTCAGCAAACTGTGGCGTCTGCTGGTGGGATGTCACAGACCATGTTCAGCCGTGTGCTACGCGATGTTTTGGAGGCAATGTTGAGATACCTGAACCAGTACATCTATTTCCCTAAACGTCAACAACTCACTGACGTCAAGAGTGACTTCTATGCCCTGGGGAGGATGCCACATGTCATTGGCTCCATTAATCGGACACATGTGGCTTTGGTACCACCACAGGCACATGAGCAGGCATACAGGAACAGGAAACATTACCATTCGATCAATGCTCTGGTGGTATGTCTTGCAGATATGAGCATCTCACATGTGTGTGTCTGTTTCCCCTGTTCGGCACACGATGCCTACGTGATGAGGAGTAGTCGCATCCCGAGGATGATGTCACAGATGCAGAACCAGCGTGCCTGGCTTGTCGATGTGTACTGACTTTGTACCATTGTGTGTGTTCTGCAATGCTGTATTCCGCCCTCTTTTCCAACTCAGCTAATGTGCAATTGTCTGTATGTAGGTGACTCCGGATACCCCAACATGCCGTGGTTGCTGACACCCCTCAGGAACCCTGTGACACCAGCCCAGATGCGCTACAATGAGGCACATGGTCGGACCAGGAGAGTGATCGAGCGGACATTTGTTCTCCTGAAGAGCCGCTTCCGCTGCCAAGACAAGACAGGAGGGGCCCTCCCATATGCCCCAGCAAAGGTGTGCAAGATTGTCATTGTCTGCTGCATGCTACACAACCTGGCAGTGCGGAAGGAGTTGCCTCTCATCCTGGATGACGATGACCAACATCCACCACCTGTGGAGGATCCAGGCCTGGGCCACAATGCCAGTGATGATGATGATGATGATGATGAGGGTGATGTCCGCACACAGCTCATCACCAACTTCTTCAGCTGAATGTGAGTATCCAGAGATGTCATGTCAATGATGTGAGTTTGCATGATATGTGTGGGTAGTGCTCTGGTGCTGTTTGAGTGTGGCCATGTGCTACTTGACTGGGAGAATGTTTGCATTGTCAGCATTCCGTCCATCATTTGTTTGCTGTAACACTTTTCGCCCTAAGTGGGATGGGTATGCCCAGACGTGGGTCCCTTGCTCACTCCGCCACTGGATTCAAGCTAGCCTGGCTGAAGAAGGGTGACATACCCTGAAACCGGTCCCAGGATGCTTGTTTCCGGTCCAGGGAGGACCTGGCCTGGCAGTTCGGTCTGGACTGTTCCCATGGGGCACAGGGTCAAGACTGATTTGCATATGGCTGGGTCCAAACTGGGGTGGCGTAGTGGGCAAAAGAACGATGGATTTAACCCAGATCTTTTGACTGGGGGAGAATGTTTGCATTGTCAGCATTCCGTCCATCAATTGTTTGCTGTAACACTTTTCGCCCTAAGTGGGATGGGTATGCCCAGACGTGGGTCCCTTGCTCACGGCGCCACTGGATTCAAGCTAGCCTGGCTGAAGAAGGGTGACATACCCTGAAACCGGTCCCAGGATGCTTGTTTCCGGTCCAGGGAGGACCTGGACTGGCAGTTCAGTCTGTATTGTTCCCATGGGGCACAGGGTCAAGACTGATTTGCATTTGGCTGGGTCCAAACTGGGGTGGCGTAGTGGGCAAAAGAACGATGGATTTAACCCAGATCTTTTGACTGGGGGAGAATGTTTGCATTGTCAGCATTCCGTCCATCATTTGTTTGCTGTAACACTTTTCGCCCTAAGTGGGATGGCTATGACCAGACGTGGGTCCCTTGCTCACTGCACCACTGGATTCAAGCTAGCCTGGCTGAAGAAGGGTGACATACCCTGAAACCGGTCCCAGGATGCTTGTTTCCGGTCCAGGGAGGACCTGGCCTGGCAGTTCGGTCTGGACTGTTCCCATGGGGCACAGGGTCAAGACTGATTTGCATATGGCTGGGTCCAAACTGGGGTGGCGTAGTGGGCAAAAGAACGATGGATTTAACCCAGATCTTTTGACTGGGGGAGAATGTTTGCATTGTCAGCATTCCGTCCATCATTTGTTTGCTGTAACACTTTTCGCCCTAAGTGGGATGAGTATGCCCAGACGTGGGTCCCTTGCTCACTGCGCCACTGGATTCAAGCTAGCCTGGCTGAAGAAGGGTGACATACCCTGAAACCGGTCCCAGGATGCTTGTTTCTGGTCCAGGGAGGACCTGGCCTGGCAGTTCGGTCTGGACTGTTCCCATGGGGCACAGGGTCAAGACTGATTTGCATATGGCTGGGTCCAAACTGGGGTGGCGTAGTGGGCAAAAGAACGATGGATTTAACCCAGATCTTTTGACTGGGGGAGAATGTTGGCATTGTCAGCATTCCGTCCATCATTTGTTTGCTGTAACACTTTTCGCCCTAAGTGGGATGGGTATGCCCAGACGTGGGTCCCTTGCTCACGGCGCCACTGGATTCAAGCTAGCCTGGCTGAAGAAGGGTGACATACCCTGAAACCGGTCCCAGGATGCTTGTTTCCGGTCCAGGGAGGACCTGGCCTGGCAGTTCGGTCTGTATTGTTCCCATGGGGCACAGGGTCAAGACTGATTTGCATTTGGCTGGGTCCAAACTGGGGTGGCGTAGTGGGCAAAAGAACAATGGATTTAACCCAGATCTTTTGACTGGGGGAGAATGTTTGCATTGTCAGCATTCCGTCCATCATTTGTTTGCTGTAACACTTTTCGCCCTAAGTGGGATGGGTATGCCCAGACGTGGGTCCCATGCTCACTGCGCCACTGGATTCAAGCTAGCCTGGCTGAAGAAGGGTGACATACCCTGAAACCGGTCCCAGGATGCTTGTTTCCGGTCCAGGGAGGACCTGGCCTGGCAGTTCGGTCTGGACTGTTCCCATGGGGCACAGGGTCAAGACTGATTTGCATATGGCTGGGTCCAAACTGGGGTGGCGTAGTGGGCAAAAGAACGATGGATTTAACCCAGATCTTTTGACTGGGGGAGAATGTTTCCATTGTCAGCATTCCGTCCATCATTTGTTTGCTGTAACACTTTTCGCCCTAAGTGGGATGGGTATGCCCAGACGTGGGTCCCTTGCTCACTGCGCCACTGGATTCAAGCTAGCCTGGCTGAAGAAGGGTGACATACCCTGAAACCGGTCCCAGGATGCTTGTTTCCGGTCCAGGGAGGACCTGGCCTGGCAGTTCGGTCTGGACTGTTCCCATGGGGCACAGGGTGAAGACTGATTTGCATATGGCTGGGTCCAAACTGGGGTGGCGTAGTGGGCAAAAGAACGATGGATTTAACCCAGATCTTTTGACTGGGGGAGAATGTTTGCATTGTCAGCATTCCGTCCATCATTTGTTTGCTGTAACACTTTTCGCCCTAAGTGGGATGGGTATGCCCAGACGTGGGTCCCTTGCTCACTGCGCCACTGGATTCAAGCTAGCCTGGCTGAAGAAGGGTGACATACCCTGAAACCGGACCCAGGATGCTTGTTTCCGGTCCAGGGAGGACCTGGCCTGGCAGTTCGGTCTGGACTGTTCCCATGGGGCACAGGGTCAAGTCTGATTTGCATATGGCTGGGTCCAAACTGGGGTGGCGTAGTGGGCAAAAGAACGATGGATTTAACCCAGATCTTTTGACTGGGGGAGAATGTTTGCATTGTCAGCATTCCGTCCATCATTTGTTTGCTGTAACACTTTTCGCCCTAAGTGGGATGGGTATGCCCAGACGTGGGTCCCTTGCTCACTGCGCCACTGGATTCAAGCTAGCCTGGCTGAAGAAGGGTGACATACCCTGAAACCGGTCCCAGGATGCTTGTTTCCGGTCCAGGAGGACCTGGCCTGGCAGTTCGGTCTGGACTGTTCCCATGGGGCACAGGGTCAAGACTGATTTGCATATGGCTGGGTCCAAACTGGGGTGGCGTAGTGGGCAAAAGAACGATGGATTTAACCCAGATCTTTTGACTGGGGGAGAATGTTTGCATTGTCAGCATTCCGTCCATCATTTGTTTGCTGTAACACTTTTCGCCCTAAGTGGGATGGGTATGCCCAGACGTGGGTCCCTTGCTCACTGCGCCTCTGGATTCAAGCTAGCCTGGCTGAAGAAGGGTGACATACCCTGAAACCGGTCACAGGATGCTTGTTTCCGGTCCAGGGAGGACCTGGCCTGGCAGTTCGGTCTGGACTGTTCCCATGGGGTACAGGGTCAAGACTGATTTGCAAATGGCTGGGTCCAAACTGGGGTGGCGTAGTGGGCAAAAGAACGATGGATTTAACCCAGATCTTTTGACTGGGGGAGAATGTTTGCATTGTCAGCATTCCGTCCATCATTTGTTTGCTGTAACACTTTTTGCCCTAAGTGGGATGGGTATGCCCAGACGTGGGTCCCTTGCTCACGGCGCCACTGGATTCAAGCTAGCCTGGCTGAAGAAGGGTGACATACCCTGAAACCGGTCCCAGGATGCTTGTTTCCGGTCCAGGGAGGACCTGGCCTGGCAGTTCGGTCTGTATTGTTCCCATGGGGCACAGGGTCAAGACTGATTTGCATTTGGCTGGGTCCAAACTGGGGTGGCGTAGTGGGCAAAAGAACAATGGATTTAACCCAGATCTTTTGACTGGGGGAGAATGTTTGCATTGTCAGCATTCAGTCCATCATTTGTTTGCTGTAACACTTTTCGCCCTAAGTGGGATGGGTATGCCCAGACGTGGGTCCCTTGCTCACTGCGCCACTGGATTCAAGCTAGCCTGGCTGAAGAAGGGTGACATACCCTGAAACCGGTCCCAGGATGCTTGTTTCCGGTCCAGGGAGGACCTGGCCTGGCAGTTCGGTCTGGACTGTTCCCCTGGGGCACAGGGTCAAGACTGATTTTCATATGGCTGGGTCCAAACTGGGGTGGCGTAGTGGGCAAAAGAACGATGGATTTAACCCAGATCTTTTGACTGGGGGAGAATGTTTGCATTGTCAGCATTCCGTCCATCATTTGTTTGCTGTAACACTTTTCGCCCTAAGTGGGATGGGTATGCCCAGACGTGGGTCCCTTGCTCACTGCGCCACTGGATTCAAGCTAGCCTGGCTGAAGAAGGGTGACATACCCTGAAACCGGTCCCAGGATGCTTGTTTCCGGTCCAGGGAGGACCTGGCCTGGCAGTTCGGTCTGGACTGTTCCCATGGGGCACAGGGTCAAGACTGATTTGCATATGGCTGGGTCCAAACTGGGGTGGCGTAGTGGGCAAAAGAACGATGGATTTAACCCAGATCTTTTGACTGGGGGAGAATGTTTGCATTGTCAGCATTCCGTCCATCATTTGTTTGCTGTAACACTTTTCGCCCTAAGTGGGATGGGTATGCCCAGACGTGGGTCCCTTGCTCACTGCGCCACTGGATTCAAGCTAGCCTGGCTGAAGAAGGGTGACATACCCTGAAACCGGTCCCAGGATGCTTGTTTCCGGTCCAGGGAGGACCTGGCCTGGCAGTTCGGTCTGGACTGTTCCCATGGGGCACAGGGTCAAGACTGATTTGCATATGGCTGGGTCCAAACTGGGGTGGCGTAGTGGGCAAAAGAACAATGGATTTAACCCAGATCTTTTGACTGGGGAGAATGTTTGCATTGTCAGCATTCCGTCCATCATTTGTTTGCTGTAACACTTTTCGCCCTAAGTGGGATGGGTATGCCCAGACGTGGGTCCCTTGCTCACTGCGCCACTGGATTCAAGCTAGCCTGGCTGAAGAAGGGTGACATACCCTGAAACCGGTCCCAGGATGCTTGTTTCCGTCCAGGGAGCACCTGGCCTGGCAGTTCGGTCTGGACTGTTCCCATGGGGCACAGGGTCAAGACTGATTTGCATATGGCTGGGTCCAAACTGGGATGGCATAGTGGGCAAAAGAACGATGGATTTAACCCAGATCTTTTGACTGGGGGAGAATGTTTGCATTGTCAGCATTCCGTCCATCATTTGTTTGCTGTAACACTTTTCGCCCTAAGTGGGATGGGTATGCCCAGACGTGGGTCCCTTGCTCACGGCGCCACTGGATTCAAGCTAGCCTGGCTGAAGAAGGGTGACATACCCTGAAACCGTTCCCAGGATGCTTGTTTCCGGTCCAGGGAGGACCTGGCCTGGCAGTTCGGTCTGGACTGTTCCCATGGGGCACAGGGTCAAGACTGATTTGCATATGGCTGGGTCCAAACTGGGGTGGCGTAGTGGGCAAAAGAACGATGGATTTAACCCAGATCTTTTGACTGGGGGAGAATGTTTGCATTGTTAGCATTCCGTCCATCATTTGTTTGCTGTAACACTTGACTGGATGCCTGCAGCGATGTGTCCTTACAGGTAGTCTGTACTCCCCAACAGTGTTGACATGCTAACTTGGTTTTGTGTAGGTATCTTGTGACATGTATTGGGCATGAGTATTGCAGTTCTGTCCTGTTCTTCATGGCTTTTGACTGTGTGTCATGTCTGTCCTTCACAGGGTACTTTCAGAGTTGTTTGGTCTAGTCGGATCCCCCACACCATGATTCAGCTTTCAGGGTGGAAGCAGTCGTTTCCCTACAGGTGATGTGCCACACACCCCTGGACTTTATTTCTTCTACACTTGTTGACTGTGTGGCCACTGCCACGTGGGATTACCTTGCATTTGTAGTGGAAACAACATGTTACAAATGTGAAATAAACCTGTGCTTCACTTTGGGATGTGCGTTGTCTGTGGTCACACATCTGACTGACATTTGCTTACTGCACCTGTGGGCTAGTTCACACAGACTCTGAATAGGTGTGGTGTCTGTGCATTCCACTGTATTTCCTGGCAACATCAGTGTAGGCGATGAGTCAGATGGCCCTGGTGTCTATGTGTTGTGTAGCCCTAGTGGTGTGTCTCCCTCATATGTGTCATGTCGCCATGACTCACATGACGGTGTTGAACGTGCTGTAGCAGTTAGCATGCACAGTGTCATTTAGCAGATCATCATCTCCATGACAAAAACAACGTTGGAATCACAACAGAGGCAAGTATGGTGTATTAGTGAGTTTATTTACATACATGTGTGAGGATAGTGCACAGGATGGTGGGTGCTGTACATTGGTATTGGAATCCAAAGTTCCCAGATGATTTGGAAGTGTTGGTAGCATAAATGTCCTGAGTAAAGTCCACAGTCATCTGATACATTAGTCCAAATTAAACTCCCCATGTCATGTGGGAGAGTTGTGTTGCATTCGACAGGGTGAACAGTTTGCATACAAAGGAGAATTTCCAGAACAGGTGTTGGGTTCCTGGGGGATGTACATGGCCATCGGCCTCTCAGTTGTCCTTCCTCGGACGACCCCTCTTCTTTCTGGGGGACCCTCACGTGCAGGCCGCTTCGGTGCAGAGGACTCTCCACCAGAGTCATCCTCCCTCCCTGTGGCAGTTGCAGTTGTTGCGGCACCAGATGTTGTGGGCACACAGGGAGGTGTGGACATGTTGGTGCTAATCTGGCGGAGGCATGTCAATATGTCCCTCTGCACCGCTGTCAGTTCTTCCAATGTGTCCCACTTGGACTCCATACCAGACATGTGTGTCTCCACACGGGACATGTGTGTCTCCACACGGGACATGTGGGAGTCCAAGCGGGCATGATGGGCAGCCTGCTGCTGTTGAATGTCCTTGAGGATCCCCACTACCTGGCTGACCTCTCAGGTGCTATTCTGGTACGCATCAGCAATGCGTGCCAGTTGTGGGTCATCATGCAGTCCAGACCCCTCTGCAAACAGCGACCTCTGCCTACCACCCTTCCCACCACCCCTGGCCACACGTGCGGGAGCTGCGATGGCACGCACAGGTGACCCTAGGCCCCCCTGGGGGTTGGTACTGGGGTTTTTGTCCGTTGCTTCACGGTGGGCTGTGGTCCCTGTGCTGTTGTCATTCAGTGTCCTTGGTCTGTCCGTGTCAGCGGGGGTGGTCTGTGTGTTGGCAGATGTTGGAGGAATGGGTGCAGGGGGTGCAGATGGTGGTCCTGCTGGTGCTGCATGATGACTCACACCGGAGGTGCCAGGTTGGGCTTCGCCATCCGATGAGGGCAGAGGCTGTTCCACACCAGAGAGCTCGGGGTCCCCCGGAGCCTGGGACAGGGACTCTTCCTCATCTGCTGCTGTGTCCCCATCATCACCTGTTTTTGGGAGAGACACACAATGTATGTTATGTTTCTGCAGGCATCAATGGTTCAAACACATGACAGTTGTGACTGTACCTCTGGATGCGGCCCTGTACATTGCATTGTCCTAAGTCGTCACAGTCAGAGGTTGATATTGGTGTGGCTCATTGTCCTGCCAACCTGATGCATTTCAATGTGGATGTTGAGGTGTGTGCATGACCAGCATTGGTGGTATTTGGTTGACATCCGGACCTCCTTCTCCCCCAGCCCAGTTATCCCACCATGAAGCATGCCACCCTTGCAGTGGGTGCAGGTTGACTCTCAGGATGTCAGTCAGTGGTGTCCTGCTGTTGGTTGGTGCCCAGTTCCCTGCAGGGCCTGGTGCTCCCACAACAGAGCACCATTGTCAGACATCTTTGAAGTGGCTTTTCACTCCCTGTGAGGTGTGCATGCTTCAGTGTGAGCTTGCTGGGCCATGTGGGTGGGGGATGTTGAGCTGTGACTACCACTCCCATCATGCTATTGCCTACACCCCCTTCCCAGCATGCACATACTTCCTTCCTTTTGAGTGGACTTCACTGTGTGTGAGTGTGACAGCAATGGCAAGATGGCTGACAGTGTGGTCCTGTTGTTTGTTGGTGCACAGTTCCCAGCAGGGCCTTGTGCTCCCCACAGCTGAGGCCAGTGTCAGACATCTTTGAAGTGGCTTTTCAATCCCTGTGAGGTGTGCATGCTTCAGTGTGAGCTTGCTAGGCCATGTGGGTGTGGGATGTTGAGCTGTGACTACCAATCCCATCATGCTATTGCCTACACCCCCCTTCCCAGCATGCACATACTTCCTTCCTTTTGACTCTGCTTCCCTGTGGGGTGGTGTGCCTGTGCTGACAGGATGGCTGACAGTGTTGTCCTGGCGTTTGTTTGGCTACAAGTCCCAAAAGTGTCCCTGTGCTACACACAGCATAACCCAGTGTGGTTGTTCTTTGTGGGATATTTAATTAGAGTGTGAGGCATTACATTCTCCCAGGTGAGTTGTGTGTGGAGTTTGTGTTAAGGGGGTGTGTGAGGAAAGCTGCTTGTAACTATGGTCAGAGCTGTCAGTCCTCCTTCCCACCCAGCCAGATATCCCACCATGGAACGTGCTTCCATTGCAGGGAGTGCAAGTTGGCTTTCAGGATGTTAGGCAATGGTGTCCTGCTGTTGGTTGGTGCACAGTTCCCAGCAGGGCCTGGTACTCCCCACAACAGAGCACCATTGCCAGACATCTTAGAAGTGACTTTTCACTCCCTGTGAGGTGTGCATGCTTCAGTGTGAGCTTGCTGGGCCATGTGGGTGGGGGATGTTGAGCTGTGACTACCACTCCCATCATGCTATTGCCTACACCCCCCTTCCCAGCATGCACATACTTCCTTCCTTTTGAGTGGACTTCACTGTGTGTGAGTGTGACAGCAATGGCAAGATGGCTGACAGTGTGGTCCTGTTGTTTGTTGGTGCACAGTTCCCAGCAGGGCCTTGTGCTCCCCACAGCTGAGGCCAGTGTCAGACATCTTTGAAGTGGCTTTTCAATCCCTGTGAGGTGTGCATGCTTCAGTGTGAGCTTGCTAGGCCATGTGGGTGGGGGATGTTGAGCTGTGACTACCACTCCCATCATGCTATTGCCTACACCCCCCTTCCCAGCATGCACATACTTCCTTCCTTTTGACTCTGCTTCCCTGTGGGGTGGTGTGCCTGTGCTGACAGGATGGCAGACAGTGTTGTCCTGGTGTTTGTTTGGATACAAGTCCCAAAAGTGTCCCTGTGCTACACACAGCATAACCCAGTGTGGTTGTTCTTTGTGGGATATTTAATTAGAGTGTGAGGCATTGCATTCTCCCAGGTGAGTTGTGTGGAGTTTGTGTTAAGGGGGTGTGTGAGAAAAGCTGCTGGTAACTATGGTCAGAGCTGTCAGGCCTCCTTCCCACCCAGCCAGGTATCCCACCATGGAACGTGCTTCCATTGCAGGGAGTGCAAGTTGGCTTTCAGGATGTCAGTCAGTGGTGTCCTGCTGTTGGTTGTTCCACAGTTCCCAGCAGGGCCTTGTGCTCCCCACAGCAGTACCCAGTGTCAGCCATCTTGTCAGTTCTTTTCCACTCCCTGTGATGTGAGCATGGTTCAGAGTGGTGTTGATGGGCAAATTGTGAGGGTGACCAATATCTGTGACTACAACTCCCATCATGCTATTGGCTACACTCACTTCACCAGCATACACAGAATTTCTTCCTTTCAGTGAGCTTCCCTGTGAGGTGGTGTTCTAGTGGTGGCAAAATATCTGACTGTGTTTGTTGGTTAGATTTGTGCCACTGCCTTGCTCTATTTGTTGTTAGGTTTGTACATGTCATGACACAGTTACATATCACTATGAGATGGCATGTATTGTGTTTATCTGACTAACATACACATCTTGGGATGATTATCTTTTGGTTGCTGTGGATTTGCTAAGGGTGCATGGTTTGACTATCCCCTTGACAGTGATGTGTGTGTATTGTCACACAATATTGTGTATATTGGTTGTGTACCTACCAGGCTCTGGGATGTTTGATAGTCCATATACGCTCACTGGTGGTAGGATGGCCCGCACCTTCTCCTCCCAGGGCCTGAGGTATAGTGGTTTGGCAGGAGGGCCACTGCCGGTGCGCTGACTCAAGACGTAATCCTTCTTTAGTAGGTCCTTGACCCTCCTGCGCACATCATACCACCTGTTCTGGATGTCTTCCTTTGTGCGCAAACATGGTGATTGTGCGTTCACCCTGTCGACGATCCTCTCCCACATCTTGGTTTTCTGCGACATGGGGGTCTGTTGGACCAATGTACCAAACAACTGTGGCTCTACCCTGAGGATCTCATCTACCAGGACTTCCAATTCACTGTCTAGGAACTTTGGATTCTTCTTTGGGGGCATGGTGATGGGTGGTGGTGGGGATTGATGTGTGTGTGAGTGTGCAAGTGAGGGTGGGTGAGTGTAGGTTTTGCTGGGTGTATGTGAGGGTGCTATTTGTGAGGTGCTAATGGTGTGTGGCTTGTGTAATGGATGAATTGTGAGTGTGTCTGTGGTTAGTGTCTGATGGTGTTCTGTGCTGGCAGGTCAGTTGAATTTGCAAAGGATCATGGTAGGGATTTGTGGCCTTTATATGGGTGGAGTTGGGGGTGTGTCCTTGTTCCATGTTTTTTTCCCCCTGTATTTATTGACTTTGTCATTGCTTGTTTGGCCTTTTTTTTTGTATTTTTTCCTTTGAGTTTTTTAGGCATGTAGGAGACGTTCTACTGACCGAGTAGGATGCTGCAGTTGGCTCGTGCGGGCTTCTCCGAGACTTTCAAGCTGTGTTCTTGCTGGGTTTCATGTGCGGCGTACGCGTCGGTCGCGGAGTATTGGGTTGCTTAGGCTGGGTTTTGTATGCGTGTCGGTCGTACGGCTTGGCCTCCGTACGACTCGGTCTGGTTTTCCACACATTGCATCGTACTGCGCGGGTCGGAGTAAGCGGGTACGTTTCTGTCGGGTTCATTCCTGGTGCGTGTCGGTCGGTTCGATTCGCGTAGTTTCCCGGCCGGATAGCTGGTTTCCGTGCGGTTCGGTCGTTCGGCTTGTGTTCCGTACGAGTCGGTCGTGATTCACATGCATTCCATCGTACTACGCGGATCGGGCAGCGCCGGTACGTGTCAGTCGGACAACATTCCCGTACCGAGTCGGTCGGTATGTTTTCCGGCCCGAATCGGAATCGCCCCTCAGTATCCCTGTGGCCCAGCCCACCATTGTTTACACCTAAAGATTTTGAGGTGCTAATGTTGAAATACTGAATTCCTGACATTTAAGTGCCTTTTCATGGTTAAGGAGCAAAACAAAGCAGTAGGGAGATAAGTACAATAGTTCAGGAGAATGAGTGGTAACTCAGAATTTTAACTTAAGACTTCAAGGGGCACAGACTCCTTGCCCCTATCAAAACAGTTTATTTTATGCAGACCTGATAAAGACAAAAAAGATGGGGGGATAAACAATGGAGCACGAACAGCTGAGATGGGAGTAAAAGGTTAGTAGTCGAACCAGACAGTATTACTAATGCTTTCTCTCTTTTCCCCAACATCATTTAAGCCGAAATGTAAAGTCTACTCGTGACAGACATGTCTATCCACCCCTTCGTGTACACCAGTAAGATAGCATTACCCCCTCATTTTTTTTTTTTTTACAGTTTTATATAGCGCGAACTTGACCCGAAGGTATCGGGTATCAGAGCACTTTACATAGCACCAGTTGCGTTACATGAGGACACATTCCTTTTTTTTTTTTTGCTAGGCACGGGGAGATTAAGTGATTTGCCCACAATCACAGGATGTTCAGCGTCATTGCAGAGACTCGAACCCAGTTCCCCAGATTCACCGCCCTCGCCGTTAGGCCAACTCCTCTCCCTCATTGGTCCCACTCATCCCAGTCATCACAACGTGAGGTGGCTCACCTACCACATTTCCTTTACCGCGCTTTAAAAACAAAGTCCTACGTTTATGTCCATGACCTACATGGCTTTAACCTCTTCCATGCTCGTGACGGCCGGGAGCCGTCATGTGTCACGGTGGGCGTGTGCGCAGGACGGCCCCCGGCCGTCCGAATCCCCGCCCACTAATGGAAACGCCCGCACAGCGCGGAAATTCCGCGCGCACCGAAGGGGTTAAGGTTCCTCCCACCACATCCCGTTCTGTGTTTTTTCCTGTCTACCGACAGGTAAGTGCTGAACTAAAATGTGTTGGTCTCCAGGCTGTTTACAGCTTTGAATTTATGTTTCTGTGTCTGCTGACAACTTACTTAATTGCGCTCAGTGCTCTGCGGGGTTTGTACGCCGCTGCGGTCGCTCTCCCATTTCATATGCTTGGCTGGGGTGGAGAGCCTCTTTCAGCACGCCGCAGCAGGCTGCCTCAGGACCACCTATGGGTTTTCTTGACCTCTGCAGTGTGCGCTAGTGCACATATTTACAGGGAAGGCTGTAGGCCGGTTTTCAGCAACCGGATCTCGTGTTTGGTGAGTTTTGGTTGCTGGGAAACTGGTATAAATGGGAAGTGATGCAGGGCTCACTTTTTTCTTCCTGGGCAATAGAGTCTGCCGATTCTGGGAAGAGGGCTGAGAAGCTCCACAATATAGTTGCTATGGAGGAGGAGTATACCCTCCAGATATCTAAAGCTGATTTGCAGAGGCTGATCAAGCAAGCTGTTGATGAATGAAATGAAATGAATGAAATGAAAAGGCCATTTATTAAGCGCGGTAGCTACCCTCAGGCGTCCTAGCGCTATGGACAACGCATACAAGAAGACAATTGAAGTTATTCAGTTTTATTGAAGAGCAGAGTTTTTAGGTGTTTACGGAACAGAAGTAAATTGGGTTCTGATCGCATATAAAAGGGGAGGGAGTTCCAGAGTTTAGCTGAGTTATAGGAAAAAGACCGACCCCCACATCTGACTCTCTTGATCCTAGGAACTGTCGTAAGGAGAGAGGATGCTGATCTAAGCTGTCTATTTGGATGGTAAGGGGTGATCAGTGAATGATTAATGACAGCACCTGTTCTCCAGAAAGCACGGTGAACAATGCACAGGGTCTTAAATTCGATTCTTTCCCTGACTGGGAGCCAATGAAGGCTCTTCAGTCCGGGTTTGGCTGAAAGTCGACGAGGAATCTGAAGCAGAGTTCGGGCAGCGCAATTTTGAATTATCTGGAGCTTGCGTAAGGTAGCTTGGGGGGCCCCTAAATAGAGGGCGTTCCCAAAATCCAGACGAGACAGAATGAGTCCCTGGACCATAATCTGTCTCGCTTGAAAAGGCAGCAAGGGGAGAATCTTCCGCAGAAGCCTGAGTAGACCAAAACAGGTGGCTGATAATTTAGCTGCTTGACAATTAAAGTCAAGGGACTTATCCAACCAGATTCCCAGGCTCTTGATCGTATCCTTTGGCATGGGAGCAGGGCCAAGGCTGGAGGGCCACAATGAGTTGGTCATAAGTTTGGGGGGGTTACCTAAAAGCATCAGCTCAGTTTTGTCTCCATTCAGTTTAAGACATGACAATGTCATCCATTTGGTCACTTCCTCTAAGCAATCCCTCAGGCTATTATGCGCGGTGTGTATCTGATTAAGAGCCACCACTAGCTGAGTGTCGTCAGCATAGGTAATGATTTTTATTCCGAACGGACGGACTATCTCAGCCAGTGGGCTCATGTATATATTAAATAGCGTAGGGCTCAAGGAAGAGCCCTGTGGTACACCGCAGCCAAGATGTTTGCTAGGGGAAGTGATGTCACCCTCAAAGACCTGGAAGGAGCGGTCTGAAAGAAAAGACAGATGAGTCTGTCAATGACCCTCAATTAAAGCATCAATGTTTGGATACTGAGGATGATGTTGATGTTAACCCTAAGGGGAAATATGTTCAAGGGAAGGCACTCGCTGACATGCTCTCTCACATCTGTGAGGTGCTGGGGCTCGAGAAGCATTCTGATGATGAGGATAGCTTTTTTCTCCAGTACAGTGGTACACTGGAAGAAAATTTGCCTTTCCATGACGTCCTTCAACGGAAAGATGTGGACAAACAGAATATTCCCAGGTTCTTGAATAAGAGATACTTGTTGGAGGGTTTTGGGGAGAAGTTCCCTCACATTCTGAAGATTAATTTGATTTTTTCCTCCATGGTTTCTTCCTCTTCTTTGTCTTCGGAGGATTCCACTTTGTCGGATCCTGTTGATAGGACGACTGAGTCTTCTTTGAAGCATTCTTATGCTGCTTCCAATTTTGGGGTCCGTGCTAGTTTGTATGCAGTGCGTGCATCCCAGATCCATCTAAAGGATTTCCAGAGTCTGTTTGATTGTCTCCAGGAAAATGCTGATCTAACCGCGCTGTTAGCCCAGATGGAGGTTCTTTCTCAATTTATTTCGGGTGTCACTTTTGACACTTTGTGTGCTTTGGCTTCGGCTATCGAGCTGCTAAATTAGGGAGATATAGACTTTGGATGAAACCCTGGTAGTTTGAGTCCTCTCAGCAGTCTTTGGTGCAGAAGCTTCCGTTCCCTGGTTCTAAACTGTTCAGAGACAACCTCAACAATATGATTGCGAAGTCTGCAGAGAAGAAGATTTTAAAACCCTTCAAACTGTACCAGGGAAAGAACTCTTTTGTTCAAAAACAGGCTCAGCAGTGGCCTGAAGTTCGACGTCATTTTCCCTTTTGCGGCAGGGCTCGTGGTTGGGGTGCTGCATTTGCCAATAAATCCCGACCTCAAGGACAGTACAACAGAGATTCTGGGCGCAAGTGACTATATGGCAGTATGTGCCAGATTGAGCCACTTCCTTCCCCAATGAAGGGCTCGGGTAACGGATCAATGCGCGATTTCATTTCTTCAGGAGGGCTACAGGATTCCTTTTCCAGACCTCCCTCCTCTTCCTCTGTTCCGTTCTACGCCTCTGTCCAATGACCCAGTGAAAATGGATGCTATGCTGTTAGGCATAGAAAAGCAGCTGCAAAAGAACATGATTATTCCTGACCCTCCTCGTCAGCTGGGGAAAGGTTTTTACTCTTCCCTTTTTCTGGTACCAAAGCCCGATGGATCTTTGCATCCCATTCTCATTCTGAAGCAGTTAAACAAGTGGGCTGTGTTGGACCACTTTCGGATGATCTCCTTGCCGTTGATCATTCTTTTGGTTCAGATCGGAGATTATCTGGCGACTCTCGGTTTAGAAGATGCATACTTCCACGTGCCCATTTTCCCCGCCAGTTAGCCTTTTCTCCGGTTCTGTGTGCAGGGCCTTCATTTCCAGTTTCAGGCGATGCCTTTTGGATTATCAACTGCTACGAGGACCTTAATGAAGGCATTGGCTCCGGTTGTCATTCTTTTGCAGCTTCTTGGATTTTCTGTTTTCCTGTACCTGGATGATTGGCTAATCTGTGCTTCCTGTCTTTCAAAGGCTCAAGAGGAAGTCCTGGATACCACAGAGCTCCTCTGCACAGTGGGATTGAAGTTTAACTTCCTGAAGCTGCATTTCGCCCCAGCCCAAATCATCCTGTTTATTGGGGCGATCTTCGATACCCGTAGAGAGTCTGTGTTTCTCCCTCTGGAATAGATTGTGTCCCTGCAACTGCATCTTCGGAAACTGCATCTGCCAGGTCATGGTTAAAGGTCCAGGGTCTGATGGCCTGAGCAACGGCAGTAGTGCCATGATCCTGGTTCCACATGAAGCCCTTGGTAAATCACCTCCTAGGTCATTGGGAACCTGTATCTCTTAGTTATGAAACTCCGGTTCCAGTAACTCTGGAGGTGATTCGGTCCCTCAGTTGGTGTTTGCACACTCTAAATCTGGAGAGAGGTGTCCCCTTTTGCTTGCCTCTTCAGTGTCTGCTGACAACGGATGCAAGTTTGTGGAGTTGGAGGGGCTACCCTTCTGGATTGGGAGTGAAAGGGACAATGGTCGGAGTTGGACAGGGGTCGTTCCTCCAACTGGCGAGAACTAGCTGCGGTGTTGAAAGCAGTCCAGTTTTTTCAGTCTCGGTTGGATGGGAAGCGCCTCAGAGTTCAGGCAGACAATCAAGTGGCTCCTTCCTACTTGAATCACCAAGGGGGCACGAAGTGTCCCCATCTGAATCAGCTGGCAATCTAAATTTATTCCTGGGATGAAGCTCATTTGTTGTCCCTGAAGGCAGTGTATATTCAAGGGGTTCTGAATTTTCAGGCAAACTGCCTGAGTCGCAATCTTCCTTTTCAGTCCTGTTTCATCTGGCGGCTCCTCTGTTCCTCCAGATATGCAACCTCTGGCTGTCCCTGGATAGACCTATTTGCGTCTCCCCACAACTCCACGCTCCTTGTGTTTTGCACGGAAATGGTTTGCCTGCAGGCCTTGGCCGTGGATGCCCTGTCAGTTCCTTGGCCACGGGTTCTTCTATATGCCTTCCCTCTGATTCATTGCTTCCAAGAGTTTTTCAGAAGATTCGGGGGGAGGGCGTATAAGTGATAGTGGTGGCACCTTTTTGGCCCAGACAGTCTTGGTTTGCTCTTCTGATGTCTCTCTCCAGGGGCCGGTTTTTCAAGTTCCCATCAGTCCCATCCTCCTTGCAGTTTCCGGTGATGTCTCAGACTCAGTTGCTCCACCTCAGTCTAACTGCTTGGAATTTGAGAAGTTGAGTTTGGCGTTCTTGGGCTGTTCTTCCCTGTAGCAGAATAGATTCAGCACTCTAGGAAGGATTCTACCAGGGCTTCTTATAGGAAGCATTGGGTTTCTGTTTCTCATTGGTGTTCCTCTACATCCTTTGCTCCTGTTTCTGTTGGTCCTTTCCGGATTTTGGATTTCCTGAGGGACGGTTTTCTGAAGAAGCTGTCTCCTTCAACCCCCTCTGCTCCGTGGGCTGCCTTTAAATCATGTAGGGGTGTCGGGAGTGATTTGTCTGCTGTTACTCCTTTGTTCTACTGTTTTTTTAAGAGTTTTCGGTTGCAGACCCCTGTTCCCTCGATTAGGATTCCCTCAAATGAATTGCCTATTGTGTTGAGGGGTTTGCAATGTGAGCCTTTGGATTCGGGCCAGTTGGTTTGGTTGTCTGCTAAATTAGTGTTTCTTCTTTAAGCCATCACTACGGCTTGGCAAATTAGGGAGTTGGGTTCTCTGGTCTTTACTTACCCATCTTACTTCCCCCTTATCTGCACATTTTGCCTGATAGAGTGATTCTCCGTCCTGATCCTGGTTTTGTTCCTAAAATGAATTCTAAATTTCATTCTGATCAGGGATTGATTGTGCCTGTGTTGCAGGGTGATGATCTGCCGCCGGATCTTGCCTTCCTCAATGTTAGATGTACTCTTCTGTGTTATTTGGATCGCTCTATGTAGTTCAGAGTTCCCAATTCCCTCTTTGTTGCTTTTGGGCGTGTTAACACAGGTAAACAGGTGTCTGTTTCTACTTTGAGTCGATGGATTCAACAAACGATTTCTCAGGCCTATATGTTGGTTGGTAAGTCCCCTCCTTCCTACTGGGTCTGCCTCCTGTTCCTGGGCAGAGGTTGATAGGGTGTCTTTTCAGGAAATTTGCCGGCCTGCTACCTGGGCATCCCCTCACACATTCATCAAACATTACAGGTTGGATGTGTTGACTGACACTTCTGATAATTGTGGATTGAATGTTGTGAAGACAGCAATGCGGAAATTGTTGTGCTTGTGTTAAACTTTTTTGTATCATCGTAAGTTGCTGCAGTGTTTTTTTTTCATGACTTGTGACATCCTCAAGTTGTGACGACTGGGACGATGGGGACCAATGAGGGGGTAATGACTCCATTGCTTACCGGTAACCTTCATTACTCCGAACATGGTACCCCTCGTCCCAGTCAGAGGCCCCTCCCTCCCTCCGTGGTGAGGGGATCTGCACCTCCTTTCTCTGGTGTCTTGTTCTAACAGAACAGGATGTGGGGGGAGGAGCCTTAAGTCCATGTAGGTCATGAACATAAAGGTAGGACTTTGTTTATAAAGAATGGTAAAGGACCTGTGGTGGGCAGGGCCTCCTCACGTTGTGACGACTGGGACAAAGGGGACCATATTCGGCGTAATGAAGGTTACCGGTAAGTAATGGAGTCATTACCCCTCTCACTTGCTTCAAGTACATAAGAGAAAGGTATACCGTATTTTTTGCGCAGAAGGATGAACCACATGATATCAGAGGTCAAGTCCGCCCTATACGAGTTGCCTAATACAGATTTGCATGAAAAACAAGAGCTTCCGCCCAAATTATCCTTAGAAGGCATGGGGTAATGCAATGCAGAATTTCACAATGAAACTCAACTTACCAGTGCTAGTCCCCATTCCATAGTTCTTCCTAAGGCGATTACATTTAATCATGCGCTTATTTGTTATATAGAAGTTAACAGTACTTGCTATATTAGTTATTCTGGGTGTGAAATTACTGTACCAAAATTACTATGGTGCATGCCATGTTGGCCATGCGTAGTTGAAATAATTTAACTGTTTATCTAGCTGTAGTACTTTTGCTGGTATTTGATGTATTAGTCCAATATTTCAAATGTTTGTAGGGACTGTGAAGTCACACGCTTCTTTCAGTTAGAGAAAATCTCAAGCATGGGCATGGGCATATCTGTACCATTTTTGAGCACAGCCACAGTTCCCTTTTCAACGCTCAGGGCGCTTCCTGTGCTTGCTTCGTTCAGGTGTAAGTTTTTAGGCTCATATATGTGCAGATAAGCGTTACAATTTACCTACCCGAAAACTCACAGCTTTACAACTTTGTGGGTTATCACATCTTTTGCATTGTATTTTCAGTGGAGCACCTACTTCTTCACGTTTTAGTGCCACTTTTGCCTGAAGAAACAATGCATAATTTGCAGGCATTTTGCAGCTGTAGACGTCCGCTTTTACGAGTTCAATTAACCCCTTCGATGCTCATGACGGAATGGTTCCGTCATGAGCATCGGTGCCCCTGTGCTCATGACGGAATCATTCCGTCATGAGGCCAGGGGCACGAAATCCCTCTGCTGCAGACAGCAGAGGGATTTCCTTTTCTCCCCCACAGCCTCGGGAGCTGGGGAAGAGCTTCCCCAGCTCCCGAGGCCCCCCCTCCCACTTCAGTGAAATGAAGATCAGCGCTCACGTCACGCTGACTTCATTTCACTGAAAACTAAACTAAAATGAGCCTTTAGGCTCATTTCAGTTTCTCTTTCTACGTGCTCAGGGGGGGCAGAAAGCCCACTAAATGCCAGGGATTTTTTTGTGTGCAATTTGTTTTAGGGTGGGGGCTGCCCAAAACAGGCACGCCAATGCCCGAACCCCCTGCCACCATTACAGCCTTTCTGCCCCCCTGGGAGGCAGATGGGGGCAGTAGCCCCCAATCTGCCCCCCCGGGGGGGCAGAAAGCCCACTAAACGCCAGGGATTTATTTTTTGTGTAATTTTTTTTTAGGGTGGGCGCTGCCCAAAACGGGCACGCTAATGCCCCCACCCCTGTCACCATTACAGCCTTTCTCCCCCCCCCTGGGGGGCAGATGGGGGCTGTAGCCCCCAATCTGCCCCCCCGGTGGGGCAGAAAGCCCACTAAATGCCAGGGATTTGTTTTGGGTGTAATTTCTCTTTAGGGTGGGGGCTGCCCAAAACGGGCACGCCAATGCCCCCACCCCGTCACCATTACAGCCTTTCTGCCCCGTCCTGGGGGGAAGATGGGGGCTGTAGCCCCCAATCTGCCCCCCCGGTGGGGCAGAAAGCCCACTAAACGCCAGGGATTTTTTTTGGCGCAATTGGTTTTAGGGTGGGGGCTGCCCGAAACGGGCACGCCAATGCCCCTACCCCCGCCACCATTACAGCCTTTCTGCCCCCCCGGGGCGCAGATGGGGGCAGTAGCAGTAGTCATGAGCATCGGTGCCCCTGTGCTCATGACGGAACCATTCCGTCATGAGGCCAGGGGCACGAAATCCCTCTGCTGCAGACAGCAGAGGGATTTCCTTTCTCCCTCACAGCCTCGGGAGCTGGGGAAGAGCTTCCCAGCTCCCGAGGCCCCCTCACTTCAGTGAAATGAAGATCAGCGAGCACGTCACGCTGACTTCATTTCACTGAAAACGAAACTAAAATGAGCTTTTAGGCTCATTTCAGTTTCTCTTTCTACGTGCTCAGGGGGCTATCTCAGCCCCCTGAGCACGTAGAAAGACGGGAGAGGTATCATTGGAAAGTGGAGAATCTCCCCTTTCCAATGGTACCCCTCCCCAGTGGATCCCTGCTTGGGGATCGCCCCAGGAGGGCAATCCCCAAGCAGGGATCCACCCACTAAGGCACCAGGGAGGGGGGAGCGGCCCCTTGGGCAAGGGCTTTTGCTCCCCCCCAAAAAATTGGCAATGTTCAGTCTTTCTACCCCCCCCTGGGGGGCAGATGGGGGCAGTAGCCCCCAATCTGCCCCCCCGGGGGGGCAGAAAGCCCACCAGGCACCAGGGATTTTTATTTGGTGCATTTGTTTTAGGGTGGGGGCTGCCCGAAACGGGCACGCCAATGCCCCCACCCCCAGCCACCATTACAGCCTTTCTGCCCCCTGGGAGGCAGATGGGGGCAGTAGCCCCCAATCTGCCCCCCCGGGGGGCAGAAAGCCCACTAAATGCCAGGGATTTTTTTGTGTGCAATTTGTTTTAGGGTGGGGGCTGCCCAAAACAGGCACACCAATGCCCCACCCCCTGCCACCATTACAGCCTTTCTGCCCCCCTGGGAGGCAGATGGGGGCAGTAGCCCCCAATCTGCCCCCCCTGGGGGGGCAGAAAGCCCACTAAACGCCAAGGATTTATTTTTTGTGTAATTTTTTTGGGACCCCCCCTTGCAAAACCAGGTCGTTTTGTGATAGTCAATTTTGATGTCACCTCAATATGTTTTGGGCCCTTGCCTGTCGCGGGTACTTGGGCCTCCCACCCAAGTAATGCACCGTTTTTATCGGGAGACCTGAGGGAACGGTGGGTGGTAGGACATTTGTGTCAGCCCGGTGATGCCACAACTTTCCCACACAAAAATGTGTGAAAAAAGTGATTTTTTCTGTAAAATTTCAGGTTTCTGGGGGATTCTGGGTAAGAAAACGTTGGTGGATCCACGCAAGCCATACCTCCCTGGAATCCCCCGGGTGTCTACTTTTCAGAAATGTGTGGGCTTGGTAGGTTTCCCTAGGTGGCCGCTGAGCCCCGGGCCAAAAAGTCATGGGACCCCCCTTGCAAAACCAGGTCGTTTTGTGATAGGCAATTTTGATATCGCCTCAATACGTTTTGGGCCCTTGTCTGTCGCGGGTACTTGGGCCTCCCACACGAGTGAGGCACCATTTTTATCGGGAGACCTGGGGGAACGCTGAGTGGTAGGAAATTTGTGTCAGCCCAGTGATGCCACAAATTTCCCACACAAAAATGTGTGAAAAAAGTGATTTTTTCAGCAAAATTTCAGGTTTCTGGGGGATTCTGGGTAAGAAAACGTTGGGGGATCCACGCAAGCCATACCTCCCTGGAATCCCCCGGGTGTCTACGTTTCAGAAATGTGTGGGTTTGGTAGGTTTCCCTAGGTGGCCGCCGAGCCCCGGGCCAAAACGTCATGGGACCCCCTTTGCAAAACCAGGTCGTTTTCTGATAGGCAATTTTGATGTCGCCTCAATACGTTTTGGGCCCTTGCCTGTTGCGCATACTTGGGCCTCCCACCTGAGTGAGGCACCATTTTTATCGGGAGACCTGGGGGAACGCTGGGTGGTAGGAAATTTGTGTCATCCCGGTGATGCCACAACTTTCCCACACAAAAATGTGTGAAAAAAGTGATTTTTTTCAGCAAAATGTCAGGTTTGCAGGGGATTCTGGGTAAGAAAACGTTGGGGGATCCACGCAAGCCATACCTCCCTGGAATCCCCGGGTGTCTACTTTTCAGAAATGTGTGGGTTTGGTAGGTTTCCCTAGGTGGCCGCCGAGCCCCGGGCCAAAAGTCATGGGACCCCCTTGCAAAACCAGGTCGTTTTCTGATAGGCAATTTTGATGTCGCCTCAATATGTTTTTGGCCCTTGCCTGTCACGCGTACTTGGGCCTCCCACCCGAGTGAGGCACCATTTTTATCGGGAGACCTGGGGGAACGCTGGGTGGTAGGAAATTTGTGTCAGCCCGGTGATGCCACAACTTTCCCACACAAAAATGTGTGAAAAAAGTGATTTTTTCTGTAAAATTTCAGGTTTCTGGGGAATTCTGGGTAAGAAAACGTTGGTGGATCCACGCAAGCCGTACCTCCCTGGAATTCCCCGGGTGTCTATTTTTCAGAAATGTGTGGGTTTTGTAGGTTTCCCTAGGTGGCCGCCGAGCCCCGGGCCAAAAAGTCATGGGACCCCCCCTTGCAAAACCAGGTCGTTTTGTGATAGGCAATTTTGAAGTCGCCTCAATACATTTTGGGCCCTTGTCTGTCGCGGGTACTTGGGCCTCCCACCCGAGTGAGGCACCATTTTTATCGGGAGACCTGGGGCAATGCTGGGTGGTAGGAAATTTGTGTCAGCCCGGTGATGCCACAACTTTCCCACACAAAAATGTGTGAAAAAAGTGATTTTTTCAGCAAAATGTCAGGTTTCTGGGGGATTCTGGGTAAGAAAACGTTGGGGGATCCACGCAAGCCATACCTCCCTGGAATGCCCCGGGTGTCTACTTTTCAGACATGTATGGGTTTGGTAGCTTTCCCTAGGTGGCCGCCGAGCCCCGGGCCAAAACGTCATGGGACCCCCCTTGTAAAACCAGGTCGTTTTCTGATAGGCAATTTTGATGTCGCCTCAATACGTTTTGGGCCCTTGCCTGTCGCGCGTACTTGGGCCTCCCACCCGAGTGAGGCACCATTTTTATCAGGAGACCTGGGGGAACGCTGGGTGGTAGGAAATTTGTGTCATCCCGGTGATGCCACAACTTTCCCACACAAAAATGTGTGAAAAAAGTGATTTTTTCAGCAAAACTTCAGGTTTGCAGGGGATTCTGGGTAAGAAAACCTTGGTGGATCCATGCAAGCCATACCTCCCTGGAATCCCCCGGGTGTCTACTTTTCAGAAATGCATGGGTTTGCTAGGTTTCCCTAGGTGGCCGCCGAGCCCCGGGCCAAAAAGTCATGGGACCCCCCTTGCAAAACCAGGTCGTTTTGTGATAGGCATTTTTGATGTCGCCTCAATACGTTTTGGGCCCTTGCCTGTCGCGCGTACTTGGGCCTCCCACCCGAGTGAGGCACCATTTTTATCGGGAGACCTGGGGCAATGCTGGGTGGTAGGAAATTTGTGTCAGCCCGGTGATGCTACAACTTTCCCACACAATAATGTGTGAAAAAAGTGATTTTTTTCAGCAAAATGTCAGGTTTCTCTTGGGATTCTGGGTAAGAAAACATTGGGGGATCCACGCAAGCCATACCTCCCTGGAATCTCCCATGTGTCTACTTTTCAGAAATGTGTGGGTTTGGTAGGTTTCCCTAGGTGCCGGCAGAGCTAGGGTTCAAAAACTACAGCTAGGCACTTTGCAAAAAAAGGGTCATTTTTCACTGTGAAAATGTGGTGTGTCCATGTTGCGTTTTGTGCTGTTTCCTGTCGTGGGCACTAGGCCTACCCACGCAAAAAGAGGTACCATTTTTCTCCGAAGACTTTGGGGAACGTGGGGTGGGTGGAATTTTGTGGATCCATGCAGATTCCAGAACTTTCCACCACAGAAAAGCGAGGAAAATGTGGTTTTTTACACTTTTTAGGTTTGCAAGGGATTCTGGGTAACAGAACCTGGTGAGAGCCAGTCAAGTCACCCCATCCTGGATTCCCCTGGGTGTCTAGTTTTCAAAAATGTATAGGTTTGCTAGGTTTCCCTAGGTGCCGGCAGAGCTAGGGTTCAAAAACTACAGCTAGGCACTTTGCAAAAAAAGGGTCATTTTTCACTGTGAAAATGTGGTGTGTCCACGTTGCGTTTTGGGCCGTTTCCTGTCGCAGGCACTAGGCCTACCCACACAAGTGAGGTACCATTTTTATCTGGAGACTTAGGGTAACACAAAATAGTAGCGCAACTGTTATTACCTATTGACTTTTGATGCATTTCTGCCATCCAAATGAAAGACAATGTGTAAAAAAGACGTCATTTTGAAAAATGTCCTATAATTCTCATGCTAGTATGGGTACTCCCAATTTCGGAAATGTGCAAATATCTACTATTTCTAAACTCTATATTTTGTTCCCATTTCAGAAATACATAGGTGTCTTTCATACCGATTTTTCCATGTCTAAATTTTCCCAGAATAATTGCTATATACCCGGTACATAATAAAAAACCATTGCAAGACGCTGCTCAGTTATTGGCTCTGGGTTCGTCGGGTTCTTGGTGAACCTACAAGTCCTATATATCGCCACAACCAGAAAAGTTCAGCGGATGTAACGGTATATTGCTTTCAAATAGCTGTCATAATTAGAAGAAGTTACAGGTGAAAACGTTGACACAAATTTTTTCAACTAATTTTCAATTTTTCCTATATTTAACTGTTTGTTTCTATAAAGAAAACTTGAAGGATCTACACAAATGACCCCTTGCTGAATTCAGAATTTTGTCTACTTTTCAGAAATGTATGGCTTTCCAGGATCCATTACTGCTTTGATACCCATTTCTACCATTAACTGGAAGGAGGTTGAAAGCACAAAAAATAGCAAAAATAGGCTATGTCCCAGAAAAATGCCAAAACTGTGTAAAACATTTTGGTTTTCTGACAAAAGTCTGCTTGTCCCTGAAATCTGGGAAGATGGTGATTTCAGCACCACAACCCCTTTTTGATGCCATTTGCATGGAAAAAACCAGACGCTTTCATCTGTAGCCCTTTTTCGCATTTTTCCCCAAAAACCAAAATTTAGCTGTATTTTGGCTAATTTCTGGGTCTCCTCCAGGGGAATCCGCAAACCCTGGGTACCTTTAGAATCCCCATGATGTTGGAAAAAAAGGACGCAAATTTGGCATGGATACGTTATGTGGTCAAAAAGTTACGGGGCCTAAGCGCGAACTACCCCAAATAGCCAAAAAAAGGCTTAGCACAGGAGGGGAAAAGGCCTAGCAGCGAAGGGGTTAAGACCTTTTACATTCTTCACTTGCAAAACAGACACATGGTTGTGAAATGTATACTGAAATGACCCTCGTTATTTTTCTGATATTCATTCTTGCACATTGTTTTGCTTGAACAGTGAAGTTACAAAGATATTGTATGCCTGGCTGTGGCTGACCAATACCCTTTGGCATTCTGCGAAATATATTTAATTACTCCTGCACTACTAAGCAATAAACATCCAGTAGCGCAGTGCAGATTTTTGTGATAATTGTGCCATTGCTCCCGATTGAATAGCCGCCATGTATTGTCGTATTCAAATAAATATTGTGTATTATCATTCATATTATTATTAGGCCTGGGTGGAATTTTAATTAAGCCAGAGTAATTTCTGTAATTTTACGTTACTTTTTGACGTGGAATTACCAATTATTATGTCATTACTCCACCTTGTGTAAATTGGGGGGAAAAATCGTACCGCAAGACCACATTTAGGAGCTTGACAGACGCTCGCACTCGCTGTTCGTGTTCTGATGCATTTAGAGCTATTTTAGTGCAAAAATGTATCCTCATATCCATTTTGAGGGCATTTGGTGCTAAGAAAATAGCGCCAAATGCCGGGAGTACGTTCGGGAAAAAACCATACCCGACGAGCACATTTAGTGAGTGGCTGCTCATGGTCGCTATATGTGTTTTGTGGCATTTAGGGCTCTTTCTTTGCGCAACAAAGTGCCCCCTCATGTCCAAAATTGATGTGAGGGGAAATTTTTGTGCTAAGAAATAGTGCTAATGGCAGAATTGCTCTTCTCACATAATTCCGTGTAATCTCAGGAATTCTCAGGTAATCTGCATGATAATGCTACACGGAATTACACACGAGTTACTCCCACCATTAATTATTTTTAAAATAAAAACAACAATAACAAGAATAAAATAACAATGTTAATGTAGGCATATAGTATTTCTATAGCGAGATCCTAGCCAAAAGGCTATGGAGCACCATACATTGTCGAAGATGAGCATAAAGTCAACGAGTAAGAGGAGAGGAAACTAGATTGTAGAAGGGCAATGGATTGTGAGTTATTGTTTTTTAAAGAGGTGAGTCTTCAACTCTTTCCTAAATTGGAGCAGTGTTGAGGCAGTCCAGATCCTAGGTGCAAAGATGGAATACACCTGTTGTCTTGTTTTTTCTGTTTTACACTTTTTAGACTGCAGAATGATGATGCACTAGCTGCAGGTGTGCTGAGAGCTACCAGTGATGGTGATAATAATAATAAAAATAACAATAATAATTGCGGTTATTATCATTATTATTAGAAGTAGCACTAGTAGCTTTAGTAGTGTAGGTAGTAATAGTAGTAGCAGCAGTACTAGTAGTTGTATTGTTTTGCTCTTGTTGGTATTATTATTATGGCATTATTTGATTTTAATAAAATGTACAATTATTGAATGTCTTTCGATTGCCCTATAAAATCTACAAAATTCCATTATACACAAACTGGAATTACACAGCTGTCTCTCTTTGCGCTGAAGTAAACCATATTTATAAAAGTGCAACAGACTAAACACTTTCCTCTGATGAACCCAGAGCTCAGAATGCAGAACTTATGAGCAAGTCTTTGAGTGTACCAGTTTCACTAACATCACATGGACAATGTGTATCATCCAGACGCACCAAAAAGTTGACCAATAATATATTGATTGATTGTTAGGTGCAGCCTTGCCACTGTAAATTTTCCATATTTTGTTAACCATGAAATACTTTGTTTAAGAGTTTTGCATTTTCAGTATTCCTTTCAATTTTACATAATCAACAGTCTATATTGCACAGGATCTTCAAATGCTGGTACCCAGGATCCTACTCTAACCAACTTTTATATTTTCTGAACTCTGTCAATGAAGGGCAAGTATTAATAATATAGGGGCTGATTACGAGTCTGGCGGTCCATTGAGCCCACCAGACTCGCGGGTGCATGGCGGTGGTGGTCTCCCCACCACCCTTTTACCAGATGGGTGGTGGGGCCGCCACAGCCCAGCCACAGCAGCCAAGGAACCACCGTTTCCTGGTGTTGAGGCGGTGTAGAGGCATCCAAATGCTTGGTGGGACCGCCGCCGTCCCGCAAGTATATTTGGAGTTTCCTCTCCGCCAGGGTTTTCATGGTGATTCCTCCTCCATGTAAACCCTGGCAGAGAGGAAACATAGGGGTACCTCTGCACCCTGTGGATGCACACAGGGGTGCACAACATGTGCCCCCCTGTGTGCATGCACACCAGTTCCTACATAGCATGGACTTTTTAGTCCATGTCATGCAGGAACTGTTTTTGGCATTCCCATTGCGGTGCCCATTTGTAGAGGCACCGCTGTGGGAATGCCAAAAAAAAGCTCCCCAGACTGGAGGAAACTCCTAATCTGGCAGGCGCGATCACCGCAGGTTTGGCGGGGCGGACCCGGCGCAGCACTGCCAAACTCGTAATCGGGCCCAAATTGTATTTCATTCAACATTTCTCTTAAAGTAAAAAGGATTGGGTACACCTTAAGTCCTATCACCATCGCATAATTTTCTCTAGAAAGACAGGTGAAATGGTAACCATTCTACTTTCAGTTTTAAGGCAATTATGACAAACTGTAGGGTGAACCGTTTTGTAGTTGACATGCAAATTTCATTGCAAGCACCTGCTTTGGATGCATGCAGTAGTAATTCCTGGGTTTCTTGAAAAGGCTTCATTTATCTTCTGTGTTATGCTATTTTGTAGGCATTTCAAAAGCAATAATACACCTGGGGGCATATTCTCAAGGACTTATCGCAGAGTTAGCGGCACTTCATCGCAGCCAAAGTGGCGATAGATTTATCGCCCTATTCACAAGCTGGAGCTAACAGCCGATATCGCCAGTTTACCTGTGATAGCAGCCGCAAAAAACATTGCTACGGATGACACCGGCAACTAACGCTAATGAGATGCAGAGTAGGCATTCCCGTGCAAAAACCTGCGACACCACTTCGCAACATTCTCAACGACCAGCCAGATCGGCGATAAGATAACAAAACATGCGATAAGGCGCGTTAGCAGCAGGGAATGAACACCTGCTCTTTCCTGATATTAAGTCGGACAATAACCTGCACCAGAAATGGGAGCCCAGCCCACAGCCACACCAGAAGAACAACAGATGCCATGGAGCTACTGATCATGCAGCCGGACACCCAAGAAGGCCACAACACCCACCGCCACCCCTGGACCCCCAGGGCCCTACCCCGGACAAAGATATTTTACATCAACTTTACGAAATCATGAACAAAACAACTCGCCTGATGTCGCACAAGTACAACAATTAACATTCATGTGTGGTCAGAAAAAGGAGAATCATTCATTCATTTTTGAATTTCCAAACAAATTATTTTATTCAAATTTAACCCAAAACAACTATTCGGAAGAGTCATGGCGGGTCTTCTCTGGACAATCTGTAAGACACAGCCTGCAAGACAAAAGAAAGAAAGGGAGAGAGAGAGAGAGAGTGAAAGAGAGGGAGAGAGAGAGAAAGAGAGAGAAAGGGGGAGAGAGGGAGAAGGAGAGAGAGAAACAAACAGGAAGAGAGAGAGAGACAGTGAAAGGAAGAGAGGGAGAGAGGGAGAAGGAGAGAGAGAGTAACAGAGGAAGAGAGAGAGACAGTGAAAGGAAGAGAGGGAGAGGGAGAGAGAGTGCCGACACTGCGGACCCAGGTCTCACTGCTCACCTGCTGCCACCGGTGTGTCTCCAACCACGTGCCGGTATACACTGCAGTCCACCAGGTCCCTTATCTGAAACAGAGTCCAGATTTATGAATGGCAGAGTTCATATCAGTGCACACGCCATCATCGCTTGGCCACCCCTGCGCACACAGGCTGCTGCACCCCAGCCCCTCCCGCTGCCCAGCAGTGTTTGCCCGCCCCTGCGGACCCAGGCCTCACTGCTCACCTGCTGCCACCGGTGTGTCTCCAACCACGTGCCGGTATATACTGCAGTCCACCAGGTCCCTTATCTGAAACAGAGTCCAGATTTATGAATGGCACAGTTCATATCAGTGCACACGCCATCATCGCTTGGCCGCCCCTGCGCACACAGGCTGCTGCACCCCAGCCCCTCCCACCGCCCAGCGGTGTTTGCCCGCCCCTGCGCACCCAAGCCTCACTGCTCACCTTCCGCCACCAGCGGGTCTCCAAGAGGGCCCACCACGGGCCGGTGCAAGCTCCAAGCCCGGGGCCCGCGACCTTGGCATTCTCCACATCATGCAGCCCCGCCCCATGGGCCACCAGGTCACACACGTGATTCTGGGTCTTGATTTCGCAATGGCAGAGATCATATCAGTGCACACGGCATCATCGCAGGCTGCACACCCGCTCAGCTCTATAGGTGGCACTAAATCTGTGAACCGCGAGGCAACGCCACGTGGCGGTAGGCCCGCGCTGCCTCTGGCTCAGGCCTACACTGCAGTCCAGCAGGGCTCACACAAACCCTAACCAGTCCGGACCACCAGGATGGCGCATCATCGCAGGCTGCACACCCGCTTAGCACCTAAGGTGCCCCTACCTCAGTGCACCAAAAGTCACCGTCCCGTGGCGGTAGGCCCGTGCCGGCCGCAGTGTTTCCGGTGCCACCAACTCTGTGCAACGCAAGTCATGGACCCTTTCTGATTGAGTCTCGTGATATGCCAGGCGGACGCAGCCATGTCACCTCCGGCAGTGGGGAAGAACTGGGACACGTAGCGTCGTCGTCCCCCCCTTTATACGTACGCCGAGTGGGCTAGGTCGGCGTAAGCCAGGCCAGCGTAGGGGTGTGAATAATTATCCCTGGGCTCTGGGCGTGGTTCATTTCTGGGCTGGACAGGAAACCAACTGATGCGTGTGTCTCTGTTGCAGTGTCTGCGCAACACGGCCCGCAATCGGCAATGTTGCAATGTTGCATGCACCCGGAGGGCGGCCGCGCACGAAGGGATTGTACAAGGAGCGCAAGGCCGCTCGGGCTCTTGGCTCATGCATGCCAACTGTTGTGTGAATATCGCTATTGGTGCACCATGAGCCTAAGGCCTAGCCTCAATTGCAGCGCGAAAGCCACATCACATTTCCAGAATGCAAGCAGTAGTCAGACTAACATTAGGGATGAAAGCTCCTTTGTCTCAATACATAAGGCGGAAGGACATCTGCACCTCCGACCTTGGTCTTGCATGCGGCAGGCACCCCCTGGGAGAGATACCATAGCAGATGATGACGACTCCCACACTACGCACAGCGCTAATGATTGACCAACATTTCCACACCCCACACACAGAAGTCCTTGCTCGAGGTACTCTTGCATGGAATGCCCTTGACACTTACGTACACAACAACCCATACGTCCAAACGTTGCACACACATACGACTCATTGGTCCGAGCTGTGGCATATCATCCACATAACTGCAGCAGGCCAGAAGAGTGCCGGTTCTACGAGAGCCACCAACGCAATGGCAGAACATCCCGGGCGCATGCACAACGCCTGTCACGTGGAACTGTACCATGACCAAATACTGCCTGTTAGTGTCTGATGCATTGGTCTGCATGTTGTGGCCCTTGTCTTGCCCGTACTGACACGCACATGGCAATAAAGTCTACGCAACTTCACTAGTGTTCAACTGTGATGAGTGCTGATTAGAATGACAAATCGTGTGCCTCAATAAGCATTGTCCGTACACAGGGAGGGACTGACTGACGCATTTCACTTAGGGTTGAGTCCCTATTGCCAGCTCCACCTCTTTGAGCCAGACCTGTGCTCTTACGTGTCTTCAGCAATGTGAGTATGGTGTCCATAGTCTTGCCATGTGGATCAATGTGATCCATCACTACAGGCTGTGTCCACCCAGTTGAGTGTGAGTAGGTATGCGAAGAGATGTTCTGTTGTCAAATGTGATGGGGGACACTACTTTAGGCCTGCCAACGACTTTGACATTTCATACCCAGCCCTATTTCTAACATTGCGTGGGGCAAAGTTGAGGAATTGCGCGATTGTTGTTTCAGAGCAATGAGGCCACAGCTAGTGCACACATTCCCAGTCGTCTCACTTCCTATGTGTGTCACGGTCAAACATGCGCATTGCTTTCATTTCCCAGGGTGTACCTTTTTGGGCAATCAATGTCCTTACATTCATCCATACTTTCATACTTGATTGATTATGGACATGACACATCTGTGTGAATTTGAACGATTTATTCACATTCGGTGGAGTGTCGGAGCTGGAGCAGTACATGGCCATGCAAACCCCACATTACATTGTAGCCCAGTGGAGGGCCAGCCAAAGTCATTTAGGGATTGACAAGTACATCGGAAGAGGAAGAGTACAGTCCGCAGTCTGATTGCTGTGTCATTGGTAAGCAAACAAAATATGTCAGTCCATGTCGAGGTCCAAGGTGAGTGTCGCAGAGTGTTTCGGGGGACAGTGGGAGGTGTTGTTACAGGGCATGATGCAGAGGGCAGAACCAAGCTGAAACAGGGCATATGGCGGAGAAGAATGCTACTGGCTCCTTCTTACTACAAAGGTGTAATCACCCGCATCTTCGTCCTCTATGTCATCTGTCTGACATTTGGGTGCTGATGTTTGGTCTGCAGCACTGTGTGCCACTGACACATCAGGGGCCGGAGATGTGTGTGTAGAAGTACCAGCAGCATTCATCAGCAACTGCCTTAGTGGCAGCAATGCGATGATGAGGATCTGCAGGGCATGGAAGATCCCAACAACTTTTCGCTGGTGTGCATCCGTGGCAGCCATTCTTTCCGCATGCATCCGCTCCATGTTCTCCATTATCCTCAGCATCTGTGCCAACTCTCGGCTGACATCGCTGAGGCCACTCTGACTAGACAGTTGTTCTCGTCTCAGAGTCATGACTCCAGCGATGTCGGGCATGGATTGTTGGACATCATGGAGCAAACTGTGGGTGTCCGTTAGGGAGTGTAAGTGGTCCCTGATGGGACTTAGACACCCACGTATGTCATCTAGTTTGGCTGCCATGAGGTCGAACCCCACCCGCACCTGTTCAGCCACCTCCTTCTGGCAGTCTAACACATAGCCTTGGAATGCGATGTGTTCTTCGGTGAGGTGCTGGGAGCCAGCCGTGGTGGTGGGTGCTTCCTGCTGTGTGGTCTGTGCAGGGGGTGGGGTCTCCTCGATGCAGCTGGGCTGCCCTGCTCCTGGAGGTGGGTTGCCGTAGCTGTCCATGAGCTGTTGTAGGGCATCGGTGTCGAAGGTGTGGAGGTCCTCTTCATCATCACTGATGAGTTGTCTGGTCTGCTCTGCAGGAGGTGTTGATTGTCCCTCTGCAATGTGAAGGAGAGATGCATTTTAACATTGTGTTGACATGTATGTTGACGCATTGTGCAAGTTTACATACAGACTGCATGACAATGTACATTGTGACTGTTTGGGAGGAGCTGACTATTTGATGCGGGACAGTGGACATTTGAACTACATCACGGATGTGAGGTTGTACACGTACATTATCATCTCAAAGTTTCCTGCTATGCCAGATGTGATTGGCCAGTTTCTACGCACAAGCGGAACCAGTTGTGTCCTCTGTTCTGTAGTGAGAGTGTTGCACTTTGTACCACATTGTCATCAATGATGATGTGCTGTTATTGCTATGTGTGTGTGCTGCATTATGGGAGAGTCGCCCCTGCAGCTTTGATTCTGCTGCCCCTTATCCCTTTGAGGCAGTGTGCCTTTGACTTCTGTGCTTCTACAGTGCTGAGATGTTGCAGACTTGGCTAATTTTGGCTCTAGGTCGGATTTTGGGCTCTTGGGCATGGTTTATCCGCAGATGTGTTGTTGACGTCAGGGGTTGTTTGTGCACGTGGATGTGTCAGAGTGTGACCTGCTCCTTTACGGATGTGTTCCACACTCAGCCACCTCAGTGTCGTGGCGTGCACCATGTCATGATAATTGGACTGCAGCCATGCTGTTCGTCATGCAGTGTCACTTGCATTGTCAGTGTGGCTCACAGACACGCAGCTTTGCTGGTTTTGACACGTGTGCATGGGTTGGTTGTGAGATTGGTGCTGTGTGGGGAGGGACCCCTTTGTGCCCATGGTGGACTGGGGCCTACTTGCTGTTTGTATGTGTGCTGCAGTGTGCCAAGGGGATCAGGGACATGATTCAGAGTCATTGTGGGTGTGCAGTGTGCTCTACTTAGTTGTGCATGTGTGCCATTGTGCCCATCTCCCCCCATCCCCCCAGTACCTGTTCGGTACTCACCCTGGTACTGTTGTGTCAGGTCATGTCGAGCAGTGTCCGGACCCCCAACTCCTGCCACCGTCTCCCCACTGATGACTGTGGCCACCATTTCCTCCATCTCATCCAGCTCCTGGTGTTCCGCTGGACTACCACCTCCAGTCTTTTTGGTTTTACGCTTTGCATCATTCCAGCGCCTCTTGACCTCTCCAATTGTCCTCCTCCTCACTCCGACTGCATTCACCTTGTCCAGGATGGACTGCCATATTGCATTTTTATTTGCCAATGACACGTTGGAGGTGACGAACAGTTGTTAGTGGTGTTCTATCACCTCCGTGATGATGATCCTGTTTTCCTGTGGACTGAACCTCGTCTTCCTCGTCTTCTTCTCCTTGCCCTTCCGTGACCCCGAGGTCCCAGACGCGTGGGAATTGCAGGCCTGTCGCTGGTTATCACTGATTTTTTTTTCGCGGTTGGCCACATCGCCACTTTTTACGCGTTCGTGTTTCGCAGTTTTTTGCCGTCACAGTAATTTTATCGCAGTCATTTGACGCATTAGCGTGAGACTATCGCATGGTGCCGCCGTGTTGAGAATACAACGTTAACACAGCGTTATTTTCCCGCGATAGACTGCGATGTGCAAAGTTGCGTTAAGCTAATTTTGCGATAATTATCACACTTTCTTGAGAATATCCCCCCTGGTGTTTTATTGCTCTCAAGCGCCTGAACACAATGAAAACGTCCACCTCCCAAAATATGAACATGATATAACAATATTGGGGGGCGACATTTTGCTTTCATGCTATAATATTTGGCACCATTGATAACTCTCTATGTGACTGACCATTAAAGCTTCTATGACATTCCTCCACGTCCTTGTTGCAGGGGTAATCAACTCTCCCACATGGGAATTCTAAATCAAATCCGGAGTGACAAGGTAACCCAGACTGACACTGTAACTACCTCCTATTTGCCTCTCTTTGCCACTGTGTGATTTCTAGCCATTCATGTTCTTTGAAGTAATTTTCTTAGATTGTAGTGGTTAATTCTGTTTAAAGGCAGAGCTTAATTTGTGGAGTTGTTTGCAGGTAGAGTTCCGCATCCACTCATTTCTAGGGACCAGCACTTATTTTTCATCATCAAACTTTGGCTCAGAGCAAGAGGGAGAAAGAGAGAAAATGGCGAATGAAGGGTCTGGATCACCAAATATCAGGAATAAAAGTAACCCAGTACAGAAATATAATGACAAAAATATTGTGAACTAAAATATCGAGTTATGTAAAAGAAAAAAAAGAAAAAAAATATTGTGAAGCAGACTATTGTAAAACAAATACGTATGCATATTGAAATATCGCTATATATAGAATTATATTTAATTTATTTTAAATGTTGAAGTTTAAAAAATTAAAATAATTAAAAATAAATATACAAATATTCCAAATAATTGTTGTAAAATAAATATAGATAGATATAAACATTAAAAAATATGTAAACAATTAAAGAAATACTTTAAAATTAATAATAACAAATATGTGTATGCATGTGTGTGTGTGTGTGTTGTGTGTATGTGTGTGTGTATAGCAAAACATATTAAAAAATAAAAGCGATACAAAACCGTCAAAATTAAAATATAAATAAAAAAACACAAACATATTTAATTGTATAAAAAAATTAAAATAATAAAAAAATAAGTAAACAACAGTAGGGAAACTGTTGGACTTTGAAGAAGTCGGATTTACTAGGGTTGATTTATTATTGATTTACTATTGTCACATCTTTATTAACAAAAGTAGGGAACGTGCTGGACCATGGAAAGGTTAGATTTACTATTCTCACTACAATCTAAGGAACAGAAGAGAAAGTGTTGGACTTTCGAGGCATCAAATTTACCATTCCCATTCCAACATAATCAAAAACGGGGGTCAGATTTACCATTACAACTCCAAATGTTTTGTAGAAAAAAGTAGTTTCAATATAGAACAAAATAAAATAAACACATTTTAAATAAAATATATATTCATGAATATAAATCAAATTAAATTCTAAAAATACAAATTGTATATTACAAATGAATTAAAAACAGAAAACATTATAAATAGTCAAAAAATGCACTTCTCTCTGTATTATCAAAGAAAATAAACACCAACAAACTGAAATAAACTAAAACAAAAATTATAAAAATGAACCATTCATATTACATTAATTATTAAATGAAACAATTACAATTTAAACAATCAATACATATAAATTCTATTCAACCAATTTTATATTTTAAATAAACTAATCAACAAATTAAAAACTCATTAAAAACAACAAGTAATTAAAATAACAGTTAATCAATTAATTAATTTATATAGTTATTTACCAGCTGATAAATTAAATTATATACAAATGTATTAATAATTAAAAACAATAATTTATATTTTAAATAACTTCCCTCCCAAATCCCCTACAAACCCAGAAAAAACTAAAAATAAATGCAAATATTGTTATAATACAATCACCCCTAATACATGATCAATAATATGTATCAAATTTATTAAGAAAATTCAGTATGATGTCTGACCACCATTGCAGTGGGAATGGGACCGCCCGACAAGGAGTTGGTGGTCCCACCCGTTGAATTACAATGGGAACGCCAGCATGGTGGTCGGAAAAGTGCTCAATAACATTGCGGCTTGTGCTGTGGCCCTGGAAAAGGGCCGCAGCACAAGCCACAGTGTTATTGAGCACTTTAGGCACATTCATGCACCATGTGCCAGGCACCATGTTGTGCACGAATGTGCGTGGGGGGCACTACATGTACCCCCAGGGCCACATTCCAGTGGCCCACGGGGGACGGGGGCGCTGCTTGGGTCCCCCAAAGTCCTTTTCTGACAGCCGTTCCATGGCGGTAGGACTGCCAAAAAAAGGCTGTCGGGGAGGGACATCGTAATGCTTACGGCGGTGCCTGAGCAGGCACCCCCTTCATTGTAGGGATTACAGTCTGACTGCCTCCCGACAGGCTCCTTGAGTCTGTTGGAGGTGACAGTCTGTTCCTCCGACTGCTGTGGTTGGACCGACTGCATCGTAATGCGGCGGTCAGACCGCTATCCTGGATGTCGGTGGGATCGCCACCGTGGGTCTGTCGATGGCGGTCCCACTGACATCCTAATAAGGCCCTATTTTCCTACTTTCAAATTCTGGCCCACAATATTTTTAAGCTGATGATATTTTTGACACAATATTTGTGTAATACAATATTTTTTTCACAACATTTTTATGAAATATCGAAAGAAGTGGGAAGAGAAACGGGCAAACAGTGACAAATGGAAAAGGCAGAGTTGAAAAATATCTTGCAAGAGTGAAATAAACAGTAGCGGCTGCTACCAGATGGGGGTAGGGTATTAATTAACAAAAAATACACTTACCTCAGAACGGCCGGCCATCCGCCTCCTCTGCCTCCTCTTCCTTTCTGCAGTCCGGCAGCAGAAGGAAGCACCCGGCACACAGGCTCCCCTGAGTCAATCACAACACTGCAATGCAGCGTTGTGATTGGTCTGAGCGCTGTGGATCGGTGCTCAGACTGGAACAGGGAGCCTGGTGCATGTTCTTGACCAGGCTGTGTAATGCAGCCTGGGTAGGAACATCCAAAGTGCACATGAACTGTTTGGTCAGCCCAAGAGAGCCGGCCAAACAGTTCATGTGCACTTTGGGAGTGCAAACCACTCCTCCCCTGCTCTGGCCAGCCTCGCCCCACACAGGCAGTTGACTGCATGCACTATGAAAAATAAAAATGACAATAACGATACGTTATTGCTATTTTATTTTTCCTTTTTGTGCAGTGGGGCAATGCTCCTCTGCCTTAGCGGAGGAGCCGTCACTAGAAATAAAGAGGCAGAAAGTGCATTGTGGGGGATGAAAGAGGTCAGAGCTGGAATCAAGACTACTAGTCAGCCTTAATATTTTGAAATCCCTACATTCAGTAGCATCAGTGTTGGACTTCTGATCAAATTTGGGCCCCTCGCTTATTTTTTATATAAATTAAGCACTGGTTAAAAGTCAATGCTGATTAAAACCACCATACTGAAAGTCTAGATGAAGCTAGAGTTGAGATGTGTAGGGTACACAATATTGGAGTCGTAGCTGCCCTCCAGGCAGCACTTCACAGCAATGCAAAGTTGAAACTTAGGGAATTCTCAACTTTTCAAAAAATATTCCAGGACTGGATTTAGAATAGTACGTATGCCTCCTGGATTATTTTGGGAAAGTTGCACTTTCTCTAAATACTCTAGGACTGGACCTAGAATAGTAAATTTGCGTTTCCAGCATCCACTAATCCCTCTGCTGCCCTGAGGGAGCAACTAAGGCAAGATATTCAAACGTGCTGTAGGGACATGGATGGGGGTGAGTAAGGCTTTGCCACAAACCGGATGGGGAAGAATCACCACTTGGTGATGATTCTGAAGTTAATTTACAGAGGTACAGTTATATACTATGAAGAAATGATAACTGGTATTAGATTGGTACTTTTCATGGGTGCTGAAGTAGAAGTCCCTGTTTGTGATGAAATTACATGATTTTGTGCTTAGGGACAGCTAAGGGCCTGATTCCGAGTTTGGTGGTGAGTCAGCTGGTCCGCCCCGCCGCCGCACCGCCAAACCCATGGTCAGACCGCCCACCAGATAACAAGTGTTTATTGTATCTGGCGGGCTTTATTTTTACGTTCCCACTTCAGTGCCTCAGAAAATGGGCACCGCAATAGGAATGCCAAAAACAGTTCCTGACTGTAATGTCCATGTTGTTTATCTTTGTACTCATCGGTTCAGCTTTGTTATACTATGGGGATTTTAAGTTCTGATGTTGGGAGTTCGAGTTCAGTTGGGGACCAGTTGTTGGAATATGTGGATGCTCAAATAAACTCTGGTCTACATACACTTATAACGTGAGTGTCTTCTACTTCAATCTGTCATGTTTTCCATTCATTTTGACTGGAATGGCAATGCATTCTTTTTTTAATTAAAAAAAGTGCAGTCTTTCTAGAATGATCCTTTGCTGCACTCCTCCCAACTACGTTTTTAGATTTCAAAATAAAATTCATGCAACGAAATGTCACTATTTCTGCCAAATACATCTTCATAGCTTGTTCGTGTTAGACTTGGCATCTTTTGGCGTGTTTCCCCTATCTTTTTGCTTTCTGACCTCCTGGTTTTGACTCTTTTTTTGCTGGTTTGGTGTCTCTGCGCACTTTCTTACTGCTGTTCAGTGTTAAAGAGCAAGTGCTCCTACTGTAAACTATGTTATGGATTGGTGTTTCCATGATCGGCATGTCTCATTTAATGGTAAGCCACTAGAAAAGTGCACTGAGAGTGCCAGGGGCCTGTAAATCAAATGCTACTAGTGGGCCTGAAGCACTGATTGTGCCACCCACAAAAGTAGCCCTGTAAAGGTATCTCAGACCTGCCACTGCAGTGTCTGTGTGCAGTTTTTACTGCCATGTCGACTTGGTAAGTGCACCCACTTGCCAAGCCCTAACCTTCCCTTTTATTACATGTAAGTCACACCTAAGGTAGGCCCAAGGTACCCCTTTGGGCAGGGTGCAGTGTATGTGAAAGGAATGACATATACTGGTGTGTGTGACATGTTCTGATAGTGAAATACAGTGTATTGCTTTTTTCACTATGGCAAGTCTATCTATCTCATAGGATAGAACGAGTGATACTTTGTAACAGCTTACAAGTATAACTTCCCATTGGGACAAGATAAGGAAGTGGAGTTTAGTATGCCTGGACTCAGAATGTAAAAATGCATCTCTTAGTAAAGATGATTATTATATTGTGTGGTTGAAAATGCCACTTTTAGAAAGTACAAAAAGAACAATTGATGGACAGAATGCAGAACAATGTCATACATTCACCCCAGTACAGGGATCTGGGCTAAATCCATCGTTTTTTTGCTCATCATGCCATTCCAGTTTGGACCCAGCCATATGCAAATCAGTCTTGACCCTGCGCCCAATGGGAACAGTCCAGCCCGAACTGCCAGGCCAGGTCCTCCCTGGACTGGAAACAAGCATCCTAGGACCGGTTTCGGGCTTTCAGCCCTCATCAGCCAGGATAGCGTGACTCCAGTGGCATGGAGAGCACGGGACCCACGTCTGGGCATACCCGTCCCACTCGGGGTGACAAATGCAAAAAGAACAATTGATGGACAGAATGCAGAACAATGTCATACATTCACCCCAGTACAGAGATCTGGGCCTAAATCCATCGTTTTTTTGCTCACAATGCGATTCCAGTTTGGACCCAGCCATATGCAAATCAGTCTTGACCCTGCGCCCAATGGGAACAGTCCAGCCCGAACTGCCAGGCCAGGTCCTCCCTGGACTGGAAACAAGCATCCTAGGACCGGTTTCGGGCTTTCAGCCCTCATCAGCCAGGATAGCTTGACTCCAGTGGCATGGAGAGCACGGTACCCACGTCTGGGCATACCCGTCCCACTCGGGGAGACAAATGCAAAAAGAACAATTGATGGACAGAATGCAGAACAATGTCATACATTCACCCCAGTACAGAGATCTGGGCCTTTTAGAAAGTAGGCATTTTCTTGTTTAACCATCCGGGGTGCCGCTGCTGGGTTGTGGATTGACTGTCTGGCTTTGGAGTGTCAGGGGCTGTGGGTGTGCATTCATTATAGACAACCACTGGGGGGGGGTTGAGGTGTGTCCTGCCTTTCCTGGATGAGTCCGGGGTGGGCTGAATAGACCTGGGCTGCATTTAGAGTAGTGGGAGGAGATTTCCTTGCACCTGAATAGGCCTGGTCTGCCTTACACAATGCTGTCTCCGCCTCCTCCCAGGACGCTGGGCCAGAGAGGACAGAACTGGTTTGAACTAAGCACAGAGACTCTCTGCCACAAGGGAACAGATGAAACGGCTGTATAAATATTGGGTCCCAGATCTTTAGAACTCTTTTGGACTCGGAAACCTGCCAAGAAGAAGAGCTGGAGAAGCTGTGAGGAGGAACTACCACTTTGCTGTGTGCTTTGCTGTGTTGGCCAGCAGTAGCTGCTTCTATCTTGGGCAGAGAAAGGACTGGACTGAACTTTCTGCAACTTTTTTGTTTGAGTTTCTCCAAGGGCTTGATGTAGAGTTTGCCCCCTGTTCAAGAAGACTCAGGAACAGCAAAGACTTCACCTTCCCCTGAGTACCGCGTCTGGGACCGCGTGTCTCAGTCGCTACAGAGGGAAACCGCAACCCGATGCCTTCACCAAGACCGCCGGCGGTTCCGTGACCTGAAGGAACTGCAGAGGTCATCGCCGCACTTCGCACCACAACCCTGGTCTCACTGACGACCGTCGCCGCCACCGAGCCGCTGATTGCACCATGACCTGTGGGCACCGCACTCTGCACTGCCTTGCTTCACTCTGCCACCCTGGTCTCACCGATGATGCCGTTGCCATCTGACAAGGACGTTATGGTCTGAACCGTGGTCTGGGGGCCCTGCTCGTAAGCTACACTAAGCACTGCCCCGTCCTACACCACAGCCGCTGTCCACAGATGCCAGCCCCATCGACAACCGATCTTTGACGCCCGCCAAAGCTTGCACCATGACTGTCAGCACTGCGCTACGCTTCGCACCGCAGCCCTGGTCTCACCGACGCCGCTGGACGACCACCACAGACCGCCTTCAAGGAACTGCATTTTTAAGGTTATTCTTGCAAAGTGCCTATTTTTATATTTATGTTGGATTTTCATTGTTTTGATCTTGTTTTACACAGATAAATATTGGATATTTTTCTAAACTGGTGTGGTGTCCTTTTGTAGTGTTTTCACTGTATTATTGTATGTTATGTGCAAATGCTTTACACACTGCCTCTGAGATAAGCCTGACAGCTCGTGCCAAGCTACCAAGGGGGTGAGCAGGGGTTATTTCAGTAGTGTATCCACCTTATCCTGACTAGGAAGAAGGGTCCCTACTTGGACAGGGCAATAACCTGCCAACTAGAGACCCCCATTTCTAACATGTACCCAAATCAGTTCCCCAATATGAGGGCCTATCTCCTTGTAATGGCATAGAATTTTATTATTTGTGATGTGTGGCGCACGGTAAATGGGGAACAGTAGGGATTACATTTTCTACAGCAGAAAAAATCGTCACTATCCAAGACTAGATTATTTCTTCATTGATAGTAAAGAAGCGGAGAAAGTCTTGGCGGTAGAACATCTTTCTATTCACCTATCAGACCATGCAACAATACTTTTAAAAATTGAGATGAAGGGTCAGAATCAGATTAGGAGGTGGACGGTTAACAAGAGAATCTTTCTACAGTCCAATATTGTCTCAGAGGTAGTAAGGGGGACTGAGGAGTTCTTTAGTTGGAGCATGGCATCTGTCCTATATACATAGGGACAGATTTACAAGCTTTGCGCCACTTTTGCGTCACTTTTCAAATGTTAAAAATGACGCAAAAGTGGCGCAAGGGCCTTGTAAATAAGCCCCATAGTTTGGGAGGCATGGTTAAGGGGAACACATAAGAACCAGTCGGTGGCATTGATCAGGAAAGAAAAGGCACAGCTTTCCCAGTTGGAAGAGGAGATGTTTTCCCAATGTGTCAGACTAAGGCTGCCGTTCTCTGCCTTGAACATTTTGCCACCCTGGTACATGATGAACAGAAAACTTCTTTTGACCATTGTTAGTCCACATTCACTGCCAAGTCTCTCCCAGGCCTCCCTATCAGTCGTCTAATACAGACAATAAACCTGTCTCTAGCTAACGTAAATCATGATAATGAACCTGCAACAGAAAAAGAGAAACTATTCTGGCCAAGCAAAAAGCATTTCAACTGAGGCCTGTAGTCAGGCTAACTTTAGTTAAACATTCAATGTGCACTTAGAACACATGATTATACATGCACATGTGTAACTTTAAATGTACTTCATAACGTGAGCAAAAGAATACATGTTTTCCAATGCAATATAATTACATTTCTGTGACATGTAAGGGTGGAGTCTAAATTACGCTGCTCCAATCCCCCTTTGATGGCGATGTTAGCCATCACAATCAACATATGAATCTTATCAGATGACCAATCAAAAACCTTGAGGTTTTCAGCATTTGTCATCTAGAATCTTCCAAGAATTTCATGTCATCATAGTATCTACACCGACTTTCCTTCAGCTCCTTATTCCCCTACTTTCCTGCTGTACTTCACCTTTGCTTACATGTACTTGTACTCCTTAAAGATTGCAAACAGAGATATTGCACAAAGAACAATTATCATAAGGGGTCTCAAAATGGAATCAGATATTCCACTTTTAAAGTTTCCAACCCATTTGCCTACTGCAGCCAATCCACTGCCAATTGCTTCCCAAACACCTACAGCTTCCAACTCCTTTAGACCTCCCTTTAAGTTTGTAATGTTCTTGCTGTATTTCTTCAATTCTTCACTCTTGTCAGGTATATAGGTGCAGCATTGCTGAACCTTCAACTCCTTACAGACTCCACCCTCCTTCGCCAGAAGGATGTCTAATGCATGATGATTCTGCAAGACCATAATCCTTACAGTTATCATTTTGGTGTCCACCGCAAACAATGTAACAATGTAACAGTACTAGTAGATAACTTATCAACTTTAGTGGACAATTTTCTAATTTTGAAATTATTCATAACCATTCCTACAGAAGGAATTAATGCTCCAAATATTTCTCCAGCGATTTCAGTGCCACTTTTACTTCATTTACTTCTATTCTGTGAACTCCTCACAGGTTCATCTAAATGCTCTACATGATAAATCTTCAGGAAAATCACTCCTGAATAATAGAAACCATACCTGTCACAATCCTCCTAATTCCCAACCCCACTGTCAGGATCCTCCTATTTTCCAACACCCGTAGGCCCTACAAGGGTCCCAGAGGCTGTTGAAAGCACAAAAACCCACCCGCTCAACCGTGCAACCAGCACCACCATGTTTCTGTGTTTCTGTGTTACATGATTATACAACAATATGCTTGCAGTGCCGATTTGAACACATTCTGTGCATTCACACAGCGATATACTCACACTACTGGTTTAAATGCATTCTGTGACATATCGACTGTGCGTGTATTCAAGTTATTGTTTTTTGCTACTTGTTTATATATAATCATCCTCTTGACGGTTACATGAGGGAGCCTGCCATTTTCGCCCCCACCCCGGCACCAGTGTTGATGACGTGCTCATTTCCGAGATCTCGTGTGATCTCAATAGACTCCGGCGGTCATGTTGGGCGCGGTCTCTTTACTTAAACTGCACCCATCTTCTGGAAGCCGCTTTGCCTTAAGATCTGATCAAGGGAGTGGCTTGTCTTCACTCCTGCCTTCCAAGCTTCATTCCCTGCTCCCTGAAAAGAACGGGACTTACCTGCAAGGATTCCTGGCAACAGACCTCTCAGCTCGGCTACCTGAAGATATCCTGAAAAGCAAAGAATAAACCGTGAGACAAAGAACAAACCGTGAGTAACTCCGGACTCACGACGCAAGAGTCAGCATCACAGAAAACGAGGTACCCAACGCAAGTAAGCGCTGCCATGACAGCTTAGTGGTAGCAGTGACTTTGAAACTTTGCTTGCTAAATAATCCTGGTGCAAGTAACTACTGATTGCTGGGCACTAATTCATGGCACTAACTTTTGATACCGCTACTAACTTTGACATTACAGTTCACTATACCTTTGGCACTAACTGGCGCAACTTGTGAACACTATGGCTGTGTACCTGAGCTGATAAGCAGGTTCCCATCATTTTGTTCTATAAAAGCCTGTTTTCCCTACAAAGGTCATTGAGCACTCCGCCCTATGAGATTTACGTTTATCGCTTAGGTGTACGCTGTGGGAGCACATGTGGGTGGTGAAAGAAGGGCATGATTCATGATTCCAGTGGTTAACATAATGTATGTTTGTTGATCTCATTAGGTTCCTGGTATAAAGAGTGTTATTCCCTTCATAACCAACATCCAGAACAGTATCTGGACGCAAAGACATTAGCCACACGATGAGCATTCCTGACACCTCCCAGACATCATGATTTCAGTATTTGCCTTGCAGGAAGAGGGATAAGGGGAATACTTTAGTGACAATACTTAGTAGAGATAGGCACAGAGTGTCAGGACATAGGTTACTCATACCCCGTCTCCCTTTCTTGTCTTAAAGGTCAACAATTACGTAAAGGTGTCTACGATGACATCCAGTATCCAGGCCCTCTTCCCTGGTCCTTATCAAGCTCCCTCTTGGATACATATATACACAGGCAGTAAGGTACGGTACGCAGAGTTCGGTCCATATCGTCCCTGCGAAATTAAGCAGTGTGGGCTATAAGGTAAGCACCGCATTGTTGCAACCTGACAATACCAGCCTTGGGGTAATGTAAAATAAGCATGTTCTCCACAAACATAACAAACTCCAGGAATAACAGGATCCTGACCTCCCATGAATAATGGCCAATTTCCCCCATATTCAAAAGTGTGATCACAGTCACTTTTTCCCATACATTTTGTGTGAACTACCTCTAAGTACACATAATTTCCCTTTATCTTTCCAATCTAGAGTCAGTGCAGCCATGGTTCCTGATTATTGATACTCTACTTCTTCTTTGGCACACTTGTTTCTATACTTTTGGTCCTTTCCTGATTTTGATATAGCATCCATTGCTCTTCTTCTATCTTCAACTAAGTCTAAAAATGTATTTTCAACATCTGTCAGGGCACAAGTCATGTTGTTCCTATGAGCATAAGCAGTATCTAATGTCATAGTGGGTTTGGAAAAAACAATTAGTACTGTATCATTCTCCTTAACATTGGGGTGATGATTTCTGATTAAAGTTTGAGACATGGTTAGAATTAAATCTGGGGGCATTTTGATTTTGCTGTGGGATTGATGATTGAGGAACTTGCATCACTGGGGCTTGTTGCATATTAGGACTTTGCATTCTTGGTCTTGGCACATTTTGTTGTTGTATGGGGTTATTAACCTGTGGCTATACAAACCCTGGATTCTCGACGTGATTCTCACTCATCACTCTGTTGTGATTAAGGTGGATATACACCTTGCATAGCACCAACATTCTCTATGGACAGTTGACTCTGACTTCTTCTCTGTGCTGCTTTCATCTGAACCAACATTAATTTCTGCTTCAGCTGCTTCTGTTTCATTTCTAATTCATCAATACAATACTAAGTCTGGGCGGTGAACTCCGCTCGCGGAGTTTGCAGAGTTTTCTGCACTCTGCGTTACGCGGAGCTCTCGGAGTTCTGAAAAACTCTGCTCTGCTCTGAGTTTTTTTCCTCGCTCGCGTTCGTCAACGTCAAGTTGGCGAGCGCGAGCGAGGAAAATCTACCTCCCGGCGAGATTTTTCCTCGTTTGCGATCGTCAACATCAAGTTGGCGAGCGCGAGCGTGGAAAATCTACCTCCCGGCGAGATTTCTCAACGCAGGTGGTCAGATTTCTCATTGCGAGTGGTCGCGTATGCTCGTGACCCATCGCGTTGAGAAACCGTCCATTCGCGTTGAGAAAGCTGCTGCTCGAGTAAAAATCTACTCAAGCGGCAGAAAGGAAGCAGCGCCCGCTTGCGCTGTGCATGGTGCCACTTGCGGTGATTGCACAGTGCGGACAAGCACCTGGCACTGAAAATCACTGCGAACGGCATTTATCTAATGCACTCTGCTGCTTCGTGGAGCTCCGCGTAGCGGAGGTTTTTTGCACTTTGCGGACACTGTGAACTCTGCTCAGGCTTATACAATACTTCACATACCTCAAAATCTTATCAATTGACTTGTTCTGCCAACAAATCAAGCGCTGTTAAATCATCATGCTAACATCAGGTCTCAATTCTATCCCAAACCGGGACACAAAACTTCCCATATCTTTGGATTTGAGATTCTCCATTCCACAGTGCTGCTTAAACACCTCCAACAATCTCTCATAAAAGAAATGCACAGTCCCTTTAGGCTCTTGAGTCATTCTGTCAATCTTAACCCAATCAATAACTTTCATCAGTATCTTTCCTTTCAAAAAGGTAATCACCTGCTGATGATGTCATCACCAAAGGCAACGGGACACAAGATATTGGATTTCTTTGTGGCTCCTTCTCTGGCCACTGTACAGCTACTTTACGTTCTGCCCACAAATTACTTGGTACCACAATGTCGAAAAGGGTGTTCAAATCTATCTACAATACCTGTGAAATCTTCACAAGCAGATCAACATGGGTGTACCACTCCACTGGTTTATCTCCCAATTTGTGGAAATCATTTGTGAATGATGCAAGATCACTCCTACAAGAAACTGGGAGAAAACTCTAAACCGACCTAAAACATTTATACAACTGGCCAATAAGGCTCATACATCAAACATATCCCCAAATTATCTTCTGGACCGAGATGAGTTCATAAAACTGTATTTATTATTTATAAAAATATTTTTTCTTTTTTTCTTTTTCAAAAATTCATTGCTGTAAATTAACATTAAACATAGAAAAACATACACCATAAATAACAATCCAATAATATCAGAACTTCAATACATTTTATGAGCCTAGCTTCATAAATGACTTAATACCTCAGTTAGCCTAAATGAAACAGACAGTGCAATATCATAAAAAACAGATAAACAATACAAATACTGAAAAGACAAATATAAAGATAAAGATAACCCCACACTCATCTATCAGACCTGCAATCATACCTATCAACTAACTCACCCATACTATCATACATACAACACTAAAAGATAATGACAAAACAGTTCAGAGCATATGCGGGATCCAATAAATCAGAATCGAGCCACTGATGGTATAACTACGTTGTGCAGATACGTCCCAACAGTTTCTTCCCTTGTGTGTGTCTCTGACAGGATTCCTGTATGTTAAATATAGGTCAACGTATGTTTCGGTGGAACCCTAATAAAACCACTTTCATCAGGACCAATATTGATTCGATTAATTTTCAAAATAGTGTTGGGTGGGGTTAATATGATTAGGTCTATCTATCTCCCAATAAGTGGGCAGACAGTAGGTCAAACTCCAAATGAGACCCTGTCTGTTATTATAACTCTACGGATGTCCACCGGTTTCTATCAAAGACTCTATTCTCTTCAAAGCACTTCAAGCGCTGGGGTTGTAGAGGACGAAGATGACTCCAGTCCAAACCTTAAATTCGGACACTCAGCCATTATCTGGGGGAACTGTTTCACCTTATCAGCGTGTTCCTCAATAGCGTGCCATTCTTGCCTCAAGATCACTCCTACTACTGAACATAACCTCCATCAGACACTTCTCTCCATGGAAAAATTGGGGCACCTTCTCCATCTATTAAGGATGGCGGCGACTCTGCCTTCGCTTTCTTTGGGTCTTTCTTCTTTGTCCATCTGCCCTCCCACTTGTCTGATTCATTCCATTTTTTAATGCTACCAAGTAAATCTCTATTTTGCAATTTCATTCCTGTTGTTCCCATACTGTTTATATCTTTTATGTCAAAACATACACAGAAACGTTTCTGCAAGGATTTGATCCTACATAAATCCACATCATACTTTTGGGCTAATTAAGTCATGAGCTTGTCCTGCATGTTTAGTAACATCTTTACACATGTATATGAGCTCATTCTCTTGATAGGTATTCAATCTGGTAATATCAAGATTTCCTGAAATCATCTTATCCAATTTGAATTTGAATTTGTCCACACCAATCGCATTCTCCCTTCCCGGAGATTGGATATCTCTGCTCAATCCTGAACTCTCATCTTCTCATAGGCGCCAATTGAAAAATCTAATCAGATCATCTATTCCCGTGAATTTACACCATTTTGGACTCCAGAAACATTGGGTGTAACTACTCCCTGAGGACTACTGCTTATAATACACTGAGGTGAATTCCAAATGGACATGTGAGGATTTTGCGTCCTCTGAGATGGTTCCCCTATAGGGGTATGTCCTGTCTTATTTATTACTGATGGTATGGTAGCAACATATGGTGAAGTCATCATACTCAACACTAAAGGAGTTCTTCCTGTGCTTCCCCATCTGGAAATAACAGGAACAGTAGTTGATGTATTTACTCCAGTAGGAACCGTCAAAGCTTGTGTTTTGGTTCCTGAAGGCTTAAGTTTGTACAAAGGTACTGCAGGACCAATAGTAACTGGAACAGTTATTGCATCTGGGGTTTTTAAAACAGTAGAATTAACAGGAGCACGAATTTCTGAATTCCCTCCCATAAGGTTCTGACTCGTATTGACTGGGGCGGTGGCTCCTTCTGAGCTGCCACCGGTAGTAATACAATTAATTCCTGCAGGTTAGGTCTCATTTTAAGGTGGTGCACGGGTCGGCAACAACACATCCAAAAAGTCACCACTAGAATCACTATCACTATCTTTGTCTGTTCCCTCTGCACTCTCTACTTTATCTTCCTTTTTCTTTTTCTCTTTCGGAGATTCCTTGCTCGTCAATGCAGGGTATAACCTAGCTCCTTCAATCATGTCAGTTCTTCACCCTTGTTTCTCTGCATCCCAACTAGCTTCAGCACAAGTATGTACTGCCTTTTTGACTCTACCATGGTATTTCTTTTTCTCTCCGACATGAGCTACATGCTCCCAGGCATTAAATGCTTCGTATTGTGAAGGTCTATGAGGTAGCTTCATCTTGTACAGTACCCTCCTCAGATTTTCAATAATTCTCAAATGAAATGTGCCATGGATGGAAACAGCAATGCATTCTCTTTTTCAGTGATCTGATGCCATTGACTCAACCAAATGCATGTGTGGAGCCCCACATTTATGGGCACATAATGAACTGCAATGCAGGGCCGGACTGGGAACCAAAACCGGCCCTGGCAAAGAGCTCGGCAGGCCCCCTGGGGTGTTGGGGGTGCGGCCGAGCTGTTTGCCAGGGTTGGTTTCGGCCGATTTTGTTACAGTGGCCGATATTGCAGCTATGCTGCAAAAACGTCCCTGTAACAAACACGGCCCCCAGGGGCCCAAAACCGGCCCCCACCCTGGCGGCCAAATGGGGAAATGCCCTGTGCCCGCTATGGGCAGTCCAGCCCTGCATGCCTTCTGGAAGCGCCTCTTCTCCTTTTCTAACAGGGACTCTAACATCTCCCCTAAACAAATCTCATATAGCCTTGAGGAAATCATTTGACAGCAATAACGTCAACATTCACACTAAAAATTTGTCTCCAACCAGGAAATCATTTTTTTTACCCACAATTCTCGTTTGGCGTCAACAACCAATTGCAGCACAACACTCAGTGACTTATCAACCAATAGCATTGTGGCACAAACGCCAACTGACCAATTTCAGTGTGGCACATTATGATGTAGTTCTCACTCCTCGCAGCGGTTAACCCTCCTTTACAATTTTCACGAGCGCACTCTCTTTTCAGCACTAAGCATGCAAAACAAAACGCAAAAACAATTTCAACAAATAACTTTTGTCTGCTCCACTAAGTATTCAATCACACAAGAAATGGTTTGGAGTGACACTTTCCGACCTACACACTCAAGTGAAACCTCGACCAACTGGAAACAGCCGGATCAGTGCAGCTTCTCCTTTGCGCACCAGGATCCACTACACCAACCACACCTTACTCTCACACAAAAGTACATGTCCCTAACTCAATTGTGCAGCTGAGGTCGTCTCACGACTAGCATCACCAAACTTAGCAGACAAATTAAAATACAGAGTATTCACACTTTACATCTCTATCTATCCTGGGATCTTAGGCTATGTTGAGTCCGATGACAACTTCAACTGCTCAGCATTAAGTGCATTCACATCTACACCACAACTAAAACATCATTGCACCATGCAATCTCAGCGAAATACCACAAGCTTGACATTCACAATCACAATGTGCGACCCTATTAATACTCACTTCTCCGCTGTTGCAACACTTTTCTGAACCTCTGGAACTTCTCTGAATCTCTCCAAGAGATACACCAACTCCCTTTGCTTCAGTAGCTAACCATCTGACATGCTACCATTTTGCTGGACCTTCCTGGGCCTTACAAACGTGATCTCTTAGTCAAGTCGTCAAAGATTTTACTCAATAGATTAGATTAAGGGCCAGATGTACGACCCTAAATTGCATGCGCAAACGGGTTTGCGACCTGTTTGCGCATGCAAAATGTTACAGGGCCATGTACAATTCCTAATTAGCGAGTCGCAATTTATTTGCGACTCGCTAATTAGGAATTGCGAGTCGCAATTAAGAAGGGGCGTGCCAAGGGCGTCCCTTCCTAATGGCGAGTCTCTATCCTAGGTAAGAATGTTTTGCGACCGCCATTGCGCTCGCAAAACACTTGCAAATTACCGTCCTCTTCGAGAGGGTGGTAATGGAGTCGCAAATGGTAAGGGGTCCCCCTTTCCCTTTGTGACTGGCTCCAAAAATATTTTTAAGGGCAGGCAGTGGTCCCAGGGACCACTGCCTGCCCTTAAAAAATTAAACGAAAACGTTTCATTTTTTCTTTTTTAAATGCATCCCGTTTTCCTTGAAGGAAAATGGGCTGCATTTAAAAATAAAAACTGCTTTATTGAAAAGCAGTCCCAGATATGGAGGTCTGCTAAGCCCAGCCAGACACCCTCACTGGGAGGGCCAGCCATTCCCAATGGGGTCGCAAATTGCGAGTGGCTCATTAATATCCCTGAGCCTCGCATTTTGCGACCGCATTGGGAATCGCTAACAGTGTCTCTGACACTGTTGTACATTTGCTTTTGCGACTCGCAATTTTTCGCAATTTGCGAGTCGCAAAAGCAAATGGTCATACATCTGGCCCCAAATTTTATAGCTGACATGTAGCATTAAAAGGGATAAAACATCCACATTATAATTTACTTGTGAATACCATGTGACTTCACAATGAAGACCAGGAATCGATGAATATAGTTGAAGGAATTTATTTGGATTACCAATCAACCCAGTAAAATGCAAGCTAATTGCAAATTCAATAAGTGCATTAGTACAATAGGCAAAGTAAAATATCTCATATAGATACAGAATTGTAACAGCCACAAATATACAATAACAAATAAAAGTGAGCAGGTGTTACATAAAGAAACTGCCCTTCTCTACTCTAACATGGGTCAAATAAAGAATCATCTATCAAAGGACGGTAATTCGGGAGCAGTAGAAGTTGTAGGTGTCAGCATGATCAGACTCCAGTAGAAGTCCAAAAAAAAAGGAAATAAGTGTTTAGCATGAAAATTCACTCTTGCAAGAATAGGGCAAGCAGAGAGGTCTGTACCTCTTAAAGTCTAAAAGGGATCTCCCCTAACTCAGAGTTTGGGAACACAAATATAAAAGTGAACACATGTTATCTCTCTTCACACCACCAGGAACCAATCAGAAAACTAGTTGAGTGCATCTGCAAAATAGCTCTGATTTTCCAACACATCAGACTATGGCTGCCGTTCTCAGCCTTGAACATTTTGCCATTCTGGTACACGATGAACACAAAGCTTCTTTCGACCATTGTTACTCCATGTTCACCCCCATGTCTCTCCCAGGCCTCTCTATCAGTCATCTAATTCAGAAAATAAGCCTTTCTCTAGCTCTAGCTCTAGCTCACGTAAATCATGATAATGAACCTGCAAGGGGAAAAGAGAACACATTCTGGCAGAGCAAAAAGCATTTCAACTGAGGTCTGTAGTCAGGCTAACTTTAGTTAAACATTCAGGGCCTCATTTAGAAGAAAATTACGCATTGCTGCGTTAAAGCAGCGATGCAACAGTTTACTTGCGCCTACAGCAGAAACCCTTTCGCCACCTTAGATGCACCTTATTTACACAACACCACACCATGGCGCAGAGTTCTTTGGCACATTACTGGAGTTGGTTGGAAAACCAACAGAACTCCAGCAGTGCGTCAAAATACAGAGGTGATGTGTCAGTTGAATGGGGACCAATGTGTTTGAGCATGAAAAGGTGATAAAGTCACCTTGCGATCAAACATATTGCTCCTGAATGTGACGCATACAAGTGGGAATAGTGCCTACTTGTATGTGTGACATCAGCACGTAATGTCACAAATGGTGACATTACGTGCACATACTTACCATATGTGGCCCACTTACCTTGTGACTTGATTGCATATTGTAGTCAAGTCACTGCAGCTGGTGCGGTCCCTTGGGCACATCCAATGCATTATCCCTATGCCTGGGTTTGGCAAGTGTAGGGAGTGTGGCGCACTGGCAGCCCAGCTGCAGGATTCCTAAAAAAAAAAGTGCCAATACCACTGCGTCAAATTCAAGGTAGGTAGCGCAGGCGATTCTCACACAGGTGAAAACCGACGCAGCCTGTAAAAAAATGACGCATCTGCATCCATATAAATATGGAGCAGATACTGCGCCGCCATCGCATCAAGAAAAAGTGTCGCAATGGCAGCGCAATGGCGGCGCAAGGCTGCGCAAAGGGCTTGTAAATAAGCCCCCCCATGTACACTTTGAACACATGACTATACATGCGTGTAACTTTAAAGGTACTGTAGAACATGAGCAAAAGAATACGTGTTTTCATATGCAATAATATAAGGTGAGGTGTAAGTGTAAAACTTGAACGAAGAATACATGATTCATGTTTAAACTAAACATTAGAGCACAGGTATATAAATCTGTAGTTTCTGCAGTGTATACATTTCAGTAATGCGTTTAAACATTTCACACACATTCATAAAGTGGCACATTCATAAAATGCGATGCGCTGCATCGCATTTGGCGATGCAGCGCGCGCAACGAAATTCGTTTTATTTATTTATATGTCTACTTACCTCTATCAGGCCGTATTCCGTAGTTTACTACCCCCCGCCCCACCTCACCGCCCGGCAGCACTCCCACCACTGGTTGGATGGAGTCTAAATTACACTGCTCCAACACATTTTGCCGGCTTATAGTACCTAGCTTCTACTTTGGTTTGAAACGTCCACTCTGATTTAACTGGAACAACACCTCTTTTAACAGTTCCAGGGATCACACACTGTCTGAACAGTTTATAGCAGCGATGACAGCTCACGCTGTGCTAGTTTTAGGAACAAAAAAGTATTTTTATTTCCTCACCCGTCTGCTACACATTGGACAACAGTATCTTATACGGACGCTAGATGGCAGAGTAGGAGCACAACACGGGCCTCCAAGGGCTCTTCCTGTGCAGGTAGCGGATCGGAAATGTTTTTTAACTAGAAAACATGTAATAAGTCCGCCTTCAACCGTAGAATTGTCCTGCAGCCAAATCCCTGCTCTTGAAAATCCTGCAAACCACAGGTGCTCTCTGGCAAGTGTTTTATCTGAAGCAGGATGGCTGCCCCTCTCTGAGCACAGAAGTAGAACGTATGTTTGCTATTCATGTATTCAGAGCCACGCAACCTGCCAATCACTCTTTGGATCACTATATGCCCCGGGAAAAAGCTGTTCAGCAACAATCTCTGTTACCCAAGAGAACCTAGTTTGTGGTTTCGTGTCATTCTGATAAAGAAAGCGTCTTTTTTCCTGAGAAACTCACCGTGTGTAAATCAATTTGGAAGAGATCTCAACCTTTCTACTCCAATCCCGTTCCAAACAAAAACAATAATAGCTTTGATCTGACAAGTTCTGCTACCGCAAGGCTGTTTGTCTAAGATGTGCAGTACTACCCTGCTGTGCACTGGAGTCAATTTGGGGGCCACAATTTCAAAGTAAACCGTACATGCAGTGGTATCCTTAATACCAGGTCTACATTTGTTTTTTGGAAGTCAACAAGAGATTAAAGATGGGAAATCTAAATTTTCTAAAATGGAATTAAAATGGCGTCACAATCTCTTTTAGAAGGGAGAGCCCATCGTTATTTGTCTGTATCAGATCTTTTTCGCACTCCATGTAAATGCTGCTCTTAATTGTGTTTTTTAGGGATGCTAACCCCTGAGACTACCAATGAATGGAAATATTCAAAGCTCTTCACGAGAAATGGCACATGGTGAACATGGGTCACTTGCATTTACTTCCTTAAGTGTTTTAGCGACCAGCAAACTACGTTATGTCCTCTTGCAGGTAGGGCAGAATGCTGGATTGTCTGCTAGAATGTACTGAGGAGGTTTTTGTGGGTAGTTAGTATCCAACAAGGATGTGAGGTAAGTCCACAGTCTGACATTCTTCAAACTCTGGGGCTTATTTATGAAAGTCCTGCGTCACTTTTGCAACACATAAAGTGGTACATGAGTGACGCAGGGCTCTCCTAAAGATTTATGAAGCCACGCAAAGCCACGCTGCGTGGTTTTGAGTTGCCTCATAAATCATGAGTAATGCGAGGCAGCACAAAACGCAGTTTCGCCTTACTCTGCGTCCAGGAGGTGTTCCATGGGCAGTGTAGTGGGTTTTCCAATGCAACGGCTATGAAATTAGGCAATGCCCCAGATTCTCGAAGGGATGTAAACCTGGGGAAGCGCCGAATCCGTATGCCTCCCGAGGAGAGGCGTAACGAGGAGAAATATGTTTATTTCTCCTCGTTTTTTCCTCTTTCCATGTGTGCTGCATTCTGCGGCACACATAGAAAAACGAAAACGCCTCGTAGGATTGTTTTTGTGCAGGAAGGTGCCCCTTCCTGCACAAAAAAATCCTGCCTACAACACAGGCACACATGCACCATGGTGCGAGGGTGCCTGTGTTGGAGCTAGGCTGCCTAAACGGCGCCATCACAGGCAGAAAGGACAGGAATACACCATATTGCTTAAATACGGTACATTCCTGCCCTTTCACAATTGCGTAGAACAGTGCAGCAAGGTGCCTTGCTGCGCTGTCCTGTGCCAAAATGCCATAAAGGAGGCCCCCTGTAAGGTAGTAGGAGCTTGGTCAAAAAAGCACCCGAACAGCTGAGGTGTGATGACGTTCCTGAAGCAGAGGTGGGGAGAAAGACTGGCCATGAAAGCCGGTTAACCTAATGCCTCAAAGACTTCAGGCCATTCTTCAGGGACATTTTATGGCATGGTAAAAGTGAGCAATTGTCCAGGGGCCTCACCTTCCAAGGGGCCTCATGGGATACTGAACTTTCTCTCTAGTTGATCTATTCTACTTTTCTATCTAAACCTCTTTGCCTTCTGTTACCTCTGACTCTATCTCTTAAAACCAATGTCATCTTAAACATCTTTGGGTTCCCAGGCATAACATATTTCAGCTGATTTTATATGGCCTTGTTCGAATTTAACATATATTTTAGTATTGTGTAGCATCATGGGGGCTTAAAATTTGTTCTGAACACAGGCCCACAAATATGTTTGTCCTGGGCCCTCCAAACCCTTAAAATGACACTGCCTTTCTCCTTCTCGATTAGAACCATTTTGATGCACGTGTTCACACTTGTCCTTATTACTAATTAGAAGTGTATTTCTAACGTTGTGTTGTGCAGGACAGCTTCTTTCTTGCAGCTCCTTCTTCCCAGCTACCATGTAAACAAATGCTGCTCACTCACAGGTGTTTCTGCACATCTCATGCTCACATTGTGCAAGGTTGAAGGGTGGACTTTCCGTCTGGGCCACTTGAGGCCCCTAGCGGGGACCATTTTAGGCATTCCATTGGTGCCTGCCCCGAGGATCATATTTGAGGAATCCCAGTCTTCAGCATTCCAAGTGCTCTGGGTCCTTGATGTTAGTCACTTGAACGCTTTTGAGATGAGTGAGATTGCTGGAGGGTGAAGTCCTTGGAAATGGCTTATATTGGGCTTATATTGGGCTGCTGCTGTCACATTAGTCTTGGATTTTTTCCCTTCTGTCTGCTATGGCGTTCCCCTGTTCGAGGACCAGTTGAAAAGAATGGTCCAGCCGCGGCCCGTGCAGGTAAGAGCGGTGGGGCCAGGTGGGTAGGATTTCTGCAGACGACGAGAAGGGGAAATTATTTATTTATTTAATTTCCCCTCGTGGTCGTCTGTCGAATCCCCCCCAATTAGGCCCCACCGCTCTTACCTGCACGGGCCGTGGCTCGAATGGTCTCGTGATCTGTCCTGCCCGGCATGAAGCGCTGGTTCTTAGTCATGCATGCAGAAGATTCTCTCTTCTCCCTCCCAGTGGAGTATGTGGTCTTCACTTTGCCCAGTTGAATATGGTTTTTGGTACTATTAATGAAGTTTATGCTATTTTACTACTAATGCCAAAAGATACACATAGACGTTGTTGCAGAGGAGTAAAAGGCCCCTGGGGTGCTTTGCATGACCCAATTCATGCGTATTGCCGACACACCTCAAGACAGTCCACTGGCAGTTCGGGATGCCCCACCCATACTCTTGTCTGAACAATAGTAATGCATGCCCCATCATGTCAGATGGTGTTGAGAAGTTGGAGAGAATGCAGTGCAGTGAGGAGCTCATCTCTTATGTGTGTCAGGTGTTTACTCTAGGTAAGCCACTCATTTTTTCACTTTCATTTTTAAATTCTTTGGGGATATTCTCAAGAACGTGTGTTAACTATCGTCAAAATAGGTTAACGCAACTTCTCACATCGCAGTCTATCGAGGGAAAATAACACTGTGTTAACGCAGTATTCCCAACCCGGCGGCACCATGCGATAGTCACACGATAACGCGACAAATGCCCGCGTTAAAATTAACGCGATGCCGAAAAAATGCGAAACATGAATGCCAAAAAAGTTGCGATGTCCCAAATCGCGAAACAAAAAGCAGCGATAACCAGCGACAGGCCTGCGATTCCCACGCGACATGCAGGAAAATGCACTATAAAAGCAGAGAGAAAAAAAGAGAAAAAAATGCAACTGCGTAGCACCATGGACGCACCCGGACCGAGTGCAGAGGACAACGTGAACCCCACAAGCCCCACAGACGACCAGCCAGGAACCCCGGGGCCAGGGACGGGCAAGGAGAAGAGGAAGAGGAAGACGGGCAGTCTGCAGGAAAACCGGATCATCGTCACGGAGGTGACAGGACACTACCAACAACTGTTCGTCACCTCCACTGTGTCATCGGCCACACAAGCGGAAATATGGCAGCACATCGTGAACAACGTGAATGCAGTCGGAGTGTCGAGGAGGACAATGGAAGAGGTCAAGAGGCGCTGGAATGATGTGAAGGGCAAAACCAAGAAGAAACCCGATGCCAACATGAAAGCAGCAACGCAGATTGGAGGTGGGGGACCAGCGGCACACCAGGAGCTGGATGACATTGAGAAAATGGTGGCCACAGTCATCAGTCGGGATACGGTGCCAGGAGTCGGGGATCGGGACACTGCTCAGCATGCCCTGACACAACATCAACAGGGTGAGTACCGACCAGGGACTGGGGGGACGGGGGGAGATGGGCACAATGGCACACATGCACAATTAAGTAGAGCACACTGCACACCCACAATGACTCTGGACCATGTCCCTGATCCCCGTGCCACACTGCAGCACACATACAGAAACTCAGGGAATGTGTGTTGAAAAGAATTTATTTGCACATGCTGTGCCTGTGGTCATTTTGTACTGTCTCATGATTGCTAAGGACTGCCACAATGTGACGTTCTCATGTGAAGAAATTGTCAATGATGGTGTTCCTATGGGCTATTCCTGCTGCAGCTGCAGTGGGGTGTGGTCCACCTGCCTCATCTTCCTCATCATCGTCCGGTGCATCTGGCACTTGTAACCATGGGGCATTGGTGCGTACACATATGTTGTGCAACACACAACATGCAACGATCATCTTCCACACGATGTCTGGGTTGTACAGGAGCCTCCCACCAGTGATGTCCAGGCACCTGAAACGTGACTTCAACACGCCAAATGTGCGTTCCACGATGCCCCTGGTGCGTTTGTGGTCTGCATTGTACTGCCTCTGGGCCTGTGTGTTCGTGGCTCGGAGGGGTGTCATCATCCAAGGGCAGAGTGCATATCCTTGATCACCTGTGACAGTGCAGAGAGACATGAGTCAATAGTTGGTTCTGCATGATGTGTTGGCAGGCTCACTAGTTGATTGGCGTGTGATATGTGTGTCATAGTGATTCCTGTGTGACATGTACTGCTTGTAGCAAATGAGCACCATCAATGTGTATTACGTAGCCTCACTGCTGCTCCTCCCTCCCCCCGAGCCTAATCACTTGTGTGCGCTGCGCGGTTGCATCACTTGCACTTCTACGGCACACCATTGTCATGCCTGTCTGCACAAGTCCACAAGCCTGACAACGACACTGTGATGTTGTGCATTGAAGGTGGGCAGCCACGTGTGTGTAGGCCTATGGTAAGGATAGGGCGGACACATATGTGGAGTTCATGGCTGACTGTACTCGCGATGCGGTCGAGGCAAGACCTTTGGCTCATGCTGCGGCAATAGCAATGCACACACAACAGTTGGCATGTATGATCCCAGACCCCGAGCGGGCTTGCGCTCATACATTCATCCCTTCGGCCTAGCCCACACACCGGGGGCATGTTACATTGCAACTTTGTCCATTGCAGGACGGGTGGCGCTGACACTACAACAGAGACACACGCATTAGGTACTTCATTGGCAAGCCCAACACTTAACCACGCCCAGAGCCCCGGGGTGATCATCCACACCCCTACGCTGGACTGTCGTACGCCAGCCCACTCCGGCAACGCCTACAGGGGGGTACGACACAGCTACATGTCCCAGGTCTCCCCCACTGCCTGAGGTGACATGGTTGCGTCCACTGTCCAGTGCACTGCAGACACCAGCAGTGTATGTCGACATGGACATGTCTGTGGTCTGCATACTCAAGTCTGTCCAGCACATCCACGCCACACTTGGCGTTGTGTACATTCACATTCATGGGTCACTTGCCTCCTTCGCACATGACTGGTTCCCACCTCTCCCCACATTCTGCTATTGTGTGGCTGAGGTGCCATGCCGTTGATGGCTTGTGTAGATGGCTAGCCCAGGTTGCCACAGTGAGTTGTGTTGTCGTGTTTGGAATGTAGGGATGTTGGTTGTCATGTTGTATGTGATTTTGTGACGTGTGCATTCCCAGAGTTGTGAGTTGTCTGATTGTGGTGTTGAGGTGTGTGGTGTGTTCCGTTGGTACTTACCGACGAGCAGTGCATTTCCATAGGTGCCATCCTGAAAGCGCTGGTTGATGATGGACTGTCGGAAGATGAAGGAATCATGCACACTGCCTGGGTATTTGGCGACGACATTGGTGAAGAGTCCCCGGTGGTCCACTATTGCCTGCACATTGATGGAATGCGTGTGTTTCCTGTTGCGGTAATTGTGTGCAGTGGCGGCAGGGGGCACGAGGAGCACATGTGTGCAGTCAATTGCCCCCAACACGTGCGGGAAGCCAGCTATGGCGTAGAAGCCTTGCTTGATCTCCAGCTGTTCCTGCGCAGTGTGTGGGAAGTAAAGTTGCTCGGGTACCAAGCTGATGATGGCATCCCAGACAGGTGTGAGGAACTTTGACAGGGCTGGCTGTGAGACTCCTCCGACTCTGGCAGTTGTTGGTTGGAAGGTCCCAGAGGCCAACAGGTGCAGCACGGCCAGCAGCTTTGTCTGCAGAGGGATGTTGGTTCTCCGCTGTGTTGGTACCGTCAGCCTGTGAGCAATGAGGGTCAGGATGCGGAGGATGGTTGTCCTTTTGAGCCTGTAGTGGGCAATGACTTCCTCTGGCGTTAAGTCTCTGAGGCTGGTGCATTTTCGGAAGGTCCGGTGTCTTTGTCTGCGCTGTCTCTGTGGTAGTCCGGGGGGTCCTGTGGGGGGGGGTTCCTGGGGGTCGTGGGGGTGGGTGTTGTGGCCCTCTTGGGGCTCCGAGCTGCATGATCAGTAGCTCCATGGCATCTATTGTTCTTCTAGTGTGGCTGTGGGCTGGGTTCCCTTTTATGGTGCAGCTTGTCATCCGACTTAGCACCAGGTAGGAGCAGGTGTTAAATCCCTGCTGCTAACGTGCCTTATCGCATGTTTTTGGATCTTATCGCCGATCTGGCTGGTCGTTGAGAATGTTGCAGAGTGGTGTTTTTGCGGGTTTTTGCACGGGAACGCCTACTCTGCATCTCATTAGCGTTAGTTGCTGGTGTCATCCGTGGCAAGGTTTTTTGCGGCTGCTATCGCAGGAAAACTGGTGATATCGGCTGTTAGCACCAGCTTGTGAATGGTGCGATGAATTTATCACCACTTTGGCTGCGATAAAGTGCCACTAACTCGGCGATAAGTCCTTGTGAATATGCCCCTTTGTGTTTATAAAGGGACTTACTTGGAGCACATTCACATCTGACTTTATCTCTTGTCCAGCTTGTGAAGTGACATGCAGAGTGTATCAGTGTTTCCCATGATGGCCTGCTGAGTGCGGTGATCAGCTGTGACACTCACTTTAGACACCAGACTCTGACAAAAGACAGGTACAGCTGCAATCAAAGAGAGAGCTGCAGGATCGGGGGCGGGTTCTCTCATTATTTTACTAATTACAACTCAGCATGAGCGAGGCACAGCTTGGTTTTTATTATTTCGAACTTGTGTCCCTGGACATACTTCTGGGCCCCACCAGGGTAAGAATTTCGGGTGAGCACCACAGTTTGAAGACCTCTGAACACTTTTTTCAGTTAAGTATATTTTCTCTGTCTCAATGTCAATCGGCTACAGAGGGACGCGCCAGTTTTTGTCAGGATATACAAAGAGCCAGTAGGTGGTATAAACTGTTACTAGCTGCAAACAAATTGTAAGTTAGCTTTAATAGTTCAAGGCCAACCCAGGTAACTTATATATGTGTTAGCTATAGGATTTGAGGTAGGATGTTTTCCTTCATATGTGAATATCCCCTTCACACAAATGTTCTCTCTCTTGCTGTGATGTTCTCTCTGTCTCTCTCTCACACAGAAATGCTCACACACACACACACACTCATACACGTGCTCTGTCTCTCTCTCTCACACAGACATACACAAACAAATGCTCTCTCTGTCTCTTTCTCACTCTCTCTCATAGACAAACACACATGCTCTGTCTCTCATGCACACACACACGTGCTCTTTCTCTCTCTCACATTCACATACACAAATGCTCTCTCTGCCTCTCTCTCTGTCTCTGTCTCTTTCTTTTTCAAATGCAACGGCATTTGTAATTTAAAATCATTGATTGGTTACATGCTGAGTTGGAGAGGGCGATGCTCATTACACACTCCCCTGTCCTTTGTGATGCCATATGCATCCCACACTGTAATTTGCCTGTCAGAAAGACATTTCTGATTCACAAAGGAAACTCTGTACATTACGAGAAACTGTTTTGTGGTTGCAAAACCTGTGATTTTGCAGATCACAGGCTTTGCGATTGCAAACACGTTTTTGCATCTGGTTCCCAATCAGGAGCGGCCCATGCAGGTAAGAGCCTTGGGGCAGTGGAGCCGGGTGTGAGGGGGACTCGACAGACGACAAGGGATAATTCATTATTTATTTAATTTTCCCTCGTCGTCTGTTAAGTCCCCCCCACCAAGCCCCACCGCTCTTACCTACACAGGCTGCTCCTGTTCCCAATACTCATTTCAAAATTGGTTTTCTGCCATCATAAGTGACGGAATCCCACCACCAATGTACTGAATTTCAAATCACCAAACTTCATATTGGATTCCAAATTGCAACTCAAGCCATCACTTAAGGATACCATGACCACAATTCCAGCTTCAAGAAGATAAAGAAATGTATACCTGGAAACTACAGCTGTCCATGTGCTTTAATGTGTTGTGATAGCAATCCACTTCTGATACCTCTCCCAAAAGCCATATTCACACCTCCCAAGCCATACAACACTGCAGCACAGTTGATATTTGTGAGAAATTGGGTTGTTGGTTGAGTGGGTTGTCAGCCCTGCTCAAACAACATCCACAAACACTGTCAGAGTGAACCACAAAAGTCACTAAATTAACTTGTGCTTAACCTTCTGTTAGCTTGGCACAAAAGCAGTCAGGCTTAATTTAGAGGCAATGAGCAGATTAGTTATGCAACACACAAGGAGTAACAAAGTGAAAACACAACACAAGAAAAATCTCACACCAATTTAGAAAAATAGAGTACATTTTAATAAATGATTTAACATCAAAACGACACAAATCCAATCACTAGAACTGGAGTTCTGAATTTAAAAATGTTAAGGTAAAAACTGGGGCCTAAAAGATCAAAGCACAAACCACAGACATCTACTCGTGTAAGAACGGGTCAAAGTAAAAAACAATATGGCCGACCGTGATATAGTGTGGGTCGTATACAAGAAGAGGATTGGGCCCGGTTGACTCTTACCTTTGGAAAGTTCGTGGAAAAATGTCTGACAAGGTAAAGCTCAGTGGGGTAAGTCTGCCGACAGGAGGAGGCAGGCAGGAGGAGGCATCATTGTCGGGGAACCACTGGAAGTCGTGGTGAAGATTTCTATGTTCAAACGTAGTCTCTTTTTTGAGAGAATGTGGCCTAACGGCTAGGGCGGTCGACCTCAGAGCTGGGGAACCGGGTTCGAGTCTCGGCAGGGATGCTCAACATTCTGTGATTCTGGGCAAATCACTTAATCTCCCCATGCCTCACAAAAATGGATGTGTTCATCTGTAATATAACTGATGCTCATGAAAATCGCTCTGATACCTTCGGGTCTAGTTCGCGCTATATAAAACTCCACCAAAAAAAAAGAAAAGTTGAAAATCTCCAGCATTATGGAGCTGCAAGCTGTAGCCAGTTAGAGCTGCAGAAAGCTTGATACCCCTTCTTCGAAAGACCGCTGGACAGGATTTGCTGCTGCGGAGAAGTAGGTAGTGGGAGCTCCCGCAAAGTGAGGCTAACCGGTAATGCACTTCGGGCAGAGAAGTGGAATAGGGTTCAAGCAGCAGGGCAGGCCTCTGAGGGTTCAAGGCAGGCTTCAGGCAGCAGAACATTCCTTCAAGGTGCAGCAAAGCAGTTGTCTGAAGTACATGGCAGGCCACAGCAGCAGGCAGTCCTCTGGGAGTCCTTCAGCAGGTCCAGAAAGTGAACTGAGGAGTGGGTCGGAGGGTCCTATTTTTAAACCTGATGCCTTTTTTGAAGTAGGAGAAGTTTCTAGAGAATTCCATTTGAAGTGCTTGGAGTTTCTTGCCTCCCTTGTCCTGGCTGCAGCCTGACTACATGAACAATGAGGTAGTGTAAAGTACTTTGTGTAAAGGCAGGGCACACCAATTGAAGTGAAGGTGGGTTAGTGCCCAGCTCCACCCCCATTCCCCGTCCTGCCAGTGATGGCCCTTTCAGGCACAGGAAAAAGCCCACTTTCTAAAAGTGGCATTTTCAAAATTGTGACTTAAAACCGACTTTACCATTGAAGAGGATTTTAAATTACAATTTTGTAGACACCAAACATGAATTTCCCACCTGCTCCTAATCGAAGGGTAGTACTTATTAAATGTAATAAGGCACCCCAATGTTATTCTTTGGGAGAGGTAGGCCTCAAAGTAGTGAAAAACAAATATAGGAGTTTTTACTACTAGGACATGTAAAACTTAAAAGTACATGACAAACCTCTTAATTACAATGTGCCCTGCCCTATGCACTGTCCAGAGTCTACCTGAAGGGTGACCTATATGCAATAAAAGAGGAGTTTAAGGCTTGGCAAGGGGGTTATTGTGCCAAGCTGAATTTGCGATTTAATACTGCAAGCAGGCTGAAATCGCAGGCCTGAGACATGGTTAAAGGGGCTACTTAATTAGGTGGCACAATAAGTACAACAGGCCCAGTAGTAGGATTTAATGTAACAGCCCTGTGTTAAGGGTTAGACGCAGCAGAGGTCTTCGGAGTTTTGAGAATTTGACCCCAAGGTATGGGCAAATCCATTTAGCAGCCACTGTATCAACTGATGGTGAAATAAACAGCAGCAGGTAAGTGTCCAAGGAAAGAAACCACTGCTGAGGAGCAAATAAATCCAAAGCAAAAACCCTCCGAAGATGACAGCAGGGAATTAAGCTCCAGAACAACACCAGAGGAATCTAAACTGGAAGGAAATAGCAACATAGAGCATCAAAACACTATTAGTCATAGCAGGAGCATTGCAACACAAAGACCGATCCCAGACTCCACTTAAATAGTCCTATCTAACCAGGAAGTGACAAATCCTACACAGGAACTACTTTCCTCCATATTGGATTGGGCGGTTCCTATGCTGGAATGAGTGACGCCATCTTGGATCATATTTGAAACCTAATCCAAGATGGCACCTGTATTCGAGTCGTGCCACTGACACCCCGCGTCCTAAACTCTTTCCTCCTGCCGGGGAAAAGAGGCGTCCTGCCGGCACCTGACTCCTACTCTACAGAGTCAAACAAGGGAAGTGGTGACTCCGTCAGAGGCCCTGCACAACGGAATGGGCTGCACTAACTGGACTCTTGTGGCTCATGCACCATACTGCTTTCCCGGTCACCTAAATAATCTGCGGTCCAAAAGAAATAAAGCTCTTCACTTTGCAAGACCCCTAGCTATGGAACATATGTTTTGAACAACTGGAGCAAAAATAAACACCTCCTATTTCGCCTCCAGAGAACCCACAAAACGTATTTTTTTTAAATCTTCAACGCACCCACTCCTCCCATCCCAACGGATTTGTACCATGTGTCATTTAACTTGCTTTTGTTTATGTACACATATAACACAAATAGAGGAATAATCCTATGAATTCCCCTAGCTTAAAAATTTGTAGAATTCACAATGACATTTGTGATAATGTTTGCATCTCAATTGTTCAGCTGCACAGTAGCGGTAGCACAAATGGCTCTTAGACTGGAGAATTCACATGCCCTCCACAGTTCAATACTGACAGCGGTGTCAAATTCACAAGAACCTACACTGCCCTTTCTGTGTCTACATTGCACAGTTATCAGCAGAATGAGTGTCAAGGACTTTCTGCAATGACTAACCTCTCTGTTTCAGCACATATGCAGCATGAAACCAATCCACATTGAACTTCATTTATCTACTGTTGGGTCCTCCCCTTCTGCTTGCTGATACTGGTATTTGTATGAATTTGTATTGTCCTTTTTCTTCTCAGGTTGTCAGTTAGTTTCAAAAGTCTTCCTGAGCAGATATCTTCCCTAGATTTTTTTTGCCTTAGTGAGATAGCTACTACTGCTTGAGTGCTTGGTCATGCCCCCTTTCTTGGCATTTGTAGGACTACACTGGGGCCCTTGCAGTGATTCAGTGCTTTCCCAGGCAGGGACTCTAGGCTCTTGTGTTGAATGGTTAGAGAGTTCTGGTGCAGGACTCTACTCCTGATACTGTTTTTTGTTCTTTTCTTTTAAGTGTAAACCTTGTGCCTCTAGCTACTCTGTGGCATGTAACCCAGAGGTCCTCACAAACTTGTACCTTCTTTAGAGAGCTGGTTGCTCTTTTGTTGGAGATTTGTTCTCCTGTTCTGAAGACGCAAATGCAGTAAAGAACTAAAATTTTAACAGAGGGTAAACCACCAGTATCACACGAAACTCGTTTGCCCATGTTTTGAGAAGGCGTGTTGTGTGTTTCATGCTACTAGCACAACACTATGCTTTTTTAAAATAAGTTATGAAATTATTTGGAATCATAGAGCAGCCATTGTGTCAGGGTTTCAGGCACTAGAGATCATTTGCATATGGAATGTAGTGCATTGTTGTTTCTTAATATATTGAATAGGGTTTTTTTTTATGGTTATGTGGCAAAACTAATCGTTTCAAAGTTTCAGTTCTCAACTATGCTTTTTATACATATACCTGCACAGCGATTGTTTGGAGATCACTCATTATGTTATAACACTGATTGTATAAGAAGTAGAAGAAGCTGACATATATTCAGTGAGCCATATAAGAAACATAGTAAAATCACATGGCACAACCTAGTGAGTGGATTTTTGACTAGCCGCGGCCCGTGCATGTAAGATCGGTAGGGCGGTGGGGCTGGATTGGAGGAGGATTCGACAGACGACCCCAAGGGAAAATTAAATAAATAATGAATTTTCCCTCGTCGTTGTCTATTGAAATCCCCCCCACCCGGCCCCACCGCCCCACCGCTCTTACCTGCACGGGCCTCGGCTGTTTTTGACATACATTAACTGAATATCTTTTTACGGTCTATCTCTGCATCTTGATAAACGGTGATTAACTGATATGAGTTACCTAACTGTTTCGGTATTACACGACTGTGGCTGTAAGCTGATTGTTACATTTACAGAAGCACCCTTTCCCTAACAAGATTTTCGCAATTAGTATGTTCCTTTACTTCTTGGTTCTGCGTTGTCTTTTTTTTTATTCCACTTTATAACGTTCATAAGCATCCAAAGCATCACTTGAGACATCAACTTCCATCTCTCCGATGTTAAATCAAAGGAATCGTCGGTTTTATCCACGGCCTGTAACACTCTAGGAAGGCTGATTTCCTAAAGGTTTTGCGACAGGGTTCAAGCACTTTTGTGGTGGAGCCCGATGCAAAATCCTTTTTGGCATTTACTTTCCATGGTTCAGTAAACAAAAAGACACACACAGCTGCCTTGCATTACATTTTGTTCAGAAGGCGTTCTATGGTCGGAAAATGGACACTCCCATGCATCCACCCATGGATTTTGGCACATTCACGGATGTTTATTTCTCCTAATCACTTCCCCTTTCTATGCGTGCTAATGCAGCACAAATAGAAAGAGGAATATGCCTCCAAGAATTGGTTTTGTGCAGGAAAATGTTCCTTCTGCACAAAAACAATCCTGCCTGTAATGCAGGCACCCCTGAACCATGGTGCAATGGTGCCTTCATTGGCGCTAGGCAGCCTGAAGTGAGCCAGCACAGGGAGAGTGATGAAGAGCATTATATCTTAGGAGATACAGCACTTTTCAGCTCTCTTCCATTCACGCAAAGCAGCACAGCCACTTGCCTTTCTGCACTACGTTGAATTAATTCTATGTAAATCTGCCCCAGAGTTTTTATGTTGTGCCTTTTTCTCAGGCATTGCCTGTGGCAATGTTCATTTTAAAAGGTGGGGGACATGGAGCCTTATTCACAGAAAGCTTTGCGTACCTAAATTAATTATAGTTCTGCAAAAAGTGTAATATGTTCCCTCAAATGCTGTCCTTAATACAAAAATTCAGGATCAAAGGGTACTTATGAGCACAGATGAAACTAGCAACCCATAAATATTTCCCAATGTTGGGATCATCCAAAATCTCTGTAGATGTTCTTGAAGCTTTACTAAAGGTTTTTCAAATTGGAACCTTCATTTTGATTGCAATGAAAGTTGAACTAAATGTGGATTGATAAAAGAAGGGCTCCTCATATGCCCCCGTATTTTCAGCGGCTGCATAGATTTCCCTATCGGGAAAAAAATTGATAATTTTTTTTGTCCATTTTAGAGTAAAACATGGGGTCAAAAAAAAAAATATACCTTTTCTCATTTCCTCTGAATCTGTGGATTGTGGCACTATTGCCATGCTGCACGCCAATCCAATTTAAACTAAACACATATGTCCTATTTGCAATCTTTTTTTCAAGTAAGATATTGAACAGTGTTTATGCCGATGTTTTCCGGGTCAGTCTTAGGATAACAACAGAGAGGTGCATAATCGAATTTATTCTGTTTCATAATCACAGCCAGATTTCAAATTCTGTGATCAAAATGCAATAACTGGATTCGGTATGTGATGCTTTCCTTACCAATTGTATTATTAGATTGTCTTCACCATGCCCTTCCACCAAGACTGCATCCTTCCTGATAAAAAAAAAAAAGTCAGCAATTTGACAAATGCAATGAAGGCAGTGCATGCTTTCTTTCAGAGTTAAGAGCCCTGTGAGAACTGATCACAGTCCCAGTTATTCAACCCTGAATCTTTCACAGTTCTCCCACAGGCATATTCTGCTTTTGATGTATTTTTCATTAACAGCAAAACAAAAATATATTTTTCTTCTTGAGACTTAACATGGGCTGTGGATCAAAGATGGGTTTTTTGATGTCGGAGGTTATCTTCTTCAGTGCATCTGTGTCTTATCTTGTACTGCAAATTTGCACGGCATTAGTTCACCATCCAATACTCCAAAGGGCGAAAAACATTCAGTTCATTTGCCACACTTTTCGTTTTACTTTACTTCTACTTAGACTGGAAAACGTTGGTGTGGCTCCTGACTACCGAGTCCAGGATATTGTGGGATATTAATAGTGTGCACAAAATATCAAATGGTAAGTATGTATAGATTTTGCACACCTAACTTCACAGCTATGTACTTTGACATATATATATATATATATATATATATATATATATATATTCACTGAAAAAACCATAGGTTTCAGGGACGTTATAGTTACAAATTAGCATTTAAAAAACCTTTGAAATTCACTGAAAAAACCATAGGTTTTAGGGACAGTTATAGTTAGTTGGACATTGCACTCGTACAAACCCGTGAAATTCCCCGTTATAGTTAGTCCAGCTAACTATAACTCGCGCCCCCGCAATGCACTGCTGATGACGTCACATATTACATCACTCATGACATGGTCAGTGACATCACTGATGACATCACTGATGACATCTCAAATGACATCACTGATGACATCACTGATGACATCATCCAGTGACTGTGTGTTTCTGTAAAGTTTAAATATTTTTAATATATATAGGAAAAGACGTATTGAAGAATGAGTGGGTGTGTAAGTGTCTGTATGGATGATTTAGTAGGTGCGTGACTGACTCTATAAGTGAGTGATTTAACGTATCTTACTGAATGCATGGGTTAGTGACTAAACTGGGTGAATGTCTGTATCCGTCTGTCTGTTGCTGTGTAAGTGGCTGCATGTGTTTGTGAATAGCTACATGAGTGTCTATATGAGTTATTGAATGCTTGTCTGAGTATCTGTATGGGTGCCTGAGTGTTTGTGTGGGAGGGGTGTGTGCAACTCTGTGCATAGATGTGTGAGTGGGTGATTCACTGGGTGGATGGTTTCAAGAGTGCAACTGTGATAGACTGTATGGGTGGGTAAGTGTGTGTAAGAGTGTGTTAGTGAGTGAATGTATGTCCCAGTGGTACATGTGTGAGTAACTACATATGTGAAAGGCAGTATATATGTGTGTTGGAGTATATAAATAGCTATAAGCGAGAGTGAGTGATTGTGATAGTGGCTGTATGGATGAGTGTGTGCTTGTATCAGTGATTGTATAAGAGCGTAAGAATGTGCTACTATTTGTATGAGTAAGTGAGCTGGTGTGTGTATAACTGTATAGGTGAGTAAATGGTAGTGTGTTTAATTATTTGCATGACTGACTAGGTGTGTGAGTACCTCTATGGATGAGTGGCGGTGTTTGAGTGTCTATATAGGAGTATGAGTGCATATGATAGTCCTGTACTGAGTGACCGTAAGTATGAGTGACTGTACGGGTGAGTGAGTGGATGTGTGCGTAGACCTAAGAATCAGTGAGTGGGTATGTAGTTATTGGTGTTGGAGTGTCTATGGTTTTGCGAATGGCAGTCTGTAATTTAGAGTGGGTGTATCAAAGGTTATATTAGAGTGTGAGGAGGTGCATCAGATTATCACGTGGATGATGTCATCAGTGATGTCATTTGAGATGTCATCAGTGATGTCATCAGTGATGTCACTGACCATGTCATGAGTGATGTAATATGTGACGTCATCAGCAGTGCATTGCGAGGGCGCGAGTTATAGTTAGCTGGACTAACTATAACGGGGAATTTCACGGGTTTTGTCACGAGTGCAATGTCCAACTAACTATAACTGTCCCTAAAACCTATGGTTTTTTCAGTGAATTTCAAAGGTTTTTAAATGCTAATTTGTAACTATAACGTCCCTGAAACCTATGGTTTTTTCAGTGAATTTCAAAGGTTTTTAAATGCTAATTTGTAACTATAACATGTCTGAAACCTACAGTTTTTTCAGTGAATTTCAAAGGTTTTGTAAATGACAATTTTTAAATGTATTAATTGTTATATAAATTTTTTTCATACTGATTTCCAAATTTTTAGAAACAATTTTTTTTTACATATTTTATTTTTTTAAATTACATTGTAATTACATTATACATTACATTACAAAAAATACTTTCTCAGAATGAATTACTTTAGTTTAATTACTTTGCACATAGGCAATAGACTTTTAAGTACAGTAGTTACAGTTGTTGCAATGGGCAACACATTTTCAAACACAATGCAACATTCAGCTCAATGTGAATTTCTAGTTAAATGCAATTAGTTACTTTATGGATTACTTTTCTAACCACATTACTGGATCCTAGATTCTGTCCTGGGACATCTCCTGTAAAACAGTTGAGTAAAAGCGTTTTGGTTACAGTCGTGATTTTTAAGGAATATTATTGTACTTTAAAAGTTCACACTTAGAAACTTTTCTCATAGAATCACCAATGTTATCCTATGGAAGGAAATTCACTTAGAAGTTAAAAACTGTTATCGTTACTTTTTCTTACTCAGTGTTGGATCCTGGATCCAGCACTGGTGCATCTCCTGTAAACAGTTGAAAGAATGCGTTTAAGTCATACAGGCGATTTTTAGGAATATTTGTAGTTTGTGAAAATCGACACTTTGAAACTTTTCTGCTGAAAACCAGACAATGGATTCCTATGGAAGGAAATTCAAGTTACTGGTAAGTACGGTTAAAATTACTTTTCAGGATCAGTACTGGGCTGAAAGATGCAGCACTGAGGTCTCTCCTGATAACAGGTGAGTAAATCGGAATTCGTATTTCGGCTGATTTTAGAGGAATATTTGTATGTTTCAAAATCAACACTTAGAAGAATTTCCAAGTGAAACCAGTCAATGTTAGCCTATGGAAGGAAATTCAAGTTACTGGTAAGTACGGTTAAAATTACTTTTCAGGACCAGTACTGGGCTGAAAGATGCATCACTGAGGTCTCTCCTGATAACAGGTGAGTAAATCAGAATTCGGATTTCGGCTGATTTTAGAGGAATATTTGTATGTTTCAAAAATCAACACTTAGAAACTTTTTCAGCAAAAAGCAGGCAATGATATCCTATGGAAGGAAATTCAAGTTACTGGTAAGTACGGTTAAAATTATTTTTGAGGATCAGTACTGGGCTAAAAGATGCAGCACTGGGTTCTCTCCTGATAACAGGTGAGTAAACCGGAATTCGTATTTCGGCTGATTTTAGAGGAATATTTTAAAGTTCCAAAACTCCACACTTAGAAGAATTTCCAAGTGAAACCAGTCAATGTTAGCCTATGAAGGAAATTCAAGTTACCGGTAAGTACGGTTAAAATTACTTTTGAGGATCAGTACTGGGCTGAAAGATGCAGCACTGAGGTCTCTCCTGATAACAGGTGAGTAAATCGGAATTCGTATTTCGGCTGATTTTAGAGGAATATTTTAAAGTTCCAAAACTCCACACTTAGAAGAATTTCCAAGTGAAACCAGTCAATGTTAGCCTATGAAGGAAATTCAAGTTACCGGTAAGTACGGTTAAAATTACTTTTCAGGACCAGTACTGGGCTGAAAGATGCAGCACTGAGGTCTCTCCTGATAACAGGTGAGTAAATCGGAATTCGTATTTCGGCTGATTTTAGAGGAATATTTTAAAGCTCCAAAACTCCACACTTAGAAGAATTTCCAAGTGAAACTAGTCTATGTTAGCCTATGAAGGAAATTCAAGTTACCGGTAAGTACGGTTAAAATTACTTTTCAGGACCAGTACTGGGCTGAAAGATGCAGCACTGAGGTCTCTCCTGATAACAGGTGAGTAAATCGGAATTCGTATTTCTGGCTGATTTTAGAGGAATATTTTAAAGTTCCAAAACTCCACACTTAGAAGAATTTCCAAGTGAAACTAGTCAATGTTAGCCTATGAAGGAAATTCAAGTTACCGTAAGTACGGTTAAAATTACTTTTGAGGATCAGTACTGGGCTGAAAGATGCAGCACTGAGGTCTCTCCTGATAACAGGTGAGTAAATCGGAATTCGGATTTCGGCTGATTTTAGAGGAATATTTGTATGTTTCAAAAATCAACACTTTGAAACTTTTTCAGCAAAAAGCAGGCAATGATATCCTATGGAAGGAAATTCAAGTTACTGGTAAGTACGGTTAAAATTACTTTTGAGGATCAGTACTGGGCTGAAAGATGCAGCACTGAGGTCTCTCCTGATAACAGGTGAGTAAATCGGAATTCGTATTTCGGCTGATTTTAGAGGAATATTTTAAAGTTCAAAACTCCACACTTAGAAGAATTTCCAAGTGAAACCAGTCAATGTTAGCCTATGAAGGAAATTCAAGTTACCGGTAAGTACGGTTAAAATTACTTTTGAGGATCAGTACTGGGCTGAAAGATGCAGCACTGAGGTCTCTCCTGATAACAGGTGAGTAAATCGGAATTCGTATTTCGGCTGATTTTAGAGGAATATTTTAAAGTTCCAAAACTCCACACTTAGAAGAATTTCCAAGTGAAACCAGTCAATGTTAGCCTATGAAGGAAATTCAAGTTACCGGTAAGCACGGTTAAAATTACTTTTCAGGACCAGTACTGGGCTGAAAGATGCAGCACTGAGGTCTCTCCTGATAACAGGTGAGTAAATCGGAATTCGTATTTCGGCTGATTTTAGAGGAATATTTTAAAGCTCCAAAACTCCACACTTAGAAGAATTTCCAAGTGAAACTAGTCTATGTTAGCCTATGAAGGAAATTCAGCTACCGGTAAGTACGGTTAAAATTACTTTTCAGGACCAGTACTGGGCTGAAAGATGCAGCACTGAGGTCTCTCCTGATAACAGGTGAGTAAATCGGAATTCGTGATTTCGGCTGATTTTAGAGGAATATTTTAAAGTTCCAAAACTCCACACTTAGAAGAATTTCCAAGTGAAACTAGTCAATGTTAGCCTATGAAGGAAATTCAAGTTACCGGTAAGTACGGTTAAAATTACTTTTGAGGATCAGTACTGGGCTGAAAGATGCAGCACTGAGGTCTCTCCTGATAACAGGTGAGTAAATCGGAATTCGGATTTCGGCTGATTTTAGAGGAATATTTGTATGTTTCAAAAATCAACACTTTGAAACTTTTTCAGCAAAAAGCAGGCAATGATATCCTATGGAAGGAAATTCAAGTTACTGGTAAGTACGGTTAAAATTACTTTTGAGGATCAGTACTGGGCTGAAAGATGCAGCACTGAGGTCTCTCCTGATAACAGGTGAGTAAATCGGAATTCGTATTTCGGCTGATTTTAGAGGAATATTTTAAAGTTCAAAACTCCACACTTAGAAGAATTTCCAAGTGAAACCAGTCAATGTTAGCCTATGAAGGAAATTCAAGTTACCGGTAAGTACGGTTAAAATTACTTTTGAGGATCAGTACTGGGCTGAAAGATGCAGCACTGAGGTCTCTCCTGATAACAGGTGAGTAAATCGAATTCGTATTTCGGCTGATTTTAGAGGAATATTTTAAAGTTCCAAAACTCCACACTTAGAAGAATTTCCAAGTGAAACCAGTCAATGTTAGCCTATGAAGGAAATTCAAGTTACCGGTAAGTACGGTTAAAATTACTTTTGAGGATCAGTACTGACCTGAAAGATGCAGCACTGAGGTCTCTCCTGATAACAGGTGAGTAAATCGAATTCGTATTTCGGCTGATTTTAGAGGAATATTTTAAAGTTCCAAAACTCCACACTTAGAAGAATTTCCAAGTGAAACCAGTCAATGTTAGCCTATGAAGGAAATTCAAGTTACCGGTAAGTACGGTTAAAATTACTTTTCAGGACCAGTACTGGGCTGAAAGATGCAGCACTGAGGTCTCTCCTGATAACAGGTGAGTAAATCAGAATTCGGATTTCGGCTGATTTTAGAGGAATATTTGTATGTTTCAAAAATCAACACTTAGAAGAATTTCCAAGTGAAACCAGTCAATGTTAGCCTATGAAGGAAATTCAAGTTACTGGTAAGTACGGTTAAAATTACTTTTCAGGACCAGTACTGGGCTGAAAGATGCAGCACTGAGGTCTCTCCTGATAACAGGTGAGTAAATCGGAATTCGTATTTCGACTGATTTTAGAGGAATATTTGCACAATGGTGAAGGGAGGGGCGGGGCCTGAGGTGACATCTGTGCAAACGCGCCCCGTGGCGCGTTTTAAGTTGGGGGATTAAGTCCCCTTGAATCATGAGGGTCCCTACGGGCCAACTAGCCCACCAGGAACCTCCAGTATGCGCCAGGTGGCTGCGTTGCAGAGACATGTACAGAGGCCACACCCCTTTTACACCTCTCTGCAACGCAGCTCTGTGGCGCTTTCTGGACGTACCTGTTGGGCTAGTTGGCCCCAGGGACCCTCAGGATTGAAGAGGATTTAATTCCCCATCTTAAAACGCGCCACGGGGCCTGTTTGCACACATGTCACCTGAAGCCCCGCCCCTCCCTTCACCACTGTGCAAACGCGCCCGTGGCGCGTTTTAAGTCGGGGGATTAACTCCCCTTGAATCCTGAGGGTCCCTGGAGTCCAACTAGCCCACCATGTTCCTCCAAAGCGCCACAGAGCTGCGTTGCAGAGAGGTGTAAAAGGGGCGTGGCCTCTGTACACCTCTCTGCAAGGCAGCCCCTGGCACATACTGGAGGTTCCTGGTGGGCTAGTTGGCCCCCAGGGACCCCCAGTATTCAAGGGGAATTGTTCCCCTCTGCAAACGCGCCAGGGGCGCGTTTGCAGAGTGGTGAAGGAAGGGCGGGGCCTGCGGGCCCGATCGTTTTTTTCCCTGAAGGGGGCCGTGTGGCCCCCTTCCTTTTTCCTATTTTTAGGCCCTGGGGACCCCATCCCCCAGGGCCTTACTCCTTTTTAAAATTACAATTAAAAAAAAAAAACGGGAAGGGGGCCGCGTGGCCCCCTTCCCTGGGCCTGTATTGGCCCCGGGGACCTCATCCCCGGGGCATGGCCTCTTTTGTTTTTATTTGGAGGGGGCTGCGTGGCCCCCTCCTCAGGCCATTTAAGGCCCCGGGACCCCATCCCCGGGGCCGGCCTTGCACTTTTTTTTTTTTTTTTTTCATTTTGTTACTTTGGGGAGGGGGCTGCGTGGCCCCTCCGTGGCCTCTTATGGCCCCGGGACCCCATCCCCAGAGCCTGGCCTCTCGTTGGGGACTGTGGGGGGTCCCCAAACCCCCTACAGTCCCGCCGGCTCCCCGTGTCCTACGGGAGCCGGCATTAGCTTACACATGGGGAGCAGCTAACATGCTGCTCCCCATGTGGAAAAGCAATGTGCTTGGATATTGGAAGAGAGAGCAGGTTTCCTGCTCTCTCTTCCAATATCCAAAGCAAGTTTGCAATGACAGGACGGGAGCCGCAAGGCTCCCGTCCTGTCATTGTAAGCAGCAGTGTCCCGGGGGTAGGCACCCCGGGACACTGCAGGAGCCGGCCCTGGGGGTGGCGGTCCCCAGGGCAATCAAGGGCTCCAGGAGGGGGCCGCGCGGCCCCCTCCCCACATCGAGAAAGCCCCGGGAGGTGGTGGTCCCCGGGGCTTGGGGGTCCAAAACGGACCCCCATTTTCATTTTTCTTAGTGCCCCGGGAGGTGGTGGTCCCGGGGCGTGGGGGCTGGAGCCCCCACACAGGTTTTTCAAATATAAAAAGAAGCCCCGGGGAGGTGGTGGTCTCCGGGGCTGCGGGAGGGCTCAGAGCCCTCCCGCACCATTATCCATAAAGCCCCGGGGGTGGTGGTCCCCGGGGCTTGGGGGACCCTTAGAGGCCCCCACACATAAAATTAACCCCCCCCCAGCATGCCCCAGGGACTTGGCCCACCCGGGGCCAATTAACATCGAAGCGCGGGAGACCGCGCTCGATTTTTTTTTTCCGGCAGGGTTCGCGCTCCCTGAGCGCATCCTGCCGATTTTAAAAAAAATTTTTTTTTTTTTTTTTTTTTGCCCAGGGGGTCCTTGTGGGACCCCCTGAGCAGACCTAGGGGTCAGGGTGTTTCTACCCTGCTCCCTTTGTGCGCTTTGCGCACTTGTTTCTGTCCCTCGGTTCTACCGAGGGATAAAATGGCTGCCAACACTTCCTGATTTGGAGTGTTGACAGCCAATTAACATAAAGCTCGTGCTCGGGAGGATCCGCGGCCCTAGATATACCTATCTTTTTACTTTTGATTTTCTCAGCAACTACTGAACGGATTTACACCATTTAACAAAAAGGGTTCTTTCTGAAGCAAGAACTACCTCTTTGCCAAATTTGGTGTAATTCCGTTCAGCAGTTCGGGCTGTAGCCGTGTCTAAAGTTTCCTATGGAAAATTGCATGGGGAAAACGCGTTTTGGGACCCCCTTTTTCTCGGCCCCCGCTTGACGAATCCCCGAGACTTTCAGGGTAGGAGCGGACCGGAGCGGGCCACAAAGTTTGAAAATTTTGCGAAGATACGTCAACCGGCAAGAGAGTTATTTCAAATAGAATGTTGCGGATTTCCTATGGATAATAGGTTGTAACTATAACTATCTACTGGCGACCGCCAGTAGATAATATATATATATATATATATATATTTCAAGTTACATGCTGTGGAATTAAGAATACTACCTCTATACTTTCATATGTGCACTTACCTTTCAATATCTTGGCCCTCGATATTTTGTCTGCAATATTAGTGTGCCACGATATTCTTGTAGTCACTATACAAAAGTACAGTAAAAAATGAACGAGTGAATAGATGAAAAAGATTTATAAAGCGCACAGATGCTCCTAAGAGTGTCCCGGCACTAATGACTAACAGATAGAGGACAGTTAAGCCATTGGAAATAACCAGGTTTAAAGTTTTTTTCTGAAAATAGACTCAGAACTAAGAGAGCGTAGTTTGAGCAGAAGTTGATTCCAGGCCTTAGCGGCCAGATAGAAGGAGCGTCCACTCCTCCTGACCTGTTGGATTCTAGGGACTGCAGCCAAAAAGTTACTGAGAAGTTACAGAGAAAAGACGCAGTCTTGTTGTCAGATACTGAGGGCCGACCATGGACAAACCCCTATGAGCCATGACTAAAGATTTGTATAGAATTCTCATCTTTTTGGGAAGCCAGTGTAAGGAGCACAAATTAGGAAATATGGGTGACTGACATGGAAGCCTAAGAATGAACCGGGCAGCAGCATTCTGAACAACCTGAAGTCTAGCGATCAAATAGTCAGGGAGGCCCAAATATAAGACATTAGCATAGTCCAGCCTAGATGTAATAAGGACATGTACCACCGTCTTCCTAGAGGACAGAGGAAGAAGAAGAAGGAATTTCTTTAAGACTCATAAAATTCAAGGCAGTGCATGCTTTCTTTCAGAGTTAAGAGCCCTGTGAGAACTGATCACAGTCCCAGTTATTCAACCCTGAATCTTTCACAGTTCTCCCACAGGCATATTCTGCTTTTGATGTATTTTTCATTAACAGCAAAACAAAAATATATTTTTCTTCTTGAGACTTAACATGGGCTGTGGATCAAAGATGGGTTTTTTGATGTCGGAGGTTATCTTCTTCAGTGCATCTGTGTCTTATCTTGTACTGCAAATTTGCACGGCATTAGTTCACCATCCAATACTCCAAAGGGCGAAAAACATTCAGTTCATTTGCCACACTTTTCGTTTTACTTTACTTCTACTTAGACTGGAAAACGTTGGTGTGGCTCCTGACTACCGAGTCCAGGATATTGTGGGATATTAATAGTGTGCACAAAATATCAAATGGTAAGTATGTATAGATTTTGCACACCTAACTTCACAGCTATGTACTTTGACATATATATATATATATATATATATATATATATATATTCACTGAAAAAACCATAGGTTTCAGGGACGTTATAGTTACAAATTAGCATTTAAAAAACCTTTGAAATTCACTGAAAAACCATAGGTTTTAGGACAGTTATAGTTAGTTGGACATTGCACTCGTACAAAACCCGTGAAATTCCCCGTTATAGTTAGTCCAGCTAACTATAACTCGCGCCCCGCAATGCACTGCTGATGACGTCACATATTACATCACTCATGACATGGTCAGTGACATCACTGATGACATCACTGATGACATCTCAAATGACATCACTGATGACATCACTGATGACATCATCCAGTGACTGTGTGTTTCTGTAAAGTTTAAATATTTTTAATATATATAGGAAAAGACGTATTGAAGAATGAGTGGGTGTGTAAGTGTCTGTATGGATGATTTAGTAGGTGCGTGACTGACTCTATAAGTGAGTGATTTAACGTATCTTACTGAATGCATGGGTTAGTGACTAAACTGGGTGAATGTCTGTATCCGTCTGTCTGTTGCTGTGTAAGTGGCTGCATGTGTTTGTGAATAGCTACATGAGTGTCTATATGAGTTATTGAATGCTTGTCTGAGTATCTGTATGGGTGCCTGAGTGTTTGTGTGGGAGGGGTGTGTGCAACTCTGTGCATAGATGTGTGAGTGGGTGATTCACTGGGTGGATGGTTTCAAGAGTGCAACTGTGATAGACTGTATGGGTGGGTAAGTGTGTGTAAGAGTGTGTTAGTGAGTGAATGTATGTCCCAGTGGTACATGTGTGAGTAACTACATATGTGAAAGGCAGTATATATGTGTGTTGGAGTATATAAATAGCTATAAGCTGAGAGTGAGTGATTGTGATAGTGGCTGTATGGATGAGTGTGTGCTTGTATCAGTGATTGTATAAGAGCGTAAGAATGTGCTACTATTTGTATGAGTAAGTGAGCTGGTGTGTGTATAACTGTATAGGTGAGTAAATGGTAGTGTGTTTAATTATTTGCATGACTGACTAGGTGTGTGAGTACCTCTATGGATGAGTGGCGGTGTTTGAGTGTCTATATAGGAGTATGAGTGCATATGATAGTCCTGTACTGAGTGACCGTAAGTATGAGTGACTGTACGGGTGAGTGAGTGGATGTGTGCGTAGACCTAAGAATCAGTGAGTGGGTATGTAGTTATTGGTGTTGGAGTGTCTATGGTTTTGCGAATGGCAGTCTGTAATTTAGAGTGGGTGTATCAAAGGTTATATTAGAGTGTGAGGAGGTGCATCAGATTATCACGTGGATGATGTCATCAGTGATGTCATTTGAGATGTCATCAGTGATGTCATCAGTGATGTCACTGACCATGTCATGAGTGATGTAATATGTGACGTCATCAGCAGTGCATTGCGTGGCGCGAGTTATAGTTAGCTGGACTAACTATAACGGGGGAATTTCACGGGTTTTGTACGAGTGCAATGTCCAACTAACTATAACTGTCCCTAAAACCTATGGTTTTTTCAGTGAATTTCAAAGGTTTTTTAAATGCTAATTTGTAACTATAACGTCCCTGAAACCTATGGTTTTTTCAGTGAATTTCAAAGGTTTTTTAAATGCTAATTTGTAACTATAACATGTCTGAAACCTACAGTTTTTTCAGTGAATTTCAAAGGTTTTGTAAATGACAATTTTTAAATGTATTAATTGTTATATAAATTTTTTTCATACTGATTTCCAAATTTTTTAGAAACAATTTTTTTTTACATATTTTATTTTTTAAATTACATTGTAATTACATTATACATTACATTACAAAAAATACTTTCTCAGAATGAATTACTTTAGTTTAATTACTTTGCACATAGGCAATAGACTTTTAAGTACAGTAGTTACAGTTGTTGCAATGGGCAACACATTTTCAAACACAATGCAACATTCAGCTCAATGTGAATTTCTAGTTAAATGCAATTAGTTACTTTATGGATTACTTTTCTAACCACATTACTGGATCCTAGATTCAGTCCTGGGACATCTCCTGTAAACAGTTGAGTAAAAGCGTTTTGGTTACAGTCGTGATTTTTAAGGAATATTATTGTACTTTAAAAGTTCACACTTAGAAACTTTTTCTCATAGAATCACCAATGTTATCCTATGGAAGGAAATTCACTTAGAAGTTAAAAACTGTTATCGTTACTTTTTCTTACTCAGTGTTGGATCCTGGATCCAGCACTGGTGCATCTCCTGTAAACAGTTGAAAGAATGCGTTTAAGTCATACAGGCGATTTTTTAGGAATATTTGTAGTTTGTGAAAATTGACACTTTGAAACTTTGATTGAAGAGGATTTAATTCCCCATCTTAAAACGCGCCACGGGGCATGTTTGCACACATGTCACCTGAAGCCCCGCCCCCTCCCTTCACCACTGTGCAAACGCGCCCCGTGGCGCGTTTTAAGTCGGGGGATTAACTCCCCTTGAATCCTGAGGGTCCCTGGAGTCCAACTAGCCCACCATGTTCCTCCAAAAAGCGCCACAGAGCTGCGTTGCAGAGAGGTGTAAAAAGGGGCGTGGCCTCTGTACACCTCTCTGCAAGGCAGCCCCTGGCGCATACTGGAGGTTCCTGGTGGGCTAGTTGGCCCCCAGGGACCCCCAGTATTCAAGGGAATTCGTTCCCTCTCTGCAAACGCACCAGGGGCGCGTTTGCAGAGTGGTGAAGGAAGGGGCGGGGCCTGCGGGCCCGATCGTTTTTTTTTTTTTCCTGAAGGGGGCCGTGTGGCCCCCCTTCCTTTTTCCTATTTTTAGGCCCTGGGGACCCCATCCCCCAGGGCCTTACCCCTTTTAAAATTACAATTAAAAAAAAACGGGAAGGGGGCCGCGTGGCCCCCCTTCCCTGGGCCTGTATTGGCCCCGGGGACCTCATCCCCCGGGGCATGGCCTCTTTTTGTTTTTATTTGGAGGGGGCTGCGTGGCCCCCTCCTCAGGCCATTTAAGGCCCCGGGGACCCCATCCCCGGGGCCGGCCTTGCACTTTTTTTTTTTTTTTTTCCATTTTGTTACTTTGGGGAGGGGGGCTGCGTGGCCCCCCCGTGGCCTCTTATGGCCCCGGGGACCCCATCCCCCAGAGCCTGGCCTCTCGTTGGGGACTGTGGGGGGTCCCCAAACCCCCACAGTCCCGCCGGCTCCCCGTGTCCTACGGGAGCCGGCATTGCTACACATGGGGAGCAGCTAACATGCTGCTCCCCATGTGGAAAGCAATGTGCTTTGGATATTGGAAGAGAGAGCAGGTTTCCTGCCTCTCTTCCAATATCCAAAGCAAGTTTGCAATGACAGGACGGGAGCCGCAAGGCTCCCGTCCTGTCATTGCAAACAGCAGTGTCCCGGGGGTAGGCACCCCGGGACACTGCAGGAGCCGGCCCTGGGGGTGGCGGTCCCCAGGGCAATCAAGGGCTCCAGGAGGGGGCCGCGCGGCCCCCCCCCCACATCGAGAAAGCCCCGGGGAGGTGGTGGTCCCCGGGGCTTAGGGGTCCAAAACGGACCCCCATTTTCATTTTCTTAGTGCCCCGGGAGGTGGTGGTCTCGGGCGTGTGGGGGCTGGAGCCCCCACACAGGTTTTTCAAATATAAAAAAGAAGCCCCGGGGAGGTGGTGGTCCTCGGGCTGCGGGAGGGCTCAGAGCCCTCCCGCACCATTATCCATAAAGCCCCGGGGGTGGTGGTCCCCGGGCTTGGGGGCCCTTAGAGGCCCCCACACATAAAATTAACCCCCCCCCAGCATGCCCCAGGGACTTGGCCCACCCGGGGGCCAATTAACATCGAAGCGCGGGAGACCGCGCTTCGATTTTTTTTTTTCCGGCAGGGTTCGCGCTCCCTGAGCGCATCCTGCCGATTTTAAAAAAATTTTTTTTTTTTTTTTGCCCAGGGGGTCCTTGTGGGACCCCTGAGCAGACCTAGGGGGTCAGGGTGTTTCTACCCTGCCCCCTTTGTGCGCTTTGCGCACTTGTTTCTGTCCCTCGGTTCTACCGAGGGACAAAATGGCTGCCAACACTTCCTGATTTGGAGTGTTGACAGCCAATTAACATAAAGCTCGTGCTCGGGAGGATCCGCGGCCCTAGATATACCTATCTTTTTACTTTTGATTTTCTCAGCAACTACTGAACGGATTTACACCATTTAACAAAAAGGGTTCTTTCTGAAGCAAGAACTACCTCTTTGCCAAATTTGGTGTAATTCCGTTCAGCAGTTCAGGCTGTAGCCGTGTCTAAAGTTTCCTATGGAAAATTGCATGGGGAAAACGCGTTTTGGGACCCCCTTTTTCTCGGCCCCCGCTTGACGAATCCCCCGAGACTTTCAGGGTAGGAGCGGACCGGAGCGGGCCACAAAGTTTGAAAATTTTGCGAAGATACGTCAACCGGCAAGAGAGTTATTTCAAATAGAATGTTGCGGATTTCCTATGGATAATAGGTTGTAACTATAACTATCTACTGGCGACCGCCAGTAGATAATATATATATATATATATATATATATTTCAAGTTACATGCTGTGGAATTAAGAATACTACCTCTATACTTTCATATGTGCACTTACCTTTCAATATCTTGGCCCTCGATATTTTGTCTGCAATATTAGTGTGCCACGATATTCTTGTAGTCACTATACAAAAGTACAGTAAAAAATGAACGAGTGAATAGATGAAAAAGATTTATAAAGCGCACAGATGCTCCTAAGAGTGTCCCGGCACTAATGACTAACAGATAGAGGACAGTTAAGCCATTGGAAATAACCAGGTTTAAAGTTTTTTTCTGAAAATAGACTCAGAACTAAGAGAGCGTAGTTTGAGCAGAAGTTGATTCCAGGCCTTAGCGGCCAGATAGAAGGAGCGTCCACTCCTCCTGACCTGTTGGATTCTAGGGACTGCAGCCAAAAAGTTACTGAGAAGTTACAGAGAAAAGACGCAGTCTTGTTGTCAGATACTGAGGGCCGACCATGGACAAACCCCTATGAGCCATGACTAAAGATTTGTATAGAATTCTCATCTTTTTGGGAAGCCAGTGTAAGGAGCACAAATTAGGAAATATGGGTGACTGACATGGAAGCCTAAGAATGAACCGGGCAGCAGCATTCTGAACAACCTGAAGTCTAGCGATCAAATAGTCAGGGAGGCCCAAATATAAGACATTAGCATAGTCCAGCCTAGATGTAATAAGGACATGTACCACCGTCTTCCTAGAGGACAGAGGAAGAAGAAGAAGGAATTTCTTTAAGACTCATAAAATTCAAAGCAATTTCCCAACACTACAGACACCTGCGACTGAAAGGATAAGAGGTTATCAAACCTAGATTTTTTACAACCATTGAGGGTGGAAGTGGGTCCCTATCATGCCAACAATTTAGCCACCAATTCTCATGAAAGGACCCACCGAAATGGAAGAATCTCAGTCTTATCCGTATTACACATTAAATGACTGACTGGCACAAAGCCATTTAAAACCCACAGTGAGGCAGGCCTTGAAAGGATAGCAGGCAACCTCAGCCGCCCTCACGAAAGAGGAAAAGCTAGATGTCATCATCATAAGTCAGCAAGAGATAGACAGTCCTGATTAAACTTAATATCAACCCACCAATGAAATTTAATAAGCGAGAGATCAGACCATAATATGGGACAAGGATCCATAACAAACATCGGGGACTTCGAAAAAATAAAATTGATCATGTGGCCAGCATGGTGCGTAGGAGTGGAGACTAATTGAGGGAGTTTCAAAGAAGACATTCTATCCAACAAAGTATAGTGTTATTGGCTGGCACGCAGTTAGCGTGAATGTTAGAATTCCTGAGTACAATGAAATGTGCATATTGCCCTATGAGATGGGCCAACGTCACAACAAGTGATTTAATAAAATCTCCATAGTGGCCACGAGGACGATGCTTTAGAAGACCATCTAGCGACTTCTGGTGGAGTGAAGGATAAACAAAACTCAGGGCCTCTGCCCCTCCTGTCTCCTTAACATTGAACGTGGAGCATTGAATAACTTATTTACATGCAATCGCCACCCCTCCTCTTCTTCGGTTGGGTAACGGGGTTGCAGTCTCAACATCAGGCAGGGAGGAGTCTGAAAGCCAATTTTCTATAATGAACAGAATGCCAGGCTGTTCATCACAGAAAAGGTCAAAAACTTGCACCGCATGCTTATGCAGTGAGAGGACATTAATTAAAAATTATGAAATCTCACCCTGCTGAGAAGTAACATCCTCCATCTCTTCCGCCCTAAAGCTTCCTCCATTGTCTATAGGCAAAGGAAGGAAGGAGGAGACTGTATGACAAGACATACAGGATACATCCTTAAAACAGTTGTACACCATCAATTTACCCTAACAAGACGCATCTGAACGCAAAGCCAGTAACTCCTGAGGTGAATAGCAATGCTGGTAGTCAGGAGGAAAGCGGAGTGGACGCACATGAGTGCAGATGGACTTACCATTAGTGCGCAGGTGACGCGCCCGCTAATCGCATCCGCAACGTTTCCACACTGCAACCCTCCTTATATGGAGAGTGTTCATAGCCTCCTCGGGTGAGTATAGAGCTGACAAACTAAAATGGTGTCTCTAGTCATCCCATAAGGAGAAAAAATGGCCGCCGTTGCTCTCTAAAAATCTCAAACGAGTCAGAAAGCCCAGGACAGGCAAATCCAAGTTCGTTGGCCAAGCTCTGTACTTTATCTTCAAACCCCAAACTAAATCCAACAGCCAATCCAGGGAGGAAAAAATACAGCATTGCAATGAAGTGAGACCCACATAGAGAAATCAATACAATTTACAATGAACTAGTAACAGATTCAATACATAACAGTTCGTCAATGATTGTATTAAAAGTCATTCTGTCAGTAAAGTCATCAATGAAATGAACCTTAAAAACATTTAAAAAAAGGCCCTCAAAGCTGAGCAATCAGAAAATGTTACTATTGTTCATTGCTTAGGAGACTTCACCAACAGACCACGTTATTTTGACATTTTCTTCACAGGACAAGAGACAATAATGCCTGAAAAGGCAATTTCATTGGTTAATTAATACTGTGTTAGAGAGAGGTGGTTCAAAGAAAGGTATTAAGAGACCAGAGTGGGAGGCTCCCTGATTGTTAAAACAATTTTACTACTGTAACCAGTTCCTTCTGTCTCTCACGAAGGTGTGATTCAAGATGGTAGCTGTGGGATGAGTCCCTCCTGCGTTTGCTTTAGTGTTAATGAGAACTCCTGGTGGGGACTTTTTTGTGATAGTTCTGTCGTCTTCCCAGTGGAAGCAAGTGAAAGCAATGTCACAGAAGAGTATTACAAGTGCAGCAGTAGGCCATCACTCATTCTCAGAAAATATGTTACCACAAATACAAAGAACCCCTCCTCCTTTTCTGCATACCATGGTCATTCTTAGCCGACCATGGCAAAGAAGCGTTTTCTTTGTAGGGTGGCTTCAAGGCGACCAAGGACCATGTGGCTATGCTAACTGAACTGGCAGAGGGTTATTAACTCTAGAAAAGAGTACTGCCAGCTTTCTGCCAGTGCCTCTGAAGAGGTATAGGGGATTCCCTCTCGCTTCTCCATCCCAGATTTTGTGGAATCAATAATATAGTTTTTTTTAATACAATTCACCTTACTATCGAAAACTTTTAGTGCACAGATCTCTCTATATATCATTTCGAAAAAATGTTCCTTGCAAAAAGAAATGGAAACAAAAATTATGGAAACTTTGAGCAAATGCTTTTAAGACACCTACATTCATAGCATGTCAGTTTTGCCTGTCTGGCCATTACAAGAATGGGTCTAACCTTTGCCTGCAACTTTTTTGGCAGAGCCTGAGTCCTGTACTTAATTTGAGTCCTCTAGATGGTTGAGCAAAAATACCTTTTTTTTTTTCTTTTTGTACCTTATGAGAACTGTGGAACTGCAAGGCTGCAATAGCTGATTCACTAGTAACATTCACTGTGAGACATACAAACAATTGGCCAGTGGAAAGTTAGGAGGGAAAGGTATGCGAAATTAATTAAAACTAAAACTTGTAGTTCTTGTGAGTTCCATGTGCTGTGCTACAAAAAATTACACAATTTCTCCCACCGCTACTCCAAACATGAGTAGAGGTTCATGTCAAACTGTGCCCTTACCACTTTGTGCAAATCTACCGAACAGAAATGCTGTGTATATTGTGATCCAGAATGCAACTTGTCAACATTTTCGATCACTTTTTTGTGACATTACTGAAAATAATCAACCTTAAAAAATGTTGTTCAGTCCTATCCCTTAAGAGGAAGCCTGGAACAAACGTATAGGCAACAACCGATGTACATTTGACAATATGGTATGCTTTGGCCTCATTGGGGTTCATCATCCAGGTGTAGCTTGAGTCTCTAGATACAACGAGGTAGGGGCCAAGAACGGGACATATCCACTCCGCTTTTGGAAACTCAACAGAAAACATAACATGTGATGGAACTACTTAGCCAATAATAAATCAGCTATCTTCCAAGGTGAGTAAAGATTTCTATTGTGTTGGGATGTAGTGTTACCTGAAGATTTGCTTATTCAGATCTTTTCTGAATTGCTGTGTGTTTTGGGCAGTTATGGTATTGATGGTATGTTGTTATGGGTCCTAACAGGAAGGCGGCAAATTATCTAGTTTCGACAATTTTTGCAGTTGGCTTGCTTCCAGGCTGGAAATACTCTGACTCCTTGTGTGGTGCTGTCCCCTAGTTGTGTCTATTTTCCCTGTTTGTTATAAGAGTGCCTTGTATGTGATGCAGCTGATTTTAAAGAGGATGCAGTCTTGGAGGGAAAACCAATTCACCTCCTTCAGGTTTGTTGTGAAAGTCTTGAACTTCAGGCTTTAAGGAAGACATATTAAAGTGCATAGGATGCATCTTAGGGAGGTAGCATGTTCTCTGGGATACCATGGAGTAGGGCACAGCCTCCATGCAGAAGAACTAAGGTTTGGCCTGAAGCTCTGGAGTGGGTTTTAGGCAGAAACGGTATTAGTTTCTTCGGGGTGGGGGGCTGCTGATTTTCTCTGCACTATGATCTTTCAAAGTGAAGTCAAAGGTTTGGCATTTTGTTCTGGAGTGGGTTTCAGGAAGGAAAGGTTTTATTTTCTTCAGGAGGGAGTGCTGACACCATGCTGTTTTGGTGTTATTGGTAATATGTTCTTTGAAGGAGAAGTTGGTGTGTACTGTGATTCCTAGTAATTTTGAACCGAGTATCAACTCAATGATAAAGCTATCTATTTTTGTTTTCGATAGACAGGCTGACAAGACTCTGTAATTGTTACACAGGAGCAGAAAGGTATCAGACACCACACCCACCACCTTGATGTGGCAGTCACAAGGAGAAGTATGGGTAGCCACAACACGATTAGGGGACAGGGAATTAGGAAGGGGACATCAGGGAATTAATCCTGCAATCATTGAGTGAGAGTTAGTGCAATATTTGGTCAATGCAAAGCTCTCATATAACAGGTCAGGTAAATAGGAGGTAACTCTCCTACCTTGACTGAAGATGGTCAAGTATTTACCATATGACAACTGGCCTGGGTGCTTCCTGGTAGTCTGGAGGGAAGGTGGCATCCTGTGTGATACGGTATCCAGAGTTGAGACTGTGTTTTACAGAAGGGAATACACATCAACACTTTGAATTTACAGGTGTAGAAGTTATCCAGCACATTGAGCAATGTGCAACTAAGCATTAAGTAAGATATAGACACCCTTAAAGCACAGATGTTCAAGTTCACCTTTTGTCAGGAATTACTTTCAAGTCCTTGCAATAGTCGACAAGTGAACACAATCCCACACAGCCAGTTCCTGCAATGGCTTAGTTTGTGTTACTGTTCATGAACAACACTCAAAGTCAAACAAACAAGCATTGAAGGTTTGTTGGTCCCAAGAACTGAAAACTCACTGGGGTCAACTATGTCACAAGGTGTCAAGAATCAAGGGTGCCAAACAAAAGGACATTTCCTTACTTCTGCTGCTGTGGCCCAAGATCCTCCTTTAGTCTCACAGAATGTAGCTGAAGGAAAGTCAGGAATCAAAACAAAACCTACGGTCCCCACTAGAGCTTCCTTTTTTCTTTCAGGAGATTACTGCTCCTGGAAATCGCAAGATCAAAGGGAGAAAAGGTGTCAGTGAAGAATGTTACAGAGATACACTCCTCTCAAGTTCTCCGGTGGTTTCTCATTCAACAACTGGTGGTTGGTCTAGGGTGAGGCTGCCTTTTATAGATAGGCCCTGCCCAAGATGGCAGTTGCCAACCGGGATGGCACGAGATTATGCAAGAATTTGTCTTGAGCTTTGGGCACATCTTAACCCCACTGGAAGAGGCCATGAAATGTTGAAGGCTACAGTGGTGCCTGGCGCAGAAGGTTCTTGGGCCATATTGATGTTTGGCCATGACCGATGCGCATGTCTTGCACACTTTACAGGTGGCATGCCGCAAACATGTGTGTATGCCTACTGTGGCAGTGGTCTCCTTCCGATGGTGATGATGCTGTGATGGGGAGCTTGAGTAGGACGTGAGGACCATGGGGGCCGCCCGCGACCCAAGTATTAATTTGTGGCTTTTGCTTTAAATTCTGCCTTAGGATGTATTGAGTTTTAGGTAGGCTAGAGATATCTAGTACTGAATGTGAACAAGGAAGGTTTTGTGTCACTGGAAGTTGTGAGCAGCAGAGATTTACAGATGGAGCTGAGTGTCAGCATTACTGAAGGACCTTGATACTTTTGTTTGTTAGTAGGGATCCAAGGACTTCTAGGTAGAGATTGAAAATTGAAGGGGACAAAATGGTCCCCTGAGTTACTCCACAGAATACTGGAAGCATCTGGGATCATCAGGATTTGATATGGTTGAATTGATGGCACTTGATGTTTGTTTAGTATGTATATGATCCCTCTATTCTACCTCATTTAATGTTTTAGGATCACTGTCATTGCCTATGCTAAAGACACCCAATTGAATTGACTTTTAAATCATGTCTTTCCCAAGTCATTGCCTTGATGAATAACAATCACCTAAAATCTAAAACTGATAAAGGCTAAATCCTTCTGTTCGACAGAAATAACATCTTTTGAGTAAGTTAAACCCCTTAACTCTATGGCCAGGAATTTGGGGGTCAAGTTTTATTCAGATATTTTCTTGCGACCCCAAATTTTGGCGTTGTCAGGAACCTGTTATTCCTGTATAAAATCATTGAAGAGATTCTTTGACTTCCTGCTGGATGCTCTGTAAAATAGTAGACCATGCACTGATCACCTCTAGGCTAGATATTGTAATAATCTCTACTTAAGGCTACCTAAGTATCTTATAAACAAACTGCAGGTGAAAACAAAATGTGTTAATTAGACTTCTGCTTAACATGTCTCACATGGACTCTATATCCGACTGTGTGAAACAACTGCATTGTCTGCCGCTACAGAAACATATTTTGTTAAAATCTTTGGTTTTAGCCTTTAGAGCTTTCCATTTCACTGGCTCAAAGTATCTTTCAGATAGAGTTACCCACTATACCACTCAGAGAACTCCAAGATCTACAAATGCTAACCTGATGTATGTGCCAAAGTTCAGACTGGCCATTAGACGTAGCAGATCCTTCTCCGTCTTAGAGGCGAGAGCCCAGAATAAGTTCCTGCCTTTCCTGAGATTAGAAAAAAAAGATCATGTTTTTTGGAGGCTGTTAAAAACAGAGGGGCATATTAGCAATGCCTAGCGATAATTATCGCAAAGCGCAATTAGCGCTTGGATAATTATCGCCAGGCATTGCCGGTTTCTATCGCGGCGTTAGCGTGCAATCAGCAATGCTAATCTCCAAAGCGATAGAAACCTTGGAGAACAGTGTGAATATCGCCTGAAAACAGGCGATATTCACACTGTTCCCCAGTTCTGCTTGCTGATAGTGCGAGGGGACTTAGCCATGTAATCCACCTCTCATTGGATTACATGGCTAAGTCAGGGTGGGACCAGGTGTTAGCAAACCAGCGCTAAACGTGTTTAGCGCTGGTTCGCTAATCACCGCCCCTGCCTCGCTGATAGGCGTTAGCGACCTCAGCGACTGTTTCCAGTCGCTGTTAGGTGGGGAACGCCTGCTTTGCATGCCATTAGCGATAAATATCGCTGGCATGCAAAGCGGCACCCAACCCGGTCGCTATCGCCTACAAGCTGTCGCTAACAGCAGTTAGCGACAGCTTGTTGATAAGGCGATAATATTATCGCCGCTTTAGCGGGAAAAAGTCCCGCTAAAGTGGCGATAATCGCCTTGCTAATATGCCCCATAGTTGTTCCCCTCAACGTAAATTTTCCCTTAAGTCTTTTCTGTACATTCAAGTTTCTGACTAGGGCAGGAGGACCTTTGGGGCAGCAGTGCATTCTCTAAAACCCATTTCATTTCATTCACTCATTCATTAGAGGAGCTTGGTGGCTGACAAGGGCAGTGAATAAGTTGAGCAGGAGCACAATGCAGGTGTGTGATCAGAAGGTTGTTGCCAAGTACTAACGTTTCTGTGCAGCAACATGGTGTGAAACAGGATTGGTAGTTCTGGGGGAGTTTGTTTATGTTGATCTGATTTTGGAGTTACGTGGAGACTGCTTTATTTGTGAGAACGATGATAGAGCAGTAGTTGGTGAGGTCATTAGGGTTAAGGGAAGGCTTCTTTATCAGAGGACCTGTCCTGTTTTGAGGCCAATTGAGGATGTTCCTTGATTGAAGGAGGGATGGGCAATGTTGAGAAGAAGTATGAAAGCATCTCCACAGAAGGGAGTTCATGATGGGTGAGGGTGGAATATTATCTTCACAGGTGGTGCCTTTGAGAGAGTAAAGGATGTCAATGAAGTCAGTGTGCGCTAGGGAGTTGAAGGTTATCAACTTAGTGGTTTTGGGGGTGGGGGGTAGGAGGCAGGCTATATGTTGTGTGCCTGATATGGCTTCTGATCATTCTTATCTTTTCATTGATTATGTGAATTATAATGTTGTACTTGTTGGCTAATGTGGGACTGGAGTGTCTAGCAGGTGATTGGTGAAGTGTTTGACAGCCCTGAAGAGTGTTTTGCTTCTGTTAGGAGGTTTGTTGATGGTGATTTTATAGTAGTTGGCTTTGAATGATTTGATGAGGACTCTGCATGCAGAGGGAAGTGTTTTGAGTTGCTTCACATCATTTGTTTAATGCAATGCTAAACAAAGTGAGGTGTAGAGTTATAAATTAGAGGAGAGCTTGTTAGTGTGGGGAGCATTGCATGTGTGTGTGGTGCACTATGTCTTTGGGGCTGATAAAATGTTGTGTTGAATTGTTTGGCTTGCTGTTATATGTTGGTTTGAAGATATGGTTGTGCTAACAGTGAGGTGGAGTTTTGTGAGGGTCACCAGGCAGTCTTGCAATTTATGGTGAATATAGTGAAGCATTGGTGTGGTGAGGAGGGAGTAGTCTGGAGAGGGGTGTGCAGTGATGAGACGGAATAGTGTCAGTAGTGAGTAAGTGGTTATCTGGAAGTGTTATTCTGGGCAATTGGGAATTAGGGGTGGTTTGAAATATCATGGTATCAGGGTTTAAGTCAGAGTGCTTGTTGATTCCCCTAGAAGAGGGTTTCTTATGTTACGGTTGGGGTGAGTTTTAAGGGGGTGCCTAACATGAATCTGCCACCCTGCGGACTCCAGAGCATGCCATTTTTCCAGAAGACCCCCGTGAGATGCAAGTCATGTAAACTTGTCACACAGTGGTGGAACCAGTAAATCTTAGCACAGTTCTTCTTTTCTGCCACCCCACCAGCAAAAAAGGTACAAGCAGCATGCAATTGAGTTAGTCATTTCCTGGCAAGACCCTGCAGCTCATTCTCCAGCCATTTTGCAGACAGACTCAGAGCATCCTACCACCAAGGTGTCTTCACTGGATGATGACAGAAGACAAGGGCATTGCCTGTATGGCCAGTTAGGGCAAGAAAGAGATTATGGTCAAAGCCCCTAATTCTGAGGTAAGCTATTGATACCATGTTCCTCAAACACCCCATACCCAAATTCACACCCAATCCCTGCAATCACCCATCACATACAACACATCTCCACAGCAGATGCCAGGAAAGCCACTCACACCTTGCTCACTAGAAAGGACATAACACCATGAGGACAAATTGTCCAACTCATGCTCATCAACTCACATTTTTCAGGCCACTGTGCACCTGACAACACAGACCTCATCACACAACACAATCTGGAAGCAATCTTCATCATAGAGACCTGGCTCACAGTCACATCCACATAGATTTTAAATGTCACCCTTTGCACAAGCTACAACATCCATCTTACACACTGCACAAAACAGACAGGATGGGATTTGCTGTCATCCATAATCCAACCTGCTCCTGCGGTCTAAGTGAGCCAGCAACAGTAAAGTCATTTGAGACCCTCAATTCCACTCCGCTCTCTTATCAGACCAGACAGCTGCATTCAGCCTGTTCAAGCATTCTTATTGCTTGGAGTCTGGACAGGTACAGACAGCCTTCAGGGACTATGGTGTCAAGGGTTACTGCATTTACGTCACTGCTCACTGGGACCATACCTGGCATCTACAGGTATTAGAAAGGCATTGCTCTTACCTGCCTCCTGCTGTTCTTTTTTATTCTTCCTTAGACTTTTCATATCATGATGACCTTGAAACAAAAGAGGTTGATTTTTTTTTCAATTAAGTGTTAAATTTGGAAAGGATAAACATAACTTTGGTAGTGAGTTGATGGCATGGAAGCGGGACATAAGCCGATATGGCTTTTTTCTATTTTGTAATGTTAACCTTTTCAATTATAAGACATAATGGAACAACAAAGAAGATTATGAGGATGTGAGAGAGGAAAAATGGAAAAAGGTTATGAAGGGGATAGTAGTTTGAGAGCAGCCAAAGAGAACGTTATGTGAGAGACTTTGGCCCTCATTTAGTGTATGGCAGTTGGTTTTCTCTCAGGGCACTGGGTAATTTCAAAGACTTCATCATGGGGCTTGAAGCTTTTCAGGGACAGTTTAGAGGAGAAAAAAGTATGCTGAAACACTTGCCTTAACGAGGACAGATGGACTGAGGTGCTTTGACCATCTACCCAATGTGCAACAGGCCATCTGCTGTTGGAAACATGGCACTTCATCCAACTTTACATGGAGTGCGGGAACCACAAGTTTGGCAGACCAGACATTTGCCATCTTTTTGACTTATTGCTAAGCAGGAAGTATTTCTATTGCCTCAAGTTGGGGAAAACTGTCATTGAAATCTTCTTAAAAGACTACCATTAAACAAATCCATTAAATGAAAAGATAAACAGAAATCAATTGCAAGCTTCTGAAGCCCACTAGTTGCACATTGTTGTCTCTAACCATAGAACCTTCCACTTCGGAAAGAAATAATAGTGTCTTATGGCTGAAGTGTTATATTCTACATCACGATTGCTGACCCTCATCTCGATTTACCGCCTAGAGGGGATAACAAATTACCTATCAAACAATGTGTAGACTTCAGGACATATAAAAACACAGACTCTGACAGTAACATGTTTGTAGGAAACTTCAATATCCATTGAAGAAAAAAACGTTGTCGGACAGCAGCAAACTTCACAACATTCCTGATGTTTACAATGTAACCCCACATTGCCACACAAACCTTCAAACTGAGAATGACAATAGCAGACTCCAAACACTCCATCTTAATAAAATATCTTGAATCCTAACATTCTTACATGCAAGGTATTCATCTGAGTCATCTGGTTAGACCACAATCAAATGCTTCCTCTTTCATCTGTGACCTCACATGTATCACAGCACAAACCAAGAACAAATGCGCAGGTAATCTAGAAACCAATATCTGAGATACAGAACAGAGCATCAGCTCAGTAACTCTGACTCAAGGATCGGATTTAACACATAAACCAAGGCAACCAGCCACATACCCTTCTCAAACTCACTCTATCCTGCAATTCACAAATACTTATGAGAGTGCAGAAACACCCTGTAGTGTGTATGGTCTAACAAGACTTCAAGCAATAAACTAAACCACACATCAAATGTGGATTAGGTATATTCAGAAGATCAGCACCTCCCCTGTAAAGAAAAATCTAAGACACATCATCCACTCAAACGTTGGCCTTGGATGTCGCAAGACTTAACGCCTGGTGAGCGGATGTTCTAACAACGCAACATGCACTACACTGGACAAGGTCAGTCAAATACAAAAACACAGAAGATCCTCGAGGGACAAACCCATAACTGGAGAAACATGTTTCTTCATATAAAAATTAGGGGTCTACGCAATTCACGTAATTTGTGAAATTACAGCAAAATTACATAAAATTATGTAACAGTAAAGGTAATTATGCAAAATGCAAATCTGTCATTTTGCACTATATTTTAGCTCATAGTGCATCCCCACATCATTTTTCGGTTTGAGGACACATTTAAACAAAACCACTGCAAACAACAGCCACTTATGTTCTGTTGTTCCTGTGCATTCCAGGTACATTTTTTAAGTCAATTGCACATTTGTGCTAAAATGTTACTGTAAATGACGTGTAATTATGTGAAGTTTCTTTTTTACACTTCCTACTCTGCAGTCTGATGAGGTTCTGTCAGATATACTGAGACCCACCAGAGATGGTGAGCTTGTCTGCAAGATAAGTAGGGATTCTGGTGGAGATGGCTTTGTAAATGATGCAGCTGGTTTTGAATATGGTGCGGACCATCAAGGAAAGCCAATGGAGTTCCATCAGGATGGCAGTGATGTGATTTCTTCAGGCCCTGCATGAGATGTGGTGCGGTGTGTAGGATGCCCCTAAGGGGTGCCAGTGTGGGGTCTGAGAGGTCCATGGAGTAGGGCATTACCACCTTCCAGATGTGAGAGTAGGAGGTTTTGACCACCATTTGCGAAGTCATTTTATGGAAGAAGCTGTTTGATTCTTTCAGAAGAGAGAGCTAGTACCAGGTTGTCTTTGTTTTATTTTTTTGACAATGTGTTCTTTGAGGGTGAGGTTGGTGTCCAGGGTGAATCCAAGTGACTTCACATTTGGTGACAGTTGGGGTCCGAAGCCATCAAGGTTCATTTCATTGAGCAGGTTTGTACTGTATCTTGTTTGTTTGTTCTTTGCAAATAACATGAATTTTGTCTTGGTTGGCTTGAGCTTCAGGTGGACGCTGGACATTCAGGTCTGGATGATGTGCAAGCAGTGCTTGAGGCGTTGGATGTCTGAAGCAGAGGGGTCTTTCAAGTAGATTGTTTATCATCTGCATATTGATGAAACTTGAGGGTCTTACCTGTGTATAGAGCACCAAGGAGCTCTGTGTCGGGTTTGAAGGCGACAGGAGACATTATGGAACCCTGGGAGACAAGTGGTAGGGTTCTTTAGTGACTTGGATGTTCCCATGTAAACAAGCTGGTGTCAGTGGAAAGGTAGGAGGAGACGCAATGAAGGACGTTGCCAGTGAATCCCACTCTAGACTCCAGAGTGCTCGTGAGGGTGTGTGTATGTTGATCAAACAATTTACAATATTGTCTCCCAGAAGTCCGCACAAACCTCATTGCTCACATACCTTGTCCATCTCCCTTAGCCCTTAGATTATTTCATGCTTGTTTGTTGCTGCCATATGGTATTGTACTCGGATGCCTGGAATGGTCAAGTTCTGCTCTGTACAAAACTGAAAATTAATAAATATGTTTTCAAAAATCTATATGCTGACTAACTTAGAGGCAGAATGGCAGACTCTTACATGTTTACAGTGGATTCCTGTTGACACATCGACAAGAAAGTTGGAGTTCATGCCTACCTATTCTATTGTGTCTTTTTGAGACCAGCCTGCTGATGTTTCACCATTACCCAGTGTTCTTTTTGCTGAAATGAATACTCTGTACAAATGAAATGTCATTGCCCCTGACGTCTCTTAATGTAAACCGTGTTCAATATTTATCTTGCACTAAATTTAGTTTTTTCCATAAATTACCCAGAATAGCTTGTGGCTGCAGTGCTGAGGACAAGGTGCAAAGGATTTAAAACAAAAGGACATTGTACTTCAGGGATGGAAGAAATGGCGTGAGGCTATCCTCAAGTGTTTAGTAGGAAGCCTCATCCCAACAATAAACTACTCATTCTTATGTGTTTGTCATTTGTTATTACATAGTTTCAGTCTGATTCTCTTGACAAAACTATGAAATACCTTTTAAATCAAATTGAAAACATAGACCATAAAGTAATGTAGTAAACATTTGATAGAACGTCCTGAGCAATTACTTGATTATTGATTATGCAACCATGAAAGAAAATATTACATGCTCAGAGCTTTGAAGGCCGAAGCGTGCCTGTGCACGTGTGTGGGTGTGCCGCCCTCCCACCCTTGCTTCCTTTTGTTTTAAATACTTTTCAGTAGATTCTTTTCAACAACAATATGAACTTTTGCTCTTTTTGTTATAGTTCTATAAAGAAATGGTCAAGAACAAATGAAAATTAAATCACACCTGAAATAGTTTCTGCACCTTTATTTGAAATGCTCCCTTACCTGGAAGAAATAGTTTGGACCATTAAATTGTGAAACAGTAACACATGTTATTTAAAGCACCTAACCCAGAAGTGCGGCATGAAGCTCTATCTGAAAACAAGTTATTTTTAATCGTAGCACTATTAAAACCACTGGTATTATTTTGTTACCTTTCATTACCTAATACATGTTCACAAGTGATAACACCGTTTGCTTTTTTCTTCAGTTAAACACTCTTGGACAAAAAGTCTCAAGTTTATGTAATGCACAAAATCTCCGCTGTACCATGAATTGTCTTGTTCCAGTGTTCACAAAATGGTCTTGTATGGTATTAAATATGGGTTTATGCAAACTTCTTTCTGGAACACAATGGCATAAGATGGCTGTGTATTAACACCAATAAACCACTGGTTCATGCTTAAATGCCGGCTGCAGCGCGACTCCATTGAGCAGGTGTCTAGGCCCAGCTCCCACTTACTTGGACTAATCCCTGACCAGTTCAAGGCCTTCTTGCACCCAGCTCCATGTCTCTCTCTCACCAGCTTTTTGACTCTTTAACACTTTCTGTCTTTCTGACTCCTTTGCACACTCGCACTTTTGCCTCTTGTGAATTCCTTCCCTTTTTGGCCTCTTTATGCTCTTGCCGGCTCTTTCGCCCCCTCTTTTTCACCCGCCTTGAACTTCTGGCCTCTTGCTTCAATTCTCCCGCTCCTGGGCTCCATTTCTCACACTTCACCCTTTTGCCTCTTTCATTCTGCCCCTCGTTTTATGCTTCCACTCTCTCTAACTTTTTCACCCGTTTTCTGCTTCTGCTCCCTTTCACTCTTTCACTCTTTCCCCGTTTTTTTGCTCCGATCCCCCACTCTTTGACTCTCTCTCCCATCTCACTCTTTTGCCTCTTTCACACTCTGCTTAACTTTGACCCATTTTGGCCTCTGTGCACCCTTTTGCTGTTCCCATCGCAGTATCGGCCTTTCTCACCCCATAACTAGCTCCACCCACTCTCCCTCACCCGCACCTCTCCTTGCCTCCCCCACTCCTTACCTGCTCTCCAGCACCTTTCCCCTCTCTTCTTCTCACCTCATCTTCCCACACCTCTCCCCTCCCAGAACCTACTCAATGGCGGCTGCAGTGTGGCCATGCAGCAGCTGCGCCGCTGCAATCCCATCGGTGCCCGTCCTCTCCTAGACTATGCCGAACCCTGGTCCGATTGCCCCCTGCAGCTATACTGCAAACACCCTCCGCTTGCTCACCCTGGGACATCACCACGATCACACCTCACACAATGGGAGGACCTTTCACCTGCACTCATTGCCACTTTACCTGCTACAGCACACCCACACTCAACACCCCCACAAAGACCACACCATGAACCACACCCGCACCACAACAATAACTCGCATGCAGGTTTCTCAACACACGCTCACTCTGCAAGCACGCTACCGGGGTCTGGGACCTCATCGACAGTCATGCACCGCACCTCCTCCTCTTACTCACCGAAACCTGTCTTAACCCAGCATCTGCACCTGACATTGCCACAGCCATCCCAATGGTGTACAAGATCGAGCACCAAGACCAACTTCACAAGCCAGACAGAGGACTTCCCATCATCCATAAGGACACCATTAAATGCATCACATTCACAGACACCAACACCCCGTGTTGGAACACATGCACTTCAAACTGCAAACAGCCGAAAGAACGACCATCAAAGGAGCCCTTGCGTACCGACCTCCTGGACCATGGACCAGTTTCAGCATCCTCATCACAGACTTCAGAGCACACCTCTCGATAAGCTCTAAAGGCTTCATATTTCTCAGTGACCTCAACCTCCACCTAGGCAAACCAATGGACCCCAGCTCCTGCTAGAAAGCCTGAACAACATTGCATTTTCCCAACTCGTCCAGGGCCCAACGCACAATGCAGGACACACTCTGGACCCAATATTCCTCTCCAGCGACAAGATCAAATTCACCCACATCACAACACTCATATGGACGGACCACTCCATCATACACTTGCACATCTCCATGACACAAGCCACTCCACTGAAAAGACCCAGCGCACTCGGACATAGCTGGAACAAAATAACAGAAGCAGACTGGCTAAACATCCTCAAAACCAACCAACCCGGCACAACCAACTAACTAGACAGTGACATAAAGAAATTCAATAGTTAGATCGCAGACTGCGCCAACACCCTCGCACTCGTCAAGAACACCAAACAAAGGGGAACCAAAACCAAGCCATCTGGTACACTGACGACCTCAGGGAATCCAAATGGAACTGCAAGCAACTGGAATTGGATAACCAGCTGGGAACCACTGCCAGGACCACCTACAAGGCTGCACTCGGATATTACCACCACCAACTAAGGGAAGCAAAAAAGGGGCTCTGGTGCTGTGAATAGAAACTAGCCCCAACAACTGCAAAGAACTATTCTCCATTGTTAAAGAATTCTCCAACCCTGCAACCACAACCAACACTACCACCTCATTTCAAGAACTCTGCAACGACCTCTCCAACTTCTTCCACAACAAAATATTGAAGATCTACAGTAACTTCAATCCCAGCCCAACCCAGCAGACCTCATTGATCAGCTGACCACCACCACCAACAAGCATGAACACCTAACCAACTGAAGCCCACTCACCAACTAAGCCACAACCTCAATCATGAAGTCTGTCCACTCAGGGGCCTGTACTCCAACTACATCTACTACCTAGGAAGAACCACGATCAGCTACACATTCAAATTCATCATCAACACCTCCATCAAATCCACAACGAGAGCTGGAAATACGCAGAAGTCAACGATTTCCTCAAGTTACTATCGACTGACCCAAGCGAATCCAGCAACTACTGACCCATCTTGCTGCAACTGTTCCCAGTCAAAGTCATGAAGAAGGTGATCAACAAGCAACTCTCCATCCTTCTCGAACTCCACCACCTTTTGGACAGCACGCAATCAGGCTTCAGCAGCTACCACAGCACCAAAATAGCCCTCATCACCGTCACAGACAGCATCCGGGCCATTCTTGATCAAGGAGAAACCGAAGAATTCATCCTACTCAATGTCTCTACGGCCTTCAATACCATTTTACACCACACACTCATCACAAGATTACATCATACGGGAATACAAGGACCAGCACTGAAGTGCATAACCTCATTCCTCACAAGAAGAACCTAAAGAGTAAAACTTCCACAATACACCTCGGAACCCAAGAAACTAATCTGCGGAGTCCCACGAGGATCATTACTCAACCTAACCCTCTTCAACATATACATAACACCGCTTGCAATTATCATCAGATCACACAAAAACAATATCTCCTACGCCGACAATACTTAGCTCATATTATCTCTGGCAGACGACACCACCACCCCCAGGAAGAACTTCACAAACTGCATGACCAATGTAGCAAACTGGATGAGAGAAAACTGCCTGTAGATGAACACCAGCAAGACAGAAGTGCTTTTCTTCAGGAACAAGAGCTCACCCCGGATCTCCTCTGGGTGGCCTATGGAGCTAGGACCCACACCAACACTTGCAGACAACGGCACAAAACTTATGGCTCATCCTGGACAACAAACTCACCATGGAATTGCAGGTCAATACCGCTACCTCCTCCTGCTTCCACAACCTACGAATCCTAAAGAAGATCTTAAAATGATTTTCCCAAATTCCAGATACGCCATCACACAAGCCCTCATCATGCACAGACTGGATTACGGCAACACAGTCTACACCAGAATCTCAACCCACCTCCTCCACAGACTCCGGACCATCCAGAAGACCAATGCCAGGCTCATCCTTCATCTCCCACGCCACACCCACATCAGCCGCACCTCAGAGAGCTTCACTGACTCCCCATCCAGTTAACTTTGCCATTTCAAACTTCTTATCCACGCATTCAGGTAATCTTTGGGAGGATCATCATCTTAACCAGATTTATTCTCCCATAGATATTTAATGGGAGATTTCCCGACTTCCATAATTTAGTCTCAATATCCTTCTGAGCCATGCCTAAGCTCTTGCCAGGGAGGTCATCCAAGTTTTTATGTTATTACTATACCCCAAAACTTGATTTGTTCTTTATGATTTTTCCTTATTTATTAAATACCCAGGGATTCTCCCAAACTCCTCAATATGCCACTCTAATCTCTGATAGAGAGTTCTGGGTTTGATGGATACACATTTATATCATCTGCCTATAAAGCTATCTTGGAGCTTGGAATGGGACAATGTCCTGATCTCACCAATGGTTTGGGCAAGAGGTTCTATGTATAGGTCAAACAGAATTTTTTTTTTTACTTTTCTTTTTATTAAAGACAAGGCAACACAGGTGAAAACAGAATACAAGCATGTATGCCAATGACTCACCCGTTGGTATATCTCTCCCCCAATACAGTAAACAAATGTCAATTTACCAACATTACACAATTAATCAAAATGGGACCATCCTACCCTGAATCGTTCCTTCGTCTAGACAACGGCAGTTCACAGATCTCTCCCCTATAACAGTTCCATTTAGTCCATATTTGTGTCCATTTGTTGGGGCAGCCTCTAGATTCATACACTGTCTTTTCAGTGAACATACAATGGTCCATATCGTTTTCCCATAGTCTCAGCGACGGCTGCTCTTGCGCCCCCACAATCTTGCAATATTCCTTTTGGTGATCATCATTCCCAATGTCACCCATATTCTCTCCTTGGTATTTAAGTCAGTGGGACCCCAAATATTCAAGAGACACAACTTTATGTTACAGTCAATCTGGACGCCCATTACCTCCTCCATGCTACTCGCCACCCCCGCCCAGTATTCTTGGACAACTGGAAATTCCCAGAGCATGTGTATGAAAGTGCCCTCATGCCCACACCTCTTCGTGCAGTCTGTGTCAGTCCTATAGTCCATCTTCACCAGCGTCGGCCCTGAAAGGTATATTTGATTAAGTATCTTAAGCTGTACGAGTCTGAAAGAAATAGCTGTTTCTCTGGGAGAAAATCCCATTTAGTTATGAGTCGGAGTAAGGGATCAGGCACGTTGTTAACAAGCTTTTTATATATCAACGAAATTGCCTTTTCAGGGAGATTGCCGTCTAGTATCCTGTCCTCCAGCGGAGATGACTCTGGTGGCGTCACCCCCTTTGGTATTTCCGCTTGTAGTGCATGTTTAATCTGTAAGTACCTGAATCTTTCTTTGTCAGCTAATTCGTATTCTTCCTGCAGTTGGGTAAAGGATATCGTCTCCCCTGCCTTCCATAGGTCCCCAACCGTAGAGATGCTTATCAGGTCCCATCGGTCAAAGCCTTTAGTGAACCTTAGATTGCCCAATAGTGCAGCGTCACAGAGTGGGGTGGCCAATGTGATTCTATCTTTCCAACCCATACTCGTCGTGGCAGTCCGCCACACCTGGACAGCATGTCCAGTTGGCCCGACAATTTCAATTTAGAGGGATTAGCATAGAGTGCGCCCATAAAACCTCCCCCTGGGAGTAGCCATCTATCCATATTAAATCTCGGGTCTCCCTGCGGCCTCTATGTACAGTGGTTGATAGCAGTGAGCTGTGCCGCACAGTAATATCTTTTTATATCCGGGAGGGCTATTCCCCCTTCATACCAGCCTCTCGATAGCTTTTGGATCGATAACCGTGGTGGTTTCCTCTCCCACAGGAGTTCCCTTAGGGCACTGTCAATAGATTTAAAATATTCTGCCCTTACTGGATGTGGCGTGTTCTGCAAAGCATATAGGAAACGCGGAAGGGACATCATTTTAAATAGGGCTGCACGCCCTAACAAGGACAGTGGAAGTGACTTCCAATGCAAGACGTCACTCCTGAGTCTTTGCAACGGGGGGAGGAGGTTACGTTCATGAAAGAGAGTCGGGTCTTTGGACACCTGGATCCCCAGGTATTTAAATCCTGTCGTGACTTCAGCAATGGTGAACCCCCTTGGTAAAATTGGTGATTTACCACTAAGAACGTAAAGAACAGACTTGGCCCACTTAATCGTATATTCTGAAAACTTGCCAAAGGCTATAAAAATATGCAGCACTCTGTTTAGGGAGGCCGCCGGCAACGCCAGGTATAGTAGTATATCGTCGGCATACAACGAAATGCGGTCCTCCCATTCTGCCGCCCATCTGAGCCCTCTGATAACCGGGTCTTTCCGTATCCACATTGCCAAAGGCTCTAACACGAGGGCGAAAAGTAATGGAGAAATGGGGCAGCCCTGCCTGGTACCCCTTCCAAGCGTGAATTTTGAGGATGTTCGGTTGTTGACAACTATTTGAGCCAATCCCAGTAATATCAGCACTATATGCCTTAAGGCAAAAACTCTTTACATTCAAGCGGAAAATCTCACGACAAAACCGGTAGAAGCATGGCAAAACTTCATCCTAGCAGTCGATGAGAAATTACTGAAAGGATCATCAAATAGATTAATACATCAAACGGGAGCATCGACCAAAACGCAACCCACTCCAGAAATGAAAATCCAAAAGCAGATTATAAACCGAACATTGAGACAGATGAGGAAAGATCCATTAAATCAAGACTTACAAAAAGTTTTACGGGAAGCAAAACAACTGCTAAAAAGGATGAAATGGGAAAAAAGATGCGAAAAAATGAAGATTTATGGGCCAAGCTCCTTTATGAAGTTAAACGGAAAAACAGTTCAAGGTTTTGGCATATGATCAAAAGATTAAAGAATCCAGACCATCTTGGCCTAAATTCTAATATAACGGAGGAAGCATGGACAAATTACCTCTTCAAGCATTTTAACAACACATTCGCTGACAACGGGGAACGTCTTGATGAAGTAGGGACAAAAGGGCCCAGTAAAGTAGTTTGTAGAGAAAAAACAAGCAACTGCGGTACAATGGTAACTTTTCAAGACTCAGACCCAAGAGGAACTACGTCATCTCCTTGTGTAGGTAAATTAAAGTTAGATTTAAGTTCTACTGCCTCTGTTGAGATTGAACACTCTACTTACACATCAGCGGAAATCAAGAGGCAAATAGCTAGGGGCAGACCAACAGGTGCCCCTGGTCCAAACGGCATCCCACCAATGTTATATAAATCAGATGCTGAATTTTGGAGTGTAGCACTCACACCGGTTTTTAAAAACATAAAGGACACATTGACACTACCGGAGTCCTGGTTTGGATCAGTATTAAGCCCAATTTTTAAACAGGGCAGCAGGAAACTTCCAAATAATTACCGGCTTATCGCTCTTATAGACGTGGAGGCCAAGTATTATGCAGGAACCATATTGAAGGAGTTAACAACATGGGCGTCCGAAAATTCCATCCTCCCTATTAATCAAACAGGCTTCTGCCAGGGTCAAGGGACCGTTACAAACATCATGGCATTGACCATGCTGATGGATGCAGCAAAAGAGACCAAAACTCCCCTTTTCCTGTGTTTCATTGATTATACTGCCGCTTTTGATCACGTCGATCGAAATAAACTCTGGAGGAAACTGGAAAACTGGGGTATACCGAAACGACTCTTGGACCAACTGATATTACTGCACACAAACACCTGGATCAAGGTTAAATTAGGAGCAGGAACACATCTCTCTAAATCGATTCCAACAACAAAAGGGTTAAAACAGGGCTGTGTTCTAGCTCCATTTTTATTTAACCTTTTTCTTGCAGACCTGTCAGGAGAACTCGATAAGTGCCCCTGCCATGCACCAAAACTAGGGAAAACTCAGTTGTCCAATCTGTTGTACGCAGACGATCTGGTCTTAATCAGTCGGACTCCGATTGGCCTCCAACATCTTTTGAATGTAATCCACACCTTTTCGGAAAGGAACTGCTTGCAAATAAATTTTGCCAAATCTAAAGTCATGACAGTGAATTATCGGAAAAAAAGGAAAAACAATTGGCATCTAAATGGACAAGGGCTGGATCTCGTAACTACCTATAAATACCTGGGAGTAATCTTGGACCATAAGAACTCGTTCAAACAACAACTAGAGTCCTTGCGAGGGAAGGGAACTGTGACTTGTTTGGCGATAAAATCTTTAAAGGTCAAGCTTCCTGACTTAACGCTTAACCCCTTGCTCCAGGTCCTGCGAGCAAAGCTACAGCCGACCCTTACATATGGGAGTGAACCCCTTCAAGGAAAGCATGCTGCGCTATTGGATATAGTGATAGCAAACTCATACAGGGCAATCTTCAACCTGCCAAGATACGTTTCTCCAGCGCAAATTCGGCTTGAATTTGGTCTGTTAAAACAAACACTGGAAAGACGGAGCATGTATGTCACTACTTGGCACAAGATTCGCAGCGCTGAGGTTGGTTCTTTAAATTCAAATTTATGGGAAGAGCTGCTCCGCCATCGAACATCCTCTGCAAGAGATTACTTATTTGACTCACTCCAAACCTTGGGACTGTTAGACCTCTGGGGCACCCTTACTGATCTCTTGTCTTTTAAAAAAGTTGCGAAAAAATCAGCACGTATTATTTCCTCTATTGAGGATAAGGTGACATTATCCAAAAGAGCGCACGGCTGGATTACACTCAGCGACTATGTAACACTGCAACCTCAAGTGTATCTTAACATTGGAATGAATCTAAAGACAAAAGAAAAGTTTTTAAAATTACGCCTTGGTGTAATTCCAGCTGCCCCTCATCTGCCGCCTTGGGTAAGAAAAAACTCCCCGCAACATTGTCGCTTGTGCAAATCTGGCAAAGAAGATATCATTCATGTAATCTGTATTTGCCCCAAATTAAAGGACCTGAGGTACAATTTATTACGTCCATCGTTTAAACTATATGGTGTTCGCACATGCAGGCAGGCGGTCAAACTGTGCTTTAACCCTACCAAAACAAAATTAAACTGTCGGGTCACAAAGTTTTTTGAACTAGTAGCAAAAAGACAGAAGAACATGTTGACTGCGGATTAATAAAAGCCAGACCGAATACTTCCGAGAGGGTGTCCTGAAGTCACGAACTTTTAATTACAATGATGGCCATAAATCGATATTAAGTAAATTTTTAAATTTTAGAAAGTCGTATAAAGTTAATTTTTTGCAATGTTTTAATTGTTTTGTAAAGGTTTTAATCAACCATGTACAAATAAATTATTTACCTTACCACTATTTGAGCCAAGGGTTCCGCATATAGGAGGCGCACCCATCGCAAGAAGCTCAGACCAAACCCCAGTTTCTTCAATACTGCAAATAGATATGGCCATTCGATCGTGTCGAACGCCATGGCCCGTCGAGCGACACCACCACCGCGTCCTCCAGTATCGTGTTAGCCCGGTCCAGCACCCCATGTAATCTCCGCAGGTTAAGAGAGGTGTTTCTGGCTGGCATAAAGCCAGACTGGTCAGGATGCACAAGCTTAGTAATGACGCCTAATAAACGGGTAGCAAGTATTTTAGCCAAGATCTTGGCTTTGGCATTGAGCAATGAGGTCAAACAGAATTGATGACAAATGACACCCCTGCTTGGTTCCTCTAGATATTGAGAATGATGGAGTTAGTTTGCCATTTACCAGTCTTCTTCCTTCATTCTCAAAATAGATTGAATTAAATAGGATTTTCCAGGCAGGTCTTGGTTCTATTATTAGTCACTTAAATATCTCTCCTGGAATCCCATCTGGGTCCGCAGCTTTGCTGTTCCTTAAACGTTTAATCTGGTGTAAGATTTCCCACTCTGTGATTTCTGCCTAAAGAGCTGTGGTTTGTTCCTCTGCAAGGGATGGTAACTTTTTATGTCAGAGCCAATTTTTAATACCAATAAGGTATGGAACAAATGTCTTCAGTGTATATCCCTCTGAGGTTGTTCACCATTTCAATCTTCATATCCTCCGTTGAGGTAGGCTCTCTACCCTTACCTTGCTCTAATAGTAAATCGATATGGTTCCTAATTCAATCTACTTTGGTCTTCCAGGCCAGCCATGCTCTACTTTTCTCCCCATATTCAAAATGTTGCATCTTACTAGCTTTCCGCGTATCTTGTTTCCTTCTTTCCAGGCAAATCTTGAGATCATTTTCTAAATTCTCTAACTGCAATCTCAGCGCGGGACTGGCCCGAGACTCTATTGTATAAATCTTTAATTCACTTTCTTTCTAGGCAATATCCTAGTAAGCTCTTTATTGTCGTCTCACATTTTTAAATCAACTCCATGCAAGATCTTTGTGATACACCCACTTAGATATGCCTTATATGCATCCTAGACCATTGCTTGACCAGCTGTTCCATTATTTTAGTCAAAGAAATTCCTATTTCACTAGTTAGCTCTTCAGTAAGTGACTCGTCTAGAATAAGAGCACCTTTTAGCATCCACCTAGTTTTAAGTTTAGAGACTGGGAACTCCAAGGTAAGTATAACAGCAGAGTTATCAGACATTGTTGCAGGGTGGTGAGTTATTGCCGGAGACATTTATAGCATTGATTTATCTAAAAGAAAATAGTCTATGAGAGAGTGGCAACCATATTCTTTACTACAGTAGGTGAAACCTCTCTAACTACCTAACTTCTTGCACCAGATATCAACTAAGTACAAGTATCCATCATATCATTCAATTTTCTTCTCATTTTGACACGTTAGACATGCTAGTATAAGTGCATTTGGAGGTTTTATCAATCTCTTTGTCTAGAATGACATGACTCCCAAAGGAGTATGTTTTTGAAACACAAAAAACAAATGACCCCCACACCTTCTAATTATTTTCCTAGGCTTTGGGGGTCATTAAAAATGATTCTTGTCCCTCACCACCATAGAGCAGGTGATATTATGTACTCTGATAAAGTATTCAGTTGACAGAGCCAACAAGGGCTCCTGTCACAGAATATTTAAGGTACGCTCATTTCTAAATGAGGTGGGTGGACATGGTGTTTGACAGTCAGGGTTCTTGGTCACATTTGCAACTTAGTACCCTTCCGCCAAACTGTAAATTAGGCCCATATTTGCCTATTTAGTAAGCCCAATGTTGAATGAAACTGTAAGTATAAATCATAAGCAAGGAAAATGCAAGACCCTCCCCAAAATGTCTTCCTCAACCCTGTGAAGTAGTAAAAGAAGCACTGTCAGGTCAGTGTAGTAGTAAGGCTTAAATAATTTGCACGAGTCCTGTATGTGGACACGATTTCAGACAGCATACCAATGCTTTACCTCAGCACATTCTGAAAACAAACTTCACTGCTGAAAATAAAGCTTCCTGCTGCAGTCACAATACTTCTGCAACATTGACATTCGACACAGAGCACTGCACATTTTGATATATTTATTGTTATCTTTGTGTCAGTGACTTCACTGTAGTGTTCTTTAGCACTTTATCCTATTGCTTGAGTTTCTGGCCTTAAGGAGAGCCCGATTAAATTCTATTGTGGGGTTCAAACATGTTGACATTTTTATATTGTGTAGACTATGTTTATTACCATTAAATATTTGTAACAAACATGTTTCTTCTGTGCAGTAATTGATCACTGTCACTACCTTTTAGGTCTGGAATTAGCCAAGACCTTTTGAATTTACAAAAATATTATATATAAAATATACTTACTTAGAGGGACTTCAGTTTCAGCCAGCCCTTTTCATCCTTTAGTCTGTTTTTGTGTCATTCACAGTTTTCTTCTGTCTACTACAACATATAGCACTGGGCAATCTGCTCTTTCACAAGGAACTCATCCGCACACAAAGGGCCTCATTACAAATAGCATAATACTGACATAATGGTAAAATTGCAATCATAGGGTTCAATTCCAAGTAAAAGAAATTACTATGTGGCACTGATTTTTCTGGTCCTGTACCACAATGAATTCTCAATTCAATGGGTTTTAAAGTATATATTTTTCACCTGCTCAGAGCAGCTACTAAACATATGGGGGGACCTGTGGGGTGAGTGGGGATGTGGGAGTGAGTGTTCCGTTGCATGCTTCTCCCATCATAAAAGAAGAAATGAATAGGAAAGGAGGCTTGGCTGTAAACATTGGGAAGAGTTCTCTCACATCCAGAAAAACTAGGGGCCATATATAGAAACAATTCACGCAATGCAAAGCAGCAAGCCACCTTACTGCGCTGCATGAAAGGGAGAAGGCAGAAATGCGTAGTATTTAAGAGTATACGGCGCATTCCTGGTCTCTGCCTGCTCTGGTGCCCAAACTGATACCTAGCGCCAACGCAGGCCCCTTGCACCATAGTGCAAGGGTTAAAATCCTCTGAGGCTTTTTCCTCCATCTGTGCTGCAGAATGAAAAAATGAGGAGCAATAAGTATATTTCTCCTAGTTATGCCTCCCCTGGGGAGGCATAGGATTTTGATGCATTCCCAGGTCTACTACTAATGGTAAATCTGGGAATGCACCTAAAATCCATAGGTGAATGCGTGGGAACACCCACGCTACACCCATGGAATGCCTCCCTAGGGCAGAGTAATGCAAGGCAGCTTCACTCCAAATTTACCAAACCATGCAGGGCCACGGAAGGTGGACTTGTGCGGCTTGGTAAGTGTCATTCTAGGTTTGCATTGCTCTTGGGCTCCCTTGCGTGGTGCAAGGGAGACGCATAACCATGATAAATATGCACCTGGGTTTGGAAAAACCTAACTACTCTGAATAAGGTGAAGCATCAATGATTTGATCCATAAATCTGTGGAAGGTGGCTCTTTAGAATCTCTTTGATTCCACGTCTGCCTGCCCTTTTCATGCAGGTAGACACAGACTCGAAGAACGGCCTGCTCTGGTCACAAAAGTTGCTCTCCTTATGATACTTGTGAATTTTTGCTCGCAGTGGTGCTAACTGACTGATGGTTTTAGTCCTTCTGAGACCCACAGATTGACATTATTCGGTCAAAACATCAACATTTTATCGATGTTTGTCCACTAATTGCACATAAGGGAGATCGAACAGTTTGCCCGACTTCTCCTGCTTATCATTGATTTGACAACACTGGATTGATTTCTGCATCGGGTTGTATGCATGAAGTTGTTCAGATTGTTTGGCTAATGTATGCAGGTTGGATAAATACACTATAAATGTGCTAAGAAAACCAGCCGAACCATCAGACATTGCTATTATCATTTCAAGCCAAAAGCAGCAAATGCCTTTAAAGATCCAGTGAAAAGCAACCATTCATCACTCTCTATTTAAGACATCACTCAACCCAAAATAATGGGAGAGACGCTGTCCTAAATTTGCACTTGCGTTGCACAGTTTGGGTGATAGGTCCTTTACTCTCCTGCATGCTGCAAAACGAGTGAAAAACGAAGCTAATAGCTATGCCATAAAAAATGTAACAAAATATCAGGAAGGCATGAAGGTGAGCATTACCTTAGTAGAACGTGTAATTCCAATTTAAGGGTCCAAGTGGCAATTTCGTCTACAGAGATGTGGTTTAAGCAACGGGAAGCGAGTACCACAATGGCTAATTCCTTCCTGTAAATACACATGAATCTGTCTTGTGGACATTTGCATTGCTGCCTAACCTTTCCACAGAATCCCCCCTATTGAAATGCTGTTGCCAGAGGGGTTCAACCCTCGTCTGTTGTGTCAAGTGTTAGGTCCCAGTACAGCTGCTTGTGTATATATGAACAACTGTATTTTTAATAACCTGTCAAGGAGCCGTAATCCCCTCCTGCAACTCCCGTGGGATTTAATTAGAATGCTTTTCCTCTGCCTGACATGTTTATGGGGCATAGGTAAAGAGACAGTTCATAAAACTGTCAATTTACCGGGAAATTAAAGATAAATTGGACAGCCCAGTGCCTTGACAGTTCCATGTTGGTGGTACCAGATTTGCAGACAATGAAATCAAAGGAAACATAACAAGATACTGACGCATTAGCCCTGATGAAAGTTAAAAATAATGTATAAGGGCGTTTGTCAATTTGAATGCATAAAAGCAATAGGATGAGAAAATATTGTGTGTACTTCACGGTTGCTATGGCTGTACTCTGGCTTCAGCTGTGAAAAGTTAAGCAAAAGTCTATTTGTTTTTCTTCAGGGAGAACTGGAGCTTCCCCTCTAAAGGTATTCCCTGTGTTCAAAGACGGTGGCAGAAAACAGAAAAATGCTTAGTCCATGTATTCCAAATGTACAAGGGTCTATCTCATCAACCGATAAATTAGCTCATTAGGTTATTGTATCAGGTTGAAATGTTTGTGTGCACACAGCAAGATATGTTCAAGTTCCTCTTACATGACCACTTGGACTTTTATATTTCTGAGGCCGATTACGGGCCTACTTCACACAGGTTTTTCGTGTCATATACACGTGGAAATTTCACTATACCCTATCAATCAATCAATCACGGCATTTATAGAGCGCGCTACTCACCCGGGAGGGTCTCAAGGCGCTGGGGGAGGGGGTAAGTTACTGCTCGAACAGCCAGGTCTTGAGCTGCTTCCTGAAGGAGAGATGGTCCTGGGTTCGCCGAAGGTGAGTGGGGAGGGAGTTCCAGGTCTTGGCTGCCAGGTAGGAGAAGGATCTTCCTCCGGCGGTGGTTCTGCGGATGCGTGCTACGGTGGCGAGGGCGTGGCTGGTTGATCGTAGCTGGCGTGTGGGCGTGTAGAAGGTCACGCGGTCGTTGAGGTACTTTGGGCCCAGGTCGTGGAGGGCCTTGTGTGCGTGGGTGAGGAGTCTGAACGTGATTCTCTTGCTGACGGGGAGCCAGTGCAGGTCTTTCAGGTGTCCGGTGATGTGGCTGTGTCGGGGGATGTCCAGGATGAGTCGTGCGGAGGCGTTCTGGATGCGCTGGAGTCTTTTTGAAGTTTGGCTGTGGTTCCGGCGTAGAGGGTGTTCCCATAGTCCAGTCGGCTGGTGACGAGTGCCTGGGTGACGGTCTTCCTGGTTTCAGTGGGGATCCATCTGAAGATCTTGCGGAGCATGCGCAGGGTGTTGAAGCATGAAGATGAGACGGCGTTGACTTGTCTGGTCATCGACAGGGAGGAGTCCAGGATGAAGCCCAGGTTGCGTGCGTGGTCCGTTGGCTTGGGCGCGGTGCCCAGGGCCGGGGGCCACCAGGAGTCGTCCCAGGCGGAGGGTGATGAGCCCAGGATGAGGACTTCCGTCTTGTCTGAGTTCAGTTTAAGGCGGCTGTTCCTCATCAAGTCGGCGACGTCTCTCATCCCGTCGTGTAGGTTGGCTCTGGCGGTGGTGGGGTCGTTGGTGAGGGAGAGGATCAGCTGGGTGTCGTCGGCGTAGGAGATGATGTTGAGGTTGTGTTGGCGTGCGATGGCTGCGAGGGGGCTCATGTAGACGTTGAAGAGGGTTGGGCTGAGTGAAGATCCTTGTGGAACGCCGCAGATGACTTCGGTGGCTTCGGATCTGAACGGGGGAGGCGGACTCTCTGGGTTCTTCCGGCGAGGAACGAGATGATCCATTCCAGTGCTTTCTCTCGGATTCCGATGTTGCTGAGGCGCTTCACTAGGGTGCGGTGGCAGACGGTGTCGAACGCCGCGGAGAGGTCCAAGAGGATGAGGGCAGCTGTTTCCCCGTTGTCGGTTAGGGTTCTGATGTCGTCGGTGGCTGCGATAAGGGCGGTCTCGGTGCTGTGGTTGGCCCGAAACCCGGACTGCGAGGGGTCGAGGGATCCATTCGTCTCGAGGAAGGCGGCAAGCTGTCTGTTGACGGTCTTCTCGATGACTTTGGCCGGAAACGGAAGGAGCGAGATGGGACGGTAGTTCTTGAGGTCGGTGGGGTCCGCCGTTGGTTTCTTCAGGAGGGCGGTAAGCTCGGCGTGCTTCCAGCTCTCCGGGAAGGTGGCGGTGTGGAAGGAGGAGTTGATGATGTCCCGGAGATGGGGTGCGATGGTGGCGTCGGCTTTGTTGAAGACGTGGTGTGGGCAGGGGTCGGTTGGTGATCCGGAGTGGATGGAGTTCATCGTGCGGGTGGTGTCTTCAGTGCTGATCGGGGTCCAGTTGCAGAGGGTGGTGGTGGCGGGCGTTGGTTCGGCGGTAGGGTGCGTGGTTTGTGCGTCGAAGCTGTTATGTATGTCGGTGATCTTGCGGTGGAAGAACGCGGAGAGTGAGTTGCAGAGGTCTTGCGAGGGGGTGATGTCGTTGTTTCCGGCGCTGGGGTTGGAGAACTCTTTGACGATGCTGAAAAGTTCCTTGCTGTCATGGGCATTGTTGTCCAGTCGTTCTTTGAGTGCCGACTTCTTGGTGGCACGGATCAGCTGGTGGTGTTTGCGGGTGGCGTGCTTGAGGGCGGTCCTGTTGTCTGTGGTCTGGTCGAGTCGCCAGGTTTTCTCGAGAGTGCGGCAGTTCTTCTTGGATTCCTTGAGTTCGTTGGTGAACCAAGGGGTTTTCTTGCTTCCGGGTCTGCTGGGAGGGTTTTTTAGTGGTGCGAGGTCGTCGGCGCAGGCGGTCAGCCACTTGGCGAGGTTGCTGGCTGCTTCGTTTGGGTCCGTTGTGTTGGTGGGTGTGTTCTGGCTGAGGGAGGCGGTGAGCTGCTCGGCGGTGATCTTGCTCCAGCTCCGGCGGGGAGCCTGTTGCGGGTGGTGGTGGGTCGCAGTCTTTCTGAAGCTGAAGTGGACGCAGCTGTGGTCGGTCCAGTGGAGTCCGGTGGCGTGGCTGAAGGAGATGTGCTTGCTGGACGAGAAGACGGGGTCAAGCGTGTGGCCGGCGTAGTGGGTGGGCGTGTTCACCAGTTGCTTGAGTTCGAGGTTGGCGAGGTTGTCCAGCAGGGCGGTGGTGTTTCTGTCGTTGTTGTTCTCCAGGTGGAAGTTGAGGTCCCCTAGGAGGATGTAGTCGGCGGAGGGCATGGCGTGCGGGCTGATGAAGTCTGCGATGTCTTCGCTGAATAGTGTGCGTGGTCCCGGGGGTCTGTAGATGAGGGTGCCTCGGAGGGTGGTCTTGGGGTCGGTGTGTATCTGGAAGTGTAGGTATTCAGCGGCGGTGAAGGTCTCGTCGGAGTTAGTCGAGATGCGGATGGTGTTCTTGTGTACGATGGCGATGCCTCCTCCCGTCTGGTTGACGCGGTCCCTCCGGGTGATCTTGTATCCGTCCGGGATGGCTATGGCGATGTCGGGCGCTGAGGAGGCGTTCATCCAGGTTTCGGTGAGGAAGGCGATGTCCGGTGCTGTTGCGTCGAGCAGGTCCCAGAGTTCCACGGCGTGCCTGTGGACGGAGCGGGTGTTCAGCAGGATGCATTTCAGGTGGTTGCTGCTGGTGCTCGGCTTGGCGGAGGTGGTGCACGTCCGGGGGCAGGTGAATCGGCAGGTTTGGCAGGTGAAGGGTCCGTGGGTGCGTCTCGGTGAGGCTCGGTAGCAGGCAGGGTTCCGGCCGGCCTTGAGTGCGGTGAGTGTGGCGGCGTCGTAGGTCCGTCGAGTGGTGTTGCATCGGTGGGATCCAGGGGTTCTGGCGCTGGGCGCGGTCCAGTCGCGGACGGGCGCAGACGGGCTTGCCTTAGGCGCGCCTTCGGCGCGCCAGCGGCGCGGCCGCGCAGCGGCCGCCATTTATGGGGAGGTGGGAGGGAGGGGCAGCGAATGGGCAGTCAGGGGGGCGGGGCCGCATGGGACGCAGCGGCGGGAATGGCGAGAGGCAGCGGGGGCACAGAAAGGAAATGGGGGGGAAAAGCAGACAAAATCACGGGCACAACGACAATGGGGCAGCGAGGGGCACAGAAGGAAAAAGGGGAGACAAGCAGACAAAATCACGGGCACAACGACAATGGGGCAGCGAGGGGCACAGAAGGAAAAAGGGGAGACAAGCAGACAAAATCACGGGCACAACGACAATGGGGCAGCGAGGGGCACAGAAGGAAAAAGGGGAGAAAGGCAGACAAAATCACGGGCACAACGACAATGGGGCAGCGAGGGGCACAGAAAGGAAAATGGGGAGACAAGCAGACAAAATCACGGGCACAACGACAATGGGGCAGCGAGGGGCACAGAAGGAAAAAGGGGAGAAAGGCAGACAAAATCACGGGCACAACGACAATGGGGCAGCGAGGGGCACAGAAGGAAAAAGGGGAGAAAGGCAGACAAAATCACGGGCACAACGACAATGGGGCAGCGAGGGGCACAGAAGGAAAAAGGGGAGAAGGGCAGACAAAATCACGGGCACAACGACAATGGGGCAGCGAGGGGCACAGAAGGAAAAAGGGGAGACAAGCAGACAAAATCACGGGCACAACGACAATGGGGCAGCGAGGGGCACAGAAGGAAAAAGGGGAGAAAGGCAGACAAAATCACGGGCACAACGACAATGGGGCAGCGAGGGGCACAGAAAGGAAAATGGGGAGACAAGCAGACAAAATCACGGGCACAACGACAATGGGGCAGCGAGGGGCACAAAAGGAAAAAGGGGAGAAAGGCAGACAAAATCACGGGCACAACGACAATGGGGCAGCGAGGGGCACAGAAGGAAAAAGGGGAGAAAGGCAGACAAAATCACGGGCACAACGACAATGGGGCAGCGAGGGGCACAGAAGGAAAAAGGGGAGAAAGGCAGACAAAATCACGGGCACAACGACAATGGGGCAGCGAGGGGCACAGAAAGGAAAATGGGGAGACAAGCAGACAAAATCACGGGCACAGTGACAATGGGGCAGCGAGGGGCACAGAAAGGAAAATGGGGAGACAAGCAGAAAATACGGGCACCGGGGCCACAAGCGGAGGGCGATCTTACCTGCAGAAGCAGCGGGCAGACAACACAGGCGGAGCTGTGTGGTGGGGGAGCGACCTACCTGGCAAGGTCAAGGGTCGCTCTCCTCACCGCGCAGCGGCCGCCATTTATGGGGAGGTGGGAGGGAGGGGCAGCGAATGGGCAGTCAGGGGGCGGGGCCGCAGGGACGCAGCGGCGGGAATGGCGAGAGGCAGCGGGGGCACAGAAAGGAAATGGGGGAAAAGCAGACAAAATCACGGGCACAACGACAATGGGGCAGCGAGGGGCACAGAAGGAAAAAGGGGAGACAAGCAGACAAAATCACGGGCACAACGACAATGGGGCAGCGAGGGCACAGAAGGAAAAAGGGAGAAAGGCAGACAAAATCACGGGCACAACGACAATGGGGCAGCGAGGGGCACAGAAGGAAAAAGGGGAGACAAGCAGACAAAATCACGGGCACAACGACAATGGGGCAGCGAGGGGCACAGAAGGAAAAAGGGGAGAAAGGCAGACAAAATCACGGGCACAACGACAATGGGGCAGCGAGGGGCACAGAAAGGAAAATGGGGAGACAAGCAGACAAAATCACGGGCACAACGACAATGGGGCAGCGAGGGGCACAGAAGGAAAAAGGGGAGAAAGGCAGACAAAATCACGGGCACAACGACAATGGGGCAGCGAGGGGCACAGAAGGAAAAAAGGGGAGAAAGGCAGACAAAATCACGGGCACAACGACAATGGGGCAGCGAGGGGCACAGAAGGAAAAAGGGGAGAAAGGCAGACAAAATCACGGGCACAACGACAATGGGGCAGCGAGGGGCACAGAAGGAAAAAGGGAGAAAGGCAGACAAAATCACGGGCACAACGACAATGGGGCAGCGAGGGGCACAGAAGGAAAAAGGGGAGACAAGCAGACAAAATCACGGGCACAACGACAATGGGGCAGCGAGGGGCACAGAAGGAAAAAGGGAGAAAGGCAGACAAAATCACGGGCACAACGACAATGGGGCAGCGAGGGGCACAGAAAGGAAAATGGGGAGACAAGCAGACAAAATCACGGGCACAACGACAATGGGGCAGCGAGGGGCACAGAAGGAAAAAGGGGAGAAAGGCAGACAAAATCACGGGCACAACGACAATGGGGCAGCGAGGGGCACAGAAGGAAAAAGGGGAGAAAGGCAGACAAAATCACGGGCACAACGACAATGGGGCAGCGAGGGGCACAGAAGGAAAAAGGGGAGAAAGGCAGACAAAATCACGGGCACAACGACAATGGGGCAGCGAGGGGCACAGAAAGGAAAATGGGGAGACAAGCAGACAAAATCACGGGCACAGTGACAATGGGGCAGCGAGGGGCACAGAAAGGAAAATGGGGAGACAAGCAGAAAATACGGGCACCGGGGCCACAAGCGGAGGGCGATCTTACCTGCAGAAGCAGCGGGCAGACAACACAGGCGGAGCTGTGTGGTGGGGGAGCGACCTACATGGCAAGGTCAAGGGTCGCTCTCCTCACCGCGCAGCGGCCGCCATTTATGGGGAGGTGGGAGGGAGGGGCAGCGAATGGGCAGTCAGGGGGGCGGGGCCGCAGGGGACGCAGCGGCGGGAATGGCGAGAGGCAGCGGGGGCACAGAAAGGAAATGGGGGAGAAAGGCAGACAAAATCACGGGCACAACGACAATGGGGCAGCGAGGGGCACAGAAAGGAAAATGGGGAGACAAGCAGACAAAATCACGGGCACAACGACAATGGGGCAGCGAGGGGCACAGAAGGAAAAAGGGGAGAAAGGCAGACAAAATCACGGGCACAACGACAATGGGGCAGCGAGGGGCACAGAAGGAAAATGGGGAGACAAGCAGACAAAATCACGGGCACAACGACAATGGGGCAGCGAGGGGCACAGAAGGAAAAAGGGGAGAAAGGCAGACAAAATCACGGGCACAACGACAATGGGGCAGCGAGGGGCACAGAAGGAAAAAGGGGAGAAAGGCAGACAAAATCACGGGCACAACGACAATGCGGCAGCGAGGGGCACAGAAGGAAAAAGGGAGACAAGCAGACAAAATCACGGGCACAACGACAATGGGGCAGCGAGGGGCACAGAAGGAAAAAGGGGAGAAAGGCAGACAAAATCACGGGCACAACGACAATGGGGCAGCGAGGGGCACAGAAAGGAAAATGGGGAGACAAGCAGACAAAATCACGGGCACAACGACAATGGGGCAGCGAGGGGCACAGAAGGAAAAAGGGGAGAAAGGCAGACAAAATCACGGGCACAACGACAATGGGGCAGCGAGGGGCACAGAAGGAAAAAGGGGAGAAAGGCAGACAAAATCACGGGCACAACGACAATGGGGCAGCGAGGGGCACAGAAGGAAAAAGGGGAGAAAGGCAGACAAAATCACGGGCACAACGACAATGGGGCAGCGAGGAGCACAGAAGGAAAAAGGGGAGAAAGGCAGACAAAATCACGGGCACAACGACAATGGGGCAGCGAGGGGCACAGAAGGAAAAAGGGGAGACAAGCAGACAAAATCACGGGCACAACGACAATGGGGCAGCGAGGGGCACAGAAGGAAAAAGGGGAGAAAGGCAGACAAAATCACGGGCACAACGACAATGGGGCAGCGAGGGGCACAGAAAGGAAAATGGGGAGACAAGCAGACAAAATCACGGGCACAACGACAATGGGGCAGCGAGGGGCACAGAAGGAAAAAGGGGAGAAAGGCAGACAAAATCACGGGCACAACGACAATGGGGCAGCGAGGGGCACAGAAGGAAAAAGGGGAGAAAGGCAGACAAAATCACGGGCACAACGACAATGGGGCAGCGAGGGGCACAGAAGGAAAAAGGGGAGAAAGGCAGACAAAATCACGGGCACAACGACAATGGGGCAGCGAGGGGCACAGAAAGGAAAATGGGGAGACAAGCAGACAAAATCACGGGCACAGTGACAATGGGGCAGCGAGGGGCACAGAAAGGAAAATGGGGAGACAAGCAGAAAATACGGGCACCGGGGCCACAAGCGGAGGGCGATCTTTCCTGCAGAAGCAGCGGGCAGACAACACAGGCGGAGCTGTGTGGTGGGGGAGCGACCTACCTGGCAAGGTCAAGGGTCGCTCTCCTCACCGCGCAGCGGCCGCCATTTATGGGGAGGTGGGAGGGAGGGGCAGCGAATGGGCAGTCAGGGGGGCGGGGCCGCAGGGGACGCAACGGCGGGAATGGCGAGAGGCAGCGGGGGCACAGAAAGGAAATGGGGGAAAAGCAGACAAAATCACGGGCACAACGACAATGGGGCAGCGAGGGGCACAGAAGGAAAAAGGGGAGACAAGCAGACAAAATCACGGGCACAACGACAATGGGGCAGCGAGGGGCACAGAAGGAAAAAGGGAGAAAGGCAGACAAAATCACGGGCACAACGACAATGGGGCAGCGAGGGGCACAGAAGGAAAAAGGGAGACAAGCAGACAAAATCACGGGCACAACGACAATGGGGCAGCGAGGGGCACAGAAGGAAAAAGGGGAGAAAGGCAGACAAAATCACGGGCACAACGACAATGGGGCAGCGAGGGGCACAGAAGGAAAAAGGGGAGACAAGCAGACAAAATCACGGGCACAACGACAATGGGGCAGCGAGGGGCACAGAAGGAAAAAGGGGAGAAAGGCAGACAAAATCACGGGCACAACGACAATGGGGCAGCGAGGGGCACAGAAAGGAAAATGGGGAGACAAGCAGACAAAATCACGGGCCCAACGACAATGGGGCAGCGAGGGGCACAGAAGGAAAAAGGGGAGAAAGGCAGACAAAATCACGGGCACAACGACAATGGGGCAGCGAGGGGCACAGAAGGAAAAAGGGGAGAAAGGCAGACAAAATCACGGGCACAACGACAATGGGGCAGCGAGGGGCACAGAAGGAAAAAGGGGAGAAAGGCAGACAAAATCACGGGCACAACGACAATGGGGCAGCGAGGGGCACAGAAGGAAAAAGGGGAGAAAGGCAGACAAAATCACGGGCACAATGACAATGGGGCAGCGAGGGGCACAGAAGGAAAAAGGGGAGACAAGCAGACAAAATCACGGGCACAACGACAATGGGGCAGCGAGGGGCACAGAAGGAAAAAGGGGAGAAAGGCAGACAAAATCACGGGCACAACGACAATGGGGCAGCGAGGGGCACAGAAAGGAAAATGGGGAGACAAGCAGACAAAATCACGGGCACAACGACACTGGGGCAGCGAGGGGCACAGAAGGAAAAAGGGGAGAAAGGCAGACAAAATCACGGGCACAACGACAATGGGGCAGCGAGGGCACAGAAGGAAAAAGGGGAGAAAGGCAGACAAAATCACGGGCACAACGACAATTGGGCAGCGAGGGGCACAGAAGGAAAAAGGGGAGAAAGGCAGACAAAATCACGGGCACAACGACAATGGGGCAGCGAGGGGCACAGAAAGGAAAATGGGGAGACAAGCAGACAAAATCACGGGCACAGTGACAATGGGGCAGCGAGGGGCACAGAAAGGAAAATGGGGAGACAAGCAGAAAATACGGGCACCGGGGCCACAAGCGGAGGGCGATCTTACCTGCAGAAGCAGCGGGCAGACAACACAGGCGGAGCTGTGTGGTGGGGGAGCGACCCACCCTAGCATTTTTCAATATTGTTAGGTGACCTCTTAAGGAGAGGTCGTGGTTGTTCCCAGAGGTTTTGCAGAGGGGATGGTGAAGTGATTAGAAAGTAATGAAGTTACACCCAATCTTGGTGGGTATTCAGTCTCATTCACTTCCACCAACCTTCCTGACACCTCTGCTCTGCCATCTCTCACTAGCACACATCCCAGGCATACACAAAAGAAGAGTAGGGGCCTGAGGCTTCTTGTACCTGGCCCCGAAAGCCTGGAATGATCTCCCACAACACAAGAGAGCCTCCTCCTCTCTTGTTGACTTTCACAAGAAGCTGAAGACCTGGTTTTTCGAGTAAGCCCCCTAGGGCTCGCCTCACATAATTGCTGCACAGCGCTTGGATACCTCACGGATGATTAGCACACTATGAAAACACCAATAACATAACATGATATTTCCACAAGTATTTGCACTCCTAAAGGTACTCTTAAATCACAAAGTTGTAGGTGGCACTGTAAGTGCAGGAATATGCCCCAAAAGTTACCATTTTCACTGGATATATTGGGTAATGAAAGGCTTTTCAATGAGAATCAGATTTCATGGATAGCAAAAGGAGAGAAAATGAGTATTTTTAAAAGTCTTTTAACTTCCTAGCCCTACGAGTGTGGGTAGGAAAACAGTTGTACACCAGTGATGTATGTGAATAGGATACATTCAGGTCTGTAAATTCTAAAACTGGTAGAGAACTGTTGGACCTGACCCTTTCTGCAGGGCCACTCCCAAGCTTTTTGCCTTCCTCCTCTGAGTTTTTAACCTCGTTTTTGCTGGCTTTAGGACTCTGCGCACTTTACCACTGCTAACCAGTGCTAATGTGCCTGTACTCTCTCCTTAAAACATGGTTACATTGGCTCATACCCAATTGGCATATTTAATTTATTTATAAGTCCCTAGTAAAGTGCACTACATGTGCTTAGGGCCTGTAAATTAAATGCTACTAGTGGGTCTGCAGCACTGCTTGTGCCACCCACGTAAGTAGCCCTCTAACAATGTCTCAGGCCTGCCACTGCAGGGCCTGCGTGTGCAATTCACTGCCACTTCAACTTGCCATTTACAAATACTTGCCAAGCCTTAAACTCCACCTTTATTACACATAAGTCACCAATAAGGTAGGCCCTCGGTAGTCCTACAGGCAGTGTGCAGTGTAACTAAAAGGTAGGACATGTACTTTTTATGTTTTACATGTGCAGGTAGTGACAAACGGCTAAATTTGTTTTTCACTACTGTTAGGCCTACTCCTCTCATAGGCTAATATTGGGAATTCCTTAAAATACCTTTAAGCTGCACTTCCTGGTTAGAAAGGAGTAGTTGCATCATAGGTTTTATCTGTGGAATGGTAAATATAATTCCTCTTTACTGATAAAGTTGGATTTAACATTACTATTTCAGAAATGCCACTTTTAGAAAGTGGGCATTTATCTGCTCTTACTGCTTTGTGTGCCTTGTAGCCTGTCTCCAATACGCACCTGGGTTGGGTGACAGTCAAACTTTGTGCATTCCCTCCAGGCAGCCACAAACACTGGAAGGCTAGGTGTGGTTGAGGCCCATCTACATACATCCGCATTCTGAAGGCCCTTCCTGGGCAGGAAGGGAGGATGGGGCTCACACTTACATTTCAAAGGTTATTGTCCTGACCCCACACAAAGGACTGATTATCCCCCACGAAAGCCTAGCAGACAGGACTGGGTTGAAAGGGATCTGGTGCACTTCAAAGCCATTCTTTGAAGTCTCCCCCACTTCAAAGGCATATTTGGGGATAAGTACTGGGTCTCTGACCCCAGCAAATCAGACACTTCTGGACCTACACCTGAAGCTCTGTCAGAAGAACTGCTGTGCTGCTCAAAGGACTCAACTAGACTGCTGATCTGGAAGGCCTGCTTTTCTGTTTTTTGCCCTGCTGCCTGCTGCTTTCTGACTCTGCTGAAGGAGAGCTGGACTCTACCTTCTTCCAAGTGATCTCCAAGGGCTTGTTGGCTTCCCTCCAGTTGCTTGAGACTCAGGGATATCAAAGTCTCTACCCCTGCTCCTGTACCTGGCTCACTGGAAGTGGCCCAGTACTTGCAACACGATTTCAACGCATCTCCTGTCTGAGGGTAGCAGAACTGGTGCATTGACCCGGTTGTGGGAGTAAAATTGATGCATCGCTTCAGAACGAGCACTTTGCCTCCAGAGATCGATGCATCGGTCAGTGTATCACCACCACTGCAGCTCGGTGAGATCGACACATCCCGTCGACTGAATCTCTTGATGCCTCTCAACTCCGGCACCCGTCTTTGGAACTGACGCATCGCCTTCACTGCATGGAGAAGATTGATGCATCCCGCAGCTTGTGACCAGGAAAGGTACTTTGTTCTTCAAAAATGTAAAGAGTTGGGCAAGATTTATAGATTACATTTTCTTTGTTTGGGAAGGTGAGGCGAAGACTCTCCATAAATTTGTTAGCTGGATAAATATTTTGATGAAAACTTAAAATTTACACCCAACATCAGTAATGTTGAAGTTGAGTTTCTTGACATTAGGATATTAAATGAAGATGGTCACCTATAAGTATCACTTTATAATAATTCCACAGCTCGTAACACTTTGTTACATTTTCAGAGTTTCCATCCCAGATGTCAACGCCAAAGTATTCCTTTCGGTCAATTTCTAAGAATGCAAAGAATTTGCAGTACCAATATTGAATACAACCGAAATGCTCAACCTTTAAAGGATAAGCCTCTAAAGTGAGGATACCCTAGAAGGTTTATACGAGAAGCTTACAAGAGAGCCAAATACTACAACCAGGATAGTCTGTTTGAGAATAGGCAGCAAGAAAAGAATGATAGCTTGGTCTGCATGGTTAGACATTCCAATATTAACGGTAAAATTAGACAAGTTAATAATACACAGTGGCGCATTCTAAACACTGATGTGGACGGGATGACTTTACCAAAGCCATTATTTGCATTTCAACGCAACACAAATTTGAGAGATAGACTGGTGAAAGCCAAACGTAGGATAAACTCTCAGTTTATTCAAAAATCGATCTCAGGACCTAATCCCATCAATGGCAGCCACCGCTGTGGTTCCTGCCGTGCATGTGATAAGGCCATTGTTTTACACACCATTATATATGGTAAAAAGACCATTAGACTTGAAAGCATGACCAATTGCAGAATTCTAAATATGGTATACTTTATTATGTGTCCCTGTGAATTGGGATATGTTGGAGAATCCAGCAGAGAATTTAGAATACGATACAGTGAACGCAAGTTAGCAATTCAGAACCATAGATTGCAGTCACCGATGGTCGATCACTGTATGGAATTCAATCATAGTGAGAATCAACTTAAGTAGACCATCCTAGAAAAAATTGTGAACATTTGAAATAGAGACTGTACAGCCTAGAGGAAAAAGAGGGACATTTTTGGGATGTTCCACTTAGACACTGCAAAAAAAGGTCTCAATGACCGTATCCCTTGGGAAAATTCTCTATAGCAGATAATATTGTAGATGTCATGGTATTTCCACCATTTGCATTTTCTCAATAGGGCCTATTCCCTTATGGACTCAGTTTCAGATTATTGTAAGCCCCATTTTATACCACCAGTATTGTAGCCTCCCTGAAATTTGTGGCACCTGCTAGCTTATAGTTTGATTGCTGATGCTTCATATTCTCTGTAGCCATCATCTTCATATGAGTCCTACTCAGGCATAAGGACTGGATCATTCCAAAGCTTTCTTTTATTTTCTTGCATTATTTGTTCATTAGACCATTTAAATATGGCCGGCGTCTCCACTCTTCTTTCTTTCTTTTTATGCTCAGAAATGGGCAGCGTTAGGAGTTTGACAATATTTATTTTGAATTTTTTGTTGTTCCCCACGTTATAGTTAGTTTTGGTTTGTTACGGAGAGTTTTTCGTTTCCTGCAATTTTCTATTAGTCATTATTATTTTCCTCTTCCTTTTCCATTTTGGTCAGTCGTTAGTCTGTTTTTTATCCCTTCAAGATGGCTGACGTTGCTTCTTGGCTGATGTACGACCCTCCCCCTCATTTATTCCCGCACTAGACTCATGTTAATTGGCTGGGATGCTCTTCCTGGCCCCTTTATAGGACGTGATCTTTTAGTCCGCCAGCACTTGTTTCCTTGATTGTGGCGGGAGTGCATGCTATACCGGAACTCTGCCTGCTTTTTCTTAAGGATGCTTGCCTGATCTTAAGTAATGATGAGGACACTGTTTACTGCTTAAGGGGATCTACCTCTTGGTCTCCTTGCAGGGTATGCTATTCGCCCTGCTCCTACTCCGTTGTATTCATTTTGTTCTTTTTCCCTGCTTCATATTTTGTAGATAACCCTAATTAACCATCTCTGGACCTTGCAGTCTTCGGGGTCAGGGTAGACTCACTCGCTCTCCCGCTTGCATTTCCTCATTGAGTCTTAAGAATTAAGGATACTAATATACAGGTAACCTAGTTCTATGTAGTATATGTCATCTGCTTTTTTCTTCATATTAGGTTTTCTATTCGCAACCCCTTTATTATCATGTAATTTCAGTGTAATTGCGAATACTTCTTGTGAAGATTTTAAGCTGGAATCCAATGTATTTAGAATTCAGGTTCTATTTCCCCCTACAATCAACACAGTGCATCTCTTGAAGAAAGGGTGCATTTTTTTGTAGTTTCTTGTGCTATTTTATAAGGGTGTCAATTCGCATGGGCCCTCTCGCTTGCATGGTGATGTTTGAAGTCAACAATAGGGATTGGCACACCAGGGTGAAGGGTTATAAGGTAAAGTTTTCACTTGTCAGCACCTTTATGTAAGGAGTCTGTTACACCTGTACAGTGGTTGATATTGAGATACACTGGCTGGAGACATAATTTGGTCTATGAATGTCTGCAGGTCTGTCTGAGCTCCTATGTCATTCTTGTATTGCGCTTATATAGTTATTTTTTTCTTCCTAGATTGAATCTTTGTTATGGCCACCTTGTCCCCCTCCCTCCCTTCCTTGTTTTTACTGTAACTATTAGTGCATGACCTGAAGAAAATGGGTGGTTGACTGATCACCGTCACCGAAATGCACGTTGACACCAGTGCTAAAGCCACTGAAACATCAACAAAAGATTAAAACTTTTATTGTATGGAAAAAAAGATGATTTATAGTACATGTAATAAGATGCTATAACAAATAAGTGACAGTCACACTGTTTGAAATTGACCATTCTAGCTCGTTTGCTTTCATGACCCATTTTGGGTGTTTTGTCGAGTATGCTCCATGCTATGGCTATATACATGTTATGTTTTTATAGTATGAATGATTGAATGTAGTGATTTGCTTTGAGTGGTATGTCTGAATTTTGAGTGACTGTGAAGTCTGTATCATGAATGGTGTAAGGTTTAAGATTTTGTTAAAAATATATGGTTTATGTTATGCATGTATATTGAGTATCTATGCAAATGAGAAAAAAAAATCTAAAGTATAAGTAAAACACATTTAATAGTTTGAATTGTTCCGTGGGCCCTATATATACTGTTGACTCTATTTTAATGTTGGTCTTGGAGGTGGGTTTTCTTCTTTTGTTTTTTTACTTTGTTCACCGGGGCCTGCGTGGGTCCTATTGTCGGCCGCTACTCCATTGTGGTCGGCCCGAACTTTGACTTTGCCCCCGTCCAGCACGACCTAAAGTAACCTTTTTAGCGCTACTTGCTTTTAAGAGCCATGCTGCATTATTTGGTCAAAATTCAATATCTCAATGTCTAAACATTGGGTTTTTATCGTTTTGGTCTTTTTTTATTTATAGTCATATTTTATTTTTCTAAACTGTTGTGGAGTCTTTTTGTTATGTTTTCACTGTGTTACTGTATGAGTTATTGCACAAATACTTTACACATTGCCTTCTAAGCACAGAATAATTTAGGTTGTGGTGTGACTTACCCTGACTAGGATTGTGGTCCCTACTTGGACAGCGTGCATACCTCTGCCAACTAGAGACGCAGTTTCTAACAAGACCTATACTTATGTTTTGGAGATGTGATAGTTGGGTACATAATGGTAAACCTAGGCAAAAAAGCAGTGAAAATGTAACAGAATAACTCTATGACCACTCACATTTTCTTGCTCATGACAGTCGCTGTGCAACTTTTCCATTAAGATAAAGGCCGTTATTTGCAACTATGAGGAAAGGGGTGTGACATTTTGGCTTGTATTCCTTTTGGAAGGCATTGGCCTTTGTGGTGTTATTTAGCCATCTTCAGCATGCTGTTCTCTGAAGTAGTGGGAGCAGAGAAGAAAGCTCAGCATGCAGCTACATTTTAAAGACAGCGAACTGTAATGGTATTTATTTATTTATGTATTGTTTTATTTATTTATCCTTGATTTTGTAGGCTCAGAATACCACATTCAAACTGCTTTAGGGTGCAAATTTAGATGAGAGAAGAGGAAAGAGCAGATAATACAGAGTGGATACATATCACAAAACAGGAAGAGACACTCGCCTATCAGAGATATATAAGTTGCATCCCTTTTCCTATTTGAACAGGCAAGGCACGCATGCTGTGGTCTATTCTCCTTCCGGAAACCTACAGTTTCTCAAATCAGCACAAATGCCCCATCCTTGACAAAAAGTATTTAACACAAATATATGCATCTATACATGCACAGAGGGCCTTTTTGCGAGCCCTCTTCATCAACTGGTCTGTTGAACTACCGTTCACATTTTGCTTCCATCCACTAGAGCATGAGGCATTGGGTCAGCCCACTTCAGCCACTGGTTCTCTAGCACTGCGAGTGACTGCATTATGCCTGATCATATGTGCAAATCTGCCTAAACAGAAGAGCTCTTCAGAGCAAGGATAGTAAATCAAACCTTTAATTTGTCAATATTTCTTTCTTTTAATTCTTGGTGATTTCTTAAACATTTGTAGGCATCTATGTATGTTTAAACTGTTCCTTCAGGTTTAAGTGATTCAAAGCCAACAATACCTTTTATTTGGTGCCAGTAAGAATCATATTGTCTTTTGGAGTGTGTAAAAACTAAAAACAGTTTCTACACCTGTTCTAAGTACACACCGGTCTGCAGGAAACACCTGTACTTATCTATTAAATTCATAAAATGATATGCAATGGTTAAGGTGAGGCATGCTAGTTTTGTGGCATATGATTGTAATAATTTTAAAACAAATTGTCCAAGCTTGCCAAGGCCATACCTGTTGGTTTTGCCAGTGCTTGTTCAATCACTTAGTGGCAAGAAAAAAAGTAATGGCAAAGCAGATGCATTGTTAGAGAAGGATCAGGGCTGTTGCACATCTGAAACTTACTTTATTGGGGTGATGAAACATAGTGAATTAGAGAAAGATATAGCTCAAGTTTTGACAGAGACATAGAGGAAGGATTGGGCTCTAGACAATGCCCAGACAGCCTTGAGAAACAGATTACCACATCATTGGGAGACATTATACTTCAGACCATAAATTTGAAACTGAAAGTTCTGGCTCTGTGTAATGACAACTCACTAGCAGGACCTATCTATTAAACAGAAGAGCTAGTAACAGGACACCTTTGGTGCCTCACCTGAGTACATATAGTCAATAATGTGTTTTCACTTGTGAATCTGGTGCTTAACAAATCCTGAACAACAAGCCACTGCAGGGGAATCTTAGCACTGCACCGTTCCTGCTTTATTTATGGCATGCCTTTACAAATCAACTCACTGTGGATGTACCATCTAGTCAAGATCATAATACTTAGCAATTTCTTTCTGGTGAAGGCCACACCAAATGCATGATAAATAGACACCCTTTTTCTACAACACGTTCACCAGATTGTCAGAATCCCAGTGGTATTGATCAACAGGATAACTCAATTTCTCTCACAGTTCTGGTGTACATTTGTAAACAAATTATATATATTCCACTACTTATCACCCAGAACTAATGGACAAACAATATGGGTCAATAAGGCGCTGAGGAAATATTTGCAACTGTATTTGTTAGATGAAGAGCAGGCCTGGGTAGACTGTTATGAATGCCACTGTTTGCATATACCAATGCTAGACCCACAATAACCAGACTCTCTTCATTCTTTTTAACTTATGGCAGGCACTCAAACCAATTTTTGAATGAAATGTCAACACAGGTACAAGCCGTCATGACTACTTTCAACATTTATCTTCAACACAAAGAACTTCATAATCCATTCTGACCCAGGATACCAAATAATACAGGATTTATGAAGACTGTTAAAGACAAAAACCATCATGCTGTTTGATGGTGACAATATGTGGCTCTCATCTAGACAGCTACACCTCAATGGGAATTGAAAGCTACAACCTATAAACATCGGGCCATAAACGATTGATAACGTTCTGAATCCTGTTATTGTGAAATTATGACTACCACAATGACTTGGTATACACCCAGGGCCAGATTTATCATAGTGTTGCGTTGCCCTTGCATCACGCATGGTAACGCAAGGCAATGCAACACTAAAGTCAGATTTACCAAGCACTGCAAGGCCACCTTGCGTGGCCTTGCAGTGCTTGGTAAATCTTGAGTAACACAAAGCGGCACAAGTTGCTGCCGTGCTTTAATCTGCCCAAGGGAGGTGTTCCATCGGTGGAGCATGGGGGTTCCCACGCATCCATCCATGGATTTTGGCGTATCCCCAGATTTACCATTACTGGTAGACCTGGGAGTGTGTCAACATGCTATGCCTTACCAGGAGAGGCATAATGAGGAGAAATATCTTTATTACTCCTCATTTTTTTCCTCTTTCTACAAATGCTGCATTATGTAGCACACATAGAAAGAGGAAAACGTCTCAGAGAATTGTTTGTGCATAGGAAGGTGCCCCTTCCTGAACAAAAACAATCCTGCTTACAGCATGGTGTAAGGCAGCACACTGTGCACCAGTGCAAGGAAAGGACAGGAATGAGCCCAATAATGTTAAATATGGCGCATTCCTGCACTCTCCCTTTCACGTTGCGCAGCAAGGTGTCTTTCTGTGTTGCATTGCGTTAAAGTTTGATAAATATAGCCCCCAGTATTTTATGTGCTGTTACTCCAATCTGTGGTCCCCATATGTGGGGCTTCATCATCACTGCCTCTCAAAGTCATTGATAGAGCAGACATGTTATCATTCATCTATTTATGACAATTTTACACAGAAATTGATTGTGACACTATTTTACATGATAATGACAAAGTGTGTGTTAGGTTCCATGTTTCAAGAAACACACACATGAATTTCTGATTTAGATGCTGCATCATAAAAGCATGCAGAATGTTAGAAGTAGATTTCTGATAACACCTAATAGTCAATAAGTTGATGTAAAATTTGGTATTTTAGTGACATGTGTTCTTATACTTAAACATGGTAAATAAACACTAACGCAGAAAATTTCTATGTGAGAATAAAATTGCTTCATGTGTTAGAAAAACGGATAATAACACTAGAATGTGTAATGTGAGCACGTACATTGATGAGCAAATTAGATGTTACACAAAGTGATGTTATAATTTGTGCTTCATAAAAGTTTATTTCAAATGTGCTTTCAAATCCTAAATGATGTATTAATCTATAACTTGCAAAGAAACGTACAAAATCATATGCAATATAATAGTGAAGTGTTAAAAAATGTTATGGGTACCTTATACTTACATGTATTAATTGCAATTCACATTGATATAATATTAATCTGCCTAATTGAAGAACTAATGTACTGTTTTGAATAATGTGAGATTCATATTTTCACCCAAATTCATCATGCACAAGCTGTGTTCCGTGAAGGCCTCAAAATTTGCTTTCTTTACTAGTATGAACTTATGATCTGAATAGTCTGAAGCCTACGGGAACCTTTTGTAAAGTTTCCACTTGTGGTCTAACACTCAATTGATTTCTTTCACACTTGTAGCTTACTTGACTAGCTTACTTTCTAGACCACATGCTTGGGAAAGGACTGACAAGAGATAAGAACATTAACTCACCTACTTTCTAAATGTCACAACCAATCATATGACTAAAGTACAGCGGTCCTAAGGAAAATGCAAGTAATGGATTACTTAATTCTTCCAGATTTGTATACTTTTACCTGCTACATCATCTCATCCTATCGAAACTGACCAATAAGACAGAGTGGTTCAACAATTCGGTGATGTCAAGGGGTGTAAACCTGAAATTGATGGAGTATAATTGCCTAAATTTTGAATGAAAGGGGCGGCTCTCCCCTCTACTCATTTTGCGGTACAGAGACTGACGATTGGGACTTTCAGAAACAACACGAACTGTGATGAAATACTGTGTTTGCTCTCGGCTGGAATGCATGCATATTGGAACCTTCTTGGCTGAAAGGGTTTGTCTCACAGCAGCTGTGGCATTGACGCTGCAGTGTGGACAGGGGCAGACAATCTATTTATTCTGCTGTCTATAGCTAGTGGATGATTTGATGATAGCAACTATGTTATTGCTCTTCTAGGTACACATAGGGAAATCCTCATGTGACCTTCTTTGTATCCTCTTATTAGTATCAACTCTACTGGGACTGAAACTTACGGTATTTTGAGCATTTTTTCCGGATATTATTTATAGACAACTCCTGTGTCTTTATCTTTGAATCTTCAATAGATTCTTTTTCCTGCAGGTTATTTTTACCATTGTTTGGGATACGCTAATTCAAAAGTTGGAGATCCCTTGCAAACCTGCTTTCAGGTTTCCGCATTTCCCAGGATGGTAAGATAGTCGCTGCATATACTTTTTTCATTTTTCACCACCTTTGCATGAGACGTATTTCTTTCTTTTTCTTGGAGGTTTGATGGGTGTTTCCTGACTATAGTTTTCTAACATCTTCATTTTATCTCCTCCCACTTTAGTGCTTGTTTTACATTACACTCTTTTGACATTATTATCACTGGTTATTGGTACTTACTTTTATATCTTTTCTATATTTCTTTCTCATCTTGGATCTTTTTAAGTTATATACAGGAATCATCATTCCCTGCATAAACAATTATTCTGTTACATTATTATGACTGAAGGTTTTTCTGAAGGTCTGTCATTCTCAGATTTATATGTTCCTCAAAACATATAGTTCTTTTCATGTTTTTTGTTTAATGGCATTTTTTGTAGTGTTTCAATCATTTGTATTGTTTTGGCTCATTTCTTAATTCATTTTATTAAATAATTCGAAATGTGGACTATGTACTGTCTAAACTGGTCTGTACATATTTAAATAGGTTTTGTTTGTATATATACTTTAGTGACACTATTACCCTATTTAGAGCTTTTGTGTTCTTTTTTCAGAAATTGTAATTGGAGGTGGCTCTCCTGAAGAAGGCAGTTTTACTGCCGAAACGCGCGTTGAGACATCTTGGAAACCACCTAGTTTTTAAATTAATTTGATTTATACTTTGTCATATGGATATCAGGAAAAAGAAGAAAAGATAAAATATGTAAAAGTGATTGATTTCTTTATGCAGGCCATGTAAATCATGTATCTAGCAAAAATGCATACTAGGCCTGCATTTTAATGAAGTATTTTTCTATTAAAAAAACTTTTTGTAATTTCCCAATTTCAGTGTCACTATCATCATTTATATAATTATGGTTTTATATTTTGTTATGAAGTAGCCCTAGGAATTTCACAGCATGAACTGGAACTGGTCATTCGGAATTTACTGATCGTTTATTAATAGGGTTGGTATGAGAGACAACTGGTTTTTCTATAAATTTACTTCTTTAGGATAAAATCTCACTCGGCTGAGGAAGATAGCTCCTTTCATATCTGGATTTCACAAGCTTGTCAATGCTTATTAAATCTGATCTAATTTAAATTTAGGTTGTATGCTAATTAATTTGAAACTAGATAAAAATACAGTTCAAGATAAAATACTCTGCTGATCCTGTTTCATTATTTGTTGTGCTTAAGAATTGATTTGATTTATGATCAACTGACCAAGAGGTAGAAATTACCTGGGAGGTTACATCAACTTATTGAATGTTAACAATTATCTTATTCCAGGTCCTCATATGATAATTGTTCATCCCCTAAGTATTCCGGTCCTTTTCAGCACAGAACAAGATCCATCGGAAGACCTTTTGGTATGGTAGCTGAGGTTATTCTGATATAAAAGAAACTGGATTGAATAAAATAATTTATGAGGCCCAACACGTTTACGCTACAACATCATCAATGATCATATCAAAAATGGGGTAAAATGCATCCTTGTCGAAAGGAGAGTTCATAGAAAGGTATACCACCTATTTTACAGGAATGGTTTAAAACCTATTGAATATTCATGGAAACTTTGGACGGGGTTCACACACCCCGTTTATTACATGACAGTTATTGTTTACATCACTCAAATTCAAAGTCAGTGGACTGTCCTGGAAAGCACAGAGTCAGGATCACCACTGTGACAAAAATGTGAGCCACAATGACACCAACATGACCCACTAAGACATCATACAAATGATGGTCATGAAGAACAACAAGAAAATGTTTGGTTGTGTAATCGGCGGGTGACCGGTTACATGCTTTGAAGTGGTGGCATTGCAATAATACTGGCAGTACAATGTGCATCCCACCAGAAAAGATACAGGAAGGAACAATCAACCATGAAGTTGCAAAGGATGCTGATCACAGGAGCTCAACATTGAAACTGTACTGGAACAGCTGTGTAAGTCCTGTTAGATCATGTAGAGTGGAGCTCCAACAGAAAAAGAGCCACTCAAGTGTTGCTTTGCACAGCATTTTTCTGAGGCTCCACACTCTTCAACAGGAAAACCTGGAAGGAAAAGCAAAACAACTTTAAAATCAATAAGATCTAAACAAATGAAAGAGAAAGTAGTATAGCATGCACAAGAAGGGTACTTGGCTTTTTTTACCAATGGCAAATGTGCAATCTTGGCACAGATACAAAAAAAGGAATTGAAAAGGAAAGGTTCACGGAGCATAAAAATCAAACATTCATCTGTGTCAATAACAAACAGCATCAGATTGAGAACGACTCTGGAAACAGACACAAAAGGAGGGAATTGCGGCCAATCCTGATGCTGCTTTTATGCTGCTGGCAGCATGACAGCAGCGTCAGGATTGGCCTGAGTGCCCTCGATTTTCTCTCCCAGTTAGACTGAGAGCCTGTGCCTGCTCTTTCCAACCCGGTAATGCAGCTCGGGTTGGAGAGAGCTTCAGTGCGCATGACGGTATGGCCGGCCTGAGATGGCCGGCCAACCATCATGTGCACTGATAATAGTTCAAAACACTCCCCCTAGTGTCTGTCATCCCCTTGGCCCCATCCCCAAGCCTGGACTCTGACAGCAAAAACAAAACAATAATAAACAAGAGTTTATTATTGTTTTATTCGTCATTTTTTGGGCTGGCGGGGGGGCGATGCTCCTTTGCTATAGCGGAGGAGCAGCTGCTGTCTGTATAACCTAAATGATGTTCTTGTGCTCTTCTAGTTATTAAGCATTCAGTTCTCATCAGTAGAGCTGGATGACTAGTGTTATTGATATGGCTGTCCCCAATTCATTCCCCTGCCCCCACTTCATTCATTACCTTGGAACACATCTAACATGGTGTTGGAGGAATAGGGATATTGGAAGCTAGCGGCACAGTTGCTCCTATGGATTTACCTAAGATTGATAATGGGTAAGAATACTATTGGTCATCACTTTTTATTCCTTCTAGCATACCAAAGAAGCAGATTTTCCCTCTGTGACTCCTGTCTTTCAGTAATATGTTAGTATGTGGCTACTCACGCCTTAAATCTCATTTGGAGGTGCCCACGGTCCTATACTTTGTTTTCAGGAGTTCTCAAACTGATTTCATCTTGTGACTTTGGTTGTGTATGATTTTCAAATTCTCTGTAGCAGAGTCAACTTTACAAATAATCTGTAATCTATTTGAAAGTATCACATTTATAAAATTATTATCTTTGGACCTCAGCCTGTGGCACACCTGTTTCATATGGGCTCACTTATGTTTTAAGCCCTTGCCCATAGGGGCTGAAAGTAGTGGTACAGTGGTGCTGCAACACCCCTAAGATAACCATGCTGGAGTTCAGAAGGTGAATGAGCAACAAAAAAGCCTTTACATTTTGTGTTTATACTGTCACATTTGCTGTGTGTTCAAAGACAAAGGTCAAATGTCAGACTATGTCGTCAGCCAAATTGTTTAACAAGGAAACTGGTGTTTACTTATCATTTCATGACTGCAAAGTGAAAAGATCTTGAAAAAGTGACCTTGGGGACAATCTTTCTGGAGTACAGGGAGTAAAAGGAAAGGCTGTAGGATGCAATTTTTTGTCTAACAAACAACTTTTAAATAACTTTAAATGAACTATACACATATTTCAAATTATAGCAGCTGTCAGGAAAGCAGAAATGAAACTTTTTTGCAATTCTAAAGTGTGATGGAAACAAAGCTTTTAATAGTATCAAAACAAATCAAGACACTTTAAGTGGTGATGCACAATAATATATATTTGCTGAAACCCAATTGTCACAGATTATCATTTGTGTGACTGTATGTCTACACAAATTCAGTAGCCATTTCAGCTGAAAATGTGCTGTTGATAAATGACAGTGTACTACGACACCAGCACCTCAAAATGAACCACTGGCTACATACCACACCTTACAACTCTCCTCCTGAATTGGCGTAGCACATATGCTATACTTATTTTTTGTGAGACACTTGGATTTTTCACAATCCCTATGACTTCAGTGATGTAACTGATGGCAGCACCCCCGCTCTGAAAATTGTTCCAGCATCACTGCTCTTTCTCCTTCCTGGGTGCTAAGGAGTTTTACAAAGGCTCCTCTCTCTGAGAAGCCTTGCTGCTCCCTCATACTCACTGCTTTTCTGAGGCTCACTTCCCTTTAGACCCCTTACTCTGCCCAAGTTCCCCACCAGGGCTTTCAGTGGTACAGTGCTGTGTGATTTGGTTGACTACAGCAAAAGTTTATTCTCATTGAATCTTAATATGGACTTGCTGCTTTCAAGAGCCCAGGAGGGCTAATTACTTTTTGAGCACTTCCTTATCAGGGCCCCTGCCATATAGAGATCCACATGCAGCAGAATATATAAGGGGGCATTTGGAAGTTATATGGGAGATCACAAAACAGAAACAGTGAGACAAAGAGAGAGTAAGCGGTCATCTGTAGCAGGAACCAGATCTCTATATGGCAGTGTTTGTTTTTGAATTTCAGCACACATCTGCTGATTGCAGGTCCGAATCACTGACACAATATCAAAATCAACAATATTGTGTAACACAAATATCATGTCAAATATATTGTTTACAAAAATATTGTTTCCTTTTCTTATAATAGTAAGTAAAAAAACATCAACAAAAAATATTGTTTCACACTAATATTGTTAAAAACATACACAAATATTGTTTCTTAATGTATGTGTAGTATTAAGCAGTATATCTTAAATATTTTGATATATCCCAGTATCAATTCAATTCAATTCAGTAAAACTTTATACGAATGATTTGTAGCCATTAAAGTATGCCAATTTATAATATATAAGATCAATAGACAACTTATACGTCATACAGTATACAAATAATAATACATTGTCCAAGACATTAACAATACTTAACATTACTCATGAATAAAATAATATATATAAAATCAACAGTCCAATAGATTGTATAAAATGCATAAGGAGAACAGCTTAAAAGAAAAAGTGCCATAGGTACTAATTATAGTGCATCTAGATTGTTACGCTGTTCATAGGAAGAGGCTAACACATGTACATGTTTCACTGTCGCTTAATTCTTGTAAATAGTTAAATGCTTTATAACAGGTGCAGAGATTTCTAAGTTTTAAAAAAAGGAACCAAATATAATCTCATATAGAGCATATAAAAGCCACAAAAAAATGTCAAATGTGTCATGGTTTGTATAGACACACCATTGCAGGGACATATTCGGGAGCTCAGGTTTGACTGAAAGCCACTCGAAAAGCATAAAGCATATTTCATAATCCCTGCTCTAAAATGGAACAGGACTGAACGCTCTCAGTTCCCGTTAATATGCCAGAGATAATTTGCTGTTACATTCCATAGATTAGCAGATAAATAACTCTCTACACTCTGTTTTTGTGACTCTTCTTGCAATTTTTTATTGTGCAGCTTGTCTAATATTCCTGCCTGCGCTTGCTTTTTCGAGGGAACCACCACTGTAATGGAGTCAGGGGTGTTCCAATTTAATATCTATCCCTTCTAATGATTCCTTTACATATTATAATCAGAGGATCGAAAGCCCTCTATCACAATTCCTGCCCCATATGTGGCCAGCTGTACGCATTGCGCCATATATATTTGGAATAATGGCCCAAGTGCCCTTCCCCCAGGCTGTGTAGGTAAGCTCAAAAAGGAACCAATAGTTTGAGACAACTGCCTATTTATTGCTATCTGTGGAGCCCACAAACCTGTGGCACTAAATAGGATCCCAAAATTAGAAAAATACTAGTATGCAACAACTTTTGCTGTTCTACTGTAATAGGCATACACTTGGGGCCATATGTCATAGTGAAAACTTATAAAAGTACTTACTAAATCACGCATAGCTTTAGGGGTACAGGCCATTAAAACAGCATTATCTGCATACAGGAGTGGAGGTAAGGAGACTTTTTTTATCATAGGTATGTCCCTACTACTTTTCACAAGTTCCCTATTAAGATTGTATAAAATGAACTACAAAGGGGCGAGCATGCACCCTCAACGTATCCCGCGTTCAACATTAAATATATCAGAGACCTCACCCTTGCCACCGAACCTAGCACAAGCTTTTGTTTCTTGGTGCATAGATATAAGAATATGTACGAACGACAAATCCATCTCCAGATTAATCAAAGTCTGCCATAATTTGGACCTGTTTACACAATCAAAGTCTGTAGACAGGTCCATAAATGCAAGGTACAGATTAGAACGTTTGACAATGGTATATTTACCTATAATGAGATGCAAGTTCAGGCATTGTTCTATCATTCCCACACCTGTTCGAAATCCAAACTGACACTCATTCAAAACATTCTTTTCATTAACCCACGCAATTATTCAATCATACAGGACTCTCCCAAATATCTTTGCCGGGGTGTCAATCAAATATATTCCATTTTACATTACATAATTTCTTTGTTTAATTCTTTAAATGCACTGGTATAAAAAGCACATTATATATATTTGTTTCCATGAATCATAAAATATAATAACAATTCAATTCCAAAACATTAAATATAGTAACAAATAAATAAGACATAAAAAAATAAAAAAGAAAAAATACATTTGCACACATTTTTATAAAATGTTTGAAAATTAATAAGAATATAATGAATAATATAAACTTTAAATTATAAACAAATATTAAAATTAAGATATTTAACCAATATTAGGAAAAGCATTGGAGTCTGGATATAATACATATACTATTCCCACTCCAGTTTATGCAACAGTAGAGAAAGTGTAGGACTTCGGAAGGGTTAAATTTCCACTCCAAACAGGTCAATGGTAGGGAAGGTGTTGGATTTCAGGGGTTTAGATTTAGGATTCCCACTGTAACAAGGGCAACACTATGGAAAGTGTTGGACTTCGGAGGAGTTCAATTTGCTATTCCCAATCTAAACAGCAGAACATTAAGGAAAGAGTTGAACTTTGGAGAGGTTACTATTTTCACTCCAGACAGCCCAATATTAGGGAAAATGTTGGACTTTGAAGGTGTAAGATTTACTATTCCCACACCAGTCTGTGCAACTGTAGGGTAAACATTGGACTTTGGAGGAGTAAGATTTACTATTCACACTCCAGTCTGCGCAACAGTAGGAAAAACGTTGGACTTCGGAGGGGTAAGATTTACTATTCCCACTCAAGTCTGTGCAACAGCAGGGTAAGCATTGGACTACAGAGGGCTATTATTTACTATTGCCACTTCAGTCTGTGCAGCAGTAGGGAAAGCATTGGACTTCGGAGGGGTAAGATTTACTATTTCCACACCAGTCTATGCAACAGTAGGTAAAGGCTTGGCCTACGGAGGGGCTACATTTACTATGTCCACTCTAGTGTAAGCAACAGTAGGGAAAGCATTAGATTTTGGAGAAGTTACAATTACTATTCCCACTCCAGTCAGCGCAACAGTAGGGAAAGTATTGGACTTCGGAAGGGTTATATTTAGCATTCCCACTCCAAACAGCACAACAGTAGGAAAAGTGTTGAACTTCACAGTGGTTAGATTTACTGTTCCCACTCCAAACAATGCAATATTTGGAAAAGTGTTGGACTCCGGAGGGGTAAGTTTTACTATTCCCAGTCCAGTCTTTGCAACAGTAAGGAAAGCTTTGGATTTCGGAGGGGTCAAGTTTACTATTCCCACTCCAGTCTGCGCAACAGTAGGAAAAGCGTTGGAAATCTGAGGGGTTAAACGTACTATCCCGACTCCACTTTAAGCAACGGTAGGTTAATTACTTCATTTCAGACACATTACATATTTGAATAACCCTATTAATTTAGAAAAAATATAAAACTCTTAATATAAACATTATTACGTAAAGTAAGGTATATATCTATATTAAAAAAATAAAAAACAATTAAACAATTTACAAAATTCATAAACAATGTAGTAATTAATTTTCAATTAAAAATAATTGGTATTTAATTAATTCTCAATTAACTTGCCACGCAATACCCTACAAACCTAGCAACCCGCACCTAAAATATAACAAAAATATATAAATATAACACAATTTACATAACTGATAATTAATTACATAATCAATTACATAATTAATTAGCAATTATTGATTAATTGTTCATTAATTATTACTTAATTAATTTCCCACCCTATCATACTGCAAACCTAGCAGCCCTTAAAATATAACTAAAATATCTGATTATTACATAATTGTACATAATTATAAATCAATTAAATAATTAATAATATATTACAAATTAATTGGTGATTAGTTATTAACTAATTAATTTCTCACCTTATACCCTTACAAACGTATCAAACTGCACCTAAAATATAAGCACATAAATTCATATTACATACTGTACATAATTAATATCAATCACATACTTACTAATAATTAAATAATAATTCATTCTTACTTAACTAATTGCCCACCCTATCTCCTAAAAACCCAACACCCACTACGACACTATAAATTACTTATTTAAATTAAACATTCTAAATCACTTAAAGTTGCAAACTAAATTTAAAAAATGTAATAACAATTATACAAACAATAGTAACACATAAAATTGATATATGAACTAAAACACATTAAAATAGGAGGATGAACATGCTCTTCTCTCTAATAATGGGGTAAAAAGATGGGTTACATGGTGTGTTTTCTCTATTCCTGTCATGTGTTATTTGTTTATTCTCTTTCACTCGACAGTCTGTTGCAGGGTAGGGACTTGTTGAAGGGTACGAGTTCTGTTTCCAGAGAGGTGTCACATTGTGGCACACTATGAGCCCAGAGGAAAAACATAATTTACCACGAAGGCTAAGTCATGCACTACTTTTACAACGTGGTCTGTACAACGACCCGTCTTTATCACGGCATTCTTCACCACGCAAGTCCTTACAACTACTTGCCACAGGGGAAGCAGCATTGGACTTTGAAGCCAAATGCTTTCCTTACTGTTGTGCAGACTGGAGTTGGAATAGTAATTTATACCTCTCCAAAGTCCAGCGCTTTCCCCTAAGGCAAAGTTTGTGCGCTATAAAGACTTGCGTGGTAAAGAAATGCAGTGTTAAAGACGGCTCATTGTAAAGACCATGTTGTAAAGCCATGCGTTGTAATGGCTTGCAAGGTTCCATCATACATCCGAGCCCAGAGAGTTCTAGAAGATGGTGCAAGCTGAGCCGCTTTAAAGATCCACATAACTGCTCATTGTGAAAGAAGGGCAATGAAGCTCTGACTCACAAATGTCTGCTTATCCCATAGGGATCTACCCATGATGCAGGCACTCCCTGAGCACCAATAAAATAATATGTGGGAGATGCAGGGTAGTTTGAGACATTTTTCAATTAGTGCCTGGCTTATTTCACGTTCTGCTTTAACACTTTGGCTGTATTGTCTCCTTAATGACTTACATTATCACTGTGCTGGTCAATTGTGCTATGTATAATAGTTCAATACCAAATTTAAAAGAGACAAATACTGACTAAAGTATCCAAGACTAAATTACTAAAAGACTTCAGTAGGACCTCCTCTCATACAACTCTAGATACCCAAAATGACCCCAAAACAAGGTCCAGGTAAAGCATCTCTCCTACATAATCCTACACTGCAGCCAATGCTCTAAAACTATCTGAGGAGAAGCCCTAATGCTGCCATATTTCTACAGGTTTGTAATGTAAAAAGAAGAACTGTGTTAGCATTGGTGATTGCACTACTGAATATTGACCCCCAGAATATCATGGTGCAAGAATATCGAAAACAGAATATCAAGGGACAAAATACCGAAAGTAAGAGCATATAGGAAAGTAAAGATTTACTACTTCCTAATCCACATCTACATACCTTGAAGCTATATGTACTAGCAAGGTAAATATATATGGGGTTTAGGTATAGAAAATCTATACTTACTTACCTATCAATATTTTATTTCAATATTTTGCCCTGAAAACATTGAGGACCATATGTAATAAACCGACTTTACCAATTCTTCCAATACTACCTCAGGCTAATGTCTGAGCACTGGCATGGACTTCCAAGTCAATCTGTGAGAAAGGAAGTCAACTCCATGGTGTCCAAGGTGGCATAGAGATCTATCATTACAGCAGGGAAAACTCCCAAAACATCTTATATCTTGAGAGCGTCAGTCCAGAAAGGCAGATGCACTCCCATGAAAGAATACAACCCAGATTATATTAAGAAAAAGCATGTGTGGTTTTCAAGATAATCTTGAAATTGCTGCCACACAACCTTCTCCAACACTTTAGTCACAAACAATGTTGGGGGCTTACATGAAGGATGACACTTGTGGCCCAGTGGCTGTTGGATGGACTGGTAAGCAGTTGGTGATTTCCCTCAGAAGATGAGGGGTAGTGACCCTCATAAGGCTGGTAGGGCAACTGTGGCTTTTGGTAGTTTTTTAGTAAGAGACTGTATTAAGACAAAATTGAAAAAGCAGGACTTTTGTGCAGGGCCGGCTTTAGCACTTGTGGCGCCCGGTTCAACAATTGTTTTGAGGCCTGCCACTGACTTTTGTCTCCATGGATTCCCTCATTACCGCCCTCCAACAGTGCCCATCATCTCTCCATAGCTCCCTCATATGCACTTCCTTTTTTTATAGTGCTACTTCTACCAGTGTATTTACATCACACATAGTTTATACAGAGACAACGAGTCATAAGTGTGTAAACCAGTCTATAGGAAATGTTACATAAAACAATGAGGGTTACAAGGTGTAGGAATCACATAGTAGTAGCAGTATATTTTAAGATTGCTTAGTCTGGAGAAGCACAAACGTAGGATTTAAAACGTACCACAGTAGTTGGGGTTGGCTCTACTAATAAGAATGTATTTTCTACACAAATGAACCCTTTTAAGCATAACTAGGGTAATTAAAGTATCAGGGAAAAAACATAACGTTTAACCCATACCATGCAGTTTCCATGCCACTCTATGATGACAGTTTATAGGTCACTCTGCTATATTGGAATTGGAATTTATGACATGTAAGTAAAAAAGGCTCTCTGTGACAAAAGCAGCAACCCACTGAGCTACCAACAGAAAAAACAGTTCTGCAATCTGTATGGTACAGGTTCTGTGCAGCAGGTGTATTAACCCTCTTCTCTACTTTATGATGAGTCAAACCTGCCACTAGAGAAAATACCAAAGTTATCTTAAAATTATTATTGTTGCCTGAAACCTGCTGGACAGACAAGGAGCTCTGCAGCAGGCGCTTTTAAACCCATACGTTATTTCTAAACAGAGCACCCCTGAGCTCACTGGCAAGTGTGGGTGCACTGATCGCAAGGCTCTAAAGCCTGCCCTGAATATGTGCCTGGTATGGAGTTCACACAACATATATTTCACTGATGTGATGTGAATTTTTAGCAAGGAGTAAATTGGAATGTGAATGAATTAAATGCATCAATTAAACAGAGGGTGTTTAAAGAAATGATGGGAGTTTTTGAAGACTGAAATTACCTGTTTGCAAGTGACCAATATTGTTTATTGTTAGTGGTGTTTTTTTCAGCAACTGGGTTATTAGGTCTTTCTTTTACACCAAAAATGATCTCAATTAGGGGGTGACCTTAATGCACAAAAGAAACATCTGTGTTTGTAAGAAAACTATGACCCATGATAAGGGACAGTGGGCTATTGCAAGGCTCAGTATAGGGGAGTAAGAGCTTGTCTGCTGAGTCTTTGACCCTAATAAATATGATGTGAGTATGTTCTTGCAATTCCTACTCTAGCTACCAAAACGGCAAGAACCATATGTATTATGTGGAGATCTCAACTTTCCTTTAATGCCCTCATACATAATTGTATTAAGTAGGGTATTAATGAATTTGGGGGTATTCATTGGGAAAGTCTACTCAACAGTCTACCAGCTACATGAATCATTCGATCTGATTGATAGTTGGCAGAGGTGATTGGTTATACTATTTTGTCATCCTGAATCATTTTTAATGGTTGGATACACTTCTCTGTTCATGGAGAATCTTAAATGTTGCCCAGTTTACTTTTCATCCAGAGACAGTATCGGATCACAATTTAGTTTTTTGTGAAATAGCCTTGTGAAGGATATTGTCATTAAGGCCATTGGATTTAGACTTTCAAGGTCTCCCTTATACTAAATCCAGAGTATAAAAGGCAAATGACGTCTGTTACATGAGGATTTATTCTCAAAAATCTTGGTTCGCTGCATGAAGTCTGGTGTGGGATATGTTGATGGCAATCTTACAGGGTGCAAGCTTAAGTTTTTCTGTTCAGAAAAAATTGAAAATACTGCTTGCAGCAGGTGGCTTTTAGGATCCAACTAATGTGTTTAGAGAGTAGAAAAGCATACCTGGTTTGGTGGGAACTTGTTGGGGGGGAGCAATAAGTGGTGTACAAACAGATGACTGCGACTCATTCCCTACTACACAAAAATGTTACAGCTAAAGGTTTTGAAGTCTAGTAAGACAATAGGTAAGATTTGTACCTCTCACTCTGAAGTAACAGGAAATTCAGAACTCAAAAGGTAGGGTTATGATAAAGAGGTGAACAAATGGGAGGAATCTGGTTCAATAGTGTCATTATCCATGGGATTTTACTCTGAGCGGGAAGACTTGGATAGAAAATTAATGTGTGCAGCAGAGAGGATAGGCTGCAGAGGTTTTTGTCTGAAGTAAGTCCTGCATTGAAGCAAACCTTTATCCTGGGGGAGGTTGACCAGGGGGTTCATGGACTACCAAATAGGAAAGCAGCTCGGGTGAAGTTTTCTATGCTATTTCTTTCTGAGATTAACCCAGCCTTTTTAGATCTAGCTAACAGTATGTAACCTCAGCAGCAGTCCGTGCAGGTAAGTGCGTTGGGCCGGGGGGGATGTTGACAGACAACGGAATAGAATTTATTTAATTTTCCCTATTCCGCCGTCTGTCAACTTCCCGCCCCACCCCTGCCCCACCCTACCGCGCTTACCTGCATGGAGCGCCACTGTGTGACCTAAAGGCAAAGCCATAGCATCATGAAATGAGACTAATATTGCAATATTCCTGAAGAAAGCCAAAATCCAAAGAGATGAGTGTCATATCACACAAAATATTTTATTACTGCTTATCAATAGCTTTATTCTAAACTTTTGGCTAACTACTCTGGTAAAGTTACATTTTTGTTAGTCTTAGAATTAACATGGGTTCATCCACATGCATGACGCTACATGCCATGTACATATTATGGCCACAGCTTTGATTTTGACACTGGTCGAAATTTCACAGCTGGGATGATCCTGTCATATGTGGAGAAAGCATTCAACAGGGTCTCCTTGACCTTTCTGTTGCTGGTATTGAAGAAAGTTGGATTAGATCCTATTGTAATAGTTCTAAATTAGTTCTAAATATCTAAAACCTGTTTTTTTTAAATAATTGGAGGTACTGTAGATGCTAGAATTCTTAACATCTGGTGTAACTAATGTTTCGTCCTCCCCTTTATTAGAATTTATGATTGTCCAGTAAGGAACAGGTCTTAAAATTAGGAATCTCTGTGCCACCTTTAATCACATAATGGTAGACGGGCGTACCCAGTCATCAAACAGATGGGCTGAGCAACTGGATGTGTTGGTCAGGGAGGGCGACCTTATGGATAGTTGTACAAATTGTCATGGGCTTGTCAATACTGCCAATGTAAAGCAACAGCATGGCAAAACTGTTAATGATTTTTACTACACATTGCTTGGGGCTTTAATTTGAATTCCTGCTACCCTGGAGGTGGCTCTGAAGAAGGGAACAAAAGTTTGTGTCTTTTCACAACCTGAGTGAACGCTAACATGCCATTTTTCAGGAACTGGTGTATTCACTTGCAACAATATTACACCATCAACTAAGTTGGTCATGTTAGGTTACACTAAATATATCAATGCTGAGGTAGAAGGAGCCTTGCTTGTGGCCATTTTAATAGCGAACTTGTGTATCACCAGATGCTGGCCAGATAATGAGTCTCTGTATTTTCTTCTCTGGTTGAACAGCTTTAGGGCAATATTCGTAGGCAGCTAATCAAAAATAATTTATATGAGAAAAGGCATGAAAAGTGAATTTCCCTAATGCTGCATATGAATGTTGCAATGCAAGGGCTAGAAAATAGGTGTAAATCAGTAAGCAATGTGTATGAATACTGTATATATTCACATCTTATCTATGGAACACTTTCATGGCATGAAACTTACTTCTACGCTCATTTTTTAGAAGAAGTAGTTACTTTCCCCAATTCAAAACCATATTTCATACTTTGCCTGACTCACTTTTTTGCCCATACTTTTTTAATCAGCCTTTTTGTATTTGAATGTTCACAGGGAGCAGTTTACTTGCACTCTACAGTTCTTTAAGTTTTAAAAAGACTTTATTTGATAAATATGCAGAACATAATACAATAGGATATGTAATAGTCCATAAGCATATAATAATAATTTTTAAGACATGAAGGAGAAGAACTGAAAAGAGAGGGAAAGAGAGAGAGGGAAAAAAGGGGGGGGGGTCATATGCCATCAAACAAAGCAAACAATTACAGAATAATATTCCTAAAATGCATAAATATAAGAATGAACCAATAGAATACAATTATGAAATAACAAAGTGTATAAAACATTCATGGAGGTTTAGGTACTTCTTCAATATACGGGTTGCGTGAATATGACTTATTAGCAGAAGAATCTAAGACATTTTTAATAGGTAACCAGAGGAGATCCCTTTTAATCGCAAGAGCAACAGGATGTACATATGCTCTATCCAGTCTGTGATTATAGCACACTCCATACCACCAAGCCTGAAAAGATACAGAAGACGCCTCTTTCCATGACCTAGTGATCGGCTGAAAGGCAATAGCAAGTAGTAAATCAATTATATGTAAATCGCTGGGTTGAGATGACCAAACCTCTGAAATGCTCCCTAGAAAGGTATGAGTTGGAGAAAAAGGGACATGTGTGTGAAAAATAGAGTTTATCTGTTGCCAGACTCGTGTCCAAAAGTTATGAATTGAGGACATTCAAATAACATGTGTTTAAGATCTGCTGGAGACACGGAACATGACCAACAAGTAGGGGAAGTATTGGGGTTCATTCTGTGTAATTTGGCAGGTGTAATTAAGAGTCTATTATAAATAAAAGATAACGTTTGGGTGGTATTTGCTGCTCTAGAAGATTTCCTTATTTTAGTCCAAATTTTATTCCCTACTGGAATTGAAAAGGAAGACTGCAGATCAGACTCCCAATAGCATTCTACCTCTGACTTATTTCGAGAAGTGGGAAAGGAAGTGAAATGTTTATAAATTTGAGATGCAGAAGGAAAATTACACAAAATTGACTTTATATCAGGTGAAGAATGACTGAGGGTAAGATTAGAGGATAATTTATTATAAGAGGATTGAATCACTGCAACTAAAGACATGTACTTGGATTGATATGAGGAGGGGAAAGAAAAGCGAGCTTGAGCTACCGAAAAAGGAACACAGACTCCTTCTTGAAAAAGTTGATGAGTCCATCTAAGTACGTTGGCTAGCCAACCTTTCCAGAAAACAAATTTGTTATTGCTTTTGGTATGTTTGTTATACCAAAATGATGAGTTTAAAAACTTCATTTGTTCACTTTGAGAAAGATTAAAAATGGCTCGAAAACTTTACGAATATTCTTAAGAATAGGAAAAGATAGTGTTAAGGGGGTATGAGAAAGAGAAATATATTCCTCAAAAGAGAAAGGATGAAAGAAAGACTTTTCAAGGTCTACCCACGAAGGAGAAGTTATAGGATCATTTTCTGACAATAGAGAGGAAGATTGTTTAAGAAAGAAAGCAGTATGGTAAGAATGAAAATCTGAAAAATTAACCCCTCCCATATGTTTAGGTCTTTTAAGTTTACAGATAGACATTCTAGCTTTTTTATTGTGCCATAAAAACTTTGATAAAATACTATATAATTTCTTATAATGAGAGTTAGGAATATTGATCAGAATATTGGATAAATAGAACAAAATTATAGGAACTAACATAATTTTTATAGTATCTAAACGACCCCACCATGATAAATATAAGGGGTGCCTTCGAGATGTAAATGAAATTAATATTGATTGTAACTCTTGCAGATTAAAAGTGGCAGTTTCTTTAACAGAGGCCTTAAACCGTAGTCCAACATATTTAATTTTATCTGGGTTCCAGTGGAAAGAAGAAGAAGCGAAATCTGCATGAAAACATAACTTATTTAAAGGAAGTTTTTCACACTAATCCGCATTTCGTTTATAACCTGAGACGAAAGCAAAATTATCCACTTCTGTCAAAAATGCTGGTAAGGATGATTGCGGCTGAGAGATAAAAAGTAGGATGTCGTCTGCATAAACTGAAAGTTTTAAGTATTTATCACCAAATAGAAAACCTCTAATGTCTGTATTCATCCGAAATTGTATTAAAAATGGTTCCAAGGCAAGAATAAACAATAAAGGAGATAAGAGACAACCATGTCTGACACCTCTATAAAGAGAAAACGACGAAGATACGAGTCCATTAGCTAGAATTGAGGATTTGGGAGAAGAATATAATAGAGAAACATACTTAATAAATTTCTAACCAAGACAGTGTAGAAAAAATAAAGGGCCAACTAACTCTATCAAATGCTTTCTCAGCATCTAACAAAACTGCTGCTAACGACTGTTTATATGTCATAGATTTCCTGATGACATAGAAGAATAACCTAGTATTATCAAATAGATGTCTACCCTTAATAAAACTACATTGCTCCTTCCCAATCAGATGAGGCAATAAAGAATCCAACCAGAGCGCAATTATTTTATAGTCTAAATTGATTAAAGAAATAGGTCAGTAGTTTTTGCATAAAGAATGATCCTTATTTTCTTTAGGGAGAAGACATATTAAAGCCTCTTGAAAGGACCCATTAGATTTCTGGATAGATATAAAGTAAAGAAATAATTGATGCAGCTTAGGAATAAGAATTTTAGAGAAATGTGCATAAAACTCTACAGTAAATCCATCAGGTCCTGGAGCCTTTCTTTTTTTATAGCTTGAATAGCCATATGAATATCACTAATCTGAATGTCATAGTCTAATGGAGAGAAATCCACATTAAGAGAGGTAGGAGTAATGGAGGATAAGTATTTAAGAATATCTTCTTGACAAGGATAAGATTCAAGAGTATAAAGATTTTGAAAAAATTTAGTAAACTCTATGAGAATATCTTCATTTGTATGAACAGTAGTATTTGTAGAAGTCAGAAGCGACTCAATCTTGGTGTGTTCTTTTTTAATCTTAAAATAATTAGCAAGAAGTTTCCCTGCTTTATTTTGGCCGCCATAATATTTAGCACTAGGTTTGAGCAAATACGAATTAACCATATCAGTGGAGAGTCTATTAAAAGCAAATGTGGCTTTAATAAGTTCTTCAAGGGCAGCTTTAGAATTTGTAGAATAAAAAGAATGCTCTAATTGTTTGATACATGAGTTAAGTAATTGCATAGTCTTAGAAGAAGATTTCTTTTTCTGGGCTACAAAAGAAATAATGAAATCTCTAGAGGCAACCTTAAAAGTGTCCCAAATAATTTGAGGAGAACTATCTGGGTTTTCATTTTCTAGAAAAAATGTGTTTGCAAATTTATGAAAACCTTGGGTGAAATTAGGGTCCAAAAGAAGAGAATTGTTGAATCTCCATCTCCTAATTCCCTGAATAGGTGGAAGTAAGTCTAAGTCCAATGAGACAGGGGCATGGTCTGAAATTAATATGGAGCCTATATCAGAGGGAAATACATGTTGTGTAAGAGCTTTAGAAATAAACAAGTAATCAATTTGAGGTTGAGAAAAATGAACAGGAGAGAAAAAAGTATATTCCTGAAGAGTGTAGTTACATAATCTCCAGGCATCAACATCTTTGATGTATGGTAGATGTAAATTTAGCATTTACATGCGAAGGAATACATTTGGATTTAGAACGTCTATCTATAATGGGATCAATACCATGTTACAGGCCCCACCGACTAATAGATAATCATCACTATACAACATTAATGAAGACAATGAAGTCAATCCACTCAGGGGCCCCCACGGACCCCTGCCCCCACCACATCTTCAACAGAGCCGCCGACACCATCGCACCCATGCTCCGCCACACCATCAACCGCTCCCTGGCGACCGCCACGTTCCCCGACGACTGGAAACACGCAGAGATCAACCCCCTCCTAAAGAAACTCTCAGCGGACCCCACCGACCTCAAAAACTACAGACCCATCTCCCTGCTCCCGTTCCCAGTGAAAGTCATCGAGAAAGCCATCAACAGCCAACTCGCCACATTCATTGAAGAACACAACATCCTCGACTCCTCCCAATCCGGCTTCAGAAAAAACCACAGTACGGAAACCGCCCTCCTCGCCGCAACAGACGACATCTGCACCCTACTGGACAAAGGAGAAACAGTAGCCCTCATCCTCCTCGACCTATCAGCGGCGTTCGACACAGTCTCCCACTGCACCCTAATACGCAGACCCTACGACGCAGGAATCCAGGACAAGGCCCTCGACTGGATCCGCTCCTTCCTCTCCGGCAGGACGCAGCGGGTCAGACTCCCCCCTTTCCTCTCGGACCCCACACCTACCACCTGCGGAGTCCCCCAGGGCTCCTCTCTCAGCCCGACGCTCTTCAACATCTACATGGCTCCACTCGCCCCCATCGTCAGAACCTACGGACTCAACATCGTGTCATACGCAGACGACACCCAGCTCATCCTCTCCCTATCCAACAAGCCCAACACCGCCAGACGCAACTTTCGAGAAGGCATGGAAGCCGTCGCCAAATGGATGAAAAACAGCTGCCTACAACTAAACACCAACAAAACAGAAGTACTCATCATGGGCCCAAACCCCGATGCCTGGAGCGACACCTGGTGGCCCCCGCCCTCGGAAACCCGCCAACCCCCACGGACCACGCACGCAACCTGGGAATCATCCTGGACTCCGAGCTCAAAATGGACCGCCAGATCAACTCTGTCTCGTCTTCCTGCTTCCACACCCTCCGCCTCCTTCGTAAGACCTTCAAATGGATCCCCTCGAACACCGAAAGACCGTCACTCACGCCCTGGTCACCAGCAGACTCCACTACGGCAACGCACTCTACGCCGGAATAAACAAAAACCTCACCCGCAAGCTACAGAACATCCAGAACGCCGCCGCAAGACTGGTCCTCAACCTGCCAAAACACTGCCACATCTCCCAGCACCTGCGCACACTCCACTGGCTCCCTGTCAAGGCGAGAATCACCTTCAAGATGCTCACCCACGCACACAAGGCCCTCCACGGCACCGGACCAGCATACCTGAACAGCCGACTCAAATTCCACGCACCCCAAAGGACCCTACGATCAGCCCAGCTCTCCTACGCCGTGGTCCCCCGCACCAGAAAGACCAGATCGGGAGGCCGCTCCTTCTCCTTCCTCGCGGCCAAAGCATGGAACGCCCTTCCGCTCCACCTCAGACAGACAACATCGCTCCCCATCTTCGCAAGAAACCTCAGAACCTGGCTTTTCGACAGACCCCCTCCTTGATGGATGGAACCTGAACCCCCCCCCCCCAGCGCCTTGAGACCCTTACGGGTGAGTAGTCGCGCTTTAACAAACCCCTGATTAATTTAGACAAAACCTGGGGCCAAAACAATTTATCAGAGTTAGAAGGAGCATATAAATTAAAAATGGTCATAGGTATTTTATTGACTAATAGGGAGGCGGAAACCCACCTACCATCATCATCAGCGTCTTGACCTATAATTCGAATATCTAAGCGTTTGTGACAGAGAATAGCTACACCATTACATTGCCCCTAACCAGGAGAAACAAAAATATGACCAACGCATTGACGTTTGACTTTAGAAATTTCCTTCTGGGTTACATGAATTTCTTGTAATAAAACAATGTCACCTTTCAGACCAGAAACCTGTGATAAAACCCTTTGACGTTTTATAGGTGATCCTAAACCTTTAACATTCCAAGATATAAATCTTGAAGTCATCTATATACTCAATAACAAGTGGAAAACTTTTTGCCAATAACAGCAACTAACAAAATGCAATAATATCATATAATAGGAATTAGCAAAGAACAGACAGCAAAATAATAGTAGAAATGGATAGTATATGAGAGAAAAGCATGTATATGAAATAAGAATGGATAGTTAATAAACAATGAGAAAAGGGAGAAAAGCAAAGGAAAAAGAAAAGAGAAAAAGAAAGAAGAGAAATATATAATATATATAAGGACAATTCAGAAAGAAAGTTACAAGAAGAGTATAAAATCGGAAAAAGAGGGAGCAAAAACCATAGCATAAAAAGGGTACAGAATAAACAAAAAGACATACCAGAGACATATTGTCAGAAGAGTCTTACTTGAAGTTATCCCAAGTACCTCACAGGAGCAGGATGACGAGCTTTTCCCAATGCCTCTCCAAGACTCCCTCCGCGCAACCAAGAAAAACTCTGGTCGCGCGAAAAAACTCCCAGGGGGGAAAGGGGTATGGGACAGAGAAGAGACAGCTGGTCTTCTTGTCTGGTGTCTTCTATCAACTACCTCAATGGTTTTCTGGCGCTGTTCACACTGTAAAGTTCAAACAACAATTACTAGAATACCTAGTTCACATTAAAATCAATTAAATAAGAATGTGTGTTTACCCTCTAGACCTTTATGCAACCTACCCTAGGGAGACCAAGCTATTGCCTCTCTTCTATTGGATGGTGTTATCTAGCACGTATATTTAATGCTGGAACACTGTGAAAGATCTTGACTTTCTATGAAAAGAATAACATAGCAATTATTTCCTAAACTTTTATTTTCTGTTCTTGCTCTTATCTATTTATTCTTTTAAAACTTTTATTAACCTTTCTTTTCTTGTTCTTCTTCTCTTAACACAGGTTTTAGAATATCCAAAATGTCAGCAGAAATGAGGAATCAGGTAAGGGTTTAGAATCGCTGATACTTATCGTGCATTATCAAACTAATATTTCTAGAACAGTAATTATCCTCATTACATGTAAACTTTAACTAAAAGCTTTTCTGTTGTCTTTTGCATTAGGGTAGTTGCGTGACTGGAACACTTTTCAACAGCCGCTGTCCTGAATTCCAATTGCCGGTAAGTTTGTAGCAAACTCAAACTGCTTCAGAAATTCTTCCGTGAATCTTCTATGAAGTCCGACGCGTAGGAATGCTGACTACCGCCGGTGAAATAAACGAGAACACGCCTTTCTACACTCACTCTAGACGCGACGAAAATTTAACACCTCCAATTGCCTCAACAGACTCGGTGAAGTGCGCAGTTTCGAGAGCCAGCGCGAGCCTCAGCTGTGCTCAAGGGCTCGCGCAAGTCACCGAGAGGCTGCAGCGTTGACCGCTCTTCAAGCGGCCATCTTAAGGCACCGCCTTCTAACTAAGGCGGACCAGGAAGGCTTGACCTGTACTTCTAGAGCCCTAGAAGCGTTACAACGACCCTTGAGCAAAGGAGCAGTGATAGCCCCCACGGACTGATCTGTTTTGGAGACCAGGTTCCTGACAGTACCCCTCCGCAAGGGGGGTTCCCCAAGCCTTGCCTTAAGGGGAAATTGTGCATGAAAGGTCTTGATTAATCTTGGAGCATGAACATTGGAGGAAGGCTCCCAAGATCTTTCCTCAGGACCATAGCCCTTCCAATCCACTAAGTAGTACGGCCTCTTGTTCTTCCACTTAGGGGCCGATTCCGATCTCGGCCGGTTGTGCTCCGAATCGGATTCGGATTTACCGGATCCGATTCGGAGCCCTGTTTCCCGACCGAATCGTACGCGGGTCCGGCCGAGCGAGTACGATGCAGGCACCCGCGAAATCTCCGACCGACTCGAACGCGGCTCCAACACGCTCCGACCGACTCGCATGGACACGACTCGCACCGCGCTATGGAGACGTTTCCCCGCCGGGTAAGTACGATGCGCGCCGCGACCACTCCGATCGACTCGCGCCGTCCGGCTCGACTAAGCTGTCGGAGCCGGACTTTTGGGGGTCCGCGTCGGACCCCCCTGTATGCGTAGGCGCGCGAGTCGCACACAGGGGGGACCCATGGGTCCCCCTACCTGTGCATGTACGCCGCGATGCGCATGGACGCGTACACGCTGTAGGGGCGCCCTTGACCGCCTTGCACCCATTGAGTCAATGGGAGCCCGCGTACGCGTCGTACGACAGGCTCCCATTGACTTCAATGGGAGTCCGACCGAATCGAGTCCGATCGCATGCGAACGCATCGTACTCATTCGGTCGGACTGCTAGGGTCCGATTCGGTCGGAATTCTCTCCGGGTCCGGCTCGGTCGGAGAGAATTCCGGCCCGAATCGGAATCGGCCCCATAGAGTCTAGAATTCTTTTAACCTCAAACTCATCCCCATAATCAGTTTGGATTGGTTTCGGAAGTGTTCTGGATCTAAGATGGGGTGAGGAACCTTTCAACAAGGAAACGTGAAAAACTGGATGAATTCGCAAGTGTGTAGGGAGTTTTAACTTATAAGTCATAGAATTTATCTTCTTTTCTACTTCAAAAGGGCCTATGAACCGAGGTTGGAACTTACGGTTCCCTTTAAGTCTCAAGTTCTTGGTACTGAGCCAAACCTTACTGCCGATTGAATATTCCTCTCCCAGCCTTCTCTTTCTGTCTGCATAACTCTTGTACAATTCTTTTGATTTCTCTAACGTTTCCTTAGCTGTTTCATGAATCTGATTTAAATGTAGCACAAACTCTTTAGCCGCTGGGACAGAGATTTCACTAGTGTTCATCATTAAGTTCGGGTGTCGGCCATAATTTAAATAGAATGGAGAATGACCTGTAGAACTATTTTTAGAATTATTGTGTGCAAATTCTGCTGCCCATAGAAGATCGGACCAATCCCCTTCTTGATCTAACAGAAACAGTCTGAGGTACTGTTCTAACTCCTGATTTGCCCTCTCAGTCTGCCCGTCAGTCTCTGGGTGATAACTAGTGGAGAACCTAGTGTCGATGTGTAAACCTGTAGTGAAGGCCTTCCAAAAGTGAGACAAGAACTGAGTACCACGGTCAGAAATGAGGACCTTAGGAATCCCATGTGATCTTACTACATTCAACCCAAATTGTATGGCCAATTCCTTAGCACTGGGGATGTTTTTTAGTGGGACAAAGTGGACCATCTTGGTAAAGGCGTCCACAAAAACTAGGATCGTGTTGTAACCCCGACTAGTAGGGAGGTCTACTATAAGATCCATGGTTACCGTATGCCACTTGTGAGGAGGCGTAGGTATCGGTTGTAGAAGCCCCTGAGGAGATTGTCGTTTGGGCTTTCCCTGAGCACAAATCCCACAACCTAATACATACTGCCTGATGTCTTTGGTCATGTTTGGCCACCAGAATTGTCTTTTAATCAGTTCTTCAGTCTTACTTATTCCCTTATGACCAGCCATAGGGTGATCATGACAGTCGTGCAAAATTCGTTCCTGTAATTCGGAAGTAGGTATAAAAAGAGCTCCTCCATGATAGGGTAAACCATTTTGGATTTCACGGGAAGGATCTGCCAAAACCCATTGCTGAGCTTCTGCTGGAGTAAGAGACCTCTTGACCTTTTCTTCTAAAGTCTCACTGGTAACAGCTCCCACAATTTTTGATTCTGGGATTATCTTTTGATCCTCGATGACCACCTTTTGATCTTCTGTTTCCAGTCTGGATAAGGCGTCAGCCTTTCCATTTTTGTTTCCAGGACGGTATGTAATCACAAAGTTATAATCTGCAAAGTAGAGAGACCACCTGAGTTGACGTGGAGTCAAGGTCCTTGCGGATTTTAAGAACTGCAGATTCTTATGGTCCGTATATACAGTCACTGTATGTCTGGCTCCCATCAAGTAATGCCTCCATTCCCTGAAAGCATCCTTGATAGCCAAAATCTCCTTCTCAGTGATCGTATAGTTGATTTCAGCAGGAAGAAGTTTTCGGGAGTGGTAAGCAACTGGATGCAGTTGACCAGTTTCCTTATGCCTCTGGGATAGAACACCTCCAATTGCTTGGTCTGACGCGTCGGTTTCCACATAAAAGGGCTCAGTGGGATCCGCATGCAGGAGAAAGGGCGCTGACGTGAAACTCTTTTTAAGGGACTGAAAGGCGGCTTCCGCTTCTTCTGACCAGATAAAAGGAATACCTTTCCTGAGCAGGTGAGTTATGGGAATTACCTTCTGAGAAAAGTCCTGAATAAATCTCCTGTAAAAATTTGCGAATCCAATAAATCGCTGTATTTCCTTTATTGTCACAGGAGATGGCCAATCCAGAACTGCCTTAATTTTTTTGATATCCATGGTAATTCCCTCAGGAGACAAAATGAAACCTAGGAAATCCACTGAGCGGACATGGAAAGCGCATTTTTCAAGCTTGACATATAGATGGTGTTCTCGCAGCTTTTCCAAGATTCCTTTAACGTGTTCAAGATGTTCGCCTTCAGATGCAGTGTAAATCAAAATGTCATCAATATATACAATTGCACACTGGTCTATATATTGGCTCAAAACATCGTTTATAAAATACTGGAAAGCAGCCGGAGCATTGCAGAGACCGTAGGGCATAACCTGATATTCGTACAAACCAAACTTGGTCCTGAACGCGGTCTTCCATTCATCACCCTCCCTAACCTGGATTAGATGATATGCTCCTCTCAGGTCGAGTTTAGTATAGATTTGGGCCCCTTTCACCTGATCCAGAAGTACAGAAATCAGGGGCAACGGATATCTGTTCTTGATAGTGATTCTGTTCAGGGCGTGATAGTCTATACAAGTTCGAAGGTCGCCCTCTTCTTTCTAAGGGACAAAAAATAGTGGCGAGGAGACTGGAGACTGAGACAGTCGGATGAAACCGTTCTTTAAGTAGGTCTGAATATATTCTTTCAAATAAGTGTCCTCTTTCTCAGTCAACGCGTAGACTCTACTGCATGGGAGGTTCGCTCCTGGCTCCAACTCGATTTTGCAATCATAAGGTCGATGAGGAGGAAGCTGCTCGGCATTGACTTCACTGAAAACATCCCCATATTCCCGATACATCTCTGGAATCTCTTCGGTATGAATTAAGCACACTGATGCCCCATTCTCACACAGACAGGCAGCTAGACTAGATTCCTTGGCTTGGTCCGGATCAAGAAAACAAGACTCCCTGCAGAATTCGGAGTTCATCTTAATAGATCTTTTCTCCCAATCAATTTGAGGATTGTGTTCTGTTAACCAAGGAAGTCCTAAGATTAATTGGAACTGCGGCGCAACAATTAAGTTAAACTGTATGTTCTCTCGATGGCCATCTGGGAGGACAAGTTTTACTTTTTCGGTGTGGCTAACTATAGGGCCGGAAGAGAGGTTAGTCCCATCTACGGCTCGTACTTCTTCACTCTTAGTCTTCCGAATTGCGTGCAATCCTATCCTTGAGGCAAATTTAATGTCGCAGAAATTTCTGCTAGCTCCAGAATCAATCATCACCGAGATATCAGATTGGATAGTACTCCTGAACTTCAAGGTTACTGGTAGGGTTAAATGAGGAGCAGAAGATTGTAGTGTGTTTGCCAATAAATGGGCCTCTGGAGTTGTATTTACTTTAGCATCCACCAGTCCAACCCCTCCTACTGGTGGTGCCTCAAGTTTTCCTTCGGTGAAGTTTTAGGCTTCCTTGGGCAGACCTTGACAAAGTGTCCACTGATCCCACAGTACATGCAGAGGTTATTGGCTCTCCTCTTCTCCTTTTCTTCTTTCGACAGGGGTCCCCTCACAGCTCCAATCTGCATAGGTTCTACCGACTGGGTGCTCTCTGCTGACCTAGTTCCTTCAGATCTCATCCGGTCAAATCTTGGAACACTCAGGCGAAACTCTCTCCTTTTCTCTCCCTTCCGTTCCGACTGTCGATAATCTAATTCTAAGACCAAATCAATGAGGGCGGAAACTTCCATAGGTCGATTTGGAATCTGGGACAGAGCATCTTTCAGTTCGTCCTTCAAGCCCCTATAAAATAGCGCAGCTCTTTTATTCTCTGGCCAGTCCGTTTCCACGATAAGCTTATTAAACTGCGCCAGGTAAGCAACTAATTCTCTGTTTCCTTGCCTTAACTCCAGCAACTCATTGTCTGTGGCTTGGGACACTCTTCTCCGATCGAAGATCCGCAGGAATTCTTTTTTGAATTCGTCAAAATCATATAGGATAGTTGAATCCTTGGAGACCAGTGGCAATGACCAGGCAGCAGCATCTCCACTTAAGTATGACAGAACAAAGGCTACCCGGGATTGTGCATCAGGGAAAATGGCAGGCCGACACATGAAATGCAAAGAGCACTGTGTAAGAAAGATCTGAGCCTTTTGAGGGTCACCACTAAAACGTTCTGGTGGAGCTAACGGTATTACTGGGGACAAGGAGTGTATAACCTGTGTAGTGCTCTTAGAATGTAGTGAAGGGGTGGAACTACTTGTTTGGGCATTCGGAGACAGGGGAGAAAAACTGGTGCCTGCGAAATACCCATCCACTTTGCTAGCTAAATCTATGGTTTCCCTCCTGGAGGCCAGTAAGTCTTGTCTTAGGGCTTTGTTCTCTTCTCTTACAGCTAGCAATTCTTTTTGAATGACTTTCAAAACCCCCCCTAAACTCTTCAAATCAATTCCCTCGGCCATTCTGCTCAGGTGAGAAAAGATTTCGTGGGCACTTCACTCTGTCAGAAGAGTCTTACTTGAAGTTATCCCAAGTACCTCACAGGAGCAGGATGACAAGCTTTTCCCAATGCCTCTCCAAGACTCCCTCCGCGCCACCAAGAAAAACTCTGGTCGCGCGAAAGAACTTCCAGGGGGGAAAGGGGTATGGAACAGAGAAGAGACAGCTGGTCTTCTTGTCTGGTGTCTTCTATCAACTACCTCAATGGTTTTCTGGCGCTGTTCACACTGTAAAGTTCAAACAACAATTACTAGAATACCTAATTCACATTAAAATCAATTAAATAAGAATGTGTGTTTACCCTCTAGACCTTTATGCAACCTACCCTAGGGAGACCAAGCTATTGCCTCTCTTCTATTGGATGGTGTTATCTAGCACGTATATTTAATGCTGGAACACTGTGAAAGATCTTGACTTTCTATGAAAAGAATAACATAGCAATTATTTCCTAAACTTTTATTTTCTGTTCTTGCTCTTATCTATTTATTCTTTTAAAACTTTTATTAACCTTTCTTTTCTTGTTCTTCTTCTCTTAACATAGGTTTTAGAATATCCAAAATGTCAGCAGAAATGAGGAATCAGGTAAGGGTTTAGAATCGCTGATACTTATCGTGCATTATCAAACTAATATTTCTAGAACAGTAATTATCCTCATTACATGTAAACTTTAACTAAAAGCTTTTCTGTTGTCTTTTGCATTAGGGTACTTGCGTGACTGGAACACTTTTCAACAGCCGCTGTCCTGAATTCCAATTGCCGGTAAGTTTGTAGCAAACTCAAACTGCTTCAGAAATTCTTCAGTGAATCTTCTATGAAGTCCGACGCGTAGGAATGTACCGCCGGTGAAATAAACGAGAACAAGCCTTTCTACACTCACTCTAGACGCGGCGAAAATCTAACACCTCCAATTGCCTCAACAGACTCGGTGAAGTGCGCAGTTTCGAGAGCCAGCGCGAGCCTCAGCTGTGCTCAAGGGCTCGCGCAAATCACCGAGAGGCTGCAGCTCTGACCGCTCTTCAAGAGGCCATCTTAAGGCACCGCCTTCTAACTAAGGCGGACCAGGATGGCTTGACCTGTACTTCTAGAGCCCTAGAAGCGTTACAACGACCCTTGAGCAAAGGAGCAGTGATAGCCCCCACGGACAGATCTGTTTTGGAGACCAGGTTCCTGACACATATAATGAAAACGGGGGTGGTAGAACCACATAAGGAAGACGACACATCCAACCAGGAAACTCCAGGACGGAACCGGGGAAAGAAAACATCATCCAGACGGGATAAACCACACACTGAGGAACCATGAGGACCGCACCTAAAATAAGGGAAGAAAATATGTTATAAGAGGAACACGATAAGACATTAGAAGAACATAAGAGTAGGAGGAAGAATACATATATAAACAAATTAACAAAACAATCAAATGGTAGATGAACGGGCAACTTCCATCTCCTCTTCTTTACAGTTGTCCAAGAATTGCTTTAGAAGCTCAGGATCTTCATAATTCCTAGTTTTATTTTTATAAGTCACCTTAAAGAGGCAAGGATGGAAAAGACCATATCTGGCATTCAAGTTCCGAAGCACAGGTCGCATGTCCAAGAATTTCTTCCTCCTGTCCGCCGTTGCCTTAGCATAGTCTCGATAAAATAAAAGAGCAGATCCCTGCCAAGAAATTTTGCCTTTACGTTTTGCTGCCTGTAAAACTTTAAGCAAATCAGTATATTCCCCCCCAAAAAAGAATAACGCCTCTTGGCTTATTGGACGAAGATGTTGTTCGCATCATACGACCTAGATGGTGTGCTCTCTGTGTGTTCATTGTTGGAGTTTCAGGAAAACCAAGTAGTTTTGGGAGGAATGTTTGAAAAAAGGAGAGAGGATCAGAACCTTCAAGTCCTTCCACAAGACCATAAATACGCAAGTTGTTACGTCTGTTGCGGTTTTCCAAGTTTTCCACTTGTTGTTTAAGAAGCGAAATCTCCATATGCATAGAAGGTAATTGGTTCACAACAGTTTGGACAGAATCAACTCAGTTCTCTATTTGATAAATGTTTTGTTCTATATTGGACCATTTGTCATCGAGATGCTGAAGATGAATGTTTGCTTCCTCCATTGAAGGTTTGAGTGTACGTATCTCTTCAAGAATTAACTCCATAGATATCGGTGGTGGAGATATAGCAGGAGAAGGTGGGTCCTTTTTAACTCGTTCACCTGATGAAGATGCCGAAGAGGAGGGCAACTTGGGCACGAGTTTAGAAGCATGACGAGAAGTATTAGGCAATATAGAACCTACAGGAAGGGATGCACTTTGCTCTGGCTCTTCCATATTATCTTGAAGAATACTAAAAGGGTTATAGTCTGCAAACAATGTAGAATCAGGAGAACCTTCAACACTACAACGAGTAGATCTTATTATTGCCATGAACAATGCAGTATCTGAAACACTTCTGTGAATAAATTAATGAATGAACAAATAATGTCTCGACTGAAGTAGAATAAATCTCAGGGAATTCCTTGAAAAAATACACTAAAAAGTCCATTCTTGACTAGTAGTAAAAGCCACAAAAAGAATATGAGATAAGCAGTAAAGGTTTAAAAAAAAAAAAATGTGTAGTCATTTATGAAGATCCATCTGCAACTTGTAGAGGGAGAATGAATAACACCTTCATGTGTTATGACAGCAAGGAGAAACTTGTAGACGCTATAAAAAAGTGTCACATCATTAGATTGTTTGAAGTTGTGAGGAGAGGAGCGTCCGAGGCGGCGAACAGTAAAAACAAAAAAAACAAAAAATGGCGGACACGTGACTTGCGAGGGAAACGCGACCGACAGACAAAGACAAAATATGCTTGTTCTCACTCACTCCAGGTATTCCTCTTAGCTTGCAAGTAGGCAGGAGCCTTTCAAGGCCCCAAGAAATCCATTTTAGATGCGGCAAGATAGACTGCGCCGCCTGGAGACTTCTCGTTCCTCCGGTCCGCGGCGGAGCCTCAGGCAAAGGCGGCCATCTTCAACGGTGCCAAAGCCATGCCCCCAAGCACTCTACAGTTCTCAGCATGAAATGTCCTGTAGTTTAGGGCTGTAGTCTGGAGTATCGAGCTCAGGAATATCTTGATACTTTAATATTGTAGCCGAAATATCGAGGAACAAAAACTGGAAATGTAAGTGCATATATGGAAGTATAGATTTACTATTTTTAACTCCACATCTACGTTCCTTGCAGATACATATATATGGTAAAGTTACGAATATGTAGAGTTAGGTATAAAAAATCTTTACATACTTACCAGTCGATTTCTTTTGTCCTCAATATTTTGACTACGATATTAAGGTACTACGATGTTCCTGGCTCCATATTCAGGATCCTCACTGTAGTTTAGTTCTAGTGTAGTCATTACTATTCTTTACACTTCCATTGTTTCCCCAAATGTGTCGCAGTCAAATAAAATGATAATTCATTGTGGCACCAAATATTTTGTAATCAAAATGCGGTGCAGACAAAATATGACTAACAAATTTTGTGATTCTAAAAATAATTTTGGCTCATTATTCAAGCTCTTTTTTTTATCATAGATCTTCACAAGCAGAAAATGCTTGTCAAGATAGGACATTAAAACCATTAAAGTCATTTATATGGGCCGACTTCCTTTTTCTGAAGGCAAATTGCAAGAAAGCACATTTGCTTTAGTAATGCAAAACTGAAAACAAGATGCAGAATGTCACATGACTAATGGTACTCTTCAGTATACAGCATAGCACACTGTTAATGGCCTATATATGTATTGAAATGTCCAGCATTCCTCTATGCGGTCAGAAATTATATAGTACATATTTGGAGAGCAACATCATTTGTCTGCTTTTTTGTGTGTATAGTAAATACACAACAACCTCCTAACATTATTGCAAAAAGAAATTGCCACTGCGCCAATAAAAGTCTTTCTAGTTGCCTCTTTTCCTATCTAGTGGACAATAGCAGACCCTATACGATCTGCAGTTGCGTCCTATTTATTACTGCCAATTATCAATGGCTGTAAAACAGAATGGTACCGCCACTTTTGCGCCGCCAGAATGTCACTTTTTTGACGTTCCGGTGGGGCAATGTGCCACGGCATATTTATATGGCCAAGTAAAGACACTTTACATGGCTTTTCATGGCCTTATAAATATGTGCCACTTTCACGCAGAAAACTGCATGAGAGGGGCGTTCCATGGGTGTTGCTGTGGGTGTTCCCACGCAACACCCATGGAACCTGACACATTCCCAGATTTACGAGAAATCGTAAACCTGGTAATACGTCAGAACTTAACGCCACCCCAGGGGTGGTGTTAGGGAGGCGCAACGAGGAGAAATGTTTTTATTTCTCCTCGTGTTTTCCTTTTTCTATGTGTGCTGCATTCTTCAGCACACATAGAAAAAGGAAATCGCCTCTTGTGATTGATTTTGTGTAGGAAGGGCTCCCTTCCTACACAAAATCAATCATCCCCGCAGCGCAGGCACCCTTGCACCATGGTGCAAGAGTGCCTGCGTTGGCACATGGCAGCCCATTGTGCGCCGGCGCTGGGGAAAAGGACAGGAATGTGCCGTATCACATAGATACGGTGCATTCCTGCCCTTTTTTTGACGCAGGGCAGCGCAGCAAGATTCCTTGTGGCGCTGCCCTATGCCAAAACCTCATAAATGAGGCCCAATGTTGTCGTTTAGGGTTTGCCGTAAAGATAAGAACATAGAAACAATAAGGTCTGCAAATACCCAGCCAAAAACGCCTCAACCACGAAATAAGTTGTATCATGATTTATTAATGTGAACGAGGAAACGATGACCACTTTGTTTACTACTACATGGGACATCAGATCCTGACAAAAACCTGATTATGGATGGGGGAGTGATGTTTTATATGGAGGGTGCAAAGTGTGTACCAGTGGTTGGAAAAATAAAATGTAACCAATATTATAAGTGTTTGGTAATAGCTTAGTGACTACATGTAAGGGGTACCCATCACTGTTCCAGAAAGAAAATCCCACAATAAAGCAACAATGCATGATGAGTAGAAAAATAGAAAATCAAAGTGTCTGAAAGGTGATGGAAAATGTTATTAAACAATTAGTGGTTAGATGTAGGAGAATTATAAAAATAAGGCAAATGTGTATGAATATACACCGTGCGCAGTGCATGAGTGGGTTGCAATAAGATGTGCATGAGTGGGTGCAATAAGATGATGCTTTTTATGTGGTGTTAGTGCAAAAAATATGAGTTGAGAATGGTTGTTCAGTATGCTTATAATTGGTTGGTAGTAGTAGAAAGTGTATAGAATGTGTGTCAAGCAAATTGTTTTGGGTGGTTATTAGTAATTAGTATGTACTAGTGTTTGTTAGCAAGAATTGTTTAGGTTGTATGAGTTGCTTGCTAGCAATGTGGGGAGACGATGTGGCTTAACAGCTAGAGCGACCGACTTTGAAGCTGGGGAACCAGATTCGAGTCTCGCAGGAGGCTCAAACATTCTGTGTTTCTGTGCAAATAACTCAATCTCCCTGTGCCTAAAAAAAATGTATCTGTCTGTCTGTAATGGAACTGGTGTTCATGAAAGGACTCTGATATCTTCGGGTCGAGTTCATGCTATATATAACTGCAAAAAAAGTGTTAATATAGACACACAGTTAATATTTCTGTTGCTATTTTAAGAAAGTGTACATGCTTGGTCATCTCAGCATTGTCAGCAAAAAAAAAAAGCTCCATCAATATGTTATCATAACAGCAAAGCAAAGCAAATGAACATGCAAGATTAGTGAATAACACTCTGGGCCCTATTCACAAACTGTTTTGTAGTATGTTTTATAGTTCTACAAAACATACTAAAAAATGTTATTCACAAACCTATGGATAAAGTGCACACCCTCGCCTTGACTATTATTTGTCGGCACACATAAGTATATGTTTTAATAGTAAATGTTGTAGGACAGACAGGAGTGGCTGAAAATAGGGAATACTTACCAGCAGCGGCTGGCACGGATCGTCGCTTCCTTGCTGCATCTTTCCTCGTAGTCCCTCGCTCTGGCCGGAACAATGCCTTGTGATTGGTCTGAGCACCGTGGTTCGTCGCTCAGACGCTGACTGGGAGCCTGGGCATGTTCTCCACGTAGGCTGTAATGCAGCCTGCGTGGAGAACATGCAAAGTTTGCATGAATGTTTGGCCGTCCAAACATTCATGCACACTTACAGTGTGCTCACCACTCCCCCTGCTCCTGTCGTGAGAGCAGCCCTGCTCAGCAAAGATGCTCGTCATCAGGACAAAATAAAATGATAGTAACGCAAGTTATTATCATTTTATTTTTCCTTAACTTCACTGCTAAAAAGCAGTGAGGCGACGCTCCTCCGCCTTAGCGGAGGAGCCGCCACTGATACTTACTACTAAAGAGGAGTGGAATAGGGAACAGTAAGGAGGGGTTAAGGGAGGGTCAGAGAGATGCTGGTGGAGGGGTGTCTCCCACCATAAAAGAGTAAACCCATTCCTATCCATAAACTGCACTTCTATAGTTATTACAGCCATAAAGGGATCCAAAACAGTATTAAAGTACTACAGCGCAGAGCTGGAGTAAGTCAAACATACACAGGGCCAACCACTGTTACTGAAACACACTCCCATAGAAATCATTGCAGTTAGGAACTTGAAATAAAACCTAATAGGAAATAATGTTTAATTAAATAAAACATTTTGAAACAGTTAAAATATAACTAAATATAATATAGTGGCAAAATATATAAATAGTTCATATTAATCTTTTATTTATTTCTAACATATTCTACTACCTTTTTGCTGTAAAAAAATGTATGTACCAGAAATGTTTTTTTTAAATGTAATTAAATTACTTTTAGTTAATTCTGTGCATCACTTTTAATAATTTTTGATGCAAAAAAAAAATTAATATTTGAATTTTAAGTGGGAATTTATTTTTAATTTCACCTTAAGAAAAGTCATTTTCATGTAACTTGATATATTTTAAATATTTTGATTGTTAAGTCAAAATGTAGTTTATAGTGCTGTAGCATTTTATTTTTAGTTCTACAATTGAACTAAATATATAAAAGTACTTTTCATTAATAATTTACATAAAAAATTGTTTAAAATATTTTCGAAGTTGAATGAACTTTTTTGCTTTTCCTTATAGCTCCATATATTAAAGTAAAGTAAAGGGAAAAGTGACCTATACTTTACCATAGGGAAATGTTCACAGTTGAGGCGGTAATATCGACATGGTAAAGTATAGGGAACAGTTCCGTATATTTTACTACAGGGATATCTCTACCCCAGTGGTGGAGACCTCTGAGTGTTAAAGTATAAGGAAAAATGAACAAATGTTTTCAACTTGCACAGTAAAAGGAAAATCACATTTCCATTAAAAGCTGCAGTGCAGGCCAAAGCAGCCTCAGAAATTGATCCCAGTGTCATTAACGTGGGAAGTGAATTAAATAGACCTATAACTGGTATTCATGTTGGAAGGATGGGGGCAAATAAAGTTGGCTCTGGAAGAGAACACAACAGCAGATATTTAAAGAAACTGTGCGTCAGAGTACAATGAAAATGAAATGGGATGGTTCCCTACAATTAAAGTAGCTGCAAAGAGATAAAAAATATACATTTTCAAGGACACAGTCCATCACTTATCGATTGAAGTCAACTGAACGCCATATTTTACTGTTAATGTAGAGACTAGTGTCTCTAATAGCAGGCCCCTGGTGGAAAAATAAGCATGCAAGAGCTTTGCTGTTTGCAATACACATTTAACCTTATGTACCTAATTTCTTGATTTCAGACTTAAATAGAGCAAGCATAATTGTACTCTTTGCAGATGTATTTTGTAATGTAATCCACCAATCAAAATAACTTTAATTTGAGGTCAAAGTTGCATTGATTACAAAACTAGATATAAATGTAACTTAGTATTCCAGTAGTTCTCTTTTAGGTACTCTAACAGGCCTTTGTAAATTGACACCAAAACATCAAGATGGCAATGAAATGGGATTCTCCAGGGAATGTTTATATACCATTAGTACAAATAACAAGCATTTGCAATGCAATCGGTCTCGCCTTTGGGACCTTTTATGTATTTAGCTATGCAGCACATTAGCCTGGGTGCTGAAACATCTACTGTTCTTTAACATGGAGGGAAAGTAAGCACCAAACTGTGTGACACGCCAGGTATGGCAACACATGGAGAGAAATATTGCCTTTCAGCGGGAAATGGTACAGTCGAAAGCTCTGTTTTTAATATAAAATCAGGGCCTTCGGTGGTCATATCACTGAAAAAAATATTATTGTCTATGGGTGTTCGTGGAAGACAATTTCTATGGACTGGAATCTAGAGAATGCTAAAGTGATTCTGGTATTTTACTGACCTATGCTGGTCGTTTTCTATCAAGAAAGTTAAATAGAGGCAGTTGCCAGAAAATTTAAAAAAAGAAAGTCCCTCAGCAGAAAGCAATTCTGGTATTTTACTGACCTCTGCTGGTCGTTTTCTATCAAAACAGTTAACTAGAGGCAGTTGAACAGAAAAAAAAGTCCCTAAGCGGAAGCAGACAAGTCCTAGGACTGATCTCCAGAGCCCACAAAGTACATACACATATAAGTATATAATAAGTATATACTAAAGTATATACAAGAGGTCTCAAATGCTCGACCTAAAAAAGGACTGTGCCCACTTTACACTTATACTAAGAGGGAGTTGAACATTTCAGGAAGGATACACAAAAATATGCAAGAGTACTTAAAAGTGTACGCCTGTAGAAGTGCTTACCGTATTCATAAAAGCTTTAGTCAATCAGCCCCTAAGGCTTTCTGTCTCACAATTCTGCACACAGATTTACTGAGGGGGTAATCCAATAAAATCAATTTGATCTCATTGTCTGACCATCATTAGAGATGATATTGGCAGTCTACTAGAGTTGTCATTGACACAATTTAATGCTCAACATATCTTTAGCCAACGGAAGCTTCAGCACAGCACTCCAACTCTAAAACAACTGCATAGGGGCCCTCTCCTCAAAATAAACTTCAAAAGCTGTTGAGTGATTTACAGTAGTGGTTTTTAACCTTTTGAGTTATGTGGACCTCCATGTAATAATTACCGTAATCCGTGGAAATCCCACCGAGTACATTTTTGAATCCGGGTCACCCCACTGAGTCATTACTGGAAGCTGGGGATCGCAACCTAAGCAATATCGATGATTTGAACTACAAAAAATACACAAATTATTAAATACTTTATTTAATTCACAAACAAATATTTTCATTTTAGTGGAAAGGTTGGCACTTTTCTAGATTTAATTAAGGCAACCCATTGTCCATACTATATTGTGTTTGATTCACTTGCACTGTCCCACGAATCAATCTGAGGATACCAGCATAATTTTTATCGTCCAATTTCAAATTGCTTCACACATAGACAAAGTTTTAAAATTTAAAATTTTGCTCTTTTATTTATACACACTTTAGTAATCTGTTAATATTACTTTAATTTTCTAAGCAGTCATTGACCCCCTGATTAGGATTTGCGGACTCCCATGAGTACCCGACCACAGGTTAAGAACCGCTGATCTATAAGCTTCTAAACCAAACCTGAATAATGCTTTTTAAATACAACATGTCCAGTGTAACTTTCTGACTTTATTGGTGCAGAAAAATCTGAACTCTCAACGGGGTGTAAAGAAATCCTAGAGGTTTCATTAAAAGAGCGATGTCTTCAATCTTAATTTTTCATGGCACTGCATGGTGTCTAGCTCTTCATTTGCCTAATCAGTACTACTTTTCTTCTCCCATATCTGTCTGAGACTTTTTTTTATTTCAATCACCACAGTTGTGTACTCTACACCCCTTCTGCTGAAATGTTTATTTATGTATTCACACTTCTTCAGAAAACAAATATTTTTTTAACATTGCTTCTGAACTTCTCCCGCCCAGTCTGATAATCACAACATATAGCTGTGGTTTGAAAAATGAGAAAACACTTTGGGGCATATTTACTACTTTTTGGAGCAATGCAGTAGAGCAACTAAAGTTTAAATGGTAAAGACAGAAAGAGGACCAGGGATTGTACTGCAAATGGGTACGCCGGGCGCAAACAGGGACAGTGTGCCCTATTACAACAAATGCACTGCTCTCCGAGCAGCCATGAACTCTGGGGGCAGCACATTCAATGAAATATGGAGCAGCTTCTTCAAAGTCATTCTGTGTTTCTCTATGCATGTGGTAACTTGCCTGCACTTTGAAGAGCGGAGAGAGATCTCCTTGCAGGCAAATACAGTGATTGCAGGGAAATGTATGCGGGTCTATGGAACCTTCTTTCACCCCTTGAGAGGGCAGGCCCTCAAGGGGCGTACTGACACATTGTCAGTGAGCCTCCTAAGGGCATGCTTCCCTTTGTTCCTGCATCAGTAATACAGCGCCCCATCTCCAACACTCACAGCACTTGCAGCTTGGTTTCCTGCTTCCCCCTTCCTCTGTATCACCAAAAACTGCTCCCACAGTTCCCCGGGGCCACTAGCTGTCTTCTCTCCTTGATCGATTGCCACCTTCCCATTGCCAATCCGGCCTATGACATTCCCGCGAATGCCTCTTGTCCTGACACTTACCTCTCCTTCCTGGACAACCCTTCCCACTGTCATAAGACTCACCTTCCACCTCTTCCCCTTCGGGACAATGGCCACTGTTGTCCTGAGCATGTCCCAGGTCAGTGTCAGACCTTTCTCATCCTGAAGAGGCGGCTCCATCCCCTCGGCTGTCACTGCTGTTCGCAGCAGAGAGGTGTCTAACCATAGCCAAAGCATTCCGTGGCCCTTTGCATGCCCCTCATTAGGCAGTTCCGGCTCTGTGATCCTTACCACCACCAATCTGGAAGCAGCCCTGTGCTCCATCGACTATACAGATTTATTTGCCTCCATCCTCTCCTGCAGCCATCCCAGGGCTTCCCACATCACTGCTAGCCCTACCCTCCTCCTCCTGCTGCCTCAGACCCTGTTTGCATTCCAAATAAGTTCTCAAGAACCCAAGAACACTACTCCTGGGGAGTGTGCCCAGAACAGGGTCCCTACCCAGCACCAAAGAACTCTTTGCTGTGGAAATGTCACTGGGGCGGCCTTCCAAGCTCCTCTGGTGGCCCCATCCTGCCATTGTCCTGCAGGATAGGCTGCTGCTTGATGCCCGCACCATCCCTAGGCCCTGCAGCTCCCACTTGCTGATGATGGCACAATGAATCTGGAGCACCTCGCCCCCAGTAGGTCCAGATGCTGGCCATAGGGATTCCCAGCCCTTGGGTGGTCAGTACCTGCAGCGCCTGCACCTCTCTCATCCACCAAGGAGTGGTACCATCATGACCTAGACTTCCATCCAGACCTTCTCACTGAAGCAACCATCTCACTCAGCTCCCCAGACCCCTCTGCCCTAACAGTGGCAGGCACTCGGGCCTCACACCAGACTTACTGCTTGATGTTGCTGAATTCTTGCCACAACACGCACCAGACCAGCTACGTCCATCAGCGGGGGGTGCAGTAGCAGCCCTATTCCATCCTACTCAGCATTGCCCGTTGTAGCAGGGTCCCATTTATACCACCTAGGGGTGTGAAGAAAAGCATATACGTGAGCAAAACCCTAATCCACCAATTCTGACAGAACCAGTCAGGCCATAGGCTGGGCTGTGATAAATTGTCCACAATGCCCTGAAAAGATAGAAGCTGTAGGCCACATGCCCTCTAGTTAACTCAGATGCATCTCTTCTGTATGAGCCATAACCCCAGGTCACTGTCTTCAGGTCCTTCAGAGCAAACAGGTCCCCAAGCCCCGCCCTGATAAGATGTCCCCACGAGGGACCATCATGTCATATAATTTTGACCAATCACTGCTGTTTAGCTCTTTATGCTGCTAGCCAATAGAATCAAGGTGCCCACGTGGGCCTCGCTTGTAGATGAACTTGGTACCCTCGCCCCCCCTACCTAGGTGCAAAGAGAACATTTGCTGTTTGAGTGTATTTTTGTAACTTTGTTTCATCATCAAGCACCTGGCCTTGTAGTCAAAATGCCGTGCGAAGAACTTTATTTAAGGCCCGTCACCAAGCCATGGACAAACATCACTGATGAGCAGTCAACTTGACGCCACTTGATGTTCCCCCAGCTGAGTCAGATAGCTGCCTTATCTTTGGTTAGGTTAAACCTATCTGATTTGTCATATTCTGCTGTTTTGTTCGCTTCCTATCCCTCCTTGGTATTGTATACTTTTATGATATCTGTGTCTCTGACACTCACTTATATAAGATTGCATTGAATCATTCCACTCTGCTGTTATCTCTTCTTCATATCACTCACTCTGATAGAGTAAATTCTCATCATACTTGAGTTTTCCTCAATGCGTAAACTGTATTGTGACTTCTCCATGATGATTTACGTGTCCTTTGACACTTGATTGCTTAAGTTAGATTGATTGTATGGGTTAATAAAGCTGGCACTCCAGAATTGTGAAACTCGCCTCTTAGACTCTCCTTTTCTGTTCCAAAGCATACACACTCAAGAGTTTGTCTGGTTTCTCATTCTAAATGCTCCTCCAACATGTGGTGCCCCGTGTGAGGTGTTCATAGGGTGATCCACATGCAAAAATCACTGCAAAAGCACCTTTGGGGGCTGAATGGCGGGGTCGGATGTGAACATCTTGACCCTCCCCTGAGTTATTGATGCCAGGGAGAGTCGCCCCACTGATTCCAAAAGCGCAAACGTGTGCTGAATTTCAAGTTCTGACAGGGCGATTGAACCTATCAATTAGCCCTTTAATCCCAAAATCACTACCTTATATTGGCATAATTAAGGCAGCAGTACACCCAAAATAGAAAAATTGCCACTTTTAACAAGTATTTTGGCCTACAATAACTGCATCACAAATTCACGAGCTGCAGAAACTCCCTCAGCACATCGGAAAGAAAAGGGTGCTCGCCCCAGCATGCGCTGATGCTACGTGCATGGACCTATGGCTGCACTGTCACAAAGTTGTTCCCTTCCCTTCCTCCCAACCTCCTCAAGTGCAAAGAACACTGCACAGCCCACTCTGCCCTGTCTTTTTAATTATATCACTGAGCGCAATATCTGGTGAAACAATCATACATGATGTTTTCTGCTGAAATGGGAAGAAATCTTTGAGAGTGTTACTGCCCTATTCAATGGCTTGGTTATGATAATGACAATCAGTGATGCCCTATCCATGTGGCCATGTGCCACTAATCTTGTAGCTGTCACCATATGTTATGCTATATTATGTTAGGTGTATTTATATAGCACACAAATTATCAGGGAGAGTATCCTGGTGCTGTAGCAGGAGCTGTATGGGCTGAGCCAGGTCTGGGGTTTGGAGAAGAGCCAGGTCTTCAGTTACTTGTGGAATTGAAGAATTGAGAAGGTGGCTCTGATGTGCAGGGGCAGGATATTTGAGGCGATAGGAGTGAAATAGGATAAGGCACAACCACGGATCGCGTTTTACGTATGTGGGTGGGGTGGGTGCTAGGAGCAGTCTGCCTGAGCAGAGGTGTCTGGTAGGTTTGTGGAAGTTTATGTGGTTGTTGATGTTCATTGGGCCAATGTTATGTAAGACTTTGTATGTGTGCGGAAGGAGAGCTGTGGGCCTGTGGTCCATAGCCACTGAAAAGAGATCAACTTAAGGCACATGGAAAGCGTGATGTGCTTTATTTATTGTGTAAAAACAGCAGATAGAACACGCCTTATCGATAAGCCTGCTGAAAGGCTGTTAAACATTTTGGGGCATATTAGCAAGACCGGCGATAAAATTATCGCCGTTTTAGCGGCAGGAAACTGCCGCTAAAACGGCGATAATGAGCTTGATAATATGCGTTATAGAATTCCAATAGAAGCCCAGGTTAGATGTCCTGCACATCTAACCTGGGCTTCTATTGGAATTCTATAACGCATATTAGCAAGCCCATTAGCGCCGTTTTAGCGGCAGTTTCCTGCCGCTAAAACGGCGATAATTTTATCGCCGGTCTTGCTAATATGCCCCTTTATTTTACAAAAAGAAAACACAATCTTGACAGACACCCCATTTGACAAAGTTGTTGTATACCTTTCCAAAATAGACAGTGCAATGCAGTGATGCAAACAGAATATATACAACCAATGTATCTATTGCATGCTTCTACAGAACAGGGGTGCACAGAGCCTCGATTAGTGAAATGTCCACACTGCACAGACTTTTCAGAGCCAGTAACTTGCTGGTTCTGTCGGCAAAGCAAATATTAGCGTTATTGCAAAATTCGTGGACCCGCTTGTGGCTTTTAAACATAAACCATTCTCCCTAACTAAATGAAAACATCTTACCTCTCACCTGTCACCAATTCCATTTACAAATGAAGAAAAAATGTGAAAATCTACAAAATTCCTTAGGTTAATACGAACAAGTGGAGCACACCCATGCAGCCAATGCCTGATAGGAACAAATTCAAATAATCCAATGGCCAGAGAAGGTCGACTGAAAGCCCCTTTCTGTCTTGTTGTGTGCTATGTGCTGTGTTAACATGAGGTCTTGCCAGCTAAATATGTCCGTAGTCAGATCTACAACGGGGCCTGAAGGAAAAAAAGAACCAAGGAAAACTGATACATGGTCAGCGGGATTTATATTTTATCATCATTGCTTATTGGGGCATTGTATTCCTTGGACATAATGTCATACTGCTGCTGGTAATGCATACTTTTAGTTCCACTGTCCAATAATACTGGTCAGGCTTTGCTACCAGCACAAACTCTTATGTAATGGGGGCACAGAGTGCTTACTTGTATCGCAACACTATGTTTCTTTAGAAATAATATACTTATAACATGAGTCGATGAGGAAAAGACTTAGGGCCTGATTATGAGTTCAGCGGTCCATCGGACTGCTCAACCCAGTGGTGAAGGTGTGGTGGCTGTTGGGGACCGCCACACAAGTTGTCTGACCGTGGTATTACAACTACGGCGGTGAGACCTCCAGGGGACCACTGCAACCACTAGGGAACCGCGTTCCCTGGCGGTGGCACAGTGTTCAGAGGCGTGCAATATGCTGGCGGTGCCGCTGCTGCACTGCCAAACATATTACAAGTTTTCCTCACTGCCAGGTTCTCATGGCGGTGTTCACATCATGAAATTCTGGCAGTGAGGAAACAAAGGGGGCCCTACATGTCCCCTTGTTGCCTCTGGGCCCTTTGAAGCACACAGGGGGGCACATGGTGTGTCCTCCTGTGTGCTTGCACCCGCTTTCCTGCACGGCAAAGACTTAACAGTCCATGCTGTGCAGGAAAGGGCTTTTGCGTTCGCATTGCAGTGGCTTTTTCACCAAAGGACCGCCTGCCAGAGAACGAGAAAACTCAGATTTTGATGGGTGGTCGAGTTTGGAGGTGCGGGAGCGGGGCGGTGGCCTACTCCCCACTCCTGCACCCACAAACTCGTAATCAGGCCCTTAGTAACTGTTTGAATAAATGAATGAACAAACAAAGGACTGAATGAATGCTTGAATAAATAATTGGGCTGTAACACAGCTATGCATAGATATATTCTTTAAAATTGCTTTCATGCTTAAAGGAATTGGTGCATGGATAATTCAGAAAATGCACTCTAGATTTCTTTCATCGCAAGATCTTCATTTTGGTGGATATTCTTAAGCCTCACTGATGTCTATGAGTTTAATCATCATTAATGTGACAGGCTCATGCAAGCTACAGCTTAAATAAAAAGTACAGTGGGAGCATACCAGATGTGTAAGCTGTACAATGTGCATAAGGTTTGCCATTATGATCCTTGTTTGGTTCCTTCCTTTGAGAACAGTTATTATATTTCCCCAAATGAGGATCTTTGAAGAAATTTGAAGGCTTGTTGTTGAGATTATTTGACAATTTAAAATCCCTTGCCCACTGACTCACTCGCTCACTCTCACTGACTGATACCTCGCCCACTGACTCCTTGACCCAACCACCTAACTGACTTACTTATTTTCTCACTCAGTAAATTCAACTATTTCCCCCTAAACCATTCACTAACTCACTGACCCACCCACTACATGAACCAACGTACATAAGTCACCCATAACTGGCCATGAATTTCACTCACTTGCTCGCTCATTTATTCTCAGCCCAACAGCCCATGCACTGTTAACTCACTGGCAGTAGATAATTTTCACTCACTGTTACAAATAGGATCTTTAGTTGGCAGTGAATTGCACCCTGTCCAAGTAGGGACCCTCTCTCTGGTCAGGGTAAGGGAGTCACACAGCTAAGATAACCTCTGCTCACCCCCTTGGTAGCCTGGCATGAGTCAGGCTTGTCTCAGAGGCAACGTGTAAAGAATTTGTATATACACACAGTAGCACAGTGAAACCACTACAAAAGGAGTCCACACTAGTTTAAAAAAATAGTCAATATTTATCTGAATAAAACAAGACCAAAACAACAAACATCCAACATACACAAGTCAAAATATCACTTTTAAAAGATTAAGCAAGTTTAGTTCATAGAAATCAATGGATGCATTTCTTTTAGCACAAAGTACCTTAAATGTGTCAAAAATTAAAGATGACGCAGGCGCAGGGCAGGTGAGGCACCAGAAAAGCAAAGTGATGTGTTGGTTCCTTACTATACAGGGGAGATGATGCATTGTTCCTTACTGCTAGGCAGAGGAAGTGATGTGTCAGTTCCTTAGTGGCAGGGGAGGTGATGCGTCGGTTCCTTACTGGCAGGGGAGGTGATGCATCGATTTCCAGACATGCAGCCTCAGTTCCTTATTGCAGCAGTGCGTTGTTGATGAAGAATTGGCACCCAGGGACGATGCGTCGCAAATCCAGACGCGCTGCATCGATGCGACAGCGGCGAAACAGGCGCTGCATTAATTTCTCAGCCGTGGAGCACATTCTGCGTCGATCTTGAGCAGCGATGCATCGAAAAAACAGGCATTGCGAGTCGGTGCATGGATTTTCTCCTTAATATCACCAGGTTTTACTTCCCAGGGCCCAGGAACTGGATTTAGCACCATATGGCAAGTCAGGATTCTCAGCCGTAGAGACCAGGCACTGGTAGGTGTAATCTTTGATGGCCCTGAGACTTCTTAACAGGAGGCAAGCCCACACAAGCCCTTGGAGAACCTTGGAAGCAGAACACAGAAGCAAAGTCCAGTCCAGTCCTTTCACTCCTAGAACAGAAGCAGCAAGCAGCAGGCCAGCACAACAAAGTAACAGGCAGAGTAGCAGTCCCTTCTACAGCATCCAGCTCTTCTTCTTGACAGAATGTCCTCAGTCCAGACGTGTTCTGATTTTGGGGTGTCAGAGGTCCAATACTTATTCCCCTTTCTGCCTTTGAAGTAGGCAAGCTTCAAAGGAAAGCCTTTGTAGTGCACAAGACCCTGCCTTTCTCTGACATGGCTCCAGACACAGTACAGGGGCGTGGAGACAGCTTTGTGTGAGGACAGGCACAGCCCTATTCAGGTGTCAGTGACAACTCCTCCCACCACTCTAGCTCAAGCAGGCCCATCAGCCTGGGGATGGCCCATCAAGGTATGCAAGGTACACCTCAACTCCCTTTATGTGACTGTCTAGAGTGAATGCACAAGAGCCCAACTGCCAGCCAACTCAGAAGTGTATTCTACAGACAGGCAGAGGCACAGAACGGTTAAGGAAGAAAATACCCACTTTCTAAAAATGGCATTTTCAAACATACAATTTAAAAATCAATTTCACCAAAAGATGTATTTTCAAACTGAGTTCAGAGACTTCAAACTCCAAATCTCTATTTGCTCCGAATGGAAAATTACACTTAAAGGATATTTCAAGCCAATCCCCATGTCACCCTATGGGAGAGATAGGCCTTGCAATAGTGAAAAACAAAATTAGCAGTATTTCACTATTGGGACAGGTAAAACACACCAGTACATGTACTACTTTTTAAATACACTGCACCGTGCCCATTGGGCTGCCTTGGGCCCACCTTAGGGGTGTGTAACATGCAGTAAAAGGGAAGGTTTGGGCCTGACAAGTGGGAGCACTTGCCAGGTCGAAATGGCAGTTTGAAACTGCACACACAGAAACTTCAGTGGCAGGCACACCTGACGCACTTTACTAGGGACTTACTAGTAAATCAAACATGCCAATCATGGATAAACCAATCATCAATACAATTTAGACAGAGAGCGCTTGCACTTTAGCACTGGTCAGCAGTAGCAAAATGCCCAGAGTCCTAAAACCAGCAAAAAAGAGGTCAGAAAAATACAGGAGGCAGTCAAAAACTTTTTGGGATAACCCTGAAAAAGGGCAAGGTCTAACACTCAACCCCTCACTCACTCACTCACTCACTCACTCACTCACGTATCCTATCAATCAAACATTGGTCTACACACTCACTTATCCAGCCTTTCATCTCGCTCACTCACTCACAGTCTTCCTAACCAACAAAGCACATTCACTCACTCACTGGCATGCACATTTGCTCCCTCACCCACTCATGATTCACCTACAAAACTCATCCACTCACTCATTGACTCACCAGTCTATATCGGTGAAGGAGACAGAACAAAATAATGCTCAATTGCAGTATAAGTGTGAGAAGTTGGCCTGATATATGCTGTTCACTAATTAAAGTGGACACCTTGCACCAGAACAATTCGACTCTTATGGTAGATAGGTTTAAGACAACCTTTATAGAAAGCTATCCTAGTGGTAGCTGTGGAGAGCAGCCTTCAGGCTAAGTCTTGAAGGGATGTAAAGCAGCTTGTTTTACCACACAATCTCTTGAATCACCAAATGAAAAGATACCACACAGGTATATACATCAAATATATATGTATTTATTAATAAACACTCTCTACTAATCTCTTTATGAGATTAGAAGTCAGGAACATATGTACAAATCAAAGGTTATCAAAATAAGTTTAGCACAATCGAATATCACAATCTTAGTTTGGCTAGACCTAGGTCTAGGGCATCTAGAATCGAGGGACCCCCAAGAACCACCCCAGGTAGTTGTAGGAGACCCACAGGGACGGACGCGGTGTCCTGGCACCGGTGCGAGTCCTGTACGAGTCTATGCGAACAGACGCGATTGAGATTTCAATGTTAAAGGTCCCTTGCGTGTTCGAGGCGAACACACTGATCGGTCCTTGTACGAGTCGAAGGACGCGGTTACAGATAGAGTTGCAAGGGAGTTGGACGCGGTGTGTCTAACACAGACGCGAACCATGTACGAGTCAGCGCGATAGTCGCACTTGGAAAGTAAGAGTTTTAGGGCACTTCTAGGGTAGCTACAAACAAGTCACTTACAGGGTAAGTAGTTCTAGGGCCCACACCCACAGGAGCACCGTAGTGCTGAAGTTACCTCACCCAGGGGAGCCGGGTGCATAGGTGTTCTTTGGTGTCGGGTCGCGGCGTCGTTTTCAATGGGAGCCAGTGAAGACTTGCTACTTGCGGCGACAGGAGAAGTGTCCGGAGGAATCCAAGCCTGGATTCGGAAGATGGAAGACCTGAAAGCAGAGGGGACAGTGTTCAAAGTCACTTGGCAGTGACTCGGGGCAAGGAAGATGGATGCCCACATCGTCGCAAGATTCAGGTCGTTCATGGGTGCCTTGACTCTTCAGCCACGAGGTACAGGAGGCGTCGACGACAACCAGGAGCTGGATTCGGCGTGTCCCACAATGTCTGCAGCTTACTGCGGTGTCGGCGACTTGATTGGAGCCAACAAGCCTTGGTAACAGCAAGTCTCGGGGAAAGTGTAAAAAGTCAATGGCACAGACCAGCAAGGTCTGAGGGACTCACCCAGCGAGGGTAAGACAGAGCAGGCCTGGAGCAACCAGGGGAGCCCTTTGGTTCTGCAGAAAAGCCTTCAGGGGACCCACAAGCCGGCTGGCAAGGGATCGCAAAGACGCCTCGGGAGGATTCGCTCAACAGGGGCCCACGGTCACTCGGGACGTGGTAGGCCGCTGATCTTCGGAGGGATTCTTGTTGGAGGCTAGGACCACACGTGGTCCAACGCACAAGTTCGTAGAACATTGTGAAGGGGTTGCACTCGACAATAGTGCACGGTACCCAGGGGTCGCGGTTCCTCGTCACTCTTGGGGTCCACTGGCCTCAGCTTCGCTGGGGACTCACGATGGCCTTTAGAAGTCAGGAAATTCACCTCTTGGGCTGCAGGGACTTCGGACTCCGGTGGGAGCGGTGTAGTTTGCGACTGTCGTTTGTAGTTTTTGGTGCCTGCCAAGCAGGGGAGTCACTCCTTGACTCCAAGGGAGATTCTTCAGTCTTCCAAAGGTAGTGGAACGTCGAAGGTCCGGGATTCTTCTTCAGAGCGTCGTCCAGGGGTATCTAGTTTGCAATGCACAGGTTCCCCCTCTTATACTAAAAGAAAGGGAGGGACTAGCTCTATGACCCCACCTATGGGAGGGTCAGGGGAGTGGGTGGTTACACCTACGTCCCTTTGTCCAGTTTCGCGCCAGAGCAGGGGCAGGTAGCCCCTGATCCGGTTTGAACTGGGGTATGCACAGAGGAGCCTTCTGCTCCCCCAGTGCAGGACTTCAAAGCACTCTAAGAGTGCACCCACCCAGCCCCAATACACTAAACCCTGTCTGGGAGGTGGTCACACCCCTTGGGACAGGATATCTATTGTTGGGCTTCCTCCACTGCGAGTGTTGGTCATCAGCAGGAGGGCAGCCCAGTGTCTGTGACTGGTGGCATCCATTTTGTGATGCCAGGGCTCTGCAGGATTCTACCGCGTTCCCACAGTAGGTACATGTCTATCCCTCTAGAAGGGTGGAATGCTACCCCCGCCGCCAGGACTGGCGGAGGGGTAGTATTCCAAGATGTTTGACACCAAACACGACATGTTTTGATGCAGCCTTTCCAAAGTTAGCATTTTACCGCAAGGATATAATGCACTTAAAAGTATATGGTTTAACCGCATCCACAAACAGCCCCAGAGAATGGACTCTGAGAGCTGCAGAGGGGCCCTGCTCAGGCAGAGGCACCCTCTCACATAGGAACCAAGCACCCTGCCCTCAGGATTGATAGGGCCTGCCTTAGGGGTGACTGATAGGTTTAAATGTGTGTGCAGGAGAGATATAGGCAACCTATATCTCAGTGAGGAGTGCTAGCACCACCTCACCCAGGCTGCAGTAGCAGGCCTGTGGTGTCAGATTTAGTCTGCTTCCCAGGGGTGGCATAATACATGCTTCAGCCCCTGGTAGGCCTGTGAAGTACTTATGCCCTTGGTACCTAAGGTACCATATACTAGGGACTCATAAGGTACCACAGTATCCAATCACTAGTGCACCTAGAGTGCACTCCAAGTCATTTAGAGAGAACAGAGAGGCTGGGGCCCTGATTAGCAGGGACCCAGCCAGACTATAGCCAGAAACCAGTGTAAACATCAGAAAAAAAGTGGGGGCAACATAAGAGGCAGATCCTACTCTCCTACACAACCCCCCAAACGCAGGGACACTAAACTAACCTTGACCAGTTGAGTCTTCGTGTTCTAAGTGGAAATACCTTGAGAGTCCATCTGCATTGGCATGTTGGGTCCCAGGTCTATGTTCCACTGTATAGTCCATCCCCTGTAGGGAAATGGACCACCTCAAAAGTTTTGGGTTTTCACCTTTCATCTGTTTAAGCCATAGGAGGAGCTTGTGGTCAGTCTGAACTATGAAGTGAGTGCCAAACAAGTATGGCCTCAGCTTCTTCAGGGCCCACACCACAGCAAATGCCTCCCTCTCTATAGCTGACCAACGTTTCTCTCTAGGGGTCAGCCTTCTGCTAATAAAAGCTACTGGCTGGTCTTGACCTTCATCATTCAGTTGAGACAGTACAGCTCCCACACCCAGCTCAGAAGCATCTGTTTGGACAATGAACTTTTTGGTGTAGTCTGGACTCTGTAAGATGGGGGCAGTGCACATGGCCTGCTTCAGGTCTTCAAATGCCTTCTGACAGCTAGCTGTCCACTGAACCTTTTTTGGCATTTTCTTTGAGGTCAGATCATTCAAGGGGGTCACTATAGATCCATATCCCTTGACAAACCTCCTATAGTACCCAGTCAGGCCTAAGAAGGCTCTCACCTGTGTCTGGGTGGTTGGAGCAACCCATTCCATTATGGTTTGGATCTTGCTCTGTAAAGGCTGAACCTGGCCTCCACCTACAAGGTGGCCCAGGTATACAACCTGACTCTTCCCTATCTGGCACTTAGTGGCCTTGATAGTGAGGCCTGCTTTCTGCAGAGCCTCCAAAACATTCCTGAGGTGGACCAGGTGATCCTGCCAGGAGGAACTAAAGACAGCAATATCATCTAGATACGCTGAGCAATAAGTTTCCATCCCTGTCAGAACTTTATTCACCAACCTCTGAAAAGTGGCAGGTGCATTTTTCAATCCAAAGGGCATCACCACAAAGTGGTAGTGCCCACCAGGGGTCGAAAATGCTGTTTTGGCTTTTGCATCATCAGCTAATCTGATCTGCCAGTAGCCAGCTGTTAGGTCAAACGTGCTTAGATACTTGGCTGAGGCCAAAGTATCAATCAGCTCATCTGCCCTTGGTATGGGATAGGCATCAGTCCTAGTGACTGCATTGAGGCCTCTGTAGTCTACACAAAACCTCATTTCTTTCTTACCACCCTGGGTATGAGGCTTGGGTACCAGGACTACTGGGCTAGCCCAAGGGCTATCTGAAGGCTCAATTACACCTAGCTGCAACATTTTCTGGACTTCAGTCCTGATACAGTCCCTGACATGGTCAGGTTGCCTGTAGATTTTATTCTTGACAGGCAGACTGTCTCCAGTGTCCACCTCATGCTTGCACCAGGAAGTCTGACTAGGGGTCAGGCTAAACATATGTCTGTACTGTTGCAGAACTTGTCTGCACTCAGTTTGCTGATGGTCAGTGAGGCTGCTTGCCAAAGCAACACCATCTACTGACCCATCATCAGGGTTCTGCGAGAGCAGGTCAGGGAGAGGGTCACTCTCCTCCTCCTGTTCCTCATCAGTTGCCATGAGCAAGCCCATGTCAGCCCTGTCAACATATGGCTTTAATCTGTTGACATGGAGCACCCTCAGGGGGCTCCTGGGAGTTCCAAGATTCACCAGATAGGTGACCTCTCCCTTCTGTTCAACTATTGTATGGGGGCCACTCCACTTGTCTTGGAGGGCTGATGGGGCCACAGGCTCCAACACCCACACTTTCTGTCCTGGCTGGTATACAGTCAGTACAGCCTTTGGTCATGCCAAGCTTTTTGTAATTCTTGGCTGGCCTCCAGGTTTTTGGTTGCCTTCTTCATGTACTCAGCCATCCGGGAGCGGAGACCAAGTACATAGTCCATCACATCTTGTTTGGGGGCTTGAGAGGTAACTCCCAGCCCTCTTTTACCAAACACAATGGACCTCTCACAGGATGCCCAAACAGAAGCTCAAATGGGCTGTAACCAACCCCCTTCTGTGGAACCTCTCTGTATGCAAACAACAGGCAAGGAAGAAGAAGGTCCCATTTCCGCCTAAGCTTCTCTGGGAGTCCTTTAATCATTCCCTTCAGGGTTTTGTTGAAACGTTCAACCAACCCATTGCATTGTGGGTGATAGGGGGTGGTGAACTTATAAGTTACACCAGACTCCTTCCACATTGCTTTCAGATTTCCTGACATGAAGTTGGTACCTCTGTCAGAAATGACCTCCTTTGGGAAACTCACTCTGGAGAAAACTCCAATGAGGGCTCTTGCCACCACAGGGGCTGTGGTGGTCCTCAGGGGAATTGCTTCTGGGTACCTGGTGGCATGATCCACTACCACCAGGATAAACCTGTGCCCAGATGCAGTTTGAGGGTCAAGGGGACCAACAATGTCAATCCCTACCCTTTCAAAGGGTACCCCCACCACAGGTAGTGGTATCAGGGGGGCCTTTGTTGTGCCACCTGCCTTACCACTGGCTTGGCATGTGACACATGAGCGACAAAACTCCTTTGTGTCCTCCGACATATGTGGCCAATGAAAATGTGGAACAAGCCTGTCCCAGGTCTTGTTTTGGCCCAAGTGACCTGCCAAAGGGATATCATGTGCTAGGGTCAAGAGGAACCCCCTAAACTTCTGAGGTATTACCATCCTCCTGGTGGCTCCAGGGGCTGGATCTCTACCCTCAGAATATAGGAGTCCCTCATCCCAATAAACTTTATGGGACCCACTAGCACTCCCAGCAGCCTCAGCAGCAGCCTGCTGTCTGAGGGGTTCAAGAGAGGGGCAGCAATGTTGGTCCTTACTCAGATCTTCCCTAGAAGGGCCCCCTGCCCCCAAGAACTCAACCTGATCAGGCTCAAGTCCCTCTGGGGCAGTTCCTTCTTCAGGATCTGCTTCACCTCCCTCTGGGGGTGAATCTGTGATCTGAGACAGAGGGGAAGGCACTGCCTTTACCCTACTGCTCCTCCTCTTGGGAAGCATCTGGTCCATTGTTCCAGGATCCAGAGCTGGTTCAGTGTTATGCATTCTTGCTTGTGACCTGGTCACATCAAATACCTCTGCAGGGATGCCCAACATCTCAGCATGAGTCCATAACTCTACTTCAGACCAGGCTGAAGTCTCTAGATCATTGCCCAATAGACATTCGACAGGGAGGTCTGCACTGACTACAACCTTCTTGAGGCCAGTTACCCCTCCCCAGGAGAAATTCACAACTGCCAGACTATGGTTGGTCCTGACATTGCTTGCATTGGTCACCTGGTACATTTCGCCCAGGATGATCTGTCCAGGGTCCACAAGATCCTCTGCCACCATGGTGACACTAGCACCTGTGTCCCTAAATGCCAAAGCCTGTTTGCCATTTATTACAGGCTGCTGTTTGTATTTGCCCAGATTACTGGGGCTTACTAGGAAGGACATCTCAAGGTCTCCATCACAAATCAGCATTGCCTGAGTGGGCACTCTGACTAGGTCAGAGTCCACTTCAGAACCCAGGGTCAACCCTACTACACCCTTATTCTGAGTACCACCTCCACCAGTAGCTGAGCTAGGGGGAACAGTTGCCTTAGGGGCAGGAGTGGTGGTGGTTTGGTCTTTGGACTTGTTACAATCAGAAGTCCAGTGCCCTTTCTGTTTACAGAATTTGCACCAGGGCTTCTTTTGGCCTTTTCCCTTGTTGGATTGTGACTCCCCATCAGATGCAGATTTTTGGGGCCCTTGTGAAGACTTCTGGTCTTTTGACTTATCCCCACCTTTCTCAGAGCCCTTAGGATCTTGCTTCTTGGTGTCACCCCCTTGGTTCTGGGGTTTCTGCCTTACCCTGGTTCTGACCCATTTGTCTGCCTTCTTTCCCAATTCTTGGGGAGAGGTCAGATCTGAGTCCACCAGGTATTGATGCAACAACTGGTTCTGGCAATTATTAAGGATCTGTTCTCTCATCATCAGATTATACAATCCCTTGAAATCAGTAACCCTACTGCCAACCAGCCAACCCTCCAGAGCCTTGGTTGCACAATCTACAAAGTCAGTCCAGTCCTGAGTCTGTGCCTTCTGGGTGTCTCTGAACTTCAACCTGTACTGCTCAGTGGTTAAGCCAAACCCATCTATCAGTGCACTCTTCAGGACTTCATAATTATCAGCATCCTCTTCTCTAACAGTGAGGAGCTTGTCTCTACTTTTGTCTGAAAAGGAGAGCCACAAGATTGCTGCCCACTGCTTTTGAGGGACCTGCTGTACTCTACAGGCCCTCTCCATAGCAGTTATCCACTTGTGGATATCATCCCCACTCTGGTAGGGAGGAACAACCTTGCTCAGGTTCCTATGGTCTGGAATAGATTATCTGCCTCTTGGGACACTGTTGCTGCCACCAAGGGGTTCTAACCCCTCTCTTCTAGAAGCTCTCTGGATCTCCAGGGCTTCTCTATCTAGTGCCAACTACTTGGTTCTGAGGGCAACTCTTGCTTCCTCATACTGCAGCAGTTTGCACATCCTGTCAGAGGAGCTCTCTCTCTTATGGGAAAGTATGAGTTCCTCTGCTGGACAAATTCTCTGCCAGAGTGATAAGAGTGGTCAGATTCCCTGGAAGGGGACCTATGCCTCTCATCAACTCTGTCAGTTCTCTTAGGGAGAATTCCTCTGTCCTTTTCAGGCCCCTTGGAGCCTGGCCCTTCAATCACAGAGTCTTGGTCATTCTGATTTTCATCATCTGACCCAGACACTGTAATTGACCCACCCCCTGATTCAGACCCATTAGCTCCTAGAGCCAATCTAAGATCATCTGCTGTCAGCAGATCTATCAGGTGTAGTGTGGAGGGACTCTGTCCTAGCTTCAGGTGTCTTTCAACACACATGGCTCTCAAGTCAGAGAAAGCCATGTCCTTATACTGAGGCTGAGTGGATCCACTGGTTCCACCCTTTAAGGACATTCTAGTGTTGTGCAGTGTTGTACTACCTACACTAGTTTGTGGCCTACTGATACAAGCTTGAGCTGTAGAAAGGGTGTGCTATCCCAAGGCACACAGCTCTAAGTTCAGTAGAACTTATTGATACTAACCTTGACTTTATATGTACCTTAAGTACCTATAGTGGTTTTCAGTTAGTAATTCAAATAGAGATTTTCTGGTAAAACAATAGCAAGCTGGAATCCCACCACTGCCACCAATGTGAGAAGTTGGCCTGGTATATGCTGTTCACTAATTAAAGTGGACACCTTGCACCAGAACAATTCGACTCTTATGGTAGATAGGTTTAAGACAACCTTTATAGAAAGCTATCCTAGTGGTAGCTGTGGAGAGCAGCCTTCAGGCCAAGTCTTGAAGGAATGTAAAGCAGCTTGTTTTACCACACAATCTCTTGAATCACCAAATGAAAAGACACCACACAGGTATATATATCAAATATATATGTATTTATTAATAAACACTCTCTACTAATCTCTTTATGAGATTAGAAGTCAGGAACATATGTACAAATCAAAGGTTATCAAAATAAGTTTAGCACAATCGAATATCACAATCTTAGTTTGGCTAGACCTAGGTCTAGGGCATCTAGAATCGAGGGACCCCCAAGAACCACCCCAGGTAGTTGTAGGAGACCCACAGGGGACGGATGCGGTGTCCTGGCACCGGTGCGAGTCCTGTACGAGTCTATGCGAACAGACGCGATTGAGATTTCAATGTTAAAGGTCCCTTGCGTGTTCGAGGCGAACACACCGATCGGTCCTTGTACGAGTCGAAGGACGCGGTTACAGATAGAGTTGCAAGGGAGTTGGACGCGGTGTGTCTAACACAGACGCGAACCATGTACGAGTCAGCACGATAGTCGCACTTGGAAAGTAAGAGTTTTAGGGCACTTCTAGGGTAGCTACAAGCAAGTCACTTACAGGGTAAGTAGTTCTAGGGCCCACACCCACAGGAGCACCGTAGTGCTGAAGTTACCTCACCCAGGGGAGCCGGGTGCATAGGTGATATTTGGTGTCGGGTCGCGGCGTCGTTTTCAATGGGAGCCAGTGAAGAATTGCTACTTACAGCGGCGACAGGAGAAGTGCCGGAGGAATCCAAGCGTGGATTCAGAAGATGGAAGACCTGAAAGCAGAGGGGACAGTGTTCAAAGTCACTTGGCAGTGACTCGGGGCAAGGAAGATGGATGCCCACATCGTCGCAAGATTCAGGTCGTTCACAGGTGCCTTGACTCTTCAGCCACGAGGTACAGGAGGCATTGACGACAACCAGGAGCTGGATTCGGCGTGTCCCACGATGTCTGCAGCTTACTGCGGTGTTGGCGACTTGATTGGAGCCAACAAGCCTTGGTAACAGCAAGTCTCGGGGAAAGTGTAAAAAGTCAATGGCGCAGACCAGCAAGGTCTGAGGGATTCACCCTGTGAGGGTAAGTCAGGGCAGGCCTGGAGCAACCAGGGAAGCCCTTTGGTTCTGTAGGAAAGCCTTCAGGGGACCCACAAGCCGGCTGGCAAGGCATCGCAAAGACGCCTCGGGAGGATTCGCTCAACAGGGGCCCACGGTCACTCGGGACGTGGTAGGCCGCTGATCTTCGGAGGGATTCCTGCTGGAGGCTAGATCCATACGTGGTCCAAAGCACAAGTTCGTAGAACGTTGTGAAGGGGTTGCACTCGACAATAGTGCACGGTACCCAGGGGTCGCGGTTCCTCGTCACTCTTGAGGTCCACTGGCCTCAGCTTCACTGGGGACTCACGATGGCCTTTGAGAAGTCAGGAAATTTACCTCTTGGGCTGCAGGGACTTCGGATTCCGGCGGGAACGGCGTAGTTTGCGACTGTCGTTTGTAGTTTTTGATGCCTGCCAAGCAGGGGAGTCACTCCTTGACTCCAAGGGAGATTCTTCAGTCTTCCAAAGGTAGTGGAACGTCGAAGGTCCGGGATTCTTCTTCAGAGCGTCGTCCAGGGGTATCTAGTTTGCAATGCACAGGTTCCCCCTCTTATACTAAAAGAAAGGGAGGGACTAGCTCTATGACCCCACCTATGGGAGGGTCAGGGGAGTGGGTGGTTACACTTACGTCCCTTTGTCCAGTTTCGCGCCAGAGAAGGGGCAGGTAGCCCCTGAGCCGGTTTGAACTGGGGTATGCACAGAGGAGCCTTCTGCTCCCCCAGTGCAGGACTTCAAAGCACTCTAAGAGTGCACCCACCCAGCCCCAATACACTAAACCCTGTCTGGGAGGTGGTCACACCCCTTGGGACAGGATATCTATTGTTGGGCTTCCTCCACTGCGAGTGTTGGTCATCAGCAGGAGGGCAGCCCAGTGTCTGTGACTGGTGGCATCCATTTTGTGATGCCAGGGCTCTGCAGGATTCTACCGCGTTCCCACAGTAGGTACATGTCTATCCCTCTAGAAGGGTGGAATGCTACCCCCGCCGCCAGGACTGGCGGGGGGTAGTATTCCAAGATGTTTGACACCAAACACGACATGTTTTGATGCAGCCATTCCAAAGTTAGCATTTTACCGCGAGGATATAATGCACTTAAAAGTATATGGTTTAACCGCATCCACAAACAGCCCCAGAGAATGGACTCTGAGAGCTGCAGAGGGGCCCTGCTCAGGCAGAGGCACCCTCTCACATAGGAACCAAGCACCCTGCCCTCAGGATTGATAGGGCCTGCCTTAGGGGTGACTGATAGGTTTAAATGTGTGTGCAGGAGAGATATAGGCAACCTATATCTCAGTGAGGGGTGCTAGCACCACCTCACCCAGGCTGCAGTAGCAGGCCTGTGGTGTCAGATTTAGTCTGCTTCCCAGGGGTGGCATAATACATGCTTCAGCCCATAGTAGGCCTGTGAAGTACTTATGCCCTTGGTACCTAAGGTACCATATACTAGGGACTCATAAGGTACCACAGTATCCAATCACTAGTGCACCTAGAGTGCACTCCAAGTCATTTAGAGAGAACAGAGAGGCTGGGGCCCTGATTAGCAGGGACCCAGCCAGACTATAGCCAGAAACCAGTGTAAACATCAGAAAAAAGTGGGGGCAACATAAGAGGCAGATCCTACTCTCCTACACAACCCCCCAAACGCAGGGACACTAAACTAACCTTGACCAGTTGAGTCTTCGTGTTCTAAGTGGAAATACCTTGAGAGTCCATCTGCATTGGCATGTTGGGTCCCAGGTCTATGTTCCACTGTATAGTCCATCCCCTGTAGGGAAATGGACCACCTCAAAAGTTTTGGGTTTTCACCTTTCATCTGTTTAAGCCATAGGAGGGTCTTGTGGTCAGTCTGAACTATGAAGTGAGTGCCAAACAAGTATGGCCTCAGCTTCTTCAGGGCCCACACCACAGCAAAGGCCTCCCTCTCTATAGCTGACCAACGTTTCTCTCTAGGGGTCAGCCTTCTGCTAATAAAAGCTACTGGCTGGTCTTGACCTTCATCATTCAGTTGAGACAGTACAGCTCCCACACCCAGCTCAGAAGCATCTGTTTGGACAATGAACTTTTTGGTGTAGTCTGGACTCTGTAAGATGGGGGCAGTGCACATGGCCTGCTTTAGGTCTTCAAATGCCTTCTGACAGCTAGCTGTCCACTGAACCTTTTTGGCATTTTCTTTGAGGTCAGATCATTCAAGGGGGTCACTATAGATCCATATCCCTTGACAAACCTCCTATAGTACCCAGTCAGGCCTAAGAAGGCTCTCACCTGTGTCTGGGTGGTTGGAGCAACCCATTCCATTATGGTTTGGATCTTGCTCTGTAAAGGCTGAACCTGGCCTCCACCTACAAGGTGGCCCAGGTATACAACCTGACTCTTCCCTATCTGGCACTTAGTGGCCTTGATAGTGAGGCCTGCTTTCTGCAGAGCCTCCAAAACATTCCTGAGGTGGACCAGGTGATCCTGCCAGGAGGAACTAAAGACAGCAATATCATCTAGATATGCTGAGCAATAAGTTTCCATCCCTGTCAGAACTTTATTCACCAACCTCTGAAAAGTGGCAGGTGCATTTTTCAATCCAAAGGGCATCACCACAAAGTGGTAGTGCCCACCAGGGGTCGAAAATGCTGTTTTGGCTTTTGCATCATCAGCTAATCTGATCTGCCAGTAGCCAGCTGTTAGGTCAAACGTGCTTAGATACTTGGCTGAGGCCAAAGTATCAATCAGCTCTTCTGCCCTTGGTATGGGATAGGCATCAGTCCTAGTGACTGCATTGAGGCCTCTGTAGTCTACACAAAACCTCATTTCTTTCTTACCACCCTGGGTATGAGGCTTGGGTACCAGGACTACTGGGCTAGCCCAAGGGCTATCTGAAGGCTCAATTACACCTAGCTGCAACATTTTCTGGACTTCAGTCCTGATACAGTCCCTGACATGGTCAGGTTGCCTGTAGATTTTATTCTTGACAGGCAGACTGTCTCCAGTGTCCACCTCATGGGTGCACCAGGAAGTCTGACTAGGGGTCAGGCTAAACATATGTCTGTACTGTTGCAGAACTTGTCTGCACTCAGTTTGCTGATGGTCAGTGAGGCTGCTTGCCAAAGCAACACCATCTACTGACCCATCATCAGGGTTCTGCGAGAGCAGGTCAGGGAGAGGGTCACTCTCCTCCTCCTGTTCCTCATCAGTTGCCATGAGCAAGCCCATGTCAGCCCTGTCAACATATGGCTTTAATCTGTTGACATGGAGCACCCTCATGGGGCTCCTGGGAGTTCCAAGATTCACCAGATAGGTGACCTCTCCCTTCTGTTCAACTATTGTATGGGGGCCACTCCACTTGTCTTGGAGGGCTGCTGGGGCCACAGGCTCCAACACCCACACTTTCTGTCCTGGCTGGTATACAATCAGTACAGCCTTTTGGTCATGCCAAGCTTTTTGTAATTCTTGGCTGGCCTCCAGGTTTTTGGTTGCCTTCTTCATGTACTCAGCCATCCGGGAGCTGAGACCAAGTACATAGTCCATCACATCTTGTTTGGGGGCTTGAGAGGTAACTCCCAGCCCTCTTTTACCAAACACAATGGACCTCTCACAGGATGCCCAAACAGAAGCTCAAATGGGCTGTAACCAACCCCCTTCTGTGGAACCTCTCTGTATGCAAACAACAGGCAAGGAAGAAGAAGGTCCCATTTCCGCCTAAGCTTCTCTGGGAGTCCTTTAATCATTCCCTTCAGGGTTTTGTTGAAACGTTCAACCAACCCATTGCATTGTGGGTGATAGGGGGTGGTGAACTTATAAGTTACACCACACTCCTTCCACATTGCTTTCAGATATCCTGACATGAAGTTGGTACCTCTGTCAGAAATGACCTCCTTTGGGAAACCCACTCTGGAGAAAACTCCAATGAGGGCTCTTGCCACCACAGGGGCTGTGGTGGTCCTCAGGGGAATTGCTTCTGGGTACCTGGTGGCATGATCCACTACCACCAGGATAAACCTGTGCCCAGATGCAGTTTGAGGGTCAAGGGGACCAACAATGTCATTCCCTACCCTTTCAAAGGGTACCCCACCACAGTTAGTGGTATCAGGGGGGCCTTTGTTGTGCCACCTGCCTTACCACTGGCTTGGCATGTGACACAGGAGCGACAAACCTCCTTTGTGTCCTCCGACATATGTGGCCAATGAAAATGTGGAACAAGCCTGTCCCAGGTCTTGTTTTGGCCCAAGTGACCTGCCAAAGGGATATCATGTGCTAGGGTCAAGAGGAACCCCCTAAACTTCTGAGGTATTACCATCCTCCTGGTGGCTCCAGGGGCTGGATCTCTACCCTCAGAATATAGGAGTCCCTCATCCCAATAAACTTTATGGGACCCACTAGCACTCCCAGCAGCCTCAGCAGCAGCCTGCTGTCTGAGGGGTTCAAGAGAGGGGCAGCACTGTTGGTCCTTACTCAGATCTTCCCTAGAAGGGCCCCCTGCCCCCAAGAACTCAACCTGATCAGGCTCAAGTCCCTCTGGGGCAGTTCCTTCTTCAGGATCTGCTTCACCTCCCTCTGGGGGTGAATCTGTGATCTGAGACAGAGGGGAAGGCACTGCCTTTACCCTACTGCTCCGCCTCTTGGGAAGCATCTGGTCCATTGTTCCAGGATCCAGAGCTGGTTCAGTGTTATGCATTCTTGCTTGTGACCTGGTCACAGCAAATACCTCTGCAGGGATGCCCAACATCTCAGCATGAGTCCATAACTCTACTTCAGACCAGGCTGAAGTCTCTAGATCATTGCCCAATAGACATTCGACAGGGAGGTCTGCACTGACTACAACCTTCTTGAGGCCAGTTACCCCTCCCCAGGAGAAATTCACAACTGCCAGACTATGGTTGGTCCTGACATTGCTTGCATTGGTCACCTGGTACATTTCGCCCAGGATGATCTGTCCAGGGTCCACAAGATCCTCTGCCACCATGGTGACACTAGCACCTGTGTCCCTATATGCCAAAGCGTGTTTGCCATTTATTACAGGCTGCTGTTTGTATTTGCCCAGATTACTGGGGCTTACTAGGAAGGACATCTCAAGGTCTCCATCACAAATCAGCATTGCCTGAGTGGGCACTCTGACTAGGTCAGAGTCCACTTCAGAACCCAGGGTCAACCCTACTACACCCTTATTCTGAGTACCACCTCCACCAGTAGCTGAGCTAGGGGGAACAGTTGCCTTAGGGGCAGGAGTGGTGGTGGTTTGGTCTTTGGACTTGTTACAATCAGAAGTCCAGTGCCCTTTCTGTTTACAGAATTTGCACCAGGGCTTCTTTTGGCCTTTTCCCTTGTTGGATTGTGACTCCCCATCAGATGCAGATTTTTGGGGCCCTTGTGAAGACTTCTGGTCTTTTGACTTATCCCCACCTTTCTCAGAGCCCTTAGGATCTTGCTTCTTGGTGTCACCCCCTTGGTTCTGGGGTTTCTGCCTTACCCTGGTTCTGACCCATTTGTCTGCCTTCTTTCCCAATTCTTGGGGAGAGGTCAGATCTGAGTCCACCAGGTATTGATGCAACAACTGGTTCTGGCAATTATTAAGGATCTGTTCTCTCATCATCAGATTATACAATCCCTTGAAATCAGTAACCCTACTGCCAACCAGCCAACCCTCCAGAGCCTTGGTTGCACAATCTACAAAGTCAGTCCAGTCATGAGTCTGTGCCTTCTGGGTGTCTCTGAACTTCAACCTGTACTGCTCAGTGGTTAAGCCAAACCCATCTATCAGTGCACTCTTCAGGACTTCATAATTATCAGCATCCTCTTCTCTAACAGTGAGGAGCTTGTCTCTACCTTTGTCTGAAAAGGAGAGCCACAAGATTGCTGCCCACTGCTTTTGGGGGACCTGCTGTACTCTACAGGCCCTCTCCATAGCAGTTATCCACTTGTGGATATCATCCCCACTCTGGTAGGGAGGAACAACCTTGCTCAGGTTCCTATGGTCTGGAATAGATTCTCTGCCTCTAGGGACACTGTTGCTGTCACCAAGGGGTTCTAACCCCTCTCTTCTAGAAGCTCTCTGGATCTCCAGGGCTTCTCTATCTAGTGCCAACTGCTTGGTTCTGAGGGCAATTCTTGCTTCCTCATACTGCAGCAGTTTGCACATCCTGTCAGAGGAGCCTCTCTTATGGGAAAGTATGAGTTCCTCTGCTGGACAAATTCTCTGCCAGAGTGATAAGAGTGGTCAGATTCCCTGGAAGGGGACCTATGCCTCTCATCCACTCTGTCAGTTCTCTTAGGGAGAATTCCTCTGTCCTTTTCAGGCCCCTTGGAGCCTGGCCCTTCAATCACAGAGTCTTGGTCATTCTGATTTTCATCATCTGACCCAGACACTGTAATTGACCCACCCCCTGATTCAGACCCATTAGCTCCTAGAGCCAATCTAAGATCATCTGCTGTCAGCAGATCTATCAGGTGTAGTGTGGAGGGACTCTGTCCTAGCTTCAGGTGTCTTTCAACACACTTGGCTCTCAAGCCAGAGAAAGCCATGTCCTTATACTGAGGCTGAGTGGATCCACTGGTTCCACCCTTTAAGGACATTCTAGTGTTGTGCAGTGTTGTACTACCTACACTAGTTTGTGGCCTACTGATACTAGCTTGAGCTGTAGAAAGGGTGTGCTATCCCTTGGCACACAGCTCTAAGTTCAGTAGAACTTATTGATACTAACCTTGACTTTATATGTACCTTAAGTACCTATAGTGGTTTTCAGTTAGTAATTCAAATAGAGATTTTCTGGTAAAACAATAGCAAGCTGGAATCCCACCGCTGCCCACCAATGTGAGAAGTTGGCCTGGTATATGCTGTTCACTAATTAAAGTGGACACCTTGCACCAGAACAATTCGACTCTTATGGTAGATAGGTTTAAGACAACCTTTATAGAAAGCTATCCTAGTGGTAGCTGTGGAGAGCAGCCTTCAGGCTAAGTCTTGAAGGAATGTAAAGCAGCTTGTTTTACCACACAATCTCTTTAATCACCAAATGAAAAGACACCACACAGGTATATATATCAAATATATATGTATTTATTAATAAACACTCTCTACTAATCTCTTTATGAGATTAGAAGTCAGGAACATATGTACAAATCAAAGGTTATCAAAATAAGTTTAGCACAATCGAATATCACAATCTTAGTTTGGCTAGACCTAGGTCTAGGGCATCTAGAATCGAGGGACCCCCAAGAACCACCCCAGGTAGTTGTAGGAGACCCACAGGGGACGGACGCGGTGTCCTGGCACCGGTGCGAGTCCTGTACGAGTCTATGCGAACAGACGCGATTGAGATTTCAATGTTAAAGGTCCCTTGCGTGTTCGAGGCGAACACACCGATCGGTCCTTGTACGAGTCGAAGGACGCGGTTACAGATAGAGTTGCAAGGGAGTTGGACGCGGTGTGTCTAACACAGACGCGAACCATGTACGAGTCAGCACGATAGTCGCACTTGGAAAGTAAGAGTTTTAGGGCACTTCTAGGGTAGCTACAAGCAAGTCACTTACAGGGTAAGTAGTTCTAGGGCCCACACCCACAGGAGCACCGTAGTGCTGAAGTTACCTCACCCAGGGGAGCTGGGTGCATAGGTGTTCTTTGGTGTCGGGTCGCGGCGCCGTTTTCAATGGGAGCCAGTAAAGACTTGCTACTTCCGGCGACAGGAGAAGTGTCCGGAGGAATCCAAGCCTGGATTCAGAAGATGGAAGACCTGAAAGCAGAGGGGACAGTGTTCAAAGTCACTTGGCAGTGACTCGGGGCAAGAAGATGGATGCCCACCGTCGTTGCAAGATTCAGGTCGTTCACAGGTGCCTTGACTCTTCAGCCACGAGGTCCAAGAGGCATCGACAATGACCAGGAGCTGGATTCGGCGTGTCTCACGATGTCTGCAGCTTACTGCGGTGTCGGCGACTCGATTGGATCCAACAAGCCTTGGTAACAGCAAGTCTTGGGGAAAGTGTAAAAAGTCAATGGCACAGACCAGCAAGGTCTGAGGGACTCACCCAGCAAAGGTAAGTCAGGGCATGCCTGGAGCAACCAGGGGAGCCCTTTGGTTCTGTAGGAAAGCCTTCAGGGGACCCACAAGCCAGCTGGCAAGGGATCGCAAAGACGCCTTGGGAGGATTCGCTCAATAGGGGCCCACGGTCACTCGGGATGTGGTAGGCCACTGATCTTCGGAGGGTTTCTTGCTGGAGGCTAGATCCACACGTGGTCCAAAGCATAAGTTCATAGAACGTTGTGAAGGGGTTGCACTCGACAATAGTGCACGGTACCCAGGGGTCGTGGTTCCTCGTCACTCTTGGGGTCCACTGGCCTCAGCTTCGCTGGGGACTCACGATGGCCTTTGCGAAGTCAGGAAATCTACCTTTTGGGCTGCAGGGACTTCGGACTCCGGCGGGAGCGGCATAGTTTGCGACCGTCGTTTGTAGTTTTTGGTGCCTGCCAAGCAGGGGAGTCACTCCTTGACTCCAATGGAGATTCTTCAGTCTTCCAAAGGTAGTGGAACGTCGAAGGTCCGGGATTCTTCTTCAGAGCGTCGTCCAGGGGTATCTAGTTTGCAATGCACAGGTTCCCCCTCTTATACTAAAAGAAAGGGAGGGACTAGCTCTATGACCCCACCTATGGGAGGGTCAGGGGAGTGGGTGGTTACACCTACGTCCCTTTGTCCAGTTTCGCACCAGAGCAGGGGCAGGTAGCCCCTGAGCCGGTTTGAACTGGGGTATGCACAGAGGAGCCTTCTGCTCCCCCAGTGCAGGACTTCAAAGCACTCTAAGAGTGCACCCAGCCAGCCCCAATACACTAAACCCTGTCTGGGAGGTGGTCACACCCCCTTGGGACAGGATATCTATTGTTGGGCTTCCTCCACTGCGAGTGTTGGTCATCAGCAGGAGGGCAGCCCAGTGTCTGTGACTGGTGGCATCCATTTTGTGATAGTAATAATCAATAGGAGCTAACTATGTGAGTAGAAAAAACTCTGATGATGTATGTCTGGAAAACAATTCTGTTTTGTATGAAGGCCCTCACCCACCAACCTAGTTGGTGGCATGATTCATCATCGGGCCCCACCCGATGGCACCGAATGTGCCTCGGGTGTGCTACAACGTCTGCTTACAGCGGAGCGGATTCTGTAAAGTGAGTGTGCAGTGCTGGCAGTGGTGAGTATAAAAAAAAAAACTGTCCAACGAGTCCCAAGGTCCACAGGGGAAATTTATTCATGGGCTCATGGCAGTGGTTAAAAACAAGGCTACGGATGTTGACTGGGGGTAATTAACGCCCCTTACATCCAGTGAGGTCAACTAGTTTCAGCCAGGCCTTTTGGTAAAACTGGCTTTCATCAGGACCGGTATGTGTATGGTGAAATAAAAGGGAGTCTACAATGTGTACAGGCTCCTATGTGCCGCACACGCTAAGGTGCGAGAAGTGTAAGAGGATGGTTTCCTCTATAGTCGTGCTCTTATGGTCTAAGAGACTGACTCCATGAGTCCCCGGCGGGGGTTCGACTTTCAGTCACACTTTCGTCACAGTCCAGAACCCACAGCACCACCTACTTGGTCGTTACTGGAACGACATACATCATCAGAGTTTTTTCTACTCATATAGTTAGCTCCTATTGATTATTACTATAAATCCCTGGGGAAATGAAGTAGTCTATCTTATTCCTCTCTCTCTTTCTGATATTTATCCATTTTGTGATGCCAGGGCTCTGCAGGATTCTACCGCGTTCCCACAGTAGGTACATGTCTATCCCTCTAGAAGGGTGGAATGCTACCCCCACCGCCAGGACTGGCGGGGGGGTAGTATTCCAAGATGTTTGACACCAAACACGACATGTTTTGATGCAGCCATTCAAAAGTTAGCATTTTACCGCGAGGATATAATGCACTTAAAAGTATATGGTTTAACCGCATCCACAAACAGCCGCAGAGAATGGACTCTGAGAGCTGCAGAGGGGCCCTGCTCAGGCAAAGGCACCCTCTCACATAGGAACCAAGCACCCTGCCCTCAGGATTGATAGGGCCTGCCTTAGGGGTGACTGATAGGTTTAAATGTGTGTGCAGGAGAGATATAGGCAACCTATATCTCAGTGAGGGGTGCTAGCACCACCTCACCCAGGCTGCAGTAGCAGGCCTGTGGTGTCAGATTTAGTCTGCTTCCCAGGGGTGGCATAATACATGCTTCAGCCCCTGGTAGGCCTGTGAAGTACTTATGCCCTTGGTACCTAAGGTACCATATACTAGGGACTCATAAGGTACCACAGTATCCAATCACTAGTGCACCTAGAGTGCACTCCAAGTCATTTAGAGAGAACAGAGAGGCTGGGGCCCTGATTAGCAGGGACCCAGCCAGACTATAGCCAGAAACCAGTGTAAACATCAGAAAAAAAGTGGGGGCAACATAAGAGGCAGATCCTACTCTCCTACAATAAGGCAATGAAATAACAGTGGCAGGAGTGAGCAATGTCACCTATGATTAGTACTAGAGATACTCAGTTGGAGCCCACTACAGAAAATAGCATCAAGAGACCACTCTGCCTAGCTGTCAGTGGTAACTGAGGTTCAGGCACTTACGTTTTCTGTTCATAATTTAGGAATTAGTATAAATGCTTCCATTTCTAACGATAATGGCATTACTCCTAGTCCTACTCCCTCGCCTTCCTTCAGCACAATTGAGGCCCCGCCTCCCATCCAGACCCACCCCCAGCATAAAAACTCTGCCCGCCCCCACCTCCACCTGTACGTAAACAAGCCGAGCTAGCACTCAGATGAACCGGACCGGGAGGGAGGGAGGGTCCTGAAGGAAGGCGAGGAGTAGGACTAGGAGTAATGCCATTATCGTTAGAAATGGAAGCATTACCTCCCGTCCCTCCTCGCCTTCCTTCAGCACAATTGAGGACATAGCAAGCAGAAGAAAACAGAGACGGACAGCTGAGTGCGAGAGAACACCAAAACAGAAACAGTGCCCCAAACACAGCAGATCAACATCCCAGGAACCCAGCGGCCCAGAACAGCAGACAAATGTCCCAGACACGCAAACGGACAGCGCCAGTCAAACGGAGAGGGAGAAGACCAGGACGCAGGCCAACAGATCCCACAGAGGAGCCCACCCGACAGGACACCACAACCGGCAGGGAGCGCAGCAAAGCACGCCTGACATCAAGCAACGCAGCCACCGAAGCCGCCAAACAGCGAGAGGAACACCCCCGGACCCCCACAGGAGGAACCACCCCCAAAAGACAGACAGTCAGCAAGACCGGGGACCAAAACCAACGACCCAACAGAGCAGAGGAAGGCCAAACAACCACCGCAACCGGATCAAAGCAAAACGGGAACCCACAGCCGAGCCAACACCCCCAAGCGTAGCGCAGAGGGGATGGCAACCAAAAAACAAGGCCCAAAAGACAAGAGCCGCAACCCGAGACTCCCAAGGGGACCAAAGGGAGGACAGCCAATACCAGCAGCCAAGACCCCGAAGGGAAGGACCAGACAGGGCGAGGGGCACCAGACCCCCGCCAACCCGCAAGAACGCCAGGAGCATCAAGAAGCCAGAGAGCCGCCCACAGCACCCGCAGAGGAGACACCGACAAACCCAGAAGAACCCCACCCGGAAGGAATCGCCATGCCAAACATAGGCCAGCCACCACGGGAACAACACCCAGAGCAGAACACCAGTCCAAAAAGGACCGCCCATGCCAAGCCCAGGACAGCAGAGAGGAGGACCGACGGGAAGGCAGCCAAGCAACCGCCAAACGACCAGGAACCCCCAACCCAGCAAAGCCCAGACGCACCACCAGGCAGCAGGTGAAACCCCCACACAGAACCCAGGGGAAGGGCCGGAAACATCAAAGAGAACGGAACCACCGTAAGGACCCACACCCGAACGCAACAGAAGTCGGACAGGAGAGGAGACCAAGGCACCCCAGGCCAAAGGGGAGCAACCAACAACCCCCGAGCACAGAGCCACCCGACCAGAACCAGAAAGGCCCCGAGCAGCGGAAAAAGGGGGGAGAAAGGCCCCCAGAAGATCCCGAGGCACAGGAGAGGGAAGGCCAACGACCCCCCCCAAGCCCCGGGACCCCAGCCCAGAGACCAGAACCGGGCCTACAAGGCCCTCCCCGGATCCGCAACAGGACCACCACAGGGAGGCCCCAAGGACCCACCAACAGGCAGGCCACACAGGGAAGAAGAGAGAAACGAGGGAAAAGGAAGGACCCAGTACAACAGATCCGCCAGCCCAGAGGTCACCCGCCGAAGGGAGAGAGCCAACAGTCCCAGCACCCAGACCGGAGCCAGAGAAACAGGACACCGGCAAACAAGGAATAAGGACCAGAACCTGGACCCACCCAAAGGGCGGACAGAGGACCACGCCCCCAGAACGCCAGACCGAACCAACACCCCAGGGGCCCAGCAGAGAGCCCCGAAAGAGCACCGGGCAAGCCCCCAACAACTGCCAGTAGGAGGAACACCGGGAGACCAGCAGGGACAGCACCCCGAACCCGAACAGACCCCAGCCAATCCCGCACCCGGACAGGCCGGCGGCCAAGCCACCACAAGCGGAGCCGGAGGAGGCAGCAAATAGCCAGCCAGAAAGCGACGGAGGGAGAGCCACCAGGATAGCTCCCCCCCGACAAGGACCTAAAAGGGCAGCGGGGACAAAAGACCCCAGAGACCAACCCAACAGGATCCAGACGGCCAGGCGGAGAAGAAGAAAACGAGCCCCGGGAACTGGAAAACCCCCAGAAGCCAGGAGCCCCATCCCTGTAGCCACAGGACCGCCGGAGGAGCCACCCCGGACAACAAGGCCCGAGCCAGCGAAGGAACAGAGACCAGACGCAGGCAGGACAAGGGAACATGGCCATGCAAAGGCCGAAAACAAGCCCCAACGAACACCAAGCCCCGAGAGGGGACCAGAGAGACACCCCCCCAGGCCACCAACAAACCCGATCCCCAGAAGAACCACCAAGGTCCCCCGAACAGACCGAGCAAAAGACACGCCGGCCGCACACAGCAGGCCGACTGACAGAGAAGGACGAAGGAAAACCTCGCATGAAGGAGAGCCACGAGAGGCACCAGGACCCGCGGGAAGACCCAGGGCGAGGGCCGGAGGCCGAAGGGAAGGACGCAAAACCGAAAGGGCATCACCCACAGCGAACCGCAGAAAAGAAGCGGCAACTGGGAAGCGGAGAGAAGCGTCCCTGAGACCCACGGCACGCCAAAAGAAGTCAGGCAGAACCAGAGGAACGACGGACGAAAGGGCCAACACCAGGAAGGGAAAGGGCCGAACGCAGGAGCAGACCCACAGGAGAGCCAGGACAGGCCGAAGCCGCCGGACACCCCCAACCCCAGAAACAGAACGGAGAGGGCCCCAGGCCCGGGCTCCACGATAGGAACGCAGCAGACCGACCACAGGGCAAGCCAACAGGACACCCCGTCCAGCAGAGCCACCACGCGGGGACCGGAGACAGGCAGGGGAGGCAACCGAACCCCCGAACCCAGAGGAACCTGCACCAAGACGACCCTCAAAGTACACAGGACCCAGCCAACAGAAAACGGGCCACCGCCACCAAGGAAGAAAAGGCCGCAGATGACCACCCACCGCAGGGAACCATCCAGACAGCAGTGACAGGGACCCAGGCGAGGAAGCAGGGAGCCAGGGTGAAAACAGGCCAAAAACCCGTACCCACCGGAAAGGCGGAGGAGACGCCCACATCGGGGACAAAGGAGAGGCCCCAGGACAAGGCACCTCAGAAAGGCAGGACGCCCCACACAAGGAAAGGCACGCAGAAGCCCCAAGGCGGCCAGAAGGACAGAGGACATGCAGCCCACAGTACCGAAAAGACCCAGGCAGCCACCCATCCAGGCACGAACCAGGCCTGACCCCGCCGAACAGCAGAGACCGGACAAGAGCGGGGGGGGACCAGGCACCACGGCCGGAGGCCCTAACAGCCGCCGCCAAAGCCACGAAACCCCACACCAAGGAGGGCGCAGAAGAAGCCGAGAACAGGCCAGCGCCACAGCACCAGCCAAGCAGAACAGCCGACCCGCCAAGCAGTGCGGTCAGGACAGAGTCCAACAACCCAAAGGGAGGAAAGGAGCGAACACCCCCAACAAGCAAAGCCGCCGGAGGAAGCAAGGGACCCGCAGCACCGCAGGAAAAAACCCACTGATGCAAAAGAAGGCGTGAAGGAACCTGAAACCAATCAGGACCAACACAGCACAGAAGGAACGCTCAGGGCTGAGGAAAAGAGATCGCACACAGCAGGCTCCGCAGGCAACAGACAAACAGTCGCCAGCCGGGCGGGCCACAGTGGAGAAAGCAGCAAGTACAATCCCCACAAAAAGGGAAAAGAGCACGAAATACAGCAAGCACGGGCAACGCACGCCACTCCCACAGCACCAATCCCTACACCGGGACCGCAGGGCAAGCCCAACCAGAAGGGCCGGGAACACCAAGGAAGAATCCCACAGACCCCGCCCAGCAGGGAAGAGGAAAGCCCAGCCGAACAGCACAGGAGCCCAAGCGACCCTCCACACCCCCGGAGCCAAAGGCATCGCCAGAGGCGGGAGAAGGCCCAATACCCCAGGACCCAGACGGAAACCAGCCGCCCACAGGATCCGCCGGACGAGGACGGGAAGGACCAGAAGGCAGCGGCCGAGCCCGTAAGCACCGGACAGAGCAGCCTCAATCAAGTCTCGCACCAGCCACAGACATGAGAGGCACCGTACTCCCCGCGGAGCCCATGCGTCTAGGGCACCCCAGGGGGACCGGAGACCAAGCAGCAGAGGAAGAAGACACCAGAAGGCCCCCAACCACCTCAAGCGACCCAGGGCAGCAAGCGGAAAAATAGCCCCCAGCAGCCCCAAGACAAGGCAGACAGACGACCACGCCCGTCAAGAGAAAACAGCAAGTCACAGTACATGGTACACCAAAAGGAAAAAGGAACAAATACCGGGTCAAAAACCCGGCCTACCAGGTCTCCGTGATGAGTGCAGTCCGGGAGCAAAGGCAGCCAAGCAGGCCCGACCCGGAAACACAGCCCCAGCCACAGGAGGACCGCCAAACAACACAGCAGCTTCCTGAGCCACCGCTCCGCCCCCATCCACGAGGGAGACGAGGAGAGGAGGCATCGCCAGGAGAACTCCGTCGAGGGCACCGCCGTCGCAGAGAACCAACTCGAAGACTCCCCGGCACCGCCACAGGGAGGAACTGAAGGTAAGTCTCACTAGGGAGACAGAAAAAAACAGGAGGTGGGGGCGGGCAGAGTTTTTATGCTGGGGGTGGGTCTGGATGGGAGGCGGGGCCTCAATTGTGCTGAAGGAAGGCGAGGGAGGGACGGGAGGTAATGCTTCTTACCTTCCATGGAAATCGGAGTTCTGGTAACTGCCCCCTTCTTGAAGGAAAAGAAGTGCTAATGCAAAGAAATAGGTGACATTTAATTTAATGGGTCACGTCACATGATTGTAAATAACTAGCTGTGCAATATTAATCTTAACACATGGATCCTTTTCAATAACACTGATTGTCTTACCTCAGCCTGCTCGCAAAGCACAAGCTGTGGCGGATTAGTGTGTTTTTGTGACAGCCCTAAATATACAAGTGTTAACATCGGCTGCATGCAAACACATTCGCAAGATTTTAATGGCTGGCTGACAAGAGATTAAAGACAGAAATATGGCATTTTATTAAAGCAAACCTATCAGTATGCCTACCATGATAAAATGATCTAGTTTTCTCCAGACACAAAAGTTTCTGTTGAGTGATACCTTTGAAATTCCTCCAGGGCACCCTATTATTCACTCTCCTCTGCGGAGAGCAGCGGCAAACAGTCTCCAATTTTCAGAGAGTATTGCTTGGTCATTCTTTACTGTCAAAATGAAGAAGAGCATAAAACTCGAGTCAATAAAGTAATATAAAATGCTTAATATAAAAATTCAGGAAGAATGATTAACCCATTTTAGACTTACAGCAGCTATCCCAGCCACAGGAAAAAAATATTTTCTCGAAACCTATTAGCATTTTTTTAAAACACTGTTCTAATAAAAAGAAACATGACTTTTAGTGACTTTCATCAGCTATTTTATTAAGACGTATAATGGTAAATTGACTCCATAGCTTGCACAGAAAATAAGTAGTTGGCCATAACGTGTGTGTGACTGAACTACCAGGTTTTGCGAAAGTCAGCCAGGGATCACCTTCTCCCCAAATAGGTAAGTGTTTATCTCGTTCCAAAAAGAATGTCACCCTGTCCAGGGGTCAGAGTTCACCAACTTCTGACTCAGCTTTTTATGATAGAGACTGTGGGTCTGATACTCAAAGATTTTGCTAATTTAGGGGCATATTAGCAAGACCCACGTTAAAATTATCGCCGTTTTAGCGGCAGGAAACTGCCGCTAAAACGGCGATAATGGGCTTGCTAATATGCGTTATAGAATTCCAATAGAAGCCCAGGTTAGATGTGCAGGACATCTAACCTGGGCTCTATTGAATTCCATAACGCATATTAGCTAGCCCATTATCGCCGCTTTAGCGGCAGTTTCCTGCCGCTAAAACGGCGATAATTTTATCGCCGGTCTTGCTAATATGCCCCTTAGTCTTCTAGTACTCCTGATTTACTCCTGAATTCCAATAGTGAGCAAGGAGTGAGTCCGAAGAATTCCTGGATTACTCCTGAAATCCCATATGAAGCCACACGTACTAGAACAGTAATTAACAACTACCCATTGCCTTTTTATTGTGAATGAGGCCTCAAATTTTACCTGTTTTGTACAGGTTTTGCTAAACACGAGATGTAACACTTAATTTTTATGACTCGGCATTCCATCCATTTCAATTTCATATGCCTGTTTTGTCTACTCATGTGAATAAATTAGCAGTTTCTGCTCATTCACAAACATTTCCATTTGCACATACTTTAAGTGTGTGCCACTTATATATTGCATAAATTCCCACAGGAACTATTTGATATTCACACTGATAGTTGACATCCACCTATATATACATCATTACGCGTGAAATTTACTCATGCATAATGTATTCTCGTACAAGGGATGTTCAGGATAAATGCAAAAATATATCTTTAAACATTTTTCAATAAGCGGGACTACTTCTTGTCTACAGCTTCAGAATTTTAAATTGATTAGTGGACTTCGCTTCACCTTCTACATTTACTCCTAGTCGGTTTATGCTTAGATTATGTATTTTCTTTTGTGAAAGCCCTTAAATTCTATAATACTTGCACAATGCACATTGTGCGTCCTTCACCACCATCTGACACTTCTATTTGTTCATATGTTCACTCCTTGGAACGCCCCCCTTCACATGTACTCACAGACCACATACTTAGCTTCCTGATATCTAATTTAGATATTTCTGGCTTTGTGAGTTGTCCTAAATCGTGCATACATAAGTTCCACCCTTGTCCAGGAGCTACTACTGTTTGCTTCATGAAAAAGGTTGTGAGTTGGGCCCAGCTAACACAGAATAATAACTGCAAAAATTGCGTATTTGAGAAATGTTTAAGTAAATATTGAAGGCCCTACAGACTGTGTTATACCTATACTGTTTTTCTAAACCTGAATTTGGTGTGGTGTGAGGTGCACTCTGATTGAGAGGGTGGGGCCCACTACTCCTCGTAATGACAAAATGGTAAAGAGCACACATTGTTGATCACATAGTATACACTGTTGCCCCAGAATGTGCTTAATCAAGGGTTTAGGTGCTAAAGGTTTTTCTTTGTTAATTACACTTTCTCAAAATATCATTGCTACACAATATTATAGGTGATGAATAATAAAGAGGCAAGTTCATACACTGGAAATATTGTCTCTGTTCCTTTTATTTCTTTTCCATGCTTTTTTTCTTATAAAGCCATCAGGAAAACAGCCAACACGTGCTTCGCTCCCCCTTGGCATACAGGCCTGGGGCTTTTTCAAGACTCTAATCCACAAGGGGAATCAGCACCTCGAGTGATCAGTGTTCCTAACCCCAATCCACAGTCGCTGACTAGGACTACGGTGACCTTTTGACAGAGACCACAGAGACTGGAATGGAGCCTGACCACAAACTTGACAATCGCCTCAAGGATTACCTCTGAAGAAATTTAGGGCCATATTTATCATCCAGTTTGCATCACTCTTGCACCACGCAAAATGGTGCAAGAGCGACGCAGACCTTAAGTCATATTTTTGAAGCCACGCAGAGCCGCTATGCGTGGTTTTGAGTGGATCCAAAATATGGAGTAATGCAGCACAAATCGCTGCGTTGCATTGCTCTGCCCTGGGTAGGCATTCGATGGGCATTGCATGGGTGTTCCCATGCAACTCCCATGGATTTTGGTGAATTCCCAGATTTATAAGACCTTGTAAACCTTTGACTGCTCCAAAAAGATTCGCCTAACCAGGGGAGGCGTAATGAGAAGAAATATGTTTATTTCTCCTAATTTTTATTTCTTTCTATGTGTGGTGCATTTTGCAGCACACATAGAAAGAGGAAAAAGCCTCTCAGGATGGTTTTTGTGTAGGAAGGTGTCCATTCCTGCACAAAAACAATCCTGCCTACAGCACAGGCACCCTTGCACCCTGGTGCAAGGGAGCCTGCACTGGTTCTAAGCTGCTAAAATGGCAGCAGCGCAAGGAAAATGGGCAGGAATGTGCAGTATCAGATTGATAATCATTGCACAAAGGCGTATTTCCGTGCATAATTGTACAACTTGTGCAATTACGCTGGCCTTTACATTGTTGAAATAGGAAATGACATGTATTTCCAGTATCTAATATCAGACACTATGTCGTACCCTCATTCTGCTACCCACTCACTCTATTACCTAGTCAACCTAATGATACGCCAAGGAAAAAAATGAACAGTTGTGAAAACGTACTGCAAAGAACACTAGATGAGAAAAGGCACTATCACTTTGAACGGGATACTGAGAGACAAAGTTATCTCTCTATGATGCTGATCGATCACAGACATGAACAATAACTGATTGCGTCTCTATCTGTCAATTCTAAGCCAAACAATGCTCTCGTGATCATTTTAGTTCATGTCATCGTTATATTCTTTGACACGCAGTATACCAGCTCGATGGTACTCTGTGGATCTGTTCATTCATATACGTTTCCCAATTATCACGTGTTCAGGAACGTAGCTTCCATTGACGTAGCAGGTGCAGTGGTGCCGGGAACAAATGCCTGAGGGCCCTACTGAACTCAGATTATTGCTGTATTTCACAGATCAAAGAGCAGCCATGGGGTCCATTTACTTCCTTGCACTAGGGCACATAACATACTAGCTAACCACTGGACTGCTTTCCTTTCAGATTATGCAATAAAGATGTTATCTAATTAGGCGGTATCCTTTAACGTTATAGTGTTTAAAATTCAAAAAGTAGTTGAAGAAAAAAAAACAAAAGAGGAAGGAAGTGATTGAAAAAACAGAAATCCACAGAAATCTATTAACAGCCTCCCCTCCAGGAATGAAACATTAACATAGACATTGATCAAAGTAGGTATTTTTTTATGATAGTATAAAACAGTGATAAAAATTACTCTTTTACATGAAAGCTTTACACTGTCTCTAAAATATACCAGAAAATCTGGAAAAATGCTTTCAGAGAGCTATGTAGGCATCCTAAATCCTTTACTAGAAGAAGATTCTCTAAATAGCATTCACAATCATAATAAATGAAATATTTTGAGAAGTCCGTTAAAAATACTGACTACAAGTTCCCTTGCAGACCTGCTATTATCCAGGTTCATTTCCAGGAACAGTTTATCTAGGAGGTGGGCCAATATGGACATTTTCCCAGCAGGACAGAAATCTATCTTGGCATCTATCATTTTTTCCTACGTTTTTACTTTAGATACACCAAAAAGTGCCTGTCAAAAAATTCTTACTTGGCACAACGTTAATTCGGATGATACAGTTATGCTTGTGATTTTAGACACAATTCTTTAAAAAAAAACGTTCAGAGGCCAATTCCCAAAGTCATTTGCAAATACTGGGATAGTACCCCAGGGCCCCGATTACAACTTGTCCAGAGCAAAATTCTCATGTGGAGTTCTACTCTGCAAATTTATGAATAGTCTGGTATTCCCGCACCCAAATTTAGCTGGTGTGGGAACACCAATCCTGATTTTACCAGCTGGTAAACTTGGGTGGTAAAATCTCAAAGAGAAAGGGCTACATTGGAGCCTGGATCCATTTAGTGGCCCTGACTAAACCCTCACTCAAGGCATGGGATGAATATGTAATGCTCCTCTTGCCAGGAAGCTTTGCCTTCCCTCCCCCAACCTCACTACTCCCTTCCTTCCCTCCACCCCTGCCGACGTTTACCACCTGCTCAAGGCACAAGTGGCAAATGTCGGTGATAAACCCCCATTACATTAAGGTGTTAATGCAGGGATGGACCTAACAGGGACCCTACGATGATGAATATTTTCTACACAAAGCATCTGGCAAGGGCAAAATCAAGAAGTGATACAGGGAGGGGCATGCAAATCCGCTGACACACCTACAAAACTGTAAATTATCTACAATTCAAAATAATGTTTGTAAATAAATATTAAAATACACAGTTAGAAACCGCTATCATTGGAAATGTACTACACTTCACATCATCTAAAAATACACACTATTACATGGCCACATAAAGTAAGAATACAGATAAATAATAAACACACACAATGTCATTGAAAAATAAAAACAGTCAACAGAAATCCATGCAAAAATGCACATTTCGCAATGCTTACACACCTGCCAATCTGGGACAGAGAGATTTACCTGACCACAACATCACCACACCCATCAACAGCTGTTTCTCATCAAGACATCAAACAATCACACCTCTCCCCAGCCCAGCTGTTCTAAAACAATTAACGACCAACTACATAGAGGTTTGTCCAATATGATTGCCAGCCATATACACACCACATTTCTATCAGTGTTGGTGTCAGTGTTTGTTTCACTGCCCCTCTTGAATACTAATTATTCCAGTAGGAGAGAGAGGATATACAGACAGAAGATTAGTCCATGTTATGTATAACCCTGGATGGAGTATGCGTAGTGGCACTCCGCGAAGTTCCACGGAGTTAAAAAAAAACTATGTGGAACTCCGCTCCGCCCTCCCAATAAAAAATAGAAATAAAAAACACTTACCTACTCTGGCATCTCCGGGCTGCCCTCCTCCTCACCGTGGCCTCTCCCCCTCGCCGTTCTCGTCCAGTCTCAGCTGCGTTGCTGGGGCTGGAGAGAGCAGGGACCGACTCCCAGTCTGCTTGGGAGCGCAAGTTGCCGATGCTCAGGCCAATCCTGAAGCTACTCTCATGCGAGAGGAGCTTCAGGATTGGCCGCAGGGCAGGCTGGGAGCCTGTGCCCAGCCACAGAGCCAAAAGCAGGAAGATCTGATGCGCGGGAGACGGCGGCGGCAGCAGCGTTAAGGTAAGTTTCTTTTTTTTTAAATTTGTACCCCAACCCTCCCCACCTCCCTCCTCTGGACCGGCCCACCCCCCCCATTTTGGCAGGGGACGGGTAGCTATTGAGTAGGGCCATGGCTGACATCTCACAGAGAATCCAATTCTGCTGCTTGCACCAGGTATTGTGGTAGATCATCAACAGAGTACAGCAGTATGTTATGTTATGTTACATCACGTCAAATTACAATATATGTTATATTATCTTATGTTCATTGATTTTTTCTAGTGTGCTCATCCACATAAGCTCATAGAAGCTGTCTGAATAACACAACCCAGACTCACTTAGACCCAACTGGAGACTAATGCAAGAAAAGGATATTGATTAATGAGTCATGTTTTTAACATTTATTTAAAAAAAAAAAAAGAAATATTTTGGCCCATAACTGAAGAGGCATAGCGTTCCAAAACCTATGCACTGTGACAGAGAAAACCCAGTCAATGTGTGTGACTGATCTTCCCTTACCGATTGATAGCAAGAAAAGGTTGACTGAACAAAATGATTTGGTAGGGATGTGCCAGGAGAGTTTGGAAGTAAGAAAAGAGGGATTTTTCAGTAGAAAGCCTTGTATATTATTGTCATGGCCTTGAAAATAATTAAATGATTCGGTTTTGTATAGGTAACCAATGGAGTGACCTCAAAACTGGAGTAACATGTTCATGCCTATGTTACGTCGATGTCAAGGATCTTGTCGGCGGAGCTTGCGATGTGAAATCTGGTGTTGGGGATGTGGTGCACAGTGCAATACGTCAGATCCGAAGAGCTGTGAGGCTTTGATGCGGAGTCCGACGTCACCGTCAAGACTGCCATCGACGAGAGATGCGAGGGCCTAAACCGAGGATGCAGCGGCGTTTCCGAAGGCGATGCAGGCTGCATCGACAGGTCCAATCCAGATAGCAGCAATGCATTGGTTCTGCTGGGGGATGCGCCGCACTGCAGGAAAGATGTGCTGGTTCTGCTGGATCTATAGGGGCTGGCAAGCGCGTCGGCCAACTTCCAAGGGTCCAGGATTGTGGTGGCACCACTTGGCAGGGCAGACTCACAGATGGCAGAGTCCAGGTGCAGGTGTAAAGTTGTTGGAAGCCTGTTATGTACCTGAGGCTTCAGATCAGGAGGCAGCCAACTAGCCCTTCTGGGTTCAAGAGATGCAGGTCCAGTCCTCCTCACACAGGCAAGAGGGCAACAGGCAGTAGGTCAGCACAGGGGGAGCCTGTGCAGGTAAGATCAGTGTGACGGGGTGAGGAGGGAGTCAACAGATGATGACGAGTTAAAATTAAATAGCCACTTACCTTGCGCTTTCCACATCGCCGACTCGGCGATGCGGTGAGTGCAAGGTAAGTGGTTTTCTTTTTTTTAAATTTAATTTTAACTCGTCATCGTCTGTCGACTCTCTCCCCACCCAGCCCCACCGCTCTTACCTGCACGGGCTGCTCCTGGGTCAGCACAGCAGGGCAGCAGTTCCTTCAAAGTAGGCCTGGGTGTAAAATTCCGCTTGCGGAGTTTGCAGAATTCGGGAACTCCGAGCTATGCAGAAAACTTGGAGTTCCTGATAAATTCCTCTTTCCGCCTCGTGTCAGAATATTTTTCGGTTGCCGCGCTCGAGCCAGGATTTTGCATGCTCTGGGAAGCTCAATGAGTCTTGGTGGGCACTCGGGAGCACCAGCGAGACGTTCATGTGAGATTTGATGGCCGCTAGCGTGGCTTTAGGCCACGTCGGCAACATCCGGCGCCTTTTTTCTGTCGACAACGACCGGGAGAGAACACCAGTGACCGAAGCTGCATCCTCAAGCAGATTTTCTCCTCGAGAAGCTGCTAAATCTACTCAAAAAGACATTTTTGAGTTAATATTCTTTTCAAACGGACAGTTCAAGGTGTTTTATTAGTGTGAGGAGCCTTTTTTATTTTACTTTCTTTTTTCAACAAGAGGAACTGCCCCAAAGACTCCAACTTCCTGCTCCTGTCCAGCAGGCTCCTCCCAGTGCTTTGTCCATCTTCTGGTCACTTTTCATTTGGATTTGGAGCTGGAAGGATCACGCTCTTTGTCTGCTACAAATATACCATTGGGTTTAAGGACTTTGTTTTTGTGGTATCACAAGTAAGTTCAAAAACTGTTGTCTAAGGGTATTGTTTGTTTGATAGAGGGAATGCAGCAGGATTTATTTGTACTTATATTTGATTTTTAAATTTTATTGTGGGGGGCGACCTGCAGTTTCAGTAGGGGCATAGTTATTTTTTTGCATTTCGTTTTTCTTCTTTTGTAAAGGAAAAATGTTGCACAGTTTAGTACATTTTCTACATGTTTTTAATACATTTGCAATATTCATTTATTTTACTATGTGTCCTAGTCTGCCAATGGGCCACCCAGCTAGTAGGTGGCCCAAAACTAGTCATGGATGCATGAAACAACTGTTTCTGTGGTGTCTATTGAATTGAAACATCATTTAGGCCAGGGATGGCATAGGATTAAATTAAAAAATGTGGATTCTTGGGGGGTTTTCATGCTTTTTCTGCAAACCATGTATAGTTGGGGTAATATATATTTGATGCCTTTGGAGGGTGTGTTGTAAAATTTTACAGCTCAGTTAATTTTCATTTTTGGCATTGCTGAGTTAATGCTATTTTTCCAGTGTCACCATCCTTCCTTTGTCTGGCCAGTTTGTGAGTGTGTTTGCCATAGGCCACCATTTGTCTTTGTTCCCCATGCCATGTGGCCAGGGGCCATTTTGTATAGTCAGTGTCCATAGGCCTGCATGTGTTCTTTGTTGTGGCCATGCCTCCTTGCTTGTTGTTGTTTGACCATGCAGCTTGCGGCCATTTTGTGTAGCCAGCCAGTGTGCTTTTGCCATAGGGCTGCATGTGTTCTTTGTTGTTGCCATGCCTCCTTGCTTGTCGTTGCTGTTTTACCATGTAACCTGTGGCCATATTGCGTAGACAGCCAGTGTGCTGTTGCCGTAGGCCTGCATGTGTTCTTTGTTGTTGCCATGCCTCCTTGCTTGTTGTTGCTGTTTGACCATGTGATCAGCAGCCATTTTGTGAAGCCAGCCAGTGTGCTTTTGCCATAGGCCTGCATGTGTTCTTTGTTGTGGCCATGCTTCCTTGCTTGATGTTGTTGTTTGACCATGTGGCCAATGCCCATATTGTGTAGCAAGCCGGTGTGCTTTTGCCATAGGCCTGCATGTGTTCTTTGTTGTGGCCACGCTTCATTGCTTGCTGTTTGACCATGCGGTCGGTGGCCATTTTGTGTAGCCAGCCAGTATGCTTTTGCCATAGGCCTGCATGTGTTCTTTGTTGTGGCCATTCCTCCTTGCTTGCTGTTGTTGGCTGACCATGTGGCCGGTGACCATTTTGTGCAGCCACCCTTTTTTCCAGTTTTCAAAGAGAAATTGATAGGAGAGAGCTTTGCCTTTTTGTATTTGTTCATTTTTTTACTTTTCCCTGATATCAGTTTAATATTATGCATGAGGATCATTGTAGTATTTGTATATTTATTAATAGTTTTTTTAATATATGCTATTTGCACAGTTTCACTTGTACCCCCTTGCTCCCAATGGGATTTTTATAGTCCCCTACTATCCCCTAGTACACCAGCAATTAATTATTGTTGTTGTTTTTCTTTTCTTTTAATTTTTTAATTTTAATTTTTTATTTCAATTTTATTTTAATTTTTTGTATTCATTTTCATCTTTTTTTTTTTTTTTTTTAAAGTTAAACGTTTTTTCCACCAGCCATTTACCAGCCACTTGCCATAGGCAAACATCCGCACAACAGCATTATTATTTTAAGGATTATTCCATTTTTCCAAGTACCCCCTGCCTGCCATAGAATAGGCACACACCAGCATTTATTTTTTAAGCATTATACAAGTTTCCCCTGCACCTCCCTCACTGCCACAGGTTTCTCCCTTAGATGTGCAGAAAGCAAATAGTTACATCTGTATGTTGTTATCCGGATTGGAAATTAAATATTATGTTCTGGTGGTGTGGTTTGACTTTGAAATGCACTGTTGTTGTTAATTACTTAGGATAATAATGATAACTTAAGTAACAGCATTAAATTATATTTTCTGTACATATTCAAACTGCAACAATCCCTCATTTCACTAAATGTTTTTCTTGCTTGTTTGGTTTTAGGTGCACAGAGACATCGCCCACAATACTGCCAGACAGTCCTGTGAGTCTTCCAATCTCTTCTGCTTGTGTCGCTAAGTGCCACTGTCAACTGGCAGCTTCAAGATGGCTCCAAAGAAAGGTGCTGCCAAGAAAGTGGGGAGGAGAAGGAGCAGGTTTCCACTAATGGTGTGCCACCCAGAACCTTTTTTGGCAAACTTGTGCCTGCCGCACTGGCCTCCGGGAGCAAGCTGGAAGCAGCACTCCGGCATCAACGGCACCTCCCCAACCTAAGCCTAAGCCCATGTCTCTCAGCGAGGCAGCCATTGCAATCATGTCTATGCCGATGAGAATTGACATTGAATGTGATTTGTCTCTTTCACAAAGTAGTACCCAATCATTGCAGGAAAGTGGGCAACAGCCGCAGCCAGCAATGGATCTTACTGAAGTAGGAGCAGAACAGGAGGTTGAGCTTCCTGCTGAGCAAGAACATCCTCTTTTATAACCATTGGCGTCCAGATATTCAGCAAGATAAAGGAAGGGTATTCCACCATCTTCTCCAAGCCCCCTTCTGATGATCTGGACATGGATTGGAGCCTGCTGAGTCCAAGACATGCCAGGAGAGGCTCAGGAAAAGGAAAGTTCCTGAAAGCCTTACAATTATGGAACGGGGTGAGGATGACGATGAGCCAGTCATTGTGGAAACTGACACAGAGGAGACCGACATTACCTCTCCTATTCAACTTGCTCCAAGAAATATGGCACCACCACACCACTGCCTGCGCCAGCTCCCATATTTGTAGGGCCCATGCTGAGACCTGCATCCACCACTAGCTCTGTAGAAGTATGCACTGCAGAGAGCCAATCATTGACACACCCGCCTACCTCCAGTTCGTCGGGCATTGGCAGTAGCAACAGTGGCCCAATTAAAAAGTACACCTCCCCAGTTTGGGACTTCTTTATGGTTAGCAAGCAGGAGGACAACATTGCAATATGCTCCATTGCAATTCTAGCGTTCGTCGAGGTAAGCTTGGTACACACTATGATACTGGAGGCCAAGCAACCCATTTGAAAAAACATCACACACTCCGCTGGGAGGTGCACCTCAATCAACTTTCTGCATGTGGTGATGGTCAAGGTGATGTGGGAGGGGTATCGGCTCCGGAGTCTCTGACCAGAGTGGAAGGTGTAGGTGGTGATGAGGAAGAATGTGGTGACATCTTTATGCAAAGCAGCTCTGTCCCCAACAGTGCGCCAGTATCACCAACCTCAGCAACCGCACAATGGCACAAGAGTCAGATGGAGACAACACAGCAACAGCATGCAGTGACTGACCTAAGGCGCGCATTGAGTCTACCACCTCCTGGTCCTCTCCAGAAGTCACCTGCACCAGTGGCACCACCAACAAAAAAATCCAGGCTACTATTAAGAGCATCTTTAGGCAGGAGGGGTCCTACGAATGCAACCACCCAGCGGTACGTTTGTACAATGGGAAACTGGCTAAAATGTTAGCACTGGACCTCCTCCCTTTTTCTTTTGTGGAAGGAGTGAGACTTTTAGAGTTTGTGGTGGCCATCTGCCTGAAATAGAAGGTTCCCAGCAGGACCTACTTTGCCAGAGTGGCTGTTCCAGTGCTCCATCCATATGTGCTAGAATTGGTTGGAAAAGCTTTGTAGCAGAGTGCTGTTCAGACTATACACCTGATGAAAGGCTCGTGGGCCAGTTGTCAATCCACTGATTACATGTGTATCACTGCACACTGGATCTCTTTTGTGGAAGTTAAGCACAAGCTATCTACAGATCTCAGTGCTGAAAAAACTTTTAATGTTGTTCAGTCGCATGCAATAGTAGCCATGTTTGCCATGGAGAAATCCCAAACAGCTGCAAACATCTTGAAAGACTTTAACAGCAAGGTCTTTAAATGGCTGGGACCCAGAGGTCTCAGAATTGGGCTTGTTGCCATGGACAATAGCAGTAATATAGTTAATGCCATGGCAGATGGTGGAGATTTCAGGGTCCTGTGTTTTGCACAATGCATCAACACCATTATGCAGGACTTTCTCAAAAAAGAAGACAGAGTCAACAACTCACTGACCATCTGCAGAAGAATCTGCACTCATTTCAGTCATTTTTTTAAAGCCCTGAAGCAGTTGAGGATCATACAGCGTGGTAATAAAATACCAGTTAAAGCTCAAAGGCAGGAGGTGCCAACACGTTGGAACTCAACCTATTACATGCTACAATATCTGTTTCAGAAATAAAAAATGATCAATGAGTATGTCATGCAAAGAGGCGGGGATGAAACTTAAAGCATGGCCATTGGGATAGGAAAATGGAAACTAGTCAATTGCCTGATAGAGATGCTACTTCCTTTTGAGGTTTTCACAAGGGAAGTCAGCAAGGATCGCAGTACGATGGGCCAAGCTATCCCATTATTGTATCTTCTAAAGAAGCAGTTAAAAAACATGTCTGACGGGTTCACAGCTGTGGGTGATGAACACGAAGATGTGTATACCTTGGTTCAGAGCTTAATCCTTCGCTTGACTGAGAATACTGGGCTGCTGTTATGTCCTGTATAGAGGCCCTAATGTAGACCCGTTCGTACATGCCCTAAAATGGACGTATTCATATTTGCCCATATATGGTCATATTCGTACTTGCCCTATTATGGTCATAGCCGCATATGCCCAATTATGGCCATAACTGTACATGTCCTATTATAGTCATGATTCCTTATATAGGCATGATCTTTCACCTACATTGGTCCTTGCTAGTACACAACGTGCTCTGAGGGCTGAACGCTATCTATCCTGTGGTTTTGAATACAGCAGGGTTTTTCCCAAACACAGGCCCACACTGTACTCATCAATTATGCATGGCCCTCTAGGAATACACCACCTGCATAATATGTATGTACAAAGTTCACCCCTGACGTCTTCCTCATGTCTAACGACAGACCAATACAAACCATACTGAGGACCGAGGCTCTTTAGGGTATAAATACACCACATCTTGCCCCGGTAAGACAGAGGGAACTGAGACTTCCATGCTGACACACTGACCAGAGACGCTGAGGCTCCTGCATGCAGTCGCTCCAGCTGACAGCGGTCTAACACAGCCCTTGCGGGATGTCCAACTCGAGACCAGGATGGGGTCCCACACTCTCTCTATTCAGGTATGGGGGTTCGACTAAATCCTAGAAGGATTCTTGGCTCTTAGGCTTTTAGACCTACACACATATGCTTGGTAGACTCAGGTACATCTAGTTAGGCATCGTAGGAGTACGCGCACTTTCATAATGCTTTTTATATTCATATATGTATTCATGATTATTGCAATATGGTAGAACTGTTGTATCCCTTTGCTTTTATCGTACTGCTGATAATATATCTCTGCTATTGTCTGCTGGTTGCCGCAGCACATATATTTTACACTAGAATAACAACTGTTCAATAAATACTTATTGAAACGCCCGACTGTTTTTTCTGTGTAACTCTCTGAGACAAACCGAATAAGTAAGCACGAGTGACTGAGCGAAAGGTAGTACATTGTTTCCACGATTCTGAGGAATTTGGGTTGTCATGATCTAAGGTTGCCAGAAACTAATCTCTCCCCGAGAAGAGGAGATTCAAGTGGCACTGTGAGCTAGCTAATGCAAACCAGGCTAACATACACGGTGGGGGTGCTCAGAGTTATTCTGCCACCAAGCCCACAGTATATGTTATCCAAACATGCATGTCCTGCAGGGGTACTATAGGAACTACACGACAACTTTGCTGCCATTTATCAAATCTGCATGAAACTTTCAAACCAAAACGTTCATCAACATTGGCTCCCTCATGAAAAGTTGATGATCCATCAAGGGGGGGGGGAGGGAGAAAAACAGGGAGGGGGTCCAGTAGGAAACATTTCTCTCCGATACAGGAAAAAGGGCTCAATGGAATTAGGCCAAGTTGGGCAAAAATGTTATAACTATTCTCAGAAAGCGTGCTATTTCTCATTTAGTATGACTCCATTTAGCTGTTTTTGATAAATTAGCATTTAACACGGTTCTCATGGTGTTTAAGAAGGATTTAACCTTGGTAGAAAGTTAGAGATATCTGGGCCATTGGTGTACAGATATACTCTAACTGGCCCATTCAAAGTGGATTGGCAGATCCTTGTTGGCTGGTCACAAAACTCAGGATCTTGGTCCCTAAGTCTTATTAAAAAAATTAAAAGCCACATAAGTGGACAGGACGGGCATGTGGATTGGACCCCACTTAAGTCAAATATTTTTTTTAAAATTGGGGTAATGGGTTCCAGTGCCTGATACTGCGGTATCCAAAGAGGCACCCCTGTGGTACCATGATACCGCTACTGAGGTGCCATAGTACTGCAAACATTATAACAAAAAAAAATGAGAAGGGTCTTGTCATAAATAAAACCCTGCAGTCAGCCGCCATTGTGCAGTCTGGAGGCCTCGCAAAATGGGGGTTGGCCACCTGCAATGGATTGCGTCCATGCCTGCCCACCACTGCTCAAAGCGGGCAATGGGTTGCTGCCTGTAAAGGGTTGGACACCTGTAGGCAATTGGTTTCAGAGTCTGGACAGAGACCAGGCCCTTCAGCCAAAACCCACTGCACATGTCTGAAGACCTGCAAAGCAGGGGTTGGGTGCTGCAGATTGTTGAGAACAGAGTCTGGCCTAAGGCCGGACCCTGTCACCAGGCCCCACTGCACATTATTGGAGGCCGGGTGCCTGTAGGGTGGATGAGAACAAGGCTTGGACTGAGGACGGGCCCTGCACCGAATCCCCCATTGCTCACAGTCAAAGGCCATGCGCACCGGGGGATGGACGTCCATAGAACTAAGGGCCTCCAGCCAGGCCCTATGGCCAAACAGCACTGCACACGGGCAAAGGTCATGCGCTGACACAGGGTTGGCTACAGGTTGCCCAAGGGAGTTGGGAATATGCTCAACTTTGAATATGATTAAAAAGTTACCGACATTCACTGAAAAACTACAGAACTTCACTGACAAATCCATTGAATTCCTGACTTTGGTTCACGTCGTCACGCGATTTCACATATATTCTGGGTCACAAAAAACCCTTATGCATTTCAGCGTTCACGACATATAATAATCGTGTGTGCTTTTCTTTATCGCTCAACACTAAGCCTTGAAGAAGTCCCGTTGGGACGAAACGCGCCGCGTCGGCTATGAATTCTGTGTCATGATTTTAAAGAATTTTGAATAAAGGAACAAAATAATAAAGGAAGGATTTGTTTTTAGTAAATCAAAGTCTTACTTGATTTTGTCGGGAGACACTGTGCTGATGCTTAATCATTGATGATTGCATATTATTGCATATATTTTTTTGAAACTGTACTTGATTATAGTTGGGTGCTGAGCCAGATTGTTCCAGAACTTCACTGTCAGTTAAAGTTACATTATAGTTATGTTAATAAAATAAAAAAAGAGATGGCGGATCTCTAAGTGGTTTGGTTTCTAAACAGTGCAGGAAGAGGGAGCAGTTCCTCTTTGTTTAAAAACTATAGCAGATTAAAGATTAATCTGCAGAGTATGTAAGTGCATTGAGGTGTATGCACTGCAGTGATTCCTAAACAGGGCTGGAAGAGGGAGCAGTCCCTCTATGTTTTAAAAACACTGGGGCAGATTTACAAGAACTGACGCATCTCTGCATTTTAGCAGAGATGCGTCAGTTCAATTGCGTCACGCAAAAAACCCTTGCGCCACCATGGATGAGTCACATTTACAATGCGGCGCACCGTGGAGCAAGGATTGACAGATGCGTCACGCATCTGTTGTCGTAAAGGTAGCGCATTTCTGGAGTCGTGGCGAGACACAACTCCAGCAATGCTTAGGAATGCCTATTCCTATTGCGCTGCGTCACTCCTTACGCCTGCTTCAAGCAGGCGTAAGGTTTTGACGCAGTGGCGTTGTAGAAGTGACGCAGTGAAATCTTGTAGATTTCACTGCGTCACTTTTACAAGGCTTTCTTGCGTCGGAACGTTCACCCTGCATACATTATACCTGACGCAGGTATAATGTGACGCAGGGCTTTACAACGTGACGCATATCACTAGATGCGTCACGCTGTAAATGTTTCGTAACGTGGTGCATTGTTTACGATGCCGCAGAGTAAAAGTGTCGCAAGGGGCTTGTAAATCTGCCCACTGTAGTTTAATCTGCAGTGGTTTCTATACATAGAGAGAGCAGTCCCTCTATATTTAAACGTTTAATCTGCAGTGGTTTTTAAACCTAGGGGGGACTGCTCCCTCTTCCTGCACTGTTTAGAATGCATGTAAAGGCGCTTAGGGGTGCAGTTTGTAAACAGAGAAGGCCTGCTCCCTCTTCCTTCCCTGAGCAGTCCCTCTATGCTTAGAGGCCACATAGTTACCACTCGGCGCCCTTACATTCATGCTATTTTCTTAGGCAAAATACATCCTCACATCCATTTTGGGATGTGAGGGTGCATTCGCGCTATGAAAATAGCGCAAAATGCCAACTCCACCCCGCTGTGGAATTCTGCGGAATCTGGCAGAATGTTTATGTAATTCCCTGTGATTCTGCAGAATCAAACTCCCCAAACTCTGCCACCCCATAGTAATAAAGCATCTGTTCTCAAGTCTTCCAATACTGAAAGCCTCGGCTATCAGTACTGTATGAACGGTGACTTGTGAGATACTGCTATCCTGTGAGTGGTACTTCGAATCATGACTTCTTTTGATCCATTATTACTAAAAAGTAATGATTATACTAAAATACTAGTAATACATCGTGGCTTTTTATGTTCCTTCATTGGTACTTTTTACAAATTCATTCTTCTCCCATAGGCATGTGCGGAGCAATGTGCAACTTAAATAAAGTTGATCAAATTAAATAATTTTAGTATCATTAAAGTATCTCCAGAGAAACACGGAAAACAGCTTTGCTGCTGTGAAATCAATCCCGTGATATCCCTCTTTGCTTACAAGAAGACATGCAAGCAGGTGCAATTCACTTACTGGAAAAGGAACTATTGCTGAAGAAAGTGTGTTAGTGTGATAATCCTGTAACCGTTCTGAAGAAGTCATGGCCTTCATGTATTTAGAAATGGCACATGCATGTCAAATCTGTTTGTTCCAGCGCCTCAAGGCTATTCTCGACTTTGAGTGCGCTCACTCAAAGAAGGAGGAACCAGAGCAAAACCGCCACAGCCAGAATTTTCTTCTGCTGTGATATTGTAATTTCAAAGTACATTAGACAGTACTTTGACAGCAGTAAGTGAGGTTAGGTTGTGGCTTCGCTGGTGATTGCCGCTACCGCCCAGATTCACAAAGAGAGTCGTAAACCCCTTGATGCTGGCTGCCACCTCAGAATTTCAGACTTGCTTCTTAATATTTAAAGTGTACGCAGGGAGAAATTCGCACACCTTCCTGCAGCAACGAATGTGTGATGTGTGCAGATTCCGCATTTCTAAGTTAAGAAAGTTAGAAAAAATATTTTTTTTTTTGATTCCTTATATCTTTTCACGAAAAATGTTTGTTGTCATTTATGCACTAACACTGATATTGGATAATTTTAGTATCATTTTTAAAACTTTCTACACCACTGACACCTGGGTAGTTTCAGGTGTAAGGATAGAGGTGGACATACCTGTGAGAAATTCATTCAAACGTTTTGGGAAAACTCACAATGTTATGACCGTGTGGTTGTTCACCAAATTAGCATTGCGTTTACCTGAACAATCTCTGACACTCCCTTTGGAATACCAAACTTTACTCATCCATTCAATGGAGAACTCAAATTATGGAAGGTATGTAAACTCCCTAGACCTCAATCACAAATCTGTTTACTTGTGCAAAACTGACATATGTGCACATATTGCCTTTTTAGGAGTGCAAAACAATTTTCAAATTCACAGAAGTTAGTTTTGCACATGGCAAATAATTTACTCACAAAGAGGTTTCTCTATGAGTGAAGCTCCTACTGATTCTGAGGGGGTGGTCTTTCTGGGGGTGGAATGCCTAGAAAATTGTGACCACCCACAAATGTACATCTGCGTAAGTGTCTATTCTCAAACACTTTTCCCAAGCTAGAGATGGTCACATATTTACTCGAGTCAAGTTAAAGAGTAAAAACCTTTTCAGGGTGAAAAAGAATACCCAACTACCCCCAACAACAATTGGAAGGGTTGTAAGGAAATGCGTTTCTCCACAGCGAAAAATATTTTCACTGTGCGTAAAAAAGTTAGTAAATAGTATGCACTTACTCTGTTTTTTTTGCAAGTAAAAATACATGTGTCTATTAACACATATGAACAAGCATTTGCAATGCAATAGGTCTTGCATTATTAAAAGTTGGAGCTATTGGCGTTGTAAATGACACTGTTTTTTAATTATATTTATTGTTTGCAGTGGAGTGATAATTTGACTTATATATGCAATTACACCACTGCAGGAGACAATCGGAAGAGCACATATGGGTGACTTATCTGAATATTATATGCATGCTAAAATTGAGAGAATTATGTTACAAGCAGCCAGCTAGACAGGGTGCTGCGAAAAAGGCTTGATATACGACAGTCAGCTCACTGAGAGCTCCTGCACTCAAAACACCGGGCCAACACATGACCATATGAGACACAGCGGAAGCGGCCTTTCACCGATGTGAGCATCTGCACCCATAGACATGAGACTTGTGTGACCCTTAGGAAGGAGGTTTGCCCTGGCAAAGGTTTGCTGTAGTTCAGCTTAACCGAGGCCAACACAAAGAAAAACCTCCAAGCTTAACCCAAGTGGTTGTCTAAAAGTTAGCCACAATGAGGATTCTGCAAATAATGCGCACAAAAGGTTGACACACTTATGGGACCGAATGACATACAAATCACTTTGCTATTAAAGGTAAGACGAGCTCGACAGCCACTAATTGCAGAACCTGTCATAATTAGTGCATTTTAGAGAAATACAAAATTTAGACTTATGCAGCATCTATAAAATAAAAACAGCACTGTATCAACAATTTTTATCTCCAAAGGAAAGAGTGGAAAAGTGCCTTGTCAACACCTCAATATTGGTGGAAATGAACTACACCAGCCACAAAGTACACCAGAATTGCAAGTTCTATGGAGTAGCAGGTAGCTGGTGAAACAAAACATACCAGGAGAGCAGCCTCGCCGGGTCAGTGAAATCCTTGACTCTTCAGAAAACGGACTCAGCATGACATATTTCCTATGTAATTACAAGTATGTGTCGCTCTATCTAGAAAAGAGGAAAATTGACCATAAATCGAACAATTAAGTGCACACAATGCCCAAAATTCGTGCAGTTCAAAATAACCTTTTTTATTGGAATGATTAACAAGCGTGGAGGTATGGGAAAGCAAAGGGGCACAAATGAGCATGAAAGGGATAGTATTTAGGAAAATGAACCTACCAGAACGGTGAGTGGGATTAAATACTGAGGGGGATATTCTCAAGAACGTGTGATAATTATCGCAAAATTAGCTTAACGCAACTTTGCACATCGCAGTCTATCGCGTGAAAATAACGCCGTGTTAACGTTGTATTCTCAACACGGCAGTACCATGCGATAGTCTCACGCTAACGCGTCAAATGACCGCGATAAAATTACCGTGACGGCAAAAAAACGCAAAACACGAAAACGAAAAAAGTTGCGATGTGGCCAACCGCGATAAAAAAATCAGCGATAACCAGTGACAGGCCTGCAATTCCCACGCGTCACGCGGGAAAATGCACTATAAAAGCACCGAAAAACACAAACAAAATAATTCAAACTGCGTAGCACCATGTAGGAAGCCGGAGCAAGTACAGAGGATGACCAGAACCCCACAAGCCCCCAGGAGGACCAGCCTGGGACCTCGGGGTCACGGAAGGGCAAGGAGAAGAAGACGAGGAAGACGAGGTTCAGTCCGCAGGAAAACAGGATCATCATCACGGAGGTGATAGAACACCACCAACAACTGTTCGTCACCTCCAACGTGTCATTGGCAAATAAAAATGCAATATGGCAGTCCATCCTGGACAAGGTGAATGCAGTCGGAGTGAGGAGGAGGACAATTGGAGAGGTCAAGAGGCGCTGGAATGATGCAAAGCGCAAAACCAAGAAGAAACTCGCTGACAACCATCAGGCAGCAATGCAGACTGGAGGTGGCAGTCCAGCGGAACACCAGGAGCTGGATGAGATGGAGGAAATGGTGGCCACAGTCATCAGTGGGGAGACGGTGGCAGGAGTTGGGGGTCCAGACACTACTCGACATGACCTGACACAACAGCACCAGGGTGAGTACCGAACAGGGACTGGGGGACGGGGGGAGATGGGCACAATGGCACACATGCACAATTAAGTAGAGCACACTGCACACCCAGAATGACTCTGGATCATGTAGGATCCTGTAGGATCAAGTAGGCCCCCGTCCACTATGGGCACAAAGGGGTCCCTCCCCACACAGCACCAATCTCACAACCAACCCATGCACACGTGTCAAAACCAGCAAAGCTGCGTGTCTGTGAGCCACACTGACAATGCAAGTGACACTGCATGACGAACAGCATGGCTGCAGTCCAATTATCATGACATGGTGCACGCCACGACACTGAGGTGGCTGAATGTGGAACACATCCGTAAAGGAGCAGGTCACACTCTGACACATCCACGTGCACAAACAACCCCTGACGTCAACAACACATCTGCGGATAAACCATGCCCAAGAGTCCAAAATCCGAACTAGAGCCAAAATTAGCCAAGTCTGCAACATCTCAGCACTGTAGAAGCACAGAAGTCAAAGGCACACCGCCTCAAAGGGATAAGGGGCAGCAAAATCACAGCTGCAGGGGCGACTCTCCCACAATGCAGCACACACACATAGCAATAACAGCACATCATCATTGACGACAATGTGGTACAAAGTGCAACACTCTCACTACAGAACAGAGGACACAACTGGTTCCGCTTGTGCGTAGAAACTGGCCAATCACATCTGGCATAGCAGGAAACTGTGAGATGATAATATACATGTACAACCTCACATCCGTGATGTAGTTCAAATGTCCACTGTCCCGCATCAAATAGTCATCTCCTCCCAAACAGTCACAATGTACATTGTCATGCAGTCTGTATGTAAACTTGAACAATGCATCAACATACATGTCAACACAATGTTAAAATGCATCTCCCAGACCAGACAACTCATCAGTGATGATGAAGAGGACCTCCACACCTTCGACACCGACGCCCTACAACAGCTCATGGACAGCTATGGCAACCCACCTCCAGGAGCAGGGCAGCCCAGCTGCATCGAGGAGACCCCACCCCCTGCACAGACCACACAGCAGGAAGCACCCACCACCACGGCTGGCTCCCAGCACCTCACCGAAGAACACATCGCATTCCAAGGCCATGTGTTAGACTGCCAGAAGGAGGTGGCTGAACAGGTGCGGGTGGGGTTCGACCTCATGGCAGCCAAACTAGATGACATACGTGGGTGTCTAAGTCCCATCAGGGACCACTTATACTCCCTAATGGACACCCACAGTTCGCTCCATGATGTCCAACAATCCATGCCCGACATCGCTGGAGTCATGACTCTGAGAGGAGAACAACTGTCTAGTCAGAGTGGCCTCAGCGATGTCAGCCGAGAGTTGGCACAGATGCTGAGGATAATGGAGAACATGGAGCGGATGCATGCGGAAAGAATGGCTGCCACGGATGCACACCAGCGAAAAGTTGTTGGGATCTTCCATGCCCTGCAGATCCTCATCATCGCATTGCTGCCACTAAGGCACTCACTGATGAATGCTGCTGGTACTTCTACACACACATTTCCAGCCCCTGATGTGTCAGTGGCACACAGTGCTGCAGACCAAACATCAGCACCCACATGTCAGACAGATGACATAGAGGACGAAGATGCGGGTGATTCCACCTTTGTAGTAAGAAGGAGCCAGTAGCATTCTTCTCCGCCATATGCCCTGTTTCAGCTTGGTTCTGCCCTCTGCATCATGCCCTGTAACAACACCTCCCACTGTCCCCCGAAACACTCTGCGACACTCACCTTGGACCTCGACATGGACTGCCATATTTTGTTTGCTTACCAATGACACAGCAATCAGACTGCGGACTGTACTCTTCCTCTTCCGATGTACTTGTCAATCCCTAAATGACTCTGGCTGGCCCTCCACTGGGCTACAATGTAATGTGGGGTTTGCATGGCCATGCACTGCTCCAGCTCCGACACTTCACCGAATGTGAATAAATCATTCAAATTCACACAGATGTGTCATGTCCATAATCGATCAAGTATGAAAGTATGGATGAATGTAAGGACATTGATTGCCCAAAAAGGTACACCCTGGGAAATGAAAGCAATGCGCATGTTTGACCGTGACACACATAGGAAGTGAGATGACTGGGAATGTGTGCACTAGCTGTGGCCTCATTGCTCTGAAACAACAACCGCGCAATTCCTCAACTTTGCCCCACGCAATGTTAGAAATAGGGCTGGGTATGAAATGTCAAAGTCGTTGGCAGGCCTAAAGTAGTGTCCCCCATCACATTTGACAACAGAACATCTCTTCGCATACCTACTAACACTCAACTGGGTGGACACAGCCTGTAGTGATGGATCACATTGATCCACATGGCAAGAAAATGGACACCATACTCACATTGCTGAAGACAAGTAAGAGCACAGGTCTATCAGCAACTATCCCAACCACTATGTCTGGCTCACAGAGGTGGAGCTGGCAATAGGGACTCACCCCTAAGTGAAATGCGTCAGTCAGTCCCTCCCTATGTACGGACAATGCTCATTGAGGCACACGATTTGTCATTCCAATCAACACTCATCACAGTTGAACACTAGTGAAGTTGCGTAGACTTTATTGCCATGTGCGTGTCAGTACGGGCAAGACAAGGGCCACAACATGCAGACCAATACATCAGACACTAACAGGCAGCATTCGGTCACGGTACAGTTCCACGTGACAGGCGTTGTGCATGCGCCCAGGATGTTCTGCCATTGCGTTGGTGGCTCTCGTAGAACTGGCACTCTTCTGACCTGTGGCAGTTATGTGAATGATATGCCACAGCTCGGACCAATGAGTCGTATGTGTGTGCAACGTTTGGACGTATGGGTTGTTGTGTACGTAAGTGTCAAGGGCATTCCATGCAAGAGTACCTCGAGCAAGGACTTCTGTGTGTGGGGTGTGGATACGTTGGTCTTTCAGTAGCGCTGTGCGTAGTGTGGGAGTCATCATCATCTGCTATGGTATCTCTCTCAGGGGGTGCCTGCCGCATGCAAGACCAAGGTCGGAGGTGCAGATGTCCTTCCGCCTTATGTATTGAGACAAAGGAGCTTTCATCCCTAATGTTAGTCTGACTACTGCTTGCATTCTGGAAATGTGATGTGGCTTTCGCGCTGCATTTGAGGCTAGGCCTTAGGCTTATGGTGCACCAATAGCGATACACACACAACAGTTGGCATGCATGAGCCAAGAGCCCGAGCAGCCTTGCGCTCCTTGTACAATCCCTTTGTGCGCAGCCGCCCTCCGGGTGCATGCAACATTGCAACATTATCGATTGCTGGCCGTGTGGCGCAGACACTGCAACAGAGACACACGCATCAGTTGGTTTCCTGTCCAGCCCAGAAATGAACCACGCCCAGAGCCCAGGGATAATTATTCACAGCCCGACGCTGCCTGGCGTACGCCGATCCAGCCCACTCGGCTTACGTATAAAGGGGGGGACGACAACGCTACGTGTCCCAGTTCTTCCCCACTGCCAGAGGTGACATGGCTGCGTCCGCCTAGCATATCACGAGACTCAATCAGAAAGGGTTCATGATTTGCGTTGCACAGAGTTGGTGGCACCGGAAACACTGCGGCCGGCACGGGCCTACCGCCACGGGACGGTGACTTTCGGTGCACTGAGCTGGGGCACCTTAGGTGCTGAGCGGGTGTGCAGCCTGCGATGATGCGGTGTGCACTAATATGATCTCTGCCATTGCGAAATCAAGACCCAGAATCACGTGTGTGACCTGGTGGCCCGCGGGGCGGGGCTGCATGATGTGGAGGCTGCCAAGGTTGCGGGCCCCAGGCTTGGAGCTTGCACCGGCACGTGGTGGGCCCTCTTGGAGACACGCTGGTGGCGGAAGGTGAGCAGTGAGGCCTGGGTGCGCAGGGGCGGGCAAACACCGCTGGGCGGCGGGAGGGGCTGGGGTGCAGCAGCCTGTGTGCGCAGGGGCGGCCAAGCGATGATGGCGCGTGCACTGATATGAACTCTGCCATTCATAAATCTGGACTCTGTTTCAGATAAGGGACCTGGTGGACTGCAGTGTATACCGGTGTAGTGTGGTTTGTGGCCTCGTTGTCTACATTGCTAAGTTAGCTTAGGCCTGGCTGCCATGATGCCTTTTTGCACACGTTACTTTGTGACTTTGTTTTTCCAGCCTCTGCTTGTGCCCGGCTATATTAGAACTGTCTGCCTTTTTGCCTTTCACCTTTTCTCCTGTTCCCTGTGGGTTTCGTCTGCACAACATGTACAAGGTCGAAAAACAACGTCCCTTGTTCTTGCTGATCTGGTCAGCCCCTCGCACTTAGACATAGCACAAAATACAGCTGCACTGGAAGAATTCGTGTGCTTTTAATATTGTGATCTCGCTGTTTGTGGCACTTGGAGAAAAACCTTTCCAGGGAGAAGAGCTGTGCTTGTCTGATGATGTAAACCTTACATATAGATATTGAGGTATGAGGGTCCGCCTGACAACGCCCAGAGGTCTTCTATTTTTATAATAAACTGGTTAATAGCACGGGGAGGGTGGTAAGGCCATTTAGCCCTATATCCACTGCTTTATGAAATGCTTTCCCCGTTTGTATTCTATGGAATTGTAACTATGCTTATTATTTTATCATTATGCATTATGCTGATGATACTGGCACGTGTACTGTATCTTAGAGCACGATAGTTGAAATAAACATTTTAAACTATACTGTGTCTCTTATTACGCACGTTGTGGACAAGTATGAGTGAGTTATGAAAGGGTGTTCTTGCTCCCGCGAGTCCTGAGAGAGAGAGACCGTGTTCTGGGTTGTCTAATCATTGGTAGCATCGCTGCTAATGGGACGCTAAAGCTAGTCGGATTGGGATTGTGGGTACTAAGGTGCATGGTTGGTTCACCACTATACTCCGAGGTCCTATTATCCTGTGCATGGCTCTGTATATGTGCAGAATCCCTACAACACCGGCATGTGGTTGGAGACACACCGGTGGCAGCAGGTGAGCAGTGAGGCCTGGGTCCGCAATGTCGGCACTCTCTCTCCCTCTCCCTCTCTTCCTTTCACTGTCTCTCTCTCTTCCTCTGTTACTCTCTCTCTCCTTCTCGCTCTCTTCCTTTCACTGTCTCTCTCTCTCTTCCTCTGTTTCTCTCTCTCTCTCCTTCTCCCTCTCTCCCCCTTTCTCTCTCTTTCTCTCTCTCCCTCTCTTTCACTCTCTCTCTCTCTCTCCCTTTCTTTCTCTCTCTTTTTCTCTCTCTCTCTCTGTCCTTTGATGAGCGTATGACACACCTTCTTATCTTGAATTTTGTCTTGCAGGCTGTGTCTTACAGATTATCCCGAGAAGACCCGCCATGACTCTTCCGAATAGTTGTTTTGAGTTAAATTTGAATTAAATAATTTGTTTGGAAATTCAAAGATGAATGAATGATTCTCCTTTTTCTGACCACACATGAATGTTAATTGTTGTACTTGTGCGACATCAGGCGGATTGTTTTGTTCATGATTTCGTAAAGTTGATGTAAAATAACTTTGTCTGGGGTAGGGCCCGGGGGGGTTAATGGGGGGGTGGCGGTGGGTGTTGTGGTACTCCTGGGTGATCTGTAGCTCCATGGCATCTGTTGTTCTTCTGGTGTGGTTGTGGGCTGGGCTCCCATTTCTGGTGCAGATTATCGCCCGACTTAATACCAAGAAAGAGCAGGTGTTAATTCCCTGCTGCTAACGCGCCTTATCGCATGTTTTGTGATCTTATCGCCAATCTGGCTGGTCGTTGGAAATGTTGAGAAGTGGTGTTGTCGAGGGTTTTTGCACGGGAACGCCTACTCTGCATCTCATTAGCGTTAGTTGCCGGTGTCATCCGTGGCAATGTTTTTTGCGGCTGCTATCGCAGGTAAACTGGCGATATCGGCTGTTAGCTCCAGCTTGTGAATAGGGCGATAAATCTATCGCCACTTTGGCTGCGATAAAGTGCCGCTAACTCGGCGATAAGTCCTTGAGAATATGCTCCTGAGTGTGCCTGCACTTAAATAGCGTTATATATCAATGGGGCAACCCAATAAGCCACTGGGCATGGGTAATATGTGGTTCAGAGAAGAGGTGTCCCAGTGGAGACCAAATAGAACCATGGAATCTCAAAAGAATTAATCAATAATAATGATATAAGGTCAAGGACCACCATACGCGATTCCAAGTATGTGATTTTATTTCATCACAAGTCTTGAAATAAATCAATTATCATGCTCAAAAGACAAAAATAAATCTGTAATCAGTAAATTTTCAAAAACATAGGTGCACAGAAGAGTGAAGTGGTAAGTGCATAGGAAGGTGGTGAGAAAGGACAGTAGTGTACATGTATATACATCAGGAAAGTAATTCACAAACTATCCCGGCAGTTATCTGCCAAACGCATTAAAGTCAAATCATAACATCATACAGATATATATTCTCTGTCATATGTGTCTGATGAAACAAAGGGAAGTGTCGACGTTTTGACCCCTAGACGGAACAGCCAATTGTGTGCATTGAGGGCGGGGTCTTCATCAGGACGAAGGTGAGTGAGGGGAAAAAGAGAAGGGCACCAATAAAAACAGCACAAACACTTCAGGCTGTGGACTTAAAGGAGTTGGGCCGGGCAGCTAACCGTTAGCTGTTACCGGTTTTGCCAGCAGCCAGGAGCCACAGGTTACTGATCAACCTTGGCCTTAACTCCTTTCGCCATATGAACATTAATGGATTAGTTTGAGAGCCTGCCCGGCCCAACTCCTTTAAGTCCACAGCCTGAAGTGTTTGTGCTGTTTTTATTGGTGCCCTTCTCTTTTTTTCCCCCTCACTCACCTTCGTCCTGATGAAGACCCCGCCCTCAATGCACACAATTGGCTGTTCCGTCTAGGGGTCGAAACGTCGACACTTCCCTTTGTTTCATCAGACACATATGACAGAGAATATATATCTGTATGATGTTATGATTTGACTTTTAATGCGTTTGGCAGATAACTGCCGGGATAGTTTGTGAATTACTTTCCTGATGTATATACATGTACACTACTGTCCTTTCTCACCACCTTCCCTATGCACTTACCACTTCACTCTTCTGTGCACCTATGTTTTTGAAAATCTACTGATTACAGATTTATTTTTGTCTTTTGAGCATGATAATTGATTTATTTCAAGACTTGTGATGAAATAAAATCACATACATTGGAATCGCGTATGGTGGTCCTTGACCTTATATCATTATTATTGATTAATTCTTTTTGAGATTCCATGGTTCTATTTGGTCTCCACTGGGACACCTCTTCTCTGAACCGCACTTAAAAAGCAGCAGAGCAACCCCATTGCAGCAGCTGCGACCGGAGCACAACAGATGGTCAGTAAAAGGAATTAAAGGAATGTGCGTTAAAGGCACAAGGATTCTTAAAGGGGCAGTTACAAAAAAAACAAGACTGCACAGGTGCACAGACGACTTTTATGTCTGCTTCACAAAATAAATTCAGGTTCAGTTGATGATGCTCATTAAGTTCTTCTACATGTTTGCACTTACTGCATGATTTACTGGTGTTGCCGGAGGTATGTTTGCAAGATTGGAGGTTTTCCTTCTTTAAGCTAGCCACAGCGCTCTCTCTCCTGCACCTTAAATTAAATTGTTAAACTGCCCTTTGTCCTTGAATGGTTGGCTTCCGGAAAAATATGAAAGCGACGCCGTGCTGAAAGAAAGCACAGCGCCCGTACACATAAGTTAGACGCATGGCGGCCTGTGAAGCAGGCAACATGGTAATAAGAAAGTAGTAATGAAAGCGGGCGCCATGCTACAACATGAAGCGGGTGCCCGTGCATATTAAACTTAAGGGCATGGCGGCATGAGAAGCGTGTGCCACAGCAATTAGAAAAAAACAAAGTAGTCCCTATATGAAGTAAATGCAGACCTACATCATAACTAAACTGTAGCTGGTCGATGCTGCTTGCCTTAAAATGGAAGTGACGTATCAGAGCACCACCCAATAATGAGCCAGGAAAGCAGAGCAACACCGGAGTGAACCAATGCCAAGCAGCAGGTGGGATTACACTCCGTATACTGATTAGTACAGGTCTTGCAGACAGCGCACGCAAGCTGCCTAGGCTCAACCTAAAAAGGAATTGTCAAAACGTTTTAAGGATTTTGTCTGGAAAACTTTGGCAGTCAAAGGTTTCCAGGCATAGCATTGAGAAGATATATGAATTACAGACCACCCATTATCTCCATCCATGCAATTTTTTAAGAATTGGGCCCCGTGCACCCTCCCCCACGCAACTGAACCATCTGTATTCATGTATATTTTTTTCTTTGGGAATTACATCCATGTTTTGCATGTGAAGGTTACACCTTTTTCCATGAGTGAAAACATTAGTGAATTGTCCACTTTAGGTTTAGAGTCATGTGCATTGTAGTCTGACTCTACAAACGATTAGGAACATTTTGAGTTTTGGTTTCAAGAATACACAAAAAATTCTGTGCCTAGCACACAGCTACAAAAATCTAGATTGTGTACCACCAAACCTACATTGGATGAATTTTTACTAGCAGAAAACAATCTGAATAATTTTGGGCTCTGGTTAAAATGCAAATGCTAATAGAAGTTTTTTTGTTGAAATAGATTAATATTTTTATGTGCAGAAAATGATTCTCTCACATTCCCTTTGGACTTATGCAAAGGTTTTGTAAGTGATGAAGCAGGGTGAAAAGGGCTTTGCAATGTTTCTGAATACCCAATAGGTTACAACTTTGTGAGTGTTCACCATGTTTAAAAAACACCCTCCTTCAGCCACTGAGCTCATTTACCTGCTTAAATCTCACCCACAACATTGAATGAGTTAAAAGCTCTTAAGCAAACATACTAAAAGTTAATGTAGGAACATAATAGAGCACACCCGGAAGCCCAATGGGTGCAGATACACATCTACAATGAAGGTGACCCATGGAAATTCAGAGATGTTTGGTTAAATTGATCAATGAATATTGCACTTTGGGTGATTATAATGTGTCTTGCGAAACTGGATTGAGTACATCACATTACTTTATACTTGTAATCTAAAGAGTCTGGGCCTGATTCATAAACTGCACGTTGTAGTATGTTTTGTAGTGCTACAGTAGTACTACAAAACATACTACAAAGTGCTATTCACAAACTCCACTTTTTTTTAGTAACTTACACTTTTGAGTAAATTTACTACTTTACGGTATTTACAAACTGCACTTTGTAGTAACTTCTACTTTTGTAGTATGTCACACTTTTGTACATTCAGGTAAACAATTAGTAATCCAAGCAAAATAAGTGCTAGGTGTTTGTGCATGGTGTGCAAACCTACAAAATAACGCGGCTGGCCACCTCAAAAGTTTTTTTAAATATAATTCTTTAGCCATGCAGCACAGAATTGGGTATGATGTGCTACATGACTAAATCCTTTAGGAAACCGAATTGGTCTCGAAAGCACAACCTATTGACAGGTCAGTCTTTGTTTGGTAAGTAGTTGTGTAACTTTGTGTAAAGGAAAATTTGAACTTTTTTTGGCATGCTTAATTTTGTGAACGTTTTGAGTCACTATCTTGAGCCATTACATTGCTGGAGTATCAATCGCATTTTGAATCAGACATGGGGGCAGAATAAAAGAAATGGGGTATGCAGAGCTTGGAGATCATGCATGAACTAGATTTTGGCTGGCAAAACCCATTAGAGTTTGAGGGGATCACACTCATCTAAAATGGTCATCACAGCATCAACATTGTAATGCAATGGCCATCATAAATGAGGAGATACCACAGACATTTCATTAGGGTTGAAACTGGCTGGGCCGTTTACACTTTATCAGTTCCACTCATGGAATTTAAATAGTCAGAGACTCTAACCACCACCCTGGGCAGCATTCTATGCCTGAGTCTGTGATTAAAGGCTGTTTAGGTAGTTCCTGGCCATGTGGCGCATCAGTTTCCTTAAAGTGCCTGCAAAAGATAAATCAGGGGGAAGTTATGGTGCCACTACACAGGAAAAATACTATCCTGTTGGTCTGGAAGACGCTCTTCCTTGTACACATTAGCTGTTCTGCCTTTTTTGTGTTGTGTTATATAGGCTGAACATCATACTTTTAACTGCGTTTAATTCATGGGGCCTTGGGCGTGAGGCTAGCTGGGACAGATGTCATTTGTCATCCTCTCTATGGCTGCACTATTCTGCCCCTGTAAGACTGTAGTGGTGCAAGTTTCACTGTCCCCTGTCTGTCCCCTTTGACCTACAGTGAGCTCTGCTGAGCCTGAGGTGGCTGACTGAGACCTATGAGTTGCTTAGAGGGGTGCTGATTCGATGTGGTCAGGATGGGAAGTGGTTGTGAGGTTCGGTCTGTGGCTGGGGATGCCATTGGAAAAGTGCAATTCATTCTCTGGACCCTGCTGCAGCTCTCCTTCCACCCCCTGTGAGAGCTCATCCAGTGCCTCAGTTCCAATAGCTCTCTCCGGTGCTGTTTGACAAGATGTTAACTGGTGCAGGGCCTAGAGTTTGTGAAGCATTGGGAGCCCAGCACCCAAAGAGCTGCCTAGGCTGTAGACATGGGGAGCACTGCAGCAGCTACTAAGTCTAATTATCTGCCAGGCGCTAATTGACTGTGGGAGAGGAACACACGCAGAGGTTCTCACATAGTTATCCTGATTGCCAGGGACACAGGGACACTGCTGAATGCCGGAAAGTTGAGGACGGGATGTTGACAGCAGGGCCCATCCCAAAGCGGGTGGCCGTGAGCAGGCACAGCTTATAGGGTCTTGTTTCACATAGGCATGAGTAAAGCATTTCCCAATGCACCAACATTCAATTCATCGACCTCTGAAAGATGAAATGCGGAGGTGACATCATCATCATTTGAACTAATGGCCCACAGGCTTAACTTATTCAGGACTAGTAACACTTGTGCAGTTTGCATCACTACTATACCTCATTGCACCTGCACTGATCAGATAGTACTCACACAAAGGTAATAGTTCCAACCCCATTCCTCTATCTTTATGACCCTCACTCCAGCCCTGCCTGCTTCCCAAATCACGTGTTCTGGTCCCTCTTCACCCCTATGGCGGTTTGACTCTCTCAGACTTTGTATAAACCCTGCTGGTCACATTGTTCCACCTGCCCTCCATATTATTATCTGCTGCTCCACCTGGAGGGTGCTATGTAATTAAAGGTAGTAGGAAACAGAGACATCACTTTTTGCACATCGCTGTGAATGTCAGCATTCAGGCACTGCCACCCAGTGCCATGTTTCTGTTTGCCTCTAGAGGTCCAGTACTTTTCTACATCTCCTGCATACCTGTTCAAAGAACATTACATCATAATGTATTAACAGTGTTGCAACTGTGGTGTTGAGGCCGCACAGGCATCTGAGAACCTTGGGGGCTTATTTACAAGCCCCTTGCGCCACTTTTGCGTCACTTTTCCCATGTTAAAAATGACGCGAAAGTGGCGCAAGGGGCTTGTAAATCTGCCCCTTGGTGTCTTGCAGGGCCCCGAAGTTCCTGGGTCTCTGAAAATGCTGCATGAAGCCCACAGCTGTGAGCTGTGAGTTCACTCACCTGAGACTGCCTTCTATTGTGCCTCTGGGCTTGTAGCTGCTGCTTCTTCAGCTGCAAAATTACAATCATCTGCCTCAGGTTTTTTTTGCTACCTTATTTCAAAATTCAAATTCTGTTTATTGAGTTTTTATATTGACACAACAACAAAAAAAAAATGCCGTACATATGCAACAGTTTTGTCAATATAGGCCAAGAGTTACAGAAATCGCATGTGGGTTACAGCTTGTTCACGAGGTCTGTGGCCTAGGAAAATTATTGATGGTTGCAGTCATTTCATGTTGCATTTAGTGCTCTAGAACCTTCCGTCAATCCGCCCTCTAAACAGAGGAACATAGAAAGGAAACTTAAAATACCTAAAAAACCAACAAAACCGTGATGTCATGATGCAAATAATAATGAAATGGTCGTGAGGGATGGGCTCCTGGGCCCATGTGAGGGCATTTGCCTAACTGCAAACTGCCTATTGTGTTGCTGTGGCCTTAGATGTGGAAGTGGTTAAGGGCCCTTAGCCGTGAAGCGCACGCCGTCAGCGGGAGCCCCTCTGATAAGTAACTCACCAGGGGGGACCATATATATTCGAACCCTTTTCTGGTATCGTCTACTATGTCGGCCATGCGTTCCAGGGCCAACGCCCTCCAAAGCCTTGCGTGCCACTGGGTTAGAGATGGTGCCTCTTGCTTTTTCCAAGCTGCAGCTACTGCCATTTTTGCTGCCCCCAAGCACAGCCACATGACAGACCTATCACTCTGCGTCTGGCGTTTCAGGGTTGGATCTCGCACCCTGAGCAAGGTGTGTTCCATAGAATGAGGAATTGGGTAGCCTAACGCAAGTTTGATTTGGGACAGGATCTCTTTCCAAAAAGGTTGTATGGAGGGACAGTCCCACCAAATATGACGAAAGTCGCCCAATAGGCCACATCCCCGGCAGCACCGATCTGAAGTGTTGGGGAAGATCTTATGTAGTTTCTGGGGATATAAGTACCAGTCGTACATGATTTTGTAGTGCGCCTCTCTTAGATACATCAGGCGGTTGTATATCGCTATATCTTTACTTAAGTGCTCCCATTGTTTATTCGCTAGAGGAGTTTCCAAAAGTGCATCCCAAAATCGTTTATGTCACGGGGTCGGTCTGGGGCTCAGAGCTTGTATGAGGGCGTACAAAAAGGAAATGCATCCCTTGGAGGTGGATCCAGATTGGGCAAACTTCTCTATGGGTAGCAGGTCCCTGGTGGCGGTCAGCCGCACCAGGGGTTGTTGAACCCAATGTTTAAGCTGTAAGTAGTGGAATTCCTCCTTGGTAGCTAGTGTGAATTGTTTCATGCAGTCTTGAAAGGTGAGGACCTCTCCTTTATGGAATAGGTGGGAAATCATGAGACATCCTCCCACCCGCCATGCCTCGAATGGACCCTCTTGGAGCGCAGGGGGGAAGGCAGCATTGAAATGTATGGGCGTGTAGGGAGATGGGAAGGTGGTCAGCTGCAACCTTCGAGTAAGATCCTCCCATACCCGTAATGTGGTGGTAGTGGGTGTATTGATGTAGGCGTTGGGAGGTCGATCATGTTTTGTCTTCCATAATAGATCCCAGATGGTTCGGCCAGTTATCTGTCTGTCCATATGAAGCCAGTGCTTCTCAGAGGCACGCAATGACCATTCTGTGATTACGCGCAGCTGAGCTGCTCTGTAGTATCCCTGAAAATCCGGCAGCGCCAAACCCCCCTCCCTGCGTGGTTGCATAAGTAAGCGCTGGGGTAAGCGAGCCCTCCTCCCCAAACAAATACATTTAGTGATCATTTGTCGCAACTCCTTAAAGAGACCTTTTTCCACAGGAATGGGAAGCCCCTGAAAGAGGTAAAGCAATCGGGGAAGTATGTTCATCTTGATGGCATTAATTCTACCCAGCCAGGAAATATATGCTGCACTCCAATTGCCCAGATCAAGTTTCAATTGGCGTAGCTGGGGGGGGAAGTTGGCCCTGTAGAGATCCGAAACACGGGGGGTGAGCTTAACCCCCAAATAGGTAATCTCCTTAGATGTGCACGAAATGGTGTTGCGCTCTCCACCTGTCTCCACTCCTCTTTGGATAGGGTCAAATTAAGTAAGAAGGACTTAGCCCAATTGATCTTGAACCCCGCCGCGAGCTCAAACATCGTGAGCTCCTCCTGGATAGCCGGAAGAGAGGTCAATGGATCTGTGACCGGGAGAAGCACATCATCGGCAAAGAGCGATATCTTATGATCGTCTGTGCCAAATCTTACCCCCCATATGTCCGGGTTTCCTCTAATTTTATGTGCTAGGGGTTCTATACTTAAAGCGAAAAGGAGGGGGGACAATGGGCACCCCTGTCTCGTCCCGCGCGCCAAGCTAAAAGAGGGGGAAGCAACTCCATTGACCAGGACCCGGGAGCTGGGAGAGTGATAATTGGCGCGAATCATCCCCAAAAAGTTCTCATCAAAGCCGAAGCGTTGGAGCACTCGAAACAAAAAGGTCCACTCCACGCGGTCAAATGCTTTTTCCGCGTCTAGCGAGAGAAGCGCCACTGGGATGTTTTTCTTCTGAGCCTTCTCTATGATATGAATGATGCGCCGCAAATTATCATGGGTCTGCCGCGCCTTGATAAATCCGGATTGATCCGGGTCAATAAGGCCTGGGAGCACAGATTCGAGGCGAGTAGCCAAAAGTTTTGAGTAGATCTTTGCATCCAAATTCAGAAGGGCTATTGGGCGGTAAGAGGAACAGGCTGTGGGATCCTTCCCCAGCTTGGGATTGACTGCCACAATCGCCTCACCCATGGAAGGGGTGACCTGCTGTGTAGAAGCGATAATGCTAAATAGGGTGGTTAAAAAGGGGGCTAGTTCCGGTGCAAAGGTACGATAAAAATGTGCTGTAAACCCGTCCGGCCCAGGAGCTTTCTGCAATTTAAGCACGTCAATTGCTTGCTGCACTTCCTCGAGGGTAATGGGTCTGGCCAGCTCCTCATTGATGTGAGTCAGGACCTGCGGATGGTCTAAGGGGTCCAAATACCCCGTCTGATATTGTGCCTGTGGGTGATCCGAAGTGTAAAGAGTGTGATAAAACTTTTCAAAGGCCTGCGCCGGCGTCATCCACTATCAATTTTATGTATTCCCTTTCCTGCTTGGCCCTTAGTTGGCATGCGAGCAGGGACCCCACTTTGTTCCCCCCTTCATACCCCTTGGCCTGTAAGCGTAAGATGGTTTTTTCCGCCCTATTAGTGTATATGGCCCTCAGCCTCCCCTTAAGGGCAGTTACTTTCCTCAGCGCCGGAGCAGAGGGGCACGTTTTGTGCGCCTGTTCTGCGGCCTGTAGTTCCCTTTCCAACATGAGGCGCTCCTCTCGCTGCTGTGTTTTTAGGGTAGTGTCCAGTTCTATGCATTTGCCCCGGACTACCGCTTTAAGTGCGTCCCAGGTGGTGGGGTGAGAGGTATGCTCGGGATCGTTCTGTTCAAAAAATTCCTTAATGGTGTGCCTAAGGTCATCTCGCAGAAGTCTGTCCCTGCAAAGGAAGCCGGGGAAGTACCAGCGTGCATGTTTTGGGCGTGGGTTTGGCCAGTTAAGGGTCAGCTTGAGGGGGGCATGGTCAGACAGGTACATTGTGTGAAAGTGTGTTTGCAGTATCGAGGGGAGCAGAGATTGGCTCACAAATATGTGATCGATGCGGGAGTATGTCCTGTGGGAGTGGGAGAAGGAGTAGTCACGGACGGTGGGATTACTATCCCTCCACACATCCACCAGGCCCGTGAGTTGGAGTTGCAATCTAAGTGCCTTGCCAAAGGTCCCTCCCGCCGCCCTGTGCGGATGGGTCGTGTCCAGCCCCTGGTCCCAGATGAGATTGAATTCTCCCATTAGGAGTATGTCCCCTTGTGGGAAGGCCTCCAAGGCCAAAAGGAGGGAGAGAACAAAGTCCTTCTGCCCCGTGTTTGGTGCATAGATAACTGCAAACATGCATTGCCGGCCCCTCAGGTCCCCCTAACCATAATGTACCTCCCTGCTTTGTCAGCTTTGGTGTCCTGAACTTGAAACGGAACCCCCGCATGGAAAAGTAGTGCCACCCCGTTGTGTTTTGAGGCATGAGAGATCTGAATATGAGTGGGTAAGCCTTATGCTTCAGACGTTGTTCCTCTGATTTTTTGAGGTGAGTTTCTTGAAGGGCCGCCACTTGCATATTATGGTCAAGTAAGTATTTCCAAAGGCTTTGTCATTTATTAGGCGAGTTTAGGCCCCGGACATTTCATGTTGTGATCCGGACTGCCATAATCATCTGATCGGGGCCCCGCCACCCCCGGTAACCCCCCCACGCTGGATTGGGCTCTGGTCACCTCCCCTCCCTCTCCCCCAGCTAATGATAAGTAAAAAAGAAGCACCATGTCATCGAACTAAGTTAACAAAACAAAACAGCCAATAAAATTGGGTATAGAAAATCCCCATCGCAGAGGGGAATCTCCCTACTAGAACATACTCGAGGAACGTAGCCATTCCCGTTCCCCCAGCCCCAACAACATCAACTATTAAGGCATATGCATAGAGAAATTGTACCACTACTCAATGACTGTCACGTTCCCGAGCACCGCTGCAACAGCTACACCATTATGTCAGCTCCCACGGCTCCTCAGGTGTCCAGGAGATTGTAAGTCCTCCGTTCCAACCCCCCTCCCATCGGAATCACCTTACCACAGTGCTGACAGGCCGCTGTGCACTCTGCTCACATCAAGCGTGGCCCGTCCAAATGGCCCACGGGCCGTAAGCATCAGTCCCAAGGCTACATAAAGGTAACCAGGCCCTTGGTTTTGCCATATATCTGTGAAGTGCAAGTCCTCCGCTCCATCCCTCTCTCCATGACAACAGCTTGCGGCCCGCATGGGGTGGGGGGGTAGAGTCCCTTGTCTTCTGAAAGAAGAATAGAGTCTGGGCGTGGGACCCTCCATTCTTAGAACTCAGTCTGGAGATTTGTTGCTCCTTCGACCAACCCTCCGCCATTGGCCAACCCCCTGTCGTTCTTGCTGCTTTTCCCCCTCTGTGGCTCTCGAAGTTGCTGCGCCGTTGGGCACAGGGATCGTGATTCCCAAGATGTCCGCCGCCTCCGCCAATTCAGTGCAGTGCAAGGGCTTGTTGTCCCAGTGAAAGGCAATCCCAAACGGGTAGGTCCACCTGTACTTGACCTTCTTCTCTCTCAAGCAGTCGGTAATCGGGCAGAATTGCTGTCGGCACAGAAGAGTGGCTTGGGCTACGTCTTGGTAGAGCGTACATGTGGCGTCTTGAAAGGAGACTTCATCGGTGTTTCTAGCTTTTTGTAGGACCAGTTGTTTGGTTTTAAATGAGCTGAATTTTGCCAGGATGTCTTGGGCCGCCTGCCCTCCCCAGGGAGCCGCGGCCCCACTCTGTGAACTCTCTCCAGGTGGATCTCGGGGCCGTCTTCCCCCAAGACCAAGGAGAAGAGGCCCACCATAAAGGCCTCCAGGTCCGGTCCCTCGCGTTCCTCCTCCAGGCCACGGACTCGTATGTTGTCTCGGCAAGATCTGTTTTCCAAGTCCTCACATTTGAGTAGGGTGGCTCATAGCTGTCCACGTAAGTCTGCAGAGCCTTCCTCCAGGGGTTGAATGTGATCCGTCAAATCCTGAACTTTTGCTTCGAGGTCAAGCGTTCTGGTACCCACTGAGTCCACGTCAGCTTGCAGTGTCGTCAGTTTCTCTCTCATTTCCGCTCTGAACGAATCGAAGGAGGCGTCCATGTCAGCTTTGATGTCTGCTCGGAGCTCCTTTTTGAATTCCCGGAGGGAAGCCAGGAGGTCCTCCCTGGTGAGCGCCATTGCCCCAGTGGGATGCGTCAGCTCCTCCCCAGGTGTCCCTGCTCCTGCAGTGGCAAAGTAGTGGGAGACCTTATTATTGGGGGCCTTTTTGGGTGGCATAGGTGGATGCTTTGCTTGGTCATCTCTCGGCCGCCCCAGTGGTCGCGCGGAACCAGGTCCTACACTCTGCGATCAGTTGGGGGTCCAAAGCCACTTCATGAGCTGCTGTGAGTGTGTTCCCGTCGCTGATGGCTAGGGCTCCAAGCGCTGGTCAGAGGGCCCCCCCGGCGGCGGCAGCATGCATATCGGTCAAGGGAGTCTTCTTAAAGGTGGTGGCCTCTAGCGCTATCTGTCACATTTCTCCAGCTCCTTTCAGTGATCGCGAGAAGGGGGGCCCACCCCGAACCCCCTGAAGCACTGCCGGTACACATTAGCAGTTTTCCTCAGAGGTTGGCGGCCATGTTAGGGCATGCAGCAGGCACACAGCAACTCTTCTGGCCCTCTTCGCACCCGGATGCCCCAGGACATCGGGGCCCCCCTCGATGGATCACCCCTGGCCTCCGCTGCTGCTCTCGCTCCCTCTTCACGAGCCTGTTTTGGAAAAGGTTCCCTCTGGGAGCCACATGTGTTGCGCTTCGCCACCGGGATTGTGTAGTGCTTCAGGGCCCCTGCCTCCTCTGTCGGACCTTGTCCTCCGCTGTGCAAGGGGTAGCCCCCCCAGTCGCTCTCCATACCTGCAGTTCAGAGTCCCAGCTCCCCGCAGCACTGAAGCGGTTCCAGGCAGGCCTCCAGACGCGCAGGTCGCTGCCCACACACAAGCCACCACCGCCGGGGGGGATCCCCCACACAGTGCAAGCCTTCTGGTCCCCATGCACCAAGCACTGGAGGCTCGCCGCCGCACGGAGATAAGTGACGTCTGCTCCGGTGGGCCTCGCTGCAGGATAGCCCCCTCCGCTAAATTCAGGCACCATTCCTAGCGTGGGTCGCCGCCATCTTGTGGGGGCTCGGGTCGCTGCCCAAGCTATTTCGCTGAACCGCTGGATGTCCGCGCACTGTCACAGGGGCCCCCACCGGAGTGTGTCGTAGGACGCCAGTGCTCCGGTCAACATCCCCACTAGTTGGGTCTCACCAACGCCGCTGCCCAGCGCCCCTCGCGAGCGGATCCGCCATTTTGCGCCAAGTGCCGCGGGGCTGCCACGATCGTCGACTCTGCTCTTCCACTCTCCAGGGGGTTCTTTCGGAACCGGCGCTCTCCTTGGGGTGCCCCCGACACCTGGCTATTTCTGGGGGCGCTCGGGAAGCTCGTAACAATGCCTGATATCACCATGAATACGGGGCCTGGGACGGAGCCGATCAGAGGCACTTCCGATCAGCCATGTTGCCTGGCCACGCCCCCTTTAGCCACATTTTAAAGCTGCTCCGTGGGTTCAGGTTTTTGTTCCTGTTTCTTTTTCTATTCCATCAGGGCTGTTTCTTTCTTGATTCCTTTCTATTTTTCACAATTCTTTGTGTTTCCTGTTGTATGTTGTACAAGGTCATTGCCTTTTCCTGTTCTTTTACTTTATGAAGACTTGAGTCTGGTTGGAGGGTACTTCGCAACAAGACTGTGTACCTTCACTTTTTTTCTCACTCACTCCCTGATCCTGACTACTCACTCGCCTTTTGGCTTGGTTTGTGCTATAGAAATACCACACATATACAGACATACATAAATTCAACTAATAAAGATTCACTTTCACTTTCAAACCACATTCATTAGTTATGTAAATCCTTACTGAAATAGGGCCTGATTCACAAAGGCAAACTTACACTTTTCTGTAAGTTTACAATTTTTGCAATGCACAAAGCAATTTTCTGAGTAGTATCTTTATGACTGGCTTATTTTTTATGTGCGGAGTCCCAGACATGAGTGTGGAGACTCCGCAGTCATAAAGATACTATTCGTAAAATTACTTTCTGAATTGCGAAAAATGGTAATCATACACAAAAGTGTAAGTTTACTTTTATGAATCCGGCCCATAGTTTTTGGTACCAAGTTCTTGCTGTTTCTAAGCACTCTAAATAACATGTGTTATTATTACCGACTATAATGATACTCAACCTAATGACCTTGGAATCATGAAAGGCTAACTTGGTGACTGATTCACCTTGTCTTTCTTTTCTACCAAACAATGTTGCTTACAAAACCTACCGCACCATTCATTACTTCCACAATTGCTTCTTTTACCAGCAATTCTTTTATCTACTTGTTCTACCAAGATTTCTTCCTTTTGAAAGTAAACAATCTCTTGGGAAGCTTACTTGAACTGGATGAACTACAAAATCTGTTCTGTACAAAATGACTGTTTTTAAAAACCAAGGGTCATCTGTTATCACTGGGCGGTTTCCATAAAATTGGGCTAGTCTGTCACCCAACCGTGTAGGGGTTTATATAAGGACTAGTTTGACAGTCATCTGATGTTCCCTGCTGACTTCTTTCACCCCTCGATCCTCTTTCCTGAGTTCTTTGCTTTGTTGGAAGAACCTTTGGAAAGATCTGAATCCAAAATGGTTGATTTCAAAGGAGGGCCTTGATGCACAGGGCATAAAAACCCTAGAGATGCCTCGGTTTCAGCCAGGAAACTGACCCCTTAGTCTTGCAGCCCTTGCAAGAACTCTATGACTAAAATCACGTTTAATGTCCTTCTTGGATTTCCAACTTGAACTAAAAACTCAAAAAGATTTTGCCATTTCTTCACCAATAAGACAACACCTAGAAGAGGGACCCCTTCTTTACTTGCCAAGTCAACTAACTGTTTCTCTATTTTACGGAGTATATTCCGAACAGTATTAACATTGCCCAACAAACATAGTCACCGTTGAGCCAACTGGTGTAACTCCTTTGATTCTACAGGCTGATCATTAACATAGGCATCCTCTGCTAAATTGAAAATCTATATTAATGGCCCAATTACATCCAACAATTGGTCCTGGCAAAACCTCGAACCTCTATTCCCTTCCTCCTTTACTTATAAATGACAAAACCTTAGCATCTAAATCTGGGGTCAAAGCAACTTTATCTAGTATCTCAAATCAATTTTATCTAGTATAGTCAGTCTTAGTCATTCAGATCACAAATGTGATCTCACTTCCTTAGGGATGTGCCTTCCTAACCAATAACACATAATAGGCCACATGCCAAAAAGGCGTCCATTTAGGAGGCAAAGGGTGCTTGATCAACAAATGATCGAACATATTCTCAAATCGGTCTGCAGGGCCGGATTTTGAGGCATTGCCTGCCTCCTCTCATGTTTATTTGTGGTTCACCAGCGCAACACCTTGATCTGAGTCAAATTTAGATGAGCGCATAAGCTCAATTGCAGCATCCTCTGATATTCTCCCCTTGTCTAGAGACTCATACCTACGAGCTTTGTAACCTTGTCTCATTGGAACCCTTTGGGCCTCTTGTCTGCCCATCCACAGTGCCAGATGCATTATCCTGATCGTATCACTAGATACTGTGTTTTCTGTATTTTCTTCCCATATATTTCTCTTCTTCTTTGGAAGCAATGAAGAATCCTCCTCTGATCTCCTTTCGTGTTGCACTCTGCTTACCATCCACTGCAACGTGCACCATCATTCACACTAGGTCTTTGCTCCACAGTTTAATCAATAAACTTTTGCCCAAAAAATCTAAAAAAAAATTATCTCTGAAATCTGTGATTGATCCCCACAGCTTTCCAATGGTTCTATTTACATAATCCCAAATTCTGTTCTCCAAGAGCAAATTAATATTATCTTCTTTCACCTTGCCTACAGAGACCACAAGCTCTCCACTAGGCCTGGGCGGTAAATTCCGTTCTGCTCGTGGAATTTGCGGAATTTGGGTAATTTTGCGTTCTGCGGAGAACGCGGAATTGGCAAAAATTCCGCGATCCGCAGCTTCGCGGAGTTTTTTGCGCTTTCAAAATGCGTGTTCACGAGATATTTCTCCCCGAGCACGCAAACAGCGTTCGCGAACAGGAAAAAAGCATCGCGAACGGGCGGAACAAGCAATTCCGCGAGTTCGCGGAACTTTTGCGTGCTCGCGGAGATTTTTTACTGTTTCGCGGAGCTTTGCGTAGCGCAACTACACAAATTCCGCCCACCCCTACTCTCCACAAACTGCCACTGAGCCGATCGTCATCAAAACGAGTTGTAGCTCAATCTCCTAAAATGGTTCCTTTCATATATATCCTTATAGCATCCTAATCTTCAAAGATGGTGTCGTAAGTGTCTGACATCATGCGTGAGATAGCTTTGAGCCTCCTAACGTACTTTTCTCAGCAGCACAGTTCATTGAGCATAAAGCTCCGTCACCTGATGGAGTTCACCGATCCATGTGCCACATTTCCATGATCATCTACCTTATGCTTGTGCAACCCCAAGTAGCAGGCAACTCACATCTAAATCGTGCTTTCCACAAATAAACTTCTTGAGATTAATTCAAAATATGGTCAAATAAATGCCCAACAAATTTCTAAATCAATTCAATTTATCACTAAAAATCATAAGTAAGAAGTTAGAGCACAAAAGTTACCTTGATGCCCAGAAAGTACTGAATCAGTGTCACAATAGAATATCGAAATATAGAAATATGAATATACCTTCATAAAAGAAATTAATTTTCTGTAAAACAATAGCTGTAATACAAGTTCAATTACATTCTACAACTCGAAACCCCCAAAATAAGTATCATTCACTTCAGCCAATTTTTTTTTTTTAACTTTAACAGTTAATTATCTTGTGAGCAGCAGCAGCAACAAAAGAAGGAAGGGAGCTGTGTGTTCTGGTGTTTTATTAATTATTATAATTTTACTAAGGTTCCAAATGATTTTTTTTGTTGCTGCTGGGAGTGGGAGCAATAAAGACTATTTCAAAGTGCTAACTCTGTGCCTTGCCATAAAATTATATTACATTGAACAGTGATGTTGATTCAGAGGTCAGCACTAAATGAAAATACTACTCATGGCATGGAGCCAATTCACAGCATTGTGTGGGAGTTTGACTTCTGAAAAAGGTCACATCGGACTTGTTCATGCACTCAGGAAGCTCTTTTGTCTGGCACTGTGTTAATTCATTTTGAGGCAAGAACATCATTAAGTAACAGTTGGGCCTTGTCAGGGAGGACAGGAAATTTGCAAACATGTGGCCATTTTTGGTGACCTTTGCAAAGCCTCAGTGATGTCCCAGGATTAAAAATGGATGGGATTTTACAGAAAAATGAATAAAAAAACAGTGAATGGTTGCATTGCAATTTTAGTGACATCCAAAGACACCTATTGCCCCCACCACATAGCACCAGTTATACATTAACTGGTTTCTAAGAAGTAATAGGGCTAATTTATACATCAGGCAATATTGCAAAAGGCTACCATTATTTCATGATATTTTGCACACCCTTGGTCTCGAACTTTGATGTAGGTAGATGCTGAACTTCTCTTAATTAGTTCAAGATTCAAGTTCCTATACATTTCCTATGAATATTTGTGTTTTATTTTAATGACACCATTGAAGTTGACAGTCTTTGTTCACTAAAGTTTCTTAAAACTCACAACCAACATTTTCTCTACTTCCTACATCTCTCCACCAGAGTAAAATAGTCAGATATTATGAAGCTGTTGACCTAAACTTCTCTTTTTGTGAATTTGTCCCCAAATCCTTAATTTTCTGCAACTCCTCAATTTTTTGTAAAAATTCAATAACATGTTCTATTATCTTTCATTTACCTTATTTAATAAATACATGTGAAGGGAGTATGCTTTACAGTACCTCAAGCTGCCTTACAATTGGAAGCTGAAAATACTGTGAAAGTTCAAGCAACCCATTAGAGTCGTATGTTACTCTATATTTGCTATTGTATTGTATAGATAAATATTTTTATGTAATAAATGTTATACTTTAGCATTGATTTTATCATTTCAGAGGCAGTGCCAGTTTAAATTATCCTGGTGATGATCCAGTACATCTTTTAAACTGGAAAAAAATGTTTCTATTGGTTTGTTTAATATTGATTATATGTGATCCATTAATGGTTGTGTATATCACATTAATATGTGCACCTATATTGAAAAACAAATCAGAAATAATAAAACACTGGGGCATATTAGCAAGACCGGCGATAAAATTATCGCCATTTTAGCGGCAGGAAACTGCCGCTAAAACGGCGATAATGGGCTTGCTAATATGCGTTATGGAATTCCAATAGAAGCCCAGGTTAGATGTCCTGCACATCTAACCTGGGCTTCTATTGGAATTCTATAACGCATATTATCAAGCCCATTATCGCCGCTTTAGCGGCAGTTTCCTGCCGCTAAAACGTCGATAATTTTATCGCCGGTCTTGCTAATATGCCCCACTATCTTTCTGAAAAAATAATATTCTTTCAGGCCTGTAGTTTGAAGTTCAGATGCAGCCCTTTCTTTGAGGAAGACAATAGATTACTTCACCTGCCAAAGTTGTTAAAGCAAAATATAAATAATTCATCAAAATGGATCATTCTTTGTGTTTTTATGGATGTATACCACACTCTCCTTGAGATATTGGGCTGTCCTTTTTGTATATTAGTGCCTATTGACCAATGCACATCTCAGTATGTTAAGAATACACCTGTAGTATTACTTCATGTTCTCACAAATGCCATTGTGATAGGTACAGGCCTAGAGCTACAGCTAAATTCAAAGATAAATTCCCACGTAAAGATTTTTTTTTATGACTTAATAGTAAGCCTGGGCGTAGTTCGCGAAGTAGCGCTACGCAAAGCTACGCAAAGTGCAGTTCGCACTACGCGAGCTACGTGTAGCACTACGCGAACTGCGTAGTGCACTGTTCGCAATGATTGCACAGTGCCGGATGCTTGTCCGCACTGTGCAATCATTGAAAACGGCATCTTGCACAGTGCGAGCTGTCTTTTACTGCCGCTCGAGTAGATTTTTACTCGAGCAGCAGCTTTCTCAACGCGGACTGGTAGTTTCTCATCGCGAGCGGTCGCGAGCATACGTGACCACTCGCAATGAGAAACCTGACCTCCCGCGTTGAGAATCTCGCCGGGAGGTTTATTTTCCACGCTCGCGATCGGCAACTTGATGTTGCTGATCGCGAACGAGGAAAAAGTCTCGCCGGGATGTCATTTTGCTTGCTCGCGGTCGCCAACTTGACGTTGAGGACCGCGAGCAAGCAAAAATGACCGCTGCACTACGCTACGCGTGTTTGCACTGTGCTACGTGCAATTCGCGTTGTGCGAAGTAGCGCAAACTTCGCAAACTACGCGAGCGTAGCGTAGTGCTTTGCCCAGGGTTACTTAATAGCCATTAAAAGTGATTATAGAATGAATTAAAATTAATTTAGTAGTTATATTTAAAGAAAAATATTGTTACATTAATTGTGAAATGAAACATAGGATATTCAAATATGTTATGATTAAAAAAAAATATGTACTATTTTTATAGGTTTTGACACAAATTAGATTTATTTATATTTTCAACTATTCTAAATGATATAATTCAATTTAACATTTTTTTTCTATGGGGTTTAACTTTAACTCCCTAATGTGTGGTTCTGGAACAACTACTGCTTTTTAGTAGTAATTTACACTTTGATTTTTATTGTGAATAGAAAAAAGTTGTTATCTTACTCAAAAGTGTAATTTACTTAAAAGTGTAGCTACCTTTGTTAATCAGGCCTATAAAGAGCACCTGCTGGTGAATCCAAATTGAAGAATATGTACAGGTTGAAACATGTGATAGACACATGATCGAAACAAAAACTGAAGGGGACATATTGTGCTAAAAAAAGGCAGAATTTTGGTCACATTGATCAGACGTTTATTCATGTAGAGAATTATTGACCTCCATATTTTACACACGCACAGAAATGAGAAAATAATGTAAGCATTTTCCTCCTTAATACCTGAGGAACTCAGATTAAAATATGCAAGGGAGTTGGCTTTGAAATATGCTCAAGCATTCTACAGAAATCAATAGGGCAAAGAATCCGTATCATATGTGATTCCTTTATGGAGAGAGCCACCGGTTCCAGCTCAATAGCCATTAAAACCAGAAGTGAAGTGTGATATAAGGGCCAATCTAGATCAATTACAGAATCAAGGTGTTATAGTGCGTTGCCTTTTAGCCATGAAGACCACCTTTTTTCCAGTGTTGATTCCAGACATTTCATGTAAAATAGTGTTAGACTATAGAAATTTAAATGCAAACACTAACACACACACACACAAACTATGCAAAATGCTCATAGTACTCACTTATGATGAATTTAGTCATACAAAAATACAAAATGATGTTGGATGATTCAAACGTGTTCTTTAGTCAAACTATAGCATCTGAATCATGGTATTTAACAGCTAACATGTTACACTTCTATGAGAGTGCCTCAGGGGTACAATAGCCCATAGCTTTTTGTGGCAATAATTATGGATATCTGAAGTGCTATGTTACATTGAGGACATCTGGATCACAGAACAAAAATTAACAAAACACTTACATAGGGTGGACAGAATGCTTACTATTGTGGCCTGGCGCACGGATAGAATAAATAAAAAGAAATCTAAGCCTACAAATCAATGCGTAAGCTTCCTTGGATATGAAGTAACCAGTGAATGTAAAGGACTGACACTAGACTTCTTGGAGAAGTGTTCCACTTTACAGTCTTCAAATACATTGGAAACATTGTCGTCCCTGATGGAGATTTTGCTCTTTGGAAGCTGATACTTGCCACATGATGCTGAGTGAGTAAAGCCTTCATATAAATTACTTAAGCCAGCCAGCTGTTCTGCAGGACAAGCTTCATTTGGTCCATGAACAACACACCATGGTCCATAAAAAGTGAAGGAATTCATGCTAAAGGAAACTGTGCTGCTGATTTAGCTCCCAAAAACAGTGGTGCAAATGTAGCTGCTGTGACTTGATCTAAGACAAAATCGATGCAGGCATGATGATGGCAATGCAAGCACCATTGAAATGAGAAAAATCTCCTGAGGGTTTCTCTTCCAAAAACGCTTACAGATTCACCAGAAATAATTTTCCTATGGTCTATATACCTAGGTTTGGGGAAAAGCATATACCTGAGGGTCAGCATTAGCTCATACTGTCATCAGTGCTAATGTGTCAGTGCTACAGAAATTATACTGGAGGTCTTATTTACAGAAGAATGCAAAAACATTTTTACAATGATGTAATGTTTCTCAAGAACTAAAGTATACGTCTGCAATATGAGCACCTACTCTCCTCACAATACCTGGTAAACCCTTCAGTATGATTTTCCTCAGTCATGTTGACCCGTTGCTAGTAGTTTGTCAATATAAGTATCTATTGGTTGTGTTTGTGGCAATGGGAGCAGTTCGTACCTTTCATTCAGATAATGGTCCTGTACTCACCATTAAGGTGTTTATGTATGCATGTCTGCTCTGGGAACACAACTGCTATAGTCGCACCCGTTCCATCTGGAATTGAACTGTGTGGTTGAGTTAGCCAACAGTATGCTAAAGCAAGCCTTGACATCTAAAATATGTCTGGATCAGTCCTTGATGTTGGAAGTAAGGCTGGAGGCACAGCAGACTCATTGGTCCCTGGAATGGGGCTGATGATTTCAACATCACTGTACTCTTTTGAGGTAACATCAAAGTATTGGACTAATCCAGAGGCACTTTGGTGTCGGCGATGGCTCATTGAACATAATCGACCGCTTAGTACTTTTTGATGTGATTAATCAATACCTTCCTGTTTTTCTTCTCACCAGGAAGCAATGGCAGGATTATAGTGAATGTGCTTTCTTCCTCAGAACTAGAAGAGGTGGTCTGTAAGATCGTCTGAAGACATGCTTGTCAGGGATACATTCCTAAATTAGCTCTACCACCTTGGGGAGTCATCTTCAACAAATGAACCTGCTGTGATTTCAGCAACAATTGCTACAACTACAACTGCAATCTTATGTGCACCTTTTGTTGAAATAATGCAGATGCAAGAATTTGTGCAGTCTGGAAAAGAGCCTAATCTATATCCTGAAACAGTACCTGTTTTCATTCTGGTTTCCAAGAAACCTGAGAAATGTCCACTTCTGCTATTAGCCAATACTAAAGATGGATTCTTATCTGTTGCTGTGGCCATAACAGGTTGAATCCCCCAACATGGTTCTACGTTTGAACATTTACTGCAATATCATCAATTATTTTGTGTATCACAATGTCGATTATAATTTTGTTTCGGAATTGCAGCCGTATTCTTCTTCTCACAGAGCCAAAATGGATTACCTCCCTGTCAACTATAGAGTGTACTATTTGCTTGATGGTATTCAGTGGAGAAAGGTGCCTTATCAAATCTTGGCCCTACAGAAATTATTCAAATTCCTTATGTTTTAAGCATCTCATTGGATGACATGGTATCATTATTATTATTATTATTATTATTATTATTGTTGTTGTTGTTTTTTTGTTGTCATTGTTGATATTATTATTATTATTATTATCCTCCTAACCCTGTAACTCACTATAAAAGTTGAGGAAATTGACAGGGCTTTGCTTATATGTTATATAGGCTTGGTCGTACAGGCTTGGTCACTGCAATGACCTGATGCCAATAGCCCATAAAACATCCAGACATTCCCTGTCACATAACCAACCAAAGTTACATTTCATATCCTTATCCTTAACTGGTGAAGGGAGAGTGGCAAGAACCTCAGCACTTCATACTCCTGACTGTTGTCCTATGCTCTACAGCAATTCAATAGTGCTGATTTTTTTGGAAGCTGATTTGCCTGCTCATTGACTGAGTTTTTTCAATAGACGTTCTGGCTCAGTTTATTAGTGATCAACAAGTATTAGCAGTTGAATGTCAGTTGCCCTATACTGAACCATACTGCATATCTGTGAAAGGTCATCCTTTTTTAACAGCTGCAAATTAATTGAGCAGATTTGTGTAGACACCTGAAGTTTGAATTTGGCACGACTACTCTTAAAGATTAATTTAGTACAGCTGGTAATGATGGAATACCTCCTACCGTGCTTAGTTGGAGAATTATGAACAAGCATCATCTTTTTTTTTTCTATAATCTTTATTGATTTTCAGCAAGTTATACAAGCGTTAATTGCCAATAATGGTATGCATAGTATTTCAATACCGATTACTAGAGCAGTTTCGGTGGGACGCCAAGCCGTGGCGTGTACAATAATCTTATAGTAGTATTAACATCTTATACATTAGTCTCTAAAAAATTACAATACACAACAGGTAAAAGGCTAACTATTCTGAGTTATTCGATCTTGTCTTTCTTACGCTTATGTTTTAGAACTGTCCATTTGTGATCAGGGGTGAGCAACTATATGTGGTCGCAGGTGATACTGGGGGGGACACCGTGATTTGCATAATCGTAAGTATAATTTAGTCCAGATCATTACAGGACGTAGATATACGGTCTACGGGGGCACGCTGTGAATGCAGCCATGTGGCAACATGGTGTGCTGGGGGTGGAATGCGAGGACGTGCTATACGGCGTGGTTGAGTTTGTTGTGTTCAGTTTAGTGTTTCTATGAACGTCAATTATTCCTGCCATTGTATAAGATTAACCCGTAAAGATGTGCATGGTGCACGAACTACTTGAGTTGTATGCTCTGCAACAAGTGCTCTGCGAAGGTCTAGGAGCCATGATCATGTGCTGGGGCCTGTTTGCGATTTCCATGACATAGCTATTTTGCGTTTTGCCAATCCCAGTGCCAAGTCTAAGAATTTATTGAGGTTTTTACGTGAGGCATTACGCTTCGTGATTCCAAGCAGGAAATGTGAACCCTGAGCTATTATTAGCGTTCCCGCTGCCTCAGTTAATGTCGCTGCCACCTCGTCCCAATATGCCCAAAGGCTAGGGCACGTCCAGACCAGATGAGGAAATGTTGCTTCTGAGGCTAGGCACCTAGGGCAGACATCGGCGGAGGTAGGGTACATGCGTGCCAGCCAGTGTGGTGTTAAATATGTATGGTGTAGATAATTAAATTGTGTGTACTTCGGCTTGGCGTTCGTGGATATGATTTTAGGGTAACTTATGCATTGTGTCCATTGTTTATCAGTAATATTTATCGTCAAAGCTGAGTCCCAGTATGCACACCGTGATGCTAATAGGGGTGTAGAGTCAGGTCTAAGAAAGTTATAAATTGCTGTTACCGCATGTTTGCCCCACCCGTGTGTCAATAGAGTTTGTAGTGGCTGATATGTGGAGGGTTCAGCGCAGGTATTACCCCATGTCTTGAGGAATTTCTGGGATAGCAATGTATGGAGCAGGAACGCCACTTGTGGTATCCCGAAGTCAACCATTAAGCCCGCAAAATCTTGTAGTTGCGAATCTACAAATAAGTCGCCCCAGATGTCCAGTCCTACCGATTTCCAGGACTCAAGTTCCGGGCGTTTGTGGCAGGCATATGACCCTGAAAAAACTTTGAGTGGTAGATTGGGGGCGTATGGTACAGATTGGCCTCTAGGTAGCACATATTTTAACCAGCTGTGTCTTGCTGCCAGCATTAGCATATTGCCCTGCTTTTTCTGCAGTGTGGTAGTAGACCCTGAAAGCCATTCTATCACTGTTGGCTGTCGCAATGTTAGCGCCCAAGTTGCCAGCTCAGTAATGTTGCTGTTCGTGAGCCACCTCATTGGCCACTGCAGTTGTGCTGCTGCGTAGTAATGTTCATAATTTGGCGCTCCCAAGCCTCCGTCAGATAGCGGTAGATACAATTTACAAAGTGCCACCCTTGATCTAGAACCCCCCAGATCAAGGAGACAAGGAGTGATTCCAAGTCTTTGAAAAGCCTGTGTGGCAATCTTTAAGGAAGGGTAGAGAAGAAGTACAAGAGCCGAGGGAGCAGAAGCATTTTAGAAATGGCAACCCTTCCCATAGGGGACAGAGATAAACTTAGCCAGAATGGGAGAGCTGCACAAGCCCTAGTGATTGCTCTGCCTAGGTTACCATCTATTATATCTACCTGAGAATGGTAGATTTGAACTCCCAGATATCTGAAGGTATCAAACGCCCATTCCAACGGAGTACGAGGCTTAGTGTGCCTCTGGGCCATTGAAAGCGGTTTCATTGGGAACACTCCTGACTTGGGCCAATTGACGCTTAGGCCCGAGACCTGGGCATGTTCGTCTAGAAGCTCCATTAATTCTTGCAGGGCCGTGATCTGGCCATGCAGATTAATTAACGCATTGTCTGCATAAAGAGAAACTATGTGCCATTGCTCGTCCGCCCATATGCCCCAATCAACTACGCATTGGCGCAGCTTGCACGCCAAAGGCTCCATGGCCAATGCAAATAGAATGGGTGAGAGAGGGCAGCCCTGCCTTGTGCCTCGCTCTATTACAAATGACGGTGAGATGGTGTGACCAGTTTTAACTCTAGCCTGCGGCTTTGTATATAGTATTTGTACCCATCTCAAAAGGTTAGGGCCCATGCCAAATCCCGACAGCACAGCTAGTAAGTATTGCCAACCCAAGGTGTCAAAAGCCTTTTCAATGTCTAGGGCTGCTACCCAAGTCGTATCAATTTCTGCATGGGCCCAGTCTAGCAGTTTAAAAAGACGGCGTAAGTTCAGGCCGGTGTTTCTCCCTGGGATAAAGCCGTTCTGGTCCACATGTATCAGTATGGGTATTGCTTCCATTAGTCAATTAGCCAATATTTTACCTAAGATTTTATAATCTGCATTCAGCAGTGACAAAGGGAGATACAAGGCCATTTGGAGTGGGTCCCTGCCCGGCTTGGGTAGTACAACCAGTGTCTCCTCTCTCAGTGAGGGCGGGAGTTCCCCCCTTTCAAATGCCTCTTCGTACATATTGGATAGCCGAGGAATAAGCTGCTCGGAATAAGCTGAATAAAACTCCGATGGCCAACCGTCTGCCCCTGGGGTTTTACCTGTTGCTAATTGTTTGATTGATTCGGAAATTTCATCTGCAGTGATAGGATCCTCCAGTAGATCATATTGAGGTTGCGTTACTCGCGGGAGCTGAATGTGTGATAAGAACTGCTGAATAAAAGGGAGATCACCATTGTCGGGAGCTTTGTATAGGGAGGTATAATAATTGTGAAAGGAGTCATTAATCGCTTCCTGGGTGTTCATTAAGCGGCCCTCAGTAGTATATATTGCCGTGATGGGGGCTGTGAGGTGTCAGTTTTTAATTTCCATGCTAGCATTTTGCCAGCCTTGTCCCCTTCAGTGTGTCATCGGGCTAAGTATTGTTTATAGTCCAATCCACAAAGACTGTCCAGTGTCTCTTTGTATGCCAGACGAGCCTCGGCTAGCGATGGAATAATAAGGGGATCTGTGGGGCAGAGCTGCTCGCATCGTTGAACTTCCAACTCATGTTTCTGGAGTTTCTTCGTGAGTATGAACAAGCATCATCAACCATAACATCTGGAAACATGTACTGTTAACTCGTATGCAGCCATGGTAACAATGTTCTGGGTGATGTCTCAATTCTCTGCAGTAGTGTGAGTGTGTGCACATGTGCACTTCAACTTAAACTAGTTGGAGAGATTCTCTATATCTGAATAGTCTCACAAGTCTGGGCACCGAATACCTTCCAGGGAAAATGTGACGTCATATCAATTGCACAAATATCTTTAAAAAAGCTTTATGGGCTCAGATGTTGGATACCTTTCCATTGTTTCAGTCATAATTATTTGGGAAAAAAACCTTTATGATGTCTTTATTTCAGCAGAAAATCTGCTTTTGCAGTCATGCATTCTTTTCCAGGTGAGTAACAAAACCTTTAGGGGCACCCCTGCAAGATACATTAAGGGGGCCCTCTCACATCTTAATGCCATTCTTATGCCCACCTTCTCCAATCAGGAGGTCTCAGAGAGGGGAGACATCGTTTACTTCGCATGCGTTACATCGCATGCCATTACAATGCGGATGTTACAACGACCGCGTTGTTACATCGCATACGATTACATAAAAAGTTGTTACAACGACTTGCTGTAGGGGGCAGAAGGTGTTGGATTTACAATCCAACACCTTCCTTGCTGTTGCACAAACTGGAGTAGAAATAGTAAATTATACTATTCCTAAGTCCAGCGCGCCCCCTACAGCAAGTCTTTGTAACGACTTGCGATGTAATCGTATGCGATGTAACAACGCAGTCGTTGTAACGACTGTGTTGTAATGGAATGCGATGTAACTCATGTGTTATAATGACATATATTCCTCAGAGAGTCGAGTTATCCCACAGATTACACAGGTCCACATACTTTGGATTCAGACTACTTAGCTCTTCGTCAGGTAAAATTGGAGGTATGGACTCGGACTTTACACAGCTGGCCTATATCTCAGGCTACAACAAAGTGAATATCTGAGCTCTCTGGCAGCAGAGATACATCTTAGGTACACTGCTTCTTTTGCAACCTGCTTAAATATCATTAGATCAGTGAGAAACTTGTACAGGAATTCAAAAATCAGCAAGTTGGAGAGAACACCACATTTGAAGTTCAGTCTGTATGGGATTTTTCTGCACCCTAGGCCTAACCCCCCCCAATTCTCAGATTCTCAGATGGATACTGAATCATAGATTTTGGGTTGTTTTGATTACTGTTAAGTGTGGAAAGTTTGGTTTATGCTTGGTGCTTAACACTTAACAGCTATGCAGAGCCTAGGGAGCATATTTATGAGAGCTTCGCATCATGCGTGCACCATGCAACATGGCACATGCACAACGCAAAGCTCTAAGTCATATTTATGAAGCCACGCAAAGCCACTTTGCGTGGCTTTGAATGGCTTAAAAAATAGGGAGTAATGCAACGCAGTGCAAATAGCTGTGTTGCATTACTCTGCGCAAGAGAGGCATTCCATTGGTATTGCGGTTGGCGTTGCCATGCAGATCCCATGGTTTTTGATGCATTGCCAGATTTTCCAAACCTGGTAAATCTGGGAACGCGCCAAAAAGATTTGCCTCCCTAGGTGAGGCGTAACGAGGAGAAATATTTTTATTTCTCGTAGTTTTTTTCTTCTTTCTATGTGTGCTGCATTCCGCAGCACACCCAGAAAGAGGAAATCACCTCTATGGATTGTTTTTGTGCAGGAAAGTGCCCCTTCCTGCACAAAAGCAATCCTGTCTACAACATAGGCACCCTTGCACCATGGTGCAAGGGTTCCCGCGTTGGCGCTAGGCAGCCAAAACGGCACTAGCGCAGGGGGAAAGGGCAGGAGTGTGCCGTACTGGCCATTCCAGCCCTTCCCTGTAACGCAGGGCAGTGCAGCAAGGTAATTTACTGCGCTGCTCCTAAATTCTGATAAATATGCTCCTTGGTACATATTGATAATCAACTGCCTGCATTCATAATTTTCTGCAGTTTTGCAAAGCTGTAGGCTTCAGTTGAGACTGGTCAGAAATGTCCGTCCGTTCATGTACTTGACAAACAGGACCACACCAATCAGGGCTATCATTTTGTCTAGAGTGTGTCAGTGCCCTTTTTATGGACATGCCAGCAGTCCTGATTTACAGACTCTCAATGGCTGTTCGGCAGATGTCCATTTTAAACAAATTGATCATGTAAAGCCCCTTGGATAAACTTTACACAGGAACCTGGGGCCAATATTAAATAGAATTTAAGAAACTATGCTTGGCCCATTGAGCTGTTTGGAACAAAGGCCTTTGTATATTTAAAGAGTGTTTATACGATTTTGCCCTAGAAAACAACGGAGCAAGGGCGGATTCTCCATTAGGGCTCAGGGGCTGTGGCCCTTGATATTCCTTCACATTCCTGTACAAATATTAAACAGATTGATTTATTTCGAGACATGATTCTATATAAACAAACCAATGTATTTAAGTCTGGGCTGTCTGTCCCAGGCTGCCTGCGCCGCCTTGCTCTGAAACAGGAGACAGAACTTTCTGCACGGTGACGCACAACGCAGGGCTTACTGTTTTAAAGCGCTCCATAATGAATAATTGCCATTGTAGTCTATGGCAGTATCCACTGTAGGCCAGTGACGCTTTCAGCGTTATGGTTTTGGGCGCTGGAGGCATGAGAGCAGCCATCCGTCATTTACAGGCATAGATCCCACCCTTTCCCATTCGTCATACGTAGGAGTGGATGCAAGCACATATGTTTTGGTGCCTTTTCCTCGGTAATGGGAAGCGTTAGAATGCTAATCTTCTGCTATGTATATTGTTCTGAGACTCCTCACCACGCTAACCTCCCCCACTGTTACACCCCAGGCCGTGGATGCAGGTCGCTGGCCCTGTTAGAATTGAAGGTGCTGCATTTGTTCCCCCTCTAAATGGATCCAAAAGACAAGCAGGCCAGGGTTCTTCTTCCCTTGTGAAGTTGATCCAAATATCTGAGTCAAGAGGAAAGCGAGAGATATGTGCTTACAGTAGACAGTTATCTGCTGTATGGCATTGAAACTGGCCCTATCTTCATTTCATGCCCTTAACAACATTAATGCCAAAACATGGATTGATTTACGAACAGTAAGTGTTAAAAATGTTCAGGCAATGCATGCCAGCGATTTAACTCCTCTCTTATTTCAAATTTTACTTAATCTTGCCTCCCTCAAGAGTTAACTATTTAATCATGTTGTGTTTCTTTCTGTATATTTTTGCGTGCATACTTTGAGCTGTGCAAGTGTTTATGAGGGGCTTTGATTGAGAGCGCTGATGCTGAAGCCAAAGCAAAGTGCCTGTCAGAGGGTTGGCCTCTCTGCAGAGCACACCGACCAATAGTCATGTATTCCAGTTGTAATTGCAATTTAGTGAAAATGTGTGTGAAGGGGGTGTACAGATGGCAAAATATTTACAGGGCAAAAGCAAAAGTAAATAAATTGCTTAAATGTGAGTGAGTGCACTGTTTGTTTGAAAGTGGTGAAATGAGTGAGATGCAAGGAAGTGCATTCAGGGAAGAGTGAAAAGAGGGTGCTGAAGAGGAAAGAGAGGTGGTTGAAGATGTGCAGATGGACGAGATGTGCAGAGAAAAACGAAATATATATCTAACATAAAGTGCACATAACTGAAGGCCAAAACTCCATCCACAGGCCTCAATACTATTGAAATTTCAGAATTAAAACATTTTGAAGGTTAATTATAGATAACAAATCCTTGTTGTTACACATTTATGTTAAACAGCTAACAACCATTGACAAAGCCAATCCTACTGACAGTTTCAGGTGTAGGTCAGTTGTTGTGTTATATATCTGGATGCAACTACTTCTCAGAGAGAAACTAAAATACTGGTTGGGTAGCACACTATGGGAATCACAGAAATGTATTTTACGTGTTCCCACATTTCCCGTTCCACTTAAAGTCCTGTCTTCACATATTTCTATATGACTGATTGCAATCAGCAGCTGTGGGTCCTTCCCGAAGCCTGGTTAGAGCATTTTCTTCCAAAGTTGATGCCGCATGCAGTGCAAGACACTGGGCAAGCACACACTTTAAAAGGCTGAAGTTGTTGCATTGTACAATTTACACATTACAGTAACTGTTGAACATATTGATGCAATAAGATATAGGGCAGTTTTTATGTGTTTAGTATTTCAAAACTATACATTTCCACTGCTTTAAAAACCTTGCTTTATCACTAAATTAATTTGCTTTAAAATGCACCATTTGCCAATCTTTTTTTCAATTTTTTTCTCTGGAGAAGGATCCAGCCTGGACCCCACGTTTGTCCATTAAGCTTGCCCGCGTTGCTCACTACATACAAGTCATACCAAACTTTTATGCCACACCACTTTCAAATGTCACCAGTCGCCACTGCAATGGAGACCATTGACTTAATGAGACTCATCTCGCCCAGATACTACAAATATATTTCTGATGGAGCCTCCTTGACCTCCTGTAGGGCCCCTCTAAGGAACCTATTGCCTCTGTCTTTCTAGGAGTTTATAAATCATTATTAATTTACTCCTCACTGGATGGATTCACATTTTTGTGCTCCACATTTTGAATAGACTCATATGCTGCATATGTATGTACACAAATCGGCCATGACATAAAGCCCTTCATGTTAAGCCTAATTATGAATATATGTTGGGCAATGAGCATGCTTTTCTCCCGCTTGTCTCTCTCCTTTTCTTTTCTTCACTCCTTGTACCTCTGCTCTCCCGTCTCTCTTTCACTCTTTTTAAAATTTCAGTGCCATTTCTCACATATTCCCATTCTTGTCGTACTCCTCTCCCAAAGTCTGTCTCTGCTCCCATACCTCTCACATGTCCTCTCTTCGTCCTGTCCTTTTTTTCTCTTCTTTCTCATCTGTTTCCTTGATATGGTCCTTTTTCTTCTCTCCCTTTTCTATATCACTTTTATCTCTTTCACCTCTTTCCTTGCCTCTGATGTCTTTTTCTCACCTGTTTTCTGTATCTTTCTTAACTCTCATCACGCCAGTCTCCTCCCTCTTACTTTTAGCTGTCTCTTTCTCACCTATCTCTCTATCACTTCTGCACCTGCCTCCCCCCTCTCTCAACTATATTTTTACCTGCCTCTTTATGCCCTTTCTCTCACTTATTCCCTATCTCAGCCGTCTCCTTCTCACCTGCCTACATCTCTTCATCATTTCGCTAACTCTCGGTTGGCTTTAGCTCTCTTTTTAAGCTGTCTATTAACTTTCTCTCCTCTGCCTCCCCAATACTATCTCTTTTCAGCTGTCTCTTTCTCCTACCTCCCACTGTCTCTTTCTCAGCTGTCTTTTTCTTACTTGTCTTTGTCAACTCTTTCACATGTTTCCCCTCTCTCACATCTTTCTTATTTGCCCTATTCTCCTTCAGCTGTATTTCTCACCTAACTCTGCACCACCTCACATCTCAGTTCCCCCCCCCCCTCTCTCAGCTGTCTGTAGTCCCTGGCTCTTTATCCGTGCTCATCCGCCTCCCGTTTTTTTCTCGCAGCTACCTATCAGCTGCCGATTTGCTGATCTCTTTCGCACACACATCTCCTTTGAGATCTCAGTTTATTTATCATCTCTCGTTTATCTCTCTGGCCTCCTCTCTCCCTTAGATGTCCCTTTCCAACATCTGTATTTATCACTCCTCTCTATCTATATCACTTTTTTTGCCTTTGTCTCTCTCTACTTTGTTTCCCGCTCACACGTCTCCTAGCTTTCTCTTTATCACCCTTCTCTAACTCTTCTAGCTGTCTTTTCATCACATGTGCCTCTATTAACTCTTCCGCATTGGACTGCCATTCTTTTCTCTCAGTTCTCACCTGTTGCTCTCTCACACATTCTCCTATCTCCTCCCTCTCTCTCTTAGGTGTCTTTCCCTTCGTGTCACACAGCTGTCAATTTCTCACCTCAGTCTTGTACCCAAATGGGTCTCTCTTTTTCTCCTCAGCTTTTTCTTATCGGCCTTATTATCACCTCTCACCATTGTCTCTTGCGTCTCCCATAACCGCTGTCTCTTTCACCTAACTCACTCCCACACTTTTCCCTCCATCTCTCACTTGTGTGTCGATAGTGTCCGTTTAAACTGTCTTCTGTCCTTTAGCCTTTCTTTCCTCTCTTTGCTTCTGATGTAGCTTCCTCCCTGCTCAAATGCGCAGTTACAGAGGGGGCTGCTTCCATTACTGCGCATGCTTTGCACAGACTCTGCATTGATGAATTCATTTCCCCCTCCATTGTGGGTAAACCTGAGGGGCTCTCCTCCATTGCTGGCAAGCCTGCCCTCCCTCTCACTGCGGGTGGTGCAGGGGCTTGTACTACACCCCTGATATTTACTTTTTTTATAATTAATTTTCTCTTGTACTACACTTATTTCTAATCAAATTATCAAGCATGTCTCCCATCTCGGTTTGTGTGCATTGCCAATTAACTCCCTTTCACGAGTTTTACATCCCTCTGGTTAATTGCACATAGCGTTCTTCTGTATACATTTTTGATGCGGCATTCTGTGCGTTGGACAACATGGTACAGTAGCCTTTAAGCTTTTCTACGGTATTATCCTTCCACAGATGTTCGTGTGAGTAATTTCTACATTTGCTGCATGTAGATCTTGCTTTTTTTCACTTATTACCAATTGCTGTTTTATTCCAATTTAATCTGTTCACTTTCTGCGCGTTTACTTCTTCTATGTTCTTCACAAATATAGCTTTTAATCACATTAAACATGTTTTGGACACATTGTAGATTTTTTGTCAAAGGTATTTTTATTGCAATTTTCACAAAATACAACATATAACATTGCATCAAAAGTTCCACCTCCGTGCTAGTGCCGGATCAGTGCTGCTAGAGTTTGTACGAAGCAAACATGCAGACAACCACCGCCTCCCACCCTTTCTCAACCAGAAGCAAGAGAAAAATACAGTGTCTTAAGTAACCGGGTGATTGACAGTCCCCTCTTGCCCGTACATTGTTTGTCATAGCAATAAAAGAAAACGCACTGCCCCTCTGTCGTCAGGAAGGCTCTCCCTGTTGCCCTTCTTGCCAGGAAGCCAAGGATCAGAATGTCTGTTGTGTATAATAAATTGCCCCCAACTGTGGAGCAAAGAAAACAACATACAATGAACCAAAGGGAAACCCCATCCCTTCCCTCCCCCTCCCCCTCCCACCCTCCCAACATGGTGGCGGAATCTAAGTGTAGCTTTACGGGTTCCTGCGATCAGATAGAGGATCGGGTCTAGATCTGAAACAGGTGTAACGCTGTAATAGAGGCCGGACATACTGCAGATGGAAGGCCCTGGGAGAGAAAGGAAACCAACGGGCCCCACCGCTACTCAAAGTTTTTAAAAGTATCCCCAGACACCTCGAACATGCGCTCCATACTGAGTAAATGCCATAATCTGGAGTGCCATAGAGACAGCGCCGGGGCCTCTTTCTGTTTCCATGCCGCCGCTAGCGTGATCTTCGCGGCACCCACACAAAGCCACATGATCGCCTTGTCTGCTCTGGTCTGATGTTCCAGGGAGGGGTCACGCACACCTAGTAGGATGCCCTCCATAGTGGTCGGGATAGGGTATCCCAACATCCCCTTAATCTGAGCCAAGATTTCTTCCCAGAATGTTCGAATATGGGGACAGTCCCACCAAATATGGCGAAAGTCTTCCAACAGCCCACAGCCCCTCCAGCATCGATCGGACGTATTAGGGAAAATCTGTTTGAGTCTCGAGGGATGTAAATACCAATCCATCATGGTCTTAAGATGTGCCTCCCTAAGCGCTATGGAGTGGTTAAATTTCCCTATGTCCGACCATAAATGGGACCATTCGTCCTCTGTAATATGTCTCTGTAGGAGTCCCTCCCACAATGCCATATAACGTGGACGCGGGGAATGCAGGGTGGTAAGCAGGAAGCGATAAAGGAAGGAAATCGTGCCTCTCATTGTCGTGGTTTTAGTGAGAAAGGCTTCAAATTTCGTGAGGGGTCTAGTAGCAGCGTCACGCATTTGCGGGGCCTGAGCCCAGTGCATCAGCTGGGTGAAGCGGAATTGCACGGTGTTTTGCAACCCATAATCCCTCTTGCATGTATCAAATGTGAGGGGGTCGTAGTTGTGGAAAATATATGTCAATGCCAGACACCCACCCTCCCGCCAAGCGTCGAATGGACCCGGCTGCAAGCCCGGCGGAAAAGCCGAGTTGAAGTGTAGGGGCGTGAAGGGGGAGGGGAAGGTGGTCCATCGCTCATCTTTGGCCACCGAGTCCCAGACCAGGAGGGTTGTACGTGTAGGTGTGCTAATGTATGCGTTTGCAGGTCGATCGCGTTTGGGTCGCCAGATGAGATCCCAGATGGTTCGTCTGGTCACACTGCGATCCATGTGTAACCAGTGTTTGTCAGAGTCATGTTTTACCCACTCTACCAACACCCAAAGCTGGGCAGCTTTGTAATATAGTTGAACATCCGGTAGACCCACTCCTCCCTCCGCTCTGGAGCGTCTGAGAATGAAAAAGGAAAACCGGGCCCTGCGACCCTGCCTTCAAAGTTGAGAAGCAGAGACTTGATGCGCTGAAAAAACTCCCTCTCTATCGTTATAGGAAGGGCTTGAAAAAGATAAAGTAGTTTGGGTAGGAGTGTCATTTTTATCGCGTGGACACGACCCAGCCAGGACAAGAAGAGGGGCTTCCACTTGGTAAGCTCACGTTGTATTTGTGTCAAAATAGGTGGGAAGTTAGCCGCGTATAGACCCTCCACCTTCGCTGTGATCCGTACCCCCAAATATACCAATGAGGATGTGGCCCATTGGAGTGCTGTGAGAGGCCTCAGTCTGTCAACCTCTGCTCCAGATAAGGTGAGATTAAGTATCTGAGAATTATCCATATTAACCTTAAACCCCGCCACAGCCTCAAATCGTGATAGCTCCTCCTGTAGGGGAGGCAGAGAAGTAGCTGGGTCTGTAAGCGATAGCAGGACGTCGTCCGCAAAAAGTGAGATTTTATGCTGTTCCCCAGTGAAGGGGATCCCCTGAATCGCTGGGTGTGCTCTAATCGCGGCGGCTAGTGGCTCGATGCTAAGAGCGAAAAGCAACGGCGAGAGTGGACAGCCCTGCCTGGTACCCCTGGAATGTAAAATAGATGCCGAAGCCATACCATTAACCATCACTCGGGATCGAGGTTGCTGATAGTTGGCCCGCAACATGGTAAGAAAATCAGGGGCGAAGCCAAAGGCCTCCAGGGTGCTGAAGAGAAAGGACCAGTCCACCCTGTCGAATGCCTTTTCCGCATGTAATCCCACTAGGATCGCAGGGATTCGAGGTTTATGGGCTTTTTCTATTAAATGGACGATGCGGCGAGTGTTGTCATGGGTCTGACGTCCCTTTATAAACCCAGACTGATCCGGGTGGATAAGGTCAGGCAAGATGTCATTCAACCGTCCAGCCAGAATTGAGGAGTAGAGTTTTGCGTCAAGGTTTAGCAGTGCTATGGGTCGGTAGGAGGAGCACGACTGAGGGGTACTTTCCCGGTTTGGGTATAACTGCAATCACCGCCTCTGATATCGACCCTGTAGTCAACCCCTCTGTTGCCATTTTATTAAAAGGTTGCGTCAAGTGTGGGGTAATGTCTGGTGCAAACGTTTTGTAGAAAAGGGCAGTGAGGCCGTCCGGTCCCGGTGCTTTATGCGGCTTGAGTGCTTTAATGGCCGCGGTGACCTCCTCAATAGAAATAGGCGCCATCAGGCATTCGTTGTGCTCAACTGAGACCTGTGGTAGCTGAAGACTCCTAAGATATTCCCGCTGAGCGGTGGGGTCTAATCGGTCCCCGGAGTACAATTTATTATAAAAATCGCCAAAGAGAGCCGCTTTATCCTCGTCATCATGAGTGAGGACGCCCTGCGCTCCCGTATACCCCCACATATTCCCTAACCCGCTTATCCTTAAGCTGTCGCGCTAAATGTTTGCCAATTTTATTGCCTTGCGAGTAAGAGAGTTGGCGCAGCTTGAGCAATGTAAATTCCGCCCGGTTGGAATATATAGAGCGGAGCTTCCCCCGCAATGCCTTTAAGGTGCGCAACGTCTGTCGTGTGGGATGTGCTTTATGGTCCTGCTCGACGGCTGATAATTCCGTCTCTAATTTAACCCTTTCATGTGCTCTTTGCGAATTCAGCGCTGAGTTTAATGAGATGCATTGTCCACGAAAGACGGCCTTAAAGGCGTCCCAATTAGTATAGTCAGAGGTATCAGCAGGCTGGTTCAGAGAGAAAAAGTCTTTAATACTTTCCCGGAGTTTTAAGCACGTGTCTTTATCCCGTGAGAGAGCGGGCGGAAAATACCATCTAGGCGTAGTTCCTCGTCCAATCCCCCATTTCAACGACACTGCCAGTAGACTATGGTCGGAGACCGAGAGGGGAAAGATTTTCGCGTCCTGCAGTCCACTTGTAGTGATTGGCTCAGAAACACATAATCCAAGCGAGAATACGTCCTATGGACGTGAGAATAAAAAGTATAATCACGAGAGGTAGGGTACAGAGTGCGCCATGCGTCTAATAGGCCCATATCCAAAATCTTCTGTTGCTTTTCCGGAGAGAACGAACCCATTCCTGACCGGTTGGAGTGAGTACTGTCCAGGTCCCCTTGCCATGTTAAGTTAAAGTCACCCATAAGAACTAAGGGCCCCTCCGCAAAGTCTATCAATCTTCCCAAAAGGTGCTGTAAGAAAGCGGCCTGGCCCGTGTTGGGGGCGTAGACCGCGACGAATGTGCTAAGGCGTCCCTGTAAGTGCCCCTTCACCATGATCCAACGTCCGTCCTTGTCGTGTTGTACATCTAAAGGTTGAAATCGTGTCGTCGAGCGGAAGAGAAGTGCCACCCCCCTCTGTTTTGTGGATGCCGAGGACCTATATATCATCGGATAGAACTTGTGTCGTAGCCGTGTATCGTCTGTTCTGGTTAGGTGAGTTTCCTGCAGGGCCACAATATCTAACGTGTGGTCTATTATGTATTTCCAGACCCGCTGGCGCTTCTGTGGGGAGTTAAGGCCCTTTACATTCCAAGTGCCGATAGTAACTGTCATAGCACCCAGGGGACGGATCCGCTCATATCGCCCATCGCTCTATTACTAGTCACCCCACCCTCTGTCCGAAGGCCCCTCCGGCCCCCCTCCCTCCCCTCGCATTGAGTTGACTTGCATTGTTGCAGTGAACCTACCACCCTAAAATTTAAAAAGCCACCACCATGTCCCCCCAACCCCCCACACCCCACCCCCCAACACAACCCCAGAAACAACTAACTAAAATCCAACTAAGAACAATAATGAATAATGACATTACCCCAACATGGGAGTACAAACCCCCCATAAATGCGGGAGGGCGGTGGGGGCCAAGGTGCCCGTCCGCCGCCACCTGGAGCATCAACAGATCGAATACCTATAAGAAGTACTTCCAGGGTTCCAGATAAGGTGACACACCTGCCCCTCACCATTAAAGCTGAGGCCCTTCCGCTGTGCCCCTATACCCCAGGGCATCTGGGTTCGACTGTCTAAGGCAGGGTCCTTACATAACCACAGCATGCAGCCCACTGTCCCCTCCTCATCATACACGGGTCGCTGGGCTTCCCACTATGTGTCCCTCTACAGCTCAACAGCTGATCGCCGGTGTCCGCCCGGGTAGGCTCTGAAGACTTACAGACTGGACGCTCATCAGTTCCAGCATCAATGGCAATAACCAGCCATCCTAGAGAGTTTTAACAAGACATCATCGGCGTCCTCTACGTGGCCCCATGGCCCATGTGGATGCATTTCGCTCCCCTCCCCGAGAGCCCAAGGATTTGTCTGTGGGTGGTTCCACGTCTGCAGCAGGAAGGCCCAGCATGTCCAATCCCATCTGGAGATCCGTGACATGGCGTTGTTTATTGTTAAGTTCGAAGCTGAGCCCAAATGGATAAGTCCACCTGTATCGAATCTTGTCGCTGCGCAGTCTAGTAGTGATAGGTCTGAACATCTGTCTCCGAGCTAGTGTTGCGGGGGCAAGATCCTGATAGAGCGCACATGCGTGATTCTGAAAGGAAACCGTATCCTTGGCTCTGGCTGCTGTAAGCACTGCCTCCTTCACTCGAAAGGAGTGGAACTTGGCCAGGACATCTCGGGGCCTCCTCTTGTCCCCCTGTGGGGAGGGCCCCACATGATGCGCTCGTTCCAACTTAATCTTGAGAGGTTGAGGGCCCAAGATCTCCGCGAAGAGCCCCTCCAAGAACGCAATTAAATCCGGCCCCTCCGCTCCCTCCTCCAGGTCCCGGATACGAATGTTGTCCCTCCGGGCCCTGTTTTCTAAGTCCTCTGCCTTAAGTTGAGTTTGATGGAGCTGTTCCTTAAGCATCTGCACATCTTCGTGCAGCTCCGCCGTTTGTTTCTCCTGGTCTTGTTGGTGGGCCTCGAGATCCAGCACCCGCGTACCTACTGAGTCCACATCTTGTTGCATGGAGGTTAATTTCTCTGTGAGATCTGACCTTAACTGCTCCATAGATGCCTTAATGTCCTGGCCCAGATCTTTCCTCAAGTCGGATTTGAAGTCCTTGAACATTGCCACCAGCTCAGTCTTCGTGATCGCCATTCTGGTAGTCGTGTCTTCGGTGGTCTCAGGGGTGCGTTTTTCCGAGATTGTAAAGAAGTCGGAGACTTTTGCAGACGATCTGGACGTCCCCTTCTTGGGAGGCATACGGTCCCGCCCCAGCCTTCTCCTGCAGCCGCACCGCTGCGGCCCGCAATGCACCCCCAGCAAGAACTCAGCTCCGAATCTCCGCAGCGCAATGTCAGCAAGCCTCGACCCCAGGATGGGCAAATGGTCTGCGCGCCTCTCCTCCGGCCACCCCTCGTTTGCCGGGGCCCCCTGACCGTCACTGCAGGTTCCCCTGCGCTCTTCTTGGTTTCTTCCACTTGGCCCTGCAGTAGCTCCCCGTTCCGCCGAGGCGAAGAGCAGGCACCCCAGTAGACCGCAACTTGCCCCCTAGGGTGGGTTAGCCAGCATCCGGTATTTGCCCTGATAGGCCACAGCGTCTACAGGCGACAAGAGCTCGCTGCCAATCCCTCTATCGGGCCTCTCCGCCCCAGTCCATACACCTGCTCATCTTAGGGGGTGAACCGAAATAGCGGTCGTCACTAGCCTCCCCAACTCGTGCTCCACCATGCTAGAGGGCTCAGAAGGGAGCATCCAACGGGACGCCACTGCCTCAACTCTTCTTGCTGCTGCGCGCCTGGGCCCCACGCATTCAGTGGGTCGAGGTCCCTGTCTTATTCTGCCACGGGGGACCCCCAACCCCAGGAGGCCGCCGAGCGCTCACCAGGCGAGTGGGGCTCCGGTCCCACATGCTTGGCGCCTCCGGAGTACCTGGGATGATCACTGCCGCACATGAACGGGTCTGCTCAGCCTCCGCCAGCTATTGCGTCTTCTTCTCCGCCATTTTAGAGTCAGGCAGATCACGGCCGGGACTCACGCCGCTTCAGGCTTCCCACTCGCTCGGCGAACTGGACCGCCACCAATCCCCCTCAGGCCTCCTTACTGCTGGGGCTCACGCTGGGTCAATGCGGTCCCCGCCGGAGTCGCCACAGCGTTCAGACGTCGTCGCAACTCATCTTCACCTAGCGGCCGCCATTTTGCCAGGCCCCCCGCCGCTCACATTAGTCTCGTGCTTCGCCTCCACCAGCGCACTCTGGCCTCCGTGAAGGCACCCGCTGAGCCCCCACACCTTCCGCTGCAGAGGTGGGTCATTTGCAGCTCTTATGATCCCTGGAGCACTTGGCAATCCGCTCCGAAGTCGCCCGCGGTCCGGGAGCCGAGACGGATTACGTCCGCTCGGCCATCTTTCCCGGCCACGCCCCCCACATTGTAGATTTTAATGTTCTTTACCTTTAAGTGTGATGCTGTGGATTATGTATTTGTGGTTTAGCATTTTCTTCTCTGTTGCAGAAGTCACAATTGTGGGTTCATCCATTCATTTTAATAAATATACTCAGTTATGACTCAGAGTTTTTTTAGCTGGATATTGCAGTGTAATCACCTCTACTCTAATTATATGATGTACTAATCCCTTCAGGTTGGCAATTCCGCATTGTATTTCTTGTGAATTTCACTTGGTGATTTTATAATCCACATTTTGCTGGACTTTGTCTTTGTGTGATTAGGACTGTTGTATTTGCTTTTGAGTCATATTTCGATATGTTAATTTATTAACAAGTGCTGACTTACCCTAAGACCACTTTGGGGCACTTGATTAATTGAGTCTGTGACCCATCACAACTCCTCTGATTCGGAGAGGTAGAAAGGAGTAAGAAGTTACTGGTAGTGGGTAGGTGATCTGTTGCATTCGATCTTTGGGTGATGGTTGTTTGGGCGACCTGAAAGGTCCTTGTTCTTTCTTGTAGACTGTAGGAAGGTCATTCCTGTAATTGTGTGAATGCCTCTTCAAAGAGGTCCATTATCTGGGGCCTTTTGAAAGACAGCAGGTTGTGTTGATCCCAGCTCAAAGTTCAAGCTTTGCAGAATTGTGGACAGAAAATGTGATGACTATACATTGTGTAAAATAAGCACTACCTAGTTGTAGGTTTGATTTGAAATTGCAGATGTCTGCAAGTCGTTTTGTTACCAATTTTTTTAAAATATACATAGAGTAGGCTTTGACTTTACTCAGATGGAATATGTCTCTTTACCTCATTCCATCGGTTATTTGGTGTACTATTGTGCCTCCTGCTGAGTGCGTGCGCTGGGATGGAAGAAGTATTTTATTTATTGAATATGCTCGAAATCATCAGACATGAAAAACTTCAGCTCGTTAACGCATTGTAGAGGGAAAGTGCTCATCTTTTAATGAAATGTTTTACTCAGGTCCCAAGTTGCATCCTAGACCTATTTTGGCTTTGTTATGTTATGTTATGTTATGTTAATTGATTTTGTAATGCGCGTAGCTACCCAAAAAGGGTTTCCCAGCGCAGACCGTGAGGAACCAACAAATAAAAAAGAGTAAGTACTATTGGTTAAACAGCCAAGCTTTCACTAATTTACGAAATTTTAAGTGAAGTGTTTCTTTGCGGATCGCTATGGGAAGAGAGTTCCACAAGAGAGGACCAAGATAGGAAAAAGAACGGCCTCCCATTCTTGTGAGTTTGATCCTGGGAACCATGAATAATTCCTGTGTCGTAGAGCGTAACAGTCGAGAGGGCTGATAATGGCTAACCAGATTTTGCAGGTATTGAGGGGCAGTCCCAATCTTAATCTTAAACATATAATCCAGGGCTTTAAACTTAGTCCGACTTTCCACTCTAAGCCAATGTAAATCTCTCAAAGCATTGGAGATTGAGGTCATTCTAGGGATTTTATAAAGTAACCTAGCGGCGGAATTCTGCACCACTTGGAGCTTGCGTAGCACATCTTTATTTGCTCCCAAAAGAAGAATATTTCCATAGTCCAGTCTAGATGTAACAAGCGCCTGGACTACCGTCCTTTGAGTAGCATTGGGGAGCATCCAAATGATTTTCTTCAACCATTTTAAAATGGTGAAGCAGGTGGCTGCAGTTTTTACCGCATGTTGTTTCATGGATAATTTATTATCCATAATGAATCCCAAATTACGGGCTTGAGCGGTGGGCGAGGGTAAGGGTCCCATTTCGCTGGGCCAATGTTGGGGGCCCCAAAGGTCCTGATCTTTTCCAAAAATAAGGACCTCCGTTTTTCACCATTTAGCTTGAGCAAATTAGCTCTCATCCAAGATGCAATGTTGCTCAAGCCCATTTGGAGAGTTGAGGGGCCTTGCACATTTCCCGCAGATAGGGAAAAAATTATTTGGGTGTCATCAGCGTAAGAAAAAGAGACAACCCAGCCTCCTCTGCAATCGCAGCCAAAGGTTGTAAATAGATATTGAACAGAAGGGGACTTAAAATTGATCCCTGAGGTACCCCATAGGGAGAGAAAAGAATTTTAGAAGAAGCACTTGATGAAAAAACTTGGAAGGTTCGTTTAGATAAAAAGAAGTCAGCCAGCCAAGTGCTGTTCCGGTAATGCCAAGTGACTGCAAGGATTTGATTAGCACGGTATGAGAGACCGTGTCAAATGCGGCGCTCAAATCCAACAAAATGAGGGCCACCGTGTCACCAATATCTAAATGTTGGCGCAGCATTTCGGTAACGCCAAGGAGAGTCGTCTCAGTCGAGAAGCCCGCTCTGAAACCAGACTGGGAGTGGTGTAAAAGTTCGAAGATTCAATAAATTTGGATAGTTGCAAATTAACATGTTTTTCCAAAATCTTGGAAAAAATAGGAAGTAGGGAAATGGGCCTGAAATTAGATGACTGATCAGGATCAGCATTAGCCTTCTTCAGTAATGGGAGGACCATAGCATGTTTCCAATCGGGCGGAACCAAGGCCTCTTGAAGTGAGGCATTAAGTAGTTCCATAACAATTTCCAGTGAGGGCTGCTCAAGTTGTGAAAGTATAGGGGCAGGAAGAAGATCACAGGGGGATCCTGATTTGATACTGCCTAAAATTTTTTTGAAAGAAGTAATATCAAGGGGCACCCATTTTTCCAATTTCGTCGGAGGTACCACTGTAAAAATGGATTTAAAAGGGGAAGCTAACTGAATCGGCACCAAAGGCCCAGTTTTATCCAGTGTCTGATATATTTGCTCCACTTTACTTATAAAAAAATTGGCAAGAGTATTACATTGAAATTCATTTAGAATAGGAGAAGTAGGCTGCGTATCCGAGCCAGCCAATTTTTTCACCATTGCAAACAAAGTGCGAGAGCAATTTTGTGCATTGGAAATAGAGGAGGAGACATGATCCGCTCGAGCCAGTTTACATAGAACATGATATTTTTTTAGAGCAGTTTTATATATGATTTTAGAATCAGGGAGTAGTCTCTCCTCCAGGATCTTTCCAAGGCTTTACATTTACTTTTTTCAATTTTTAATTGTTCAGTAAACCAGGGAGCAGGGGGACGGTGATTAGACAGTTTTTTGGTAGAAAGTGGAAGGCAGTAATTAACTGCATTAGAAATCCAACTGTAGATCGTATCCAGAGACGATAGTGATAGTGAACCAGTATTTGGGATATTGTTGGACAGAATTTGATTAAAAATGTCCAAATCCAGTTTTCCCCAATTTCTAAATTGCGATTGTGCTTCAGTTGCAGGTATGAACAAGTTAGGCGGAACTGTACATTGAAACTTAATCGCAAAGTGATCTGACCAGCATAATGGAAGAGCGGGAAAACTTTGAATATAAGGTAGATTAGAAAAAATAGGATCCAATAAGTGTCCAGCCGTATGCGTCGGGCCACTATTGCAAAGTGATAAATTCATTGCAGAGAGGTCAGAAATTAATGTGTTGCTGATATTACATTCCGTATTATCAAGATGGAGATTTAAATCACCCAAGATGGTAAAATTAGCCATTTTGAGTAAGAGTGGGGCAATCAAATCTGGCAATGACGACGCCCAGGAGCCAGCAGGTCCTGGGGGCCGATAAATCAGTATACCAGAAAGAGTAAATTGCGAAGTCAAAGTAAGTTTGCTAATGCCTGTGCTAAAATCTTGTTACGCTGAAGGGAATATATTTGCTTTTAAATGGTAGAAGTCATCAATATATGTGTGTGTACGTTGCACAGGCTCTGAATATATTCACCCAACACTGCCTAATGATGTCTTGCCAGTTTTTTTGTGTGCAGTTACGCAAAAAAGTAAGAACTTCGTGGACTGGCTCCCACAAGAAACAGTCCTAATGGACATCTATTTGCATACATTGCATTCTACTCAGCAAATGAGAATCATTCATTTGAAAAGGGGTTAAATAAAACACGTCTCATGCTAATTAAGTGTTGCAAACATGCATGAAATTATAATTTACTTTTGGGTGATTGATTGTGCCTGTCCATCGTTCAAGAGGTATTAGGTTTACCTTCTGCTTCAAATTACACCGAAGAATAAAGCAGTGGGGGCCATATTAGCAAGAAGCTCGTTAAAATTATCGCCGTTTTAGCGGCAGGAAACTGCCGCTAAAGCGGCGATAAGGGGCTTAATAATATGCGCTATAGAATTCCAATAGAAGCCCAGGTTAGATGTGCAGGACATCTAACCTGGGCTTCTATTGGAATTCTATAGCGCATATTATCAAGCCCATTATCGCCGTTTTAGCGGCAGTTTCCTGCCGCTAAACGGCGATAATTTTAACGAGCTTCTTGCTAATATAGCCCTTAAGGCATATTAGCAAGAAGAGGCGATAATCATCGCTAACCCTGCTTAGCGTGATTTTTTTATCGCCGGCTATCGCTGGAATATATCGCCACGCTAACGCTGTATTAGCAACGATTAGCGCTATGGCGATGAATATTCCAGCGATAGCGGGGAAATGGGCCAACATCGCTGAAAAACCAGCGATGTTGCATGGAGAAGGGAGAACACCTTGCTGATACGACCCTGTGGTCGTATCAGCATAATCCACCCCCATGTTAGGTATGGCTAACACCTGCTAATTGCAGGTGTTAAATAAATGGCGATGACCCGGTTAGCGCGACTTTTCACGTCGCTAACTGGGGCCATGGCCACCTTGCTAATAGGCGATAGGCCTGTTAGCGAGTGTTTCCCAGGTTTGTTCGTCGGGAACGCCCACTTTGCATGTCATTAGCGATAAATATCGCTGACATGCAAAGCGGTAAACCGGGCGCTAATGCCCGCAAACTGTCGCTAACTGCTGTTAGAGACAGTTTGCTGATAGGGCGATATAAATATCGCCGCTTTAGCGGCAAAAAGTGCCGCTAAAGCGGCGATAGTGCCCTTGCTAATATGCCCCTTAGTTTCCTCTGCTAACCTTTCCTAAGTTAACGGGAACTGACTTAACACAGTGCTTCTTGTATAAGATAAAGCACATACCATTAATTCGGGTACCTAACATAAACAAAAAGAGCTCTCCCTTCATACAGCTTCTCCCACAGCATAAATGTATTCTATTAGTGCCCTTCACTTGGAGTTCAGTCGTGGCCTTTGTGGCTCCTCGTTGCAGATAGCATGATGACACTTCCCCACGTTAGCTTAACACTGGTTTTTTGGCCTATGACCAAAAGATACAGGGGCATATTAGCAAGGGCACTATCGCCGCTTTAGCGGCACTTTTTGCCGCTAAAGCGGCGATATTTATATCGCCCTATCAGCAAACTGTCTCTAACAGCAGTTAGCGACAGTTTGCGGGCATTAGCGCCCGTTTTTTTACCGCTTTGCATGTCAGCGATATTTATCGCTAATGACATGCAAAGTGGGCGTTCCCGACGAACAAACCTGGGAAACACTCGCTAACAGGCCTATCGCCTATTAGCAAGGTGGCCATGGCCCCAGTTAGCGACGTGAAAAGTCGCGCTAACCGGGGTCATCGCCATTTATTTAACACCTGCAGTTAGCAGGTGTTAGCCATACCTAACATGGGGGGGTGGATTATGCTGATACGACCACAGGGTCGTATCAGCAAGGTGTTCTCCCTTCTCCATGCAACATCGCTGGTTTTTCAGCGATGTTGGCCCATTACCCCCGCTATCGCTGGAATATTCATCGCCATAGCGCTAATCGTTGCTAATACAGCGTTAGCGTGGCGATATATTCCAGCGATAGCCGGCGATAAAAAAAATCACGCTAACCAGGGTTAGCGATGATTATCGCCTCTTCTTGCTAATATGCCCCAACATTTAATGCATTCAGCTTCATGTCAGTCACCTATGAAACTAGGCCAAGCAAAAGATTTCTCTCTTGTCTATGCATTCAGTTCGAGGTGAACACCTTAATTTGCCTTCATGTTATGGACAAAACAAGAAATGCTTCTGAATATGTGAAGAATGCGTGAAATGCTTCTGCAAAAAGCCACTACAGAATCTAGCAAATAGCCCAGAAAATGCTGGTAATCAAAAATCCTCTTGATAAAAGGGAGTAAGCTTTGCTTAGTAGTTGTAACAGTTTACAGGGAGTTGCTTGCTATTCTTTAGTTTCATGTTTTACTTCATGTTTTCTGACCATATATTTCGCTTTTAAAGAAAAATTGTTTTAGTTCCAGAAGGACATTTGCAAATCAATATTTTCATAACGGTTCTCATTTTGTGGTTTTGTGCACATGGCTCTCTTTTTTGACCTCACCAAGATTTTCGCTGAAGCTCTGTGAGAGAATTGAGAAAAATACTGTTTTAACAAACTAGTTCTTGGCATGCTCAGTTTTCAAACCATTTGACAACACTGTGTTCCTCTTGAAATCAATATGGCGCAGTTAGATAAAAGAAGGGTAACTCAGAAGAGCAAAATGGGACCGACCGGGATCATTTGAAAAAGTGCCACTGACCTCGACATTGAAAGTGTTGGGTAAACCTGTTCCCACTGAACTGAAGTTAACTTGTCGAAACAATTAGGAGCAAAGTATCATCGTTTTAGGAGATCTAATGGCACCAGAGCCGGGAGGTGTGAGGGGGCTTCTATGAAAGAATATCAAACGCAAGCACATAGGGATACAAAAATATTGATGTAAAAATATTTAGAAGAGTATTATCAACTTTCTGTACTCTGACTAGAAAATTCCATAACATCAGCATCAAAAATATCAACCTAAAAAAATATTTAAAAAACGCACAATATTGTCGAAAAAAAAAGAAACTAAAAATATCCACAACATAAAACAGCAAATAAAACACCACTATATCGTTTCTTATTTTAATTTATTGTATGCGATTAATTAAAACCATTACAATTATTTAAAAATAAAAAAACAAAGCACACAAATTAAAACAGTAGTCAGCTAAAACGATAATTCCGATATCGTGTCACTTTACATTAAGGATCTAATACTAATAAAAGCATAAATCTAGCATAAAGCAATGGTGACATCTGTACATTAAATACAAATTGTGATTTGTCAAATTTACTTAGCGCAGAGGGTAATTAAAACATGTGAGGGACACACACACTGATCTACTGATGGAAAAATATGGCTCACAAGTGCTAGTGCAGAAAATATAGCAGCAAATTATTCCTTAAAACAATCACCATCAAATTGCACCACACTAAAATCATTTATCATCATTTTAGCATTAAAGATCAAAGTGCTAGTGCAAAAAAAGGACTTAATCAAGGCAATAGGGACATCAGTACAGTAGATAAGGAGTGCAATCAGTCAGATCAGCCTGGCGCTGACATTGAATTCCATAACATATACATATATTTAAAAAGTCAAAGTAAATTAATTAAATACAACATTATTTCCTATAGGGTGCTATTTTGAATCCCTAACTCTAATAGTATCTCTGAGAGGATGTTGGAGTACCAGTGGTTGGCCATGTGTGGTTCTAGACCTACTCCAGGTCTGAGTTTGAGTACATTTGCAACTGTTTTGGGTCCTTTTTGGCTGTAGTAACTTTAGAAGTGAAGTTTTTTTAATAGCAGTGGGCTTACTTTTTTGTGGGTGGGTGGATTAGCCTCTATAAATGCCTCCCTAACCCTCACTGAACCCCAGCTCAGTCCTTCCTACAACGTCTCGCATTTAATAGTTAGTATTTACCATTTTAGAAGCACTCCTCCTGACTCTCTCACATTTACTACAAAAATGTATGGATATGTGTGCGGAGACTCTGCACTTGGACGGAGATTTCCCAACATATGATTGGAGAGAAAGGGGCGGAGACAGCAACACATAGGTTTATTAACAGCATTTTGTAGCACGTGGGTGTTACTATTGTAGTACTATTAAACATACTGCAAAATGCAGTTTGTGAATAGGCCCCAAACTTCCCTGCTAGCACCCGTCAATCTGAGCACTGTATTATAGTATCCTCCATGTCAATGTGAATTGCCAGTGTCTTGTGTACAGCCAATATATTGACTCTGTCCTGTGCAAGAGCAGCTGAATGCTGTTCTGTCTAATTCCACTTTATTGTTTTGAATAACTGTAACTAATTGTATCTTTGTCCTATAGTAGTTATTTACTTCATTGAAGTCTGAGCTTCTGCTGGACTTCGTAAACTTGCTTTTATCAGTTCCTTGAGGCATAACTGTTGTTAGAAATGGGATCTCTAGGTGGCAAGGGCTTGCACCTTTGTCCAAGTAGGGACCCTCCTTCCTAGTCAGGGTAAGGGAGTTACACTCCTAAAATAACCCCTGCTCACCCCTTGGTAGCTTGGCACGAGCAGTCAGGCTTATTCTAGAGGCAGTGTGTAAAGCATTTGCACATAACCAACAGTAATACAGTGTAAGCACTACAAACTGACACCACACCAGTTTAGAAAAATATCCAATATTTTTATATACTTTAAAACAAGACCAAATACGATAAAAATCCACAATACAAATACTTTAAAAATGTATGCTTGATAAGGTAACTTCTTCTTTGCAGGAATAACACAAAAGCAAATTTCGTACGAGTCGGTAGCCCCGTCCGGGTCTACCGTGATGCTGAAATACACAGAGTCCAACAGTTCCAGCCGACCGCGTCGCTACGGGCCAGCAGAGTCGTGAACAGACTCGGTCACAGTACCTTTTCTCGTTGTGGCGGGCACGGAGCGTGCGAGCCGGTCGGCGTTCGTCGCGGTTGCGGTGCAAGCGGAGCGGTGCAAGGTGCGGTGTCCCTCGATGCGGTGCAGGCAGCGGCTCGATGAGCGTCGTGCAGACGGAGTCGGTGAGTCCAAGGCGTGCGGTGCAGGGCGAGACGGTGTACGATGCGGTGCTGACAGGTTGCGATGCAGGCGACCAAGCCGGAGTGCGGGAGCTGGCGTCGGACAGCGGTGCGAGTCGGAGCGGTGCGTCGCAAACGTGCGAGCGGTGCCCCAAATGCGATGCGGTCACGACTGTTGAGCCAGTTGCAGCGACAGCGTCGGTCTGGTCCGGCTGGCACAGTGAAGCGATGCGATGCGAACTGCGGTGCCCACAGGTCACGGTGCAAGCACCGGCTCGGTGGCGATGGCGTCGGACGTCGTCGTCAGTGAGACCAGGGTTGCGGTGCGAGATGCGGACGGTGCGGTCTGCGGTGCAAACAGGACACCGGGCCAGCGCTGGAGTCGGTTGACGGAGTCAGTTGCGGTTCCCTTCCTCTGTGGCAACTGAAACAGCGTTCCAGAAGCGGCACCCAGAGGCTTGTGAAGTCTTTGCAGTCCCTGAGACTTCTTAACAGGAGGCCAGCTCGGTTTCAGGCCCTTGGAGATACTCAGCACAAGTTTGTAGAAAGTTCAGTCCAGTCCTTTCACTGCCCAAGACAGAAGCAGCAACTGCAGGCCAACCCAACAAAGCAGTCACTCAGCAAAGGGGCAGTACTCCTCCTAGCAGCTCTCCAGCTCTTCTTCTTGACAGGTTCCTTGATTCCGGCGAGATCTAAATTCATGGGGTCAGGGCCCCAATATTTATATCCCAAATTCCTTTGTTCTCTGAAGGCAGAGAGGCCTTTGCCTGGCACAAACCAGTTCTGGTCAGTCTTGGAGCACTTTGTTGACAAGCCTCCGTATTTCCTTTCAGGGTGCAGGCCAGGGACATCAGACGCACCACAGGAGGTGCAGCCAGCATTGTGGAGGGAAGGCCCAGCCCTATTCAGGTCCCAGGTGTACTCCTCCCACCCATCTACATGTAGATCTGGCTATTCAGCCCTGTGCTGACTCACCCTGTCTCCGGGCATCCCCCAGCCCCTGTCACTCACACTCCAGACAAGGAATACACAACCTAGCAGAGGCAGGCTTGGATGGTTAGACAAGAAAATACCCACTTTCTAAAAGTGGTATTTTCAAACACAGAATGTTAAAACCAACTTCACTAAAAGATGCATTTTATCATTCTGAGTCCAGGCATACTAAACTCGAATTTCTACCATGTTCCCTGGGTCAGTTAGGATTATAAACTGTAATAATCAAAACTGCCCATTCTGGCCTATGGGGGACAGGTAGCCTTGCAATAGTGAAAAACGAAATAGGTTGTAATTCACTATCAGGACATGCCACACACACCAGGGCATGTCCTACCTTTCACATACAATGCACCTTGCCCACAGGGGTACCGTGGGCCTACCTTAGGGGTGACTAACATGTAGAAAAGGGAAGGTTTAGGGACTTGCAAGTGTGTGCACTTGCCAAGTCGACATGGCAGCCCCAGGCTGCGCACAGGCTCTGCGTTGGCAGGCCCGAGTTACACTTTACGGGCTGTTTGCGTGGGGGCACAATCCCGTGCTGCCGCCCACCAACAGCATTTGATCTATAGGCCCTGGCACTCGCAGTGCCCTTTACTAGGGACTGACATAGATCAAATAGCCAAAACATGGAAATACCAATCCATAACATATTTCATACAGGAGCACTTGCACTTTACCACTGATCAGCAGTGCGTAAAGTGCGCAGAAACACTAAACCAGCACAAAACAGAGTCAAAACCGGGAGGTCATAAAGCAAAAAGTCAGGGGAAACACGCCAAAAGATGCCAAGTCTAACACATGTCCCCTCCAGCTGAAAGTAGGGAGAACTACCCAACCCCATTGGAGTTCTCTTCACTAAGGCGGAAGAACCTGGACAGACCATCTGCGTTGGCGTGTTCTGTACCAGGACGGTGTTCCACCATAAAGTCCATTCCCTGTAGGGAGATGGACCACCTCAGCAGCTTTGGATTCTCACCCCTCATTTGCATCAACCATCTGAGGGGCCTGTGGTCTGTCTGAACCCGGAAGTGAGTCCCAAACAGGTATGGTCTCAGCTTCTTCAGTGCCCAGACCACAGCAAAAGCTTCCCTTTCTATGGCACTCCACCTCTGTTCCCTGGGGAGTAGTCTCCTTCTAAGGAAGACTACAGGCTGATCCAGGCCCTCTTCGTTCAGTTGTGAGAGCACCGCTCCCACACCATGCTCTGAAGCGTCAGTCTGCACGACGAATTCCTTGGAGAAGTCAGGTGCCTTGAGCACGGGCGCCGTGCACATGGCTGCCTTCAGGGCATCAAAAGCTTTCTGGCAGGACTCAGTCCAGATCACTTTCCTGGGCTGCTTCTTAGAAGTCAGCTCTGTTAAGGGGGCAACGATGGTGCCATAGCCCTTAACAAATCTCCTATAGTAGCCGGTGAGACCTAAGAAGGCTCTCACCTCTGTCTGGGTCTTGGGGGCTCCCAAGCCAGAATGGTGTCAATCTTGGGTTGTAGGGGCGCCACCTGGCCGCTTCCTACCTGGTGTCCCAAGTACACCACAGAACCCTGCCCGATCTGGCACTTACTGGCCTTGATCGTGAGGCCTGCACCTTGGCAGAGCCCTCAACACTTTCTCAAGGTGCTGTAAATGTTCTTCCCAGCTGGAACTGAACACAGCAATGTCATCCAGGTAGGCGGCACTGAAATCCTCCAGCCCAGCCAACACCTGATTGACCAACCTCTGAAAGGTGGCAGGGGCATTCTTCAACCCAAAGGGCATCACCCGGAATTGGTAATGACCTTCTGGGGTTGAGAATGCTGATCTCTCCTTGGCCCCATCGGTTAAGGCAATCTGCCAGTACCCAGACGTTAAATCAAACGTGCTGAGGAACCGGGCAGCTCCCAACCGATCAATGAGCTCATCAGCTCTGGGGATGGGGTGTGCGTCAGTCCTGGTGACGGCATTGAGCCCACGGTAGTCCACACAAAACCGCAGTTCTGGAGTGGCACCGGGTGCAGCAGCCTTTGGGACCAAGACCACTGGGCTGGCCCAAGGACTGTTGGAGGGCTCAATCACCCCTATTGCCAACATCTTAGAGACCTCCTCCTTGATGCTGGCCCTGACCCGGTCAGTCAACCTGTAAATCTTGTGCTTCACAGAAGGGCTGTCACCAGTGTCCACGTCATGGGTACACCAGTGAGTAACACCGGGGGTCAGAGAGAACAGGGGGGCGAACTGTCCCAACAACTGGTGACAGTCCCCCTGCTGCTCCTGAGTCAGAGTAGGGGAGAGGATCACACCCTCTACTGACCCATCATGCTCCTCAGTAGACAGGAGGTCAGGGAGAGGCTCACTCTCCTCTTCCACCCCATCATCTGTCGCCAAGAGCATACTCACTTCGGACCTCTCGAAGTGGGGCTTGAGGCGGTTCATGTGAAGGACCCTCAAAGGGTTCCTTGGAGCCTGCAAATCCACCAGGTAGGTGACGTCACTTTTGCGCTCCACCACCTCATATGGCCCAGTCCACTTGTCCTGCAAGGCACAAGGTTCCACTGGGGCCATGACCCACACTTTTTGCCCAGGTTGAAATTCAACCAGAGTGGCATTCTGGTCATACCACCTCTTCATTTCTTCCTGGCTTGCTTCTAGGTTCGCCTGAGCGAGTTTCCTGAAGCGGGCAGTTTGGTTTCTAAAGGCCAGCATGTAACTAAACACATCCTGGGGAGTTTTCCTGGGAGCTGCCTCCCAGCCTTCCTTTACCAAACTCAGAGGTCCTCTGACAGGGTGGCCATACAGGAGCTCAAAGGGGCTGTACCCAAGAGACTTCTGAGGCACCTCCCTGTATGCAAAGAGTAGGCATGGCAAGAGGACGTCCCACTTACGCCTCATGGGTTCTGTTAGACCCTTGATCATGCCTTTCAAGGTCTGGTTGAATCTCTCCACCAGACTGTTTCCTTGTGGGTGGTAAGGAGTGGTGAACTTGTAGGTTACACCACACTCCTTCCACAGGGATGACATATACTTGGATATGAAATTGGTCCCCCTATCAGAAACCACCTCTCTGGGGAATCCCACACGGGAAAAGATCCCCATTAACGCCCGGCCCACCACTGGCGCCGTCGTTGTCCTGAGAGGGATTGCCTCCGGGTACCGGGTGGCATGGTCCACCAAGACCAGGATGTACCTGTTGCCCATGACTGTCTTGGGATCCAGTGGCCCCACAATATCCATCCCTATCCTTTCAAAGGGTGTTCCAACAACAGGAAAAGGTTGGAGAGGAGCTTTGACCTTCCTCCCACTCTTACCACTTGCCTGGCAAGTTTGGCAAGACCTACAGTGTGCATCTGACTGCCTTCGCATTTGGGGCCAAAAGAAGTGGGTGACAAGCCTGTCAAAGGTCTTGTCCTGCCCCAAATGTCCTGCCAAAGGCACGTCATGAGCCAGACCCAGTAGGAAGGTCCTGAAGCACTGGGGTACCACCAGCACACGGGCTGACCCAGGCTCAGCAACCTTAGGCTCACTGTATGGGAGACCATTCTCCCAGTAGATCAGATGTGACCCGGACTGATTACCAGCTGCCTGGTCTGCAGCCTGCTGCCGCAGACCCTCCCGAGTAGGGCACTCGTTCTGCTCCCTGCAGAACTCCTCCCTGGTGGGACCCCCTTCTTGCTGCCAATGGGTCAGCTCAGAGATGTCTCCCAGTTCGGCTACCTGCTCCCCTGTAGGCACCGGGGCATCCCCCTCGAGGTCTGCCTCCTCCCGGTCCGTGGGAACTTCGGGGGCCGGTTTCCCGCGCCCCCTGCCCTTTTTCTTGGCAGGGACTTGGGCCACTGTTCCAGGCTCCAAGTCCTCTTGATCACACTTTCGGGCTGCCATTGACCGAGTAGACACGCATGCCCACTCTGGCAACCCAAGCATCTCCAAGTGAGACCTGAGCTCAACATCCTTCCATAAGGACTGCTCCAGGTCGTTACCTAGCAGACAATCTACAGGTATGGTAGGGCTCACAACCACCCTCAAGGGACCTGAGACCCCCCCCCCATTCAAAGGGAACCTGCGCCACCATACACTGGCGCTCAGAGTTGTCTACAGCAACTACTTGGTGGAATGCCCCTGGGACTACCTGCTTCTCAGAGACCAGGTGACACCGGACTGAGGTCACACTGGCTCCAGTAACTCTGAGAGCCTCTACCCTGTTCCCATTAATGGTCACCCAGGTGCTATATTTCTTTGTGTTAGGGGGCACCTGGTTTCCTGGGACCATCTCACTGTCCCCTAGTGAGACAAGGGTCATGTCTGCGGGATCCCCACCCTCCTGTGGGCACCCCTCCTCCCCAAGTGCTACACTAGCCAACCCTTTGGACTGTCCACCGGTGGGTGGCTGTGTCCCCTTTGGGCACTTGGTCACATGCATAACACTTGCGGGGCCGGTCTCAACAGGCTTCCCTGTAGAGACCCCTTTCTTCTTATCACCGGGGGCTGGGAACCTTTACCCTGGGTACTAGTTTGGGGCCCTTTAGAGAACTCCTGTGCTTTACCCTTGTCCCCCCACCTTTCTGCTGGGGACCCTGCCCACCTTTGGCTGAGTCTCCCCCAAACGCTTTCTTGTGGACCCTGGTACTCACCCAGCGGTCCGCCTCCATAGCAAGCTTCCTGGGGTCAGTTAGCTTACTATCAACTAGGTGCTGGCGCAGATCTGCAAAACTTAGACTAGACAAGTGCTCCCATGCAATCAAATTGTAGAGCCCCTGAAAATCTGTTACATTACTGCCCTTCACCCAACCATCCAGCGACCTACAGAACATATCCACACATTCCAACCAAGTGTTGGCCTCAGACTTTTTACTGGACCTAAACTGATCCCTGTACTTCTCAGGAGTGAGCCCATACCTAGTGAGGAGAGCGTCTTTCATGTCAGCATAGGTGAGGTCCTGCCCCTTACCCAAAGCTATCAGAGTATCCCTAGCTTCCTCTAGAAAGAGAGGCCACAACCCCGCTCCCCAGTTCCTTTCAGGGACCCCATTTATATGAATAGACGACTCGTACCCTTGAAACCACCTTTGTATGTCATCACCCTTTTTGTACTCTTTACCTACATTCTTGGGGATGTGTACAATTCTGTCTGTGTGTGCTGAAGAATTGCTGCCACCATCTGAACCGGATCTACTCTTTAGCTCCAGCTCCTTGATCATTCTCTCATGATCTAGTATCATTTTCCTTTCCTCCATGGCTATTCTTTTCTCTTCCCTCTCACTTTCTATTCTGAGTTTCTCCAATTCAAACCTCCTACTTCCCGCCTGTCCTCCAGCTCCTCTGGGGACAAACTACTGCTGCCTGGCCTGGAGGGTTCCCCCCCTCCCAAAAGCACATCCACCCTAGGAACAGGCTCCTCCACCTCTCCATTGAGATCACCAGGTTGCCCACTGGCCCCTCAGGCTGCTACCCAGGCCCTCAGCGCCTTTTGTAGCTCATCCTTCCTGGTGAGGCCTCTGACCTGGACTTTCAGGTTTTTGCAAATCGATTTTAACTCCTTGACATTGTAGGCTTCCAATCGATCCTCCTCAAAGGCAATTTCTACTGATGCAATTGATGATACTATTGATTCAGGCATGTTGAAGTAGCAAGTTCAAACTGGCAAGATCAAAAATAGGCCAACAAGAAAAAGAACCTGTATGTGGTACGTAATGGTCTGCGATATGGTAGTAGTGCACACCAATCACTGTAAGTCAAGTGCAAACACAAGTCCTATCCTCACCGCTGACAACCAATGTTAGAAATGGGATCTCTAGGTGGCAAGGGCTTGCACCTTTGTCCAAGTAGGGACCCTCCTTCCTAGTCAGGGTAAGGGAGTTACACTCCTAAAATAACCCCTGCTCACCCCCTTGGTAGCTTGGCACGAGCAGTCAGGCTTATTCTAGAGGCAGTGTATAAAGCATTTGCACATAACCAACAGTAATACAGTGTAAGCACTACAAACTGACACCACACCAGTTTAGAAAAATATCCAATATTTTTATATACTTTAAAACAAGACCAAATACGATAAAAATCCACAATACAAATACTTTAAAAATGTATGCTTGATAAGGTAACTTCTTCTTTGCAGGAATAACACAAAAGCAAAGTTCGTACGAGTCAGTAGCCCCGTCCGGGTCTACCGTGATGCTGAAATACACAGAGTCCAACAGTTCCATCCGACCGCGTCGCTTCGGGCCAGCAGAGTCGTGAACAGTCTCGGTCACAGTACCTTTTCTCGTTGTGGCGGGCACGGGGCGTGCGAGCCGGTCGGCGTTCGTCGCGGTTGCGGTGCAAAGCGGAGCGGTGCAAGGTGCGGTGTCCCTCGATGCGGTGCAGGCAGCGGCTCGATGAGCGTCGTGCAGACGGAGTCGGTGGGTCCAAGGCGTGCGGTGCAGGGCGAGACGGTGTATGATGCGGTGCTGACAGGTTGTGATGCAGGCGACCAAGCCGGAGTGCGGGAGCTGGCGTCGGACAGCGGTGCGAGTCGGAGCGGTGCGTCGCAAACATGCGAGCGGTGCCCCAAATGCGATGCGGTCACGACTGTTGAGCCAGTTGCAGCGACAGCGTCGGTCTGGTCCGGCTGGCACAGTGAAGCGATGCGATGCGAACTGCGGTGCCCACAGGTCACGGTGCAAGCAGCGGCTCGGTGGCGATGGCGTCGGACGTCGTCGTCGGTGAGACCAGGGTTGCAGTGCGAGATGCGGACGGTGTGGTCTGCGGTGCAAACAGGACACCGGGCCAGCGATGGAGTCGGTTGACGGAGTCGGTTGCGGTTCCCTTCCTCTGTGGCAACTGAAACAGCGTTCCAGAAGCGGCACCCAGAGGCTTGTGAAGTCTTTGCAGTCCCTGAGACTTCTTAACAGGAGGCCAGCTCGGTTTCAGGCCCTTGGAGATACTCAGCACAAGTTTGTAGAAAGTTCAGTCCAGTCCTTTCACTGCCCAAGACAGAAGCAGCAACTGCAGGCCAACCCAACAAAGCAGTCACTCAGCAAAGGGGCAGTACTCCTCCTAGCAGCTCTCCAGCTCTTCTTCTTGACAGGTTCCTTGATTCCGGTGAGATCTAAATTCATGGGGTCAGGGCCCCAATATTTATATCCCAAATTCCTTTGTTCTCTGAAGGCAGAGAGGCCTTTGCCTGGCCCAAACCAGTTCTGGTCAGACTTGGAGCACTTTGTTGACAAGCCTCCGTATTTCCTTTCAGGGTGCAGGCCAGGGACATCAGACGCACCACAGGAGGTGGAGCCAGCATTGTGGAGGGAAGGCCCAGCCCTATTCAGGTCCCAGGTGTACTCCTCCCACCCATCTACATGTAGATCTGGCTATTCAGCCCTGTGCTGACTCACCCTGTCTCCGGGCATCCCCCAGCCCCTGTCACTCACACTCCAGACAAGGAATACACAACCTAGCAGAGGCAGGCTTGGATGGTTAGACAAGAAAATACCCACTTTCTAAAAGTGGTATTTTCAAACACAGAATGTTAAAACCAACTTCACTAAAAGCTGCATTTTATCATTCTGAGTCCAGGCATACTAAACTCGAATTTCTACCATGTTCCCTGGGTCAGTTAGGATTATAAACTGTAATAATCAAAACTGCCCATTCTGGCCTATGGGGAACAGGTAGCCTTGCAATAGTGAAAAACGAAATAGGCTGTAATTCACTATCAGGACATGCCACACACACCTGGGCATGTCCTACCTTTCACATACAATGCACCCTGCCCACAGGGGTACTGTGGGCCTACCTTAGGGGTGACTAACATGTAGAAAAGGGAAGGTTTAGGGACTTGCAAGTGTGTGCACTTGCCAAGTCGACATGGCAGCCCCAGGCTGCGCACAGGCTCTGCGTTGGCAGGCCCGAGTTACACTTTACGGGCTGTTTGCGTGGGGGCACAATCCCGTGCTGCCGCCCACCAACAGCATTTGATCTATAGGCCCTGGCACTCGCAGTGCCCTTTACTAGGGACTGACACATAGATCAAATAGCCAAAACATGGAAATACCAATCCATAACATATTTCATACAGGAGCACTTGCACTTTACCACTGATCAGCAGTGCGTAAAGTGCGCAGAAACACTAAACCAGCACAAAACAGAGTCAAAACCGGGAGCTCATAAAGCAAAAAGTCAGGGGAAACACGCCAAAAGATGCCAAGTCTAACAACTGTTCTCATACATGTACCTACTTTTTTGGCTTATTATACATCTTCACAATCAGCATATTATTTGCCATCTGTAGTGTCTAAACATTATTTAAGACACACAGAGTTATTCCTATATGATTAACTATCCTGTTTCGTGCAGAGGTTCTCTTTTCTTTTGTGATAGACATACTGAGAGCATCAACACTCTTCGACTTGATCTATGTATTCCTGCCAGTTACTATTCTCTTTTGGTAAGAAAGCTTTTGGTCACTGATTGCTCTAAATGGCTCAGATTTCTAACTAAATATGATATCATATAATGGCTCTGCATGTTTGCAAGTTTGTTTTCAGGATGGTGGGTTCTCCAAAAATGTTTCTGTCCTGATGATGGTCCACATCATTCAATAAACCGGATTTGACACAATGAAGAACTACCCTTTGGACTTACCCTGTGTCATTGTTAAATTTGCACTATTTGCTTTTGCATCCCTTACACTATGAGCATTGTATTTGGGTACATGCCTTGTAATAGCCTTGTTCATGTTTTGGCGTGCCAGAACAGTGTGGTGCACAGTGTTTTCACATAGTAACCTGATCAGTAGTAGTATGGCATGGTTTTAAGTGATGTTCAATAGAATCCATCTCTTACTTCCATTTCCAATCTATTTTGTGCCCTTTACCCTTTTAGTTCAGGCATTGTTGTTAGAAGAGTAATGGTTGTAACCACCTCCAGGCAATTGAAAGAGCTGTGACAAGCGTGGTTTAGCTTCACCTCTACTCCTGAGAGTCAAAGTGACTCTAGCCTATGAAATCTCAAAGCTACTCTTCAGTATGCAACTATTTTTGTGGGAGGTGCCAATTTGCAATTACCTCCTTTCCTGCAGTATATTATATTGCTAATATCTAACAAGGCAAAAAAGATAAAAGAAATAACAATTTGCAGGTCTCAAAACACAATAGAGGACCCCCAAGAGAAAGGAATGCCAAAATGCTGTGTTTATTTTATGGGAATAAACAGTGCTTAATTTGTAAAAGAAAAAGTGCCTGAGACCACCAAACGTTTTCTCGGAAGCCGACTAACAGCGCTGCTGAATGCCAGGGTTGCTCATTACCAATGCTATCTAGTCTTAATTCCACCTCAAGCCTCTTTCATCCACCACCATGCTCTGCCTGCCCCTTTAACTCACTCTAGCAGGTTCTTTTGCATCTCTGATTTCTCCCTTTGTCACTATTTTAAATCTTTCTGCCTCTTCCTCTTTCCCTTTTTCAACCTTTCTCTCTCTATTATTGGGTCAAAATCTGATGCTGGAAAAATAAGTTCATGTTCCCAAAAATGAGTGCTGATGGGCCCCATGTGCAACCACAAGCTCGAATTAAGCACTGTGAATTCACATTTACCCTGTGATCCAAGTACATTTTAAAATCATATAAAATCAGATTCTGTAATCCCTGTATACAAAACAATCTGTTAATTCTTTATAACAGGTGAATTGTGACACCTCCTGTTGCCTATTATAAGGAAATTACATAGCTGCTCAACTGTAATAACTTATTACAAGTGAAATTTGACGTCATAATGCATCCTGCCAGACCAAGCAGCCAAGGGAAAGGCAAGTGAAGTCCCTGAGCATAATTAAAGCAGCTGTTTAAAGAACAAAAAGGAAACATTGCTTTTCTTTCTTCCGCTTGGTTTTACTAGCTGTATATTGACAAGCAGAATGGAGATATTTATGGCAACATACTTATTTTTTTCAATCCTAGATAATTATAGAAATGTTAGAATCTTTCTGCATGCTTCTACACATTTAGAACGAATGCAACATTTTTTTTTAAGTCTGACTTATATTTAACTGATTTTAATATCTGTTTGCAACAGATATCTAACAGATGTTTTCATGTGTTTAATTTTGCGTTAGAGATTCTATTTTTATTATCCATGTTTGCAAACATGCTCTCTCTTTCATATGAAAGACCTATGTACAAAATGATTTAAGTAGTTTGAGTGAAAGGTGATGGTGTGACCATGTATTATAAAGAATAATGTACCCCCTGCTGTACATGATAAGGATAGTCACCTCGGAGTTGCATAACCTCAATAAGAAACTTGCTTTTGGCCTCGTTCCTCTAGATGGTCATGGAACTCCTCGATGACTTGCAAAATCCTTATAATGAACAGCTGGGGCTTCTTTAACCCATATATATATGGCTGCATTATTATTGACATCACTGAACAAGTGAAGCAGGATCTTCAAACAAACAGAATTGTGCAGAATTTATTATTGTACTGGACCTCTGTGTAATTGGTTACTAGCAAGCAACTGTTACCACTGCAGTACGTATGCACCAATCTACAGTTGGCAGAATTTTGAATCAAATACTTATTGATTTCTGCAGAATTTTGCAGACCGCTAAATGTTTTTAGTAATATTAGGGTACCTGAGAAAAACGTAGGTGGATGTCTAAACTTTGGCAATTTTTCCACACATAGGTGTAACTGACTGCTCCAATGTTTGTCCAATACAACCAAGGCCTCACAAACAAGTCTTCAGAATTCAAAACATAATTACTAAAGCAGATTTTGCATCCAGAAGGCACCTTTGAAAATAGGTAAACTCAATACATACGATAACGAATACCAAAATAGAGTGATGCTTTGGACCACATCCAAAAACCTAATGGAAAAAGGACGAATCTATCCTTCTGCCTGCGTTAGTAAACGGGTCAATTTTCCATAAATACCTGTTTCTGTCATTCATGAAGAGATATTGGTACCTATCTCATGACTGATATTGTTTACATTCAGACCTAGAGAAATATGGTGCAGCAAAGCATTTATACCTTGTGCAGCCACTGACTCCAAGTCATCGCTGAAGGGTTTATGGCTAAATCTAGGCAAAAATTGATGATTTTGTGATGGCATAAATTAAGGATTTTGAGAGACAACTACATGAACAACAGCAACGAGATAAAATATATATGAAATCTTTGGCCAGTGTACAGTTCTTTAAATGATAGTCATGAATTGTGGATTTTTCTGCATGGACAAATTCTACCAGGATTGACCTGGTGAACTCATCTTTAGAGTCAATTATGGTAGTTCTGTGCATGCACTACTTCTACAGGTCTTGTACTTATGATCATTTTATTTCCATCGAAATGGATACTAAGACTTCTAATGTAGGTCTTAAAAGAGCTTAGTTGGTGAGGCAAAATGTCTAGCTTCCACTGTGATAGCATAGAAGATTTGAAGTTCTTGTATGCAGTTCTTGAATTTGAAGTGCTTGTATGCAGCTCTTGTATGCTGGTGTAGTGTAGCTCCTATTTCCCTAATAGGCTCTGCGCATTGGAATAATATACCCTATAGGTTTGACATAGGACTGAGGTCGGTATGTCCCTATCGAGTATATTAAACTTAATTACTTGTGCCAGCTAGCTCAGAGGCCACTAGAAACTCCTTGATAAACAAGAAGGGAGTAGTTTCTGGCTGCCGCAAAACATGACAACTTTGTTTCCCTTTAGAATCAGAACGTGTCCCAGAGTCGTGGAAACAATAGATAACTATTTCACTCAGCTCACTCGTGCATACTTAGTTTTCCTCAAAGTTACACAGAAAGAATAGACGGGCGTTTCAATAAAAGATTTATTGAACAGTCTTGTTTCTCGTGTAAGTAATATGTGCTGTTATGATCACAAGACAGTATGCAAGATAAATAATGTACAGCGTAAGCAGTAGAAATAAATAATACTGCGCTAGCATGATCCTTAGTAGATATTCATTTATATAAATAACAGAGACTAAAAATGCGAGTACTCATACGATGCTTTTCTAAGCTAGTTCTACCCCAATGTACCTAACCTAACCTAGGTGTAGGGAGAGGTATGAAGTAGGTGAAGTATTCCTTACTATGGTATACTAAGAGTATGTTAAGCCTAGTATGCCTAGTATGCCAAGAGTCCCTCTAGGTTTTTAGTCAGCTCCATACCTTAAGAATGAGAGAGGTGGGAATCTCTTGCCAGACTCGAACTCCAACACCCCGCGAGGGAAGTCAGATCACTGGAAGCTGGACTCTCTGCGTGCAGGGATGACAGCGTCTTCTCAGTGCGCCAGGCCGGGAAACGGGCTCCTCTGAAGTCGAGGTCTCCTCTGATTTACAGGGGCTAAGGAAGGTATATTTATACCTGAGAGGTACCTCAGAATGTTAGCATTGACGTGAATCGGACAGCGTAAGACGTCATGAATGAACCCCTGAGGTATAACGGTTCATGCATAATAGATGAGTCCTTGAAGAAATCAATAGTCCTATGCTAGGGAAACTCCCAAAGCCTAAGGGTCTGTTCTTCAAGAACTCGTTGTGACGTTAGGGTGGACGGATGTCGGAGACCATGCCTGTATTTGGAGTGCACGGTTTAATGCCTAAATAAGGACTGGGATTTTATGGCTATGTAAGGGCAGGGCGAATTGTGCCTATATAAGGACATGATACAGGAAAACTTATATACGGACACCCTAAGAGGAATACAACACGCACTCCACTTTCGTGTGTACGATAATAATAAAATGCTAAACATTTAAAATGCTAAACATTAAATGGAGTACCGCATATTGCTAAAAATATTCCTTAAAAGCATTAAAAAGCATTTAAAAAAACATATTCGAATGCAAAAGGTACTGTACATATTAAGCATTGCTTTTCTCAGTTCAGGCATATATTTGGAAATAAAATGCAATTTGAATGAAAATAAGCAGTAATATTTACATTTGACAGAAAATGATCGATAAGTTGTTCAAAATCAAAGTCAATTCATGTTATGAAAATTAATGACATTTTTAGACAAATAAGATGACAAAGTGTCTGAGGAAGTATCGCGAAGTCTGTACTATAAGGCTAGTTCTACTTCAAGCAGATTGAATTGCCATTTAGTTCGAAAAATGGAAAAAAGTTCAATTTGGGAAGAGTTCCACGTTTTTGAAATATGAAGGCCAAATTTTACTGCGTCTCTGGTACACTGTGGGTGGAATCAGAGTCAGTGTACGGGTCTGGTGTAAACATGAGATCATCTATTTCTGTAGACGAAATATCGTCCACTGAAGTTGGTGTCAGTTGGATCACCTCGTGTAGTAGATTAATTGCACAGAGATGTGAAGCATCGCTCTCAGCATAGGATGCCGCAGCAATGTTCGCGTCCGTTGTTACCTGTGTGCCTGTAGATCCATCTCGTACCTCAGCAGCAGCTGGAAGTGTCTGTGAGATCTCAATGAATGCCGTCATCAGGATTGGTAGCCTCTGGGGACAACACAGAGCATGGGCCGTTATCGGGTCCAGCAGAGTATCGATATCCGTTGGCGTTGCTGATGGAAATGTTAGACAGGTGTCTAACACGCATTCTTCACCGCATAGCAGGCATCGTAGAACAGGTAAGATGCAATCTTGCCAGATTGGTCTAAATGACAGGAACCACGTGGTATTAAGGTCCCGTAGACGAGTCATGCCCAAAAGCTGTACAATTCGCTCACTGCACTTTCGTTCAAGGAGCTCTTTCTCCATTTCGCTCGGAGTGATGTCTGCGAATAGGCTGGCCATACCGTAATAGCAGGAAGAGAAATAGAATTCCGGCAACAAGTGCTAGAATTAATGGTATGCCACCAAACACCGAATGTGCAAAGTTCGGGATGATTCCGAGTATTGCCTGGAAAGGTGCTAAGAGACCGGAACAGATGCTCTTAAATACATGTACAATTCCGCTTGTATCAGACATGTTAAAGATACGTCCTATCATTTCCACGAAATGTATAGGCCAGTTTGTACGTATTAAAGTCTGTATCTCAGCCGAAGTCCTTGCTACTTATAGATCATAGGTTTCTTTGGCCGAGGTTAATGGCACTGATTGTTGCAAAAGCATGGCTTTCATTCTGCTTAAAGTATCAAATCTTATAAAAGAGACATTCAGCGAAGGCCACAAAGGCGACTCCCTGACTGTGTCTATTGGGGTTGACAATACTTGCATACAGCAAGTGACCCTGGAGTTGACCGTTACTAGATATGGGATGCCTGGCAACATGCCGCAGCAACTCTGATCATTCAACATGAGGTAACTCCCATTAGAAAGTTGTCCAAACGTTGGATTAATCACAGCAGCTGGTGTACCCTGCTGATGGCAAGACAAATTTGCCACAGAACCATTGCAAGCCCCGTGTAAAGAAATGTCCTGACATATAAGTGAACCGCTTAGTGCACTTTTACAGTGTGTACCGCTCAAAAACACTTCACGAACCCCACTCCAACATCTATATGTATACGGTAAATTCCAAGATGTCTTAATGTATTCCTTACCCAACCTTTCATATTTGCCTGCTTGCATCTGTTTGAGGCAATACTGAAACTGAAAAGTAGTCACAGGTAGTGTGATTTTGCCATGAATGAGCCATTCTGTTGCAGCTTTTTCTGCCACGGTGAATGGTAATTTTTCCAGTTTTTCAATGCTCAGCACTGTATACTTTGCTCCTTTTTGTGCCAGTTCGATCTGTATATCAGTTAGATTGTATTCTGCAAACAGAGCCGACGTGTTGATGAAACGCCAAGGCACATAGCCCGCATGCAAAGATTGCAGCGTCCAGCTTAATAACACAATAGAACATAATTGAGACTGGCCTTGCTGTAACATCGCCAAATCTTGTTCTAGTATGTCGATAGCAGAGGATACAATGCCGTCCAATGAATATATCCTGGAGGACAAAGTTGTTAACCCATTGTCGACCACAGTGAGTGTTTTCTCTAAATTAATACGATCAAGTTCACGTATTCGTTCTGCGGCCTCCATCTGTGACACTTTCCATGTTTCATTATAAGCAGCATAGATGCCGGCATATATGAAACGTTTTTGACGCGGTTTTCGTGGTCCAAGCAAGAATTCCCTAAGGTCTGCGTCCTCTTTAAGTAAGGATAAGTGTTGTTTCACATCCTGTAGTGTAGATTTCTGCAGCCAATCGAGGCATAATTTTCCTACACTGTATGTTGTTACCACCCCGGATGCTGTCTTTGGACGTATCTTGGGTCTGGCCTATGAATAGTAAAGCCCTGAGTTTTATTCAGGAATCTTTCCTGACAGTTGTTCGTGTCTGTGGGCCAGATCAACCATTTTCTCCAATCGGGATTAGATCTGTTGAGTTGTAGTATTTTGTCAACTGTAACCGCTGCCTGTGTATTGTTATCACTTGCAGGTATTGGTACAGAAGGTGTTTTCATCTCTTTGATCTTGGCTAGTCCAAGACAAGATGTTTGTTGGACAGTTTCATTCAAAAACATTATTTGTTCAGGGATGATACAGGCTCTAAATAACGCTTCTATCCCCTGCACTTGCCAATCTTTAGTACCCCACACAGTTTTTGTGTCTATTGTGTCTTTCCATAAGTCGAAACCCTGTCTAGACAGTTGGGCAATAAATGCAGCAGAGTAAATCTGTTTCGCATTTGTTAACATAATTTTCAGTCCTGTTTTGTTTACATTTTTATAGTAAAACGTTTCTGGATCAGATGTATTATAACCTCAAAAATATGGAAACTTGTTAGCAAATGTTTTTGAACTACCTTGTGGTGGTGTAGGACAATGCTCCCATTGGTTAAACATAAACACATTTCTAGGGTATGCAGATTTATGCAAATAATGATGACCATAGTGGTTATAACAATACAGCTGTTCATAGTCTGATGAACCCTCTAAATATTCATTTTTAGAAAATGCAGCAGATTTTTCTAGGTCAAACATTATGCCGTTAACAGTCTCAAAGTCCCAATCATCTGAATAGGTACTGGACGAAATTAGATCACTTAGTGAAATTTTAAACAAATGTGGAATGTTCAATTTTTCCGTCGGGCCGAAAATATCAAAATCAGTTTTGTCCCACACTATACCATCCTGTATAGGAACGGCTGTGATGTTCACTGTTGACAAGTCTCTTGCTTCACGATGGGAAGATTCATGAGGTTTCAAAAGTACGTTCACATCTTTTCCTTCAGTGTTCACATGGATGTATCTGCCACTTATAAGCACGCTCATAGTTGTAACCAAAGCTAGCCAAAGCAGGAAAACAAATAGTCCAGATATAATCCAGAGTTCAATCCATGGGGAAACCAGATAAGTCTTTTTCAGAAAGTGAAGAAAGTCTTGTACTTGCTGCTTGAATTTTAATGATGCTGGCGTCATTTCAGGTTCACTCGGATCTTCTGAGAACGTATCAAAGTTAATGAAATAGCCAGAAGCAGTTCTGTCAATTGTTGGAATTGCATCTGGATTTGTAGAAATCACTGGAACCAGTTGATCACTTGCTACATTGGTGAAGACAGGTGTATTTGGACGAACTGTCACTTGATTTTCAAGAGGGATGAGTTCCATTGCATTGTTGCCTAGTCCTTTATCTGTTACAGCCGAATTCCCAATTGTTATCAGTCTTTCAGTCTGAACCTCTTGGATAGTAGCGAGTGGAGTATGTCTGCTACTAGGACGGAGACCACGAGGCCTACTACTTAGTATTGACCACATACTGTGGTTTGATGAGGTCGATGGACACAAATCTTTTCTCCTTTCTTCCAGCAAGGGACGGCAGAAGTACTGTTCTTGTTCCTTGAACTGCTAGGACAGGTACTGGTTGTCTGTAAGAAGGTCCAAATTCCTTCTTGTCTGCAATCTTTTCTCTGACTAGATCCCCAACTTTTGGAATCCAGACAGGCCTTGCTGGGACTGCCGGTTTTTCCCCAGTGGTGGTTGGCTGCAGGAATACGTTGCTTTGTTTCGATCTTAGTTCATTGAGTTCCTGTAAAACAGCCAAACGATCTTTGATATCAAACGGTTTATTTTCCACCACTGTGCCTACGTGATCGAGGTCTGGTACCCACATTCTTGTCCCAAATAGGACCTCATATGGAGTGACCCCCCAGAGAACTTCTTGGCAGGTTATTTAATGAGCGTTGGACCCCATAAAGATGTTTGACCCACCCATCACCCGAACCTAATACCCTAGCTGTTATAGACTGCTTTATGTCCCGGTTTTTCCTTTCCACAACCGAATTTCCCTCAGCATGGAATGGAGAGGAGTACCGCAATGCAACGCCCAGACTGGCCATGGCTTCTTTGTAAGCCCGAGAGCTAAACGCAGGGCCCTGGTCAGAATGTAGCGTGCCTATTGCGTATGTGCCGATAAAGACTCGCAAATCTTTTATAACAGTTCGAGCGTCAGCCGAGCGCTGAGGCCATATCCATTGGAACCTTGATTCAGTATTTGTGGGATTGCATTTGTCCAGTCGGACGCAGGAGCATAGATAGTCTAATGCTGTCTAACAGTGGTGTCTGTACTGGGCAGCTACAGTCGTAGCATGGTGTCTGGTGGCTTTCTCGCTGTAATTTAAAGTCTATGCAGTTATTGATGAAGATGTGGATTTCTGTATTCATTCCAGGCCACCAGTACATCTCTTTCAACGTCAAAATTGTTTTAGAGATCCCTTGATGTGACAGACCCTCCCCCAAATGTGCTTCATAAATCAAAGCTGCTCTACGTTCCATGTTTGGAATTACCCTATCCCCCACTCCAGGGTTTCGAGCAAAAGGAACGCTGTTCGCATCAATTACATAAGAGTACTTGAGTGGAAACTTTTTTGGTAACGCTGCACCACTGCCTTTGCTTGTAGCATTGACAGCCAACATTATCTCACTGTCTATTTTCGTTTTCGAACGAGTGATCGCAGCTACGGAAGCCGTCTGAACAGCCCCCTTTGCGGCTTCGTCAGCCAATGAATTCCCTGCAACGTGAACGCCATCACGTTGATGACTCAGTGTGTGGATCACGTGAGCCTTTGGTAGTTCGTTTTTCAACTGAACTACTTGTTCCCAAAGCATTTTGTGCTTTATTGTGCCACCTTTCGCATCTTTGAAACCATTTTCAAGCCAGTTTTGTATATATTCAGTATACGACTGAACACAGTAAAAGGAATCGCACACTATCAGTGTGGGGAATTCTCGATCTGTACTTTCAAGTGCCAGTTTGAATGCTTGTAGTTCAGCTCGCTGAGCTGTACAATCCCCTAGAGATTGAGTTTTTGTGACCATAGGTCTGAAGATGCCATCTCGCATGCGACCTTTTACGATTGCACACGCTGCACTGTAAGTTTGCTTACTCCCTGTTGTGGGTTGTGCGGATCCGTCAGTGTAAATTATGAATTCGTACTGATCGAGAGGCAGAATTTCAGTAGGCAGAGGACATTCTTGTCCATATTGCAGGAACGCTTGTGTTTTTAAATCAGGATCAAAAACATATTCAACATCTGTTGCAGCAAGAGAATTAACCCATTGTATCCATCTTGGATGTAATGCTTTAGCATTTGGAATGCTTGCTTTTGTGACCGCTTCTAAAGCTGGTACTGGGGTTACGACAATAATGTGTTTCCCTTGGGCTAGGGCTCTTTCTTTTGCTACAGCGGTTTGAACTGCTGTCAGAATTTTTTCAGTTGAAGTGAAGCGCATTTCCGCTTGTGTATACAAATGAGATTTGTATGCGATTGGTATTTTTTCACCCTCGTTAAATGTTAAGTAGGTGAATCCGCATTGACCCGAAATTATTCGAATCACCAAGTTGCGTTGACTTACGCATGTTTGTAAGTGATTTGTTGCTAACATGTTAGCCTGGAGTGAACGCAAGATTTCTGTATGTTCTTGTGTCCAATTTTTGATTGAAAAATCAGGTTTGATTAGTGCGTAGAGAGGTTTAACCCTTTCTGCGTAATTTAGAATGTATGTTCTTCCAAAATTTAGGAAACCCAGGATGGATTGTAAGTTTTTTAGCGTTTTTGGAGGTTGGAGCAGCGCACATTTCTCTAAAAAGTTAGCTGCCAAGCTCTTGCCTTCACTTGAAAGCTCATAGCCTAGAAATAGGACATTGAGATGGGCAATTCGGGACTTTTTGAAGTTGAATTTGTAGCCCTCTGAGGCGAAGCCCAGTATAATGGTGCTCACCCTGTTCAAGTGTTTATCCAGGTCATCGTCCGTCAGATAGATGTCATCGACATAGGACAATGCCTCATTGTCATAAATTTGTAGTAACTCCGTTACCCTCGCTGAGAATAAACCTGGGCTGTTCTTGAACCCTTGTGGGAGTCGACAAAATTGACGCTGGGTCCCCATTATGGAGAATGCTGTTAAGTACCTGCTTTCAGGTGCTATGTTTTGACAAAAAAAACATTTGAGATGTCTAATGTGGTTTTATATTTTTACGCACAATGTTATTCATTAATGCTGTGGTATGTGCATTTTGCACTGCAAAAGTTTTAGAACAAGTGTTTAAGTGTCTGTAATCCAAAACTAGACGATATGTGTTGTCTGGTTTGGAGACAGGAAACAAAGGATTGTTCATTGAGGAGGTGCATGTTTCAATCACCCCTTGGTATTCAAGTTGATCTAAGATCTCCCTGACCTGTTTTTTTAGCTTCTTGCTTTACTGGATACTGCCTTTGTGCAGTTGGTTCATGTTTCAGATGTATTTTATGGTGAGGTGAGTCCTCATCCCATCCTACATGATTTTTATATAATGCTGGGGCCTGGGCTACTGCCCATTTCCTGGCATATGTATATTTTAGGTGTATTGGAATATGGTTGGAGAAGGCAGGCATAATAATGCCCTCGCCGTGTGGGCACTCCCTGACAAATTGTGGTGGCCAGTCTTTTTCTGCTAGAAGTATGTCATAGCCCCTTGAAAGTTTTTCCCAAAAAAGTGCTTTGACCTGTCTAGGTATCTCTCCCTCCATCCGGAGTGTTATTTCATATAACTTTTGTGGAGTACTAACCCTGGTGTCTACAGTCTCAACTGTAATGTACTCATTCAGGTCCACTATCTCCAGAAGTTCCTTCAGGTTCTGGCGAGCTATTGTGACTACTGTCCAGCATTTTCTGAGCCCATTCTCCGTTCTTGAGTTGTGTTCTCAGTATTCTCGGCATGTCTGATCTTTAGACCTGCTACTTTCTTTTTGGAGAATTGAGGTTTTGTTTTATTTTTTGGAGCATGTTTTTCTTCCTTGGATTTCACGCGTTCTTCTCTATGTTCTGACCATCCTCTTCTTTCCGAAGTCTGTGACGAGATCTGAAAGGTACGAGAGGAACGTGTATCAGTATCTTGATAGCGATGTCTATAACACCCTCCTCGGTTTCAATAAAACCTGTGATGTTATAAGCTGTTACAGCTGGGTGACCCGCAACGTCACCATTTCCGGTGTCATTGTCGGAGTCAGGCATTTTGTTTTTTGAAACATGTAGAACAAGTTTCAAGGAAACAAAGATAAGGTGCACAATATTTTGGAACACTGTATCCTTCAACGTTGAGCAAACCAAACAGCTAATATATAGGGTGCTTCCCTATGTAGCTGTGGCGGATACTTAACCCTGCCCACTCCAGACGTCTTTTGGAGTATATGGGTAGGGGTCTCTGAGAGAAAAAGCACGGCTGAGTTACTCAGTATCTAGCGTTAAATTACCGCCTTACCAAATGCTGGGCGCCATGTAGTGTAGCTCCTATTTCCCTAATAGGCTCTGCGCATTGGAATAATATACCCTATAGGTTTGACATAGGACTGAGGTCGGTATGTCCCTATCGAGTATATTAAACTTAATTACTTGTGCCAGCTAGCTCAGAGGCCACTAGAAACTCCTTGATAAACAAGAAGGAGTAGTTTCTGGCAGCCGCAAAACATGACAACTTTGTTTCCCTTTAGAATCAGAACGCGTCCCAGAGTCGTGGAAACAATAGATAACTATTTCACTCAGCTCACTCGTGCATACTTAGTTTTCCTCAAAGTTACACAGAAAGAATAGACGGGCGTTTCAATAAAAGATTTATTGAACAGTCTTGTTTCTCGTGTAAGTAATATGTGCTGTTATGATCACAAGACAGTATGCAAGATAAATAATGTACAGCGTAAGCAGTAGAAATAAATAATACTGCGCTAGCATGATCTTTAGTAGATATTCATTTATATAAATAACAGAGACTATAAATTTGAGTACTCATACGATGCGTTTCTAAGCTAGTTCTACCCCAATGTACCTAACCTAACCTAGGTGTAGGGAGAGGTATGAAGTAGGTGAAGTATTCCTTACTATGGTATACTAAGAGTATGATAAGCCTAGTATGCCTAGTATGCCAAGAGTCCTTCTAGGTTTCTAGTCAACTCCATACCTTAAGAATGAGAGAGGTGGGAATCTCTTGCCAGACTCGAACTCCAACACCCCGCGAGGGAAGTCAGATCACTGGAAGCTGGACTCTCTGCGTGCAGGGATGACAGCGTCTTCTCAGTGCGTCAGGCCGGGAAACGGGCTCCTCTGAAGTTGAGGTCTCCTCTGATTTACAGGGGCTAAGGAAGGTATAGTTATACCTGAGAGGTACCTCAGAATGTTAGCATTGACGTGAATCGGACAGCGGAAGACGTCATGAATGAACCCCTGAGGTATAACGGTTCATGCATAATAGATGAGTCCTTGAAGAAATCAATAGTCCTGTGCTAGGGAAACTCCCGAAGCCTAAGGGTCTGTTCTTCAAGAACTCGTTGTGGTGTTAGGGTGGACGGATGTTGGAGACCATGCCTGTATTTGGAGTGCACGGTTTAATGCCTAAATAAGGACTGGGATTTTATGCCTATATAAGGGCAGGGCGAATTGTGCCTATATAAGGACATGATACAGGAAAACCTATATACGGACACCCTAAGAGGAATACAACACTGGGAGCTGAAGCAGTTGGCAGTTGTGATTGGTGTCGCTCAAGGACATGGCTAGTAGGGGCACGGAGATTTTAAGCAGCCCTAGCAAGCAACTTTGTTTCTCTCTACCATTACTGCCTGTCCAGAACCTAGAGATATAACCCAAAGTAGGTGCTAAACACTAAGAGGATATCCCTGCTTCCCTAAGTGCTTTAAGGAGATCAGGTTACATGGACTGTTGGACTTGGCCCTTTTTGCAGGGTCATCCCTAAACTTTTTGCCTTTCTCCTAGCCTTTTTTCTGACATGGTGTTGGTGGTTTTAGGACTCTGGGCACTTTAGCACTGCTGTCCAGTGTAAAGTGCGTGTGCTCTCTGTGTTAAATATGGTACGATTGGTCTACACCTGTTTGGCCTATTTAATTTACCTGTCAGTCCCTTGTAAAGTGGTATCCCATATACCCAGGGCTGGTAAATTAAATGCTACTGGTGGGCTTGCAGCGCTGATTGTGCCACCCACCAAAGTAGCCTTTCAAACCTATCTCAGGCCTCTGCCATTGCAGGGCCTGTGCGCGCAGTGTTACTGCCGCTGTGACGTGGCACCTAAAGTGTGTGCCATGTCCGTGACCCCCCTTTTACTATATGTCAGTCACCCCTAAGGTAGGCCCTATCTAGCCCTATGGGCAGGGTGCATTGTAGGTAAAAGAAAGGACATGTACCTTAAGTGTGTGACATGTCCTGGAAGTGACAAACAGCCATTTTGGTTTCTCACTACTGTGGGGCTGCCCTCCCATAGGAATGCATTGGGGATTCCCTGATAAGTGTTTCAGTGGTAATTCCTGTTATGAGAGGCGCAGCGTGGTCAAGTTTGGTATGTTTGGAATAGTGATAATAAATGCTACGCAATGGTGTGCGCAGATTTATTATAACTATTTTAGAAATGCCACTTTTAGAAGTTGGCATTTCTGTGTGCTATGTGTCTGCCTGCCTGATGTGAATTGCATGTCTGGCTTTTGAGTGACAGGGGCTGGTGAGGTGTGTGTGGCTTCAGAAGGGGCAGGGTGAGTCAGCGCTAGGCTGAATGGGACATCTGCATTTGGAGTAGTGGGAGGAGAAGTCCCTGGTCCCTGAATAGGATGGTGCCTGCCCTAATGAATGCTGGATCCGCCCCCCTGTGGTGTGTCTGATGACGAGCCCCCACCTAACAATAGGGAAGAGGAGCCTGGTAAACAGAGTGCTCCAGAACCAGTTGGGACTGGTTTCCCCAAGCCCTGTGCTTGGTAGACAAAGGGGAAAAGTGGTATAAAGATAGAGGCTGTGACCCCATGAAGGAGTGCTTTTCTTGTGCTTACTTGGACTAGCGGCCGGCAGGCTGCCAGCCTGCCAGGAGGAACCGCCGCTGGGGATGGACTTGCTGCCCTGCTAGGCAGCTGAGGGTCTGCTGGCCTTGGAGCCCCCAGCGTGCTGGCCTGCCTGTGCTTTCTTTGCCCAGCTTTTGCCCTCATCAAGCTCCAGGACGAAGGGAGCGTGAGGGCGCTGCAGCACTGTGCTGCCGAAGCGTCCCGAGGAAATCCCGGGGTGGGGATTCCCCCACCCCGTACTGTGGGAAAGCGGGAGCCTACCCCGCGTTTATGCCATTGAGGCGGGAGCCTACCCCGCGCTTTTTATGCCCTTTTAAAAACATAGCGGGAGCACACCCCGCAATTGTGCTTAATCGAAGGCGGGAGCCCACCCCGCGCTTCGGTGAAGGAGAGTTGCAGCCGCCGCCGCAGAGGGAACCGGAAGTCAGGCATCCTGAGAGCCTGCTTGTGGGCGGGCGACAAGCAACAGAGACGGAGCCTCCCGGGCTCCTCATGCACCGGAAGGGAGGAGAGGGACTGCAGCTGAGCAGCGGGGCTCCCGTGGTGAAGGGAGAGCCCCGCGTGTGCTGCACCGGCCAGAGTGAGGGAGTGGCTGCCGGCCCGAGCAGGGCTCCCGTGTTGTTGGGAGGAGCCCCGCGGGCAGCCCAGGAAGTCGGGAGCCTCGCAGGCTCCTTGCTGAAGTCCCGGTCCCAGGAGAAGGACCAGGTGAAGAGCAGAGAGACCGCACGTGGCCGCCAGAGGAAACCGGAGCCAATCTGGAGAGGTCCTGTGGGAGACCGGAGAAGTCCCTGTGCAGCCCGGTGAGTGGGGCTGTGTTGTGAATCTGGGGGGGTTGGTCGAGGCACATTGTCGGTGCCTTCCCCCTGTATTTCAGAGCCCCAGAGGGGAGCTCCAACTTGCCCAGTTCTGGTTTACTTCCCTCAGCTGTCCCGCCGTCGCGGACAGCTGCAACGTGTGGGCAATTTTCTTCTGTGAGAGTCCCAGTGGGGCTCACGAGGCACTGTGGTGCCAGTGCTTCATTTGGTCGCAGCTGCCCCGCCGGACAGTGGGCAGCTGCAACGCTTGGGGGCCAGTTCTTTTGTTGAGAAAGGGGTGAGCTGCACCCCAAGCCCCAGCGCATCTGCACCCTGTGTTTTCGCTGCATTGGCAGCTGAGCCCTGACTTTGCTGGACATAGGGCATTGGAGCCCTAGAGGAGGCCAGTTGGCCTGGGGGTCAGTTTTATGTGGTAGTGCGCAGAGCTCTAATATGGCGCATAATGTGTTTATGCTTATGTGGATGCCTAATGTGGTTTCACAACGTGATTTATGCCTAATGTGAGGCCTAGTGCGTAATGTGTTTATGCTTATGAGGTGTGGGCCTAATGTGATTTATTGCCTAATGTCATGCTATGATATTTTAGGATGGTGTCTAATACTAATGTGATAATGCTGAGGTCATTATTGTACCAATAGTTACTGGTTGCGTTATTTGCTACTTGTGATTTGTGTAATCCTGGTGGTTCTGACAGTGGCCCGATTGGCCCTGTCATGTGTATATAAACCCCTGTGAATATTGCCCGTTGGCACAGTGTAAATGTGTGATTAGGTTTCTAATGTGTTTATGATAATACAAAGGCTATTTTTTTTATAACCTTGTGTAAAGTTTCTTTTGTGGTGTGCCCAGTTTGTTGCTGCTGTGTGTGTGTGTTGCGCAAACGCTTTACACATTGCCTCTGGGATAAGCCTGACTGCTCGTGCCAAGCTACCAAGGGGGTGAGCAGGGGTTATCATCAGTGTGTAACTCCCTTGCCCTGAGTCGAGTGGTGGTTTCTGCCTGGCTTAGGCGCAAGCCCTAGCCAACCAGAAATCCCATTTCTAACATGGACAATCCCTTGTGTTCTACTGGGCCAGGATGAACAGGAAAAGGCTGATAAGCCTGAGGTATGGAGGGAATTTTCAGTCTCGAGTTCCATCATGCACATTCACCCAAGTATTTTAGGCTACTCTCAATCTCATGACTGTTCTTTTATGTCTTAGTTTTCAATACAAAGGACCAGCACTCAAAAAAATAGTTGTGTGATAACATATCTATTTGTATTTAGTGTGGATCTACGTGGTAAACCTGTAGTCCCTCTACATGACGAGGCACCAATTCAACATCTAGAATCTCAAAAACACTGTGGATGTTATTCATACACATGAACTAAGTGTAATGAGTCTTAGCAGATGCCACCCAAACTTGCCATTTGGAATTCCTAGCACTGCCTTTGATACTCTGGATCTCACAGGTCATAGAGACACCAACAGGAAGAGAGAGTAAATACAGCTCCAAAAGCCATGCTTACTTCCTGCAGTTTCCAGTTTCTGTGCTGAAACTAACAGCAGCACAAAGGAGGATGGTGAAGTATGAATGGCTAAACAAGGCCTAAGTCTGTGATGTCTTCAGTGTCAAATTGAGCAATATACCATTTCTGCTGTTCTTGCCATTTTGGTGAATTGGTATCCATGGTGTTATGTTTAATTAATATGTTACTTTATGTGAGGCATCTACAAATTACAAATAAAGAAAATCAAAAAGTCCAGATCAGCTTTAGTTATATCAGAACTGAGATTTATGAATAGCAAACTGAATCAAATTTTATTGAGATTGGTTTTATAACACATCATTGTGCAGAAGAAGCAGTAAAAAATAACTTTACAAGTTAACCAAATTAGCTCCAACCAAATCTGACATTTCTTCTGTCTTTGGCAATATACAAGATTCACTGTCGCGCCATATATTGTCAGAAACACAGAGGATGACATTGGGAGAGTTAGGACTAAAACTACGGAACGTTCAGGACTTTCACCTCACAGCTAAAGCAAACTATTTCTGATATAGAGAACTACTCAAAACTGAAATCTTTAAGGAAGCTTTTGCTTAAGATGGCATTAAGATCCATGATCGAAGATTAAGGGGAATTATGTCCATCTCAGCCAGATGGACTGTTTAATTACCTTACTAGTATCCCTCACATAATGTCTATTTTTTGCGTAGGTTAATACAAGGCCATTGCTCCAGAGTAATAGGTTGATGACAATCAGTTTATTCGAAAACACCAAAATAATAAACAAGTGTCCTGCCCATTCAGTCGTTGACTCCTCTGCAGAGAATGCTTCCCTAGCTGGAAATATAGGGCAGGTATTTTGAGTTGACATCCATGAACGGGTACTAGTCTATTGTTAACTAACTAAAGTAGAGTAGACCCTCTCCAACCATGTGGGTGGGCAAAAAGTCTGTGCAGACAATTTTCTCATATTCCTGCCCATTTAAACTCAGCTTTCCCAGGAGCTATTTGTGGTAGCAGTAGCCACCTCACCTAGGGTGGGCGGGATCTTCTTTCATGGTCAGCAAAATGTCTAAAAGTGGTTAGTTTGTATCTGGAATGTGCAGGTACCTTAATACCACAGTAGTGCACTGCTGTATAGAGTAGTATTTGTTGCCAATGTTGAGGAGTGCTCGACCTTACTTGCTTGGGTGCAGATACATAACAAGCATTGGCATAGCCAATAGGCCTCGCCTTTGGGACCCTATACGTGTTTAGACAGGGCTATTAGCTTTGCCAATGTCTTTAGGCTATGTTGTAGAGCTGTGTGGCTGCTCTGCAGCATGTTGAAAAGTTATAATAAAAAGGTGTTAAGCATTTTTGTTACCTTGTACATAACCAAGAAGACATTATGTACAACTGAATGACCATATTAAACAAAGAATTAACATAAAAAAATGTCTTCTAGTTTTTTTGTCCGTGCAATGCTAGCAACTTCTTCATGCCTGTTCTAATGCTTGATTGTTATAGCTTTTTTCTTGTTATGGGAGGGGACACAAACAACGGGAGGGTGCAGGTTGGGAAATAGTACCTGAATTACAACATGGGCAGTGGACAGACACTAGGGGAGAATCAACAGATGCCAGATTCCGAGGGCAGACTGAGGTGGTGCTGAATAATGGTGAGGTGGTCGTGTGCTGGTGCGGAGTTGATGCTCAGGTGATGCTGAGTGATACTGAGGTAGTGCTGAGTGATGCTGAGGTGGTGCTGAGTGATGCTGTGGTTGTGCTAAATGATGCTGTGGTTGGTGATTCATGCTGAGGTGGTGTGCTGCACTGGTTCTCAAGTGGTGCTGAGCTGATGCTCAGGGGGTGCTGAGTGATACTGAGTTGGTGCTATGCTGAGTTGCTGCTGGGGTGGGGCTGCACTGGTGCTGAGATGGGGCTGCACTGATGGTGGGCCACTGATGCGGAGGTGGTGCTGTGCTGATCCTGAGATATGTTGAGGTGGTGCTGCGCTGGTGCTGAGGTGGTGCTCCGCTGGTGGTGGTGCACTGATGAGGATGCAGTCCTGTGCTGAGATGGTGCTGTGCTGATGCTGAGGTGGTGCTCAGGTGGTGCTTTGCTGATGCTGAGGTGGTGCTGAGTCATGCTGTGGTGGTGCTAAGTCATGCTGAGGTGGTAGTACTGTGCTCGGGTGGTGCTGAGTTGGTGCTGTGGTGATGCTGCACTGATGCTAAGGTGGTGTGTGCTGATGCTGAAGTGGTGCTGCATTGGTGCTGAGTTGCTGCTGAGGTGGGGCTGCGCTTGTGATGGTGCTGTGCTGATGCGAGAGGGTGCTGTGCTGATGTGGAGGTGGTGCTATGCTGGTGCTGAGGTGGTGCTGCGCTGGTGCTGCACTGATGGTGGTACTCTGATGCTGAGGTGGCGCTGCATTAGTGCTGAATTAATGCACTGGTGGTGGTGCACTGATGCGGAGGTGGTGCTATGCTGATTCTGAGATGGTGCTGTGCTAATGTTGAGGTGGTGCTGCACTGATGCTGAGTTGGTGCTGTACTGGTGGAGGTGCACTGATGAGGAGGTAGTGCTGTGCTGATGCTGAGGTGGTGCTGTTCTGAGGCTAAGGTGGTGCTGCGCTGGTGCTGCACTGATGCTGAGGCTTGTAATCATCAAGTCAAACACTGATCTCTACAGTGGATGCTTTAACCCACTGAGCCACCAGACCCAGAATCATCAGTAGATAAAATCACAGACATAGGCTAACCAATACATTCTGGCCTCTGGGGACCACCATCCCTCACTGGCAACACTAACTATGGTAAGCTTTGCACGTTCCCACTCTGTCCTGTAGATGGCAGCAAACAGCTATTGCTCATTGCCTTTGCTCTTCACCACAATGTCATCCTGAGTGGCAAAATGCTTACGATTACATAATAGCCATCAACAACTGCATTCTAGGCCAGGTCTGCAGCAGCATTAGCCTATATGCTCGCTTCTGATTTGCATTCAGTCTTAACCCCCAAATTTATAATATTTTATATTGTAACTCTAAGGGGCTGGGTTATGTACAGAGATGGATTCCAAGTCCGATGGGCCACACAAACTCAAGCTGATATTGCTAGACTCTCCAGAAATGCATGCTCAATTTCTCATGTTGCCATGCAGACAATGAACATGTCTCTTGGCCTAACAGTCCAGAGTGGACTGACACTGTCTTGGCAGCGCCACGACTGATTTTCATATGATTGCCCATCACTAAGGTTCGTAATGTGTCTGACAACGGGTTGGTTACAGGCGGATATCATTTAATAAACTTTGTGCTTTCCCTAAAGGAAATTACATAGGATGGTTGGGGTGGTATGTATCCTCTTTTTTTGTTACTGCAATACAATAGGCGCACTGCTTGCTCTACTGAAAAATAAAGCAACTTTTTTTTGGTGTGGCACTGTTTTGTGTGTTTTTAACCACAACCTGAAGGGCATTTGGTTGCTTATGGCTGACTTTAATGTATTTCACCCGTCATCTAACAAATCACAATATTAATCCTTTTCTATCAGTAATTTACAAGACACCCAATGAATATGTGTCACTAATAAATACAAGCGTAATCGTTTATGAGTTATTGTTTATTATCATTACTGTACTCAAATGTGAAGCACTGTTAATGTTCAACATTTCTACATCAGAACTGTGTTAGCTGCAGATGAAGTTTGTCTGCATGCATATTCTCGTTTTTACATACATTTACACCTGTGTAGGGCAGTTTTTCACACACATGTAGGTGCAAAACCAAAAATGAAACCAAAAACAACCACAACGTTTACCCCAACTTACCAATGCAAAGTGACCTTTGCTCCAAACGACGGAATAGTGCTATAACGACGATAGCACAAACAGGCCACCGGCAGAATAGTGGCATTTTCACGAGATCTAAAGAAAAAATATTTTCTTGGATTCTACTGTTGGACATTTTTTTAATTCCCTAGTATGTGGAAGTGAATTCAAACTAAATTCTCTTCAGTCTAGCACAGAATTAAACGAGAAGCTTAAACGCAGATGGATGTGACCCTCGTGTGCTGGATTTTAAAAATGGAGGCCTTGAATGCAGCGGACCCAAGGACACTTCCTGGTTCCTGCAACGATTACATTTCATGTCCCCTGCTGTAAAATAAATATAATGCAGTCCACGGGAAAGGGGCAGCTCTGACACAGAAACACAACGGAGCAGGGGGGGCAAGTAGCCACACAGCAGGTGTCTGTTACCAACAACCCCTGAAGAGGGAAGCAGTCGGCTGGCAGCACAAGTGAAGCAGAAATAAAGGGGAGAAACCCGCGACCCACACATTGCTTTCCTATGCAAATCTCAGTGCGGTATATGAGGAGTACAGTGAGCTCATGCAATGGGTGCGATGGCCCTGCCGGCGGATCTCAGCTCTTGCCCAAGCAGGGAGTGTGACCCCAAGGATGGGGAGCTACATCATTGTCCCATTACTGGTGGCCATATTGCTGGTGGACTGTTGAAGCAATGAGGACCTTTTGAAAACAAGATGGCCTCGTTATGATGCATGACGTTAATGATGTCATCGCACATGACATGCAGCCGCCGTCTTAAATTGGGGTAATATTTGTTATCAATTGTAATAGTAGCGATTTTCTCTGTGCAGTGCGTAACTGGAAATCAATGTAAATGGTTGTGGTCACGAATCTCTTGGGGGGCGGAAACAGGCACCCTCGGAATACAGCCTCGAACATTTGACCTCGATCTTTGAATGCCCAGAAAATGTAACATGAGAAGAACATGATTTATAGTCCTGTTAACAGAAACCGACCCCGGAGCACTGAAAAATTCCAGAGCTCTGGTCAAATGCTGTTAGAGAAAGGGAAAAGCAGTCCCTAAACAGATGTTACAGTGGAACAAGTAGAATCCTACAAGTTCGGGAGCGGTGCTCCAGGGGAGTGAACAACTTGGAAAAAGGAGGGACCAGGGGGCCAAATTACCCACTAGCAAGAAAGGATTTTTACAAGACAACCAACTTGACAAATCAAAAGTAATGGGAGGAGTCAAAGCATCCAAAGTACATACAATAGATCATCCTGACAGCGCAAGCATTGTCTAGGCTCGACCTAAAAATAAGGGCTATGCGGACAGTACCCAATGAAGTCGGTTTGGACTCCCAAGAGCAGCAAACAAGTGCCAGCACTGGGCCCCATCTATTACATCTGCAATTTACATAACAGATCCATAGCTCCCGCTCACCATTACTGTTGCCTACCGTTGACTCTTTTACAGAACGCCGGGCTAGAAGTGTGCTATATTTATATGATTTAAAAATCCTGAAAATAACAAGAGGATTTTTCAAAATATGGAGATTTATCAAATCTTTGATTGCCCCATACAGCCAAATTGTGTGACACATATTTTGCTTGGTGATATGGAATTTTGTCCACCACTAATGACAATCATGACCATCAATGTATTTTAAGACATTTCAATTACATATCATGTAATTTACAGTTTGTAAAGTAAAGGATCTTGTTTGGTCTTTATGATAAACATTGGGTGATAATAACTGACAACATTGCATTCCATTCAAATATTCAAGCACTGTTCTTAAATTGGAAAGCATCAGGATACTTGACTGAAATAAATTTGCTTTATACAGTGCTTGTTTTTTTTCTATCTTTGTGTTTCTAGCTATACTAAACTGCTCTACCAACGTCTCCTCTAACAAAAAAGTGATAATTGGTGTTAAAAAAGAGTGGAAAAGATTAAAAATTGCATTTTTTGGAGATTTTTCTTGGGAAGAAGACGTTTTCGTCCGAGAGGTTACGGTACATCACTCCTAAAGCATAACAGATGTATACAACTGATCTTAACATAAGCATAATCTGTGTACTGGTCCGTACAAATCACAATAAAACAATGACCTATTCAAAATGCCTCTTCTCCTGTCTTTTAGTGGAATGTTGCCAAGCTAGTACAAATAATTTCCTGGTTGAAAGCATATTGGTCACTTAGCTGGTTATCTGTGAACTTTATTCAATGCATGCTCTGTAATTTTGCTAGCATTTGAATGCAGACAAGATGCTGTTCAACTCTGAACAGATATACAAATCCCAATGAATCATATATGATGTGAATGTGGACATCTAATCAAAAAATGACATCATCATATCATATAAGCCTAACTTCATTTCACTATTTCTTGCAAAGCAAATCAAGCCCTGGAACATTGTGCTGATGCTGTCCTACAAAACCAAATGAAAGCAAGTTCAGCCACCTTTAATTAATGTTCCCTAGATTGTGGATGCGACGAGAATTTACATTTCAAAGTGGGTTACAAGCTTTGCTATGATATGCTCAAGAAAACTTTGAATTTAAGACACCACCATCTCTTTGACAGGCTTATAAAGAATTTGGAAACTATGATTGAGAAACTGTTGTTTAATTGTGAAATCAGATTAAAATCAAACTTGGCAGGTTTCCTGCTAAATATCCACAATTTTACTATCATAAAATCTGTTTTCCAAATCCGAAAATGAGCATGCTCAGAAGAGATGTGTAGATACTTCTTAAATTATTATTTCCTCGATGTAAATATCTTTATTGCATAAAATATTACGTTTCTGTGACAAACGACAGATGGTGATGGCATTTAATATTAAATTTCAAATAGAGAATCACTGCCTTATTTTCATTATAATTAATATTGTATAGGGTAACATTAGTTAACAGTAGCCATTACTTTTATGATGAAATACAGTAACTGGAGAAGAAGTCATTACGTAGATGTAAAAAGGAAGACCTGTTCAGAAACACAAAATCCGATTTCAAATGTAAGCATTTTAAGATTGGTCATATAAATTAAACCTTTTAGAATTATCTACGTAGACTTGGAATTGACAGTGGACATTACATAAGCCTTTCTTATCTCAGTGATGGGAAAAACCAAGGCAGCGGCATGTATGAATTTGTGAAGTGACGTTTACGGTTGCGTGTATACAGCTGTCACGGATGTACCTTTACCCTGTTGTCACGCCAGCTATCTAAAGAGAATTTAGCTAACTGACTGGGCGCTGTACAAATGTAACAATGATTTAAAACTGTTGTTTCATTTTGAAGGCTCAATTCTAAACAACCGTCCTAATAATGGACGGCTTTGGCTGAATTATCCATTATTGCTCCCACTGTTTACAATTAAACTATCGATCAACGCGGGCCCGGATTTTCCGGGCGCCGTTGGCCCCGCCCACCCAGCGCAGTATTAGATGCACAGCTTTGACAGACAAGCCCGCGAGCCGCCTCGAGCTAATCCCCAAAGAGGCAACCAGCAGCGCAACGGTGGTGATTATGCGCCATTTCATATTCATCCTGCCTTAAGAGCACGGGTGGCATAAATTGCAATTTTGACTGTATTTCTGCGCATTGATGCTGGAGGTAGACTGGCTGGCATCTCTGCCGGGACTTAGCCTCTGCTTTTAGGCAGCTTTTGGACACTGCAGAATGCATCTTTTCTGGGAATTCCACAATAAAATGACTGTTATTTATCATTACAAACCTCTTTATCATTTAGTCAATAAAAGGCCCTTCTCTCCCTTTTTTTCCACCGCCAGCCAACAGTCAGAAATCTGTATTAGTCTCTCTTGGCCTGGAGGCAGGAGATGTCAAAAGCTAAATCATGATCAGCCCTGGCTCCCTGGCTAAATTGTGTGTGGAGGCCTGAGGCAAAAAGGTGCACATGCTCATTATTTGGAGCAGAATTACTTGTTTTCTGCCTTCTCCTCAATTTTTCCCTTTCTTTCTTCTTTTTTTTTTTTTTTACATATTCAGACATGCTACAGCACTAATCCGCATCTGAAATATAAGACATAAAGCCTGGTTGAACTAAGCATGCCCATTCTATCTGTTAATAAATAATTTCTATTTTGGGTGAGCTCTCACAAAATAAGATTGACGTTCACCTTTTGAACTTTCCCCAATGCAGAGAGAAAAAAGAAAAAAAAAGAAAGCCATTATTTACAAGATGAGGCCCAGAATATAAAATAAAAAACTCTGCTCATCAGATTAGGCCACACACACGTCAGTAGGGTAATTGACAGACTATTCCAGCCCTGAATGGGAGGTTGCTGGACCTCCTGCAGAAATCATCTAACTGAATAATAATGGGCTTAAATGTATTCAGGCTGTCAGGGAAAATCTATCGCCCTCACATTTTAGGCAGAGCCTTATTGTTAGGTCATTTCTACAGGAAACGCTGGCTGTGATAGTCTATCACATTGGCTGACTAAATGTAGAAGGAAATCCTTCACGAGCTTTAATAATAAATGTACAATGTGTCTGGTGGTCGTAGAGAGGTTGGCATGAGAAATAGTGTAGAAGAAAACTCAGCAATATTTTAGATCTCTGATGGAGTGTCACCGAAAGAGAGAAGGTGTGAGGGTGCTCCTACCTTTCTCATTCAGCGGTTATAAAAACGCTACAATGGCTTCTTTCAAACTTTTGGGGGCAAGCCCCTTGCGCCACTTTTGCGTCACTTTTAACATGGGAAAAGTGACGCAAAGTAGCGCAAAGGACTTGTAAATCTGCCCCTTGGTGTGCATCCATGTATCCAGGATCACTAGAATTATGTGTCAATGTATGACCAATTTATGAAGAAGATTAACTAAATTATACGGCAACAGGCAAATTATGCGACATTATGAGGCACATACTGTGGCAGTATGATTTTGCTATTTTGTCATTTTAACATCCAGCAATATATGTTATAGTTTAATACCTGGATCAACAACTAAAAAGTGATAAATTAGCCTATGAAAAGGGTCTGCCATTTTAAGGCACCACATGTAGTCGTTTTTGTAACTTTTGTGCTAGAAATACGTTTTTTTGTTTGGTGAAAACTGCAAATTACTTATTAGATGATGCATTATGTGGCATGTGCAATAAATCCATAATTCTGGGAAAAACATCGCAGCCGCTGACTCTAATAATTCCACTGGGTCTCCTAACAGGTAATGGAATGGAATATGTGCACTAATACCAGTATATCTATTCATGTACTCATTTATGTAGTCACCTATATTTCATTAATTTATTTATCAGTGCATTTATGTATCACATCCTTTATCACTTATAAACTTGAACCTAGCAAGAAGGCATTGCAGCACTTTAAAACGATATAAGGACAAGAAAAAAGAAAGTGCGCAGCCTAATCTGATGAGCCGAGTATTTTATTTTATATTTTTGGCCTCAACTTGTAAATGATGGCTTTGTTATTTTTTCCATCTTTCTCTCTGCCTAAAAAAAAAACGAAAATGAATTTATTCTTGTGTAAAGTGCTAATGTAAAGTTCTCCAATACTTTCAAATCGAGTTAGCGGTGTTAAAAAACTGCAAAAAAGAAGAAAAAAAGAAAGATCAAACCGAGCGAAAGGAAACATGAGCAGAAACAAGAAGTAACACCACCCATCTACTGATGCATATACAAAGATGGCAGTCGAATAAGCCATGTAGCTGAAAGTTCATCATGCCTACTGGTTCCATGAACGATCCTGAAGAAGATCACTGCATCCGAGTCTAGTGATGGCTCAGGAGATCCCCTGCAAAGTAGCTGCTCCCAGGGACATTTTAAGGATTTTGGGGGCCTTGGCCAAACGGATTTTGAGGGCCCCTGTTCGGAACAGCTCTGAATTTGTGATCCAATTTAAACTCTTTCATTCCCTCTTTTACCAGTTTACTGACAGTGCACAGGCGCACTCGTCCAGATTCTAAGTGTGTTTACATCTAATATTTAGGAATAGTGACATGTGTTTTCAATATTGTAAGAAAGCAGCAGCTCACTAATGTTACTGCAAATAATCTCTGTGACACCCTCCCACTTCTCATATGTGAGGTCTTGTTGTGACCTAAAAAAAACTTTTTTTTATGGATGTTGCATGAAACATAAACACAACATTTCTCTGCAAAATGTCTATAATAGACTCTCGCACACCACCCACATTAAAATAAATTAAAGGGAAACAGTATTGAAAACAATCTATCTAAGAATTATTAAAGGTCATCAGGGCAAGACTCTCTGCAGAACAGAGCTCGCTGTATCAGGGGGGCCCTTGAAAGGCTGGGGCCCTGGGCCAGAGCCCACTCTTCCGATGCATAAGGAAATCTCTATCTGCTCACCTTGGGCCAAAATTAGAAGCTGGACACTTCCTTCCTATCTGTACTGAAGGAGGAGTGGTACGGTGGAGAAGGCTGCGGGGCTTAGGGCAACTGCGACTTTTGTGTTCTCGAGCCGGGTCCCAGGTCTAAAAGTAGCTGATGGGTGTGGTTAGGAGACCGCGCTGAGAAGAGTGGTATTGCAGATTCCTACAGGTTCCATTAATAGGGGCACAGGCCCAGGAGTATGAGAGGTGCAGCCGGAGAGAGAGCTGTCACCATGGCGGTGGTACATGCACCCCAAGAATGGCTGGGGGGTGTAGAGTGGAGGCGAGGTGGCGCAGCCAGAGATGTACAGCTTCTCTTGTGCCATTGACGGAGTGGTGGAACATTGAATACCTCAGGAGGGGGTAGTTGCCCCCCAAGGACCATCTGGAGCCAAGGGAACTTCATCCTCCAACAAGCAGTGTGCCAGGAGGTGCATTTACAGAGTGGTAGAGAAAGGGGATGGGGCCTCCGGCGACTTGCTGGTCTTTTTTGAACTAAAAAAGTTTCCATTTATTCGGGGAAGGGGGCGGTGTGGCCCCCCTTCCCTGGGCCAATTTTGGCCCGGGGACCCCATCCCCCAGAGCCAGGCCTATTTTGAATAGGGAGGGAGGCAATTTTTCCCTCTCTACACGTGTGCTGAGGAAAAAGCCTCCTTTGATTGATTTAGTGCAGGAAGGTGTCCCTCCCTGAACAAAATCAATCATGCCAACAACACAGGCACCCTCTCATCATGGTGCAAGGGTGCCTGCATTGGCGCTTGGCTGCAGTTTGTGCACCAGCGCTCGCAGAAAGGGCAGGAATGCACCGTATCTTGTAGATACCGCACATTCCTGCCTTTTTCTTTTGATGTAGGGCAGCCCAGCTAGGAGGCTTGCGGCGCAGTCCTACGCCGAAATATTGTAAATATGCCCCTCAGGGTAATCATTTCTCACTGCTTTCAACAGATGGATGGATGGAGTTTGAATCCTGGCCTTTTCTTACTTAATAGGTTGGTAAATAGAGCAGCATTACATTGGACAATGATAGCACTTGTTACTTACAGTATGTTACAACTATTGTATGAAGTGATACCTCTACAAACTAGGGTGCAAGATAAGATATACTTACTGGACCGGGTAAAAATCTCACCCTGCTGTGTTGGTATTTACCAGCTCTGGTACACAGCCAAACCTCATCTGGTTACTAGGCATCACATTGGCATCAAGTATATGAGATACTGATTTTGCGTCCTTGTATTGTCCATCTGTAAACAGAGAATTATATTGGTTACCTTTAACTTCATGTTTAGATACTGCTGTTCATAATTTTACTAATTGTATTTCGGCAGACTTGAAACCGCCACAAGAGGTTTATTTCTCTGCTTATTTCTGTGCAATTGTTTATCAATATTATTGTTATTTGTTTTTTATATTGTTCCTTTTAATTTTTCTTATTATATCACATGAACTTTTACACATTGGTCTTCTATATGTCCCTCCCCTTTGTCTTCCCCTCTTCCCTTTTTACCTCGAATTCTTCAGGAAACGTTAAATAGCTTCTCTTCTTATGTAAAATGTTTGTGTTTCCTAAAACTTATGTTTGAATTATTTTTAATAGCCATTTTTGTACTATTGTTATTTCTCAATAAAGCAGATTTACCTTAAAAAAAAAAAGGTACTGATATTAAAAAAAACTAATTTTGGATTCGAATTCCACAGTTTCGGGAGTGCACAGCTATGCAATTGCATCTACATTGTATTTTAAAAGCACCTTGTATAAACCAGGGATTTCCAAAGTAGATGCATGAGGGTCAGATTCATGCCAGATTTTCAGGATATCCACATTGAATAAATTCAAATAAAAATAATCTAAATGGAACTCATTTACATATATAGTTAGTGGCCATCTTGAAAATCTCCCTTGGATCCAACCCTCCTGGGCCTACGTTGGTCTAAGCCCATTGGTATTTATTTAAATATTTGACAGTTTTCTACAGTGCATACTAATCTACAAGGGATGCCAGAATACTGTGTATGTCCAGGTGACAGAGAAGGGAGAGACTATACGTATACACAAAGTTGTTATTCAGGCAGAATTCTGAAATATGTTTGCACTATTCAATCTGTAAATGTAATGTGTTTATGAAGAATATTATGGAAAGGAGAGGAGAAAGAAGACCCTGTAGAGATATAAACCAACATTGGTGTTTTGCAAACTGTACCAAACAGGGGTCAAGTGGGAAAACAGAAGCAGAACCGCTCTAAGGAATGTGTACATAAAATAGAGTGTATAGAGGGGTTTGAAAAAACATCATGCAAGTGTGGAAGCAACATTAGGGCTGCAACAGGATGATCATTTTAGTTAATATAATATCTAAGTGTAGACACATAAGTGTCTACATCTTGATTGGTAGTTGCCTCTAAAACTTCATTTGTGTTAATCTCAACTAGTCCCAATGTAAACAAAAACGTTGTTCCACATATGTCTGAAATTATATTTATACTGATTTCTTCTAAGGTTTTTCTCCAAATATCATTTACATCATTGCTCATATGTGATTGTAGCATTCTCTTGCAAAAGAATGCGTGATAAGATACAAAACATTTGGTTGCAATTTCGATGCTTGAAATTTGTAGTTAGGGCTGTCTTGTTAAGTTTAATTGGAATCCAATGACAGTTGTGCAGTGTATATTTGAGACACCTCCCCGCTATCCGTCTACTTGGGATATTTGGGATTTTATTTATTTTGGATTTTTATAGCACTACTCACGTTTCAATCCCTTTTTCTTCTGAGCAAATGTTTGAACCTGCTCGTCTTAATGATTTGTGTTTCATAATATGTCTACTTTTGATATGTAAATGCATATTTTCTACATGGCCTGTGTAGGTGAGCCCAAAGAGGAATGTTATATTCCACAAAATAGTGCTCTAAACTAGCTTTTTTCAAAGCAAGAATGTTTTGTATGGCTTAACCACAACAAGTGAATAATGAAAAATATGAACCATCAATCAACTATAGCTTAATGCCTGAACAACTACTTTCTGGACAAATGACAAAATAAATACATTTGGGTTTTACTAGTTCGTATTGTTTCAAAGGACTGAAAAAAGCAAGAACAACATATTTATAAACATCAAGAGCACTGCACAAGGTGAATGGTGACAGTGCAGTGCTGGAGTGATGAAAACCATTTTGACTTTGCCAGATAGGATACTCTAGCACAAAGGTGGTGAGTGTCCAGTGTGCTTTATTTCAAGTGCATTGTAGCCTATGACACAGGTAATGCAGTGGACGGGCTATCCATCACATTGTATTGCAGTATCCCATCTGCCAAACTCTAAATAAGGCCCATAGTGAGTACATGAGTGAGTATATGAGTTATAAAAATATAAACCAATGGATTTGATGATTAATGAGCTCTGACTGAATGGCTGAATATGAGGAACAAGTTCAAGACATGCTAGTGGTCACAATGGTATATTTGAATTGCTACAGTGACGTTTCAACCACTATCAATGATTTAACTGGGGGCTACCTCAGTACATTGTCTACAGACAATTGCAATTAGTTACCTTGTTGAAGAAAGGATATGGGGTGATTGTCAAACAATCTAAAAAAGTGAATTTGCTGCCATAGTGAAATTATACATATTTAAAAATTATGGAATTTCTAACTGAAACCTGTCTTAAATAGGTATGGCAGATTAATCAGCGTGCAAAAACACATACCCAAAGGACAAATGTAATTAAGGGCTATCTCAGTCACACAATAAACAATGTGTGGCGGGGTCGTAATAATAGGTCGGGGGCCAGGTCTACTTAAATATGGTTTTATTTTCCCAAAGACACGTTTGTGTCGACTTGTTAGTCTTTCTGTCGCAAACGTGGAGGGGTCCGTCGTGCTTGAGGCTCCCCGACTCCTTGGTGCGGGATTCGTCTCCTCTACGCAGGGTCTGGTCGGGTGTCTCCGCGTGTCCGTCCGTTTTAATGGGTCATGGAAGGGAAGAAGAGAAGTATGTGTCAGGAGGCTCTCTAGTGTAAATGACCATACAGTGGGGCCGGGGAGTGAAGGAGGCACCACACACTCTTGTGCACGTTTCTTTTCTTATGGATGTGACCAGTGCTCGGGGGTGAGGGAACAAGCGGTGCGTGAGGATTCTTTAAAGGGGTTGTAGGGTTCCCGCTTACGTAGTCGGGCTGTCCCTCCTCCCCACCCACCCCGAGAACTTGTCTCGTACCTGTGTAAGCCACGCTCCTCCTGGAGCGTGGCTCGGCGATATGTGGGGACATTGGCCTCCTGGCTCAGCTCGGGCTCCTGGTGCTCTCGTCCCTCTGTCCCTTCCGTCTTCCTCTGGTACTCCTCTCTGGCTCACGATAAACGATCCTCCTCCCGGCTCTCCTTTCTCCTCTCCGGTGTCGCCGCACACCCACTTCCTGGGTTCTCCAGAACTTATGGTCGGGAACGTGATGCCGTCTGCCGGGGCGGAGTCTCGTCATAGTGGATGTTCCAGTTAAAGGGACCGGCATCGTTTTCCACCTCTCCCGGTGTCAATAAAGTTTCACGATGTGTCCTCCAGTCGTCCTGCTGAGAGGAGATAAGAGCGGTAGGTAGAGGCACTGCAGACCACCACTCTAAATCGGGCTCATGTCTCTTGCTCTGCGAGCCCGCCCCGTCACACAATGTTATGAAATGCAGATATTCAGATGATCTCATATTTGCATTCAGTGTTGACCCTTGTATCATCTTCCAATCTGGAGTTAGAGTAAAAACACAATTTACATAAAGGGCAAATATTTGAAAAAACTTTACACATTCATAACTTTACTCAAAGACAAATGATGCAATTCCTCTTGGTGTGCAATTGAATCCTAGAAAATGTAGCTTGGGATCCATCTACCATAGTTCTACTTGTGCATAGAAGACAAGGTGAGTCATACAACAGTCTTCTTTACACAGCCTATACATATGCACACACATGCACATTTGTCACGTGCAAAAGACTGAATGCCCTTTAATCATACTCTGCATAGCAGCTTGCCTTATTTAAAAAAGATGGGCACCGAAGGTTGCAACGCAAAATCAGTTTCCATAGAGCATTACAGCTGGTGGGATTCCATTAAAGGATCCCACTGCCCACCAGAGGCCCAAAAATCAGATGTTTGAAAGTGGATTTTCATTTCCTCATAACATGTATTAAATGAGCACATAGTAAACAATGATTATTTTAAATTTAAAAAGTGTGAGTGTCCCATCTCAGGGTGTAGGTGGGTATGAGGATCCTGGTGTGACTAATCAATTTACACTTTGCAGTAGACTCTCTGATGGGTGTCATGTTCCTAACCTCTCCCATATCTCTAGCCCAAAATAGGGGGTTGTAAATTACCTGTCTGTTGATCTTTTTTCTGCAAAGACAAAAGCTATGTACTTTCTACTGGAGGCTAGCCATGCTTCATCAGGTGCACCTCTTAAAGAAATCAGGAGAAACCAGGAGTGTACATCATGATCACTGTCAATATTCACTTACCCGTGCTCCTGGTTAAGAGTGGCGGGATGCTGTTCCTGTCAACCTATAAACAGAGGAGCAGGAAAAAGCACACCTTGCCTTATTTCCTGACACACACAAACAAAATCATGTTAACTAATTTTTACCTGTAATCATAAATCCAAGCTATGCATGAGAATACCGTAAAAAAGCACAAAGCGGCAACTAGGGATATATGGTCATGCTGGACCGGGACAAAGTCAAAAGTTCAGGCCAACTGTGACGGAGCGCGGGCCGGCTGTAGGGACCAGGGTTGGCCCGCTGAACAAAAGTACCTTAATCCTGGATGCGTTGACGTCGAGGTTGTGTGATGCAGTTGAGGCAATGCATCAGTGGTGATCCATGCAGTGGTGGCGCCAATGTGCGGGTCCTGATCCATGCAGCAGTGGCAATACACAGGCTCCGATGAGCGGGGAGCTGAGACGCGGAGGTTAGGCGTCATCATTGAGGCCTGCTTCAACAGGGATGAGAGGACGTTGTACTGGAAGAGAGTCACACAGTGGTGGTTCTGGGGGGCGACATGTCGGGTCTGGTCTACTGAGGAGCAGCAATTCATCAGTGCTGATCAATGCAGCAGAGGCAATGTGCTGGTTTTGATCCACGCAGCAGATGAGATGCGTTGGTTCTGATCTGTGCAGCAGATGTGATGCATCAGTTCTGATCTGCGAAGCAGTGGCAATGCATCAGTTCATCAGAGGATTCATTGGTTCTGCTGGAGCAAGCACCTAAGGTCCATTTCTAAGGGTCCATGACTGGGGTGGCACCACTCTGCAGGATAGACTCACACATGGCAGAGTTCAGGTGCAAATGCAAGATGGTTGGAAGTCTTTTACATCCCTGAAACTTCAGAGCAGGCGGCACACCAACTGACCCAGGAGTCACTCTGGGTTCTGGGGTGAAGTGATGCAGGTCCAGTCCTTCTTTCCCAGGTAAGGAGGGTAGCAGGCAGTAAGTCAGTACAGATGGGCAGCAGTTCTACCAGCGCAGCAGTCCAGCAGAGTGGCAGTCCTTCAGCAGCACAGCAGTGCTTCTTCCTGGCAGGGTATCCACAGGTCTAGAAGTGTGCTGAAGTGGTGAGGTCTGAGATCCAATTCTTATACCCAGTGGTGCCTCTGAAGTGGGGGAGACTTCAAAAGATGGGCCTTTGAAGTGCACAGAGGCCCTCCCTTCCTGCCCTGGCTCCAGACTCACTACAGGGAGGCATGCCGTAATTTGTGTGACAACGGGACACAGTCTATTCAGGTGTGATGGAGGATGTGCCCAGCTCCTCCCTCCAATTTTGCCAGGAAGGCCCATCAAGTCACACCTAAGCTCCCATTTTGTGTGGCTGTCTAGGGCGAATAGACAAAGCCCAGCTGTTGCAAACCCCAGATATGTGATCAGAGACAGGTTGCAGGCACACTAGGCTAAAAGCAGAAAAATGCCAGCTTTCTAAAAGTAAGTATAGCTTAGGGCACTCGTCTCGCGCCCCATCTGTCGCACTGCGTTGTAGGGATCAATTTCCCATCAGTAATCCATATTTTCCTGTTTAAACCATTTATGTCATTAGAAACCCATTATAATCCAAGTCTTCTTTGCAACTCGCGTCCGAGCTTAATAAATCACTGCAGAGACAGCGTCATGCCACCTTTTAAATTTAATTTCCAATCTTCAAATGAATACTGCGTGCCCATCCAGGCTTTTCACAGCAACCAGTATATCCAAAAAGTGGAACGTGCAACAGAGTAGGCTCATCACATCTTGCCCAATGCATTTCGAGTCTAATACGACTCTTCGTCAGGGGTCACTGCAATGAATCAAAAAACAACTGAGCTGGCTGTTCACAATTGACTTAACCTAATACCTGACATAATAACACACAAGATTACCCTCAAACCCTTACATCTCACAAGCCCACCCGTAAGAAACTGTGAATAAATTAATCATACCTATCCCAATACTGAACCCCCTACCTCCCCCCTCATCATGCACTTGTGTGCACATTCATCAAAAACCCGCGTGAAGCCAAAGATACCCAGAAACTACAATATCCGTGGCAATCCTTCCCCTCTCTAAACTGATACTCCCCGTGTAGCAACAACCTTCAACCAAACCGAATCCCATCGTGCCCCACGTACAACGAATCAGAGTAAATTACCATATTTAAGCCGCTGCCGGCAGCCTAACCTCCTCCTTCACCTCTTTCGGTAACGTAGATGATGATACATTCGCTCTGCCATTCATTCCCCTGTTTTAAACCAGCATCACGCCTCCATGTAGCCAATCATTCTTAATCATCACACCCCCATGATAACATCCCACAGCTGAGCCTCGATGATCCTCACAGCAACAAAAAACATCAACTCCCACAATGCACTCAACCAAATCAGTCCGTGATTAAACTAAACGAAACCCCAAGTGAAAAAGCCCTTGCAAATTAAACCCATGCAAATTAAACCCGCAACCCTCTATGTGCACCCACCCCACTGCAACTACAATCTGTAACAAAGCCCCCATTCCCTAACTCTCCCCACCCTGCTCCTGTTTTGAATTGTCATGTTATGTTTTATTTATTACAATTTGTTTTCTCTTTTTGAACATTTATTTATGTCTATTCAGCATTGTGTTCTGTTCAATTGTATTATATGTTGTATATAATGTTATTTTTTTTGTAATGCAGACGAAGAGATTGAGATAAAATAAACACATCTTTGATAAAAACAAGCACATAAAATACAATGCTAGATAAATTCTTGAACACACTGGATTAAAGTGGATGTTGTGTTATGAAATTTGATGTGTATTGATGGCAATGTGGGGCTCAGAAACTTTGTATTATATTGTACTGATCCCTCCCCAGATGACTTGGCCTTATAGGATCATACCCCTTCTATGTGGTCTTGTGCCCTGCTAGGCACTGCTTTAAGCGTGACAGGTCTGTGTATGTCTTCTGATGACGCTTTACATTCCTGGGATGGGCAGGGCTGGGCACAAAGCTGTGGTGCTCGCACAGCATAAGACAGCGAATGTGTAAGGCAGTGACTGACAGGCACATTATGTACGTTCACACCGGATGGCTCTTGCCAGTGGATAGTGTTTCAAATTCTTTATAGCTGTTCATTGCTCAAATCCAGTGTGCAGCCAACCGCTAAAATAGCTCAGTGAGCTAAGCACTCAATTCTGCCATTATGCAGTCTGTCTACAAATCTAAGCTTTTCCCGGAAGGGGATGACCAAGCATTTCATCCTTCAGACTGAAGCCACATCAAATGAAGGCCACAGCTGGTCAGGCCTAGTGCAGGGATCAACATTAAGTGCAGCGCGATTTGGGCATCCTAACACGGCTGTGAAGGAAGAGGGGCAGGGTTTCACAAACAACCAATCACTCTGAAAAAAAATAAAGCGCGCTCTAAAAGAAAGGAAAGAGTACCAGAGAATAGAAAGAGGGGAGAGCCCAAAAGTGACCAATTCGGCGATAAGTTGAACAGAAATGAGACATCGACCCCCAGGCGCACCGGTAAACTCCACTATGCGGCGGCTGCAGAGTTTTTGCTGAACTCCGCGCTCCAAGCAGAGCACGGAGTTGCAAAACTCCATGGACTCTGACAGCAGAGCAAAGTTCACCGCCCACCCGTAAATTAAATATGCCAATTAGGTATATGCCAATCAAACCATCTTTAGGGGAATGAGCACAATCACTTTAGCACTGGTTAGCAGTGGTAAAGTGCCCAGAGTTCTAAGGCCAACAAGAAAGAATTCAGCAAAAAGTAGGAGGAGGAAGGCAAAAAGTTTTGAGGTGACCCTGCAGAAATGACCATTTTAATACAGTCATCATTTTGATGAAAGCGAAAGTATATAAAAGACAATAAAAACAGCAACACACAAATAAAACATGAACGAGTGGTGCAGTTAAACATTTAGCACAATTGTAAAATAATATTATATGTGGACGAAGCACTTGTATTTCTCTGAAAGCCCTCTGAATCCCTATCAGCACTTATGGCAGAATTAGATGCATTTGCAGTAATTATGGGCCTCAGGATAAATTGGGGTAAATCCTGATTGTTCCCGCTTGAGTACGGAAGCAGTGCATGCTACACTGCTGTTTACCAGATTGAATGGAGAAAAGTAACTTTTAAGTACTTGGGTTTCAGTGAGGAGGATTTGATTCAGGGCAACCTGGCCAGAGTGCTAACATCATTGGGACAGTCTGTAGCTTTCTGGGGCACCCTCCCATTATTTCCAATGGGAAGAGTAGTTGTAGCAAAGATGTTGGTATTGCTGAGGCTGCTGCATGTTTTGGAATACTCTTAACTGCACTTTGCTAATTTTTTGGACTTGAAAGAGTGAGAAGTGGTCAGGATTGAGAGGATCATAGAGTGGAATTCAGAGGCCGCTAGAGCACAAAAAGGGGACCTATTCACAAAGTTAAATTCTCATGTGAGCAAATCTACTTGTATAAATTTAGTCTTACGCTTTAGCGTAAATTTACTATTTTGCCTATTCACCATTTCCAACTGTAAATTTCTTACAAAGTGTAGACTTACATGTCTCCACTCCCTGAAACAAGAGGTTAGATCCAAATTTGTAAGTGTACAGTTAATACTACTAACTTTCACATGTAGGCGGAGATCCACACTACCTTGATGGAGATCTCCGCCACTGTGGTGGAGATCTCTCTATGGTAAGGTGTAAGGAACTTTTAAAAAGAATAGTATTTTTATGTTAAACATCAATGTAGCCTGAAGGCGGTGACGGATATGATGTAAAGCAGAAGATCGTCGACAGAGAAGGGGTCTGGCTCCAGGAGGGGATCTGATGGGTCGGACTCGGACTCGTCCCGTACTAGTAGTCTTAAATTACCGGTGGTGACCCCAAACACTGCAGATGAGATTATTTAGTAGGCTGGCAGGGGCCCCTCCCCTCTCCTCCTGCTGTCTCTCCCGTTTTTCGCTTTGTGGGGTCGGGGCCCGGGAGGGGTCGGGGGGCTGGCTGGGTGGGCCCCTGGGTCCGAGCTATTTCGGCCTTCCAGGGCTGAGGCGCTGAGGGGGAATCTCCTTATTGTATACCGATTGCCTGTGAGGTCTGCCACGCTCCCCTTTAGGTCCTTACATTATTGGTGTGGGACCTTTACTTGCTGATGCAGTCCTATCTGCTGTTTGGGCGGATGGCCGTTGCCAGACCGTTCTGGGGTCGGGGATTTATCCTATGGGGATGTTTTGTTGTTAGTTTCATGTGTTGTAAGTGCAGAGGGAGGTGGGCAACTAAGGCAGGGGGAACTACTGAGCCGCAGAGTAGTAGGGATCGACGAGGGTGGGGGAACCAATCAAGATGCCATCCACACATACGTTACTAAAGTTCATAACGTGGAACATTAGAGGGATGGGAACTATGAGTAAAAGACACAAGGGGGTCGATTCCGATCTCGGTCGGTAGGGCTCCGAATCGGATTCGGCTTTACCGGATCCGAGTCGGAGGCTTTGTTTCCGACCGATTCGTACAGTCGTCCGAGCGAGCAAGCACGATGCGAGTGAACGCGAAATCGCCGACCGACTCGTTTCCGGGTCCGAACCGCTCTGTCCGACTCGTTCGCACTCGATTCGTGGTGCTCAATGGAGACGTTTTACGACCGAGCCAGTACGATGCACGATCCGGACAGCCGGATCGAGTCGGAGTCTCCGACACGAAAAAGCTCTCGGAAGCGGACTTCGGGGGTCCGTGCCGGACCCCCCTTCACCCGTAGCCATACGAGTCAGACACAGGGGGGACCCATGGTTCCCCCCTATACATGCATGTACGGTGCAGATGGCACCAACGTGTACCCACTACAGGGTGCCCCCATGTGCGCAACGCACCCATTGAGTCAATGGGAGCCCATGTACACGTCGTGACGACCGGCTCCCATTGACTTCAATGGGAGTCTGACCGAACCGAGTCCGGCAGCATACGGCCGCATCGTACTCTGCTCGGGTCGGACTGCAGGGGTCCGGCTCGGTCAAGAAACAATCCGGATCCGGATCGGTCGGAGAGCTTTCCGACCCAGATCGGAATCGGCCCCATTGACTCAATGGGTATGTTGCGCACAAGGGGCCCCCTGTAGTGGGTACGCGTTGGTGCCATCTGCACCGTACACGCATGTATAGGGGGCCCATGGGTCCCCCTGTGTCCGACTCGTACGGCTACGGGTGAAGGGGGTCCGGCACAGACCCCTAAGTCCGCGTCCGGGAGCTTTTCGTGTCGGAGGCTCCGACTCGATCCGGCTGTCCGGATCGTGCATCGTACTGGCTCGGTCGTAAAACGTCTCCATTGCGCGCCACGAATCGAGTGCGAACGAGTCGGACGGAGCGGTTCGGACCCGGAAACGAGTCGGTCGGCGATTTCGTGTTCACTCGCATCGTACTTGCTCGCTCGGACGACTGTACGAATCGGTCGGAAACAAAGCCTCCGACTCGGATCCGGTAAAGCCGAATCCGGTTCGGAGCCCTACCGACCGAGATCGGAATCGACCCCAATGTGTATGCATACTTTTTTTTATTTACTTTTTTTTCTTTATTAACATTTTCATTAGATACAACATAATACAACTACAAAAGACTTGCCAGTTGCAGGGTCATTGATCAATGTGTATGCATACTTAAGGAGGAGGGATGTCTGTATAGCCCTCTTGCAAGAGACCCACCTGATTCATAGTGAAGTTGAAAAACTCCGCAGGAGATGGAGGGGTCGGATTTATGCCACTACCTATTCGGCGTATGCCAGAGGGGTGTTGATATGGGTAAGGCACGGGGTCCCCTTTGACCACATCAATACCAAAATCGACAGCGAGGGCAGATACGTTCTGGTGACCGGGAGATTGTCAGGGAGGGAGGTGACATTAGGGAGTGTGTAAGCGCCCAACACTGAACAGGTGATGTTCCTTGGTACCCTTTCGGCTCAAATGGCTGGCTGGCTGTGCGGGAGGTAGCTTAGTGATCGGAGGTGATTTTAACTGTGTTGCGGTCATTACAGCGGACCGCTCACACCCGCCTCTCCCGGGAGCACAGACTAATCGAGTTGCAGCAGGATTCAGGGGTTGGATAGAACAATGGGGTTTAGATGATGTTTGGAGGGTACAGCACGCTGAGGACAGGGAATACTCATATTTCTCCCCAATGCCCCAAGTGCACACTAGATTGGACACCTTTTTGAGCACACCAGACTTTAGTGTATCAGTAAAGTATACAGAATATCTGGGACGGACCCTGTCAGACCACAGTCCTTTATTAATGACATATCAACCACTAGGGAGACGTCCCCCGATTCCATTGTGGAGATTGAATCCCTTGGTGTTGGAAGACGCGCCCTTCCGTGAGTCATTGGGGACCCTTATTGATACCTTTTTCCCGATAAATGCCAATTCAACATCCTCCATGTTGGTGGAATGGGAGGCATTTAAGGTGGTGGTAAGGGGCATTGCTTGGGCCAGTCGATTGGTGCACAGCGGGAAATTAGGCAGGAGCTCTTGGACCTGGAGTCCAAGATCCGTCAGTTGGACAATATGCAGGGGAGGGATGATACCTCAGCGGTGCAACACAAAGAAACCCAGGCGTGTTATAATGATACACTAGAGAGGTTGAGATGCCACAGTCATACGGAGTACCTAGACAAAATGCAGAGGGAGGAGGGGAAGGCTGGCCGCTTGTTGGCATGGTTGATCAGACCAGAGAGCAGGGGGTCACCGATCACCCAAATACAGACAGACGCCGGAGAACGGATGTATGACCCAGATGCTATCAATGACCTGTTCTGTAGGTACTATGAATGGCTGTTAGCCCCACCTGCACTGGCTTCCCGCGCTAGCATTAGAGACTTACTGGAAGCCTTACCGCTCCGGACGTTGGAGGAACAAGAGCAAGAGGAATTAGGAGGACCAGTGACCCTGCGAGAAGTCAGAGTTGCGATAGCAGAAATGGCAATTGGGAAAACACCGGGGCCGGACGACCTCACGGCAGAATTTTACGCCCGATACGTGGACCAATTGGCGCCACGTTTAGTGACCATGTATCCAGAATCCCTCCATCTCAGGGGGCTCCCTGAATCTACCCAGAGTGCATTGGTGATCCCTCTCCCCAAGACTAAGGAGACCGGAGCACCAGTCACAGAGTACAGACCTTTATCCATGCTCAATTTGGACTTTAAGATCCTTATCAAAATACTGGCACTCAGGCTGCTTCCGCATATGCAATCCATTATACACGCGGTCCAAAATGGATTTATCCCCTCCCGTAACACCTCATATAATTTGCGCAGGCTGTTCTCTGTACTCCTCCACGAAGAGAGGAACTCCGCGCCTGCAGCAGCGGTACTCTCGGTCGACCTATAGAGAGCCTTTGATATGGTCGGCTGGGACTACCTTTTTGAGGTGATGATACGGCTGGGCTTAGGAGAAGGATGGGTGAAATGGGTACAACTTCTTTACTCATCCCCGACGGCAAGGGTTCGGACGGGAAAAACAGTGTCCTCCCAGTACTCCATACTGCGCGGAACCCGACGAGGGTGCCCCCTCTCGCCTTTATTATTTGCTCTAGCGATTAAACCCCTGGCGGAACTGTTTCGAGAGGGTGGGGAGGACATGGGACTTAGACTAGATGGACGGCTACACACCATCTCCCTATATGCCGACGATCTGCTGGTGTACCTGAAGTCTGACATGCCAGGTACCATAGCGGCTCTTACACTCTTGGAGCGCTTTGAATCCCTATCAGGCTTGAGGGTTAATAAGAAGAAAACCTACCTCTTCCCATTGGTGGGACCGACGCCTAGACCAGAGAGGCTCCCGGCAAGCATTAACTGGGCCCCACATTCATTTAAATACCTTGGTATACAAGTCTTTCACACCGCGGAAGACCTGAAAGAAGGGAACTTGGGCAAAGCCATGCAGTCACTCCGAAGCGGTGTGTCTTTCTGGGGCACTTTGCAGCTTCCCATCCTCGCCCGGGTTTCGTTGACTAAAATGGTAATACTGCCCCGGTTATTGTATTTTTTTGTGAATCTGCCAGTCCTGATGCCTCGTGGATGGTTTCGACATCTGAACTCTCTAATACGGGATCTGATATGGGGAAGTGGGAGGCGTAGAGTGTCTCTGAGGATACTACAGCGCCCAATGATGGAAGGCGGCTTAGGAGTTCCAGACTTTGAATTATACATGCTAGCAGCCCAGCTGCAATGGTTAGCACAATGGGTAGAGGGGGTGAATGCGGAAGGAACTTGGCTAATGGACCCTAATGATACTCCTGACTTACTACTAGCCAAATTACTGAGGCCAATGACTGTCACTCCCTACAGGTCAGCGCTACAGCTTGCAGCCTTCCAGACTTGGAAGCGATGCATGCGCAGACTAGGGGGGTCCCCATGGTACACCCCCTCGCTGCCATTGGTTGGGCTCCCTCATGGGGATGCGGTAACGATGTTCACGATGGAGCAAATGGCATCAAGGACGGAGGCAGGTCTAGATTCGGTGGGTGACTGCTACCAAGATGGCTCACTACTTCCGTTCGCTGACTTGATGGATAGCAACGGTCTTCCCTCAGGACAGTTTTTACGATATGAGGCCTTGGTCCGTACGTTTGATCGGTTGTGGGGCAAGGGAAGGGAGGAGCCAGCGACTCACCCGGTGCTGCATGCATTGCTCACGCTGGGTACGGCAAGGCACCAAGTGAAGTGGCACCATGAGGCGTTGGTCTCCGCGTCCACTACACCATTGGGGGAACTCCGTGCGAGATGGGAGAGGGTGATAGATAGAGAGCTTATGGAGGCGGAGTGGAGTAGGGTTCTTCGTTCACCCAAGAAGATATCACGAAATACTAGACTCAAATACACTCAGTTCAACTACATACACATGGTCTATATGACACCCCATCGGCTTAATGCAATGTATGGTGGGGAAGTGAGGAATTGCCCGAGATGTGCCCATGCGGATGCAGACTTTATACATATGACATGGAGCTGCGGTATCATACATATATACTGGGTGGAGATTTTAGCCAAGATTAAAGACGCACTGGGGAGGGAGCTGGCCCCCACGATAGAGACCTGCTTACTGGGGCTTTTCCCGCGACCGATTAAACGAAAGGTGGGGAATAAACTGATCAAATTGGCCTTGGGATTGGCAAAGCGACGGATAGCATTAGAATGGAAGTCCTCATTTGGGCCAAGGATATCCAGCTGGAACCGGGACGTTATTAGCTGGGCCGGAGCAGAGGGCAGAGCCTTGAGTTGGGAGGAATCGAAGGGCATAAGGAGACAGCCCATAGCAGATCTATGGAGGGAAGCCCTGGCTGCTTGGGAGAATCCAGAGCCAGAACAGGAAACGGGGGGAGAGACAGGGAGAGATAATGGGTAGCTCACTCTATGTCAAGGTGGACGGACACTCTTAGGTCGGGACTGGTGTGGGCAGGTAGACGGTAGCACAAGGAATATTGACATCTCTAAACGGGGACAGAGCCATACACTCGGACTGGGTCGGTAGCGGACAGTAAGGAAACCTCCCCTAGGATGATGCGTAACAGTTGGCACCCAAAACTTCAAAGGCTAAGAATGGTGGTATATCCCTAGAGTTTGGTACCCTGCACCCCCCCTCCCCCCCTGCACGATGTTGGGTTATTTGTTTAAATTTTAAACTCTGAAGTCTGATTTGATGAGGACAGTACTGAACCCTGGTCTGGGGCTGGAGCACGGACAATGGGATGGGACCGAAAAATAGCAGTAGGCATTGCCCGGGGGAAAAATGGACATAAAACATTCTTGTATGGTAGATACGATCTAGAAAGAGTACAGATAAATCTGGAGAAAAGAGAAGTGGTTGCTAGATGGGTTATCAGGCTGAAATGTGTATGGAAATGCCTACAGAATTTTGCTGATTAAGCAATGTAAAGTGAATACCTGAGAAAAATGTGTATACAAATGCCTCAAATTACAAATGCAAATAAAAATATGTTTAAAAAAAAAAAACATCAATGTAGATAATAGTGTGTGCATTTATTTTAAATGTGGAACAAAATAAGAAACGAAACAGTACTATTAACTTCATTTTGCTGAGGGACAGAGTGCCTTTGGTAGTACCGCACCAGCATGCCCATGTGACGGGCTGTCTGAACAAACCGTGATGCACTTTATGTTTTTTGTAAATCTTTAGACCCTTTATTCTGCTTTCTTTTAAGCCAATTTTAAAGTACTCAATGTGCTGGAAGTGCAGGGATGCATTATGCTACTTGCAGCTTTTAGGGAACCCTGATGTTTGTTTAAGAGTATAGCAGGAGTAAGTTCACAGAAAGCCATGGAGGGGTGCCCGCCCAGTTATAGTTACTTCAGATCGTCCCTTAGGTTCTTGTTACCTTTTAGAAAAAGGGGAACGCTAAGTTCATGAGGACTAGAGCCCTAGGGGTGGAGTACATCTGCAAATCTTAAATCATTTTCACATTACATCCAATGGGTTCTATTTTAAGTTCCTGCCTCCATTTTTATCTATGGGAAGATGTTGTAGTACCTATGAGTGTATGTGGTGCAATCCATGAAGAAAGCATCCATCAAAATAAAAGATATTGCCATGCTCTAATGTGCATGCAAATTTATGGCAAAAATGTTCACCTATTCCCAAATACTACAGGGGTTCTTAGTAGAAGAGTCAACAATGTACAGCAGGAGATTCACGCTGCAGTAATAATGTGGCTGTTAGAAATGGGATTTCTGGTTGGCTAGGGCATGCGCCTAAGCCAGGCAGAAACCACCACTCTAGTCAGGGCAAGGGAGTTACACACTGAAGATAACCCCTGCTCACCCCCTTGGTAGCTTGGCACGAGCAGTCAGGCTTATCCCAGAGGTAATGTGTAAAGCGTTAGCACAACATACACACACAACAGCGACACACTAGGCACACCACAAAAGAAACTCCACACAAGGTTATGTAAAAATAGCCTTTGTATTATTCATAAAACACATTAGAACGCAATCACATATATACACTGTGCCACCTGGCACTAGGTAATACTTTACAGGGGATTATATACACTTACAGGGCCAATCAGGCCACTGTCAGAACCATCACCACCCACAGGTAGTGAAACTAGCCAATAACTACTAGTAACAGTGCTCTTAGCAAGAATGCATTAGGCATGAACACCATAGCATGTTATGTAACACACAATCAACGGTAGTGCAGTATATCACCACAACCCATCCTGCCCACCATAGCCTAAGCACATTATGCAGGCATAATAATCACATTAGGACCACCTTAGGCCTATACCTCATCAGCAGGGCACGGTACATTAGGTAAATACATCACTAGCAGGGCACCTTCCTTCAGCAACATCATACCCAGCAGTGTGCCTTAGTAAACATCATTGGAGGGCACCTAGCATATCATATTAGATAAACCTTATTAGCAATGGTGCAGTGCATCACTATCACTGCGTACATGGGTACTCCACATAACACGCTATGCAAATACATCGGGGCGCCAAAGCACCATCATTACACAATTCCCTCATGCCCACCTCGGGCATATAGGCGGACGTCCGGCAGTCTCACGTGGTCCTCGGGGGCCCCTTCCGGGGCTTGCCCCGCAATGTCACCAAAGATCAAATTGACCCCGATACCTCCGAAACGCGCAGCTGCCCGTGACCATGCGGCGCAGCTGCACTTAAGGGAGCAATTGGAGGAATAACCTCGGTGCTCCCTATGCACCCTCGTGAGGTTTGCTAATGGCCCCGGTACCTCAGAGACACGCAGCTGCCCACGATCATGCGGCGCAGCTGCACTTAAGGTAGAAAATGGAGGAATAACCTCGGTGCTCCCTATGCACCCTCGTGAGGTTTGCTCATGGCCCCGGGGGCCAGAAAATGACAGCGCGGCCCAGGACCAGGGAAATTCCGGTCCCCAAGGCACTCACCCACGGTCAAGGCCGTCTCAGCGGCCGGCACGGCTCCGGCTAAGTTTCGCCCCCTACTACTCCTCTTCGCGTCGGGGACACTCAGGGTTCGGAACTTGCTATAGCTCCAGTCGTCTTCATCTCCAGAGGCTGTGGACCGGCTTCCAGCCCCACCTCCAACAGTTTCAGCAGACCCATAGGGCTCTCCTCCTCCTTACGGGGAGCCCAGCTCAGTCAGGCAGCAGCCGCCTGGCTTCCGGTCCCATCTCCGTATCCCGTCCTGGCGGCTCACTTCCTCTGCCACACAATACGGAGCGAAGCCTCTGCAACTTCTTGGTTTGGGGACAGCTGCCCCATGCCCACAGCACGGCCACACGCTGCTCACAGCACAGTTCAAGGGGAAGAGCAGGCGATCTCACGGCGCGAACGCAACTGTGCCCGCCGCATCTAGGAATGTTGAGCCCACTTCTCGGGCTCCTAGAACAGCATTGGCCAGCCCCCTCCTCGCTGCTGGGAAAATAAGTGGTCAAAAACGGCTCCTGCGGCGACGGGATGCACCGCGCTCACCACACTCTACTTGTAGGGGACAGCAGGGCACCTCCAGCACGCTGATGGTTTGCCAGGGAAATTTAAGCACTCACAACATGCCCAGCCCCCTAAGTCCCGCAGGGCAAAGCTGGGCCCAGGCAGGCCAGCTCACAGAGCCCTCCAGCAGGGGCGGTTCCTCCTGGCGCCCAGCAGTCCTTCAGTTCCAAGCAGGTTCAACACTTCATGGGCTCACAGCCCCAGTACTTATACCATGTCAGTCTTTGTTCTCCCCCTGGCACAGGGCTCGGTGCCTGGTCCAAACCAGTTCTGGGGGGCACTTAGGAGCATCCTTTCAGTCCTTCAGTGCACCAAACACCCTCATTGTTAGTGTAGGCTCTGGCCCCAGACACACCACAGGGGGGTGGAGCCAGCATTGTGGAAGGCAGGCACTGTCCTATTCAGTCCCAGGTGCTACTCCTCCCACTACTCCAAATGCAGATGGGCCTATTCAGCCTAGCGCTAACTCACCCAGCCCCTCTGGAGCCACTGCACCTCCCCAGCCCCTGTCACTCCAGAGCCAGACAGGCAATACACAACAGGCAGGCACAAAGACATATAGCACACAGAAATGCCAACTTATAAAAGTGGCATTTCTAAAATAGTGATAATAAATCTGCGCACACCATTACGCAGCAATTATTATCACTATTCCAAACATACCAAACTTGATCACGCTACTACTCTCAGATCAGGAATTACCACTGAAACACATATCAGGAAATCCCCAATTCATTCCTATGAGAGGGCAGCCTCACAGCAGTGAGAAACCAAAATGGCTGTTTATCACTACCAGGACAGGCCATACAATTAAGGCACATGTCCTACCTTTTACCTACAGTGCACCCTGCCTATAGGGCTAGCTAGGGCCTACCTTAGGGGTGACTGATATGCAGTAAAAGGGGAGTCACAGACGTGACACCCACTTTATGTGCCAAGTCACAGCGGCAGTAAACTGCGCGCGCAGGCCCTGCAATGGAGGAGGCCTGAGACAGGTTTGAAAGGCTACTTTGGTGGGTGGCACAAGCAGCGCTGCAAGCCCACCAGTAGCATTTAATTTACTGGCCCTGGGTATATGAGATACCACTTTACTGGGGACTGATAGGTAAATTAAATACGCCAAACAGGTGTAGACCAATCTTACCACGTTTTACCATAGAGAGCACATGCACTTTACACTGGACAGCAGTGATAAAGTGCCCAGAGTCCTAAAACCACCAACACCTGGTCAGAAAAAATACCAGGAGGAAGGCAAAACGTTCAGGGATGACCCTGCAAAAAGAGCCAAATTCCAACAGTGGCCAAAGGATTTGGTCAGGTTACTTCATCACTGGAATTACTCCAGACTATCCAGAGATGTTCCAGGAATCAGCCAACCCCTGGTTAGGAAAGTGAGGCTCCTAGCCACAGTAGTTTGTCTAAAGCAGAGCTTCAACGCCGAAGGCATACTAGAAGTCATGCACCTGAAACGGAAGGAGAGGTGTCGGAATCAAACACAGACAGGCCCACACCTTTCTAAACAAGGAATAGATATTAAAAGATTAAATGTTTAAACATAGATATTTCCTTTATATGGGTATGTTTTCTACAGAACTAAAAATGTTTTTTGAATGGAGCAATATACGATTTTCATTTACTGATGGTTTGTCATGTTATCTGTAAACAAACATAGAACGAATAGTTTAATATTGTGAAAAATGAGTCATAGTCATTTTTCTCAAATAACATAGAATCAGCTTACCTTAAAAATGGATTCTGCTTATGCATGCGTAACGTTCCTTTCCTTCTGCAGCCATTGTGGCATCTTGAAAACGGTTATGGTGTGGTGCTTCTTCATCATCTGAACAGGCATCCTCAGGATGTAGTGGGGGGTCCTTTTCTTGTAGCTATGTTGTGCAGCATAGCACAGGTTGCAACAATCTTACATGCTACATTGGAGAAATATTGAGGAGTATCACCACTTTTATGCAGACATCTGAATCTGGATTTCAGGAGTCCAAAAGCACACTCTATTACTGCCCTTGAATGTCTATGAGCAAAGTTATATCTCTTCTTGCTAGCTGTTTCTGCATTGAGCTGTGGTATGATAATCCAGGGGCATATTGCGTGTGGACTGTCACCTACAAGAGAAATAAGGTTATTAAAAAGTAGTCTAAATGTTTTAAATTAAGTTCTCATAAATAAATTCATATGATGATACCCATAGGTAGGCATCTCCAAAGTCACCTCCTGAAAGATTGTTGTACAGGCCTCAGTGCCTGGAAATGTATGAGTCATGGCTATTCCCTGTAAATTTGCCAACAAGATCTGTAATTAAGGAGCATGAATTGCCTACTATCTTGATATTTAAGGAATGCTGACTTTTCTGATCCCTGTAAAGGTATTCTGTCGCACTTGATGGACATAATAAAACAAGTGTACTATCCATACAGCCTGTAACCTGTGGGAAATATGCCACTCCAGTTGTCGAGGAGTGTTTGGAAAAGCAATGTGTTTTTATATTAAGTAACAATGCATCTAGGAAACTGTTAATAATCCTAGAAAGAGAGCTCTGTGAAACCCCTCCTACTGTGGCTGCTACATCCTGATAACTTCCTGACACCATAAGGTGAATAACCTGCACATGTGTGGGTATTGGCTCACTCCTGTGTGTATCCCTACCCAACAGTGGCTCTAATTCAGTGATAAGGTCCAAAATGGCAATACTGCTCAGCCGATATGTGTCATAAATTTTATCCTCAGTCTGTTGAAATAAAGTTACTCTAACTCTGAAAATTCTTACCTGTCTGTTTCTTCCTCTCTGGTTTGCAGAAAACACCCTCATGCTCCTTGCCAAAGCATTCCGAGCAGCCAGAGTGAAAGAAACACAGTTTTCACTTCCTTATTCGAATCTGTTTACCACCTACTTCCAACCGCTTGATAATTCGCAAATGCAAGATGCTTATTTTGTGACTGTTTGCAATTTGCAAATACTTTGTACTTGCAAATTAGGAGTCTCGTTTAGTTAATCATTGCATTCACAACTTGCATTCGCAAAAATAGTAAGTTTTGCTTTGTTGTTTTTGCAGTAGGTCAAACAAACCACTTTCATACAAAGGAAATACACGTTTTTTGTGTCCCTGACCTTTCCTTAAATGATTTGCGATTTACGAAATATTAATACATATGGCTCTAAATTTACCAAGGAAACTCTCAAGAGTGCACGCCAAACTGGAGGTTTTAAAAGCTGATATAGTACTTCTAGAGTTGATCCTCTCATGTATGTTTAAGTCAAAGCATTATAACATCCAGATACATGCAATGGTAATTATGAAAAAGTGGAGTAGCAATATTACATGGGAACGTGGTTGGTGCGGTGCCTTTGGCATCACTGACTAGTAAATGGGTGAGCTATATGATGACCAAATGCTGGTTGGGGAGTGGGGACAGAGATTTATATCGTAGCTTCAATATAGATTCTTCTTAATTAGGCACAAGATGAGTTCCTTTTAGGACTGTGAGATAATTATGAGGCTTTCAGGAGGGGGAAGTCATTTTGGGAGGAGAATTCAATCAAAGTGTAGACGTCTTCATAGACAGCTCTTGCAAAAGAAGGTGGTGGTCAACTGTCATATCACCTGATATTAAAGACATCCTGATAGATTTAGGTTTTATTGATATATGGCAAGCAATGCAACCTGGAGACAAAGACTTAACATTTTACTCCCACGTCCACCATACTTAATCCAAGATTGAAATGGGGCCCCATTCAACAAAACAAATGTAAAAGTAAAAATGGAGATTTACATCTCTGCCTGAACATACCTTAACTTTTTTTCATAATTCTCAAACACATCATAGAAAGCTGCACAGGTGCAGGTTTCCAGGTTAACTACTAAAAATGCCATGTGACCATTTCCAAGTGCTCCTATTACCACTGAGCGGAGAGCAACATAGCTTAGAACTCTGAACAGGGGAACAGAACCTCATATGCAAAAACATTTTTTTCTCCACAGATTTTATTTTTTCCTCATGGAGAAACTCCTTCACCCCCAACTCTGATGGTGATACAATCCCCTTGCACTCTTGGAGGAAGAGTTACCCCAGCTCATGACTGGAGTAAATCTTCAACCATCTCCAGGATGGAAAGGTGTCGAAGACAAGTTTAGGAATGGCCAAAAGCATACATGTTCATGGTGTTCCCAAACTTTCAGGGCAAATCATCCCTTCTTTCAGGCAAGTCACCACTAATCTGTACATATGAATGTTGCTGTGGGAATGACGTGGAATGACGTGGAACACACCATTCTCCTTTGCCACTGTCAATGTCTAATACATCCAAGACTGCACTGGGTGGTGACAGCGAATAGGGGGACGGGTGATATGGATATGAGAGAAGGCATACATGAGATGTCATCGGTGTGTAGTCACACAGTTCTTCTCATAAAATGGAGGTTTTCTTTGATTTTCTGCAGTTTTTCACAAGAGATGGCTTTATTTATACCAAACAGAACACAAAACTACTGTTTCTCTCTGCTCTTACCTCAAGGTAAAATGCATGCAGTTTTTTCACTTACAAGGATTCCGCATGAATGGTAACAGTTTACAAGGAATGAGACATACACAAGAGTTCATCTAGTAACTGATGCACTATGGTAAAAATTCAACATATCAATAGCAAAGTACCTTTATCTTGTTAGAGCCAAAAGTACTGAAATGCGACTGGTCTGGTTCTGATGTCCTCCATGGAATAATACAAGAGAGATTTTTGTGGAAGGCGAGAATGATAGATTCATGGCTTGGAAAATCAGCAGTAATTAAGATGGTTTCAATGTCAGCTCGCAAGCTTGTTTCTCAGTCAACTGTACAATACTGATAAACCTGTCACCCTTGGGTGATCTTCCCCCAACTTTTTGCCTGCTCGCCTCCGCTTTTTCCTGTATCTTTTTGTTGGCTGTAGAACTTTTAGCACTTTACCACCACTAACTGGCGCTAAAGCGCATTTGCTTCTCCCCTAAACATGGTGACATTGGTGGGTACCCGATTGGTATATTTAGTTTACTTGTAAGTCCCTTGTAAAGTGGTATGCCATATACCCAGGGCCTTTCATCTAAATGATACTAGTGGGCCTGCAGCACTGATTGTGCTACCCCACACAAGTAGCCTTTCAAACCTGTCTTAGGCGTGCCATTGCAAGGGCTGGGTGTCCAGTTTACTGTCACTTTGACTTGGTATTTTAAACCACTTGCCTTAAACTCCCCTTTTATTACACATAGGTCACCCCTAAGGCAGGCCCTAGGTAGCACTATGGGCATGGTGCAGTGTAAATAAAAGGTTGGACATGTACTTTTAAATTTTGCATGTTCTGGTACTGGCGAACAGCTAAATTCGTTTTTCACTACTGTGAGCCATACTCCTCTCATAGGCTAGCATTGGGAATTCCTTAAAACACTTTTAAGCTGCAATTCCTGATTAGAAAGGAGTAGCTAAATCATGTTTCATATCTTTGAAATAGTAATGACAAGCTCTCTTTATTGGTAAAGTTGGATTTGACGTTACTGTTTTAGAAATGCTACTTTTAGTGGTCATTTCTCTGCTCTTAACTTTGCTCTGTGTGCCTGTAGCCTGTCTCCAATACATGTCTGGATGCCAGCTACACTTTGTGCATTCCCTCTAGACAGCCACAAACACAGGAAGGTGAGGCTCATATGCATTCTGAGTACTCATTTGCATTCATCTGCATTCTGATGGGTCTACCTGGGCAGGGAGGAATGGGAAGGGCTGACACTTGCACTTCAATAGGTAGTATCCTGTCCCCACATAAAGCACTGGTTTACCCCCCACAGATAGCCTTGCAGACAGAACTGGGTTGAAAGGGATGTTTGTGCACTTCAGAAAGCTGCTTTGAAGTCACCGCCTACATCAAAGGCACTGTTGGGTATAAGTACAGGGGTTCAGACCCTACCAAATCAGTACACTACTGTAATTGGAAAGACCTCTCATGGAGTAAAGACTGCTGTGCTGTAAGGATTGCCATTTTGCCTTGGCTGACTGTTCTGAGAAACTGCTTCTCTGCTTTGCTGAGCTGCCCTGCTGCCTGCTGATCTCTGCCCTGCTGAGGATAAGGACTACACCCATCTCACTTGAACCCAGAGTGACTCCAAGGGCTTGCTGGCTTGCCTCCTGTTTTCTGAAGTCCCAGAGGACACAAAAGACTTCCCTGCAATCCTGCTGCTGCTGGATTCTGCTTTTTGAGGCCTACCCTTGCCTGAGGTGCCCCCACCAGTCTTGGGCCTCAGAAGTGAGTTCTGCAGCTGTTTTCTACAAAAACTGACGCATCGTCACCACTGTGCCGGTCGGAACAGACACAGCGCCCTTCGACACAGAGGCTGTTCGACAGCGGTTTTACAGCCTCCGCGGCCCTATGACAATACTCTGTGTGGCTCAACGATGACACAGTGCCTTCCTCTATATGGAGATCGACGATAACGTGGGATTCTCTTTTTGCTGCTCGATGACGACATAGCAGACTCTCGACGTCGACACTTGCTCCATCCAAGGTATTTCTTCAGCCAGACCAGTCTGGGTCCGGTAGCCGGCCTGCTCTCCATCGCACTTGGCCTGAACTTTGCACCAGTCCCTCATGACCTCAAGTAACCTTTTGACCGCTAGTGACTTCTAAGCATGTTTTTTGCATTTTTTCTTTAAAAACTCACATCTCAACTTCTACTGATTGCATTTTTGTTGTTTATGTCTTGTTTTACTTAGATAAATATTCTCTATTTTTCTAAACCTATGTGAAGTCTTTTTGTGGTGTTTTTATTGTGTTACTGTGTAGGCTTGTTGCACAAATACTTTACACATTGCGGGGCTTATTTACAAGCGCCTTGCGCCACTTTTGCGTCATTTTTAACATGGTAAAAGTGACGTACGGGTGGCGCAAGGGGCTTGTAAATAAGCCCCAGCCTCTTTAGATACGCCTGACTGCTCTGTGCCAAGCTACCAGAGGGTGAGCACAGGTTATCTTTTAGGGTATATCTAGCCTACCCTGACTAATTTTGTGGTCCCTACTTGGGCAGGATGCAAACCTCTGCCAACTAAAGACACAGGGGCATATTTACTACGAAGTAACGGAGTTCGGCGTTAGCCTTCCTGGCTTATCGCCGTACTCTGCCACTTCTGAAATGCAGGGCTGCACCATATTTACAACAATATGGTGCAGCCCTGCTTTTCCCCCTGAACTGGCGCAAAATTTAGCAGCCTAGCGCCAACGCAGACACTCTTGCACCATAGTGCAAGAGTGTCTGCATTGAGGGGAAGATTGTTTATGTGCAGGAAGGCCCCCAAAACAACTCATAGGTGAAAGGGTCTGGTTCACATTCCCAATCCGGCCACCAGAAGAAAACAAACTACCCTGACAAAGGTCAGCAGCCCAAGCTCATCAAGTGCTATGAATGCAACGAGTATGGGCACTACAAGGGGGATCCCAAATGTACAAAAAGAGCACCAGCTCCCACTGGAGAAAATAACCCAGGGGTGGATAGTGTAGTGCTGGGGGAGCAGTTTGTCCCAGTAAATTGGGGGGCTTAGTGGGGTTACCCTAGTGTCCCTGGGTGACAGTGAGATGGTTCCTGAGATCCATGTGCCCTCAAATACTACAAAGTATATGCAATGGCTCACCATCAAAGGGCTAGGTGTTGAGCCTCTGAGGGATACAGGAACCAGTGTGACTATGGTGAGGAGTCAGCTGGTTTCCCCAGAGCAGGTAATTACTAATGCATTCCACCAGGGTGTGGTGGCTGACAACAGAGAGCGTCACTATCCTGTGGCCCTGGTTCCATTTGAGTGTGGAGGGTTACAGGTCTTCTGAAAGTTTCTTTCAGCCCTGCCATGCCTGTGGACTGTTTGTTGGGTAAAGAACTTGAGCACACTATCTGGAAAGAAGTGGAGCTCAAAGCTCATGTGGAGATTTTGAGGTTACTTGATTGGATCTGTGCAACGACAGGGTCCATTGCTGCCCAGGATGGGAGTCAAAAAGGGCTGGAGCCTGAACAATTGCCTAGCCAGCTGCTAAACAGGGGAAAGTCAGAGGGTGCAGTAAACCAGCCCCTGAGTGCCTTCCCAGTGAGGTGGATGGGGCAATTGCGGTGGCCACCCCGGATCCCCCTGAGGAGGGCACTGCTTCCTTTGGAGACCTGCCTACACTTGCTGGATGGCATCTAGAGGGAGTATCCACCAAGTAGGAGTTCTGTAGAGCACAGATGGAGTGTCCAACCCTTGAGAGCATAAGGAAACAGGCTGAAGCCCAAGCAGCAGGTGATGTCTCTGGAAGTCATCACATTTACCGGGAGGACAACCTCATTTACAGCAAGCCTAAGGCTCCTGTGCATGGGACAGTGAGGGCCCTGGTGGTACCCCAATGCTACAGGGCCTTCCTACTGGAGCTGGCTCATGAGATACCCCTGGTGTCTGGAACCTGCAAACTGTGTCTTGCATTATTTGCTGAGAGAGCTAGATTGTATTATTTAGACACTACAAAGATTAGGAGAACCGTGATTAACGCACTCTCCAGAGAGACATAGACTGTTTATATTTTTGAAACTTTGGAACTGGTTGTGACATTCTTGGTGCAACCAATCCTAGAACATTCTTCTAATTATAATGTGGGTAATGTGCTGTGCAGATTGCTGAGATTGCCCCCTATCCCTGACCATTCCTTGTGCATTATATGCAACTGACATTATTGCAAGTGGTGATTATAGAGCTCATCCGTTTACAAGTCTGATGCCTTAAAGGGACTCCCTGGAGTCCATGTTTTGTTTTACTTTTATATTATTTTGTCTTGTTAAATGCATGTTGGTCTAAGTGCGCCCAGCTTCTAAGAGTGTAACCTGCCTATTAGGACTCGGAGATTAATCAGTGTGGGCTACTCCCTGAAACACTGCCAGGGTGTGGTAGTGTTACATTTATGTGGACAGTAACCAGAGCGATAACTATCAACTCAAGTACAGAAAGATAGTGAATTGAAGAGATACATAAGTGAGATTCCAGTCTAACTATCAGGTGATTACATGTTTGTTACTACTCCTTGTATAGCATTCCAGTTCTCCCTGTAGGTGGTGCATCACTAATCTCTGTGTCCTTTGTCATTTCTAATCAGAAAGTACAGTCTAACGGAACACTGGTGGCGACCATAGCAGTCCCAAAGATCTGGAGCCTGGCTGGACCTTTTGAGACACCTGCCGAGACTTCTTCAAACCTACCGGTAGTGTTGAGAGGTGTCTCAAGAGGTCAGGGGGACATTCATCGCCAATGCAGAAGTTTTACTGTTCAGGTGCTTTTCAGGTGAGTGGTTCTGACAAAAAGCCAAGCCGCAACGTACAGGGCTGCCTGGGCGAAGGAGTCCCCAACAGGTGCTTTCAGGGGTTTAGTGCATGCCTTACCGGCTGGTCAAGACACTCCCGCTTTGTTAGAGGTAACTAGGGCCCTAGCTGGGTTGTAACAGGAAGTAGCCTTGCTTAAACAGGAGAATCAGAAGATGCAGCTAGAATTACAATGCTACAAACCAAGGGATACCCCATGGCAGGGCACCAGACCAAAGCAAAGACTGCCCCTCATGCAAGCACCCTGGTTTGATGTTCGCACAAATTCTAATCATACCCCTAGGTCAGATCCTGGCTCCACAGCTGCAGCTACACAATCATTACACAGTAGCGTCCATTCCTCTTGCCCCCCCCCCAGAGAGGTTTTTTGGGTGCAGTGCAAAATGTAATATTTTCCTCAACCAATGACAGTTGCAATTCTTGTGCCGACTGGCTACATTTCCTACCGATGCTTTGAAGGTGGCTTTTGTAATTTCCTATTTAGGTGGAAACGCAGTGACCTGGTCCATTCCTCTGGTGGACCGTGATTACCCCTTTCTCTATGATTTTGATTGGTTTAAAGAGACCAAGTGTAGACTCTTTGCCAAGAACCTATTCGTACAAGCCAGCGACAACAAATTGCGGATCTTATGTCAGGGTAACAAGAACCTGCTGTCCTATATTACTTCTTTCAACCGGTTGCTTGCCAAGACAGTATGGCCTGAAGATAAGAGGATATCCCTCTTTTACCGTGGGCTTCAAGAAGACCTTAAGGATGTTCTGGCTCAAATCGTGGAACCTCCCACTGAGTGTTCTGTGTTTATTGGTGGTGCTGTTGGACAACCACCTGAGCGAGTGCAAGAGTGAAAGATCCCGGAAAGACACGCATATTGTGGTTGTTAAATCAGAGAAAAAGGACTCGCCTGTCCCCACCCATGACATGACAGAACCAATGCAAATATGCAGTGTTCGGGGTCCCCTGTCAAAAGACGAAAAAGACCGCAGGCGGAAGCTGAACCTCTGCCTGTACTGTGGCAAGGCTGGGCATTTTGCCTGAGAGTGCACAAACAAACCTAGTACCCTCCAAAAAGTCAATCGGAGTAGTTAGAGGGTCTGATTATACTCTTTTAGAGCAGGCGGAAAACTCCAAAGCTCAATAAAGACGAAGACCACCTTATCAAGCAGACCAATACATCCAGACTCACATAGCTTGGGTAATACTGTCCCTCCAGTACCTCGACATCTGACCCTTATAGTGCCCTTAGTGTTATCTACCCAGGCACTTTTAGGTCATTCCTATTTTACTTGACTGCAGAGCGACGCATAATTTCTTAGACTTGGGTCTTGCCAAAACTCTGGGTATCACATGGGTCAGAAAGGACAATCCAGAACCAGTAAGAGCCGTGGATGGGTCAGAGATGCCATCGGGGCTTATTATGTTTCAGACCTCACCTTTTTCTATGCGTTACACCAACAATCATGCCAATCAAATCCAGCTTGACCTCATAGACACCCTGGTGTTTGCGGCCATATTGGGCATTCCCTGGCTTCAGTTACACAACCCAAAAATAAATTGGGCAGCCAGGATTCAAACCACTGCGGGCACTCCTGCTACCAAGAGAAACTGCAACTGGTAACAGCCCTGAATTGTGCCTCTACACAATTAGCGACAGCCTCAGGCACTCTGACTATACGAGCACCGTATCGGGTTTTCATGATGTCTTCTGCTAGCAAAAGGCCACTCAGTTACCACCACATAGGTCCTATGACTGCCTCATAGACCTGATCCCAGTGGCAACTCTACCATGCAGCAGGGTGCATGCCCTGTCTGAACCTGAGAATCGGTATCTTCGAGAATACCATGATGACTTGTTGGCTAAGGGGTTCATTCGATACTCGACGTCACAGATGTTGTCTCCTTTGTTCTTCATGCCAAAGAAGAATGGCGAGCTGCGTGCTTGCATAGATTACAGCACAGTTAACAAGGTGACAGTCAAGAACTGCTACCCCCTCCCATTTATACCAGTCCTGTTAGGTCAGGTGAGCCAATCCACCATCTACACTAAACTCGATTTACGAGGCGCTTACCTCTTGATCCGGGTGATGGAAGGGGATGAGTGGAAGACAGCGTTCCAGACCACGTTCAGGCTCTTTGAGTATACCGTGATGCCCTTTGGGTTATGTAACGCTCCTGCAGCCTTTCAGTTTTTCATCAATGAAGTTCTGCAGGAGTTTCTTGACGTCTGTACAGACCTGTACATAGACGACAACCTGATCTATTCATCTTCCACAGGAGAGCACATGGGGCACGTGAGGACAGTTTTACAGTGACTCCGTGAGTACCATCGCTTTGCCAAGTTGGAGAAGTGTGTCTTTCACGTCCGGACCATTGAATTTCTAGGGTATGTCGTTTCTCCTGATGGAATCTCTGTGGATTATTCCAAGGTGCAAGCCATTCTTAATTGAGAATCCCCAAAAACCATTAAAGAAATCCAGTGGTTTCTGGGCTTTGCCAATTTTTATCGCCGATTTATACCCCAGTTTTCCATTATGGTGTCTCCCATCACCTATCTGTTATGATAGGAAGTTCGATTTCACTGGGATGCAGAGGCTGAGAATGCTTTCCCATGCCTCAAGCGCACCTTTACTGAATCAGATATCCTACGTAATCCTGATCCTACCAAGCCATTTTTCATGGAAGCCGATGCTTCCCAAGAAGCTGTGGGTGGGGTTCTTTCCCAACCTGACTCCGAGTCTGGATGTTTCCACCCAGTAGCATACTTCTCGAAAAAGCTAATACCAGCAGAACAGAATTACACGGTGGAATAAAAAGAACTGCTGGCCATCAAACTAGCTTTTCAAGAGTGGCACCACCATCTGCTAGGAGCTAGGCACATAGTTACAATTTATACTGACCACCGTAGCCTACTGTCTTTCCACGCAACCAGTGCTTTGACACCCTGCCAGTTACGCTGGTTATTGTTTTTTCACAAATTTGATTTTGTTATCACTTACAGACCCGGTACCGCACAACAAAAGGCTGACACTTTATCCAGGTTCAGTTTCTCCTCAGCTGATGCAGAGGAAGACCAAGCATGAACCATCATACTCCCAGAGAAGATCATTGCGCTGTGCTCCACTCAAGACTCCCTTGCAAAACTGCGAGCAGTAAAAGGCAATACATCCTGTCCCACTGATGTCATTGAAAAAAGAGGTTTACTTTATCACAGGGCTCAGTTATTTGTTCCCACTCAAGAACTGCAGAACACAGTATTGCATTGGGGGCATGATTCTGTTTTAGCTGGTCACCCAGGGGAAAGGAAAATTACTGAATTATGCGAAAGGTGGTTTTGGTTGCCCACTCTTGTACAAGATGTCAGAATATACGTCCAAACCTGTCCCATTTGCATCCGAGCAAAAATTCTGCACACTGCACCCTCGGGGTTATTGCTTCCCATGCCTATTCCACCATTCCCATGGCAAACAGTCAGCATGGATTTTATTGCATATCTTCCAGCTTCAAATGGATACACAGTCATATGGGTCACTGTAGACTACCTGACAAAATGGCTCACTTTGTCCCGCTAAAGAGTCTACCAATGGCACAAACTCTCACCGATTTATTTATTCCACATATTGTAAGATTGCACGGTTTGCCTACTACAATCGTTTCTGATTGTGGCTCCTAGTTTGTGTCATGGTTTTGGTGTAGCTTCTGTTCCTTTGTGGGTCTGGTCACCCATTTGTCCTCCGCATACCATCCCCAAACGGACAGACAAACGGAATGCGCTAATCAATTGCTAAAGCAAATAATGAGATGTTTTGTGTCCACTTGGTCCACCGAGTGGGATAAGGCTTTGCCTCTTGTTGAATTTGTGTAGAATAACAGTGTTCACACCACCACAGGTGTCTCCCCCTTATTGCCTCATTGGGTCTCATCCCAGGATGCTCCCCATTCTAGACTCTCAGGTTTCTACAAAGGTCCCAGCTGTGCAGGAACATCATGAAAAGTTGCAGAACATCCAGCAACGAGTCCAACAACATTTAGTGCAATACCAAACACAAGTCAAGACACAAGCTGATAAGTGAAGAAACCCAGCCCCAATGTATCATACAGGTGATCAGGTATTGCTGTCATGTAAGAACCTCCATCTAGCAGGTTCCCAAAAACTAAATCCTCACTTTCTCAGTCCATTCTCAGTAGTCAAAGTCATAAACCCAGTGGCAGTAGAACTGGCTTTGCCTGACGACTTTAAGGGTACTGCCTCTCTACCCCTCGCCTGTGAAGGCAGATGGATCAGTGGAATTTGAGGTTGCCAAGATCCTAGATTCTAAGCGTATTTGCTGTGTCTTACCCTATTTACTGGCTTGGAAAGGCTATGGGCCCAAGGATAACTTCTGGGAAGCCGCTACAACAGTCCACACCCCTCGACTTATCCAAAGGTTCCATTTACAGCACCCTCCCATTGAGAAGATCCTTGGTGGGGAGGACTGCCAGGAATCCGCGAACCAATTCTTGGATTATTTGTCAACACTCCCAGGGTTCATTAGTCAGTCATGTTCTTATCCTGATTTTTAATTGACATGGGCGTGGTATTTGATGATATTTAAGTACTTGTGTGTTTCACAAACTATTGTTGCCTTTGCCAATGTTTGTTGCAACTATTGTTGCCTTTGCCAAAGATTGTTTTGCCAAAACCTCTTTTTGCCACCAATGCTTGATTGTTGTTCAGACCACGCGCCCTGCATGTGTTGACTGGGCACAGTGCAGTGTTTTGACCCGTTGTTAAGCAACCATCACGTTGTACTGCTTCAGTGCCACATGAACACATTGTCCGCCCAATGGACTTCCGATTGGCTATAAACAGCCACACTGAATGTGAGTGGCTCCGACACCTGGCATGGCACTTGGTCCAAGACAAGACCGTTGCAAGGCTTGTCCCACATTTCTTTTGGCCCAAGATCAGGACATCTTCATATGCATTCTTCAGGACCTGTGTATCCTGCCAGGCTAGTGGAAGGACAGGGCAAAGGCTTAAAACCCCCCTTAAACCACTGCCAGTCATTGGCACACTCTTTGAGAGGGTAGGCATCAACATTGTAGGGGCTATGGATCCCCAGACTGCTTCAGGCAACAGGTTCATCTTGGTTCTGGTGGATCATACCCAGAGACAATAACTCTAAGGACCATGAATGCAGCTGCAGTGGCAAAGGCCCTGATGGGGATTTTTACCCGGGTGGATTTCCCCAAGGAAGTTGCGTATTACAGGGGCACAAAATTCATGTCTGCTTATATGCAGTCAATGTGGAAGGAATGTGGAGTAACCTATACGTTCTCCACTCCTTACCATCCACAAACCAATGGGCTTGTTGAAAGATTCAACAAGACTCTGAAAGGCATGATTAGAGGACTACCTAAGGCCCTGAGGAATAAGTGGGACATCCTCTTACCATGCCTGTTGTTTGCCTACAAGGAGGAACCACAGAAGGAAGTGGGCTTCAGCCCCTTTGAGCATCTGTACTGGCACCCTGTTAGAGGACCTCTGAGTTTGGTGAAGGAAGGGTGGGAGCAAGCTCCCAGGAAGCCTCCCCAGGATGCAGTGAGCGACATGCTGGCCTTCAGAAGCCAGATGGCCAAGTTGTGGAAGCAAGCTTCTGACAACTTGGAAGCCAGTCAGTTTGTGATGAATGAGTGTCATGACCAAAATTCTACCACTGTGGAATTACAGCCTGAGCAGAAAGTGTGGGTTATAGAACCTTTGGAACCCATGAACCTCCAGGACCATTGGACTGGGTCCTACAAGGTGATTGAAACAGAAGGGCAAGGCTACCTACTTTGTCGACCTTAAAACCCCCAGGCAACCCCCGAGGGTGTTTCACATCAAACCCCACTTTGAGAGGTCTGACCTCCCATGCTGTTGTGAGAGATGGAGAAGAGGAAGAGGAGAGTGAACCTCTCCCTGACCTCTTGGACTCCAATGAGAAGGATAGGTCTGTGGAAGGAGTGATCCTTTCCCCCACTCTAACTCCTGACCAGCAGAGTGACTGCCACCAAGTGATGGGGCAGTACTCTTCTCTTTTCTTCCTTACTCCTGGTACTACTCACCTGTGTACACATGATGTGGAGACAGGGGACAACCTCCTTGTTAAGAATAAATCTTACAGGCTGTCGGATAAGGAGAGGGTCAGCATCAAGTGTGACGTCTGTCTTGGGTCTTGTAGCCACCTGCCTTCCATTGCGGTCGTCCTGAGCTTTGGATTTGCACCGGCCACTCGCGGCTTCAAGTACTCAGGTAACCTTTTGATCGCTAGTGACTTCTAAGCACTATTTTTTCATTTTTTCTTTAAAAATTCATATCTCGGCTTCTACTGATTGGAGTTTTGTCATTTTGGTCTTGTTTTACTCATTTAAATATTCGTTATTTTTCTAAATCTGTGTGAAGTCTTTTTGTGGTGTTTTCATTGTGTCACTGTGTGTGTGTGTGTGTGTATGTGCTGCACAAATGCTTTGCACATTGCCTCTTTAGATAATAAGCCTACCTGCTCTGTGCCAGGTTACCAAAGGGTGAGCACAGGTTATCTTTTATTGTGTATCTAGCTAATCCTGACTTAGATAGTTGTCTTTGCTTGCACAGAGTGCAAACATCTGACAACTAGAAACCCAATTTCTAACAGATACCCCACAGAAGAAACGGGGAGGCCATCTGCCACAGATCACTGACACACACATATTCCCATCTTTTACAGAAAGAAGACAGTCAAAGGGAAAGCACAGTGACAGCTCTAGAGGATGTGCCAGTGACAACTAGGCTGCTTACCACATAATGCATTTTCGGGGCAGCAGAGGATGATACAGCACCAGTAGCAGTTGATCATAGAAACTAACATCTGGCAAATATTTTGATCTTGCTAAGACTCTTCACTGCTCGCAACCTAGTTTGCACCCATTTCTGCATCCCTACACTTTATTTTTTATGTCCTTCCTTGGTTCCCATTTTTCCTTCCCTCCGTTAGCTTATGTTAGACTTCTGTGTCATATTTATGGTGCGCTGCAGTTTTGTCTCCTTTTGTCAGGCTTCCTTCATCATCTGTGTCTTGGAGTGTACCTATGACTTCTGGAGGCTAGTTGCAGCCAGAAGCTTGAAACAAGCCTGTAAGCTTGCGGGTACAATATTCTATGTCTAACACTTCATAAGTTCTATTCTTTATGTCAGTAGGTTTAATACTCTGGTTGCGGTTTTTGCATCCTACCTGTTTCTGAAGACTGAAGTTTCCTGTGAGAAGACAAGCATCTGCCTCCAATGTTTTTCTCTTTCTCACCATCCTTCTCCCACGAGGCCTATCTTGGCCTTTTTCTCATTCAGGTTAGGGATAAATCTTATGAGAAATTTGGAAACAATTTTGACTTTCTCTGTTTATGCTCAGGGTATGACAGGTGGCAATTATATCACTACTGATACATGTGTTCCAAGTGCTTCCAATTAGGCTTTACAATGTGACTGATAGAAACATCTACAGGACTTTGAGTATTAAGGGAAATCCCAAAAGATCTAATGGAAAATACTGATCTATGGGAGACTTGGTATTTCCAGACATTAGAAGTTATTATGCAGCTTCCCAACCTCGCGTGGGGGCATGTTGTCAAGCAGAGTTCCAACCATAACTGTATACCTGTGGCTCAGGCCATGGCTGGGAGGACACTGTGGGGCATATTATCAAGGGCAGTATTGTCACTTTAGCGGCACTTTTTGCCGCTAAAGCGGCGATATTTTTATCGCCCTATTAGCAAGCTGTCGCTAACAGCTGTTAGCGACAGCTTTATGGCGAAAGCGGCTGTTTCCTTGCCGCTTTGCATGTCAGCGATAATTATCGCTAATGACATGCAAAGTAGGCGTTCCCAACTAAAAGCGACTGAAAACAGTCGCATACACAACTACCCCCTATTAGCAATGCCCGCGAAGCGATAAAATAATTTGCGCCAACCGCGATTATCGCTGGAATCTAACACCTCTTTAAAACTTGACTTAACCATTCTAGTCAATGGGAGGTGGATTGTAAGGTTAAGTCCTCACCTGCCTATTAGCAAGCTTTTCATTAGCGCGTGGAATTTATCGCTGGATTTGCGCGCTATTGCTGGGTTTGCACGCTATCGCTGGATTTTCTATCGCCTTGGAGATAAGCGTTGATAATAATGCGTTATCTCTGCGATGTAATCCAGCGATAGCCAGCGATAAAAAAAACAGCGCTAAGTGCGCTTTGCGATAATTATCACACATCCTTGGTAATATGCCCCTATGAGAGGTGAAATGACTCCATAAAATAGCTATGCCCTGAGGTTTTTTTAGAGTCAGATCTCCTGCATGGTTTTAGGCACATGGGATTCCATCAATGTTCCTCGACACCTTACAACTTTCGCGTCATTGTTACCACCTATGGTCCACAACCCAGATTTTACACCAGCAGTCCAGGGATCAAACTACAAGCTTTGAAAAGAGGGGCAATGCAAGATTCTATCAAACTTATATAAGGGAGGGTTAAATTTAAATACATTTAAACTCTACACAGGTTTTTGATATAACAAAACTGGAACAGTTCCAATTTTACCAGCTAGGACATTGGGGAACACTGGCCAGACATCCACTTCACAAAGCAGCCACTGGTAGACCGTTAGAAGAATTTGAAAATTGTGTAATTTAACTTGATAGAACAATGAGGCACAAACGAGTTGGTCTTCTGGCTCTTCATGTTGCTGTTAACCCGTATCTTGCAATTGACCTGGGGCTATCTGGTTTAATTGGAAAATGGGTCGTGTACGATCCCTAAGAAGGCACAGGATTTTCTGTGTAGAAATATTACTGAAAGACTGTCTAGGCACCTAGTCAACGATATGGATGATTTCTTCTCAATCTGATTAGCTGTGCTGCAGTAAATGGGGAGGGACTGTAGAGAAATTTAGAATGGCCCACTGTGCTTGTGTGTCAGTTGCTTTTTAAGGCGCTCTTACTCTCTGCCTCCAAATGTGGAGTGTGCCTATTTGGCAGTTGAGACATAATGGGATGAAAGATTATTTAATACAGATCTCAATGAACACTCTGATTAATTTAATTAAACTGACCATGACACCAAAGCTCCTTTCTCTTTTCTGAACATTTCTGCATATATCCCTACATTTTTTGTTTATCAAAGTGCAAAATAGAGTTGCTTTTTTCTATGGAGCAGAATATCAAGGTGCAAATAAGCATATAAATCTTCAAGGGAAATATGTTAACAAAATCTTGATTATATTACTGAAACACATGACTACTTAGGATACTGTAGGGCACTTAGAAAAAAATGTGACAAATGTCCTGTCTGTCTTATTGCCAGTACATTATGATATAATGCACTGGTAATAAGGCAGATAGGGTATCTGTCACGTTGTTTACAGAGTACTCATCTGACAAACTCTAAATCAGTCACTTAGTCTCTGCAATAGAAGTCAAATCTTCTAGTGGGGCAAGTTCCAAGCCTGAGCCCTTCAAGGAACCCTCAAAGTTAGTTAAGTCGTTGATGGGTTTTCTTCGAAGATGCTGGGTTTTGTTGCCAAAAGCTCAGAGCAGGACATAGCTGAATTTCATGGCTGCCAAGGGTGTTCTGCTAGTCAGATAAATCTGCTGCTTCACCCTGGTCCAAGGTTTAACTTTTCTGGAATCCACAATTCTGCAGCAGGAATGGCTGGAAGCTATAGCTGCAGTGTTTAATTTGAGTCGGTGATTGCAAATGGGGCCCATTGTCACAGATTTTCGGGGAACAGCACAAATTTGCCATATTTACCATTATCTGGTGCATCCCTGTCCTTTCCTTGCACTGCCACACAATCAGTGGCGGCTCCTCCACTATGGCGGAGGAGCGTTGCCTCCCCACTGATTTTAAGCAGTGCAAAGAAGCATAAAATTATAATAACTTCAAGTGTTTATCATTTTATGCTTCGTGCCGTGTTCTGCTGCTTTACGGGCAGGCAGGTGGGCTGCTCTGCTCACAGAGCAGGGCAGGGAAGGAGTGGTTTGCCCACTCCTAAGAGCACAATGACTGTTTGGTCTGCCCTCTCAGGCTGCCCAAACCAGTCATGCGCACTTTCCCCTTTCTCAATGCAGGCTGCATTACAGCCTGCATGGTGAACAAGCCCAGGCTCCCATTGCCTGGTTGTGCGTCCAACCATGATGCTCAAAACCAATCAAATCGCTGCATTGCAGCGCTGTGATTGGTCAGGGGAACCTGGGTGCCTACCAACCACAACGCTGGTTAGTGAGGCCTGGCTGTGCTTCCGTCCGGAGAAGAGCAGCAGCGAAGACGCGGGACCCGGCTCATCTGTAAGTTTATTTTATTTAAAAAATTGTTTTTTTAAATATGCGTGACTCTTCTTCCACCCCCTGCCCGACCCGCCTGCCCCGCCACCCTTGAGCCATGCCAGCTGCGACTCAACACAATGTGCTGCCTTGCACCATACCAGCACCCTTGTACCATAGTTGGCATAAGGCAGGATTGTTTTTGTCCAGGAAGGGGCAGAATGCAGCACACATAGAAAGAGGAACAACCGAGGAGATATAAAGATATTGCTCCTTGTTACAGGAGGCGTAGTAGTTTAATGCATTCCTAGGTCTACCACTAATAGTAAATCTGGGACTGCGCCAAATCCATGGAGAACACCCTCGCTCCACCCATGAAATGCCTCCCTGGGGCAGAGTAACACAAGTCAGCAACTGGAACTGCCTTGCATTACTCCAGATTTACCAAGCACTGCAAGGCCACGCAAGGAGACCTTGCGTAGCTTGGTAAATCTTACTTTAGTATTTTGTTGCCCTTGCATTACCTTGCATGACGCCAGGGCAATGCAACACTATGATAAATGGTCTTTCTCCACCAGGTCTCCTGCACAGTCTAATCCTCTGTGGTCATTGGGCCTCTCTTGGAGTCAGGAGTCCTTCTGCTTTTTGTATCCTTGAAACAGTCAAATAGGAGGCCAACCATGACCATTGTAAAGCAGTTCCAGTCTCTGAGTGCCAGATGGAGTCAGGAGTCCTTAAGTCATTAAGTCCATGACAGAAGTCAGGAGTCTTGTTCCAGCAGGGTCTTCTTCAAGTGGAAACTTTCTAGGTCCAGAAATGTTTTGAGGAGGTGGCGGTTGAGGTGCCAGATTAATTCTGTGAACTAGCCAATGATTAGAGAAATGTTGCCACCCAGTCCTAACAATTTCCTTGCAGCCCCCTTACTTCCTTTTGCAGCACTTCCTTTCGGCCTTACTGTAAAATTACCCAGGCTGCCTGTTTCAATATGGCAAAACCCTTCTGCCCTCAGCTCCTTAGTCACTCCCCTCTTTTGATGAGCTCTCCTTTCACTTGACAGAGTGCAAACTGTTCGCTCCCCTACTGTGACTGGAACTTGGCTATTCTGGAAGGTCCTTGGAATGAATAGGAGAAACCCTCCTTGGCATCTCGAAGCCAAAAGAAGCAGTGCTAAAGCTGTTCTTGTTCTGCTAACTGTTCCTATCTACTCCCAGAAAGTAAGCCCTCCCTAAGTGGACAGCAATTAACACCACCCTGTCCTTCCTGGGCTCATTGACATTCGATTGTCTTCTAAGCCATGGTCATTAACTCTCCCTGGCAAGGGTGTGTATTCCGCATCTGGAGGGGTGATGAGTCACAGTACTCGTTTTAAGCCAGTTCTGCCTCAAGCTGCCTAAAGTACATTTTTCTAAAGTTACCTCGCAATTCACTTAAAGAAAAATTTTATTTCACCATTAAATCATATTTTGAAAATTACAGTAAATAATGTTGAATGACTTTGTTAGTATTTTTTCAGGTGAGGTTATAAAATTAGATATTCTAATCACACTTAGACCTGTGATGGAAAATTTAACTGAACTTACTGAGTGAAATAGCTTTTCAGCCTTCAGTCACTGTGTGAACACACTTTCGAAAAATATAGAGCCAGAGGTACGGCTGTTTTTAGTGGTCGCAAACAGAAATGTGGGCCATTCGCTACTGCTAAAAAGGGCTGTAGCATGTACAAACCCTATTTTGAAAGTCGGTAACCTATTACCGACTCGCAAACCCTATTTTGCGAGTCGGTAATAGGTTCCTTCCTAATAGGTTCCTTCCTAATAGTGAGTCTCAGGGAGATGTACGATTGGTTTGCAACCATAAATTTGGTCACAAAAGAATCACAGTTACCATCAATTTCAAATTGGTGGTAAGCCAGTCGCAAATGGGAAGGGGGCCTCACGGACCACTGCCTCCCCTTAAAAAATGAAAAGAAAATGTTTCATTTTTTTCTTTTTAATGCATCCCATTTTCCTTCAAGGAAAACGAGATACATTTGAAAAAAAGTTGCTCTATTGAAAAAGCAAACACAGACATGGTGGTCTGCTGCCTCAGCAAAGCCACCATCCCTGTGATTGTAGCCCATTCCCAATGGGTCGCAAATTGCGACCTCATGAATATTGATGAGGCAGGTCATTTGCAACCCCATTGGGAATCGCTGAATGTGTCTGAGACACTATAGTACATTCCGTTTTGTGAATAGCAAATTGCGAGTCGCAACAAATCGCAATTTGCGACCCGCAAAACAGAATGGTCCTACATATGGCCCATAGTGTGCCACTTTTTATACGTAAGGCACACTACCTTGTGGGCTTACAAGACAGATCTTAGGGGTAACTTATTAATACATAAAATATGTTTTCATACATGAAAAGTAACTTTTTTCTGCCATGCATTACTGAAGTGCCTTTTAACTGCAGTCCAGCCAGAGCACGGTGGTGCTCCTGGAAGCCATATATTTTTTGTCATATATGAGGGTAGTGTAAACACACACTGCAGCCAACATATGACATTTAACTCCCTCATGCCATTGGTGCATTTTCTGCTCTATCTACTCTGGCCTTACAGAAAAGTTAAAAAGACAGATTGGATTAAACCAATTTCACCAATGCTAATATATTAATGGCAGAGCACATGCCCTGTGGCACTGAAAAGTAGTGTCACAATGCACAGAGTCCTATTACCAGTGAACATAGAGTGCAGAAAAATGTGAAAGACAATGCTACACCCCAAAAATGTTTGCCATTGCTCCAAAGCTTTTAAAACTTAACCAGTCACCATTGGAGATAAGAGGAATATATCGATCTGTTTGTTATATGAGTTCCGAATATGATACAAAAGCACAACATAATTCTGATATTGCATAATGTGTCAACCCCCAAAATATGAACTGGTTATGAAAAAATGTGGAAGAATGTAATGAATGGCTTGGGAAAGAAAAGGCATTTTTATAAAAAGGGCATACAAATGAGTAAGTTGCCCAGCACTAACAATGAGCCCAGTAGCGTAGCAGGGATGCCCTGGTGCGAGCCAGGAAAATGGCCACTTTGACCGCATTTCGGGTAAAATACAGCATTGTCAGGGCTCAATTGGCCCTGAGATCTCTGGGCCCAGGTGCCACTGTACCTTCTGCACCAATTCTAGCTACGCCTGTGACTGGGCCGCAAAACTAGAGTATTACCCAAGTCCCTGACAAAACCAGCATACACCTATGCATTTATGAAGACATTTTCAAATCACAAAGAAACAAGTTCGGGAAGTTGCATCTCAAGCCACAATGGCAAAAAATATTTGCATATGAAACTACTGACTTTCGACACTAGCAATTCCACCATGCACTGCTAAATTGTGATATGCCTAAAGAGTTCACATTAACACCCTACAACTGAAATCAACTTAGTACTGATGAAGGGACACCTAAGACAACCAATGACCCAATGTCCATTCTGCCTCAGGGCAATCCTGCACTGGTGAAAGGGATAAAGAGTTGCTACCATTCTTTTGACTTTTTACCATAATGTCTGGACCAGCTGGCATCACAATAGCTCTTTTGATTAGGTGAAGGAGTTTGATGAAAATTAGGGTATTCAAACAGAGGATCATGATCTTAAGATTGACTGACTAAAATGTGTTGAAGGGACATCGCTTACCATCATACGTGATCATGGACATGAACTGGTAATTGGGGTGTCAGCTAATATCACAAAACATCCACCCATTTGCAGCAAGGGGCTTGCTGCTCTCATTTTTTGGTAATGTGCCTCTTTAGCAGGATAGCACTGTAGATGTTATCTAACATGCAAATCAATCAAGATGCTTAAGATGGGGTGCTGTGTTTCATCAACGACATGCACTATGCCACAGTCTATGAAGTTTTAAACCGGGACACAATCCAAGTGTTCTCGGAACACTGAAATGCATGCATTGTGCATTACAACCACCAAGCCAACTCAATATCTGTATCACTGTTGCTATGGATGGCATCCATATTCTGCCCAGGGTAGCTGTAAGACTAGGGGATACATCATGGATGTATATACAAATTGAGTTGGTGCATAAAGTCGCAGTAACATGTTGCAGTAATCAGCAATTGTGGCATACCTGCAGTCTGGAATCTAGTGATACTCAGGTGCTTGGTAAATGTGTCATGTCAAGTCAAGACTTGGTAAACGTGTCATCAGAAAAGCAAATATACAAATATGTGAATTTTGTATTACCACACTAAAATCACCTGGTGACACACACAGATGCAGCATTTACACCTTTGGGGGTACCAAAAACAAATAGAAAAGAGTGAGAAGAAGAAGTAAGCTCATTCCTCTTTCCCATATCAATATAACCAACAAAGGTAAACAAGCTTGCTACCATATCAACAACTTGCCACAAGTGTCTTCCACTCCTGTGTCAGGCATCCCATTATGTTTTTAAGAGAACCCTCACCCACCAACCTAGTTGGTGGCATGCTTCATCATTGGGTTCCCACCTAAGATGCCTAATGCACTGAAGCTGTGCTATGTCACCTAATTACAGTGGAGCTGGATTTTTTTTTGTGACACAGTGAATTTTGTGTGAAATACATTTAAACCTACCTCAAGGAGATCCTCCCTTTGGGAAAATTTATAAGTGGACCCCTTGGATAGAGTTAAAAACAATGATTGTGGATGTGCAGTGAGGGAATAATGGTCTCTCACATCCAAGTGTAAATCGTGTTAGGTCGACATGTTTCAGCCAGTCATGCATGCTGTATGAGTCACAGTGTCTTTCTTCAGGGCCAAGTTTCCTACTAGTAATGTCCTAGCAAGTAGATGCATGCACGCTAAGGCACGCAGCAATTTTGTGGAGTGGTTCGTAACTTACGATTTTCACCTGTATTCATTATTCTTTCTGGAGCGGATATAATAAAAGTAGACTTTACGTATACAACATATGGTAGCTTATATTGTCAATGGAATCTTTTGCAGAGCTTGGGCAGCACATGCGTGCCATGCAGCCTGCTCATCATGAGTGAACACCATTCCTTCCATCAATGAAGCATGCGTGTGGTGAACCAGCATTCATATCCAACCACAAACCACATTCTTTTTACCACAAGATTCATACTTTCTTTGGCACAGGTGGTAAGTTAAACTCTGTGAAAACCTATTTGTGTGGTTTTCCTCACCAACTCTATGCAAATGCATGACAGACCAATTCGATCATCCTTATTATTGAGGCCAACTATGCCTCTGTTGTCTAGCAACACTCATATCTTACCACTCACCCAGCAGAAAACGTGTGAAACCAACATCCAGGCATCACGATACAAGGCTTATTAAGTGATTCACTATGTAGGTATACAGATATCTGGCCAGAGTGCTACCTACTTTTATCGCACTTGATTAGGCAGCATGAGTGCGGTGCCTGTAGTCACACACTGAGGTTGAAATAACATATTTTCATTTCAGGTCCCCAAGGGTTCTCATAGAGTGAGCGCCCAACACTTAAAAATGTGGCAAACGGGTGAGGCTGTTAGAAAAAGTGCCACCCCTCCCGCAAAAAACGTACTTCATCAAGACGGGCTACCCTTCACAGTACCTGTTACAGTACTTATCAAGACCCAAATGTTACTGGTTTCTAGGATGCCGAGCACTAAGCAGCTGTGCTCGTGTCTCTGTACAGTGTAGTTTCAGTGTCTGGACGTGGTTGCTGCATCCTGCGGATGATGAGCACGTCAGTCCAGCAGGCTCTGATGCTAGACCATGCCCATAGAGGATCTGTTTAATTATTTAGTTGTCTGTTATAGTAACATGATGGACATATTTATTATTCTGATTATGTGGCTCATTACTATCGTAGGGAACAGAACGGGCGGATGGAATTTGATCAACTTTCTTGCCATAACTGATGGCCAGAAAATATTAAATTCTCCTCAAACCAGATGGTCGAGGGAAATGGTTAAAGGTATGACATAGCTGGAAACCTGGTAGGCCATCAACTAGGACTTGAAAACTCTCTCAAACCACATATGTTGCTGCATTAGTTGTTCTATGACATAGGTGGCTCACGTTTGGGCTGCACTACATGCTGTGCTGTAGAGAGTATCCTGAGATCCATCATAAATTCCATGTATAAAATTAAAGCTTTCATTGTTGCCACTTATCTGGACAGGCCACCAAGGGCTGTATGCCAAAAAGTGACTGATTGTGTAAGGGGCTTTTGCTTTCACTACTTGCAACCCCCCCCCCGGGGGGGGGGACTTTGCTCTTAGAGAAAAGTCACAGATTTTTGTGCTGCCACATCTATATTACAAATCATTCGGCGCAACTTTATCCTTGTGTAATAATGAAGGGGCATTCCCTCATTTAATGGGGGTTTTGGACGCTTGCAAATGAGGGACCACTTTGCCTCTGCACCTGTGCCACATTACAGAAGTGAAAGACACACAATTGATGGACGGAATGCAGAACAAATCAAAATATTCACCCCCAGTCAAGAGATCTGGGTTAAATCCATCATTCTTTTGCTCACCATGCCACCCCAGTTTAGACCTGGCCATATGCAAATCAGCCTTTAGCCTGTGCCTCATGGGAACAGTCCAGTCCGAACTGTCAAGCCAGGTCCTCCTTGGACCGGAAACAAGCATCCTAGGACCGGTTTCGGGGTTTCACCCCTCATCAGCCAGGATAGCTTGAATCCAGTGGCAAAGTGAGCCCAGGACCCACTTCTGGGCATACCCGGCGCACTTAGGGCGAGAAAGCAAAAGTCACACAATTGATGGACGGAATGCAGAACAAATCAGAACATTCACCCCCAGTCAAGAGATCTGGGTTAAATCCATCATTCTTTTGCTCACCATGCCACCCCAGTTTAGACCTGGCCATATGCAAATCAGCCTTGAGCCTGTGCCTCATGAGAACAGTCCAGTCCGAACTGACCAAAAAAATGATGGATTTAGGCCCAGATCTCTGTACTGGGGTGAATGTATGACATTGTTCTGCATTCTGTCCATCAATTGTTCTTTTTACATTTGTCATCCTGAGTCGGACGGGTATGCCCAGACGTGTGTCCCGTGCTCTCCATGCCACTGGATTCAAGCTATCCTGGCTGATGAGGGGTGAAACCCCGAAACCGGACCTAGGATGCTTGTTTCCAGTCCAAGGAGGACCTGGCCTGTCAGTTCAGGCTGGACTGTTCCCATTGGGCGCAGGGTCAAGACTGATTTGCATATGGCTGGGTCCAAACTGGAATGGCATGATGAGCAAAAAAAATGATGGATTTAGGCCCAGACCCCTGTCCACGTAAGATAATGCACATGATTCCTGCACAAATGGCACAATATCTGGGCCATATTTTGAATAACATGTTTGCAGGAAGATCCTTCCCGACATACTGTAAACATGCCTCCATTCTGCCTCTGCTAAAGAAAGACAATTTGAATGCACTGGATCTAAACAACTACCGCCCAATCTCAAGACTTCCCTTTGCTGCTAAGTTGGGGGAGAAAGTAATGAATCAGCAACTTTCAGAGTACCTAAAGGAAAATCTGCTTCTGGATGACACACAACACGGTTTCAGAAAAAATCGTAGTACTGAGTCTGCCCTGGTAGTAGCTACAGAGGATATTCGGGAAGTGCTGGACAAGGGAGGGACCGCGGCCCTAATCCTGTTGGATCTCTCTGCGGCGTTTGACACAGTCAGCCACGAGATCTTAGTTGACCGTCTGCGCAGCCTGGGGATCGAGGACACAGCTTTAGACCTCCTCCAATCCTTCTTGGTTAACAGACAACACACTGTGTCGAAGGGCAAGTTTACATCTAGGCCTTACTCCCTGCCCTGCGGAGTCCCTCAGGGATCGGCACTGAGTCCAACACTTTTCAACCTTTATGTTACACAACTCACGCCTATCATCAAAAGTGCGGGCTTTCACCTGGCGTACTACGCCGATGACACCCAAATTGTGGTGTCACTGGCAAAGCCTGAAAATAATTTGAACATGGCACTCAGAATATGCATGAGCAATGTGTGCAAGTGGATGGATTACAACTACCTTAAATTAAATGCCACTAAAATGGAGGTCATCCTTTTTGGTAACAACCCCTCTCTCTGGACGCCGGAATGGTGGCCACCCGAACTTGACTCACTTCCTGAACCCTCTAACAAAGTAAAAACTCTAGGCGTCTTGGTAGATAAAGAACTGAAGTTTAAGGACCAAGTAAATAAAATTACATCAGCGTCTTATTTTTCACTAAGGCTCATAAAAAAGATTGAAAAATTCTTGCCTCCTGAACTTCTAAGAACGCCTATCAGCACATTGGTTCTCACTAAGATAGACTATTGCAACAGCCTCTATCTTACTCTCGCAGTGGGTCTCGAAAAGAGGCTCCAGACGCTGCAAAACGCTGCTGCCGGCTTTCTCTTCAAAATCCCCAAATATGAATCGGCGAGAGGAGCCATCAGGAAACTACACTTCTTGCTGGTTAAACAACGATGTAGGTTTAAGGCTCTCTGTCTGGCCTATAAATCACTGCACAGATTGGGGCCAGCCCATTTCAGGGAGAAGCTCAATTGGCACGTCCCGGCAAGGACGCTACGATCGGGCTCCGCCATGAACCTGATTGTCCCCACATTCAGGAGAACCAACTGGGGTGGGAGGAGCTTTTTTAGGGCCACAGCTGTGCTCTGGAACAGCCTCCCACTAACATTAAAAGCTGCTACCTCCCTACTTACTTTCAGAAAAGCCTTAAAGACCTGGCTGTTCCCGCAGGAGTAGAAGGCACCTGGCCACATGCTAATCTCGCCTCTGACATCTACTGTAGCTATTTATCTTCCTACAGTGCCAAGACGCCTATGGGCATTAGTTGTGCTTTACAAATTATATATTAAAATAAATAAATAAATACTGGGGTGAATGTATGACATTGTTCTGCATTCTATCCATCAATTGTTCTTTTTGCATTTGTCATCCTGAGTGAGACGGGTATGCCCAGACGTGGGTCCCGTGCTCTCCATGCCACTGGATTCAAGCTATCCTGGCTGATGAGGGGTGAAACCCCGAAACCGGTCCTAGGATGCTTGTTTCCAGTCCAGGGATGACCTGGCCTGGCAGTTTGGTCTGGACTGTTCCCATTGGGCGCAGGGTCAAGAGTGATTTGCATATGGCTGGGTCCAAACAGGAATGGCATGGTGAGCAAAAAAACGATGGATTTAGGCCCAGATCTCTGTACTGGGGTGAATGTATGACATTGATCTGCATTCTGTCCATCAATTGTTCTTTTTGCATTTGTCATCCCGAGTGGGACGGGCATGCCCAGACGGGGGTCCCGTTTCAAGCTATCCTGGCTGATGAAGGGTGAAACCCCGGAACCGGTCCTAGGATGCTTGTTTCCAGTCCAGGGAGGACCTGGTCTGGCAGTTCGGGCTGGACTGTTCCCATTGGGCGCAGGGTCAAGACTGATTTGCATATGGCTAGGTCCAAACTGGAATGGCATGGTGAGCAAAGAAATTATGGATTTAGGCCCAGATCTCTGTACTGTGGTGAATGTATGACATTGTTCTGCATTTTGTCCATCAATTGTTCTTTTTGCACATTACAGAAGAGAACACTGTAATGCAAAGGAGCTTTCAGGAAGTGTACACCTAAGTGGTGGTGCACAGCCAGTGAAGCCCTTGATGATGCTCCATGGGAAGGGTAAGAAGGTTCTCAGAGATGCTTCAGTCACTCCCCGCAGGTGGTTACAGTCCCCTGCAGGTGAATCCCGTCCCTCCCCTTGAAAGAGAGTTCAGGTCCATAGTTTGCAGTGAAAGGTAGATCTGTGACTTCAAACTTTCACTAATGCTCTGTTCTCAGTGCAGGCATGGGTTTTCATCTGCACTGGGGACTGTATGCTCTATAATTGAGTGCACTGTTGGGGTCTGTGATTGATGCAAATGGTTAAAGATGCATTGTAGTACAGACAAGATCAGTGCATCCTTTGCATAATACAGGTGTAGGTGGTAGTTTGAGGTGAAAATGTTCAGGCATCTTACTTTTTTCTCAGCTATACCATACATCAAACATGCACTTTTCTCCGTGTTTGTATGGCAGTCAAGTGCCAGGGTCAGATTCTGGTGCTAGTGTACCCATCAGCACTACAGTACCAATCCCAACAAGATGATGAAGATTCACTGTCAATACACCTATGTGTGTATGTGCACGGTATCCCATCCTTCTCTGCCCACCAATAGCAATGGTAGGAGTCCAAATAAGAAATACACCTTAATGAAAGAAGACGTGGCCTAGTCACTACAGCTGCCAACTTTGGAACTTGGGGATCCAGGTTTGAACTAGGGGCAGGTGGAACTCATGGAGTTAGTTGTACTCTGCGGAATTCTGCAGAGTTACAAAAAAACTCTGGGAGATTCCAGGGAGTTCCATCCACCCCGAAGTTAGCGCTTAGCATATGCAGATGGGCCGATATGATTCACGCGGCAGCCTAAGCCATGACACAGCTGTTTGCCAAATAAAATAGAGGTGTTGTGTTGTTTCAAAATATTCCCCTTATTACAGCAGCTCATTAAAGACAAGGCTGCGATAAGTCAGTCTGCAATGAATAAAATCTATGGCCCTCTGTAGTGTAAAACGCTGATACAGGGGCCCTGTCTTGTCTCCTAACAGCCACCCTTCCTAGCCTTTTGTTTTCCCGTCCCATGCATTGTATTAATCCCCTGTCTTGAACAGTCTCCAGTGGAGGTTGAAAGTGTTTTTTTCATACATGACCAGTTTTGGGTGTTTCTTTTCGGCTCATGTTGCCTAATTTTTTGGGAGATACAGGATCACGCAGCCAAGGGATGGGGTCTACTCTGAGTGTGAACAGCTCCGGCATGAGCCGCGTGCTGTGTGATGAGAATTCAACTGATATAAGCACTTTTCAGGGCATTGGGCTGTTGAATGGAGAGCTTTCCTCAAGAATTTATGATTGCAGATTAGAATATAAATTTGCATACAGTGTGTAGTAGAGAAAATAGGCGCCAATGGCGGGAGAGGCGCATGTGTTACGCAGTGGCGGATCGCAGAGGAAGTGCTGCGGGGCGGTGGGGCGGGGCGGGGGGGTAGTGGAGTCGGACATACGACGGGCAGGAGTAAAGTAAGTAAATAAATAAATAAAACTATTTACCTTGTGCTCGCTGCATCGCCAAGGGCTCCTTCCTGCCTGTCGTATATGTCCGACTCCACTACCCCCCCACCCAGCCCCTCCCTCGCCCCGCAGCACTCCCTCTGCGAGCCGCCACTGGTGTTACGGCAAGGTGTAAAATGTTCATTCAGCATTGGTGCTTTAGCGTCTGAGCCGAATTGAAAGTAATTGCAATGTCCGAATCAAGAAATTTTGTAAAAGCGCAACCACAAAAAGCATGAGTTGGCTTCAGTTCAGCTGCGTCCCCTGATGTTTGCAGTTTTACAACTGAATGTGGCAGTTTGGTATTGTTTGTAAACTCATTAACTTTGGGTCTGAAAGGATACTGCATTCCTTCTTGCCCAACTGAAGTCCCCCCTTACCTCTGCTGTTTGCTAAGTAAGGAATGTGACACATTTCTTGTCAACTCCGCCTTGTTTCTCTTTCCAAATAAATCCACTCAGCTGGAGATCACGGTGCTGTAGGGTTCCCCACTCCTCCGCCCCTGTTACGTTAATGGTACGCCTGTGCACAGCTTCTAATACAGACTAGAATGAAAGCCCAGCAGACTTTGCGCTAAAGATCAACTAGTGTGTTTCCCCCGTATGCTCTCAAATAATTTAACCTTTTTCTGCAGCAGTCACAGCAGTAGCTGAGTTTTTACCAAACGTTGTGCTCCAAGTGGAGTGCGGTTTGGTAAAACCCCATGAACTTTGCCAGTGGAGCAGAGTTTACCACCCAGGCCTAGTTTGAACCCCAGCCTTAGCTTAACATCCTTTGATTTTGGGCACATCACTTAATCTCCCTATGCCTAAAAAAGGAAACATGTGTAACGTGGTCTGGTTCTGTTGTAAAACACTGTAATACCCTTGGGCCAGCTTTGCACTACATAAAAAATGCAAAAAAGTAAGCATTTACTGGGAAACAAGTCATAAGTGACTACTTGCATATATGAGAATTCTAAGTGATGCTGCAATGTATTTACCACTCCACTCATGCTCAGCAGAATGCTACATGCTCCTTTCTTCATGCAACTGAGTACTTATGTTATACAAGTATTCAAACTCAGTGCGCCATAATACAAAAGCCCAGAAAGGACAGCATTGGGTAGAAGTGACTATCTATCTATCTATCTATCTATCTATCTATCTATCTATCTATCTATCTATCTATCTATCTATCTATCTATCTATCTATCTATCTATCTATCTATCTATCTATCTATCTATCTATCTATCTATCTATCTATCTATCTATCTATCTATCTATCTATCTATCTATCTATCTATCTATCTATCTATCTATCTATCTATCTATCTATCTATCTATCTATCTATCTATCTATCTATCTATCTATCCATCCATCCATCCATCCATCCATCCATCCATCTATCTATCTATCTATCTATCCATCCATCCATCCATCCATCTATCTATCTATCTATCTATCTATCTATCTCTCTCTCTCTATATATATATATATATATATATATATACACAAACACACACGCTCCCCCATCTCGGATCACAGAGAAGAAAGTGGTGTACAAGGGAGGCATATTTGATGATTTATTTCGCCACACAAATCACCATCAGTGACCAAATTCGGGCCCACCTAAGTGGTGACATAAGTATTAAAAAGGAAGGTTTGGGCTGGGCAAAAGTTTTATTTTACTAGGTCGAAATGGTAGATTAAAACTACACCACAGGCTGCAGTGGCAGGTCTGAGACATGTTTTAACCCCTTCCATGCTCATGACGAGCTCAGCTCGTCATGCTGCGCAGTGCTCGTGTGCGCATGACGAGCTGAGCTCGTCATGAACCCGTCCGCTTAATGAAACGCCTCGCACAGGGCGAAAATCGGCCGCGCATGGAAGGGGTTAAAGCACTACTTTAATGGGTGGCACAAGTAGTGCTGCAGGCCCACTAGTAACATTTAGTTTATAGGCTCTGGATGCAGGTAGTACCATTTACTAGGAACTTACCAGTAAATAAAATGTGCTAATCAGGTGTAGGCTATTTTTACCATGTTTCAGGGAGAGAGCAAAAGCAATTTAGCACTTGTTAACAGTGGAAAAGTGCACAGAGTCCTAGAGCCAACAAAAATAAATTCAGCAAACAGGAGGGGTGAAGGGAAAAAGATTGGGGTACCATGCCAAGGATGTCATAGCTAACAAAAGTGACATGCAATTTTACTTTTTTCTTATTTTCAGCAAAGTACATTGGCATGGCTGAACTGATACTTTGAGTAGTAGTGGACGTCATGTTTAGAATGCTATGTTCTTAGTCGATGACTGTGTGGGAGCCAAACCCCAATATTTTACTGCAACCCAATGTTTTCATCACCTCGAATTCAGCTGCTCGGCTCCAACACCCTTGATCTTGCAATAGGAGTCATCACCCTTTTTAAAATCAGGACCAACAAATTTCAGAATAATTAAATAAATGACTGGGTCCACTCAATAACTGAGTTCTAGATTGATGAAAAGTTTATTACAAAATCTCAAAATAGGCAATACAAAAAATAAGAATGCAATGCCATGGAGGCTCAGATACAGAATACATAGTCAGAAATCAAAAATCATCTCAAGTCCCAATAAGTAGCAAAAACCATAAGTGTTATGGACAGCAGACCTAGGACAAAAAAGAAAGTCATCTGACTTACCCTCAAAACCAAGGGTTTTTATACACAATTTACACATTGGTGATAAGTAAAAACTGCAAATTCAGCTTAACATGACTAGTGATAACACATATTGAACAAATCAGAAACTATTATAGCACTAACCCATTTCTAAAGCAGAGGAAACCTTCCAGTAGCTTCCACAGCAACAACATAATACGGAGATGTTTAACACAATATGAAACATTTTCAGATAAAGACTCATATACTAGTGTATATCAGCAAGCTATACATTGAAACTTCCAGCAGAAGTGTCCTTCAGAAAGTTACATTAGGAATAGAATGAAGTTTCATTCACAATACATGCTCTCTAAGAAAAATACCCAATTGCATCCCAGTGTACTGTTCTCCGCGAAAACTGGGGAGAGAGAAGATACGCAGGGGGACATTGATTGGGAGAGATGGTGAGTAGAAGCTAGATGAACAGGGCATCAAAAACAGCATCCATTTTAATGAAATGGTGTCACTGCAGAAATGTGGAATAGCTAAACTTCATTCATAAACACACTTCGGAACCTCCAAATAAAATCGTTTCAAGTGCAGCATTATTAATTCATGTGTTATGACTATATTCATTAGTAGTCAAAAATATTTTGTCACCCATGTGCCTTTAGAAAAATCTTCCACAACTGTGTTCTGCTCTTTTATTTAAATTTTTCTAGTTAGAATTTGAAATAGACTACAAGTAGTGCGGATTTCTGAAAGCACATGAAGTAGCAAAGCCTGATATCTCTAAACATCAATAGCAATGGTAAAGCTATTGTACATTTGTGTTTAATTAGCCATGAAAAACACCAGAAACTCTGTGGTAAATATTTATATTTTCAGAGTATAGGGTTCTTTTCTGAGTAAGTAACGGAGCATTTTACCAATTATCTCTCTTGTCAAGAAGGCTGTTCGTTAGCTTTTCACAGTTTTATGATGTCCCGGAGTACATTTCTATTAAAAATAGACTTCCTTTTCTTTCCTTTCAAAGGAATTTGTTTTATAACCAGACTGCTAGTATTTTAGGAGCCAGCATTTTGTTGTGTACCAACAGCTTCCCCAGGGCAGAAAGAATCAATACAAAAAGTAACTGCAATTTTAATCACATTTCACAACTGTGATATAAATATATTATACCCGAGTCTGCCACAGCACCGGGGAAGTGACTTTTGCTCCAGCCAGATCCAGTTGCACTCATCATCCAAGCTTTATTTAATCCTCAGTGTTGCTTAAGGGACTTGGGCTACACATTACATATGTTAACACATCATAAAATAAAACTCTGTAAGGATAAATGAAAGAACACACAGAGAATAGCCCTAGAGAAGACGTGAATCCTGAGTAAGGTATGGAAACACTGAGCACTGAAGCCTCCAGGTTCTTTTGTTTTTTTTAATTGCATGCTCTATCACAATATAAGGACCGGACCTCCATCTTCTACTCGGATCTTTAGATAAAATAGATTCTAATTATACGTTTCCAGCTCTTATTCATCACTAGCATCAAATTAGTTAACCAAAATTCAGGTGTTGCATCCGAAACTGTTTAAATCTTGGGTGCCACAATTTTAGCAAAAACGGGGATTGCACCGCTGCCTTTGGTCGTGCTACCATCAACATTAAATTGTGCGATTTATATTATTATCTTATACAGCAATGTTGTGTATCTCAATCCTACATACTTTTGTGGCCCCAGAAAAAAAGATGGAGTCATCCTCTATGGGGTTTTTAACCTCGATGTATAAACAGTAATGTAAAAAATGTGTTAACCATATGACCAATCTTGCTCAATGATTTTATCACTGATGCCCATGCCGTCATGAGCGTGGCAAGTTTCTCACGAGTCCCAGGGCAAGTGATGAAAATGGCCTGCTCCAAAAGTTGGACACATAGCAAAAGATATCCACAATTGGGGCCACGTGGTACTTGCTCATTCATGGGACCTTGATGCACAAACAACAGCTACACAAATCCACGCTGTGCTCATTCATATGATTCATTTTCCTGAATTCGTTTCTTGTTCCACCTTTCAGTTCTGCTATGGAGTTGCATAAATAGCCTATCTTTTCATCTGTAAGCAGTTCATCACGTGTCTTGGATGTCCTGCCCACCCCCACCTCATGACATCTAAAAGAGGATTTCAGTCACCAAGAACATTTTCAGAAAATGCTTGAAAGAATTTTGTGCATGTTAGACCTTTCACCCTTAGGTGGTGTTCTCCCAAAATGTTGCCTTCCTCCACCATTTTTACTGACCTCGTTTTTGCTGGCGTTAGGACTCTGTGCACTTTAGACTGCTAATCAGTGCTAAAGTGAATGTGCTCTCTCCTCTAAATATGGTAACATTTGGCATATTTAATTTACTTATTAGATCCTAGTAAAGTGGAACTACATGTGCCCAGGGCATGTAAATTGAATGCTCCTAGTGGGCCTGCAGCAGTGATTGTGTCACCTACTTAAGTAGTCCCTAAACATGTCTCAGGCCTGCCACTGCAGCATGTGTGTGTGTTGTTTTAAATTGGCATTTCAACCTGGCAAAATAAACCTTTCACAAGGCCCAAACCTTCCTTTTTAATAGATATAGGTCACCACTAGTGAAGGCCCTGGACATCCCAGAGGGCAGGGTGCATTGTATTAAAAACTAGGACATGTACTTTTAAGTTTTACATGTCCTGGTAGTGAAAGCCTCTTAATTTCGTTGTTTTACTCCTGCAAGGCCTATCTCTTCCATAGGATGACATTGGAGTTGCCTTATTACATTTTATAAGTGTTATTTCCAAATAGGAGTAGATGCCAGTTCATGTTTGGTGTCTCTGGAATCCAAATTTAAAATCCCAACTTATGGTTAAGTCAGATTTCAAACTGTAATTCTGAAAATGCCACTTTTAGAAAGTTATTAACAACAATAGGGGTTAAGCCCAAAGGACCGGGGCCAGGTAGGGCTATTCAAAATTCAAAACACAACATGAACACCTGGCTCCGTACTAACCTACACTCCTACTATTTATGGAGAAACGGGCAGACTATTCTTTTATCTGTCCAAGTAGAATTTTTATTAAATAGTCTTTAAATTGATTCAAAACAATTTTTTTCAAAAGACTGAAAAAGAAACACATATTTCTCAAATTGACACAGAAACCTTCACATATAAATAACACAATGCACAATCAAAAACAATTTGGACATACACCAAAGTGAGGATTATTTGCAACAAATTACAACAAGCGACAAAATCACTAAATGAAAACAAACATAAATCAAATACAAAAAACATTTAAAGCTTGCATCATCTGTGAAAAAAACACAACGGTGATTGCGAAAAATGTCCAATTCTATGGACTAACTTATTGTTTCAGCAAGAATATCACAAAAATGTTGAAAATAATGAATTAATCTTTAATACATCCGACACTCAACACATTTAGATTTAACCTAATGCCTCTCAAAATGCCTCTTGAAAATGCCAACGCGTTTCAAGACCCAGGCTGGATAGTACTGGGACTCTCGTCAGGGCTCAGTTTAAAGTGTGCACTTGGTGCTTTAAAGCTACAGTAGAACGAGTCAACTGACATATAGATAAAAACGCGTGGAATTAACGAACTGGAGCGGCTGCTCCTACTTCAAGAATCAGGTACACAAAAAATCAGCTATATATATGAGAGAGAAAGGTAGTTTGGGGTTGATGCTGTTGTTGCATCACGTTTTTCATTTTTAGTTTTTTTAGAATATCCCGATCATTTGTATGAAGCCCTGACGAGAGTCCCAGTACTATCCAGCCTGGGTCTTGAAACGCGTTGGCATTTTCAAGAGGCATTTTGAGAGGCATTTAGTTAAATCTAAATGTGTTGAGTGTCGGATGTATTAAAGATTAATTCATTATTTTCAACACTTTTGTGATATTCTTGCTGAAACAATAAGTTTAGTCCATAGAATTGGACATTTTTCGCAATCACCGTTGTGTTTTTTTCACAGATGATGCAAGCTTTAAATGTTTTTTGTATTTGATTTGTTTGTTTTCATTTAGTGATTTTGTCACTTGTTGTAATTTGTTGCAAATAATCCTCACTTTGGTGTATGTCCAAATTGTTTTTGATTGTGCATTGTGTTATTTATATGTGAAGGTTTCTGTGTCAATTTGAGAAATATGTGTTTCTTTTTCAGTCTTTTGAAAAAATTGTTTTGAATCAATTTAAAGACTATTTAATAAAAATTCTACTTGGACAGATAAAAGAATAGTCTGCCCGTTTCTCCATAAATAGTAGGAGTGTAGGTTAGTACGGAGCCAGGTGTTCATGTTGTGTTTTGAACTTTTAGAAAGTTGGCATCTTCCTGGGTTACATGAATGGATGTAGCTGGCAACTGAGCATTTTGTATTCCTCCTAGACAGCCACACACAATAGAGAGCTAAGGTGTGCCTGGATGGGCCATCACTGGCAGGATGGGAGGGAGGAGCTGGGAACAGACCCACTTAGACTTGAATAGGCTGTGTCCTGCCTCCACACAGAGAGCAGCATACCCCCTGTAGTTAGTCTGGAGCTAGGACAGGGAAGGCAGGATGCCTGGGGACTTCAAACAGAAACCTCTAGAAGCTTCGGCCCCACTTCAAAGGCACACCTGGGTATAAATACTGGACCTCAGACATCAACTTTTCAGCACACATCTGGACCTGTGGATACTCTGCCAGGAAGAAGGACTGCTGTGCTACTACAAGGACTGCCACTCTGCTTAACTGCTGCTCTAAAGGAACTGCTGCTCTGCTGATCTGCTGCCTGCATCTTCTTGCCTGGGGAAGAAGAACTGGACCTGCAACTTCATCTTGAACCCAGGACCTCAGAGTGGCTCAAAGGGCTAGTCTGATGGTCTCCTGATCTGAGCCCCAGGGACATAAAAGGCTCTCCAACCAGCTCCTGGACCCAGCTGCATTGCTTTCCTGACCTCCTAGAGGTGCCCCTCAGGTCCTGGACACTTGGTGTGGCTCAGTGAACTTATATCAAGCTTTCGGGCTCTTCGTGACCGCAAACAGGCCCGCTTACCCTGAGACCGCGCCGCTCACACCAAAAATCAGAGTTTGCTGCCACCAACACATCTCTTCACACTGCAGCATCGACCGATCTTGGGGGACTGCCAACGCGAAGCTCCAGCGCACCCGTCCGTGATGCCCGACTTGCTCTTTGCACCACACCGACAGCCTCCAGCGAAGCTCTCTTTGCTCCTCGCAGCCCTCTTTAATCTGAACAGGACTCTTGGCAGAAAACTTGAGAAGGTAAAACTGAACTTTTGACTTTGACCTTGTCCAGTGTGACCAGATGACCGGGGCTGGCAATTTATGCTTTTAGGCAATATTTCTCAGTTTAATCTTTAAAAAATCATAACTGTGGCTCTACTGATTTGAGCGTTTGTTATTTTGGTCTTGTTTTGTTTATTAGATTTTACCCAGTTTTTCTAACTTAGTGTGGGATCCTTTCTGTGTGGTGCTTTCACTTTATTACTGTTTGAAGTGTTGCACAAAAACTTTACACATTGACTTTAGGGTTTGCTTGTGCCTCACCCCGTCAAGGATTGTGGTTGCTGATTGACCTAATTACAATCTAGCCAACCAACAATCCAACTTTTTTACAGGGCACATCACATATAATATTCTCAGTAAATTATATTTGTAGGCATGGCCAGGTCAGGAAAATTGCACTGTTAAGGAAGAAGTTATGACTCGTTTTGGACAATTTTGCAACCATCATGTGCAATTTTGCAGTAACATTTGAACTAAGTTTTTTCATTTTTATTGACTGTATGTTACCACCTTCAGCAACAGAGCCACATTGTAGAACAGTAAGGACACAACTGCATACAACTATGATGCAATCAATCAAGCAAGCATTTATAGAGCGCTGCAAATCACCCGTGAGGATCTTGAGGAGTTGGAGATGTTGGTTACACCACAGTGGTTTGCTCATTCGAACATCCAGATCTTGAAATCTCTTCTGAATTGCTGAAGCGACGATGTGGTCCTGAGGTGCAGGGGAAGGTTGTTCTATGCCTTAGCCACCAGGAGCGAGAAGGAGCATCCTCCGCCATTGGTTCGGTAGAGCCGTTGGGTGTCAGCGAGGGAGAGAGAAGCAGATCAAAGGTGTCTGATTGGTTGGTGCATGATCAGGTGTTTGTTGATGTATGCTGGTCCTTTGTTGTGCAAGGCCTTGTAAGCTTGAGTCAGCATCTTGAACTGGCATCTCTTCTGGATCAGGAGCCATTGAAGTTTACTGAGGTGGGGTGTGATGTGGGCACTGCTGAGGAGGTGGAGGATGAGTCTTGCTGCTGAGCTTTATATTCTCTGGAGTCTCTTCAGGAGGCGTGCAGTGATTCATACACAGAGTGAGATTCCTTAGTCCAGTCTGCTGGAGACAAGGGCCTGCGTGACGGTCCTTCGGGTGTTGATAGGGGGCCACCTGAATATCTTGCGGAGCATGCGAACAGTGTGGACCAGGCAGATGTGACTGTGTTGACTCTTTTCGTCATAGATAGCTTGCTGTCCAGGATGATGCCATGGTTGCAGGCATGGTCTGCTGGGGTGGTGGTGGGCTGAGTCTAATGGGCCACCATGCGTTGCTCCATGGTGAGGTGTTGTTCCAAAGATGGGGACTTCCGTCTTGTCTGTGTTGAGTTTAAGACAGTTGTCCTTCATCCAGTCAGCAATGTTCATCATGCATTTGTGGAAGTTGGCTCTGGTGGTGGAGGGGTCTTCGGACAGTGAGAGGATGAGCTAGGTGTTGTCTGTGTAGGAGATGATGTTGAGTCCATGAGATCTGACGGTGTCAGCCAGGGGGGTCATGTACCAGTTGAAGAGGGTGGGGTTGAGGGATGATACTTGGGGGACTCCGCAAATGACCTTCTTGGGCTCCGAGGTGAACGGTGGGAGACGGATCCTCTGAGTTCTACCAGTGAGGAATGAGGTGATCCATTTCAAGGCGTCTCCCTGGATCCCGATGTGATGGAGTTTGTCAATCAGGATGTGGTGGGAGACGGTGTCAAAAGCGGCTGAAAGATCCAGGAGGATCAGGGCTGCCGATTTGCTGTGTTCCAGGAGGGCCCTGATGTCATTGGTGGCTGTGACTAGGGCTGTCTTGGTGCTGTGGTTAGCTCGAAATCGGGATTGGGAGGAGTCCAGGAGGTTGTAGTATTCTAGGTTTATGCTACACAAAAACACAATAGCTGGACACAAAAACAAAACACAATACCAACACTATATAATAAAATGCAACAACATGCCACAAAACAATTATACAAAACATCAGGAAAAGACAAAACCTAAACAATGAACAACAACCTCATACATCATAAAAACAAAATAGTGCAATTCAATATAACACACAAATATGACAAATCACAACAAAACACAGCAAAAACCACAATCCACCAACTCATGTTGCCGTTTACTTCGGTGGCCCTGACTGGAATGCTTCTGGAACTTTCTGGCAGCCATTTTGCCTTCAGGATGTGACGCACCGGCACTGGGGAGAGGATGTGGTCTTACGGCTTGAGCGGCTGATCTTAACGCTGGGGAACCGGGTTCGAGTCTGTGATTCTGGGCAAATCACTTAATCTCCCTGTGCCTACCAAAAATGAATGTGTCCTTGTGTAATGCAGCAGGTGCTCATGTAAAGCGCTCTGATACCCAAAACCTTCGGGTCAAGTTCGCTCTATATAAAACTCTGTAAAAAAACAACAAAAAAAAAACATTTTGTCTTCACGACGTGTCGCACTCCCTTTTTCTCTCGCTTTGCAAACTGTTACAAAATGGTTCTCTTTACTGCAGCCTTTACATATCTGCCAAATTGCAGGACATTTTGCTTCTTGTGGAAAGGAAAATCCACATCAAAAACACAGCTTCTTCTTCTTCAGAAACATCACTTTGGGGCCTTCTACCTTGTGTTTTTGTTTGTTTTTCATACTCAACGCCGAGTCACTCTGGGCTCCTGCAGCACCCATGTCAGTGGTTTGTTTGTCGGCACGTCCTTCAGCTCTGGCCACCAGGAGCACATGCTCCAGACTAAGCATTTTTCTCAGCAATCGAAACCTGAAGGAATCGGACAGGCAATCATCTATGACTCTCAAACGAATGGCTTCTTAGTCATTGAATTTTTTGAACTTACAGTGTTTGATAAGCATGTCAAGTCTTTCAACAAATTCATTCATCGTTTTACCATCTCTATGTCTCTCCTGATTGAAGATGTACCTATCAGAGTCAAAGTTCGGTATCAGATTGAACTTAAGCTTCAATGACCAACTTGACATCCTGGTAAGATGCTCTGTCCACCTGTGGTATTTTCTTTATCACTTCTTTTACTCCTTCTCCTGCTATGTTCCCAAGATATTTGATGATCTTTTTGTTATTGGTTATTTCTAGCGCATCAATGAAAACATCAAAAGCTTCGATCCAAGCAGTCAATCGGGCACTAAGACTCTGCTTTTTGACAGTATCAAATGAAGACGGTGATTTTAAGAAAATGGCGGCATCATACTTTGGGCTGTTTTCGGCAGCTGTTGCCATGATATTATGCTGTTTAGGCCGCACTTGACCTATAGCATTTCCTGGCACTGTGTCACCGCTACGAGCATCAGCCCGCTGACTAGTGCTGGGACTGTCGTGCCCAACCGGAGGCGGTGAGTCACCATCTTCTTCTTTGATGGTGAGTAGCGGTTTTGTCTCTAGCTCTTGTTCTTCACCACTCTCAACCTTTTTTCTGCCTTTAGCCTTCCTTTGCATTTATCTGCTTCTTCTCACAGCGTTCTCGTGCACCTGGCTGTTGCCATTTTTTGCGCTTTCTCTACCTGGAGTCACTGCCTTTAGCGTTACCATACTTTATGAATAATGCTCTGTGTTAAGTTGAGCCATCACACTTCTTATCTCGGTCGTAGTAGCAATTTTCTGACCAAAATAAATGAAACTTTCCATGTGACCTTCACTTTCTTCGAAAGTCTTGTACTGGCTGGAGTTGCGATTTGACTCCACATACGCCAACCGTTGATTCTTCACTTCGACTGAGGTACACGTGGCACCCAAAACCAGTTTGCTGGACCTCAGCAAACTCTCTGGGAGAGCACTCTCGACTCTTCAGGTTGTGGGGTTTTACAGACCCCCTATCTCGTCACCAGTTGTAGCACCCTCCCCAGCCCGGTAGCATGTAAATGAATCATGCCACACAAGGAGCTCGGTATTGCACGTCTTTATTCTCTAGAGTGTACCCATTAACTGAACCCTATTAATCACACCCAAAAACTTATGTCACTAGAATACGGAGTCTGTTAGGGAACATAAGGGTCCCACGCTCTATAATATACAAGACACTTCACCAATGTACTAACAGAAGGTTGTATATCAGCTGGTATTTATTTCATACATTTTCTTAACTGGTTACACTCTCACAAATCCATAGCTTGAAAGATATAAAAACCAAGTTCCAATATCTTAACAGACCATTCCTTACTCTTAGGGTGCTAAAGATGTCTCTTTTTCAAAAACATCATTATTTCAAAATGCTACATGATTTAAAGATTGATCCCGTCCCTTAGTTTATAATTCTCAAACCATATATTTAATCATTTGCGAAATGAGTTTGTAACTATCACACCTTCAGAAAACCCGAAAGAGTATTAACTGAATAACATATCAGTTATTTCATGAGGCCTTTAAAAAGGAATGCAGCACAGCATCATAAATGAATCTATAGCTTGAGATTTGAATTTTAAATAACTCCAAAACTCTGGGGCATATTCTCAAGAACGTGTGATAACTACCGCAAAAGTTGCTTAACGCAACCCTTCACATCGCAGTCCATCGCGGGAAAATAACACTGTGTCAACGTGGTATTCCCAACCCTGCGGCACCATGCGATAGTAGCAGGATAACACGCCAAATGACCGCCCAAAAACTAACGCGACGCAGAAACAATGCGAAACACAAACGCGAAAAAACCTGCGATGTCCCAAACCGCGATACAAAAATCAGTGACAACCAGCCACAGGCCCGCAAATCCCACGCGTCATGCGTGAAAATGCACTATAAGAGCAACCAAAAAATAAACACCAAAAACAAACTGCGTAGCACCATGGATGCACCCGGACCGAGTGCAGAGGACAACCCGCACCCCACAAGCCCCACGGAGGACCAGCCAGGAACCCGTGTTCGGGGAAGGGCAAGGAGAAGAGGAAGAGGAAGACGGGGTTCAGTCCGCAGGAAGACCGGATCATCGTCACGGAGGTGATAGAACACTACCAACAACTGTTCGTCACCTCCACTGCGTCATTGGCAACACAAACGGAAATATGGCAGTCCATCGTCACCAACGTGAATGCAGTCAGAGTGTCGAGGAGGTCAATGGAGGAGGTCAAGAGGCGCTGGCATGAAGTGCACAGCCAAACCAAACAGAAACTCGCTGCCAACATGAAGGCAGCAAAGGCGAATGGAGGTGGGAGTCCTGCGCCACAGGAGGAGCTGGATGAGCTGGAGGAAATGGTGGCCACAGTCATCAGCGTGGAGACGGTGCAAGGAGTCGGGGGTCTGGACACAGCTCAATATGACCTGATCCAACAGCAACAGGGTGAGTAACGACCAGGGACTGGGGGGACGGGGGCAGATGGGCACAATGCCACACATTCACAATCATGTGCAGCACACTGCACACCCACAATGACTGTGGAACATGTCCCTGATACCCTTGGCACACTGCAGCACACATAGAAACACCAAGTAGTCCCCCGTCCACAATCTGCACAAATGGGCCCCCCTCCATATCACCAATGCCACAACCTACCCATGCACATGTGCTGAATCCCGAAAAGCAGCGGCTCTGTGAGCCACACCGACAATGCAAGTGACACTGCATGACAGATAGCATGGCTGAAGTCACAATACATGACATGGTGCACGAGACAACACTGAGGTGGCTGAGTGTGGACCACATCCGTAAAGGAGCAGGTCACACTCTGACACATCCACGTGCACCTACGAACCATGACGTAAAAAACACATTTGCAGACAAACAATGCACAAGAGTACCAAATATCTCCAGTAGCACAAATGACCCAAGTCCCAAACATCCCAGCACCCGAAAAGCACACAAGTCAAATGCACACCGACTCAAAGGGATAAGGGTCCGCCAATGCAGCGCTGCAGGGGCGAATCGCCAACAATGCAGCACACACACATAGCAATCACAGTACATCAACATTGACGACAATGTGGGACAGAGTGCAACCCCTACACCACAGGACAGAGGACACAACTGGTGCCGCTCGTGCGTAGAAACTGGCCAATCACAACTGGCAATGCATGACACTGTGAGCTGATAACGTACGAGTACAACCACACATCCGTCATGTAGTCGAAATGTCCACTGACTCCCATCAAATAGCCAGCTTCACCAAAACAGTCACAATGTACATCGTCATGCAGTCTGAATGTAAACATCTACAATGCGTCAACATACATGGAACACACTGTTAACCTGCATCTCCCCTTCACATTGCAGAGGGACAATCAACACCTCCTGCAGAGCAGACCACACATCTCTTCAGTGATGATGAAGAGGACACCCTGCACATTTGCACAGACACCCTCCAACGGCTCGTGGACAGCCTCCGCACCCCACCTCCAGGAGCAGGGCAGCCCAGCTGCATCGCGGTGAGCCCACACCCTGCACAGACCACACCGCAGGAAGCACACACCACCACGGCTGCCTCCCAGGACCCCCACGACCAACACACGGATTTCAAACTCCGTGTGTTAGGGTGCCAGGAGAAGATGGCAGATCAGCTGCGGCTGGGTTTCGAGCTCATGGCAGACAAACTCGATGCCATACGTGGGTGCCTGAGTCCCATCAGGGAGCACCTACAGTCCCTAACGGATACCCACTGTCCGCACCATGCTCACCAACAATCCTTGGCTGACATCGCTGGGTCCATTACTCGGTTACAAGAACTGTCTAGGCAGACAGGCCCAAGCGATGACAGCACAGAGTTGGCACAGATGCGGAGGTCAATGGAGACCATGGAGCCGATGCAGGCTGGAAGTATGGCTGCCACTGCTGAACACCAGCGAGATGTAGCTGTGATCTTTCATGCCTTGCAGATCCTCATCTTGCCATTGCTGCCACTGAGCCTGTTCCAGGTCACTGCTGCAGGAACCTCGACACACACATATCCTCCCCCTGATGTGTCAGTGGCACACAGTGATGCAGCCCAATCACCTAGGCACCCTGATGTGTCAGTGGCACACAGTGATGCAGCCCTATCACCTTCGCACCCTGATGTGTCAGTGGCACACAGTGACGCAGCCATAACCCCACCACACACACCTGACACACAGGACACAGAAGACGTCTCAGAGGAGTAAGATGTGGAGGGTAATGACTGTGTGAGGAAGGAGGTAGTAGCATCCGTCCCCGCCATCTGGCCTGTCCCTGCCTGGTCGTGCTCTCTGCATTATGCCCTGGAACAACACCTCCCACTGTCACCCAAAACACTCTGCGACCTTCACATGGACCCCAACATGGACTGCCATATCTGCTCTGGTACCAATGACACAGCAACCCGGCGGCGGACTGCACCCTTCCTCTTCAGATCAACTTTGCCTTGCCACAAGAACTCTGGTTGACCCACCACTGGGCAACCATGTCATGTGGGCTTGAAGTGGTCATGTACTGCTCCAGGTCCGACACCCCCCAGAATGTGAATAAAACATTCCAAATCACACAGATGTGTCATGTCTATGTTCACTCACGAATAAATGTTTGGATGAATGTCGGGACATCGATAGCACTAAAAGGTACACCCTGGTAGATGTCATCAATGTGCATGTTTGACCGTGACCCACATGGCTACTTAGATGACTGTGAAGGTGTGAACTAGCTGTGGCCACATTGCACAGTGACAACAATCCCGTTGCCCCCAAACGTAGCACCACGTCCATGTATCAAATAGCGCTGTGTGTGGAAATGTCACATTCGGTACCAGTCCTTTAGTGGTGTCCCCCATCACATGTGACAACAGAGCGTCTCTTTGCATGCCTACTCACACACATCTGTGTGGACACAGTCTTTTTTGATGGATGACCTTGTTCTACATGGCGAGAAGTTGGACACCATACGCACATTGCTGGGGACACGTAGGAGCACAGGTCTGCCACCAACTATCCCAGCCACAATGTCTGGCTCACAGAGGTGGAGCTGGCAATAGGGACTCACCCCCAATTCACAAGCTTCAGTCAATACCTCCCTGTGTATGGACAATGCACATGTAGGCACATGATCTGTCATTATAATCAACACTCATCACAGTTGTACACAGGTGAAGTTGCGTAGACTTTATTAGCATGTGCGTGTCAGTACGGGCAAGGCAAGGGCCACAACATGCAGACCAATGTTTAAGACACTTACAGGCAGCTTAGGAACATGTCGAGGTGCAAGTAATGGGGTGGCAAAAGTGCACACAATTCATTATGGATGTCAACGGTCTCAGCCCACCTTGCCTTGCTGGACGAGTCATGTGATGTTTAGCGTCTGCTCATCGGCCCGTGTCAGGGGACACGACTCACAGCCCATGGGATCTGCATAGTGCTGTAGCACCGGACTGCGCTGACTGTGTGCTCTGCTGACAGTGAGCAGGTGAAGGGATCCTACAAGGTCACATGTCGTGCTACATTGCCATGTGTGTACTCTCCCCCCAGCAGTTTCTCCGCTTTTGGAACGTTGCCAGGCGACGCTGTGCTGCTCCGCCCATGGGACTGCATCACCTTGCACAGGTGTGTGTACACACACGTAGGTCCACGCACATGCATTCTGAGTCCAGGCGAAGGCAGACATGTCCACTGTTGTGGTGGGATATGTGGAAATTCCTCAGAGATGCTACAAGGTGTGGGGACCTGTGCTGTGGGTGACAATCAATTGTGGCTGCAGGAACGTAGTTACTCGTCCATGTATGCGAGCGCTGCTTCATGGGCAATCTGTTCCAAGAGTACATCGTTGTCGAGGTCAAGGTACGCGAGGGCGAGCCTATCCATTACCTGGTCCGGGCAGCTGTACTCCGTCCACGCCGTTTCACCAATCCGCAACACAGCCCAATAGGGGAGAGCCTCGATGTGGTCACTGCACACGAGGAGTTGTGCAATCTCCCATGCCCAACTGCCTGCACATACGCCAAATATTAAGGCATCCCATGCACGGGTGTCACGGTTACACTCCTGTTCGTGGGCCAATAGGGGGCGCACACACGTGTCATAATCCAGTTCAGCTACCGTTGTGTTGGATAGGCAGACATCCATGGGCCACTCGAATGTGCATGATCGACAGTGGAACCAGGGCTGGACGCAGGTGACGTACGCAAGACGGAAACTCAGACGGTAACTGATGCGCAACACTGCCAGTGGCAGTGATCCCAACAGATGCAGCATTCGTGCACGGTACAGTTCCACGTGACAGGGGTTGTGCATGTGCCCGGGATTGCCAGCCATTGCCTTTGTTGGTCTCGTAGCACCGGCACACTTCTGACAGCGGCAGTTGTGTGATGAGATGCAACTGCTCGGAGCAATGAGTTGTGTTTGTGTGCAACGTTTTGGGCATATGGGTTGTTTCTTACTTATGTGTCAGGGGCCTCCTAAGCAGGTGTGCCTCAGGCAGGGACAAGTGTGTGTGGGGTGTGGACATGTTGGTCTTTCATTCGCGCAGTTCGTGGTGTGGGAGTCGTCACGATCTGGTTTGGTATCTCTCGCAGGGAGTGCCAGCCACATTCAGGACCAAGGTCGGGGGTTCAGGTGTCCTTCAGCCTTGTGTATTGAGACAATGGAGCTTTCATTCCTGATGTTGGTCTGACTACTGCTTGCATTTTTTAAATGTGATGTGGCCTTTGCGTTGCTATTGATGCCAGGCCTTTGACTTAGTGTGTGCCAATAGCGATACACACACAACAGTTGGCATGTATGAGCCAGGAGCCCGATTGGCCTTGCGCTCCTTGTACAATATCTCTATTTCTCTCTCTCACTCCCTCTCATTCTCCCTCTCTTTCTCTTTCTCTCACTCTCTCTTTCTCTCTCTCTCTCTCACTTTCGCTCGCTCTCTCTGTCCTTTGATGAGCGCATGACACACCTTCTTATCTGGAAATTTGTTTTGCAGGCTGTGACTTCCAGATTGTCCTGGGTGGACCCGCCATGACTCTTCAAAATAGTTCTTTTGTGTTTATTCTGTATGGAACGAATTATTTGCTGAGGCTAAGATGAATGTATGATTCTCATTTTTCTGACGACACATGTAGGTTAGGTGTTGTTATTGTGCGACATCGGGCATATTGTTTTGTTCATGATTTCGTGAGGTTGATGTGACATATCTTTGTCCGGGTGTGGGTGGGGGGTGCCCGGAGTGGGGCCCCGGGGGGGGTCCTGGGTATGGTGGCGGTGGGGTGTTGTTGCCCTCTCGGGGCTCCGGGATGCATGGTGAGTGGCTCCATGGCATCTGTTGTTCTTCATGTGTGGCTATGGGCTGTGCTTCCTTGTCTGTTGCAGGTTGTCGTCCGACTTTGCACCAGGTAAGAGCAGGTGTTAATTTCCTGCTGCTAACGCGCCTTATCGCATGTTTTGTGATCTTATCGCGGGTCGGGCTGGTCGTTGAGAATGTTGTGGAGTGGTGTTGTCGCGGATTTTTGCACGGGTACGCCTACTCTGCATATCATTAGCGTTAGTTGCCAGGGGCATCTGTGGCGATGTTTTTTGCGACTGCTATCGCAGGTAAACTGGTGTTATGGGCTGTTAGCACCAGTTTGGGAATGGGGAGATAAAATTATCGTGAAATTGGCTGCGATAACGTGCCGATAACTCGGCGATAGCTCCTTGAGAATATGCCCCTCTGTTTCTCTCAGGCATTATTCCCTATTGTTGCAATGTCTATTGCCTTTGATGCTACAGATCGCCGTGAATCGGATGTCACAAATCTTATTTTTACATCCTGCTTCTTGAATATGAATAGACATGTGATATCCATGTTATGAACAGCTCTTAAATGCTCTTCTGTTTTTTGTTTACAGCTCTCTTTGTAGATTTCTGAGCAGGCACAAGGGATCATATAAATACAGTATGTTGAGTTGCAACTTAAAACTTCTTTAATGATATACTCTCTCTCCCTTTTTCTTTTTGCATCCAAGAATGCACACTATTTATCCATTGTGTAGGCCAGCATGAGTAATTACTACACTTGAAAAAGCCATATGTATTGGCTATAGTATTAACCTTTGGTGGTGTTCTATAATAGTTCAAATTATTATTTGGACACAATATATTTTTCAAGGTGGTACCTCTCCTGAAGATTATTGCTCCTTTTTGTCTCACATGATTACACAGATCAGTATTAAGAAGTAAAAGGTGTCAGTGTACACTGAAAGGCTCTCTGGGTTTTTATAATTGTCGATTGTTATTTTGTTTTGCTCTAATGTGCCCCCCTGTCTGTATTCCCCCCAGTTCCAGCACGGCATGGACGTCACCGTCCATGCTGTGCTGGAACATTTTGGCCATTCCCATTGTGGTGCCTGTTTTTCAAGGCACCGCCATGGGAAAGGCCAAAGGACCGCCGATCATATTACGAGTTGTACTTTTACAACTCGTAATACGGCCCTCTGTCCATGCACATGTTTGGCGTAGCAGAGGCAGTGTTGAACCACAGCTCACCGGGAAGCAGCGAGACTAAACAGAAGGACATAGAGGATGGGCTTCAAAGGAGGAAAATGCCACTGTCTCAAGAACCTGGAGAAGGAGGGATGCCATGAGTGCTAGAGGTTCTCACCGAGAAGACACTGGCCAGTTAAGATGATGTCATGGGAAGGAACTGTAGGAAGAGCCAGAGCATCTCTCCAATGCAGAACCTGGACTAGAATAAGAGGATACCACCCAGTGAGAAGACCGTAGACTTCTGCCCTGCACACCTGCATTTCAGTTTTAGGGTAATAAAATGATCTAATGCAACCCCAAAAGGCAGCCCACAAAAGGGGTAAACAAGGGAATTGAAGAGGTGGAAGATGAGCAACTCAGATGGCAAGAAGAGAAAAGGGGTAAGTGATAACTCAGCACCCCAGTGCAGTTGTAGGCCTGAGAAGCTAATGCAATTAACAGGCAACTGTGGGAGCCACACAGAGAGAAAGATTTAGATTAGGAGGACAACAAACCACTGATGTCAACAGAGGAAATAAAGTGAACACTGACGTTGAACCTAATCAACTAATGAACGTGGAAAGAATCAGAAGAAAAGTTAGAAGAGAAACTGAAGTAGAAAAATCGACAGAGTGCAAGAAAGAAAACTTGTATTTTTTAGAATATATTATTCTTTACGTATGCTTACCTTTTGATCATTCTGAGGGTCTCACTGTTGGACTGGCCCAGAGGACAGGTGCTCACTTTGCCACTGGATTCAAGCTAGCCTGGCTGATGAGGGGTGTTACCCCGAAACCGGTCCAGGGAAGACCTGGCTTGGCAGTTCGGGCTGGACTTGCCCAATGAGGGACAGGGTCAAGACTGATTTGCATATGGCTGGGTCTGAACTGGGGTGGTGAAGTAAGCTAAAGAACGATGATGGATTCAACCCAGATCTGTGACTGGGGGTGAGTATCTGAAAAGTTTCAGCGCTCCGTCCATCATCTCCTGGTGTTTGCTTTGTTCACACTAAGTTGGCAGGGTATGCCCAGACGTGGGTCCCTTGCTCACTTTGCCACTGGATTCAAGCTAGCCTGGCTGATGAGGGGTGTTAACCAGAAACCAGTCCCAGGATGCTTGTTTCCGATCCAGGGAGGACCTGGCTTGGCAGTTTGGGCTGGACTGGTCCCGTGAGGGACAGGGTCAAGACTGATTTGAATATGGCTGGGACCAAACTGGGGTGGCATGGTGAGCAAAAGAAAGATGGATTAAACGCAGTTACTTGTGACTGAGGATGAATGTTTGCATTTTTCAGCATTCCGTCCATCATTTGTTCATTTTGCTTTTGTAGCCCTAAGTAGGAAGGATATGCCCAGACATGGGTCCCGTGCTCACTGCGCCACTGGATTCAAGCTAGTCTGGCTGATGAGGGGTGACACAAATAATATTTTCCCCTGCATGAATGAATGAATGAATGAAACAACATTTTTAGAGTGCATAGCTACCCGTGGGCATCCCAGCGCTGGAGGATAACTAAAGCTTCCGAGAATCATTTAGGGAAGAGCCATGTTTTCAGCAGCTTGCGGAAGGCCAGGTGATTAGATTCCCTTCGTAGCTGAAGAGGGAGGGAGTTCCAGAGCTTGGCGGCATTGTATGAGAATAGCCGGCCACCTCTTCTAGCTCTCTTAATTCTGGGGACGGCTGCCAGATGTTGCTCATCTGAGCGCAGGTGCCTGTTGGCTCGATAGGGTTTGACCATAGAGGAGATAATCTCTGGTCCTTTCCCGCCTAACAGCTTATGAGTGATACATAGGGCCTTGAAGTGGACTCTCTCCCGGACGGGGAGCCAATGGAGAGGTTTCATGGCGGGTTTAGCAGATTGCCGGTTCTGAGTCCCCATGAGGATCCTTGCGGCACAGTTCTGTACTATTTGGAGTTTGGCGAGGACCGAGCTCGGAGCCCCGAGGTAAAGTACATTGCCGTAGTCCAAGCGAGACAAAATAAGTGCTTGGACAATAAGCTTTTTTGCCTGAAAAGGGAGCAGGGGGAGCGCTTTGCGAAGCATCCTTATGATGCCAAAGCAGGAGGCCACCACCTTTCTGGCCTGGACTTTAAGGCTGAGGTCTGAGTCCAGCCAGAAGCCCAGGCTTTTTATCTCTGACTTAGGGACGGGTGCCGAGCCCATTTGAGGATGGCCACATTGTATCTGCTCTGAAGAGTGAGGGATTGCCAAGGAGCATAAGCTCTGTTTTATCACCATTTAATTTTAGGTGGGAGTGTTTCATCCACTTGGCTACTTCTTCAAGACAGGTGCGGAGACAGGTGGAGACCATGTCTGAGTGGTTAAGTGCAACCACCAGCTGGGTGTCATCGGCATACGTCACGATGTTCACTCCATAGGGACGGACAGTCTCCGCAAGGGGGGCCATATAGGCATTAAAGAGTGTGGGACTCAGGGAAGATCCCTGAGGGACCCCGCAGTGGATGGGCCAGGGTTTAGAGGTGGCCTCACCCTCAAATACCTGGAAGGATCTCCCCTCCAGGAAGGATTGCAGCCAGGTCAGGGCTACTCCAGACACGCCCAGATTTCTGAGTCGGTCGACCAGGATGCGGTGATTAACCGTATCAAAGGCCACGCTGAGAACCAACAAAATCACGGCAGAGGAGCCTCCTGCATCGAGAATCTTTCTGGATTCTTCCATGACAGCTAGTAGAGCCGTTTCTGTGCCTTGGCGGGGGCGAAGCCAGTTTGAGAGGGATGAAGAAGGTTATTGGATTCCAAGTGGGCAGGGAGCACGGAATTGACGTGTTTCTCCAGAATCTTGCTAATTCCTGGGAGGAGTGAAATAGGACGGTAGTTGGTCAGGCAGTCTGGGTCCAGGCTAGGCTTTTTCAGAAGGGATTTGACCATGGCTTTTTTCCATAGGGGGGAATCACCCCTGATGATATGGATGAGTTGATCAAATCCAGGATGACCGGACCAACTGCTTCTGCCACCTGGTTCAAGATCTTGGGCGGGGCAGGGTCTCTGGGCGATCCGCTTTTAACAAGTGCAGAGGTGGTCTGGAGTGAATCATGGTTCATTAAGGGGAAGGTCTTTAGAGAAGATTCCTTGTCCCTGTGCATAAATCCTCAGAATAGGGAATAGTATGGCTATCAGTTAGGGCAAAGGATCCGTAGATGGTTTGGATTTTGTTAAAGAAATATTCCGCAAGTTTGTTGCAACGTTGGTCTGTGGCTAAGGGAGTATTGGGGAGAGAAGGGGCTTTCAGTAGCTTCTTAGCAATACGGAATGTTTCACGGGGGAATTTGCCGCTGAGGATAAAGTTTCCTCAAAATACGAGGCCTGGGCTTTTTTAGTTTCAAGCTTGTATGTTTTCATAGCCTCCCTGTATTCCTTTTTCTTGTTCAGGGAGAAGTCCCTTCTCCAGACTCTTTCAGTTTTTTTACAAATTTGTTTCAACTCTCGGAGTTTAGGGGTATACCAGGCCGTTCTGTGGGGCCCTTTATGCAACTGAGTGGTTGTTTTAGGAAGGACTTGGTCTAGTGTACCCTCAATCCAGTTATTGAATCTATCATTGGCCACCACTGGATCGGTGTCAGAAGGGGGGCTTAGAATTTTCTAAAGCCGGTATCCATTTTTCTGTGAGAAGTTTTGACCAATGGCGGGACTTAGTTTGCGTAAGCCGAGTTGAGGGAGTCGCATGGGTGGGAGACCAACTGAAAGGGATGAGGAAGTGATCCGACCAGGGAATAGGGGTCGGTGTCTGACAAGAAAGCTCCTCCAGACTGGAAAAAATGGGGTCTAGGAGGTGCCCTTTTGAGTGTGTTACATGTAGTACCTTCTGGGTGAGCTGTAAGGCCGCTAAGTCCAAGGACAGCTCAGATGCGACTTTCGATGTTAAATCATCGAAATGGACATTAAAGTCACCTAGGATAGTAAAGTTTGCGGCGGTACTAGCCAGTTTGGGGACCATTTCTGAGAGAGACTTGCATAATTGGCCTATGGATCCAGGGGGGCGGTAGATTAGGATGCCCGATAGAGAGAGCGTAGGTGTAAATCCTATTGAAAAGTGAAGGTTTTCACAATCGAGTAAGGGGCTCCCAAGAGTCCGACAAGTGAGGTTGCTTTTCAGAATGATGGCGATGCCATCGCCTTTACCAGAGGTCCTATCCAGCCTCTGTATTATGTAGTCAGGGGGGAGGGCCTGAACAATGTCGGGGTCTGAGTCTGCATTCAGCCAGGTTTCAGTGAGGAATAGGACGTCGGGGCATTCATCCATAAGCAGGATGGACAGTTCGGCGGAGTGTTTAGGCAAAGATCTGCAGTTTAATAAAAGTAATTTGAAGACTTTGTCAGGCGATGGTGCGGAGGGGACAATGGGGAAGGGGAACCAAGGTCTGAATGGACAGTGCGTGCAGTTGGTATCTAGACTACAGGGAGCTATGGAGTGAAGGCAGTTTGGTTTTGGGGTACATTCAGCTGCCTAAGCTTCTCCACGCTGTAAGAATACTTGTCTAATGGAGAACGGGCAGGGGTTCTGGCCCCTGGCCCCGTCCGGACGCGCGCAGACGGGCTTGCCTTTGACGCGCCTTTGGTGTGCCATCGGCGCGTCCGCTGCGCGGTCGGGTCATCGGGCTATTAAGTGGCCCGGGCAGGTTCAGCGACTAGAGCGCTAACCAGGTCAATGGCGGCTCAAGTGCGAGTTGTGCAATGCAGCGCTGAATTTAAAAGGAAGTTAAACAGTTCCCCCACAGTTTCCCAACACTCAATTCAGTTTCAATTCAATTTTAAAATAGGCTAAAACAATGATTTAAAAAAATAAACAAACGAGGTTGCAACGCTACCCTCGCGCCTAATGTGACTCAAGGCAGCTTCTGTCAGCGCTGCGCGGTCGCGCCATAGGGCTATTAAGTAGCCCGGGCAGGTTCAGCGACCAGAGCGCTGACCAGGTCAATGGCGGCTCAAGTGCGAGTTGTGCAATGCAGCGCTGAGTTTAAAAGGAAGTTAAAACAGTTCCCCCACAGTTTCCCAACACTCAATTCAGTTTCAATTCAATTTTGAAATAGGCTAAAACAATGATTTAAAAAAATAAACAAATGAGGTAGCAACGCTACCCTCGCGCCTAACGTGACTCAAGGCAGCTTCTGTCAGCGCTCACCCAGTCACCCAGTCAAGTGAAATCCATCAAAAAGTATATGTTTTCGCACATGAACTGCAGAAGCTTATCTAGATTACACTCTCCTTAAAGACATGCTCTCTCCATAGATATCATTTTTGCTGACACCCTTATGGGACAGATGGTCACCTAAAATGCATTGCAGTTACTAACAAGTGTGAAATCCACATTTTTATTTTCCTGAAAATATGATTTACATGTCAAACAGTGCAATATAGTACACCACAGCGGACAATATCAAAAGTCTCCAATGCTGGTTCATGATCATTAGAGCTCTGGGTTTATTAGGTTTATTTCTCACCTGACCTGATTTACACCTTTTCAGAGTTTTTGAATTTTTCCAGTTTAATCTCGCCTTTGCCCATGCGAAGTCTTTATGCACATTGCATAATAACTTTCATTACATTGTGAAATCATTTTCATTCTAATCAAACCTAGGCAAGAAGGGAAATCTTGCACACTTTTCTTTTGTATCTTTTACAGATATTTTCTATGCACAAAGGTATATGTATGCAGATTTTGTTCTCAGCAGGTTTTACTTATGCAACACATTTATTTTTAGAAAAGTCGCAATTTTCAAGCAATTAAAGCTTTCAGATACAGGATTATCATTCTCTAGTACTGCCATGATGCCTCTGGTAACTGCTATGCTTTATATGTAAATAAATATATAAAATAGACCCCATGATACAGACAATGTGCATAGTCAGCTGTGATATAATAAGAGAAATAGTTACCTGGACAGCTGAATGAAACTAACATACAGAAAGTTACACTGTAGTGTCCTCATGGGAGAAAAGCATTTTTGTCACCTGGTTAACTTGAGAGATCATGGAGAGGGTGACATTAAATATAACCCTTAAGTTCTAGCTTCTGTTGATGTTGTGGATGGTGCCTGCCTGATGCCATGCTATTAATGGATCCTAATTTTTCCAGTCTCTTCTTGTGAGAATCTCAGTTTTGAATGCATTTAGTTTAGGGGGATTTTTTTTTATCATCCGTTGCTCAGTGGGTCAGCAGCAGTCACTTAGTGCCTGACTTAGATTTTGGCAAACGGTGTACTCTGTCACAAACTTGATGGCTATCACGTCCACCAATATACAAGTCCATTAAATCCTATAAAATTTGTTAAAAAGCAGATGGGATAGCCATCATGTTTGTGATGGAGTACCTGAGCTCCAAATTGCAAATCAGGCCCTCTGTGCTGAGTTTTCAAGATTGCTAGGATTTTCCAATTTTGGATTAAACCCAGATCTTTGTGACTTGGGGTGAATGTTTGCATTGTTCAGCATCGTCCTATTTATGAAGAGAGGGGACAATAGGAGCTAATTAGAGATCCAGTGACTCGTGCTCCCAAGTGTGTGACTTTTATCAAAAGGGAGTCACTGTTCCTATTGAGGAGAAGAGATAGAGAGAGAAAAAGGGTTCTCAAGTCGTGTGCTACTCTATGTGTGGGGAACAGTGTGTCCTCATCTTGATGCCCTCAGACACCCCGAAGGATGTCATGCTTCATCATTGGGCTGGTGCTCCTCGTCGGGCCGGCGCTGCAATGCTCTACGGGTCCCCCGAAGGGTCTCTTTATCGGAGATCTTTTTGATGAAGCTGTGTGGGTGCGTGGGGGTAAGTGGCAGTGAAGTCCTAAATGTGTGCTTTAAAAGATGGCTGGAGGGGGAGTAAGGAATTTTATTAAAGTGATCCCTCTGTCATCGTTAAAAACAAAGTGGAAAGTGCTGCTGTAGGGGATATTATGTCCCTTTGTAGCTAACTATTTATATATCCCTAATGGATACATTCTCTGGTCAACATGTTTCGCGCTTTTGCACGGTCTCAGAAGGAGATCCAGAGCGCTTCGTCAGGACCAATCAAGTTCAAATTATAGAAAGAGAAGTGTATCCAGCGGCCTAATTTAATCCAGTGCCACTGAAAAGGTAAAGGGAGTAGTGTTTCTGGAACGACAAGAGTGGGAAAAAGTACAGATTTCTAGTAAAGTATCCGTATTGAAAATGCCAGTTCACTCTTTGGTTTGATCTGGGTCTTCCATTGGAGGGCCAAGTCCTCGTGACCTTAAGCATAAAAGTTATTGCAAACGGTCAGTGTGTCTATAGGTGAACTATAGATGCTATATTTCATAGAATAGTAAAGAATATAATAACAAAGTGACGAACAAACATGGAAAAATAGTGCCGTTATTCCGTAGTCAAGGCAATCCTTACCAATGCTATTTCTCTATACATCTATACATATATAACATATCTGTATTCATGCCTTGGGTGTCAACATTGATGTGTAAATGATAAGGGTTCATATTTCATGGTACGTAAACGAACCTCTGTCATCTAGGTAATTAATACCACTAGGCCCCACCATTGATGGCAAACCTCAAATCACTGTGCCGATATTATTTACGTAACTATAGTTCTCACCCCTTAAAAAATGGGAAAATGCCCCATGAGATCGGTTTGAGGTCACTCGAGATCTGTGGAGAGAATAAATATATTTGCCGAGTTCGGTTAAGCCATATCAAAAAGCCATAGGGATCAGTTTGAGCAAATCAATTGAGACAAGGGCCAGGGAAGGGGCGTAAAGATCATGCCCCACATGCTGGCCCGTCTCCCCCAGGGTTGTATTCACTGTTGCTCAATGTGTCAGGGGCCGTTGCACCTGTGCGCCTCTCCCCGTCTCCGCTGGTAAATAGACTTCCCCGGTTTACCCTTTTATAGGAGTTCGGCGTTTCCGGTCTCGTTGGTAATTGCTTAATTGCTGCGGTAATTGGCAAAAGGAACGCTCGAAGGTGGGCGCCATCTTGGAGTTGTGGGCATGATACTCAATTTGTATCATGGCTCATCAGACTAATGTAAAAAGGCCTTGAAGGGAGATGTGTGTTACGCCATGATCACTATTTGGGTGGGTGTCATGGTCATAAATGAGAAAGTGATTTAGTAATGTTCGGTTCAAAGCCTTTCTAGCCTGTGAGAGGATGTCTGTTTCCTACAGTCTCCATATTTGAGCGGTATCGCGGAATATATAGATGGGGGGTATATGTTGTCATAGGAATTGGGGGTTTTTCTTGTGTGAATCAGGGGCGTACTCAGCCTGAGCAATACTCCAATGTTTATTATGTATTGATGTAGGCACTGTTGGATAGGGACGGCTCCCGAGTCACACAGGAGTAGAACCGTGGCATTCTGTTATCTAAAGATGTTTACTAGTGGATGTTCTGTGTGTGAAAACTCCTGTAGGGGAGAGTCTTTCTTTACTGAAATGGAGGGTCAGTATGGTTTAAGCAGAGATCAATGATTAATGGGAGGGAACTGGTCATTCTGTGTGTTTCATAGACGATGTATTGTCGGTTTTACAGTACCTCAACCCAGGGTATCTCATCATTGAGACCCCTGATGTTTGTCTGGAGGCGATGGACCCACCTCTGTTCTCTCTGGAATCGTGTCTTAGTATTCCATTGGGGATTGGACTCTATGATTGTCCAAGAGACCTGGTCTGGTGTATTCCCCTTCTCTATATAGTGTCTGCTCATTTTGGTAGTGTTTCTGTTGCAACGAATGTTGCTCCTGTGTTCATTCACCCTTATTCTCACAGGTCTCGTGGTCATTCCTATATATAGGAGGTGGCAGGGACATTCCACCATGTATACACAGTTCTTTGTGTTACAGTTCGTATGTCTTCGTTGTGTCCATTCCTGGTTATTGAGTTGTAGCGTCTTGGTGTGGGTGGTGAGTGGGCATACATTGCAGGTACCACAAGGGTAGTGCCCTTTGACCGTTGGTAAACCCCATAATGTCCTTTGGTCCTCTGACTGCTTCTTCTGTGGTCTTGTGTGAACTACAAGATCTTTTAGATTCTGTGTGCGCTTAAATGCAAATCTTGGACGTTCCAGGTACATGTCGCCTGTGTTCACAATGTTCCAGTGTTTTAGCAGAATCTTTTTTACTTGGTAAGATTGGGGTGTGTAAGCACTTACGCATGTGATTACCTCATCTTTGGTTTTCTGATGTATCTCTAGAAGTGCTTCACGATGGCTGTAACGCGCTCGTTTTTTCGCTGTTTTTATGATTTTCTGTGGGTAGCTCCTCCTCTGAAGGTTCTTACTCAGATGTTCTGCCTGGTTTTCGTAATCTTGGGTGGTGCTACAGTTCCTTCTAAGCCTCAAAAATTGGCCATAAGGGAGGTTTTATCTCAGGGCTTTAGAATGATGACTATTGTATGGCAGTAGGCTGTTGCGATCTGTGGGTTTCCGGTAAGTTCTTGTGGTAAGTTTCCCATCTCTCAGTGTGATTAATAGGTCCAGAAAGGGCATTTCCTCAGCCGAGGTTGATAGAGTAAAGTGGAGGAATGGGTCCTGGCGGTTGATCCAGGAGTGAAATTCTTTACAGCATTCCTCTGTGCCTGTCCATAGTACTAGTACATCGTCTATGTACCTTTTCCATTCCTTTATTTCTTCTTTAAAGGGATTCGTTCTTGTATGTATATGTTGAGCCTCCAAATGGGCCATATACAGACACGCTAGCCTAGTTCTTGTGTGTGGCACTGGATTAAATTAGGCCGCTGGATACACTTCTCTTTCTATAATTTGAACTTGATTGGTCCTGAGGAAGCGCTCTGGATCTCCTTCTGAGACCGTGCAAAAGCGCGAAACATGTTGACCGGAGAATATATCCATTAGGGATATATAAATAGTTAGCTACCAAGGGACTTAATATCCCCTACAGCATCACTTTCCACTTTGTTTTTAACGATGACAGAGGGATCACTTTAATAAAATTCCTCACTCCCCCTCCAGCCATCTTTTAAAGCACACATTTAGGACTTCACTGCCATATACCCTCACGCACCCACACAGCTTCATCAAAAAGATCTCCGATAAAGAGACCCTTCGGGGGACCCGTAGGGCATTGCAGCGTCGGCCCGACGAGGAGCACCAGCCCAATGATGAAGCATGACATCCTTCGGGGTGCATTGTTCAGCATTCAGTCTATCATTTGTTCTTTTTGCTTTTGTCGCCCTCAGTGGGAAGGGTATGCACAGAGGTGGGTTCCTGGCTCACTGCGCCACTGGATTCAAGCTAGCCTAGCTGATGAAAGGTGATACCCCGAAACCAGTCCCAGGATGCTTGTTTAAGGTCCAGGGAGGACCTGGCTTGGCAGTTCGGGCTGGATTGTTCCCATGAGGGACAGGGTCAAGACTGATTTGCATATGGCTGGGACCAAACTGGGGTGGCGTGGTGAGCAAAATAACGGTGGATTAAACCCAGAACCTTGTGACTGGGGGTGAATGTTTGCATTGTACAGCATTCCATCCATCATTTGTTAATTTTGCTTTTGTCGCCCTAAGTAGGAATGGTATGTCCAGACATGGGTCCCATGCTCACTGAGCCAGTGGATTCATGCTAGCCTGGCTGATGAGGAGTGATGCCCCGAAATGGTCACAAGATGCTTGTTTCCGGTCCGGGGGGACCTGGCTTGGCAGTTTGGGCTGGACTATTCCCATGAGGGACAGGGTCAAGACTGATTTGCATATGGCTGGGTCCAAACTGGGGTGGCGTGGTGAGCAAAAGACAATGGAATTAAACCCAGATCCTTGTGGCTTGGGGTGAATGTTTGCATTGTTCAGCATTCCGTCCATCATTTGTTCCATTTGCTCTTGTTACCCTAAGTGGGAAGGGTATGCCCAGACGTGGGTCCCATGCTCACTGCATCACTGGATTCAAGCTAGTCTGGCTGATGAGGGGTGATGCCACGAAACTGGTCCCAGGATGCTTGTTTCTGGTCCAGGGAGGACCGGCTTGGCAGTTCAGGCTATACTGTTCCCATGAGGGACAGGGTCAAGACTGATTTGCATGTGGCTGGGTCCAAAGTGGGCTGGCATGGTGAGCAAAAGAAAAAATGGATTAAACCCAGATCCTTGTGGCTGGTGGTGAATGTTTGCATTGTTCAGCATTCCGTCCATCATTTGTTGGTAAATGGGAATGCATTTGTGATGCAACATATGTGCTAATAGTTTGCATCACAAATTAGACATTCACAGGAGTTGCAAAACAATTTGTCTAATGAATATTAGTTAAGCAGGTTACAGTTTGCAACCCCCAATGATTGGCTACAAATGCAGGGATGGAGGATTGCATGAACAGCAGACCTCCGTGCCTGCATTTGCATTCCCCCAAATGGGAGTATTTTTTTTTAGAACACCCCACCTCTATCAAAGGACCAGAGCTACTTTACCAATAGGGAAGACATCAGGGAGAGCAGGCAATGGTCCTCTGGGCTACTGCTTGCTTGCCCTGAGGCTGCACATATTATCCCCATAGGGGAAGAGGTCCCACAGATTCTCCTTTGCAAATCAGATACCACACCTCTGGGATGGCTGTATTTCAGTTGCTCTCACAGACAGTAATACATTCCTCTGTACTCTGATACATTTCTGTATGATTTGTAAACTGGCTTTTGCAAGTAGTTACACATTTATTTTGTGGACCCATACTCTGTGATAGTGTGAACAGGCGGGCTTAGTGACTGCAAAATACCTTTGTACATCAGTCACATGATGAATGGAAAGCAGTGTGCCATCTTTGCACTTTTACTAATAGAGAGCTGGATGTTTCAGGGACCGAGTCACAAAGGCATGTAGGAGTAGGTAAAAAAGTACTCCCGTGGTACTACTTGTCGTACTCAAAAATGCTTTCGTGAATTGGCCCCGGAGAAATCCATTTTGGTTTTTGATTTTGGCAAGGACTGATGTTTGAGAGTAATATGATATGTGTGCACCCACAGCGTTTATTACTCCAGGGTACACATTTGGGCAGTGAGCCCAAAGGCAGTGGTGAGTACTCATTGCACCATCTTATGCACAAATAAGGGATACTTTCCAGCGGGAAGTTGAAATAATGTGCTGTACAAATAAAACATGACCAAACATCCTTTTTCCCTAGATGTAACAACATTTTTAAATAAATATCGAATTTTACTAGAATCGATTTCAGGCAATGTGATAGTGTGCACAATAATCCACCCACTTGAAGCCCAGCCTTCTCAGGTAAAATAAATCTGAACACTTTTTCTATGTGAAATTAACTATTTTTTTTATTTTCGTTCAGTTGCCACCACATGACAAATCACTGACATCACTGAAATACGATCGTCTACTTTAAAGTAATGTACTGGTAATTTGTTTGGCACTTTCCTATCCCTTGCAATGCCCATAACGCTTGCTTTGGGAGCTTACTTGGCGCATGCTCACATGAAAGTGGTATGGGCTCAAATGTGAGCACTAATGAAAGTAGCATTGTGCCTTTAGTTCATGTACGAGCACATCCATATCTTAAGTAAGTAAGAGTTTTTGTATTAGAGGGGTTTTCAGTTCAGAGTAGGTTTATTCAATACATCATTTAATGAAGCATGTGCCGAGCTCTTCATTAATCACAGGAGGTTTCTGCATGTTTAATAAATCTTTTGGAATTGTTTGTAATGATGATTTACAATGTTTGATGTAATTTTTTTGCCTGGCAACTTTCTCAAACTGCGGAAGTGGAATAACCCTCAGCTAATTGCAGTTCTGAAACACCCATTAGGAAAGTTTTCTTTAAGTTTCACCATAGTAATTTTTTTTAACTATGTTTTATAATCAGAAGTTTTTGCTTTCATAGAAGGAATATGCAGGCAAGACATAGTCTTAAAATACTTGGTTTGACATGTGGGACAAATTAAGACAGTTTTGTTGCTTGAATTATGTCTGGAAACAGGTGCTAGAATAAATATCTTTCTTTTCCTCAAAATGCGTATAGCAACTAGCCAGATATATTGGACAAAGGTACTTGTAACTGGTACAGGGTGATTCTGAATCCGAAAGACTGGCTGATGACGGCTGTAAGCCAGAAACCGGTCCCATGATGCTTGTTTCCGGTCCAGGGAAGACATGGCTTGGCAGTTCGGGCTGGACTGTTCCCATGAGGCACAGGGTGAGACTGATTTGCATATGGCCATGTCTGAACTGGGGTGGCGGAGTGAGCTAAAGAATGATGATGGATTAAACCCAGATCAGTTGACTGGGTGTGAGTGCTTGCAATGTTCAACACTCCGTCCATCATCCCCTTTGGTTTTGCTGAATCCGAATGACCTGACATAGCTTCAGTCTGATGGTCTAGCTCACTTCTGATTCTTGGCTGCATCTTCTGTCTCAGTTTTGGGGTCATCTAGTTACTGTACTTCTTTCCAACTCTTTGGACAGGCAGACTTGTCTTGAGGGATGCAGGTACACATCTTTCTCTCAAACAGCAGACATGGCAGGATAGTTTCCTATGGTTTCATGTGGAGTGTGGAATAATGGCTGTTTCACAGAACCTTCAACATGGCTTTTTTAAGCATGGTCATGAATCGTTTGACCATGTCATTGGTCTGAGGTATAAGGGAGTTATTTTGCAACATCAAAACCCTATGGAGTTAGAAAAATCCTTAAAGTCTTTGCCACTGACAGGAGGCTCTTGTCTGCTTTCACAACACTTGCTCTTCTGTGCCCCAAAATATTTTGGTTAAAGGGAGATTGAGCGAGGGGCGTGGCCACAGGACCTTGATGCTCCGCTAAACGTCGGAGGCATTTCGTAGCTACGGGCAGCGGTCTTCGCTGGAGATGTGCATGCTGTAACGTAACGGGTGCGTGAACGCGGGGTGACAAGGTATTTTTTCTTTTTTGGCTATATCAAAGCCATTTATCGTGTCGTTGTTCCCCCACGTCGCGCACCTCAGAATCGGCAGTTGCGGCCGCCTTTTTGTCAGACACAGAGCGCGTTGGAGCCGGCTTTGTGTGCCGGGTCGCACTAAACTACTGGCTCCCATTGTTAAATAAGAAGCAGAGAAGCCCTGGAAATCGATTTAATACTTTTTTTTGCTGCTTTTGCAGGTTATTATATAATATACTCATGGCAGTTTATTTAATTCCTGTCAGCTAGAATGTTTTTGGAAATACAGTTTTGACAGCAAGCCTTTGAATGCCTATTTGCCGTTTTTAACAGTGCCATTTAAGTGAGGGCTGATATGCTAGCTGCATAATACGCTTATGTGATAAAATCCTGTCACCTATAAGGTGGGATGATAATTTGGACTATTTTTGATACCCACTTTTTCTACAATAATTTACTCTGCTCAGCCTTCAATATTTGGTGCCATACTTGACATTTTTGAATAAGTACATACTTAAGTTATTTCCCTGTGTTTGGCATTAGGTCTTCTTTACGACCATTATTGTACTATTTTTCGCATACCTATGGAGTCTTCTCCCCCCTCTAATCTGAAGGCTGTCACCCCATCTACAGTCATGCCCACCACCCGTAAAGACTCAAACGCTCCTACCAAAAGGCAGAAAAAAGATCCTGGTTCCCCTACAAAGTCTCCTCTACCTTTGACTTTGGAGGACCTTATGGAGGAGATCAAGCATCTGAAACTCTTTTTCATGGAGACTAACGTTACACTTCAACGTATTGAGGAAAAGTGGTCTACGCTGGAGTCCAGGGTGTCAGGTGTAGAACAGCGGAACAGTGAAGTGGAGGATGCGGCTGCCAAGATTGATGGCATGACTAAGGAGATAGCGCTCTTGAAGCAACAGACAGAAGATTTAGAAAACTGGAACAGGCGTAATTATCTCCAAATTTATGGCATTCTGGAGGGAACAGAAGGGTCAGACATGCTTGCCTTTCTTGGGGTACACATCCCCAAGCTGGTGAGCCTTAAGGAAGGAACACATCTCAATTTACAACATGCTCAAAGTATTGGTCCCAAACCTGTAAGTGCTTCAAGCTCTGGCCGCCCTAGAAGAATAATTGTTCTTTTTCTAGAGTATACTGAGCTGCTTATGGTGTTGTCTGCAGCTAAACAGAGGAAACAAATGTTATGGTCTGGTCAGAGGGTCTTCATTTCCCAAGATGTAGCACGTGCAACTGCCGCTCGTCGGAAGGAGTTTTTCTCCTTCCGGCCAACTCTACGATCCTTGAATGCAAGATATGGACTTGTGCACCCATGTTTCTTTAAAGTCACATATAAGGACCGCACTTTTTCATTCGACTGTCCTGCAGACCTGCAGAAGTTTATTCTCCAACACAAGGGTGAAGCAATGGATCTTGGGAAAGTATAAACTTTTCATTTAAGTGTTACTTCATTTGTCATAGGCTTGCGTCCTTGGCCCTTGCTCTGAGCTGAATATATATCTTACTTCAATAACTGGTTATGCTGTCGTTGATGGTAGCATGTTCAATTGTTAATGATGTTTGTTTATGGTTGTCGTTGTTAGCTAATTGATTTATTTGTTTAACCTTGTTATTTATCTATTCCTCCTTGCAGTTGTCTGTTGTCTGATATGGAGTCCTTCCTCTGGTGTGTTGTTTCCCAGGTACCTCCCTTCCTAGACCTACTGTTTCCATACTATCCTCGTGTTTGGTAAGCTGAATTTATTGATAAGCTATGTCCCATGCACTTCTTTTGTGGACTTATTTTGTTGTGTTGTCTTATTGGTCCTAGTCATATAAATTGCTGCAGTATTTTTATCTCTTTTCTTTTTTTTCTTTCTTCATATTCTCTGTTTCTTCTTTATTATAATAATTGTCTCCGTCACTACTGTTATTCAATCTAAATGAATTTGTGCTTGTTGTCCATCGTGGTCTTGCACTTTTCTACCCCTCCACCATATTCTTTTCACATTGCATGTGTCTTACTTTCTACATGACTAAAGCTTCTTGGCTTTTTGTCATCTCTATTGTCTACACCAGAGTTACTGTTCCTTTCTTTACTTTCATTTCCTTTCCCTCCTTTTCTTTCCTGTCTTATTTCTATTTTTTCATCCTTTTCTCTGGTCTCATTATTTGATATAGTTCTTCATTGATTATGATAGTTAGAATATTTCATTTGTTATATATATTCAGTTGTCCTGAAGTTCTGATTTCTTGTTATGGATATACTGGTTCAGTATATATGTTAAGGTATACAATGGTAAATTCCCTTAAGGTTATTTCTTGGAATGTCAAGGGCTTGCGTAATCCTATTAAAAAAAGAGAGTTCTGACCCATTTAGCTCAGCTTAAATGAAATATTGCTCTATTACAGGAAACGCACTTACTTGACAAAGATTTAAACTCATTGAGTAAAAATTGGGTCAGTCAAATTCCTTCGCTTGGTAATAGAGAAAGAGGAAAGAGATGCGGAAGGCCGATGGGTTCTAATACATGCCACCATCTATCATAAGCCTATTTCTATACTGAATAATTACGGTTCCACTGGTATAGATGTACAATTTTGGGAACAAATGTCAATTGTTTTACGTTTCTGTTCAAAGGCAAATCTAATAGTTGGCAGTGATCTTAATATAATTGTTGACCCTTTTCTAGATAGAAAGTCTCAAGTTAAATATGTTCCTAATAAGATGCAGAAATCATTTACACGTTTTATTCACTCCAGGGGATTAGTAGATTCCTGGAGGATATATTCTCCGGAAACATTGGAACACACATTTTACTCACCAACTCACAAGTCCCAATCCAGAATTGACTACTTATATCTTTCACCTCCCCTATTTTCTACACTTGCACATGCTGAAATTGGGTCAATATTAATATCAGATCATGCACCGGTTATAATAGATTTGGATTTATTACCTGAGACCTCTAAACCTAATGTTAGGGTGTCCAACCACTCACCTGAAAACCAGGTAGTCCACAGGGGCGATGACAGCACCCCAACCCTACCTGAATAAATCTCAGCACTACTGAGAGAAACAGGAGCCCTGGGAGATATCCCAAGAGGGAAGGGGGTTTGGATGAGAGACACAGACACAGAGAAAAAGACACAGCTTTATTCTGCCACCTGGACCAGCCGGGATCCTAGTTCTTACTTGCAGAACTGCTTTTCCTCTTTCTTCCTAATGAAGGAAGTCAGTGTATTAGCTAAGTAATGATGGCAGGCAAATAATTACAACACAAACTCTCATTCGTCACAACGTGCAATAATCACCTGTTATGATACTAAGAAGTAGCACATGTAATGTGGTAGGTAATCTATGTCTGAGCTAGGAGTCTCACATCTCTTGGGACTTTAGGTTATGTATGTTAAATCATCAATCAACGAGCTATATATGAGACAGAAAGAAGATAATAAAAAACGTCATGCATTCGAAAGGTAGCGTTTCTTTTTTACAATTAGTCGTATTTGGTAAATATACAACTGTCTCATCTTCATTTGACTTTTAAATGCTGAATATAACTTTACTTCAAAGATTTCCCCATAAAACAATAAATGCGCTGATCCTTCTCAAGCACATATAACCCAAAATGAATGCCAGTCTCAATATTATCAAAAATGTCTTGTCTAAACATACATGCGCTTATCAACCTTTTCGAGCGCGTTAAATACACGAGCACAAACTCACGCTGTCTTGAACCCAAATCGTGTGCCTGGTAAGTTCAAAGCAATGTCCTGAAAGCAACCAACAAAACAATCACACACTTCCATGCAATCACTAGATTTAGCTGGCAAGGATCAGATGAAGGTCCTGTTGCTCTTCGTTGGAGCAGGCTCTTGTCAACGGTTCCGATGCTTGCAAGGAATCCTTGACGCGGGCGCGTTTTCCGTGCAGAGAAATGAAGTCAAGCATGGAGTACAGGGGGCGTGGCTATTTATAGCCAATAATAGGGCATTGCCGACCGCGTTGCTAAGCGCGTGTCGAGAACGTGCCGAATGTTGAAGAGAACACGTGGTCGGTTGTCTTCAGTAATTCTGGTTTCCTCGGCAATGATAAACAAAAGCCAGCGCACGTCTTTCTCAGCGCGTTGGTACCTTTAAATAAACAATCATTGCTAAATGCAAACATACATCGAGACACCAGGCCTCCAATAATGTACATACAATAACACCTCCTACAACATGAATGAATAAGCAGATTGTACAATAGCTAAGTTACTTGCATACTTCAATGTGATTCAGTTGAAGTCCCTGTGGATGTTGGCAAATTACACAGGATGCAAAACTAGGTGTAGTGTGCCCGTTCCTGACAGTCCTCCCTCTCAAAATCCCTGGTACTGGACATGGTTTTGAGGGGTTCTGGTGATGGAATTGTCTATCCAGACGAGGGGCGTGGACCGTGGATGCAGGCTCCCAGGAACTTTCTTCAGCTCCATAACCTTTCCATGCTAATAAATAATCCAAGACACCCTGCTCTCGTTTTGAATCAAGGACTCTGCGACCTCAAACTCCGACTGACCATCCACCTTTACCGGAGGTGGCGGAGGACCAGTACAAATAGTTGGTACATAAGGTCGCAAAAGGGAGACATGGAACACTGGATGAATTTGGTATTCTGTGGGTAAAGACAATTCAACAGTGACGGGATTAATGAGTTTAATTATGGGGAAGGGACCTTAGAATCTTGGATGGAGCTTATGAGAACCAGCCAGACACAGATTCTTTGAAGATAACCAGACCATATCACCAATAGTATATTTCAGGGCAAGTTTCCTGTGTTTGTCAGCCTGCACTTTTACTTGCTGTTGATATTGTTTTAAATGCGATTGTACTTGTTCTTGTATATTGTGTAAATGTGTATGATGGGTGTGGACCGCTGGGACAGGCTCTGAAATAGAGTTTTGTGGTATGGGTAACATTTTTGGATGATAGCCTAATAAACAGTAAAATGGAGAAACCTTGGCTGCCCTTTATCTGGTTTTCCTATCTTGTCCAATGTAATCACCTTCACAGCTAAAGTGACAGCAAGCGTCGGCTAGACAGGGCCACGAAGTCTGGCTTCGCACAGTTCCGGGCCTAGTATCTCCAGCAGCTCGATGTGGGATATCCGGAGAGTGAAGCAGGTGATTTATTGAAGCGGGGCACTGAGCTCGCACACTGGGCCGGCAGCGTCTCGTGGCTCGCTCTCTAGGCCTTGCCCCGTCATGCACACAGGCTGCTCGCTTGTCGGTGCTCACACCCCTGGTCTGGGTCGTGCCGTATGAGAATCCCTGCGTTGCCCGCGAACCTCCCTGCAGGTGGGGGGGGGGAGCACCCAGCAATATCACTGAAATCCCCCGGCGTGTTGGGCTGGGGCCTACCGTGAGCTGACAATATGGCGCCTCCACTTGCTGGCCAACAGTGGTGTCGTCAGGTCTCACCGCACCCGCGGTGTAGTTCTCTTTGCCAGCAGCTGCCCAACCACAGCGTGTGTCCCCGCCGCGGCTGCTCCAGCTGCGCCTCTGTCACATTGGTGGACCACGGCTCCACAAGGCCGGCCCTGTTGGGCAGCTCAAGGCAATGCGGCGCCGCAGGCCCCAATCGAAAACCCAGGCCCACGGCCTGCGCCTAGGGACAGTCAGTCTTTATCGCGCTTCCCGCCTGCCAGCTGTGCCTCCAGGCAGCCCCCGCAGGATCGACTTGTCTATTTCGCGCTCACCTCCCAGCGCTCAGATCCACTTCAGGCACGTTAGCTCAGGCCCAGCATGGCCCGCCGCACTCGCCACGCGGTCACAGCCACACCGTAGCGGGCGTAGATCTTTCCGGACAGTTCGGCAGGATCAGGGTTTCGTGGCATGCATTTGGCTCTGTTCAAAATGAAGGGGGTGTTGGATGGACGGATATTGCTGGATTTTAAACGCCTGGCCGGCAGAGCTGCACTAATGTGCGGCCATCTTGCTTCGGGCTCTCTAGCGCCCCCATGAATCAGGGTTTTGTGAACTGACCTATTAGTGCATAAGTCGGTTCGCAAAACAAAATCAATTTGGTAAAAGTCAGTGCGTAATTTGTGACCCCTTTTACCGAATCTATTCTGAGTACATCTTGACAATAGTTATTTAAGCAGAACCAGAGCACAGTCCCATTACACATAATCATTGTATGAAGCAGTGAATTTCTAGGGGATGAATATTGTCCAGAAGATGCAGCTCTACTTTGACATAAACATGGGATTCAGCCTTTGCACTTCAGTGATATATGACTAGCTCAAATCTATCTGTATTTATTCCATTTGCAAATCTCATGTTTTATTAGATCACAGGTAATTTTACTGGTTTGGCATACAAGCCCAAAGGAGAGAAAATTACATCATTTATAACACAAATAAACAAATAAAACACACATATACAATAATTTCTCGTGGGAAACATCCTTTACCCCACATGCGTTACTCCGCATGCCATTAACCTGCATCTTTTGCAAAGCAGGGCTTTACACCGTAAACTATTACAACCTATTCCCCAAAGTAATGCCCCCATGGAGTTAGAATAGTAAATTGCATTGTAATGGGGAATGCATTGTAATGGATTGCGTTGTAAAGCCCTGTGTTGTAAAAGATTTTGTGGTGTAAAAACTGCGGGGTAATGGCATGCGAAGTAAAAGCGTGTGGGGCAAAGTGTCCTATTCATGTCTTGCATTACAATTTAGAAGCCATTTCATTGATATGTAAAATTACTTCCTGACGGTAACCACATTTACAGTTCTTCTGCCCATCTTTTCACATTCACCCCAGTACATTTCTTCTCTAGTGATAATTCTCTTTAACTTCATAAACTGCAAAAATGGTACATATGCTTTAAATGATTGATTGTGAAAACCTATATCATTCAAAAAATGTAAACTATGAGACTATTAAGTTTTATGTATTGTGCTTCAAAAATACTAGAGTCAGATTATAACAACCCAAATATTGTCATGATAAGTTTTCATAGGAATGTGTAGATTCATTATACTTAACGATGCATATATGTACCTTGATGATCTATATATCTACAAGGTACATTACTGAGGAGTTAGGAAATGTAAATCTACCAAATTGTGCAAACAATAGTAGAGAGGCAACTTCAAAGAAGATATATGTAAAAGCACATTGCTATATTAATAAAAAAAAGATTAATCAAGAGGTCTGTTTCTTGCTTGTTATGGTTCTTTTATTCAAGGTCTTCTTGACCATAAGATAGCACTTCTGTGCAGCCAATGCGTTTCACACAAGATTTGGGCTTCTTCAGGGCTGCAAACATATACTAACATTACTTTGTGATACAAAATTGTGAGGTACATACGATCAGATATATATATGAACAATACAGTACAACACATAGAATTAAAATACACCAATTGTGGCGGAACAACATTTGTTTAGAAATTGATTATTTATGCAATACAATATTACATTAGTTATTGTTTTTTATAAGTGTTCTTCGTGTGAAGTTCATTGTAAAGTACTTAAAATCAACTTGAATAGTTAAGCCAATATTCCAAATGATTCTTGGTTTCAAGGTTCTATTTTACCCTTTCTTTCGCCTATCAAATTCAGAGGATAATTTTTTTTAGGTACATATAATATCATTGAGTATGATGAAGATCGATATCTCAGAAAGTGTTGCAGTTTTCCTATGACCAAAACGCAGAGAAAAATCACAACATATTTTTATGCTCAATATAAACATATTCATATAGGTAAGAACTGCATGTCTTCAGCAGTATGGTTAGTGTAGGTTAGATGCTTCTCATCAATAGAAGCGGAACAGCATTAAGTCTGCCCATCACCCTGTCACTTAAAATAAGCAAGACATAGTATTGTAACGTTGGCAGGCCAATGAAACTAGTGACGCCTATCCCACTCATTAACGGGTGGGGAAAAAAAGCAGGAGGTGACAAAGAGAAGAAAACCATCTGAAAGCTCTACGGTTAATCATCCTACCCCATCGGGCCAGTAACCACTCGTTCTGCTAAACACCTTAAACATATCATCACACTTACCCAAAGAAACTTCGTTTACTTGAACATAGTTCTAAAATTAGGAAACCTTTCATAACCTCTCCCAGTCCATGCACAGCTCGGGTTATGTACATCTTTGTTATTTACTGAGGGCAAGGATCTACAAAATTTATATAAATATAGGTATATACCTAGAATGGGTATGCACATTCTACTAAGCTCTAAGCATTGTCACTATTTATCTTCAGTGATCTCCAATCCTCATTTACAAAATGAGTCCCACAATAGTATTTGCCACTATCAGGCATGTAAAAGGAAGACACGTACATTCCAGATATGACAACTCGCACATGCACCCGCACGTTCAAAAGACGTTTATAGACACCCATCCGCAAGTCATGCATATCGCAGTGTGGGAAAAAAACAGCAATCGCCTGAGTGTACATAGGAGATATCCATACCTCAAATCATCATTTACCAAATGAGTCACACCATTATGCTTGCCATTATCAGACGTGCGAAAGGAAAAACCGGTGAGCCAGACAGGTAGATTCGAGATATGACAGTACGCACTTGCACCCGCAAATTCAAAAGATGTTTTTAAATATCCAACTGCAAGTCATGTATATTGCAGTGTGAAAGAAACCCAGGGATCGCCTCGGTGTACATTGGAGATATCCATACGTCAAAACAGTCTTTCAGGACAGTACCGCGTATTGTTTACAGTCATGGTCTATTGAAATCTCTCTTACTCAGATCTTGTATTTACGGCTGTACAAACACATGAAAGGGGAAGTGAAACCGTGCCCCACATATGTGAGATACAATACTGTACATAACATATCAGTTTGAATTAGAGAACCAGGGCCAAAAACTATATATCATTAAGCGAACATTATTAAAAATCCTTCATCCCCAATTCAATTTAATTACCACATAGCAATAAGCCACCTGCTAGTACATTTATATATACGTGAAGAAATATTCAGAGCATATTGGGGAAAGGATGTGACCTAACAGCTAGGGCAGTTGATCTCAAATCTGGGGAACCGGGTTCCATCTCAGCAATGACGCTCAACATCCTGTGATTCTGGGCGAATCACTTAATCTCCCTGTGCTAACAAAATGAATGTGTCCTTGTGTAACGCAACTGGTGCTCATGTAAAGCGCTCTGATACCTCATACCTTTGGGTCACGTTCGCACTATATAAAACTCCGGAAACCAAAAAACTATATATTAGTCTCCAGCAAATTTCACTCCCCAATCGTTAAAGTTAATGTCCCTTCAGTGCATATTACTCAAACCTCTCAGTCACTCACCCGTATTCGGCCATGACACGACACACGTATTCAGCGTTCCTCAAAGTTCGTTCAAGACTCCATTATTTTTATGACCGTCTTAAATACCCAGGTATAATGTGTGAGGTAAAGAAAAACTAGAATGCAAACGCAATGTTCGTTTACAACTGCGTGAGGTCCCATACGTTTGACATTTAAGTAATACGCTTCACTTTGGATCTCAGCATCTTACGCGCACAAGCGCATGCCAGTACTTCCAGGTTTCATCAACTAGAACGCTAAACCTGTCCACTATTATGCCTTCGGGTTGGAAGAGAAAAACTTACTAAAGATTACACTTGAATAGTGCTGTTTCCAAGCGATCCCAGCACAATGCCGCTTAGACTCATGCCAGTGCATTCAGACCCCAGCTCTTAAACCACTGTTATTTCCATCTATTGTACTTTTGTACAGTCGTACATTTTTCCATGTTATTCAATAGCATGTTTGTGTGTGATTTATCTAGAGCAACCTTATTCTTTGATCAGTCAGGTTCATCAAGAAAACTTTCAGTCAGTCACTCAATTTCCTAATTCTTGCCTTTTTATACAAAATTAATTTAAATGTTTTGATAATATGCCCAGTCCTTCAATTGTACACAAACCACTTCCAATAGTTTGACAATATGCCCAATCCTCTGGATCATATTGTTTGTACAAGCGACAACAGTAGTGAAAAAACAATTGCGCCCTATAACGGACGTCATCAGACCTCAAGAAACATCACTCATGCACATATTGATAGTCCCTCAAACTGAACATCACCTATTCCAAAATAATCTGTAAGGGGCCAACGTTACAAACAAAGGGCCCGATTATGATGCGGGCTTAAACAGCTCTGACCGTCGGTTGGAGCCCTTCAAACCGCATCGTAATCGGCTGGTCGGATTCCTTTCCGACCGACCCATTTTGATGGGGTCGGTTGGAAGGGAAACTGAATTGGATTTCCGAATGGCCTCCGACGGGTACAAAGAGCCCATCCGCCATTCGGAAAGCCGTCAGTAATCTCTCGGCCGGCTCGTTCCAGCCAAGGGATTACGATGCAGATTCCCACAGCCTTTCTGTGCCGGCCTTTCCGACACAGAAAAACTTTGGGAATCTGTCTTTGGGGGCCCCCAGCAGGGCCCCCATTGGTGCAAGGCTGCCAAAGGGCAGCCTAGGGGGCAACTATGGTGCCCCCCTGTTGATCCCTGCACCCTGTGGCAGGCACCTTTAGGTGCCTGCCACTGGGTGCATGGATGAATTGCACCTCTGCTCTTTACAATGAGAGCATGCATTCCGTTCGGAATGGATGCTCCCATTGTGAAGTATAGGATTGCGACCAAACCCTCAGTCACATCCTACTTGCTGGCCTGGAACTGATGACAGGAGGTCATTCGGTTCCAGTTCCCAAACGATGTTGGACGGACTCCGTAATCAGGCCCTAAGTGCTTTAATGACTCACATTTCTTATTCATCATTTATGGTGAGTCTCAAACTGCATGTTGCACAGGATTATTACAGGAAGTAATGGAGCTCATTATCTAGATTAAGCCTCTTATTCACAGATCTCAATTCACAGATCCATTGTGCTTCCAACTAACGGAGGAACAGTTCTCTGTCTCCCCCTTCGATTGGTAGTGCTAGATCAATCGAATGGAATTTGAAATTCACCCTATTCATTCCTGCCGTACATTGGTGTGACATTAAAGAGTATGGAGCATCACCATTCAGGGATGCCCTATGATGTTCCTGTATACATGTTTTTAGTGGGCTTATCGTACTGCCCACATAGATCTTGTCACAAGCACAAATGATTACATATACAACGTATCATGATTGGCAGTTTATGTAATGTTTGATGGTATGTGTTCCCTTGGTGTTGTATTCAAAACATTTGGTTTTCAATCCTAAGAGGCAGACCTTACACCCACCACATGGAAAAAACCCACAGGCCGTTGTAGCCAAGTGCCTTGTGACTTTGTGTTAGGGCGTGTGTAGCTGGGACAGATCATTTCTCTAATGGTCCTACACCTTCTATATGTTACACTCGGTTTTTCTGCAAGAAGGTGACCTACTCCTGGTACACACTTCAACAAACCCCAGTGTTTGCTTAAGATCTGTGAATAAGGGACTTAATCTAGATAATGAGCTCCATTACTTCCTGTAATAATCCTGAGCAACATGCAGTTTGAGACTCACCATAAATGATGAATAAGAAATGTGAGTCCTTGTAGCACTTAGTTTGTAATGTTGGACCCTTACAGATTATTTTGGAATAGGCCATGTTCCATTTGAGGGACTATTAATATGTACATGAGTGATGTTTCTTGAGGTCTGATGACGTCTGTTATAGGGCGTACTTGTTTTTTCACTACTTTTGCCGCTTGTACAAATAATATGATCTGGAGGATTGGGCATATTGTCAAACTATTGGAAGTGGTTTGTGTATATTTGAAGCACTGGACATATTACCAAAACATTGGAAATGCATTTGTATAAAAAGGCAAGAATTTGGAAATTGAGTGATTGACTGAAAGTTTTCTTGATGAACCTGGCTGATCAAAGAATAATGTTGCTGTAGGTAAATCACACACAAACATGCTACTGAATAACATGGAAAAATGTACGACTAAAAAAGTACAATAGCTGGAAAAAACAGTGGTTTAAGAGCTGAGGTCTATATGCACGGGCACGTGTCTAGGCGCGCATTGTGCTGGGATCAAACGGTAACAGCACTATTCAGGTGTAATCTTTAGGATATTTTTTTCTCGCAAGCCAAAGGCATAATAGTGGACAGGGTTAGCGCTCTAGTTGATAAAACCCGGAAGTAGTGGTATGTGCTTGTGCGCGTAAGATGCTGAGATCCAAAGTGAAGCGATTTACGCAAATGTAAAACTTATAGGACCTCACGCAGTTGTAAACGAGCATTGCGTTTTCGGTCTAGTTTTTCTTTACCTCACACGCTACCTGGGTATTTAAGGTGGTCATAAAAATAATGGAATCTTGAACGAGTTTGAGGAACGCCTAATACGTGTGTCGCATCATGGCCGAACACGGGTGAGTGACTGAGAAGTTTGAGTAATATGCACTGACGGGACACTAAATTTAACGATTGGAGAGTGAAATTTGCTGGTGACTAATATGCTTAGAATATTTCCTCACGTATATAAATGTACTTAGTATGTGGCTTAATGTTACATGGTAATTAAATTGAATTGGGGAAGTAGGATTTTTAATAATGTTCGCTTAATGATATATAGTTCTTTGGCCCCGGTTCTCTAATTCAAACCGATATGTTATGTACAGTATTTTATCTCACATATGTGGGGCACTGTTTCACTTCTCCTTTCATGTGTTTGTACAACCCTAAATACAGTTTGTGGTATGGATATCTCCTAAGTACACCTAGGCGATTTCTGGGTTTCTTTCACACTGCAATATGCATTACTTGCAGTTGGATATCTAAAAAGTCTTTTGAACTTGCGGGTTCAAGTGCGTATTGTCATTACTGGAATCTACTTGTCTGGCTCACCGGTTTTTCCTTTCGCACGCCTGATAATGGCAAACACAATGGTGTGACTCATTTGGTAAATGATGATTTGAGGTATGGATATATCCTATGTACACTGAGTTGATTTCTGTTTTTTTTTCACTCTGCGATATGTATGACTTGCGGTTGGGTGTCTATAAACGTCTTTTGAACGTGTGGGTGCATGTGCGTGTTGTCATATCTGGAATGTGAGTGTCTTCCTTTTACACGCCTGATAATGGCAAATACAATGGTGGACTCATTTTGTAAATGAGGATTGGAGGTCACTCAAGATATATAGTGACAATGCTTAGAACTTAGTAGAATGTGCGTACCCATTCCAGCTATATACAAATATTTACATACATTTTGTAGATCCTAGCCCTCAGTAAATAACAAAGATGTAGATAACCCGAGCTGTGCATGGACTGGGAGAAGTTATGGAAGGTTTCGTCATTTGAGAACTATGTTCAAGTAAACGAAGTTTCTTTGAGTAGGTGTGATGAGATGTTTAAGGTGTTTAGCAGAGCGAGTGGTTACTGGCCCGAAGGTGTAGGATGATTAACCGTAGACCTTTCAGATGATTTTCTTCTCTTTGTCTCCTCCCGCTTTTTTTCCTTCACCGGTTTTATGACTGGGATAGGCGTCACTAGTTTTATTCGCCTGCCACCCTTACAATACTATGTCTTGCTTATTTTAAGTGACAGGATGATGGGCAGACTTGAGGCTGTTCCCCTTCTATTGATGAGAAGCACCTAACCGACACTAACCATACTGCTGAATACATGCATATCTTACCTGTATGAATATGTTTATATTGAGCATAAAAATGGAGTAGTATGTTGGGATTTTTTTCTCTGCGTTTTGGGCATTGGAAAAATGCAACACTTTCTGAGATAACGATCTACATCATACTCAATGATATTTTATGTACCTAAAAAACATGTTTTTATCATCTGAATTTGATAGGTGAAAGAAACGGTAAAATAGAATCTTGTAACCAAGAATAATTGGAATATTGTCTTAACTATGGAAGTTGATTTTATGTACTTTACAATGAACTTCTCACAAAGAACACTTATAAAAAACAATAAGTAATGAAATATTGTATTGCCTAAATAATCAATATCTAAACAAAGGTTTTTCTGCCACAATTGGTGTATTTCAATTCTATGTGTTGTACTGTATTGTTTGTATGTATGTGATTATATGTACCTCACAATTTTGTATCACAAAGTAATGTTAGTTATGTTCGTATATGTTTGCAGTCCTGAAGAAGCCCAAATCTTGGGCGAAACGCATTGGCTGTGCAGAATTGCTATCTTACGGTCAAGAAGACCTTGAAAAAAAAAACCATAACAAGCAAGAAACAGACCTCTCGATTCATCTTTGTTGTTATTAATATAGCAATTTGCTTTTACATATATCCTCTTTGAAGTTGCCTCTCTACAATTGTTTGCCTAATTTGAATTATGAATGGCTTATGTTGGTGGCTAGCCATATGAGGTGGGCAATTATCAAATGTATTTCTATAAAATTGATAACACACGTGGTGGTGTGGTAAACAGATCCCCTTGCTGCCTATACTTGTTCAAATATAAATCTATACATACCATGTATACTAACTTCACATTATTTTTGTAGTAGATATTCTGGCTATATTTTTGTGGTTGATATTCTGATATGCACCTGTAAAATGTATTGTGATTTGAATAATTATTTAATAATCTCCCTTGCTGATACAATATCAGCACTTTAAAAAAATGAATGGTGTTCAAACTCATAGTTGGTGAATATTATCATATTGTGGCTTACACACAATGCTTCTGTTTTTTCCCATAATTGTAATTCTGTTACAATCCAGATCAAATATATGTCATCTGTAAATTAAGATTATTCTGCTAAACCCATTCTTCCCAAATGAAAATACTCACATCCTACAATTTATTCAAGAAAGGGTTAGCATAGAAAGGTACTACATCTAGGCCAATGGAAGTGCCTGCTGTTTGAAGGAAAAGTTGATTGTTGTCTTCTAAAAAAAGTATTAAGGGATAAAATTGAGAAACTGGAGGTAAAAACTTCATTCACACCAGTGATTTTGCACTGAAGTGAAAACCGCTCACTCCATTGCCTCTGTGCTTTCAATCCAGCAAATAGATTCAACCATGGTAAATCGGATGATGTCCCGAGTTGGTTTAAACGACACTCTGTCTAATCTCTTTTGAAACTCAGTGGCACATTTTCACTGCCATTTGCAGAAATGTTTATCAAGTGTGGAATTTATTGCAGATATTATGGGTCAACATTGTTGCTTCCAAATATTCATGTGGATTTTTGGTAACATGTAAATGGAGTGTCCCTGTGGATTTGCTAGTGTCTGGTATTATTTGATCTTTTATATTTATATTTGCAAATATTCACTATGAGATTCTCGCCTGACTAGATAGCTTTTTGCAGATCCCTTCATCTTGTTCAATGGGTATTTGCTTGCACTCTTATCTCCACAACGTTTTAAACAGCTGCTCTTAATAATAGTTACTCTTTACAAAGAATGCCCCATTTCGCAGTATTGATTCCCTTGAAGACCTTAGCCTTTGCCTTGTATTTCTTTGTGTTGCCAGAAGAAGTACTCTAAGGTTAATATCAGCCACATTACACAGTGGTGAGTAGATACCAGATGTTCACCTAACTCAACACCTCAGCGTTCTATAAAGCTGTCCATTAGTAATTATCAGGATGTTGAGTTAGTTATGTTATGGTATGTTAGATTATGTTATGTTATGTAAGTTATCCTGGTGCTGAAAATAATAGCTGCATATGCCAGGCCAAGGCAGAGATTAGTTGAAGTTCAGGTCTTTAGGTTCTTGTGGAATTCAAGAACTGATGAGGTGGCTCTGCTATGCAGGTGCAGGCCTTTCCAGGTCTTTCCAGTCTTTGGGTGCAAGGTGGGAGTGGTAACAACCTTCCGATATGATTCTGCATATGCTGGGGACGTGTGCGAGTAGGAGTCTGCTGAGTGGAGTTGTCTGGTAAGTTTGTGGAAGTTTATGAAATTGTGAGGTAAGGGCCAATGTAGTTCAAGGCTTTGTATATATATTTGAGGAGTTTAAAGAGTGCTCGCTTGTGGACTGGGAGCTAGTGAAGTTCTTTGAGGTGCGGGGTCATGTGGGTATGGGGGAGTAGTTTGAACTTAAGTCTGCCTGCTGAGTTTTGTATCGTCTGGAGTCTTTTGCTAAGTTGTGCATTGATTCCGACATAGGGTGCATTGCCATAGTCCAGCTTGCTGGTGATGATGTCTTGGGTGATGGTTCTGTTAGTTTTGTGGGGAGTCATTTGAAAATCATTTTGAGTACCTTGAGTGCGTGCAAGCACGAGGTGGAGACTGAATTCACTTGTTTGTTCATAGTGAGCTGTTGAGGATTACTATTCTGAAGTTCTTTGCATGGGTTGCCAGGTGGGGTGTAGGACAGAGTTCAGCATGGTCTCAGATGGCATCACAAAGCGATGTGTTTTTGTTGAAGATTGCTACTTCGGTCTTATCTTTGTTGACCTTGAGGCAGTTAGATTTTCATCAATCTGGCGTCTTTGGTCATGCAGATGGAGAAGTTGGGCCGGGTGTTCAGTGTCTTGTTGGAGAGGGAGAGGATGAGCAGGGTGTCATCTGTGTAGGATATGAATTTGACTCCATGGGCATGGATGACGCTGGAGATTAGGGCCATGTAGGTGCTGAATAGGGTGGAGCTAAGTGATGATCTTTGTGGAACCCCACAGATGAGTTTGGTGGCAGTTGAGGTGAAGGAAGCAAGTCTGACAAACTGGATGTGGCTTGTAAGGAAATAGCATATCAAATGCAGCACAGTTCCTTGAATGCAGGTTTCTTTCAGTCGTTTGTTGAGGATGAGTGTAAGACTGTGTCGAAGGCAGCTGATAGGTCCAACAGTATGAGGGCATCAGTGTCTCCTCTATCCATGATTAGTCAGATGTTGTCCATGGTGGCTATGAGGCTGGTTTCCATGTTGTGGTTGAGCCTAAATCCAGACTGAGTGGTGTTGAGAAGGTTGCTATCATTGGGTAGGAGGCTCAACCTTTGTTTATCATCTTTTTTATGACTTTTACTGGCTAGGGCAGTAGGAAGATGGAATGATAGTTGGCTTGTGTCTTCGGGTTGGCTGAGGGTGTCTTAAGGAGGGGGAGTACTGTGGCATGTTTCCAGGCATCTGGGCAGGTGGTCATGTTGATCGAGTCATTCAGGAAAGTGAAGTAACAGGTGGCACACCAGAATGTACCTTGGGTTTCGGCTGGTGAAGCACAGCAGAGCACTGGGAGCAGTGACTGAGATTCAGGGCACAGAGGGTAGCAGTGGAGTAGCTGCGAAGGGGTGGAGTGCGAGAGGAGGACTAGGGATGCTGGCACTGTGTAGGAGCAGGGCAACGATGGGAACAGATGGGTTTAAATTTGGTGTGCTAGCAGCACGTCCGTGGCATGCGTCTGCGCTGCAGCTGCCATGAAGTAGAAGTGATAAAGAAGGAGGAGCTTCAGGGTGGGCTAAGAAAGCGGCAGAAGGAGGGAAGGAAGCCCGCTGCGGTAGAGGGGGCAAAAAGGCCTCCTTAAGGGCTAAAGGTAAGAAGGAGAGCAAACAGAGCAGGTAAAGAAAGGTAACAAGAAGGCAAGAGAGTATATGAGAGTGCAAAAAACAGAACAAAAGGGCAGAGAAAGAGTGCAAGGCTAAAGAGGCCAGAAAGAGGTAAAGAGTGAGTGAGGAAAGAGCAAAAGAGAGTGTTAAGGAAAGAGAAACATTAAAAAGGTTAAATGAAGAAGCACAGAAAAGTAGCACAGAATAAATGAAAGCCACAGAAAAGCGATAGATAATGAATGGAAAAGCTTAAAAAAGCGGCACAGAAGGAGTGAAAGGTCACAGAAGGGTGGGAATGAATGACTGAAAAAGGCAGACAAAAGCAGCACAGAATGAATTGGAGCGCACAAAATGTGCAAGAGTGAAGATTCTTTAAAAAAACTTTTTATTAGCCATTAGTATGACAGAATACAAAAGACAAACAAGAAGATAATATGATACCAATACAGAAGAACAACCCAAACAACGAGGGGAAGAAAGCAATGAGAAAAACATTTACACGAAACATGGAGCACATGGTACTTAGTTAGTACACAAATTTGATACAGCCCATAGTGGAAAAAAAAAACATACTCCATAATACAAAGAGTAGACTAATAGAGTAATAAAGTAATAATAATAATAATGATAGTGATGCAGGATTAAATCCATTGGAGACTACCCCATATCCCTTTAAATCTGAGCCAGGACCGAGGACCTCTAGCCCGAGCTAACGCTAGTTCAGATTCAAACACCTGTCTGAGCAGTATCCAGACTTCATTCGCATTTGGGCTGGTAGGGCCTATCCAAGCTCTTGCAATGCACAGGCATGCACATACAATGATGATAGAGTTTAGTGACCTCTCTTGGCTGTTAGCCCCGTGCTTGCACCCAAGGAGAATTTCCTTATCCGTGAGCTCAAACTCACGGCCAAGATGCCCTGTAAAATCGCGAATACTTTGTTCTAGAATAGATTCAACTCCGGACAGTCAACAAACATGTGTTTTAAGTCCATCGCAAATGACTTACATTTTGGACAGTGTGTTTTCGTGGAAGATCCAGAGGTTGCCCAGTTAGAGATCAGCTTGGGCGTATAATATAACATGAATATTGTCCTATGTTGCTGCAATTTCAAGTTGACAGAAGTTACTGATTGATCTAAAGTGTTCAGTGCCTCCTGTATTTCTTCTACAGATATGTGAGTTTTAAGAAGAAAGCTTACTTTAGTGGAGATCTGCAGACTATCATCACACGCTGTTGTAATAAACTTCTGATACATTGCGCTAATGGCGCCTTTCCCAGAACTCAAATATACCCCTTTCAATATTTCCGACGTGTATTGTAATTCAAATATCTTCTGTCCATGTAGAAAATATTCCCTTGTTTGTAAGTATTTAAAAAAGGAGCTGTGCGGAAGCCCAAACTCCTCTTTTAATGCAGCAAACGAGCGAAATCCCTGGCCGTCATACAATTGTCCTAGGTTGTTGATACCCTTACACAGCCATACTCCACCAGCAACGTCCCCGAAAATTTCCGGAAATGTTGGGTTACCCCATAAGGAGTATACTGATGTAAAGAGTATTCCTTACAGATTTCTTGCCAGATATTAGTGACTTGTTTAAAATAGTTAGGGTCGGAGGTCTTATACAGGGTAAATCCGATCGATGGTCCACAAGCTAATTGATACGCGACTGAAGACAGGCCTGTTTCAAGCCCGTTTAGCAAGCTTTGGATCCGCCCGATAAATGCGGCCCAATAGTAAAACTTGAAGCCTTGGAGCTTCAAGCCCCCTTGCTTATAAGACAATTTAATGTAGCTTAAGGCCCTTCTAGCACGTCCATACCCCCAGATGAAGCTACCTATCAGCTCTCCAGGCACTTAAAAAAAGACCTCGGGACTCGTAAGGGGATTGACCGATACAGATAAAAGGCTTGATGTAGAGGGCAAACAGAAGGGGAGAGTGGACAGCCCTGTTGCATGCCCCTTTGAACAGAGAAAGATGTTGGCTACATGCCGTTCAGTTTTACCATGTCAACCGGTTTGTTGTTTTAAAGCTTTTGCACCAGAGAGATAAGCCGAGTGCCAAATCCGAAAGTTTTCATAGTTGACCAGAGTGTTTCCCAATTTACTCTGTTGAAGGCCTTCTCGGCATCCAACATAATCATCCCCATGTGTTTATTCAGTTTGCCAGATACATCGAAAGCAGCTATAGCAGTGTTGATATGAGCTGAAGTATCTCTCCCAGGGACAAGCCCATGCTGTTGATTGGAGACTAGCCGATGAATAGAGGGGGCCAGGCGTGCAGCCAAGATTTTAGAAAAGTTTTTAGCATCAGCATTAATCAAAGATATTGGACGGTAAGAGCTTCTGTCTTCGGGTAGCTTTCCCTTCTTGGGGAATACCACTATATTAGTCATACTCCTGGATGCCGGGGCTTCTCCCCCGTTGGTAATATAAGTACTTATTTCTGTAAACTCAGGTGCCAATATATCCTGAAATTTTTAATAAAATTCAAGAGGAATAGTATCCTCGCCCGCTGCCTTGCCCGAGGACAGAGATTTAATTGCATCCTTTACCCCCACTATCTCTATATCTTTTTGTAGTATTGCTCACTTGATAGCATCGAGCTGAGGTAGATGGCTCTCTTGTAAGTATTCCGAGAGCAAGTGGTTATTATAAGAAGTTGATTCCCCGTATAATTTGGAATAGAATAAACCGAATTGCTCAGCTATATCCTGAGGCCGAGAATAAGACACTCCACCCTCCCCTTTGATAAATTTGATATTAGAACTTGCCTTCTTCTCAGCAAACTTGGCAGCCAGGAGCCGCCCTTCCCTCTCACCATATTCATACTGGGGCCTTTTATATCTTTGATAGTTAGTAGACACTTTCTCCTTTAGCCTTCTACTTAGGATAAATCGGATTTCTAAGAGCTTCAAGAATATTAGCTGTTCCGCTAGATCGCTCGTATTGATTGCCTATGTGTGCTGGCATTCTAGATTTGAGTACTCAGTGCAGCATTGTTCTGCTTTTTGAGCTATCCCCCTGTTCTGTGCTAGAATAAACTGAAGAGTGGTTCCCCTGATTGTTATTTAAATACTCCCAGATTGCTGATCTAAGATAAGCACGATACTCTGAATTGTTGAGTAGATGTCGGGGAAAAGAAAAAGCAGGATGGGCGTTCCTAGCCGTTGTCTGCATCTGAAATGTTAACATAACCGGATTATGGTCAGAGGTAATTTTAGGACAGACCTCTATGTGAGCATTTTCTAGGAGTGATGTTTTTATGAAAATCATATCGATGCGTGAGTATTGTTTATGCAGGAATGAATAGAATGTAAACCCTGGGAGTGTTGGACACAGTGTCCTCCAGGCATCATCTAGCTGATGAATATGCAAAAGTTCAAGTATAGCTGCTCGAGTCCTGGCCATCCTAGCCTGCTTTTATCTATTAGTAGTATCGATCTTTTTATCCATAATACAATTAAAATCCCCCATGATTATGACATCCCCGTCCCAACCCAATAATTCAGAGCTTAAATAATGGAAGATGTCCGGGTTTTCAAAATTAGGGCCATACACTACGCATATTGTGCTTTTGTGACCCAAAATCATCAGCTGGAGTATCGCCCATCTCCCTTTAGTGTCAGCTAGCTTACGGAGGACAGTGACCATTAAATTTCTAGCTTTTAGTACAGCGACCCCCCGTATGGAGACTGTCTGAGAGGTGCATATTAACACATCATACACCAGCTGATTCAAAACAGATCTATCCTTATAAGTCAGGTGGGTCTCAGTTAGCCCTAGAACCTGTGGCTTAAATTCCTGAAGTACCTCGCAAATTAATTGCCGCTTTCTGGCTTGATTTAACTCTGCAATATTCCAGCACATATGTTTCCTATCAGCCTTTGCACCAGCTAGATCCTGCTATCTTCCCCTTTGTTCTATCATCCTGCCTGATTCCATCTACATGTAAGCTCCCAACTATCATCTGGCTACTTAACCCCCTCCTCTCCCTGCCCTCCCCCCACCCAGACATACCAGTGAATTGATGGAGAGCTATTCTCCCTTGAAATCAACCCCCACCGTGAGCCTCCTAGACCCACCCCACCATATCTACAGAAAGGAATCACCCCCTTCCCCTGCTGTCGCTAACTGACAGCTTGCAGGAGACATCCTCCCAGACCCCCCCGCCCCTGAGCCCCAATCCCTTACCCCCCTCATGCCACCTCCCCCACCGTGTACACATATATATATTTTTTTTTTTGGCTTTCCCTTTTCCCCTTTTCTTTTTTTTTTAAAGAGTTTGGGGTGCTTAGAAAAAAGCAATAACGAGTTATCCAACACCAGATCTGAGTCCCGACTCATAGACTATTGCAGATCCTTCTAACATTCTCTAAGTGGAGGCAGTCTGCCATTTAGAGAGAGCTTGCTTAGCTTCATTCTCAGTGTTGAAAAAGTGAGACCGTCCATCTTTTAGTATCTTCAGCCGAGCTAGCTCCTGCAGGAAGACTTGTGAACAGACTGATTTGAAAGGATCAATTAACTGATGAAGCTTCCACCGTCTGTCCGTTGTAGATTTACAAAGGTTCGACCTTACAAAAATAGAGAATGAGTCCAGTTTAACATGGGCTGAGGGACCTGGCTTTAAAGTAGATTGTCTGAAGGAGCAGGAAGTTACCTAAGAAAACCAGTATTGGTCGAGGTTGATTTGACCTTTTCTGGTTTCCTTGTGTAATAAAGCCGGGTACTCGATGCGCCCGCTGAACCTGCGAATCCATGTCCCAGTCGGCAAGATCTGGAAATGCCTGCTGGAATTTGGGTCTGAGCCTTCCCTCCCTTCAGGTATACCCAGAACCCTCAAGTTGTTCTGTCGCTGTCGGCTTTCCAGGTCCTCCACCTATGTCTGTAAAAAAACAATTGGGTCTCTTGGGTTTTTACGAATCTCGTAGCACAGGTATTGACCTCCTCGACGGCTGCGACCCGCTGCTGCAAGTCCGATACCTCTGAAGATAGTTAAGCAACCTTGGATGTGACATCCACCAAAGCCTGCTTGATCTCACGACTATCTGCCTTGGCTTGGAGGTAGTATTATTGAGCCTCTGCTCTTTGGGTGATTAACACCTATAAGATTCTAGATAAAGAAGGGTCCTCACCCTTCCCTCAGTAGATCTAGAGTTTCCTGCTGCTGGCCCTTTGCAGAATCTAGTTGATCCGTTGGTGAGGAGGGTGGAGATGGAAGATCCCCTGGATCGAGAGCCCCGTTCCGGGCCACCCCCAAGCTGCCCCTTTGAGCCGCGCTGGAAGTGACTGAAGATTGATAATTATGAGATGGATTTGAGGGATCCCCTCCTTCAGACACAGTGGTATTCCTTTTGCCAGAGTTGGATAGTCGAGAGTCAATAGCTTTGACCTCTCCCTTAGACGCCACCCATTTGCGCAAAGGGCTTGCACCAGCACCAACCTTGGTCGCAGCAAGGTTTTTTGATCACTCCACCAGAGCCGTAGAAAGGGGCTTTGGAGCTCCTCGCCCTTTACTTCCTCTAGCCCCTCTAACTCCTTTGGCTCCTTTCCCTCTCCCAGATGTAAATCCCAATGAAGTGCTGCCCTTCATGGGGTTGGGCTCTGGGGCCTCATCTGATCCACTCGGTTCTCTGCCCTGATGAGGTTGATTTAGTTGGACATTACTTGGGGTAATTAAAGAAAAGTCAATGACATCAAACGCTACCGTTATGGGTGTGACAGTAGCCTCTGTCAAACCTGTACTTAATGGACTCTGAAGCTCGAGGTCGGAAGACGAGTCGGCTGGTATCCTGACATCCATGTTGACAGGTACTTTTGTGCCCGGATTGCTTTCCCCCGGGTGCAGGCATGGGAGTGATATAGAGAGGGTGCTACACGGTGCAAAGGTGCAGGAGCTGAAGGATGTGGGTTTAACACAGGCTGACACCTCTGATTCTGACTCACTGAGCTCCACAGGGGAGGGAATAGCCCCCCCTCTAGTCCATTGAGGTTCGGTGGACAAGTTCAATTCGCCGACAACAGAGCGAGCCGAGGCACCAGCGTTAGCGCCCCAGCCCTCCTGTACTGCTGTAATTAGTACTTCGGCCATCTCTGATCCTGGGATGGAGTTCTCAGAACCACAGGATTGGAGTAACCCCCACGGCCCTCCCAGAGCGTAGCAGGCGAAGTATCGGCTTACCGAGTAGAGAGCCGGGGCCTCTGTCAGGTGCTGGGGCTACTTCCTTTCCTGATTGAATACATGAGTTTGAACATTTATAGATATATTGTTATACATATGCTTAGAGTTAATTAATCCCTTTTGGTGTCGAAGTGTGGAAATGGCAGAAGTCATGTTTGACACTCAAGGGCCGGAGGTTAGAGTGGGCTCGTGAAGTAGAGCCTCACTTTAGGAAGTTATCTAACATATTACTATTGTATATATCAGAGAAAATGAACAATCTTCGCTTCTGTTGATGACACAAGACAGTGGATGAACTAACATAAGGGGATTTATTATTAACAGAGGAATATTACTGCGGGGAATTTGAGATGTTCATGAAAAGCCATGTAACTAACATCTGGGATTGCGGTACAGTGATTATAATTAAGGCAGTAGATTGCTAGTGTTTTCTGAGCATTGGGGAAACAACCATTTTCCACCATGTTTTCGGTCATTCAAGGTGAATTGTAACCTTCCTCCAATTAAGAACCTAACTGGAAAAAACTAAATAAATAGAATAAATCATTTTTTTATTTTCTCCATAGTGTGTCTACGACATTTGTATAAGGTCAGAATATAGTTAGAAATTAGGCTAAAAAAAAGACGCAATAATAAAATCCAAGATAAGATATGGTAAGAATACATAATTACCAAATGAGAGAAAAAAGACACCTTATCGGAGAGGCGCGAAGAGCCACATATAAACAACAGAGAAGTAAAGAATACAGGGAATGAACAGAGGACAGGAAAGGAAGGAACACTTTCACTAGGCCTTTCACTTAATTCACTGATGTACTGCCAAATTTCTTTTTATTTTTTTTTATGGAAGAAACAGATTACCGCTGCGATTTTATTTTTAAGATTTTTCATATTATACATGCATGTTATTATTTTGAGCCTTGGGACAATGAACTTCAGCCATCTATTCAACGCTGCATACATCCACAATGGAATCAATCCATCAATGCATTAGTCTAAAGCCTAAATGTTTGTTGTCTGACTGCATTTGTTCCTGTCTATGTGCTTTCTGAGTGTGCACGTGTGTGTGCATGTGTGATGTCTATGTATTTTTCGTGCGTGCGATCTTTGTGCAATGTGCGCATGTGTATGGTTGTCAGAATGCGTGCGGTTCGTGAACTCAACTATGTCATCACCAACTTACAGACATTACAACAAAGAACACATATGCTTAAAACACACCAGTCCAATTGGTTTTGCCAATGCTTAAAATGTCTTGAGGTGACATTGTCAGGTTTGTGGTGAGCAATCCTGTTTAAAGTACCTACCGTCCTTTACAAAGGTAAGAAGTTGAATAACACACCTATTGTAGGATTACTGAAAAACAGGAAAAGGAAGTGGGAGGGAAACATTGGACCGGATCTCACAGAAAGGATTTATCAAAGGCTGGGAACAGCACTGGGCATTCTCAGTGGTGGAGGAATGGTATGTCACTGAACAGGCAGTTGGGTAAACCGGAGATCACAGTTATGCATACGACTACAGACAATTGGGAAAGGTTTAAACAAATGTAAGATGCAACCATGACAGTTTCCGCAGCAGGTGTTGCTATGACGAGCCTATGCAGATCAGGATACCAGAGAGGAACCCCTGGATGCCACTGCAAACCAGACGGATAAGGAGCTATTGAGGTATGAGGGAGAAAGCTAATTGAGGGTATTGAGCTCAATGGAATAAATAATAGGTGAGAGGGAATGTAGGCCTTTGATCATAGTACATACAGTGATATTGAATTGTTTGAAAGGAATATGCCTACAGTCTTGGAGTTGATATTTTTGTAAGTAGGGTGACTAGTAGGAGGAACCCTTTTAATCTCGGGTTTGATAAGGAATGCAAACTCGGGCATTTATTTAGTTCCTTTAATTACCTTTTCACCATTTGATAATCATGCAGAAAACTATCTAAAAAAAGTTCAACCACTTTGGCTCATTCATGGAATGTTTTACGCAGATCCGCCAAGTGAGACTGAAGAGAAATGGGGGGTGCCAAAAGTGTGATTTCCCATGATAATTCCAATTGGAAAGTTTGCTCTCCGGTACAAAAAAAAACAATTTAGTGGATTTACACCAAATATGAAAAAGCCACAAATTTACTTAGAAAGGTTGTTTTTTATTATTTGTTGTAGATCTGATGTCCAGATATGGTCTGATTGGCCCACTCAAAGTCGATGGAGGGATTCTTATTGACTTGCCACAATATGGAGAAAATATTATGGCAGCCTTGGTCCTTGAGTCCTAAAACAAAATTCAAAGGCCACAGAAAGGGGCAGGGTGGGCACACCCTGACCCATAGGTGCCTCCTTAACCCAAAATGTAAAAGGAAATACACTTCAAATCGTAGAAGATCATGGCATCAGCGCCTGGTAGTAAAAATCAGTGGGTTGGTAGCAGGGCCAACTAACCACTGCGCATGCCTGAAGACTGTGTGCAGTGGGGGGTTGGGCACCCATGGGTTTGGACACCAGAAGAGAGTTGGGCCAGGGCCTGACCAGAGGTAGACCCCATGACCAACTACGGAACCGTATTACCAGCACACTGTACAATAGTACCCAGCGAGGCCCCCAGTAAGATGCCACAGTACCAATACTGGTATCATGGTATCAAAAAACCATTCATTAGAAATTATGTCATTTGAGATGTCATCAATGATGTTATTTAACATGTTATGAGTGATGTAACATGTGAGGTAATGCAGGAGTCATAACGTCATTTACATTATCTTGTGCCCATGCGAGTTGGCCTATATAGGTGAGACGGGTCGTGAGTTTCGCACCAGATACAGTGAGCACAAATCGGCTATCCGTACAAATAAACTTTCGGCTCTGATAGTTACACACTGTTTAGAAAATGGCCATGGAGAAAAAGATTTGCGGTGGTGCATTCTGGAAAAGGTTAAACCAAAACCAGGATTTTCCACTGAAATAATCCGGAAAAGGAGGGAAACCTTTTGGATCTTCACCCTCAATAGTGTAAAGGAGGGATTAAACGAAGAGATAATTTGGAATATTACTGATCGGTACACATAGGGAGTACATTTATGTGGTGTTCACACAGGTCTTAGTATCTCGCTGCTGTTTTCCAGCACGAGCAGCAATCTGACTTACATAATGAAGGTACATTTCCGAATTCTTTTTGTTTGCTGGATTACTGCCTGTAGTAGTTCGTTCAGTATTCCTGCCATCATGTCTATTATGACATATGCTTATTAGTGATTTCATTCCTATGCCAGGGACCCATGCCAACTGGCTCGGTATGCACATTAGGCAATATGCATATTGCTAATGCATGCATCATGCAGATTGCTTGTCTTACCTGTATCCTCCTCTCCACAGCAGGTGGTACCCAGTTTCATTCTCGTGTTGGCTTATTGTATTATTGCCACTTATTAGTGAGTTTTGTTATATTCTTCGGCATCTTTTGCCAGCATTCATACCTGTCCTAGGCTGATTATTATCTTTATTTGCCGTCATGACACAAAGGCATTTTGTTTATCTTAATAGCATGGCTCACATATTCTGGAGGGGCCTTACTGAACATTCGTCTGTATTAGTATTGTGACTGTTACTTTATGCCTTGGTGGACAATAATTTTTCTTTTCTATGCATACGTCCCGCAATTTGCTACCATTTGCAGAGACCAATCCCCAACTCGCGGTTTTGTGATAGCCGAAGTTTAATCAAAACGGCGGTTTTGTTGTGTTTCATTTGGCTTCTCATATAGGAATAGGCATCCACAACAATTATGCCAGAGGGGTACTCCTTTATTGACCGATGATGCGCACATACCAATATTCAAATTTTGCAATTTGCATATCACTTGTATTCAATTGATATGTCCTTTACATTTCTCCTTACATAATGGTAACAGCAGAATATGTATTAAACATTACTTCCTGTTAAGGAATTTTCCCTCTTTTTGTGTTAGGCACATATCACACTAAGATGGCGGACACTTTTACGTTAAAATCACGCTGTTTTCATTACATGTGATCCCTACGTACATCCGTAATCACTTGCTAGGCGGCCTCCGCCTGCGCAGCCCATTATTTAAAGATCGATTCCATAATCGCTTAGAGCTGCTACCATCGAGGGACGCGGAGCACTTTGCAGGATTCAATCGCCAATTTTGGTGAGTCTTCTTCATAGGACCGGGTAGGGATTCCTTGCCCCTTATACTCATTCATCCGATTACTTAGCGGGTGTTGAGTCGTTTTTCATTACTATGGAGACATCACGTTAAAACTTTGTCTCTACACCATTTTTAACAGCAAGGTAACGTGTCCGTAGGTCAGAAATAGGCAGTCCATATATGCTCTGATATAACTAGCACATCAGATGGCATTACCATATGATATTTATAAACAAATGACGTTCCGATCTATGGGTTTGTTGGGTGGCTGGTATATCTACTCAACTATTGGCCGTTCCTAAGTCGCTGCCTTACTCAATGGTTACAGGCGGTTATCTAGTGGTAGTTGCAGTTAGTATTTATTATTATCACAATAACCAACATCACAATTCGCGTTCACTTTGTCTTTTAGGAACCTTCATTAAAAGCTTCACCTACTCAGTATTTTGACCATCTTGTGGTGTTGCCACCCTTTGTGGTGGCATACTACGTCCTTCAAGCTGGCACGAAATAATGTTGCAAGAGAAATAAACCCAGCAATATATACCTTGATGTGAGTATTAGTATAGAATGATTGTACGACATCACAGACCATCACAGGTCTAGGAATTGTCCTCACTAGTATATCATACTTTTTCTTTAGATAATCTGCGAATTTTTATCTCTGCTATGGCCCTGCAATTACGTAAATAAGATCCGCTGAAAGCTACACGTATATCCTACATTGGTAAGGTCACTCAAACGTTAAATACGAAGCACATAGTGTCCTTAGCGGTTACTTGATAGTAATATGATATTTTATACCCTCTGTAGAATAAGAGGCATAATAGCCTCCATCATAGATCAAATACTCCAGCGTCCCGGTCTAGGATATTGGAATTTCATTATAGGAAACTTGTAAGTTAAGCTCTGGTCTTTCCTAACATTCTACAGACACCAGTGGTGATATCGCTTGGTGGGAACCTTGGAGGAGACGTATGGGAGAGTCTACTATTCACTATGTTGATTGTTGGCCTTTCTTTTTCACTATACTAATACACCTTATTTTCTATTCTTGGAACCCCTCAAAGTGAGTAGGAGAGGTACCAAAAACATGTTCACCCATGATATAGAAATCTTTACATCACAACTAGTATCACTATGGTGAAGGTATTACACAATGCTTATGTATTAAGTGCTGACACTGTTGTGCAGCGCTGTGGTCTGATCAAATATAGAGTTTAAAATTTTGGTCCTTATGTATGGGTTATTAAAATACCATTATTTATTGTTCTTTAGGTTCCCCAGGTATATTTGCCTGTATGGTATTGTGCCCGATTTGGACAAGGTCCTGAAGAAGGTGGTTCACGTCCTGTGTTAACCCACCGAAACGCGAGTCGACCTCGTGTGTCCAGACCTTATTATTTTTCATCTTGGTGGAAATGATTTACATCTTATGTTTCCCGTTTACTCCAGATGTGCATAAGTGTTTTGCATGAATGTGAACGAGTGTGAGGAATGCATGAGTTGTAAGAAGATTTGTTATTTTGGGGACCTATCATATTGTATCTAATTTTGTATTATTGGTTACATGTATATAACATTTTTATGAAAAAAACAAAAAAAGTTTTGTATTTATTTATAAAAATGATATTCAATGCATTAAGGAAAAGGAAATAAGAAATTAATGACAATAATAAATATGGCTTTAAAAAAATGATCATGTTGTAATGTTATAAATATTTGATGTTTGCCAATTTTGTAATCCCATACTAGATTGAATCCTTTGTAAAAGCAATATAGGTCTAAGGGGAGTGTGTTCTGGTTTATTTTGGTCTGTTTAGTCCCCCTCTTACTCCCAGACCTCATTTGTTCTTTTGAGGGGATCCCTTTCTCTCTCATTACATGTGAGGTAATAAGCATGATGGGGTGCAAGTTATAGTTAATTCACTAAATTATAACTGGTTAATTGCAGTGGGTTTTCAGTTTTTAAATGTTAGTTCTTGCCTCGTTTCAACACCTTACCATAACATCACTTTAATCCTTGATTTTTTCAGTGAATTTCTGCATTTATATATATATATATATATATATATATATATATATATATATATATATCTCATTATAAACATATCTCAATTAAAGAAATTAAAATAAAAGTAAATAAACCTAGGTTTTTTACATCAAAATAAAAGTACATAGGCTGTTTTAAATTATGGGATATTAAAAAGAAAAATAAGACACAAACAATCAACATTAAATATAACTAAATTACGTTATGAATTATAATTAAAAAAGACTTTATGAAAATATACATTATTTTAATTTAAGTAAAACACACACACGCTCTCACACACACAGACACAAACATATATATTAAAAAAGCACTTAACTTTAAAGATGTGAAGTTAAGATAGTTCCCAATGTAATAACTCTTGAAGTAAATGTACCACCAGTGTACTTACCACAATGTAGTAACTCCCAATGTAAAGCAATGCAAAGTAATGACTGACATTCCAAAGGGAACTTCCCAGGTTCAGGTGAGTTAATCAACTCGTGTGGGATGGCTTTCTTAGTTTAACTGGAGGCTAGAAGAAGGAAAATTGTTAGTCAAAGCTATAAGTAGGCAGTCTGCGGCGCCTTTGCAGGATTGTGCCAGGTGGACCCCTGAACATCAAATATGGCTGAATTGTTAGGGAACAAAATGCTTACATTTTCCATGGAGTAGTTGGGTAGAATATATCACAAATCTTCCCTAACGGTGTCTCAGTCTGTAGCTGTTTATGCTTTGGTACATTGTGCTAAGTTTTGAGAGATGACAAAATATTGTATCTATAACACAAAATGCGCCTGTTTATTTAATTTTCTGATCACTCTAAAGTACATACATTAAAATGAGATGAAGGGAACTGTGCTGTGATGATATAGCAGGCACATTGGCATCGGGACTACCCTTCCAACAGGTGCCTGCTATACATATGCAAACGCATGTGCCTGCACTAAAATATTTTCCTAAGATCGAGTGGTAGTGAAAGTGTAGAAAAAGGATTTCATGTGAAACAGTCTGGGTCCTATTCACAGAAGTACTACTATGAACAGGTGCAAGTTTGCTACTTATTGCTATTCACAAATATTTCCAAATAGAATGCCTAGAAAGATGTAAAAAGCAAAAAGAACAGTTCATGGAAGGAATGCTGAACAATGCAAATATCCACCCCCTTTCACTAAGATCTTAGTTTAATCCACCATTTTTTTCCTCACCACGACACCCCAGTTTGGACCCAGCCATATACAAATCAGTCTTGAGCCTGCTCCTCATGGGAACAGTCCAGCCCGAACTCCCAAGCCCTCCCTGGATTGGAAACAAGCATCCTGGGACCGGTTTCAGGGTATCACCCTCCATCAGCTAGGTTAGCTTGAAACCAATTGCGCAGTGAGCACAGGGCCCACATCTGGGCATGCCCTTCCCACTAAGGGTGACAAAAGCAAAAAGAACAATTGATGGATGGAATGCTAATCAATGCAGATAAATGCAATCCTCAGCACACGTCTGCAAGGTAAACACAATAGTAAGGCATAATAGTGTGCACAAATTAGAAACACAGTATTCAATAATCTTATCTTCTTTTTATTCTTTTTCTTCTGTTATTTCACAAAGTTCTTTGTCAGCCAACACGTGTTTAGTCGCAAACAATGGGAATTTGTCCCGCAACTTTCTCAAGGCTGAGTAAAACAAAAATGAAAATTGGCCATTGTGACACCATACAGAAAACTGGTGTACAGAAATCTTTAAAGGTCTCCCCGTGACTTGATGTTGCTCCACTTACAGATTGGAGACATATATACAAGCATGCACAGAGTGGATCCCTAAAACCTTATTTCTAAGAGTTCATCAATTATTCAGTAAGAGAAAGTCTCATAATCAGGATGTGAGAAGGGGACCCTATAGTCCCAGCATCTGGGTGAAGGAGAAAACACATATGCGTGAATAAAATCCCATTGTTGCAAAGACTCATATATCTCTCCGATATGTGTCAAAGCGGAAACTGGAAACCGGAAGGTGCAGAAAAACAACCAATTCAAACCAAACTTATTAACCGATGTGGGAAAGCCCGCATGTCTCTAATAAGTGTCAACAGTGGCGAAAAGAGGACGAGAAAGTGAAATGAACACCAACCAATAGTCAATCAAACCTCATGCATAAATAGGAATTGCTCAAATACCTCCAATATTTCCGGTAGAAATCTGTGCAACGAGAGACATAGAGATATAATCAGAACGATCACTTCATACACGGGTCTACTCTTCTCAGTTACAGCCTATACATCAGTTCTAATCACATTAACACCTACTTTTCATGTGGTGATAATTCCATCCCACAGTAAACAATAGAGGATATCCGCTGGGAGAATCAAATATTTCAGCTCCAGGCTTGTATGGGATCTTATAATGATCCAAATAGGAAAACCCTGTAATTCAAAAGAGATGCCTCAATGTATCCGACTTTTCAATATAGGTCACGGTTAGTATATAGCCACATATCACCATAATAGTCAAACTCATACTGAATCTTGCCAATTTAAGTATTCTAGTATGTAAAGTGAGTTACAAAATATATTTCTAGCGTGTACAAATACACTCAACCTTGATCAGACATACTCACTCTAATGGGCATGTAATGCCTGCCCATATCATCCAAAATGCTGCATTTAGACCAAATAGGTTTCCCTAATGCGTAAGGCAACACGCATCCGCAATCTTCAATGTCTTACCGCTAAGCGAAGTGATCCGTCTTCAAACAGCCAGCCGTGTCCTCGAGTACGAGACACGGACATAAACGTTTCCGCAATTAAATACCTCCCACGTCCTGGGAGCTATAGTCATGGAAAGAGGACAATGCACTCTGTCCTTTCACCTCGAGTGCCATCTTTAAGTATGTAGCAATAATTTTAAATAACATGTATCAGACTTCCTAATGTACATTCTCATGCACTGGCTATTAAGTACACATGACAGATTCTATTTGCGCACGACAGGACTATTTAAACCTCAATGTCACACATCTCTATTGAAACGATAGAAAAACCTCTCTGCGGGCGCCATCTTGAAATATGTCAAGGAAAGTGACAGTCTCCCGCTATCCAGGACGGAGTGGGAGCAAAATATATCTCACAATCCTCAGTGTATGTTACATGATATGTATAAATCCAGCAGAAAACAGAGAGTCCTATAGGTTAATTATTGTGACCCTATACTAACACAAAGTGCTCAGAAGAAACATGTGGCTCTAGTACCAATCTAATCATTATAATAATTTTTCTTGACATAGGTAAATCCCTAACGTTGTTAGAATCTATCCCTCATCAGACCCAATGCTGATTGTAGTTCACATATACTGGACTTCTCCATCCCCTCAAATGCTTATATTCAGATTAAATAGGAATCAAATCTGTAAAGATAAGACAGCATTAATAGAAAAATATGATGAAACTAACATCCATATTGTAAGATCTCCTCGAACGCCTTAACGAGACAAAGGCAAACCCAAATTTGTATCTTTGACGCAATACTAGTACTAATATTCATCAGTAAGTAGGACAGTAATGGTAATCGACACCGCATCCCTGTTGTATCAAAGTTCTAACCTTTAAAATTAGATACCATCCAAACAGACATTTTATCTTCCCAGAAAATAATGAAGCTCCTGATCCAGATTGAGCCCTGTTTCAGTGCTGCGTAGTCTGAGAATCCAAAAGGCTTTGCGTCTGCGTAGAGTCAGTTCCCTGTTGCCCCCTCTGGGGTGCCTCAGGGTTTGGTCAATTCCATGGAATTCAAAATCTCTATTTTTGGTCTGTGAAGGGCATTGCGCTATATGTGCTGCAATGGGATATCTGATATCCCCCTGTCTGACAGCTCTCATATGTTCCCCAATTCTTTCACGCAAGCTCCTTATGGTGCTGCCCACATACCTCTTACTGCACTTACACTCAATGATGTACACAATAAACTTCATGTAACAATTAATATTGGACATAATCCTATATGTTTTGTCACCAGGGTCATTGAAATGGGTCTTCTTATTGCATGCCCACTTACATACATTACAATGTCCACATCCATAAAATCCTATTGTGCGCAGAGTCAACCAACTCTCAGTATTTCTCATCCTAGGGTAACTCGGGCTCAGTAAATTTCCAAGGGATACCCCTCTTCGATAGGTGATGTCAGGTCTGTCTGTAATGGAACCACAAAGGGATTTATCCGCCTTCAAGATATGCCAATGCCTGTTCAAACTACGCACTAGTACCCCCGACCAAGGGGCCGATTCCGATTCGGGCCGGAAATCTCTCCGCCCGAGCCGGACCCGGAGAGATTTCCGACCGAATCGGACCCGTGCAGCCCGACCGAACGAGTACGATGCGTCCGTATGCTATCGTACTCGAGTCGGTCGGACTCCCATTGAAGTCAATGGGAGCCGGTCGTACAACGCGTATGCGGGCTCCCATTGCCTCAATGGGTGCGAGGCGAACAAGGGCGCCCCCTACAGCGGGTACGCGGCGAAGCGACTTGATCGGAATCGGCCCCTAAGTGTTGTAATTTGTCACCATACGTATTTTCTCATCTCTTTTGGCAGCCTTAGTATGCTCTCTCAATGTGTCTTGTCTCTTTATTTTGTGTATTCTCTGTTCAGCTCTAGTGAGTGTGTTTTTATCATAACCCCTTCTCTGGAAGCGGGCCATCATTCCTTTTGTGCATTCCTCGAATTCGGGATCATGACTACAATTGTGTCTTGCTCGAATTAGTTCTCCAAAGGGGATGGCTCTAATCTGGTGTGCAGGATGTGCGCTAGATGCATGTAGCAATGCGTTACAAGCAGTTTTTTTATGAAACAGTCTACTGTGAATCTTATTCTCTCTGATATATAGTTCCACATCCAGGAAAGTGATTTTACTTCTACTGAATTCAAAAGTAAATTTGATGTTGTAGTCATTGCTGTTTAGGTATTCAAAAACCCCCAATAGTTTATTCGTGGTGCCCATCCAGATCATCAGGCAATCATCGATATACCTCCCCCAATAAAGGATGGAGTCATTCCATTCGGTGCCCATAGGGCCCCAGATGCTCATCTCCTCGAACCAACCCATGACAAGGTTGGCATACAAGGGAGAGAATCTGGAGCCCATAGCAACCCCTTGTTTTTGTCTGTCCCACTTCTCTTTAAACAAAAAAACATTGTTGTCCAAAATAAGCTCGATCATGTTAATCAGCATTCCAGTGTGATTCCATGCGCTAGCTGATCTGGTGTTCAGAATCTTTCTAATAGCATGCAACCCAATTTCTCTCTTGATGCTGGTGTGAAGTGCCGTGACATCTAAGGTAACTAAGGTCATGTTTTCCTCCCAATTCAAGTCCGTTAATATCACCAAGATGTGCTTTGTGTCACGGGTATATGACGGTAGATTGCTTACCATTGGTTACAAGAAAATATCCACGTATTCCGATATTCTCTCGGTAGGCCCATCATTCCCAGATATGATGGATCTTCCGGGCGGAAACGGGAGATTCTTGTGGATCTTTGGCAGCGTGTATATGCACGGGTACCTGGGACGGTCAACCCGTAAGTAAGTGAACTCATCCTCATCTAGTAGACCCAACCCATGCCACTGTTTTAAATGTCTATTTATGTGATCCGTAAGTGTCCAAATCGGGTTGGTAGGAAGCAGCTCATAACACTCGAAAAGATGTCTCGTTCATAGTCTGTACTCTGCATTATAACCATGTTTCCACCTTTGTCTGCTTCACGAATTGTGATAATGTCATCCCTCATCAAATTCCTTAGAGCTCCTTGTTCCTTATATGTCAAATTATCTCTCATGCTCGTAGTCTGTCTCTTCTTGTCCATATGTTTGTCCAAGTCAGAAAGTACCAGTTTATGGAAAATGTCTATGTTGTTTCCTGTATGCAGTGTAGGTGCCCATTTCGACCTTTCCTTTAAGCCACTAGTGATCGAATAGTCACTGACTAGACTAAGATCTCTCAAGACCATATCAGAAGTAACCAACTCATCCTCACAGTCTGTTAATGAAAGTAGTAACTTTGTGTCTATTACATCCTGAATGGAAAGTTCACTAGAGGAAAATATCCCATGGCATTGCTGAATGTTTTTATTATCCGAATTTGTCAGTTGAAAATGCTTTTTAATCTTCATTCGTCTTACGAATTTATACAAATCTACTTTTAAATCACATACATCACCAACCGTGCTTGGACAGAAACTCATACCCTTAGTCAAAACAGACAAAGCATCATTAGAGAAACATTTTTCAGTCAAATTCACAACATTAACATCCCCTATTTCTTCTGATTCCAAGACCTGATTCTCACTCCTGGTCGTTCCTCTACCTGCACCCCCTCTCTTTCCCCTCCTTGTCTTGCCCCAGGTATGGGGTGTCTGTTCTGCTCTCTGTTACCCTTCTCTGAGAGAAAGTCATCAGATTAGAGAGGTTGAGGAAGAGTGAAATGTCCAAGTGGTGGGACGGTGCCACTTTGAAATGAAAAAAGATTCTTATAAAGCGCACGGCTACCCGGAGGCATCCCAGCGCTGTAGCAGTAATCACAGTGGAAGCAAGCCTCTACGGGAAGAGCCAGGTCTTTAAATGTTTTCGAAACGTGAGGTGGTTGGGTTCTTTATGGAGGTTCAGAGGGAGGGCATTCCAGAGTTTAGCGGCGTTGTAGGAGAAGAGCCGTCCCCCGCTTCTGGCTTTCTTGATCTTGGGTTTTGCTGCTAAGTGAAGCTCATCTGAGCGTAGTCTTCTGTTAGCTCTGTAGGGGCGGATCAGATTTTTGATAATAGGTGGTCCGATTCCTCTCAGAGACTTATGAGCTACACACAGGGCTTTGAAATGGATCCTTTCCTGTACCAGGAGCCAGTGGAGGGCACGTAGTGAAGGTCTTGCTGAGCACCGATTGGGGGTCCCATTAAGCAGCCTTGCGGCCAAATTCTGCACGGTCTGAAGTTTCATAACTGCTGAGCTAGGGGCGCCTAAGTAGAGGGCGTTGCCGTAGTCTATTCGGGACAAAATTAGAGCTTGGACCAGCAGTTTTTTGGCTTGGCTGGGTAGGAGGGGAAGCACCCCATAGCATTTTTAACAGCCCATAGCAAGATGCTACCGTCTTCCTGGCTTGTGTTTTGAGTTATAGTTCTTGGTCTAACCAAACTCCAAGACTTTTGATCTCTGTTTTAGGGGATGGTGCTGGACCCATACAGGATGGCCACATACTGTTTGATTTAAAATTTAAGTGGGTGCCTAACAGCAGCAGTTCGGTTTTGCCGCCGTTGAGTTTTAGATGAGATAGGCTCATCCATTTTGCCACTTCTTCGAGGCAGGAACAGAGGTCGGTAGGTGTCTTGCCGCTCTGGTTAAGTGCGACGACAAGCTGAGTGTCGTCGGTGTATGTCACTGTGTGGATCCCGAAGGGGGAGGTAATATCCGCCAGAGGGGACATATAAATATTAAAAAGGGTTGGACTCAGGGAGGAGCCCTGAGGTACTCCACACTGAAGGGGTACGGGTTTAGAATGGGTGTCGCCTTCAAAGACCTGGAAACTTCTGTCTTCTAAGAAAGATTGGAGCCATGGTAAGGTGGTGCCCGACACACCGATGCTCCTGAGACGGTGAATCAAAGTTTGATGATTCACCGTGTCAAAGGCTGCGCTCAGATCGAGGAGAATTATGGCAGCGGAGCCTCCTGCAGCCAAAATCTTTCTTGATTCTTCCACAACCGTTAATAGGGCGGTCTCTGTACCCTGGTGGGGGCGAAAGCCCGTTTGTGAGGGGTGGAGCAGGTTGTGGGACTCGATGAATGTGGAGAGTAGATGATTAACATGTTTCTCCGCAATTTTGCTGATTCCTGGGAGCAACAAAATAGGGCGGTAATTGCCCAAGTCCGTAGGATCCAGATGCGTTTTTTTAAGCAGAGCTTTTATCATTGCCTTTTTCCACTCCGGAGGAACTATTCCTGACGCCAGGGAGGCGTTGATCAGGCCCTTGAAAGCGGGGGCAATTGTGGGTACCACCAGTTTTAAAATGTTGGGAGGCGCAGGATCGAGAGGTGATCCAGATTTAACTGAGGAGAGAATGGCTGAAAAAGACTTGTTGGTCAGCAGAGCATAGGATTCCAGGTGATGTTCATTATGGTGCTGGCTAAGGTCTGCGGGGAATGTTGTTGTATCACTATGGGGCCGATTCCGATCTCGGAGGGTAGGGCTCCGAATCGGATTTGGCTTAACCGGATCCGATTCGGAGCCCTATTTCCCGACCGATCCGTACGCGCGTCCGGACGAGCGAGTACGATGCGAAATCGCCGACCGACTCGTCCGGGCATCCCGACCGCTCCGACCGACTCGATCCCGGCTCTAACCGCACCGACCGACTCGCACGGACACGACTCGCACCGCGCAATGGAGACGTTCCCCGGCCGGGTAAGTACGATGCGCGCCGCGAGCAGTCCGACCGAGCCGCGCACTCCGGCTCGAAAGAGCTGTCGGAGCCGTACTTTGGGGGTCCGTGTCGGACCCCCCTGTACGCGTAGCCGCGCGAGTCGCACACAGGGGGACCCATGGGTCCCCCCTACCTGTGCGTGTACGGCGCGAATCACTTCGCCGCGTACACGCTGTAGGGGGCGCCCTTGTCCGCATCGCACCCATTGAGTCAATGGGAGCCCGCGTACGTGTTGTACGACAGGCTCCCATTGACTTCAATGGGAGTCCGACCGACTCGAGTCCGATGGCATACGTGCGCATCGTACTCGTTCGGTCGGGCTGCTAGGGTCCGATTCGGTCGGATATCTCTCCGGGTCCGGCTCGGTCGGAGAGATTTCCGGCCCGAATCGGAATCGGCCCCTATGTGTTTGGGGGAGTTGAATGAGGATATTCTGAACTTTAGTGGAGAAATATTCCGCAAGTTCATTGCAGCAGTTTCCCGAAGGATCGGGTGCTGTCGGGGGATTGGGGACTTTGATTAACTTTTTAGCTATGAGAAAAGTTTCTCGCGAGGAATTCCCCGCGGATGTAATCTTTTCCTCGTAGTAGGCCGCCTGGGCTTTTTTTTAGTTCTGCCTTGTACAAGCGGATAGATGTTCTATATTCTTGTTTTTTGCTGGGTGAGAAATCTTTTCTCCAGATCCTTTCAAGCTTTTTACAATGCTGTTTTTGGCTTCGTAATGTGGGGGAGAACCAGGCAGCCTTATTAGGTCCCATTTTCTTGTGAATAATTTTCTTGGGGAGTACAGTGTTCAGAGATCCCTCATCCAATCAACAACACTTTTGTTCGCTATCACAGGGTTGGGATCAAGGTATGGTTTAGTATTTTCAAGTTCCTGTATCCACCGTTCTAAGGGAAGTTGGGGCCAGGGCCGAATGAGCCTGTGTGTCAAATGGGTAGGTGATACCATAGAGGGGGAGTGCCAAGAAAAAGGAATAGGAAAGTGGTCTGACCACGGAATCGGGAGAGGGGCTTTCCCCTTGAGTGCCTCCAGGTTCGAAAAGATAGGGTCCAGGAGGTGCCCTTTGAAGTGGGTGGGTTCCGAGACTTTCTGGAGCAGTTGGCAGACCCTGAGATCGAGAGCTAGCTCGTTCGCCACTACTGCTGAGGAATCATCGAAGTGCATGTTGAAGTCTCCGAGAAGAGTAAAATTAGCCGAAGTACTGGCCAGATTTATGGCTGTTTCCAGCAAGGAGTTGCAAAATTGTCCCATCGTCCCAGGTGGATGGTAGATCAAAATGCCGGAAAGTGACAAAGAAGGAGTCAGTTCGATTGAGAAATGAATGTTCTCACAATCTGATAAGGGGCTGCCTAGTAGGCGATAGGTCATGTAGTCTTTATAGATGATGGCGATTCCACCCCCAAGCCCAGTAGTTCTGTCTTTTCTCTGAATTAAGTACCCTGGAGGAAGTGATTGTACAATATCGGGCTCCGAATTAGTCGTGAGCCAGGTTTCTGTCAGAAACAGGGCTTCAGGGCCTGTATCTTCTAGCAACGTTAGGATCTCGGTCTTATGTTTGGGTAAGGAGCGGCAGTTTAATAGAAAAAATGTATGGGGTATCCTATCGGGGACAAGGGGGGGGTAGGATGTGGGCGGAGATTAAAAGGACAATGTAGGCAGCTCACCTGCTTCTGCTCAAGGAGAATGGTATGGGTACATTTTGACCCTACAGGTCTGTTTAGTTGTTTAAGCTGCAGACTAGAATAGTGATACCCATCCGGGGAAGGAAGGACAGGGGTTGAGACAATATATCAGGTTAAAAAGAATTCCCAGAGGCTTAAGATCACAGATAATACCAATGTATGATGATCTTGATGAAGTCCTACTGGTCGCCTGGGAAAAGGAATTAACGGACAATTCAAACAGATTGATGGGTATTCTTATTGAAAACTGTGACAGGAAGGCTACTAAATTGCAGAAAGAAATAGATATATTAGAATTGGAAATCAAACAACTTAACCTGACAGAGGCAACCGAAAAGAACTATGCCATTTTGAATGACGTGATGCAACGACATCTATCTGAAATTAAACAAAGAAAAACTATGAAATTGAGAAGAGATGAGTACGATTATATGAATGGCAGAATTTTCACGTTTGCCAAAAAATATGATCACTTAATACCTAAAGATAGCCAGACAAGACCGAGAGAGGGACAATCCATCAGTTCAAGCTCTTCCTTGGATACTCCTTTGACCAGTGGCAGCGAGTCAGATAGGGGAGAGGGTCCTAGTATTGCTCTAACCAGTAAGAATCGTTTTTTACAGGAAGTACAAAGAATAAAAAAGGGCAACAGAGAGCAGAACAGATGCCCCGTACCTGGGGCAAGACAAGGAGGGGAAGGAGAGGGGGTGCAGGTAGAGGAACGACCAGGAGTGAGAACCAGGGGGCTCATTACGATGGCGGGCGGACATCAGTCCGCCCGCCATCGTTGTGGTTCTGGGATCACCCGCCGGTAAGGTGGCTGTCCCGCTGGGTGAATTAGGATGTCCCCGCCACTATGGCGGGCGCATCCTGGGCCTTCATCATTGCGGGCGGTGCTGCTGGCTGCAGCACCGTCCGCAATGATAAAGGTGCATGCACCGCATTTCCCTGCACCACTTGGCAGGCACCACGCGGTGCCTGCCACTTGATGCATGGAACTGCAGGGAGGTACCAAGGGTACCCCCACAGTGCACCCCCCCCACACACACAGAGGGGGCCCGCAACAGGCCCCCAAAGCCAGTCTCCGCCTGTCTTTTTTGCGGTGGGATATCCGCCGCAAAAAGACAGGTGGAGAGGGATACTGTAATCCCTACGGCGGTGCCTGCACGGCACCGCCGTAATGTTGCCCTGGTTCCGGGTTCCGCAAGGCGGCCGGAAGAGGACCGCCTTGCGGAACCATGGCGGATGGACTTTCCGTCTGCCGCGGAACCATTGTGATTCCCACCGCCATCCTAATTTGGTGGTGGGAATTTTCCTCATGATGGCGGAAGGACCGCCACCGCCGGCCCGGCGGTGGCGGTCCTTCCGCCATCATAATGAGCCCCCAGGTCTTGGAATCAGAAGAAATAGGGGATGTTAATGTTGTGAATTTGACTGAAAAATGTTTCTCTAATGATGCTTTGTCTGTTTTGGTAAAGAGTCAGAATATCGAGTTGGAAATGTCGACTTGCACTAATATCGAGTGCAAAATATCGAGATACATAAATATCGACTGCAAGAATATCGTGGTCAAGAATATCGAGTTTCAGGTAAGAAATATTGTTTTCTAAAATATCGAAGTACTTAATATCGCTTGCAAAAATAGTGGGCCCGATTCACAGAACTAACTTAAGACAAAATCCTAAACTTACTACCATTTTGGTATTCAGAGAAGGCACTTACTCATTTTGGTATTCACAGAAGGCACTTACTCATCAATGAGTAAGTGCCTTCTGTGAATACCAAAATGAGTAAGTGCCTTCTCTGAATACCAAAATGAGTAACTTACTCAAAATGAGTAACTTACTCATTTTGGTATTCACAGAAGGCACTTACTCATCAATGAGTAAGTGCCTTCTGTGAATACCAAAATGAGTAAGTGCCTTCTGTGAATACCAAAATGAGTAAGTTACTCAAAATGAGTAAGTTACTCAAAATGAGTAACTTACTCATTTTGTATTCACAGAAGGCACTTACTCATCAATGAGTAAGTGCCTTCTGTGAATACCAAAATGAGTAAGTGCCTTCTGTGAATACCAAAATGAGTAACTTACTCAAAATGAGTAACTTACTCATTTTGGTATTCACAGAAGGCACTTACTCATTTTAGTATTCACAGAAGGCACTTACTCATCAATGAGTAAGTGCCTTCTGTGAATACTCAAAATGAGTAAGTGCCTTCTGTGAATACCAAAATGAGTAACTTACTCAAAATGAGTAACTTACTCATTTTGGTATTCACAGAAGGCACTTACTCATCTATGAATAAGTACCTTCTGTGAATACCAAAATGAGTAAGGGCCTTCTGTGAATACCAAAATGAGTAAGTTACTCAAAATGAGTAAGTTACTCAAAATGAGTAACTTACTCATTTTGGTATTCACAGAAGGCACTTACTCATCAATGAGTAAGTGCCTTCTGTGAATACCAAAATGAGTAAGTGCCTTCTGTGAATACCAAAATGGTAGTAAATTTAGGATTTTATCTTAAGTTAGTTCTGTGAATCAGGTCCATAGTTGTAAAAAATATCGGTTTTTTAGTTAGTGTTATGTATTTTAGTATGTATTTTAAATATATGTGCTCTATGTTTTTGTCTAAGTATTGCATTTGTTTTTTATATATGTGTTAAAGTTTTAGAAGTTATTAATTTTATTTTAATTAAATTTTGCGTTTTAGTTCCGTAGCGGGTTGTGGGTTTATAGGGGAATAGGGTGGGAAGTAATTTAATTATAATAAATTGAATATTAATTTTTATTTATTAGTATTTATTTATTTTATTTTATAGTGTTAATTGTGGGAATTAATTTATCATTAATTAATTAATAATTGGCTGTTCATTTTTATTGATTAATTAATTGGTAAATATGTTAATTGTGTCATTTATTTAGGAGCGGGTTGTGGGTTTATAGGGGTATAGGGTGGGAAGTAATTTAATTATAATTAATTTATTAATATTTTTTATTAATTAATATTTATTTATTTTATATTTTATATTGTTAATTGTGGGGATTAATTTATTATTAATTATTTATTAATTGGTTGTTAATTATTATTAATTAATTGGTAAATATGTTAAATGTGTTATTTTTTAGGAGTGGGTTGTCGGTTGATAGGGGAGTAGGGTGGGAATTAATTTAATTTTAATACATTTATTAATATTTTTAATATAATATTGAATTAATTTTATTTTATAGTGTTCATTGTGTGAATTAATTTATTAATAATTATTTATATTTTGCTTGTTAATTGTTATTAATTAATTAATTGTTATTTAATTATGTTAATTGTGTCATGTTTTACGAAATTGGTGGTGGCATTTATAGGGGAATATGGTGGGAGGTAATTTATTTATAATTAATTAAATATTTGTTAATTAATGCTAATTAATTAATTACATTTCAAATATGCCAATTGTGTAATAATTTTGAGTTGTGAGTTGTGTGGTTTATAGTGGTTAATGGTGGGAAGTAATTTTAAAAAATTAATTAATGATTTGTTGTTAATTGATATTAATTGATTAATGTAAAATTAGTTATGGAAATTGTGTAAATATTTTTAGGTGTGTGTTTTGGTGTTTTTGGGGTAGAGGGTGGAAAGTAATTTAGTTTAAATTAATTAATCATTACTTGATCATTAATATTCATTTATTAATTGATAAATATTATTGGTAATTGTTTCGTTTTTATTTTGTTTGGGGATTTAGGTTCAATATCTGTAACTTTTGGTTTCTACATTAATTTTTACATTTTTAAATGTGTTTTATAATTATTAATATTTGTTACATTGATAATTAATTGTGTTAATTATAGAGGTACACCTTTTTGTTTAATTTAGATGTGTGTTGTAAATTGTATGGTGTTATAGGGTAGGAAAATAAATATTACATTTATGTCATTATTAATTTTTTGATTAAGATAAATTACTATTACAAAATATTTATTTGTTTGTAAATTGTTTGTTAAATTTAAAAAATATATTTTTATGTCAATTTTAGATTTTTGCTTCATTAAAATATTTTTATATGTTTTGTTAATTTTTATATTTTTATATATGTTTTGTTTTTGTTTTTTTATTATATTTTGTATTGTAGTTGATATTTTGTTTGTTTTTAAATTTGAATTTTGTTCTGTGGGAATAGTAATTTTTACCCCTCCGCTATCCAACACTTTCCCTACTGTTGCATTCGTAGGAGTGGAAATAGTAATTCATACCCCTACGCTATCCAACACTTTCCCTACTGTTGCACTTGCTGGAGAGGGAATAGTACATTTTACCCCTCCGCTATCCAACACTTTCCCTACTGTTGCACTTACAGGAGTGGGAATAGTATTTTTCTCCCCTCCGCTATCCAACAGTTTCCCTACTGTTGCACTCATTGGAGTGAGAATAGTAATTTGTACCCCTCCGCTATCCAACACTTTCCCTACTGTTGCACTCCCTGTAGTGGCAATAGTAATTTTATCCCCTTTGCTATCCAACACTTTTCCTACTGTTGCACTCATTGGAGTGGGAATAGTAAATTATTCCCCTCCACTATCCAACACTTTCCCTACTGTTGCATTCATTGAAGTAGGAATAGTAAATTATTCCCCTCCACTATCCAACACTTTTCCTACTGCTGCACTCACTGGAGTGGGAATAATAATTTTTACCACTCCGCTATCCAACACTTTCCCTAATGTTGCACTCGCTGGAGGGGGAATAGTATTTTTTATCACTCCGCTGTCCAACACTTTCCCTACTGTTGCACTTGCTGGAGTGGGAATAGTAAATTATTTCCCTCAGCTATCCAACACTTTCCCTACTGTTGCACTCACTGGAGTGGGAATAGTAATTTTTACCCCTATGCTATCCAACACTTTTCCTACTGTTGCACTTGCTGGAGTGGGAATAGTAATTTTTATCCCTCCGCTATCCAACACTTTCCCTACTGTTGCACTTGCTGGAGTGGGAATAGTAAATTATTTCCCTCCGCTATCCAACACTTTCCCTGCTGTTGCACTCACTGGGGTGGGAATAGTAATTTTTACCCCTATGCTATCCAAAACTTTACCTACTGTTGCACCTGCTGGAGTGGGAATAGTAATTTTTATCCCCCCGCTATCCAACACTTTCCCTACTGTTGCACTCATTGGAGTGGGAATAGTAAATTATTCCCTTCTGCTATCCAACACTTTGCCTACTGTTGCACTCGCTGGAGTGGGAATAGTAAATTATTCCCATCCGCTATCCAGCAATTTCCCTACTGTTGCACTTGCTGGAGTGGGAATAGTAATTTTTTACCCTCCGCTATCCAACACTTTCCCTACTGTTGCACTCAGAGTGGGAATAATAAATTATTCCCCTCCGCTATCCAACAGTTTCCCTACTGTTGCAATCGCTGGAGTGGGAATAGGAAATTATTCCCCCCCGCTATCCAACACTTTCCCTACTGTTGCACTCGCTGGAGTGGGAATAGTAATTTTTTACCCTCCGCTATCCAACACTTTCCCTACTGTTGCACTTGCTGGAGTGGGAATAGTAAATTATTCCCTTCTGCTATCCAACACTTTCCCTACTGTTGCACTCGCTGGAGTGGGAATAGTAAATTATTCCCATCCGCTATCCAGCAATTTCCCTACTGTTGCACTTGCTGGAGTGGGAATAGTAATTTTTTACCGTCCACTATCCAACACTTTCCCTACTGTTGCACTCATTAGAGTGGGAATAGTAAATTATTCCCCTCCGCTATCCAACACTTTCCCTACTGTTGCAATCGCTGGAGTGGGAATAGTAAATGATTCCCCCCCGCTATCCAACACTTTCCCTACTATTGCACTCGCTGGAGTGGGAATAGTAATTTTTTACCCTCCGCTATCCAACACTTTCCCTACTGTTGCACTTGCTGGAGTGGGAATAGTAATTTTTATCCCCCCGCTATCCAACACTTTCCCTACTGTTGCACTCATTAGAGTGGGAATAGTAAATTATTCTCCTCCGCTATCCAACACTTTCCCTACTGTTGCAATCACTGGAGTGGGCATAGTAAATTATTCCCCCCCGCTATCCAACACTTTCTCTACTGTTGCACTCGCTGGAGTGGGAATAGTATTTTTTTACCCTCCGCTATCCAACACTTTCCCTACTGTTGCACTAAATGTAGTTTAAAATGTAGGTTTAAAAAAATATTACATATTTTAATATTTTAATTTATATTATCATTTTTTAAAAAATGTTATGTTACAGGTGGACATATATATATATATATATGTATATATATATATATATATAACTTCCACCCGATGCTGCAGTTAGCGGTTCCCTGCCTTCGGCGTCGGTGCCTGCCAGCGGCAGCAGCGGCCACTTCAATTTCCACAATAAGTCCCAGTAGACGCCCCAATCGGCGCGAACAAAGAAGGCGGCACACCAGGAGAAGGCACAATAATTTATTGTGCACTACGTGAAGGACGACGTGTTTCGGCGTTAGCCTTTGTCAAGTGTTTTGCCTCACACCAACTTCCTCTAGAAATACATCCAATAGTACATAGTCATAGAAGAGTTATCCCATACGTTTTAGCGTTTTTTTCGCAACACCAAAATTCAACATAATATACATTAATACATGTCCAGTCATGTCACATCAATAATAAAGTACATAATTGATATCATATAAATAAATAAACTTGTGAATTCATTTAAACAACATGTCTGGACTGAATACTGACAATAAAGTTTTAGAATTTCAATTTCACAAATGGGATACAAACATAATAATGTCTTAATACTCATACTGTTCTTACTAATTCCATACTTGGTTTGGCTATACAGAGGATAATAGTAGAACCGCATTTACAATTCTACAAGAGTGTATACTGTGTTTGCTCGTGAGTCATCTTGGCCTCTCTACCCATTACGCAACTATTCTTGCTGGCAACCTTGCCGTAAATTAAATCATGTGCAATTCATTATTTAAATCATACGACAATAAAATAACGGTCGTGGAATGATATTTAAGGGAGATAGAGTATGTAATGAGGGCATACCTTACAATCATATTATTACGTATTGATCACATTATACATTCCCTCTCTCTAGTTTGTCTGGCATACATTTTTGGTGCCATTGTTTATACGGGCAGAGGTGTAATTCCTAGATGCTACGAATATGGACAGAATTAATGGCAAATGCCATACAATTCCAATCTATACTTATTACCCCTTAAAAAGGAGATAGTGATTATCCAATGAATGCCTAGTACCGATATATTTATAGTAAGTACAACAGTGTCGATGTGTCTATTGTATTTCTGACAGCTGTGAGTGAAGAGCCTTTTTCTAGTGCAATAGTGAAATGGGACTGTGAAAAGTGAATGTCCCCATAAGTGATAATAAAATGTGGAAGTATGTAGGAGTGTAATTACTGCTAGACTGATACCGACATCATTTTACAACGTCTGAGTGATGAATAAAATAATACAATTATCCGCTCTAGTGACATCCCACCGGAAGTCACTAGTGTAATACTAACTCCTGCTTCATATCCACCTTAAAATCGTGAAGTGTTAAGGACAAATTTCAAATAAGAAATATAAAATTTAATCAATAAAAATTATTAATTAAATAAACGATCATGAATTAAGCAGTTGCAGTATCTAATAATATTAGAGACCTATATGCGTAGCTAACTCCTCACCTCCATTGAGACCTTTAGGTGTCTTACAGTCTAGCTCAATAATGTATTTAGATTCAAGAATTCTAAGATTTCTTTCCCTGTCGCCTCCTCTTATATGTCTGGGAATTAAGTCTATTCCATAGAATCTAAGACTACTATTATTGCTTTTGTGTTTATCAGCATAGTGTCTGGCAACCGGATAATTAAAATCAAGGTTAGCTATGGCACGGAGATGTTGTAGGATTCTCATTTTCAGTGGGAGTTTGGTGCTGCCTACGTATCGGAGGCCACATGGACATTCCAACACGTAGACAGCAAAATCACTGTTGCAGGTGATAAGTTGATTTATCTTTTTCAGTTCCCCTACTCCCCCCAAGAACTCCTTACAGTTTTTCCCATTTCTACATGCCTTGCATGACCCAAATGTGGTGAACCCATTGGGTGCTTTCAACCACTGAGATCCTGTGTTTCCCTGATCATAACTATGTACCAGACGGTCTTTCAATGATTTTGCACGTCTATAGGTTATCTGGGGACCCCCTCCTACATATTTTCCTATTACAGGATCTGCTACGAGAAGGTTCCAATGTGCTCTCATGGCTTTCCTTAGGGCCCACGCCCCCCTACTGAAATTAGTTATCATCCTAGGTGTTTCTTTGCCTGCCTGTGGGTGATTGGAGATTTTCTTGGGGAGAGAATTGAACAGTAGTTCATTCTGAGTTTTGCCTTCCATTTTCCTTTTTGCACCCATTAATGTCTTCTCTGTGTACCCCCTGTTTTTAAACCGGGTTAAAATATGGCCTTGCTCTGTCTCAAAGTTGTCTTTGGTGCTGCAGTTGCGGCGTGCCCGCAACAATTCCCCATAGGGGATGCTCTGAATCAGGGGAATTGGATGGTGACTAGCCGCATGTAATTCCGTATTACCGGCTGTTTTCTTACGGAACAGACGAGTTGTTATTTTTTCTTGTTGGATTTCCACTGCTATGTCCAGGAACTCACAGTAGCTAGGACTCATGGAGTGGGTAAACTTTAAATTCAAATCATTTTCCCCTAATCTATCAATGAATTCTTTGGCTAGGGGTTCTGGTCCATCCCATATTAAAAACAAATCATCAATATATCTGATCCATACAAGTATGTGATCAGTATATTGTTCAAATTTTTCAGTCCAGACAATTTGTTCCTCCCACCAGCCTAGGAATAAATTCGCTAGGCTGGGGGCAAAACAAGTGCCCATCGCGGTCCCAGACCGCTGTCGATACACAGTTTTCTCAAACAAAAAGATGTTTTTCTGAAGACAGAATAACATCATTTCCTCCAGCATCTTATTATGACACCAATGATCAATGTGTCTACTTCTAAGGAAGTACATACAAGCTGCTACTCCCTTTGTCTGTTCTATACATGTATAGAGAGAACACACATCAAGGGATATCATCCGATAACCCTCACCCCATTCAACATCATGCAGTCTATGCAAGAAATCCGAGCTGTCCTTACAATAAGATCTTAGATTGAGGACATACTGTGATAGGAAAAGGTCCAGAAAGATAGAAGTGTTCTCCAATAGCCCCCCATTAGACGAGACTATTGGACGCCCTGGTGGTGTAGTGGCGTTCTTATGGATTTTAGGCAAAAAATATATACAAGGTATACGCGGGTTATCAGTTTTCAAGAATCTATACTCCTCAATATCCAATAAACCCTCGTGGTACCAGTCTGTTAGGCGGCCATGATAATCTTGTATGGTTCGATGATATGAGGCCCAATCTATTAGTTCATAATGGGTTTCATCTGACAACTGTCTGGTTGCCTCCGCTCTGTAGTTGGTAACATCCATAATGACAACATTGCCCCCCTTATCGGAGGGCTTGATCACAATATTAGCATCTCTCTCCAAATTATTAATGGCCGATCTTTGGCTTCTCGTTAAATTGTCATATTTAGATTTTGTTGCATTTCCACGCATCTTTTTAAATCATTTGTCACCAATGAACTATATGCCTCAATATTATCATATGGTACATTTGGATTGAATCTCGATTTGGTTTTCAGACCACTGTGACTGGATTGATTACTATTGACGCCCCAGTATTCCAGAATGTGATTCATGCTGGCTTGATGATCATCTGTGGCTAACTCATACATGTCCCTCAGAAGACCAGTATCTTGCACCTGTAATTCGGTATTATCCATCACGTTGTTTACAACAGTCCCAGATTTCTTGGGTTTTACAGTCATTTCATACATCTTCATTAACTTTAGTTTCCGAATAAATAGGAAAAGATCAATTCGAGTATTTGTATAGTTCAAGTTACTAGTGGGGCAAAAAGAGAGGCCCAATTGTAGAACAGAGGTCTCTTCTGCAGTTCTTGTTCTTGATGATAGATTGATTACTGAATGATTTTCTACTGAGTTGTCCACAGTGATGGCAATACCCCTAGATCTTCCACCTCTTCTGTAATTCATTCTGCGACGGGCTTTGTCCCTCGTCCTTTTCCTCTTTTTGGAGCCTTGCCTCTTCCCCTGCCCCTTGTTTTGGGTTTGTCCGATTGATTCTGTTCCTTCTTTTGCTTCAAAATTTGAAATTCGTGCAGAAATGTCAATGGTCGCCCTAAAGGGACACTCGTATTCTGTTCCTCCGAGTCAGTGCTAAGATCTGAACTGGACCCAGTTGACAGTGCCTCTCCCTGTCTGTCACTATATGATGTTCTGAAATTTCTTTGCGCCCAATCAAAGCGTTTAGCATACGTGAGTATGCGACCCTCGGCGTAGTCTCTTTTGTCCCTTAGGAACTTACGCTGTTTTTTGACTTTTATAGTGTCCTCGTATTCCTTAAGTTTGTTTGGTAATGATTTCAAAAATTCCACTACTATTCTATCTGATTTGGATTTATCCAACTCTGCTCTCAAGATTTCCAACTCTTTTCTTGTAGATGCTAGGTCAATTTGCGCATACTTTATCAGCATCTCCAACATTCCTTTACAGGTCTTGGCCATGAATTCTGCCCATTCCGTTAGTAGATCCTGGTTTGGATTTTCGTACGTTGGTACAATCGTTATTCTAAGGCCGCGGGGTACACGTCCTACCTCTACATAGTTTGTCAGTGAGGCGACTTCCCACCACTTATTGATTTCGCGTTTGCACAGCTTCTCAAGCAACGCGAGTTTTTGTTTGATTGAAGGTTCGATTCCGCTAGCTGCAATATCACCTGCAGGTATATTTGGAGTTATGTCTTGTTCTTCATTGAATAAAGACACTGCAACCGCTTTTCTCGAGACTAGATTTCCCCGGAGGTCACAACCTCGATGAAGAGCTAGCAACACATTTGCATGAAGGCTAGCTTAAGGAAAATGGCAGAAACCTCTCTTCCTTGCATACTAGAAAAAGTGTTTCTATGTATATGTATTGTTTTTTTTAACAATAGTACAGTGAATAATATGTATTATTTATCTGTTTAAAAGATCTATGTTTTTACTGTTTCTCTTTATCTTGCTCTTTTTCACAGGAGGAAAGGAAGGGACCCACCACTCAGCATGGTCACGTCACGGGCACCCTACCCTTTTCTTCACCGGGACCGGTTAACGCACTGAGCACCAGATAAGAGGACTTTTAATCAATTCTCATATCTAATTTGTAGTTTTGTAGCATTATATAGTTTTCAAATTCACTTTGTATCATACATAGGACCAGTATGTACTTTAGGTTTCAGCCACTTGGCATTAATCCGTAATATGAATAAAATGTAAACTACACCTCACTAGAAGATTAAAAAAAAAATGATAGCGTATTATATACCATAGTCGCCATTACTCTCACATATTGAGCTTCGCTCACTTTCGTTCCCATGTTTTAAAGGCACTAGTCCGTAGTAATATGTCTATATTCATAGATGCAAACAGTCTCTACAGGACTGTATTAGGAACTAGACCGAGTGTAACACAATAGAGATATTAGAGATAAAGGTAATTTTAACCGGATACGATATTCTCTGTTCTCTCGCTTTTCTTTTCATTACGAAACAAATGTAATACATTTGCGTAGCCTGTGTAAGAAAGCATGCATTACATGGATGGTAGTAACAATAGAGTATACCTTTACAGTGTTACTATAAAATGGCCGCCACTGTTACCAACATAGGTGAAGTTGATGTAACCTGAGTCCTACTACTATGTTTATTGTTTATTTATGCACGTTCATTACAACAGACTTACTGTGTGATCAAGGCATTGAATTGCCGAAACGCGTAACGTTTGTGATTAAACGAGCTTCTGTTTGATCAACTGAGCCCTTGTGAGTGCGCGTTATTCTTGGACAATTGCAGACATTATTGTCCGGCGTGGGTTCGCCGGCATTGCGCAACACCTGACGGAGGGCTGGATCCCGGAAGGACCCGTTGTTTGCTGTTTCATAAAATGGAGGGATCGCAAGCTGGCCACTGATCTTTACAAGGGAATTCCGATTTTCGGAGGTAAAAAGGAAGAATCTACAACATTGGTGAGAACAGCCACAAGAACAGAGGTAAGCTTGGGCTCCCGGTGGCGCTGATGCGGGAGGGGGGCGTACGCGCACACTGTGCTCTGGCGGGCACCCTCGCATTTGCAACGCCGGGTGTACAGGTACTTGCGTCTCTGTTTAGTGGCAAGGCGGGAGGCAAGAGGCGAGACTAACACCCTGGATACAATACCTCTGAGCAGCTAATATATGTTTAGCACCTGCTTCGCTCTATTTTCACCGATTCTTCACTAATTCGCATAAAGATCTGGGGCATCAGGAACTGCCTACACCAAGGCGGGAGGGACTCAGTACTTCAACAGAGCTCGTGGGAAGGATAGCGAACTCAACCTGTATATCGCTAATACCCCAATAACAAGACGTGCATACTGTCTGTGCACAGTCAAACAACTACAATCTCGCAAACAGTTGAATAAAAACAATATGGAAGATGAGAAGTAAAGACGGGCAGCGGCACAAAGTTTATTTGCACGCGCGCCTGGAAAGGGAATACCTATGGGACTATCGCGAACCAAAGACTATGACAATTCACTTAATACAAAATTAAAAAGGTATGAAAAACTCAAAAAACAAGAAACCTCTAAATGGTGGGAGGGCATCTCCCTCCAGGATTATGTGGACAAGCAAATGGTTATACACATAAATGACGAAATGCACACCATTGTTTATCCGACTAATTATAGTATCTGATATAGTTTAATCCTTTTGCGTGCAGCCCAGATATAGTGGTTTTGCCCATTAACCACTCGAATGAAATAATCAACGCAGGTTATCGAACGCACAGCCTCAGTCCTTAAAGAAAGGGTAACTCCATTTTTCTGTAAGTTCATTTCTTTTAATGTCCAATTTATCCATAGCTCAAGACGATTTCAATCCAGTTTTTAACACTCACATGTGTGACAGTAAATGTATTTGAACACTTCAAATGTTGCAGATTGCCCATCCAGGCCTTTCTACTGTGTCGGGGACCCTGGGGAGGCAGTGCTATATAAGCAATCCACACAGCGTCGGACGCATAGTTTGTCTTTGTAGGTATGCTTTTATTCACAAGTGTCCATAACAAAAGTAAAAAGGAAAAGTCCCGAACGGATCTCCTGATCTGGATCTTCCCATTCGTTGGCAATCAGGCTGGGTCGCTGGGGCTCCGTTTTCTCCCAGGAGACACGGGACGTAGGGGGAACAAACAACAAAAGAAAAACCACGGGTCAGTGGGGAAGTCCTGATGACTCCAATTAACAGTGAAGGGGTAGTGAGGGATCACCGAGCGCTACCACCACGTGGGGAAAGAGAAACCAAGAACACAACGGTGTCCACCCACAAAGTATTACCCATTCCCTCCCGGTGAGGTAGAAAACCCCCGTATCCGGCGACGTACCTGCTCCAGCCACGCTCCTCCTGGAGAGTGGCTGGGCGGCGCGTAGTCACGTTGGCCTCCTGGCTTACTCCTACTGCTCGGCTCTTCTGGCGGGGTTGCAAGATCCTCGACGATGCCACAGCCTTTCGGGTTTTCCTCCGGCGTCCTCCTCGCTTGGTCGGTTCCTCTCTCCGACTTCCCGGCATGCGCGCACTGGCCCTCGATTCCTTCCGTCTTCTCCACGATGTTGTCCGCTGATAGGATGACAGGCGCAGACGTCAGACCCTCGGACTCCGCCTCCTTTAGCATCCACGGAGAATTAAAGGAGCCGCTCGTGTCCTGTGTGTGGAGGAGCAAAGGGTCAGTTCCTTGACAGCCCAGCGCCTCCTGGTCCTCGGTGGCCCCGTCACACATCCACCCCCTAGGATTTTCCCGATCGGGGGAAAGAGGATAGCGGGACAAGTAGTCAGCGTTCCCCTGCTCCGCGCCCTTACGGTGAAGGATCTCGAACCGAAACGGCTGGAGGGCCAAGAACCAGCGGAGGACCCGATCGTTGCACCCTTTGTTCCGCTGGAGCCAAGTCAGAGGGGCATGGTCGGTGTACAGCACAAAGTGCCTATCCTCCAGGTAATATCGAAGTTTCTCAACACCCCATTTCACAGCCAGGCACTCCTTTTCGATCGTGGGGTAGACCCTTTCCCTAGGGAACAGCTTCCGGCTTATGTATAGGATAGGCCTCTCCACACCGTTGCCATCATGCTGTGACAAAACAGCACCGATGCCCACCCCTGATGCGTCTGTTTGGAGTATGAAGGGTTTTTCGAAGTCAGGGGTGACCAACACAGGGGAAGAGGTTAGGGCGGTTTTGAGGTCTCGAAAGGCCGATTTCTCAATGGTTGAGGGGAAGCGGAGCTTCGTCAGGGAGGTCGCTTTCTTCAGGAGGTCCGTGAGGGGGGCGGCTGTCTCGGAGAATTGCGGGATGAAACGCCGATAATAACCCACCAGTCCTAAGAAGGCTCTCAGTTCACGTTTCGTGGTGGGAAATGGCGTGTCCAGTATAGCCCTAACTTTTTCTAGCTGTGGCTCTATTAGACCCTTGCCCAACATGTATCCTAAGTACTTCACTTTCTGAAAAGCGAATCTAGATTTCTTTGCATTGATGTGTAGATTAGCTGTTCTGAGCTCAGAAAGGATAGTGCTGAGATGGACTAGATGCTCTTCCCATGTCTTACTATATACGATGATATCGTCTAAATAGGCTGAGGAGTAAGACAGGTGAGGTGCTAGTAGCTTGTCCATCAGCCTCTGGAAGCTGGCCGGGGCCCCGTGTAACCCGAAGGGCAGCACTGTGAAGTGATAGAGGCCCCCAGGGGTGGAAAACGCTGTCTTTTCTTGGTCAGCAGGGTTCAGAGGGATTTGCCAATAGCCTTTGGTGAGGTCGATGGTAGATATGTAACAGGCCTCACCCAGGCGTTCTAGCAGCTCATCCACCCTGGGGAGGGGGTAACCGTCCTGTTTCGATATCCGGTTTATGGCTCTAAAGTCAATGCAGAACCGGACACTCCCGTCCGGTTTTGGCACCAGTACCACAGGTGAACACCAGTTGCTATGGGAGGGTACAATAACGCCTAACTCCAGCATCTGGGACACTTCTTTTGGAGGGCGACACGGCGTGCTTCAGGGACCCTATAAGGTCTTTGTTTCACAGTTGTCCCTTCTTGGGTTGGGATGGAATGTACAGTTAAGGGCGTCCTTCCCGGCTGATCGGAAAATATATCCCGAAAGGAAAGAAGGAGGGAGTAGGTTTCATCTTTCTGGTTGTTCGTCAAGTCAGTGTTAATGACAGTGGCGTCAACAGTATGTGACAGGGTTTTTACAGTGGAAACAGTATGGGCCCCTCTGGGGGAGGGCCTAGCCATTTTTTCAGAAGGTTTATGTGGTACATCTGTGTTTTGGTGGCAGAAAGTGCTAGGATGTACGTTGTTTTTCCTATCTTCTTTTGGACTTGAAAGGGTCCCTGCCATTCCTTTTTCAATTTATGGGTGGAAGAGGGAAGCAAGACTAGGGCCCAGTCACCTACTCTTAATTCTCTCCATTTCTTTCCTTTGTCATAAAAACGTTTTTGTTTCTCTTGGGTTCTCTCTAAGGTCTCGTGGGCCCAGGTTCTTAGTTTATGTAGGCGGACTTTCATTTGGTTGGTGTAGTTTAACAAGGACTGGGCTTCCTGGGCCCCATCCTTCTCCCAGCTCTGCTTGGTTATCTCCAGAAGCGTACGGGGTTTACGCCCAAAAAGGAGCTCAAAAGGGGATATCCCAAGGCTGCTTTGTACCTGGCTTCGGAGGACAAACAGGGCCAAAGGGAGAAGTTGGTCCCAATTTTTCCCGTCTCCGGTCAACATCTTCTTGAGTGTGAGCTTGAGACTACTGTTGTAGCGTTCTACAAGGCCGTCAGTCTGGGGGTGGTAGACGGACGTCTTGATATGTCGGATGTTCAGTTGCCTACAGACCTGTTTCATTAAGCGGGACACAAAGGGGGTCCCTTGATCGGTTATGATCTCCCGGGGAAACCCCATCCTTGAGAACACCTCTATGAGCCGTTGGGCTATAGTGGCGGAAGTGACAGAACATAAGGGAAGGGCCTCCGGATACCTGGTAGAATAGTCCACTATAACAAGCACATGCTGATAGCCCCTGGTGGACCTAGGAAGGGGACCGATGAGGTCCATCCCAATACGGTCAAAAGGTTTGCCAATGATGGGAAGGGGGTTCAAGGGTACTTTCGGAGGGGTGTAGGGGTTCCTTTTTGGCAGATCTGGCACTCTTGGCAATATTTCTTTACCTGGGCATAGATCCCTGGCCAAAAGAAGCTCTGTAGTATGGACTGCGCGGTTTTTCCGCCCCACAATGACCCGCCAGGAGATGGGCATGGGCAAAGAAAAGGACCTGGTCTCTGAACCCAGTAGGGACCAGTAACTGAGGCTCCTCACCTTCCTTGGCCACTCGGTATAAGAGGCCGTTCCGTTCCCTGAAACAAGGGTACGTCGGTCGTGGGGACTTCTGGGTCTCTCTAGCGCTCTGCCAAGCATTACCAAGACTATTGTCATTCAGTTGAGCGGTCCGGAAATGCGTATCTATGGCCCAGAGTTCGGAAGTCAGTAGACTGTTATGGGGTTTATTGGAAGTAGATACAGGCTTCAGATTCCTCATCATAAGGCTAGAAAAGCATGGATTGTCTATGCCTATTATGAGGGGTTCAGGCAGGTAAGGCAAGACTCCTACTTCTATCCGTGTTTCCGGGCCTAGCTCGGCTTGGAGGCTGACTCGAGCTACTGGGTAGTCTCTTATATCGCCATGCACACATCTAATACTAACAGACCTCCCAGGAAGTAAACATGATCGGGGAATAAGCTCCTTTCTTACTACTGAATGCCTACAACCTGAGTCTAATAGGGCTGTTACGGGATGGCCATTCAGGCTCAGACTCACATAGAAGATAGGTCCAGTTTCCTGAGCGTACATTATGGATCGGGGTAAGTAGCTGACGTCCATTGGTTCTTCCTCGCTTTTTTCTTTTTTCTTCCTGCAGAACCTGGTGATGTGCCCCCACTCGCCGCATTCGAAACACTGGGGACCAGAAGAAGGAAGAGCTTCTGGTCTCCCATACCGAGGTCTCACTGGTTCTATTTGGGGCCTTTGTTGGTTTCCTTTCGACTTTTCCGGCTTGGGGTGGTCTTGAGGTTTTCTCAGGTTCTCGGGCTAGGTTGCGACTTTGTGCCCTAACATAGGAAGTGGCCATCTCCACGGCATGTTCAAGGGATAGCCCGGCATGTTGGCGTAGCCATCTTTGTGTTCCATAGGGTAACGCCTCAAGGAACTGTTCCAGGTATATCTTATTCATGATCTCCTCCCTGGTGGATTCCAAGGGCTTGAGCCACCTGTCGGCGGCATCCTTTAGTTTAAAGAAAAGGGTCTTTGGGGTGTCCCTGGCGTGCCCCTCTCTTGACGGAACGTTAGCCGGTGAGCCTCATCATCGATCCCTAAACGATCCAATATAAACTGCTTCACGTGTCCATAGACCGCAGTGCCGTCCCGGTTGGCGATCTGATAGGCGGCCTGGGCTTCGCCCGTTAGCAGTGGCGCCAGATAGAACGGCCAGCGGTCCGCAGGCCAAGCGCTAGCCCTAGCTGCACGTTCAAAATTCAAAAAGAAAGAAACCGGGTCGTCCCCTGGGACATACTTCTGGAGAGGGATTACTGTTCCTGGTAGGGCAACGCCTTTTCCTTGTCCCAAGGCTGTGATCAGTTGAGACTGGCCTTCGGCCAGTCTGGTCAGGTTTTCTGCCTGGGTTTGAATCGCGGACGTGAAGACGGCCCTATCTACTTCAGCTTGGCTGGCGTTCCTTTCTACAGCCCACTCCAGCTTACTTTGTCCTTCTTTCATCTGGTTTATTACGTGTTCCATCTTTTATCGGACGGAGGATGCCCGCATTCTCCACCAAATTATGTCGGGGACCCTGGGGAGGCAGTGCTATATAAGCAATCCACACAGCGTCGGACGCATAGTTTGTCTTTGTAGGTATGCTTTTATTCACAAGTGTCCATAACAAAAGTAAAAAGGAAAAGTCCCGAACGGATCTCCTGATCCGGATCTTCCCATTCGTTGGCGATCAGGCTGGGTCGCTGGGGCTCCGTTTTCTCCCAGGAGACACGGGACGTAGAGGGAACAAACAACAAAAGAAAAACCACGGGTCAGTGGGGAAGTCCTGATGACTCCAATTAACAGGGAAGGGGTAGTGAGGGATCACCGAGCGCTACCACCACGTGGGGAAAGAGAAACCAAGAACACAACGGTGTCCACCCACAAAGTATTACCCATTCCCTCCCGGTGAGGTAGAAAACCCCCGTATCCGGCGACGTACCTGCTCCAGCCACGCTCCTCCTGGAGAGTGGCGGGGCGGCGCGTAGTCACGTTGGCCTCCTGGCTTACTCCTACTGCTCGGCTCTTCTGGCGGGGTTGCAGGATCCTCGACAATGCCACAGCCTTTCGGGTTTTCCTCCGGCGTCCTCCTCGCTTGGTCGGTTCCTCTCTCCGACTTCCCGGCATGCGCGCACTGGCCCTCGATTCCTTCCGTCTTCTCCACGATGTTGTCCGCTGATAGGATGACAGGCGCAGACGTCAGACCCTCGGACTCCGCCTCCTTTAGCATCCACGGAGAATTAAAGGAGCCGCTCGTGTCCTGTGTGTGGAGGAGCAAAGGGTCAGTTCCTTGACAGCCCAGCGCCTCCTCGTCCTCGGTGGCCCCGTCACACACTGCAACACGACGAATACATTTGAAAACATCCTCGATAATATATCCAATGCATTTCGGGCATAATCTTTGCCCTTCATCAGGGATTCACTACAAATTTTAAAAAAACACAACGTTAAATCGAAAACTCAACACCTCGGTTATGACACTCATTACAATACACATCCAAGTTTTTATACATGCCCTGTTTTTTGATCGTTCATATTTAACGTGTTCCCTCTATTTACATGACTCTGCATCAAAGCCTAAAAACACACCGAACTTTTCCCAACCCACAGAACTCTTCCCCATCCGATATCACTGTGAATTTCTACCCATACCCTCCTGAAACTTCCCCTACAACAAACAACTTTCTCCTACTTACTTCATACATCTTCCCATCGCACTTCCCGCCTTCATTACCACGATGTGTAAAACCTCCCATACTTTACCTCCCGCTATTTTCACAGTGTCCGCCAACTCTCCACCCCTTTCAACAACCTATCACCTTCCTTCTAATGTTTTTAAACTACTAATCCCAGAATACCTCCCAACACTTTATTTGATGCATAGATGTTTCAGTCACGTATTTACTTTATCGAAATTGAAATAACTCTAATTCCCCGCCCTCCCTGGAGTGTTACTTGGCACATTAAATATAGCATTCAACATGTAGCATACTGACCGGTACGTCAGCTTTCAAGATTTCAAAATTATGTATTTTCAATTTTCCCGCGGCGCCCATAATCCCAGATGTGAATAATGATCCTCCGTGACTATTTTAAAAAATGCCGATATTAAAACCAGATGTCTCTATGTCTCACAAATGGAAATCGAAATACTTTCACAATTCCATAGTGGGTGCAACATGTCATGCGGACAAACAAATATAATTATACACATATTTGACGAAATGCACACCATTGTTTATCCGACTAATTATAGTATCTGATATAGTTCAATCCTTTTGCGTGCAGCCCAGATATAGTGGTTTTGCCCATTAACCACTCGAATGAAATAATCAACGCATTCGGGCATAATCTTTGCTGATGAAGGGCAAAGATTATGCCCGAAATGCATTGGATATATTATCGAGGATGTTTTCAAATGTATTCGTCGTGTTGCAGTAGAAAGGCCTGGATGGGCAATCTGCAACATTTGAAGTGTTCAAATACATTTACTGTCACACATGTGAGTGTTAAAAACTGGATTGAAATCGTCTTGAGCTATGGATAAATTGGACATTAAAAGAAATGAACTTACAGAAAAATGGAGTTACCCTTTCTTTAAGGACTGAGGCTGTGCGTTCGATAACCTGCGTTGATTATTTCATTCGAGTGGTTAATGGGCAAAACCACTATATCTGGGCTGCACGCAAAAGGATTAAACTATATCAGATACTATAATTAGTCGGATAAACAATGGTGTGCATTTCGTCATTTATGTGTATAATTATATTTGTTTGTCCGCATGACATGTTGCACCCACTATGGAATTGTGAAAGTATTTCGATTTTCATTTGTGAGACATAGAGACATCTGGTTTTAATATCGGCATTTTTTAAAATAGTCACGGAGGATCATTATTCACATCTGGGATTATGGGCGCCGCGGGAAAATTGAAAATACATAATTTTGAAATCTTGAAAGCTGACGTACCGGTCAGTATGCTACATGTTGAATGCTATATTTAATGTGCCAAGTAACACTCCAGGGAGGGCGGGGAATTAGAGTTATTTCAATTTCGATAAAGTAAATACGTGACTGAAACATCTATGCATCAAATAAAGTGTTGGGAGGTATTCTGGGATTAGTAGTTTAAAAAACATTAGAAGGAAGGTGATAGGTTGTTGAAAGGGGTGGAGAGTTGGCGGACACTGTGAAAATAGCGGGAGGTAAAGTATGGGAGGTTTTACACATCGTGGTAATGAAGGCGGGAAGTGCGATGGGAAGATGTATGAAGTAAGTAGGGAGAAAGTTGTTTGTTGTAGGGGGAAGTTTCAGGAGGGTATGGGTAGAAATTCACAGTGATATCGGATGGGGAAGAGTTCTGTGGGTTGGGACAAGTTCGGTGTGTTTTTAGGCTTTGATGCAGAGTCATGTAAATAGAGGGAACACGTTAAATATGAACGATCAAAAAACAGGGCATGTATAAAAACTTGGATGTGTATTGTAATGAGTGTCATAACCGAGGTGTTGAGTTTTCGATTTAACGTTGTGTTTTTTAAAAATTTGTAGTGAATCCCTGATGAAGGGCAAAGATTATGCCCGAAATGCATTGGATATATTATCGAGGATGTTTTCAAATGTATTCGTCGTGTTGCAGTAGAAAGGCCTGGATGGGCAATCTGCAACATTTGAAGTGTTCAAATACATTTACTGTCACACATGTGAGTGTTAAAAACTGGATTGAAATCGTCTTGAGCTATGGATAAATTGGACATTAAAAGAAATGAACTTACAGAAAAATGGAGTTACCCTTTCTTTAAGGACTGAGGCTGTGCGTTCGATAACCTGCGTTGACAAGCAAATGGTACCACGTGGACTTAGAATATACATCACGCCATCACACGAATCCCCTAATCCAAGTATGCTCGAAGAATGGGCAACAAACTCAGCCTCAAGCTCCAAGAACATGCTGTGCATATTAATTAAATATGCTTGGGAGGACAGAGAAAGAATCATCAAGGACATTGAAGAACTCGAAAATGACTTTAAAAATAATAAGGAGCAAGTGAGCATCAAGAAGTTTAATGAGGAGCTAAAAGGAAGACTGGTAAATACGAGGAAGATATAAAGCTCCGCAAACAGAGGAAATTACACAGGGATTGTATTGATTATGAGAACGGCCGTATCCTTACCTACAGTCACAAATATGACCATTCATACAATCAACAAACAACATATGGAGAAAAGGCGGTCGTGAATGTTACAACCGAAGACTCACGACAGGTCCAGAATGTCAGTGACTCTGACACTGATACTTCAACTCATACAGCCAGTACCTCGTCTGAAATGGAAATAATAACAAAGCCAGCAACTTTTTTAGACGAGTTCCGAGTGATGCAAAAGTGTCGACAATCAGGGAAACCAACTGCTACACCAACAACACCACACAGGGGACGAGGTCGAGGACGCGGAAGAGGAAGAGGCAAGGGCGCACAAAACAAAGGAAACTCAAACGAAAACAAACCTGGAGAAAATATAGAGCCAATGGGAACCAGGAGAAGGGGCTCCAAGAAAACACAATGAACATGGATATGACAACGGTAAACCAAACTATTGTTAATCTCTCATCTAGAACATTGTCTGAACTCGAAAAAACAACATTATGTTTAGGACTTACTTTCTGTCCAACCGAATTGTTTAACTATGCCAATACTCGTGTGGACATGTTTAAATTCATAAGTAAATTGAAACTGAAAAAATTGCATACTTTGAAGAATAGTAGGCCTCCACAAACGAATGTAGAAATAAGTGAAAATGTGACACACCCATCTATTGTAATAAGAGATGTGAATCTATTACAAACTTTGCATGACTTAGAATATCCAACAATAGATGATAATGAAGAAATGGTATATGGTGATATAAGTGATCTGGTCACAGACAAAGTGGCGTGTACTTCTTTTAGACCCAAATCTGTATTTTATCCGATTCTTCCACATGATTCCATTGACACATTTCACGAAGTGATTACAAAAGAATTGATAAAACAAAAACACAGTAAATCTGCGAAATATAACAGCTGCAGAAACTTGACAAACAAACAAAGAGAAATAATTATATCCCTGTCTCAAGACAAGGACATTGTTATACGTCCTTCAGATAAAGGGGGTAATATTGTCTTATGGGGCAGACAGATGTACATTGATGAGGCACTTAAACAACTAAACGATACCAGATTCTACTGTCCGTGTAGCACTACTATATACAATGCTAGTATTACTACCACATGGGAGAAAGTATCTAATTGGCAAGAGTCTGGATTAATCACATGGCAGGAATATTGTTTCATGAAGAAAGATTATCCGAAACTGCCTATAATGTATCTTCTCCCAAAAATACACAAGCATTCTACAATCCCCCCTGGCAGACCAATAGTATCATCTATTGGTAATGTCAATGAAAATATCTCAAAGTATGTCGACCATTTCCTTGGAGAGTATGTTATTCTCTTACCATCTTACATACGAGATACAAAGGATTTTCTCAACAAAGCAAAAGGCATTATGTGGAAAGATGAGCTCACCCTCATGACCCTGGACGTGAATTCATTATATACCATCATTGATCACGTCCAGGGTATTGAGGCCTGCATGCATTTCCTGAAGAATAGGGACATTAGCTATCTTGAACACACTCACATGATAGCAGACATGATAATGATGTGCCTTACCAATAAAATGTTTATGTTTAATGGGGAGCTCTATAAGCAAGTGCGAGGTATGGCGATGGGTACGTGCTTCGCACCGAGCTTCGCTAACCTGTTTCTGGGTAAATGGGAGGAAGAAATTAGAAAAGATACCAACTTAATGGCAGACTTTGCAAAAGTCGTAGTTTGGATGAGATACATAGACGACTTATTTATTGTATGGAGAGGAAGTGAGGGAGAGGCTAGGAACTTTGTTACTAAACTTAACATCAATGAGTACAACATTGTACTGACACATAACATCAACAAACACTGTATCGAGTTCCTAGATACTAAGATTGAGATTAAGGAGAATGAATTGGTGACCAGCCTTTACAGAAAGGAGACCGCTGGCAACAGTCTCCTTCATGCCCTCAGTGGACACCCAGAGGCCCTTAAGTGGAGCATACCATATGGGGAACTACTGAGGGCAAGAAGGAACTGCAGCACCGAGGACACATATAGACATGAACAAGAAATCATGTTGAGGAGATTCCGTGAACGGGGGTATCCAGAAGGGGTGCTCAGGAAAGCAGTTCTCAAAGTAAGCAAAGTTGACAGAGAAAAAGCCCTAGAATACACGAATAAAGGAGACCCGAATGAGACACAGATTAGAGTCATTACTACATTCAATGACCAATCTAGGCGCGTCCAAAAAATCCTATCTGATAATTGGAACATCTTGAAATCAGACAATGTTATAGGTCCTACACTCAGTGATAGACCTAGGATTACATACAGAAAAGGTAAAAATCTAAGAGATATCTTAGTCAGAGGTGACATCACAGAACCCGGTAGAACTAGTATACATAACCTGAAAGGTTTCTATCCGTGTGGACATTGCAAAGCGTGCAAATCGAGCAACATGGTCAAAGATTTTTACATACCAGGACATGACAAGAACAGAAATATAACTCAGTTCCTGACATGCAGTAGTAGCTTTGTAATCTATGTCTTAGAATGCCCGTGTAAACTCAAGTATGTGGGAAGCACTACTTGTCTGGTCAAGAAACGGGTACATGAACATATGAGGGCCATAAACAATGTTGACCCACATTATCCCATAGCTAGACACTTCCATGAACACCACCACTCCAATAGTTCCCTTCTCCGTTTTTTTGCCATTGAACAAATTAATGTGGGTAATCGCGGAGGCAATAGAGAATTAGCACTAAGAAAAAAAGAATCCAAATGGATATTAGAACTCGAGACTAGATTTCCCGGAGGTCACAACCTCGATGAAGAGCTAGCAACACATTTGCATGAAGGCTAGCTTAAGGAAAATGGCAGAAACCTCTCTTCCTTGCATACTAGAAAAAGTGTTTCTATGTATATGTATTGTTTTTTTTAACAATAGTACAGTGAATAATATGTATTATTTATCTGTTTAAAAGATCTATGTTTTTACTGTTTCTCTTTATCTTGCTCTTTTTCACAGGAGGAAAGGAAGGGACCCACCACTCAGCATGGTCACGTCACGGGCACCCTACCCCTTTCTTCACCGGGACCGGTTAACGCACTGAGCACCAGATAAGAGGACTTTTAATCAATTCTAATATCTAATTTGTAGTTTTGTAGCATTATATAGTTTTCAAATTCACTTTGTATCATACATAGGACCAGTATGTACTTTAGGTTTCAGCCACTTGGCATTAATCCGTAATATGAATAAAATGTAAACTACACCTCACTAGAAGATTATAAAAAAAAAAAAAAATTATAGCGTATAATATACCATAGTCGCCATTGCTCTCACATATTGAGCTTCGCTCACTTTTGATCCCATGTTTTAAAGGCACTAGTCCGTAGTAATATGTCTATATTCATAGATGCAAACAGTCTCTACAGGACTGTATTAGGAACTAGACCGAGTGTAACACAATAGAGATATTAGAGATAAAGGTAATTTTAACCGGATACGATATTCTCTGTTCTCTCGCTTTTCTTTTCATTACGAAACAAATGTAATACATTTGCGTAGCCTGTAAAGCATGCATTACATGGATGGTAGTAACAATAGAGTATACCTTTACAGTGTTACTATAAAATGGCCGCCACTGTTACCAACATAGGTGAGGTTGATGTAACCTGAGTCCTACTACTATGTTTATTGTTTATTTATGCACGTTCATTACAACAGACTTACTGTGTGATCAAGGCATTGAATTGCCGAAACGCGTAACGTTTGTGATTAAACGAGCTTCTGTTTGATCAACTGAGCCCTTGTGAGTGCGCGTTATTCTTGGACAATTGCAGATATATATATATATATATAGTATATATATATATATAATTATCTTTATTTTTTAATATATTTCTAACATTTTATAATTAATTAAAATTCTTAAATATTAATTATTTTTAAGTAAATATATATATATATTACATTTTTTATATGTATGCTTAATTTATTTTTAAATTACATTTATTACTTACAATTGTTAAAATTTACAAATAAATTTAATTTTTTTTAAGTAAAATGTATTATTTAATTTATTTTACATTATTTATAATACATATAAAAACGATATTTTGTACTTCGATATTTTTAACAACGATATTTCTTTTCCGATATTTTTGTACTTACCATTATGAAGATAGGAGGTCGATATTTTTGACAACGATATTTATGTCACGATATTTCTGTAGGTCGATATTAGTGTTGTCGATATTCTGTCAGTGATCCGTCTGTTATGACTAAGGGTATGAGTTTCTGTCCAAGCACTGTTGGTGATGTATGTGATTTAAAAGTAGATTTGTATAAATTCGTGAAGCAGACAAAGGTGGAAACATAGTAATAATGCAGAGTACAGACTATGAACGAGACATCTTTTCCCAACTCACTGATCAGGAGTGTTATGAGCTGCTTCCTACCAACCCGATTTGGACACTTACAGATCACATAAATAGACATTTAAAGCAGTGGCATGGGTTGGGTCTACTAGATGAGAATGAATTCACTTACTTACGGGTTGACCGTCCAAGGTACCCGTGCATATACACGCTGCCAAAGATCCACAAGAATCTCCCCTTTCCGCCCGGAAGACCCATCATATGTGGGAATGATGGGCCTACCGAGAAAATATCGAAATACGTGGATATTTTCTTGAAACCAATGGTAAGCAATCTACCATCATATATCCGTGACACAAAGCACATCTTGGGGATATTAACGGACTTGAATTGGGAGGAAAACATGACCTTAGTTACCTTAGATGTCACAGCACTTTACACCAACATCAAGAGAGAAATTGGGTTGCATACTATTAGAAAGATTCTGAACACCAGATCAGCTAGCGCATGGAATCACACTGAAATGCTGATTAACATGATCGAGCCTATTTTGGACAACAATGTTTTTTTGTTTAAAGAGAAGTGGTACAGACAAAAACAAGGGGTTGCCATGGGCTCCAGATTCTCTCCCTTGTATGCCAACCTTGTCATGGGTTGGTTCGAGGAGATGAGAATGACTCCATCCTTTATTGGGGGAGGTATATCGATGATTGCCTGATGATCTGGACGGGCACCACGAATAAACTATTGGGGTTTTTTGAATACCTAAACAGCAATGAATACAACATCAAATTTACTTTTGAATTCAGTACGAGTAAACTCACTTTCCTGGATGTGGAGCTATATATCAGAGAGAATAAGATTCACAGTAGACTGTTTTGTAAAAAAACTGCTTGTAACGCATTGCTACATGCATCTAGCGCACATCCTGCACACCAGATTAGAGCCATCCCCTTTGGAGAACTAATTTGAGCAAGACGCAATTGTAGTCATGATCCCGAATTCGAGGAATGCACAAAAGGAATGATGGCCTGCTTCCAGAGAAGGGGGTTATGATAAAAACACACTCACTAGAGCAGAACAGAGAATACACAAAATAAAGAGACAAGACACATTGAGAGAGCATACTAAGGCTGCCAAAAGAGATGAGAAAATACGTATGGTGATGAATTACAACACTTGGTCGGGGGTACTAGTGCGTAGTTTGAACAGGCATTGGCATATCTTGAAGGCAGATAAATCCCTTTGTGGTTCCATTACAGACAGACCTGACATCACCTATCGAAGAGGGCCATCCCTTAGAAATTTACTGAGCCCGAGTTACCCTAGGATGAGAAAGACTGAGAGTTGGTTGACTCCGCGCACAATAGGATTTTATGTATGTGGACATTGTAATGTATGCAAGAGGGCATGCAATAAGAAGACCCATTTCAATGGCCCTGGTGATAAAACATATAGGATTATGTCCAATATCAATTGTTACACAAAATTTGTTGTATAAATCATTGAGTGTAAATGCAGTAAGAGGTATGTGGGCAGCACCATAAGGAGTTTGTGTGAAAGAATTGGGGAACATATGAGAACTGTCAAACAGGGGGATATCAGATATCCCATTGCAGCACATATAGCGCAATGCCCTTCACAGACCGAAAATAGAGATTTAGTATTCTATGGAATTGACCAAGCCCTGAGGCACCCCAGAGGGGGCAACAGGGAACTGACTCTACGCAGACGCGAAGCCTTTTGGATTCTCAGACCACGCAGCACTGAAACAGGGCTCAATCTGGATCAGGAGCTTCATTACTTTCTGGGAAGATAAAATGTCTGTCTGGATGGTATGCAATTTTAAAGGTTAGAACTTTGATACACCAGGGATGCTGTGTCGATTACCATTACTGTCCTACTTACTGATGAATATTAGTACTAGTATTGCATCAAAGATACAAATTTGGGTTTTCCTTTGTCTCGTTAAGAAGTTCGAGGAGATCTTACAATATGGATGTTAGTTTCATCATATTTTTCTATAAATGCTGCCTTATCTTTACAGATTTGATTTGTATTTAATCTGAGTATAAGCATTTGAGGGGATGGAGAAGTCCAGTATATGTGAACTACAATCAGCATTGGGTCTGATGATGGATAGATTCTAACAACGTTAGGAATATACCTATGTCAAGAAAAATTATTATAATGATTAGATTGGTACTATAGCCACATGTTTCTTCTGAGCACCTTTTGTTAGTATGGGGTCACAATAATTGACCTATAGGACTGTCTGTTTTCTGCTGGATTCATACATATCATGTAACAAACACTGAGGATTGTGAGATATATTTTGCTGACGCTCCGTCCTAGATAGCGGGAGACTATCACTTTCCTTGACATATTCCAACATGGTGCCCACAGAGAGGTTTTTCTATCGTTTCAATAGAGATGCGCGACATTGAGGTTTAAATAGTCCTGTCGTGCGCAAATAGAATCTGTCATGTGTACTTAATAGCCAGTGCATGAGAATATACATTAGGAAGTCTGATACATGTTATTTAAAATTATTGGTGCATACTTAAAGATGGCACTCGAGGTGAAAGGACAGAGTGCATTGTCCTCTTTCCATGACTATAGCTCCCAGCACGTAGGAGGTATTTAATTGCGGAAACGTTTATGTACGTGTCTCGTATTCGAGGACACGGCTGGCTGTTTGAAAGATGGAGCACTTCGCTTAGCGGTAAGACATTGAAGATTGGGGATGCGTGTTGCCTTATGCATTAGGGAAACCTATTTGGTCTAAATGCGGAGTTTTGGATGACATGGGCAGGCATTACATGCCCATTAGAGTGAGTATGTCTAATCAAGGTAGAGTGTATTTGTACACGCTAGAAATATGCTTTGTACCTCACTTTACGTACTAGAATACTTAAATTGGCAAGATTCAGTATGAGTTTGAGTATTATGGTGATATGTGGCTATATACTAACCGTGACCTATATTAAATGTCAGATACATTGAGGCATCTCTTTTGAATTACAGAGTTTGCCAATTTGGATCATAATAAGATCCCATTCAAGCCTGGAGCTGAAATATATGATTCTCCCAGCGGATATCGTCTATTGTTTACTGTGGGATGGAATTATCTCCACATGAAAAGTAGGTGATAAAGTGATTAGAACTGATGTATAGGCTGTAACTGAGAAGAGTAGACCTGTGTATGACGTGGTCGTTCTGATTATACCTCTGTGTCTATTGTTGCACAGATTTCTACCGGAAATATTGGAGGTATTTGAGCAATTCCTATTTATGCATGAGGTTTAATTTACTATTGGTTGGTGTTCATTTCACTTTCTCGTCCTCTTTTCGCCACTGTTGACACTTATTAGAGACATGCGGGCTCTCCCACATCGGTTAATAAGTTTGGTTTGGATTGGTTGTTTTTCTGCACCTTCCGGTTTTCAGTTTCCGCTTTGACACATATCGGAGAGATATATGAGTCTTTGCAACAATGGGATTTTATTCACGCATATGTGTTTTCTCCATCACCCAGATGCTGGGACTATAGGGTCCCCTTCTCACATCCTGATTATGAGACTTTCTCTTACTGAATAATTGGTGAACTCTTAGAAATAAGGTTTTAGGGATCCACTCTGTGCATGCTTGTATATATGTCTCCAATCTGTAAGTGGAGCAACATCAAGTCACGGGAGACCTTTAAAGATTTCTTTACACCAGTTTTCTGTATGGTGTCACAATTGCCAATTTTCATTTTTGTTTTACTCAGCCTTGAGAAAGTCGCGAGACAAATTCCCAATGTTTGCGACGAAACACGTGTTGGCGGACAAAGAACTTTTTGAAATAACAGAAGAAAAAGAGTAAAAAGAAGATAAAAAGATTATTGAATACTGTGTTTCTAATTTGTGCACACTATTATGCATTACTATTGTGTTTACCTTGCAGACGTGTGCTGAGGATTGCATTTATCTGTTGTGTTGGCCTCGGCCACAATTATTTTGGGGAGGTTAGTGGTTCTCCTCACCTCACAGCACCGTCCTTCGATTTTTGTTTATGATCAATATATGTGTGACTTCTCCTAAGTGGCGCCATTATACCTAGTATTATACCACTGATCATTAGAGTCTTGCTAATTAATGCAAACATTCACCCCCAGTCACAAAGATCTGGGTTTAATCCAAAATTGGAAAATCCTAGCAATCTTGAAAACTTAAGACAGAGGGCCTGATTTGCAATTTGGAGCTCAGGTACTCCATCACAAACATGATGGATATCTTGCTTGCCTTTTTACAAGTGTCATAGGATTTAATGGACTTGAAAATTGGTGGAAGGGATAGCCATCAAGTTTGTGAGGGAGTACATCGTCTACCAAAATCTAAGTCAGGCTCTAAGTGACTGCTACTGAGCCACTGAACAATGAATGATGAAAAAAATCCCCCTAAACTAAATGCCTTCAAAACTGAGATTCTCATAAGAAGAGATTGGAAAAACTAGGATCCATTAATAACATGGCCTCAGGCACCATCCACAACATCAACAGAAGCAAGAAACTTAAGGTTATCTTGAATGTCACCCTCCCCATGATCTCTCAAGTTAACCAGGTGACAAAAATGAATTTTTCCCATGAGGACACTACAGTGTAACGTTCTGTATGTTGGTTTCATTCAGATGTTCAGGTAACTGTCTCATTATATCACAACTGAACTATGCACATTGTCTGTATCATGGGGTTCATTTTACATATGTATTTACTTATAAAGCATAGCAGTCACCAGAGGCATCATGGCACTACTAGAGAGACGCCGGACTGGCTGTTTAAGGTGGGCTTAATAGATGATGTGCGCTGTATTCAATGCTCAGACCCCTATGCACATTTTCTACATCTGGCTTGGGAGTGCCCTGACATAGGTCGTTATTGGAGGTTGGTTTTCAATGCGATAGAGGAGAGGACGAGATTGCACTTGGAGTGCAACACCTCACAGCTTTGCTGGGATATATTTGGGAGGTTCCCTGAAAAGTCGGTAGTTGATTTCCCTATTGTTACTGCTTGGTAAGCGATGGGTGGTGATGTGCTGGGGCTGCCGTGCAGTCCCCTGGCTGGACGACTGGCTTAAGGTTTTGATATACTGTGAGGATCAGCTTGAAACATACTGCTTCTTAATGCCAGCAGGATCTCACCTGAAAGACATTTGGGGCCCACTTCAGGATTTCTTGCGATTGCGGTAACAGGGAGGTGGGTGGGCCCCTTCCGGTAGCAATGGATGAGTAGCCCCTTTTTTTCTGATGTGAGGGCACTGTCTGTGGATGAGAGCAGCAAGGGGGATCCCCTGGTAAAGCCAGACACTCAGACAACAGTGGAGATGTACTGCCATTGTGGAGTTCCCTGTGATTCATAGGGACTTGAGGTAACTTCTTTAACCTCCCCCTTTTCCTTCGTCTCCTTTTTCCTGAGTCTGTTATCTCTTTCTTTCTCTATTATATCCAGTTCTGAGTTGAGCAGGCACTAGGAATCTGTGATGTGCATAAAGACAATTATTATGTTTGGTTTATGCGGTGAACCTGATAGATATGTCATGTGTAAGGCTCTGAAATGACCCCGTCTTGCTGATATGTTTGCTATGTATGGATCTAAACCTTTAATAAAAAAAAGAAGAAAAAAAAGTGATCGATAATCCTTTATCTGAAAGCTGTAATTGAATGAAAATTGTGACTTCTCAAGAAAAAAAATGTGTTACATAAGATAAACCTGCTGACAAAAAAATCTGCATACCTAAACCATTGTGCAAACAAAACATTTGTAAAAGATACATTTGCAGAGAAAAGTGTGCAAAATGTTCCTTCTTGCGTATGTTTGATTAGAATGATAATTATCTCACAATGTAGTGAAAGTTATTATACAATGTACATAAAGACTTCGCATGGGCAAAGGCGAGATTTAACTGGAAAAGTTCAGGAAGTTTGCAATGGGTGAAAATCAGGTCATTCACAAACATTTGTATGTGAGAAATAAACCTAATAAAACCACGAGCTCTAATGATCATGAACCAGCATTAGAGACCTTTGATATTGTCCACTATGGTTTACTATATTGCACTGTTTGATATGTAAAGCATATTTTCAGGAAAACAAATGTGCATTTCACACTTGTTAGTCACTGCAATGCATTTTTTAGGTGACCATCGGTCCCATAAGGGTGTCACCAAAAATGGCATCTATGGATAGGGCACGTCTGTGAGGAGAGTGTACTATGGATAAACTTCTGCAGTTCATGTGGGTAAACATATAGGGCCCGATTCACAAAAGTAATCTGAGACAACATCCTAACTTTACCACTTTCGGTATTCACAAAAGGCATTTAGGAATAGGAAAGTTAGGATTCCTAACTCTACTACACCTAAACTGAGAAAAATCCTAACTTCACGACTTTCTGTATTCACAAAAGGCATTTAGGAGTAGCAAAGTTAGGAATCCTAACTTTCCTACTCCTAAACTGAGAAAAATCCTAACCTTACGACTTTTTGGTATTCACAAAAGGCATTTAGGAGTAGTAAAGTTAGGAATCCTAACTTTACTACTCCTAAATGCCTTTTGTGAATAACTTTACTAATCCTAAATGCCTTTTGTGAATACCGAAAGTCGTAAAGTTAGGATTTTTCTCAGTTTAGGAGTAGTAAAGTTAGGAATCCTAACTTTGCTACTCCTAAATGCCTTTTGTGAATACCGAAAGTCGTAAAGTTAGGATTTTTCTCAGTTTAGGAGTAGTAGAGTTAGGAATCGTAACTTTCCTACTCCTAAATGCCTTTTGTGAATACCGAAAGTCGTAAAGTTAGGATTTTTCTCAGTTTAGGAGTAGTGGATTTAGGAATCGTAACTTTCCTACTCCTAAATGCCTTTTGTGAATACCGACAGTCATAAAGTTAGGATTTTGTCTCAGATTACTTTTGTGAATCGGGCCCATACATTTTTATGGATTTACCTTGAGTAGGTGATGCAGGAAAAAATATTATTTGTATCTCAGATCCATGACACTGTGGTTAGTGCATGTGTTTGTTCTATGTCTGATTTTTGTATATGTGGATCATATAGTTTGGAGTGTATGGGCCCGAATTATGGTTCGGCGGAAAGGTTACTCTGTCACAAAAGTGACGGATATACCATCCGCCGTATTACAAGATCCACTGAATATAATGCACATGTGATACAGTAGATGGGATATCCATCACTTTTGAGATGGAGTAACCCGTCCGTCAAACTCTAAAACAGTCCATAACTCTGCACATCATCCATTGGGTGTTGTAGGTCCCACCATGTGACATTATGAGATTTAAAATAATTTCCCATTTTTCTGCAGAAATATTTACAGGAAAGAACATCTATGAGTATGCCATACTTAGGTACAATTAAGTGTCCCTGGTATCTAGGGTGTGCATGTGAAAACATGACACCATTGCCATGGTAGTTATGTCGACATGAGCTTCGTAATGCAGTTCTTATGCAGGACTGATGCTACCAAAATGTACGGTTAAACACCAACAGCGCAGAGCTGTAGAGCAACTATTTTACAAATGGGACATCTAATTACAGCCCTTTTTGTGGGGGGTGAGGAGTAACATCAGCAAATGTTCATTTTGACAAGGGAGCCAGAAATCTTTGCACCGTTCCAGAGTATAAACCACTGTGGATGCATCTACGGAAGAAACATACCTGAATTGTGATGACTTCAGCAACACACATGACTTGTAAACTGATGACATGCTGCAACTTAGTACTCTGGGGCATTATTTTACTGGGCTTGGGTAATATATATTGTATATATAGTTAGAGCTATCATAGCAATTGATGGTTTACTTTACCAGTTTCACAGTGTCTCCAGCTTGATAATGTCGCCTATGGTTCCAGTACTTTCAGACTTTGATGACCAATCTGCAAATCTATATAAAAAAATCAGGCTGTGGCATCCTATGTGTCTTATTTACACACATATGCGGCAAAAGTTGTGAGGCAAAAAAATGCAACTATTTTACATTTTACTATGTTCCTAAATTAATTAAGATGTGTAATATGAAGAAATATGCTGCCAAAGAAAGGCACAAACGTTTCCAGCTACTTTGTGTGCACTGTTTCATACCTGAGTAGGTCTTTGCCACGTCCAGCTCATAGATATATAGGATTTGGTAGGCCAGCATATCCACTGAGTGTAATCCTACTTGTGTAACCCTCATGCATCTCCTGTCTGCCATCCAAGGACGGCTCCTCCATTATGGCGGTGGAGCGTCGCCCCACTGAAAAATAAATTGATTATAAAACCATTTTTTTATCATTTTACTTTTCTTTCCTAATCCTACCATTATTAACCTAGTTTAGGGCAGGGGAGGGGCCATCGTGACAGAGCATCACAGTAGGAGGAGTTGTGGGCACTTAAAAGTGCGCATTTCAGTTAGGCCAGCCAAACAGACATGCTCACTTTGGTTTCTCCAACCCAGCTGTGTTGTACAGCCGGGTTGGAGAAAAGCTGCAGGCTCCCGGTGCCTGAGCGAGTTTCAAACCAGCCCACTCAGGCCAATCACAGCGCTGCTTTCATGTTGGTAAATAATATTACCAGCATGAGAGCAGCGCGGTGATTGCCCCCTGGGATCCTGTGCAGCATGACCAGCGCCAGCAGAGGAGAACTGAGGCGGCGGCAGCAGGTGAAGGTAAGTAATTTAATTTATTCCCCCCCTACTCGCGTTGCTCCACCACTTCTATTTTAGAGGACCCGCCACTGCGATGTGTCTCTTCCCCACCCTCTCCTGTTCCCCCTCCAATGCAGAGTTGAGGAATGCCTACTTTTAGCCTCCATTCAACAGGAAATAGCTTGCATTTCTTCAGTGTCTGCGTCTGCTCCAAAGTTCTTGTACCTTATAGGTCACATGAGCAACACATCTTTGGTGGCTGTAACTATCAGCATTGGTCATGTACATTTCTTCATTCATATTTCTAAACTATGCTCGCTCGGAAGCACTAATCTGGCGCTTTCAACGTCACTTTTCTCTTACTTCAAAATGGGTGAATATTTTGACACCATTTATATTTGTTACACTGATTTTTGCCACTACCGCCACGTACTTTAATAAATACCGTGACCTGAGACTGTAAATAGATCATACGGTGTTGCAGCAGGCAGGGGAACTTGAAAGCCAGGAAAGGTTGTAAGCCCTTCAAAATCTATGAATATATATGCACATGCATTTATATACATGCACAGCAGCTTGAAGATTTCTTCGTGGAAAGTTAGAAACATTCTTTTTGCAACTGCTTGTCAAGTCCAAGAAAGTACTTTCCGGTGGGTTGTTATTCAGGCACAATGTCACCCTGTGCTGAAATTGTGGAAGCGAAAGATGGCGGCAGATGACTCCGCGCGGTGGCAGCGCCGGCACAGGCGCTATTTGTTATCCCGGATGCCGGGTCTCTAGGTAATGAGCGTGATGGAGAGATGATAGGTTGATTATCCTGCTGTGGTGGTTGTTGCAGGGCACGGATGAATCCTTCACGTTTTTTTTACTGTCTTAGGCTAGTGCTGCTGGGGAGCACAAGAAAGACCCATAAAGATGACATGTTTGCACTCCAGATCCCTGATGGGGCTCCAATGTATTACCTGGATCTAATTATCTCATCTCCACTTGACAGAGAGGTTTCCACAATGTGCTTTCCATCACCAGGAAACCTTACCCAGGCTTGCAATGTTTTAAATGGTTTAAAAACACCAGGGAGATTACAGTGCGCAACCCATATCCCAGGCTGTCTAATGGCGTGATATATTTTTGGACCTGCTGCTCATTGGATGAACACACTGGAGCAAATCATGCGCTGACCTCGAAGCATTTATAAACTGCAGAACATTATATTCTCATCAGAGCCACAAGGCCAGTAAACAATGGTTGCTCTGCTGTGAAACATGGTTTTGCTTATGCAGTCCGTTACTAAGGATGGACCCAAACATTCATACATCATTTGTGGCACATGTCGGCATCTTTATTGAAAGGCAAAACAAAGAGTTGAGGACAAAAATCATTACTTCCTTTGCAATTTTTCACAAAATGCTTTTGTTTTATTCTTGACACACAGAGGGGACATTGTACCACAGGGTAAATGATGAACGGCCCCGTGACAAATTTAATTTCCTTTATAGAACAGGACTAGAGAAGAGGAGAAATTTGAAGAAGTTGTCCGTGTTTTCTTTTTTATTACTGCTAAATTTGCCTAAAAAGGACAAGTTCCCCAGGCCTTTTTGTGGGAGAAATTGTGCAGTTTTCATTATCGTGGAAAATTCTGCAAATTAAGGCAATCTGGCTGAATTACTAAGGGAATAAGCTGGCCTAGATCTCAGCTCTTGCTCCCAGAAGAAAACAAGCACTGGCAAAGGCAATAGGTCTTGACCAAGCTTTTGGTTTTGCCATTGCTTTTTGCTGTTAAATGTGAACACAAGCAAATCCATGTATTGCAATGTTACAATGGGTTTTCTTTAATAAAGATACAGTCCAAGATGGCCTTTGATGTACACGCATGCGTAATAATGCTTGCACATGCATGGGTTGTGGAATATGTGTGCACACTGTGAAACATGCATTTTCCTACTTTGACGCAAGGTAGTCTCACAGACATCCTGAGTGAAGTTAAGTTGGATACACCTATTGACCCGGGCCCCCCACGTTTTTTAGCCAAAGCAGTAGATCAGATTCTCCCCACTTTACTAGAAATGGTAAATCTCTCCCTAACTGTGGGATCAGTTGCAGTAGTGTGGAAAGACACCATGGTCAAAGCATTACTACAAAAGCCTAATCTGGACCCTCTCGACCCAGGAAACTATAGACCAATCTCTCTTCTCCCTGTATTAAGCAAAATACTGGAAAAAGACCTCTGATGTTGGTGGTTGGGGACTCCCACTGATGCCGAGGGCCCCCCTGACATTGAGAGTGTGTGCCTCTGGAGATACCCTGACTCTGGGGGACTCAGCACGGGCCGACCAGATCCCATCTGCCTGACCCTAAGATGGCGGCCATTGTGCCTAGGGATCATTGTGCCCAGTTACCTGGGACTTGCCTGACTCTAAAATGGTGCACAGACTTCAATTTATATCTGAGACCCCATCTAAGCGTGGGGCCTGTTTACTCTACCTTCTTGGGCCCCCACAAGGTTTTTCACTCCCACTGCTGATCTGCCAGATCTGACCTTCTTCCCAGCCCCCTGCCCCCCCTTCCCTCTTCCCTCTCCTGGGGACTTGTTTCTTCTGTCTTGGACTTTTGCAACTCTAACTATTGTAACCATGTGCCCTTTACCAAAGCACTCCTTCTCCCCTTGTTGGGGAGGGATCCAACATTTATACCATGGAGTCTCAGAGCCCCCTCTGAGAGAGTCCACAGCGTCAAGGGAGCCACACACTGCGGAGGTGTGGGAATGGCGCCCCTTGCCAAAGCACTCCCTCTCCCTTGTTGGGGAGGGATCCAGTATGTATACCTTGGAGTCTCAGAGACCCTCTGAGAGAGTCCACAGCGTAAAGGGAGCCACACACAACGGAGGTGTGGGAATAACACCATTTCCACTGGGATCACAGCACACCGGACATTGGACGCTGTTTTTCCTCGTCTCCCGGTAGTGTTTCTTTCACCCTATCCCACCTCTTTCCCGCTTTCATTCTTTATCTACCTCCCCTGCTCTTATCCCCACTCCCCTGAATCTCTCCCCTTACCTGCTTTTTACCTTACGTATATGTTTTTAACGCATGTAACTACGCTCCAGCAACTTGTAACTCTGAAACTGTGTAACTATGTAACTTGTTAACTATGCTCTGAAACAATGCTTGTCCTCATGTAAAGCGCTCTGATACCTCCGGGTCTAGCCAGCGCTATATAAAACTTTTCAAATAAAAAAAATAAATAAAAAAAAAATTCTAACCCTATCGGAATTTTTAGAAAATCGTGATAATTTGCACTCCACTCAGACCGGATTCCTACACTACCATGGCACAGAGACCACAGGTGGTGGTAGAGGAAGCCAAAGGGCTGCTAGACTGAGGAGGCTCGGCAGGCACTCAGCATTCAACACTGTATATCATAACATTCTTGTTGATAGAATACAGAGTGCTAGAATCTCGGGATTAGCTCTCTCCTGGTTTAAGTCCTTTCTTGAGGACAGGTCCTTCCAGGCCTTTGACGGTGGCTGTACGTCAGATATCTTCCCATTAAAATGCAGTGTGCCTGAGGGCTCGTCACTAAGCCCCACACTATTTAATTTGTATATAAGGCCACTTGCAGATATTGTGCATTCCTTTGGGATTTCCCTTACCCAGAACCAAGATACCCTTTCCTCCTCACTAGGACCCGGTCTAGGGAAGGTTGCCAGCTGGATTAATAGCTCCTGTCTTAACCAAAACAGAAACAAAACAGAGCTTATGATCCTCAGCAATAATCTTAACTCTCTTATGAGTTTGGGGTGGCTGATCTGCTTTGGTCCCCCTCCTGCCCCACAATCAGCCATAAATAGCCTAGGAATGTGGCTGGATAAAGCCTTTAATTTAGATTTTCAAGCAGTAAAGCTTGCAGCTACCTACTATGGCATTCTCAAGATGCTTATAAAATTCTCCATTTACTCCCTTCAACCTCGAAAAGGTTAGTGGTCCAGGCTCTCATTCTCTCGCATGAACTACGGTAATTCACTTTATTTGGGGGCCCCTAAAGCCACAGTAAGGAAACTGCAGGTGGTTCAGAGCTCTGCTGCCCGGATACTGTATAACATCCCCAGACAAAAATCTGCTTGACAAGCCCTGAGCACCCTCCATTGGCTCCCGGTGGCAGAGAGGATCATATTTAAATCCCTCTGTATTGCCCATAGGGCACTCCTTGACAAAGGGCCTTTGATCTCACGATCCTTGATCTCTTCCTACTCTCCTGGGTGAACTTTGTGATCGTCCAACGTACATTTGGCCAAAGTACCTACTATTAGAAGGGCAAAATATGGAGGGCAGTCTTTCTGCTATAATATGGCCAAACTCTGGAAGATCCTTCCCTACCCCTTGCGATCAGCCAAAACAGAACTTCCCTTTCGTAAACTATTAAAGACTGGCTATTATAGAACGGCTCCCTCTAGATCCCTTTGGCTAGTCTGCATTGCACTATCATTGCTGGGACGCCCATGGGTAGCTATGTGCTCCACAAGTGCTTCATTGAATAGAATAGAATAGCATGGTAATGCACAGCGGTCATTTTTATTTATCTTTCTAGCATGCAGGGTGTACATATTAGAATGGTAAATAAATAAAATTTCAAAAAAAAAGAAAAAGCGTGTGCAAGGTCACTCACAAAGCCAATACATCCAGCCTTGGCAAGCTGATGCAATGGTCATTTTTTTATTGTAAGAATATGGAGCACAAATTAAAAAATTAAAAAAATTATGCTATCATCTATCTGTGGCAGGTTTATGCTTGCAAAAAAAATATAGATTTAATAAACATTTACCATTACAGCAGGTTTACTATTGAATTTTGTTTTTGTTTTTTTTTAAATAAGGAGCCTTTCAGTTTTTCTATGCATTGTGATATTATGTGTGAAGCAGAGAAGAATAAATTGCCACATAACCAACCCTTCACCCTGCAGGCAGCTGCAATATCACTTAAACACTTTGTAAAATAAGTGTTAAGAAGGAGTAGTTTAAAGATAATATAAAAAATACAATATATAAATAGCGCGCTTTGAATCAGCCTTGCAACTGAATGAAAGAAATTATTTCTGGGCAGATGTGAACAATCTACGATGGCTTTGTGCAGTTACTCAAAGTGAACAGGCTCAATGAGTAAACTGAGCTGCCTCTTTGCCCCATGCTGTGGTGGGCAGATATAAAATCTGAATGACAATTTAACAGACCACTTGATGAGGTTTGCTGGCCAAAATTCCTTCTAAGTATCTATATTATATATGAGTTTATAGGGAAAATTATAGTCTAACGAGGCAGGTAAAGCTATATAAAGCTAGATTTAGCGAGGAAGGATCCTCACAGTGACATCAAAAAATGGATAAAATGAATTAGACTTCATGAAACCTCCAGCATCACACAAACACCCTGATTACGATGCCGGTCGGACTCGCATCCAACGGACATTGTCTCGGAATGGAAACCGACTGACTAGTAGTCAGCGGTTCCATCTGACAAATTAGGATGCGACCGCCCATGAGGCCATTTTTCCATTGCAGCTTGTGCTGCGGCAGGAAAAGGGCCTCAGCATAAGCCGCATTGGATAAATGGATGTTTGCAAACATTCATGCATAGTGTGCATGCACCATATGGTGCTTGGCACACGGGTTATGGATGTTTGGGGGGGCACCACAGGTGCCGCCACAGGCCTCAGAGCGGAGGCTACGGAGGGACGGGGTCCCTGCTAGGGGCCCCCAAAGTCCGTTTCTGACAGCCTTTCAATGGTGGTCGTACCACCATTGAAAGGCTGTATGAAAGGGACATCTTAATCCCTACACTCCATTGTAGGGCATTACTTTCTGAAGGATGGTCGGACGGGTTCCTTGAGCCCATCGGAATCATCGGTTGGTCCCTCCACACGCTGCCACCGACCGCCGCGCATCATAATGCAGTGGTCGGGCTACGGCACCAGATGTTGGTCGGACCGCAACTGACAGCCTGTCGGTTGCGATCCGACTGACATCATAATGAGGCCCTTAAGCCACATAACTAAGGGGCTGATTACGATGACGGTGGGACCGCCACTGACAGCCCGTCTTTGGTGGTCCCAACGCCATCGGAACCATGTAATGCGCCCGCCATATTACCATAACAGGCGGATGGTTGGGGGTCAGAAAAACCGACCGCCATACATCCAACGGGCTCCTTGAGCCCGCCGGTGCATCGGAGGGACATCCAATCCCTACAATGGTGGCGGTGCCTGCTAGGCACCGCCGTAAGGATTATGATGTCCCTTTCTGCCCGTGTTTTTCATGGGGGATAACCCGCCATGAAAAGGCAGGCAGAAAGGGACTTTGGGGGCCCGTAGCGGAGCCCCCTTCTCTTCATGCCCTAAGCTGTGAGTTTTGGGGGGCACCTATGATGCCCCCTACATATCCCTGCACCATGTGGCAGGCACCGCATGGTGCCTGCCACACAGTGCAGGAATATGTAATGTTTCCCCTTTTTGCATTGCGGTGTGTGCTGCAGCCAGCAGCACCCGCCGCAATGCAAAAGATAGACATTTGGACCGCCGTGATGTCAGTCGCATCGTAACGCCTCTGTCGGGACCGCTGACCCGTTTACGATAGGGTGGCGGGTGAACGAAAGTCTACCCGCCATCCTAACCAGCCCCTATGTTACACAGTCAGATTCTTAATATGCAAGGTCATGATTTATTTTTTGCCTAATAATGACATTTATATTTCAGGTATTGTACGCATTAATGTATATTTTCCCCATGCAAGGATGTGCTACTGTTTTCTATTTGTCAAATTCCTCATATATGCTTGAACATAATCCTGCTACTATTTGACACCTTTGTAGGTACTGTACGCCTAACTGTAAACATGATTTTGCTCAGCAGTGGATATTTACTCTTCTCCATTTATGCAGCATTGATATGTTATCCATTTGCCCTAAACTTCAAATGCTGTTTTAGCACGGCGCTCAGTCGTTCTTGTGGTCCAGTTGCTGTTATATAAAATTATGTACATGAATTTGAACATATTGCTGGCAAATGTTGCTGTGATCATATAGTAGCTCGAGCAATGCAAAATGAACAATTGATGGACAGAATGTTGAACAATGTCAAACTCTTGCCCGCAGTACAGACATCTGGGCCTAAATCCATTGTTTTGTGCTCACCACGCCATTCCAGTAGTATCCATCCACATGCAAATAAGTTTTTACCCTGCTCCCCATGGGAACAGTCTAGCCCGAACTGCCATGCCAGGCCCTCCCTGGACCGCAAACAAGCATCCTAGGACTTGTTTCAGGGTATCACCCCTCATCAGCCTGAATCCAGTGGCACGGTGAGCACGGGGCCCACATCGGGGCACTCACCCCAATACAGAGATCTGGGCTGCATTTGTCACCCTAAGTGGAATGGGTATGCCCAGACATGGATCAAGACTGATTTGCATGTGACTGGGTCCAAACTGGAATGGTGTGGTGAGCACAAAAAATGGATTTAGGCCCAGATCTCTGTAATGGGGGGGGGGGCGTTGCTGGCTTTAGGACTATGCACACTTTGCCACTGCTAACCAGTGCTAAAGTGCATGTGCTCTCTCCTTGAAACATGGTAGAATTGTCTTATGCCCAATTGGTATATTTAATTCACTTGTAAATCCCTAGTAAAGTGGCACTACCTGTGATCAGAGGCTGTAAATTAAATGCTGCTGGGGGCCTGCAGCACTGCTTGTGCCCCCCAGCTAAGTAGCACTTTTTAACATGTCTCATGTCTTCCATTGCAGCCTGTGTGTGCAGTTTTCAAACTGCCATTTCAACCTGGCAACATAAGCCTTTTGCCAGGCCAAAACCTTCCTTTTTAATGCATATAAATCACCCCCTAGGGTAGGCCCTGAACAGCCCAGGGGGCAGGGAGCAATTTATTTAAAAAGTAGGACATGCACTTTAAAGTATTACATGTCCTGGTAGTAAAAAACTCTTAGATTTGTTTTTCAATGTTTGAAGTGTTGCACAAATACATTACACATTACCTCTAATTTTAGCCTGACTGCTTTTCTCCAAGCTACCAGAGGGGTTGAGCACAGATTAATTTAGTGTTGGCTTGTTCCTGACCCTGACGATGATTGAGGTTGCTGCTTGACCAAGGCTCACACCCTGGTCAACCAACAACCCAATTTCTTATAGGGCCCTTTATGTTTAAATTGTGTATACAGAGATTTCTTTACTGTTTTGCTCCAGTAGTAAATAGTTTTTTTCTGTAGAAAAATCCCCTCTGCTGAACAACCATGAGGTGTACCGTTTCATCCCCACCCTGGAAAGTTCTGGATTCGTACTCTATGCAGAAGGAAGTTTCTGCATAGGGAAGGATGTGGCAAAACCTTTGTAAACACCCACGCACCTGGGCATTTTAGGTATTGAAAAGCTTTTTTTTCTGAGCAATCACCCAAAAAGGATTCTTCTTCCCGGTCCCAATTTAGCCTCATCTGTTTAAAAAAAATCCAGAATCAAATGCGATAATTTGGTCACAAGCGTTAACGATCTGAAATTTCAGTGGTTCATTGTAAAAAAAAGGCAAGTAGAACGAATAATATTTGTTCTGTAAATTGAAATGCTGCTGATAATAAGAATAGTATGTATTAGTATAAGAATATTTTTCTAACAAGAGTGACTCATCATTATACGCTAAAATGTAGTGTATCAGATGAGCAGGAAACATATCAGAGGATCGATTAATCAGACATACTCAAAAGAATAAAAATAAAATCCCCTCCGATTAGGTAAATGAGAAATGTAGACTATACTTACAGGAATTTGTCTGCAAAATGAAATGCTGTAATAATCTCTTTTAGGGAAAGTGTTCGGGATTCTGGCAGTAAAGCGGACATTACTCACTCAGCCTGCATCTGCAGGCTTTCTTGCAAAAACAATCGAAACATGAAATGTACGCCAGAAGCCATGAGAATAAAATATATTATAAATAATCTGGTGCCACCATTTTAGAATAGAGAACAACCCCCCTTCAAAATACACCTAATTGCACTGCTGCAAAAGTGACCTCGAATTTTGGATGATAATGCGTTGGAAGGGTATAGCTGACAAAATGGAACACCGGAAAGATGTTAACTTTGGCAACCAAGTTGACTAACCAGTAATGGCAGCCTGACATTGACCTCCCAAATGCCATTTATCCGTGGAGCACGATGTATGTAGCACGAGTCTTTCCCTTCTCTGAGACCTTAACTCAGACTCTCTAAGAGGCCTGGACTTTTTGGTTCTACCTGGTGACTTCATTGGTACCATCCTCCTACCCAGCTGCATCAAAGATATAACACTACAGATCAGTTGCACACATGGGGTTCTGACTTCGCCAGTGGACATGTTCAGGCGGCATTGCCTGCCACCACTGCCTGTCCCTCCTGCCAAAATTCTTCCCCGTGTGAGTTTCTCAAACCCAGGGGCAAAACACACTGATGGAGAAATGTCATTATGCATCAAAACCTGCTGCCCCACTCTACACCTGTGATCTAGACAGATTTCAGAACGAAGAGTCTTAAATGTGATTCTTTGGTACCTTGAGAGCCAGTGACGGCTTCAGGGAGCAGCAGAAACCTGTCCACCCTCACAAAAAAAAGAATGCAAGTGATGGATGGAATGCTTGATTATTCTCAGACACTGGTAATTACGTGGGGTCACACCCCAATCCATCGTTATTTTGCACACCAGGTCACCTCCGTTTGGGCCCAGCTATATGCAAATCAGTCTTGACTCTGCTTTAATCAGAACAGTCCAGCCTGAACTGCCAAGCCAAGTCCTCCCTAAACCAGAACACAAGCAACCCTGGACCAATTTTGTCCTAGTTATGGGCTCATCAGCCCGGTACATCTTTGTTTCAGTGACACAGTGTGCACATGACCCACATCTGGGCATTCTATGCATCACAATGGACCAGGAGTTCATAAATGTAATGATTTTGAGCTTAAAACGATCTTGTATAATCTTTACAACAGTGAAGATAGATGGTCAAAGAGAAAGTTTACGTTATTAACGTCAGCAACGTTATTAACTATAGGTCCCTAGCAGAAGGATAGATTAAATAAATGGAATCCTATTGCACAACTTCACCCCTTTAAATGTCACTATTTTTTAGTCAGGACAAGGCTGCTTGGTTTATGTCCACCACATGATCTTTTACTAGAAAATAGAACATGTTAATATATTTTAATCAGCATATTTAGTGGCCAGAAGCTAATATTATTTGTGACCCCTTCTCCCGTCCCCCCGAAGTTGCTACCACGTCCTTTCATTGTTTACTACACTGACAAAGTGAAAATACTTAGGGCCACATTAAGCAATGTGTGCTCAGGGCCCACAGAGGTGCAAGCTTATGCACGTGCTATTAGCTGCACAACCAGCACAGCGTGGCATTATAGAAGAGGCGACCCTTCTGCAAAATAGATTGCAGTCTTGCTCCTGACATTCGTGAAGGTTTGAATTTTCATTTTATTGGAGCCTTGTCTGTATGGATACATTGAGATTATGCAGCACAAACCAACTGGCAGCAACGAAGCATTGTATATTTAGGGGAGCAGGGAGGCAATTCAAGATCATATACATCAAAGAGGGAGCACAAAGAGAGATCTGTGGCAGCTCAGGGCTACTTATTAATGATGGAGATGGTGTTGCTTCACAAAAATGTGTTCTAATGTCTTGTGAATTGCAGTAAGGATGTGGCAGCCTGATGATGTGCACAGGGATGTAAGAAGAGGAGGGTTCAGGAGGACCGCAGAGGAAACAATGAAACAGATATATCAGTTGCATCAATGTCACAACATTTGTTTGTTCAAGAAAATGCGACCTTTTTTCTTTTACTTTATTCTCCTGATTAGCTTGTCAATTTTATGAGTGTATTTATTCAGGAGACAGCTGACAAGTGTTCTGTAGTTATATCAGATGTTTTGTCAAGGTTGCACCAAAATTTGTATGGTGTTACCAAGTGGTAATTAGACAGACTCAAAACAAACATAGGGAAAATAAATGAACACGATCATTGTTATCCCTAGGAGAGGCATTAAACGACTGTATATACCATTAACGTTAGTGATATTTAAGAAAGGTTTGTTATTTGTCATCATATGTTCTTTGAAATCAATTATGACCAGAATTTTCCCACTGATACTATGAATAGATTGCTAATATACAAATAAAACAATTAGTAATCGACTTATAATGTATATTATTTACATATTATCATAGGATGTGATTGTGGTACGAAAGAAAACCTAAAAATGATCAATATCCCTATGAATAAAGCAGGTCGGAGTGCAGACCAGGCGGTGAGAGGCTCTGGCGGCAACGGGGAGGGTAATAATGGGGACGTGCTGGGGGGGATATCTGGCAGCTCCGGCTGTACATCAGCAACCCAACATGGGAGCTCGGCTCCCGGAGCTGCAGCTTATCCAATTATGCTGGGTGGAATAGGAGCGCTGGTGCTGCTGGAGGGACTGTGCAGTGGGTGATGTTGGTCTGACATTGAGGTGGGGATTGCACTCTGAGGGGTTGCACTTGAGTGTGATTGGGGGGTGCCTTGTTGTGGCCAGGAGGTGCCTCCACAGAGCACAGCCTCCTTTCTTGCTAATTTTGGACATTGGCCTGTCTTTGTAACTCCACGACCTGTGAGCCATGCTTGGAATGGCCCCCGTGGCCCCTTCCCTTCCCTTCTTCTATTTCATCTTTCCCTCATGGGCAATAGAGGAAGCCATTTTGGGGATTGCTAATGCTGAGGGGTCATAGAAACAAAAGACAGAATCATCCTCAGACCCCCAGACCATATACATAACAGAAGGGATTTGTGTTTATAACGATCAATGCTCAAGAAAGAATGAGGGATATTACTCACAGACCATGGACATAGAAAGAAAGCTTCATGCTCTTGGTCATCAAAACATGAGATATAAAGAGGGCTATTTACTCTGTTGAAGGGTAGAATCCCCTTTCACTGAGGATTTAATGTCCATGTGTCATCAATAGATGGTAAAGAAAGAGGGCTATTACGTTGTTGAAGGGAAGGAGGCCCTCTCTCTGAGACATTGAATTAAAAAAGATGTCTGCACATTCAGAGGAAACCAGACCTCGCTCAAGCTTTTATGATCTGATCTGCAAGCCATAAACCTTTTCCCGACACCTCCCTCCCACTGGTCAGAATTCTTGAGACTTGGTCATGTTCAAGGAACTATGGACCACATGTACGTATGTTAAAAATTGCGAGTTCCTAATTGCAATTCCAAGTGAATTGCAATTCGGAAATCTCAACTTCAAATGTACAAAACTCTATTGAGTTTCATTTGCTATTCTCAGTAGGTCACAAATAAACCTACCTCATTAATATTCTTTAGGTAGGTCGCAATTTGCGACTCATTGGTAATCGCTAAAAACACAGGGATGGTGGCTTTCTAGGGACAGCAGACCACCATGTCTGTGTTGCTTTTAAATAAAGCAACTTCTTTTGTTAATGCAGCCAATTTTCCTTAAAGGAAAACGGGATGTGTTTCAAAAAGTTTCAGTTTCATTTTTTAAGAATAGGCCTGGTCTTAAAAAACATTTTCGCATGCACCCCTTCCCATTTGCGAATGGGTTACCACCAAATTGAATTTGGTGGTAAAAAGCGTATGTTTCGCGACATCATTTTGGTAACAAAACATTCGTACATGGCACAAGGTATTGGGAAGAGACACCTTTAACAAGACCCTTCCTAATACCGAATCTCAAAAGCCAAATTGCAATTCGGTAACAAGTAACCGAATCACTATTTGGGCTTTGTACATGTCAAAAAGCCTTTTTGTGTTCGCAAACAGGCCAATTCTGTGAATCGGCCCGTTTGAGACCTGCAAAAATGTTTGTACATGTGGCCCCAAAATGCTTCATAAACGACTTCCTCTCTTGGTCATCATTATTCATGGGCTTGGACATGCACACAGTATCATAGCCCTTTATCTGACACCTTGCTCTGTCTATTGTCCAAGGACACAGAGTCCAGGCACACAAGAGTGGCACCACAGAGGCAAGATACAAAAAAGGAGCACTGTAGATAAATCCTGCATTATAACCTCAAGGCTTTTTTTCACACTGCTAACAGAGAACGCCCACTGATAGAGAATGTGCAAGTGCTCCACATCCAAACTATAAACATGATGGAACATGACCACTCCACACTGGAGAAAAGATTATCTTAAACTGGCATGAACTTCTTTATAAAACATAAACCAGCTAACTTCAACAAGAATGCTGCCAAAAATCTCAAGGACAAACTACTAAAGGAGCTCCTTGAAACACTCTGACACTTACTTCTGCATTAATGAAGCCCTGAAATCAGACCTTCTCCTTTTCACCCGCCACACAGCACGGTGGAGAATATCACTGAACACACACCTGGTTGTCTTGACCTCCATCAAAATACACCATGGCCTCAAACTGTCCATCACATGCTACCATTTTTTTTAATGCTGAAGGGGTGATATCGATCTGCAGGAACAAAAATATTTTTATGAAAGCATCTGACCCAAACCTGTAAATCTATGATCAACACGTCCAAATATTAAAAACCCACACCTCATTCAATTAGTACTGAATTAGCAATAAAGCCTAACCACTAGGAACCAGTGGTGTACGGTGCAGGTGCTCAGTCAAACACAAGCACCAACCCACAAACCCCACGGAAAGACCCAAAGCTCACACACACAATATGTAGGACAGTGTGCTAGTCCCTAGCAAACTGACACCTTAACAGTGGGATACACAAAACAAAGCCACCATAAATTCCACTGCTCACAATCCCAGAGCAGGACGCCAGATAGAACAGCATAGAGAACAAAGGGAGGAGGCAAATATTGAGAATGTCCCTAATTTCAGACATGAATCTACCTCAAAATGGCATACAGCCTCATTTAGCTAGTTCACAAAATCGACAATCTTAGCAAAGAGCTCAAAGTTATCATGACATACCTTAAATGTGCCTCACAAGAAATACAAGGTATATAGACAAGTATGCAGCATTAGTTATTCCCCACTCAAAAAAGTCACTCCCCACACACCCAGGGTCTACCACTCAACCATGGGTATCCAGTCCAGTGCCAAATAGTAACAATATACTCAAGAGAGCACTCAGTCAGCCATTCATGGGGGACATTGGATCCTTGCTCCAGGAATACCAGGAAACACTGCAAGAAACCTCACAGACTCACACATTATTGACCAATGACTTTCAGGAAAAGGTGAACAACAACTCACGAAGGATACTCTAAAAAGCACAGATTCTGATCCTGTTAAACATTGACCATGCACTCATGCTCCAGTAGAAAGAAACATTGCTAAAGTGCATGCTATACAATTGCAGATCAGCGGCTAAACATGCCACAGACATACCCAAAGCTATCCTTCATCTTAACCTTGAAATTATATTTCTGACCGAAACATTTTAAAATCAGTCTTTCACTCACCTTATGGCTCTCCTAACACCCCCTGACTTCACCATCAAAAGGCTAGATCGTCAACAGAGGCAGGACAGGAGATTGTAATCATTCATAGGACCTCCCTACACATTAAGCCTTCCTCTGTGGATACCTTGTCCTCCTCTGAATACAGGGGAGTCAAAATCCTAACAGCAGACAGATCACTAGCAAAATTGCATCGCCTATACCTCCATCCTGGACACAGCCACATGTTCCCAGAGCAAAAAATGGAAACAAACACTGTACAATCCATGAATGTAAGAAATGGGTTTTCTGGTTGGCTAAAGTATACACCCAGGCCAGGCAGAACCAACCACTCTAATCAGGTTAAACTAGGTACACAACTAAGATAACCTGTGCTCACCCTCTAGTAGCTTGATGCATGCAGGTAGGCTTATCAAAAGAGGCAATGTGTAAAGTATTTGTGCAACAAACACAGTAACACAATGAATACACCACAAAAATACTTCACACAGGTTTAGAAATATAGCTTATTATGTTCTGAACCATACAAGAACAAAACAATAAAAATCAGAGGAGTATGTTTCAAATTATTATATTAAATGCACAAAGGAAACACAGTACTCAAAAGCGCATTCACTACTATTTTATTCTTTACGTTAATGCTAGTGCTCATGTAGGTTAAAGTGTTCTTTAACCAAGCAGTGGATCGCTAGGTATTGACAAACACAAGTCGAGCCCAGCCGGCATTATCGAGAAATCTGCATGGGTCGGGACCGGCGCATGTAGCAAAGTAGAGTTGCCTGCGAATGTGCAGGTGGGATTGTAGACCTTGCGGTCCCGAGGTTGAAATCACAGTACCTTTCGGAAGCCACAGGGGCCTTGCATCACTCTGGTCAAGGTTTTACTAGAAACAGCGGTCCCTGTCTTGGACGGTATTAGGTTATAACCACAAAACTGTAATCAGCGTCGGGTGTACTGTTGTCCCAATGGACCATATTTTGTTTATTTACTTTTTCAATTCACATGAACGAACATACAATAACATAAAGTGAGCAACAAGTGAAGTTGTTCTGGAAATCAAAAGATTTCCTGACCTCAGGCATGTAGTGGTAAAGTGACTTTTCAATGATAAAGAATACAGTAGTTACGATAGAGAAAACACATCTTGTACTCCACAACAATCAAGAATTAAGAGTCGGAGTTAAGATGTTGTTGTCGACGACGTTTCGATCCCAAACAACGGTTATGGGATCATCATCAGGACAGGTCAATCTAAATGCCTGAGAGGTAGCCTTAATAAGGCAAGGAGTTAGGGTAAGGAAGGAGGGGAGAAGGGCCGAGGTAGGGTAGAGGGGGGAGAAGGTGGAAGAAAAATTATGAGAAGTTAGGGAAGGCTCTGGGGTATGCCAATATTCTCAAGTTGAGTACTTAGTCAAAGATATTAAGAGAGTGAGTGAAACAATATACATCCAGCACCACGTATGTGCAGCCCTATTAATCGAAGGATAAGATCACTTTTATGTGGGGGTAGTGGCGTGCCGGTCCAGAGACACAAGATGCAATGCTTATTCATATACTGTCATGCATTAAGTGATACTTGTGGGGGTTAACGCAGTCTGCCAATGACTTACTGTGGGCCTAAGCTGTAGACCGCAATTCAAATGAATTAGAGGGACGATGTCGCGCCCAGTCAGGCTGGGGACCACAGTCACAGTGGCTAGAGGGGCGGTGCCCCGCCCGTGGACCTTGGTCTGCACGGCGGCGTAAGATGAATGATGGGGCTGAAAGAAAGTGATAAAATTACACTGAGAAGGGAGGAACTCCCTATCTCAAAGGACGAAGCATGCGGTTATAGCCGTAGCTTACCTTCCTCCGTTGCCGATAATTGGAGGGGTTAAGACTCGTGCCAAACTATAAGTCTTGAGGCTCACAATGGAGCGCGATGTAGGGGATACCTGTAGGGAGACGGATAGCCCGGTCCACTGCAGGGGTGTCAATCCGCTGGAAGTGCGCGCACTGAGTGTTCTAAGGCGCTGCGGCTTACCTGTGGCGATTTCGAGGATCTGGTCACGATTGCAAGCACATCGGATGCGTGTGCTGCGTGAATAAAAGTACGGACGTGACTGTCGTTGATGCGCATGCGTGCACCAGATAAAAACTAGAGCGGACCACATCACGTGTGCCGGTTAATTATAGGCGCCATGTTCGAAGGAGCAAGTTACCAGTATATAAAGAGAGGACATACTCAGTGCAAATTATTGGCATAGTACAATAAGAGGGTAGAGAGGGGACAGCCTCATACAGGACATAATGGCCCACAATTTAAAAAAACGGCAGGAGTTATACATGCCAAGTGGAATAACATGTTTAGCTGTGCATAATATAGGAGACGAAAAACTAAAAGTACAGTATTACAATAGTGTGGCAGTAGTTACACATTTAGTGATGCGAAAATACGAGATAGAAAACACAAGCAACCAATTTCTACAGTATGAATCTGTGATCTGTAAACATATCATGAAATCAAGGTGCACAACATGGTAGACCAGGATTCAGTGTTGTGTCAAGTTGGCAATTAAGAGGGACCCATGGTGATCGCAAGGTCACTGAATGTGTTCTGCGCGGTTCATGATAACAATTGATCAGATCAAATTAGTCCAGTCCTCCATGCGGTTCAATCCGGTATGGAGACTTATTAACGCTACAAAAAATTGGAAAATGAACTGATTGCAATACATGTAGCCCGTTTTTTTAAAAATGTCATTAAGTATAGGAAATCTATGTATAATTGAAATTCTGAGGTAGGACCATGCAGAACTGATGTATTTTAGATTAGCAGTATATGTTAAAATTGCTTTTTAATGTAAACTTGTATGTTATTTCTGTGCTTTTATGATTTACTTTTAAATCGAATAAAGCTATTTCTGATTCTGATTCTGACTGTTAGTCCCTAAAATCCATTTTAGTTCCTCCTTATTCAGGATACTGCTGATGTCAGAACTTCGAGGAGGCGGATGGACCACATTAATTACTTGCCATTTCAAGTCATCCTCCGTATGCCCTAGGTTTGTAAAATGTTCAACCAAGGGTGTATTTGCTGTTTGGCAGCATAGTGTGCTCCGATGTTGGCAAACTCGAATTCTGATTTTCTGTGTCGTCTGCCCAATATAAATTAGGTTACACAGGCATATTATTGCATACACAACATTATGGCCTTTACAGTTGGAGAAATGTGTTAAGGTTACATCAATGCTTCCATAGACAATTGTTTTGCTTTCAATAGTGAGGTTACATACACTGCAACCTCCGCAGCGATAGTGGCCTAGTGTCGGTGGCAGGCCCCATATTTCTGTCAGAGTCTGAGAGGTTTTTTTTTGTTGCTAGGGCAGCCCTGACTAGGTGATCCTTTATGTTCTTATTTTTCTTGAACGCAAATAGTGGGCGTTCTAATGTCATTTTCCCTGCATTAAGTATTGACCAGTGTTTTAGAATACTTTTTTTCACAAGATTAGAAATGGGAGAGAATGTTGTGACGCATACCATCCGCTCGTCATTACTTTTGGGTTTGGGAGTCAGGAGTGTCTCATGTGGGCAATACCAGGCTCATTTTAGTGAGTTCTTGACTAGATTGCGGGGATAACCTCTATTGAGCAATTTTTTGGAGAGGGTCTTGGATTCCATGAAATAGTCATTTTTTCGAGAGCAGTTCCGTCTTATGCGGAGGAATTGTGAAAAGGGTAAGGAGTCTCGTAAACACGTGGGTGATGGCTATTGTAAGCTAGTAAAGTGTTTTTTTCAGTAGGCTTACGGTAGAGTGTGGTGTAAAGCTTTTCACCTTCAGATATGATGAGTAAGTCAAGGAAGGCGACCTGAATCTTGTTGTGTGTCAAGGTAAATTTAAGGCCATTGCAGTGATCATTGATCCAATTTAGGAACAGCAGCAGAGTGGTTCCGGGTCCCTTCCAAATAAGGAAGATATCGTCTAAATATATCCTCCATTCTAATATATTGGAGGTGAATGGGTTAACTGTAGACAGAATCTTGTAGGTCTCAAGCCAATCCATATGCAGGATGGCAAAATTTGGCGCAAAAACAGCGCCCATGGAGGTCCCTTTAATTTGTTGGTAGAAGTAGCCATCAAATGCAAAAAAATTCCGTGATAGGCAGATTTTAAGAAGATGTAAAATAAAGGGAGTGGGTACTGGTCAAGGTTGGCATGCAGTGTCGGAGATCCCCACGTGGGTGGGCGGTGCTGACACAGAGACACTTGTTGTCAAGGCAACCAGGTGGGGTCGCACAGTGAGGACTTTCCTTGGTGGAGTGGCGGAGCGGTGTAGCTGGTAACAGGCGCTCGGAGCATTACCACAACAACACGCTCAATCTTCTCTCTAGCTGCGCTGAGTCGGGGCGAAGCGGGCAATGCTCGATCTCTTCTCCAGCCACGCTGAGTCCAGGTGAAGCAGACAATGCTCGATTTCTGTCCCGACAAGTAGCTCGATTTAGAACAGCCCGAGCTGGCGAGCAGGCCAGGTGGTTGATAGTTGAAGTGTAGCTGCCAGACTCCTGTATGGCAGAGTCCCATGGCAGATTTTGAAGTCTTTGATGGTCCTGAGACTTCAGGAACAGAGGGCAAGTCAGAAAGCCCTTGGAGAGCACTTTTAAGTTCAGCACACAAAAGGTAGCAGGCAGCAGGCCAGCACAACAAGGCAGGTAGCAAAGTGACAGTCCCTCCTGGCAGCACAACAGTCCTTCTAGCATTTTGCAAATGTAGATCTAGCAGCATCTAGTCACAGGTCCAAAAAGAGGCTGATTTTAGGGGGTGAGATACCCAGTACCTCTACCCAAAAGTGCTGTGATGCAGGGGGTGACCTCAAAGGAACTCTCTGAAGTGCACAAGGATCCCTTTCAACCCAGTCCTGTCTGCCAAGCTATCTGTGGGGAATAATCAGCTCTTTGTGTGTGGACAGGACACTACCTATTGAGGCGTAAGTGTAAGCCTCTCCCATCCCTCCATGATCAGGAAGACCCATCAGAATGCAGATACAGTTGAGTGTCCTGTGTTGTGGCTGTCTAGAAGGAATGCACAAATGTAGTTGTCATGCAGCTAGCCCAGACGTGTATTGGTGACAGACTGCCAGGCACATAGAGCAGTAATTGCAAAGAAATGTCCACTTTCTAAAATTGCCATTTCTAAAATACTGCGGCTGAATCTAACTTCACCAGTAAGGAGGATTTACCATTACCAATCCAAAGATATAAAACATGATAAAGCTACTCCTCTCTGATCAGGAATTAAGACTTAAAAGGGTATAAGAGAACTCCCAATGCTAACCTATGACAGTAGTAAGCCTCACAGTAGTGAAAAACAAAATAAGCTGTTTTTCACTACCAGTACATGTAAAACATAAAGGTACCTGTCCTACCTTTTAGTTACATAGCACCCTGCCCTTACGATTACTTAGGGCTTACCTCAGGGGTGACGTATATGTAATAAAAGTGGAGTTTAAGGCTTGGCAGATTGTTTTAAATGCCAAGTCGAAGTGCCAGTAAACTAAACATAAAGACACTGCAGTGGCAGGACTGAGAAAGGTTTGAAAGGCTACTTCTGTGGGTGGGCCAATCAGTGCTGCAGCCCACTAGTCACATTTAACTTACAGGCCCTAGTTATATGGTATACCACTTTACAAGGGACTTACCAGTAAATTAAATATGCCATTCATGTATACACAAATTACACACAGGTTTATGTTTATTGCACTTTAGCACTGATTAGCAGTAGTAAAGTGCTCAGAGTCCTAAGGCCAACAAAAAGAATCAGCAAAAACAGGAGGTAAAAGGCACAAAAATGAGGAAAGACCACCCTAAGGATGCCAGATAAAACACTGGCATACCCGAAGGCCATATTTGGGGGGATTTCAACCTCAATCTACAGGTCTCAAGTCTAAAAAATCTCCTCAATAACTAAACCCATGTACAAGTGTGCATAGGCCCAACACACACCAAAGGAGCTACATTAGATCTAATCATTGTATAGTAAGGAGTGACAGTTATCAACACTATTCACCCTACTGACTTGTCTGTTCACCACCAAATCATAGTCCATGTCTCTACAGGTATACAGAAAACAAGAAGCCAAGGCATCAAACCAAAACACTGTCGAAGCGATACCAGTAACCTAAACATGGATGATCTTTCCTCACTATGTCAGAGGAACGTAACACCCCCCAAGTGAAGTGTAGGGTGCACAAGAACTAATGGAGCACTATAACCAAGCAATGACGAACATAATGGATGTAGTAGCTCCACTTCACCTCAAAAGACACATAAAGAAATCATTCCACCCCTGGTATAATCATAATTTGAACAAAGAAAGGAGTACACTCTGAAACACTGACAGGCTATAGGCACAGGAACACTCCTCGATGCATCTGAAGCAGATACATTAGCAAATAAACACCTACAAAAAGATCATGTGAAAGGTGAAATCATCATTCTTCAAAACCTAACTAGATAAAGCCAAGAATAACCCATGCTTACTCTTTGAAATTGGCCAACAACAAACAATGATCAGCAATGCCACAGTGATCACCAACACCTCCAGGGAGCACTATGAAGAATTCTCTTCCTTTTTCACAGAGAAGATGCTGGCTATTGCAAAAGAAATTGACACAGACAATGAACTGATACAGGATCAGAGGAGCAACATATACCCAGCCCCTGGGGCAACTACAACAATGGATAAGCCTCAAACATCCAACCATCCCAGAAAGACCAAAAATGCATGGTGCGAATTCAAAACATGAAATGAAGAGGAGATACGTGAGATCATAGAATCAATGTAACTAACAACACATTCCTATAAACCAATCTCTTCTTCAATAATCAAGGAGCACAGTCAACTCATCCCTCTTCTGTGAACTAAGATTGTGAACTCATCTCCAGCCCAAGGCATCATCTTAGACTGTCTGAAGATTGGAGAGGTGACACCGCTCCTGAAAACATCTGGCGCTGACCCAACAGATCTAAATAATTTGGGTGTCAAGCATTCCATTTCTAGCAAAACTGCTAAAACATGTGTACAAAATCAACTCTGACATCACACTAAACAGTTCATATTGCTTGATAAGTGTCAACCAGATTTTAGGCTGGGTCACAGCACTGAGACAGCCATCCTACACATCATGGATCACATGCTCAAAATACTGGACCAGAATGACTCCCGCCTACTCACACTCCTCCATCTGTCATAGGTACTTGACAAAGCCAATCACAGCAGCCTCTTAGAGTGACTAAAATGCAGAATAGGAAATCTGGTAACGTCCTCAAATGGTTCACTTCTTTCCTACAAAATTGTACTCAACAAATCAAACTGGGTTGCTCAATATTTAACAGGTTGCACGTTTCTCTTGGAATCCCTCAAGGCTCCACCATCTCTCCCACCCCACACTCTTCAACCTTTATATAGGCTACAGCTGATGCAGATACTCAAACAAGCTAACCATGTTTGCAACATGTATGCGGATGACACTCAGCTATGCTTTTAGGCTTTCTTCCCAGAAGATATCATCCGACTCAACGCAAACCTGACTGTCTATTAAACCCCTCAAACTGAACTGCAGAAAGACAGAATTCCTACTCATCTTCCCATCCCACGGCTCCCTCCCCATATAGGAATGTATCAACCCTCTAGTGAAAACCGGTCATCATGGAATCAACAAAATCACGTGGGATAGCTCTGGATAACAACTTTAATATGCAATCACACATCAGCGTATCTACATGCAGTGCTTGTTTCCAACTTTGCCTCCTCAAGAAGGAGAAACCATTCATCTCACCACCGGACGTCAAGACCACAGTGTAATCAATGGTTGTATCCAGACTGGACTATGGTAGTGCAACCTTAACAGTTTTACTAATATCGTGATTGGCACCACTCAGGGTGAACCTCAACGCTATGGCAAAACTAATAACAATAAAGAGTCCATTTGACCACATCACATTCTCCCTTGTGTCTATCTACTTGCATCCTTTCAAAGCCAGGAAAGAGCTGAAAATAGCATGCATGACGCACAAAGTCATCTACCACGATGAACCTAGGTACCTTGCACAAAAGCTACAGAGCACAAGTATCCTCCTGCTGGAACCTCCAAGTATCAATAAAAATGAAACCTGTGCCAGCACTTTCTACAGCTCTGCCCTGAGGATCTAGAACTCTGTCCCATTGGAGATTCAGTCTAACTTATCACCCCACATTTTCAAGAAAGAGGTCAAAAGGATTCTATCAAACAAATTCCTAACATAAGGATCTAGACTGGGAAGACTATTGTACAGTACAACCCTATGGTTGTGAGCCAGTGGAAGCGTGTGTAAAATATTTTGTAAAACCCAGACATGTGCTACCTACCTATCATAAACTAAATCCTCAGCAAACTATTCACAATAACACAGAGTGTGGCCCATAGAAACTCTTCAATAACTCACAATCATAAGGTTCTCTGATAGATCTTTGTAAGAGCTAATAGGGACCTAGATAATTAGAGACAGAAAGCCACTCCTTCATTAGGACCTGGAATAAAGAAGTGCCAAGCAAATATAATACTTTCACAATATCAATATTATCAACAAAAGGAAACAAAACACATGAAATAGTCAACAAATACCTGATCTAAACTTCAAGATTAATGGCCAAAGCACACAAATACTTTAGGATCATTTAATAGCAGTAATTCTTTGTAATACAGTTAAATCACAATACATCACAGCTTAGAGCAAATACATCATCAAAATAACATCATGTGTGAGGGAGAGAGAGAGAGAGAAAAGAGATAATACATTGTAAAATACAAATGCAATTCAGAATCATACAAACCAAGAATCGGTAGTAGATTTGTTCAGAGTCAGGACACGAGATGAGCCCAATAGAATGCTAAAGTACAGCGTACAATAGCCAGAGTCTTGACTTCACCAGCTGGTAAAGTGCGGAAGTTATCAGGAGAGTTCAATTCAGGGAAAGTCAGAGTTCAAACCGACAGCATGTCAGGCTCAGGATATGCCAGGAAAATAGCCAGCAAGCAAGAGCAACCGTCCTTTTCCCCAGGGGTAATTATACCTTCGTACATCCGCACAAAATAACGTTTTCACAGTTTGCCTGATTTCTATTGGTCAATAATCCATGGTACCACCTTGGTGTAATCGTTTTTCTAATCCAAATCGTCCGGAACCCATACGTAATGTCTTTGTTCAGTGTTCACTGTTTCTAAGAATGTTCAATATCATTCCCTTTTGGAAATAGGAAATACATTTGTAACTTGTCATGTCCCCTCCACACGCTCTCCTCGGAGCTTGGAATAAGTTCGATACAGTTGTTAAGTTACAGAGAAAAATGTCCATTATTCAAACTGTAAGAAAGAAACTTTAGTTATAATACTCATAGCTACATAGCAATCAGGTCAGCATTTCTAGTCCATCCGAAGGAAATAGCAAAAACTAAATACATTTTGAATTTCGAGGCCTACATTGGAAAACTACTAAATCATCATTTTCTAATGAATAAACACACCAATATTGAAAACATTTAGAGAAATGAAGATGCACAAGAAATAATATATGAAGCATCATTTCATTAGACTTATAAGCATAGTTTGATTTACAATTAATTAAAATATGAGCAAGCACTATTCTCTTAGATTTACGGGTCAAGGAAACTTTAAAAAGAAATCATTTTACTTAAACATTTTCATAATCATATTTTGGTAAACTACATTTGCATTAATGCTTTTCACATTAACATTTCAGCACATTAGTAGGTTTCTCTCTCTGCCATGATGATTATTTATATGGTTCGTGTAACAGGTTTTTTGTTTGTCTATGTACAATGCTCTGATACCTGTGGGTCATGTTTGCACTTTATAAAACTCTTAAATAAATAGTTTTTAAAACCATGTACGTCTAAAAAGTTGTAGTATAATACATTTAATGCCAGGCAGACCAAAGTTATACGTAGAAAGCAGTTAATTTAAATTTGATTTCCAAATTAATTTTTAATTTTAACATTACCATTCCTTTGCAGCCCTAATGTGTACCTGAAATTCAGTTTCTTGGTTCTGTATTTCTAACTTATCCCTAATGATATCTTCTGTGAGCTCAGTCAAGCCACTTATTAGTACTTTTATTTTCTTTGCCTTTACATCTCAAACATAATTTCACTAGTGGATCCTGCAAAAGAGATAGGGATACCAATTTTTTATTTCCATGATGTCTAATAAAAAACGAAAGGTTTCATATTTCTGGAATATTACAAAAAAATTAAGCAACCATGAATGGGAAGGCAAGGGGCATGGAACAGAAATGAGCAGGGTAGCGAGTGGTTTATGGCAGTGTGAAGCTACTGGGCACATGAAGCAGGTTTTCGGGCTATAAGAAGCAAGGGAGCAACAGATGAGTGGGGAGAGGATGAGGGCTTGGTAGTCATGGTATTCAAGTTGATGCTGCATCCAAGGTTGCTCTTTCAACCCATTACGATGTCATACCGATGCACACCATTAAACTGAGGGCCTTATTATGAGTCTGGCGGACCACGGACTGCCAAACTCGCAGGGCCACAGCAGTGGCTGTCAGACCGCCCTGGGACTACCTCAACTACTAGGGATATCTGCAGCGGCGGTCTTGAGGCTGCAATATGCTTGGCAGGGCTGCTGCGGCCCCACCAAGCAAGTTTCCTCACCGCTAAACTTTTCATGGCGGTGCGACTGCCATGAGAAGTGTGGCGTTCCTATGTGCCATGGTGTGCATGCAGGGGGCACATGTTGTGCCCCAATGTGTGCATGCACCCCAGTACCTGCACAGCATTGGCTTCAGCAGTCCATGCCGTGCGGTACAGACTTTGACGTTCCCATTGCGGTACCTATTTCATAGGCACCGCTGTGGGAATGCCAAAGAACAACTCACCAGGCAGGAGGAAAGTACTAATCTGGCGGGTGGTTCAACATGGGTTTGGCAGTGCAGGAGCAGGGCGGTCCCGCTCCTGCACTGCCAAACTCATAACAAGGCCCTTAGTGTGATATTTTGCTACCACATTTTAGCCCTGAACTGATTCCTCAACCATACCTTCCACCTGTTGCAACGTTATTTCATCTTCCATCACACTATCCTGCCTCTCACGTAGTCTAACATATATTTCTTCTCCCATCACATATTTTGCCTTGCTCTTTCTATGTTTTTCACTTAACACCATTTTGAAGCTCCACCAAACAGTTCATCGATATTTGTTCTCTTTTTTCAACAGCCCTAAATTTAGTATGGCTAAAGAAATAAGTTGCTCTCTTGAACATTTAAAAAAGTACAATCAGAAGACATATGTAGAGAGTGGGTTTTAAGTCAGCTGTTTTCAGCTATTATCACTTTTGTTTTACATGGTTTGCCATTGCTTGGGTGTGCTGTAAATCAAGGCTCACTTTCGCTTCCCCTCACCTTTATCTACTTGCCATCTTTCTCCCGTTCTGTTCCAGTTTGCCTGCTTCCCTGTGCATAACCATTAGCTGTGGCCCTCACTTAGGGGCATATTTACAAAAAAATGTCGGAGTGCGGAGCTGCGCTAAAATCAGCAGTTCCGTGCTCTGACATTTTTAAAACACAGGGATGTGCCGTATTCACAACAATACGGCACACTCCTGTGTTTCCCATAGCACTGGCACAAAAAAAGGTGCCTAGCGCCAGTGCAGGCACCCTGCAGCCATGTTGCAAGGGTTCCTGCGCTGCAGGGGCAATTGGTTATGTGCAGTAAGGGACACCTTCCTGCACATAAACAGACATTCATGGTGATTTGTTCTTTCTTTGTGTGCTGCAGAATGCAGCACATATTGAAAGAGCAAAAAAACGACGAGAAGTTATTGATTTCTCTAGGTATTGCCATCTAATGCCTGGTAATCCATGGTGTTAGAATGGCACTGTTTTTGGTGCTGCCTCAGCCTTGTAAATCTGGGGCAGTGTCAAAAAGCAATGGGTGTTGAGATGGAATGCCCACAGCAACACCCATTGCACGCCCCTTTGCCGCAGAGGACTGCCGCGTAAACAGGCATATTTACAAGGTGGCGTTAAGCTATGTTAAGTGGCTTAGCACCACCTTGTAAATATGGGAAATGGTGATCTGCCACCGGAGTGTCAAAAAAAGTGACGCTCTAGTGGCAATTGGGGCTTGTAAATATGCCCCTTAGTTTTGCTTCCTGGCCCTATATGTTCAAGGCTATATTGCTCCTGCACCTTGCACAAGGAACAAAAACCTTCAAGAAACCAGGTAAAGACTTGCTCTGCGTATTTAACAGAGGAAGCTTTTCCTGCATACAAGTGATCAGTAATACCTATCAATGTTGCAGTGACTTCTTCGCGAACTCAGAGCCTTGATAATGACTGTCACCATCATAATCTGGTATAGGCCTATTTATTTAGGATATGGAAAAGAAGCAGAAATCATAATTCTTTAGAAAGTAAATATCCAAATTCATGTTGAAGAAACATGCTCTCCACACTTTGTACTTCTGAAAAAACACAGTTGAGTTTTTGCTAAGGGCATTTACTCTTTTCATAAAACTCTGATATCCTGAGAATGAGGAGGCAGGGGTTGGCTCCTGTGGGGCCTCCAGAAATTGACTAAGGTACTGGAGCCTGCGCAGAAAAGACGTATGCCTGGATTTAGGGACCTCTAGTAATGTCCTTAGGTTGTGTAGCCTGCTGTAGAGAAGACTTGTGTCTGACTCAAGGGACTTCTAGGAGAAGCCAAAGGTACTTCAGCCCACAATTGCAAGGACTTGGGGCTCACTTGATGGGCTTCTACTAATGGTCTAAGTATTGCTGTTTGATTCAAAGACGTGCCAATTGCAGCCTTTCAAAACTCTGGGGCCTGTCTATGCCACACTTGGCTGAGACTTTTTTAGTGTGTATTTTCCGTTTGTTTAAATCTCGTCTTTGGCAGTTGAACGTACAGAACCAGTTATCTCTGGGACAGAGTCTGTAATATTAACAAGCATTACCAAAGCCAATAGCCAGTAAGATCTAGGTGCTTTGGCAATGCTTGTTCAAAAAAAACAAGACCTATTGGCTTTCCTAATGCATTTTTCTTAAATATTATGCTTGCTTCTTATAAAGGTTTCTTTTTTTCCCTATGCGTTAATGCTGTTTTTATCTCTCTGCTGACATATCTTCTCATCTCCCTTCATTATACCTCATCTTTCCACTTATCCCTACATTTGATTTCGCCATTGTTTTTCTTTCTCTTTCCCACAAATGAGTATCTCAGTCACGGTTCATAATGACACTAAGGCTTCTTCATACCCAATGTTAAAAACTAATATTTGCATTTATTGACTTGCGGTCAACTGTTCCTGTTTTTAACCATGTGAAAGCTTTCAAATTCAGATCTGTAATTTATATTTACCAAAATGTATTAGGACCAACTCTACCTTCATGTCATAAATTCTCCATGATGTATAAAATAATGCAAACGACAGCAAGAACTGGAGGAAACCAACCTACTGAGCTACTGAATGTTTAAAGATGAAAATTAGACAATACTTCTTTCTGGTCTGCACTATGGAGAAAGCACAACACCTAGGGAGGGTTTGTGGGAGCCCCATTGCGCAAAACAACGCCAATAGATTTACTTACTATTATAAACGTCCACGGGTGTAGTGCAAAATTGTGCTTTACATGAACACCAGGGTCGTGCAAGATTATTAAATCTATGCCCTGGTGTCTGTCAACCTACATTCAGAGTCCACACCCATCCACAGCACTACAGCATGTGGGAAAGCCTGGTCCACACATAACAAATATAGCAAAAAAGCTAAATAAGAAAAACATGATTCCTACACTTCTATAATTAATAGTGTTCTCTGCTTTCCTGCCTTCAGACCCGTTCCTTCTAGATATTTTCTTTTTCCCTTCCTGCCACTCTCCATTTTTCCTTCTATTCTTTTTGTATGACTATTAAAAGCTAGATACATTATATGAAGCATTTGACACCCACCCTCGTACTGCCCTTGATGAATTTTTAAAATTCACTGAGCACCTTTCTTCCATCTGTCTTTCAGCTCATCATTCGGAAACTATGCTTCTGAAAATCTTATCAGCTGGGGCAGTGACAACACAGAAGGAATCATTTCTTGTGACCGGCTGAATTGCAACAGTGACCCCTTTTTTAATGCAGAGGCCTTCCCGCCCTCGCGCGTTGCTAGAAAACACAGTTATGTTCCCAGGGACACAGGTGGCTAAAGCTATAAAAATCAGAGCAGGACAAGACGTATGGAGTCCGGGCAGAGAATGACAAATTCTGTCGAGGTTCGCCAAGAAGAGATGTATTGATTTTTAAATGATTAATCAGGAGAATATAATTGTATTTCATTAAGATGGATGGGATTTCATTTAGTCTGTCTTCTCCCTCTCCACTTCAAACGTGAAAGGAAATCGAGTCATCATCAGTGGCACCTTACGTTAGCCTGCCATGGCAACAAGGTCATTGATTGAGTAAGGGAACATGGAGCAAAGCTGGCCAGGCCTTAATGGGTCTGCTTGCCAGTACAGATAGCGTTGCTGACTGAGCCGGCCAAGATGCTGTAATTACTTACAGTGCCACGTGCATGGATATGTGCTGTCTTTCTGTGGTGTCCAGCCCATCAGCTTCTGTCATATAACCAGCAGGGGGCTTCAAGTAATGAGGTCATCAGATGACACGCGCAATCAGTCCACATAAACAAGCTTATCTTCAAAAACTGTCCCTGCAAAGGTAGGCAAGATGTGACATATGCTGCTATTTTTATTAAATAAGTTTTATTTTAAAATTCTTAGCAGGTGAATAAAAGGTGCTCATTTTGCAAGTTTGCATACACTACTATAAACAAGGTAATATCTGCAGAGAACAATTCTTCTTCTGCGCCAATCAAACAAAACAGGTGAGCAACCCTAAATCACCTGTAGCATGGAGATGTGCATGTGCACAAAGAAATAGAACCCGCAGGCACCGTTACACACGCACACACACACACACAAACACACACAAAAACACAGGCATGTGTTCAGGCACTCGTGCATGCATGCGCACACACATACACACACATTACAACACACCAAGCAACATACAGGCATAAATGCACACACACGAACGTGAATGCATTTATGTCTGAGAATGGAGCGCATGGCTCCATACTCACACATGAAGCCATGAGCTTTCAGATAACACATACAGAAGCAGCAATGACCACACAGACAACATCTAAACATGAACCAAGAATTTAAAAAGTCACAAAGAGTACAAATACAGAACCTCCTCCCATGCCCACCGGATACATGGATAGAATAGATAGATGAATAATGGTTCACAGATTAATAAATTAGTTCATTTGCATGGACAGATGCATAAATTGATGGTCTCTATGTATCCTCATATATGGCATTTAAATTGCGTGAACCTAGCCAAAGGCAGGGCAGTGCTGTACATGGTCAAAGATAAGCATAACGGAAACGGGTAATAGGAGAGAAAGTTGGTTTGTAGAGAGTTCATGCATTGTGATGTAGTGTTCTTTGAAAAGGTGAGACTTTTACTCTTTCCTAAATTGGAGCCTGCTCAATGGTCTCCCAGACTCCACACTGGAACACTTTAAGGTCATTCTACACCCCGTAGCATGTCACATTCATGGTCTGAAGAAACATGATCACATTACCCCGATCCTGATGGAACTCCTTTGGCTCCCCTTGCCGGCCTGCACCATCTTTAAAACCAGTTGCATCATTTAGAAAGCTATCACAACTAGAACTCCCACTTATCTTGATACTGGCATCTGTGAGTAAAGCACCAAGTGACTCTAGTTAATTGTTGAAGATGATAGGAGACAGTGCGGTGTCCCTGGGGGACTCCACAGGCGATAGGGATCTTTTGTGACCTTGTGGTGTTGCTCGTGTGTACAAACTGGTATCAGTTGGAAACTCCAGTGTGCATACAATGGTGGGATGTTCAACTGTTTCGAAGGCAGCTGATAGGTCTCGCAATATCAGGAAACAGGGGTCATTTTCATCTGTGGTCTAGAGGGTATTGTCTACAATATGAAAGGTAGCTGTCTCAATGTTGCAGCATAATCTCAAGCCAGAATGGTAGTTGTGCAGGAGATTTTTAACGTTGATGTGATCTTGGCTTTGAACATAGACTGCTTTTTCAGTGATCTTGCCGATAAATGGTAGGTGAGTGACAGGCCAGTAGTTGGCAAGGTCATCAGGGTCTAGTGTAGATTTCTTTAGGAATTGGAGGGCCTGACCTGTCTTGAGAGCTTTTGGGAAGACGCCTTAAGTGAGGGAGGCAGTGACGATTTATGTATGGATGGGTGAATGTTTTCAAAGCAGTGAGTGTCTATGTGAGCAGACTGATTTATGTATGGATTTGGGTAGGTGCTTTAAAGTCTTCTATTTGTGTGGCTAATAAATGAAAGATTGCATTAGAGTTAGGGGATAGAGAAATGCATGGGCATAGGTGGATGTGCAGCCAATGTGTATGTGGATGGATGGATGAACTGACAGACAAACAGCAGGATGGTGGGATGGATGACCGAATGGATGCATGGATAGATGCAGGCATGCATGGATGGATGGTTGGAGGGATGGATGGATGGATGGATGGATGGAGGGATGGATGGAGGGATGGATGGATAAGTGTCAGCAAATACACTGCAATATATTGCACATTGTTCATTTTATGGTTTTTAAAAGAGATTTTAATAAACTTACTGACGCTGCTACTGACCCTGCGGTGCCCGTATGTAAGAGCGGGCCCGCCGTGATTGGGGTCAGCTTTCTAGTCTCTGACTTCTGCCCATAAAAACGCACGCTGGCGCGACCACGCAGCGTGTGAGGCGTGGGGTGCATTGATAGCGAAAGTGAGTTGCCTGCCATTGCTGCTAAAACTGATGTTCTAATTGCCAATATTGCACATTGTGCATTTTATGGTTTTTAAAAGAGATTTTAATAAACTTGCTGATGCTGCTACTGACCCTGCGGTGCCCGTATGTAAGAGCGGGCCCACCGTGATTGGGGTCAGCTTTCTAGTCTCTGACTTTTGCCCATAAAAACACACGCTGGTGCGACCGCGCCACTGGCGCGCCGAAGGCGTGCCAAAGGCAAGCCCGTCTGCACCCATCGGCGCCCGGAGCGCGACCAGCGCCAGAACCCCTGCCCAGTTCATCAGACAAACCTACACGCGAGAGGAAATGATAGCGATGAACCGTGGTGAGTGTCCAAAACCTTCATTACTATTGGATCAATCTAATTACGGCCCAAAACGGTGTACCTTCTGTGGGCTATCGACTATATATACTCCGGTTAAGTGTATAGACACCACTCATGATAGGAACAATATTATGCTCGTGGCCAGTGCGGCAAACAATGCCTTCCACCACACTAAGGGCCTTAATTATGAAAAACTAACTCATATAGCACCGCGCAAGGCGCCCAATGTAATAAGCTGCATTTTATTAAATACAAGATCCATGTCAAAACATAAATATGAATTAGAATGTCTAATATCGCTGCCAACCCGGACCTGGTGTTCCTTACGGAAACTTGGGCATCTCCTTCCTCCGAACCGGACTGGAATATTGCTGTGCCAGCCGGTTACCTAGTGGCTCAAGTTAATAGGGCAGGAGCAAAAGGAGGAGGTATAGCACTGATATACCGTTCGCACTTTAAGGTGAGGTTCAGGTTTGACCCCACGTTGGAAGCAGAGGCCATGTCTTTTAGTGTAAAACATAACAATCACGAACTCCTACCTGGCCTACTGATATACAGGCCGCCAGGGATAAGAGCGCCTTATATTCGATCACTGCAGACCTTCCTGGAATCATGCCTAGACACTAGCACGTTCACAGTATTGGGGGACTTCAATTTCCATCTAGAAGAAAATAACAACCCAGACTCTACCAGTCTAATTGATAACATGGCTGGCAGTGGGATGAGCCAGATTGTATCCGAACCCACCCACCAAGCAGGGCATACGCTGGACGGTATTTTTACCAGCAATGCACACATAGAAGTGGAACATGTGCAACCTGTACCTTGGTCAGATCATCCCACAATCCACTTTAAAGTTAATACAACCTTACCTACCAGCGGCCGCAGGGAAGGCCCAGTGTTAGTCAAATCCCGCCCTTGGAAACGCATACAACGCGACGAGCTGATCACAGCCCTGGCAAACAAACCCCCCACGATAGCCGATTGCAATGTAGGGGCCACTAATTTTGTGAAATGGATCAGTCAGGCGGTAAATGAGCTGGCCCCAGAAGAAACGAAGCAACCAAAGAGAAGGCTAGCCACGTCCCCTTGGTACTCAGCAGAACTCAGGCTAATTAAAATTAAATGTAGACGCCAGGAACGTGTCTGGAGATCTGACTATAGCATAGAGCACAGGAATGAATATAATAGAACCCTGGAGGAATATAAAACTGCAATAAAACAGGCCAAGACGGTGTAATATACCAATAAAATTCAAGAGACCACTAATTCCTCCAAGGAACTTTTCAAAACCGTATCAATCTTAGCCAAGTGCCCACGTGACACGGCGTTCGCACCTGATCAAAACTTCGTAGATAACATGGCTCTATTCTTCCAGAAAAAAGTCCAGACAGTCTACAATGAACTTGAGAACATGCTAGCAAATACAGGGAAGGACAATAGAGAGCTGAGTGAGGATCCTTTAACTCAATACAGCTTGTCCCGGTTCTCACTGCTGAACGAGAAACAGGTTGTCAATCTGCTTGCACAAACTAAGTCCGGCTCCCCTTTAGATCCATGTCCCCCCTACATACTACACTTGGTCCCGGAAGAGATCAGTGTATCCTTGACCCCTCTTTTTAATGAAATTACCACATCCGGGGTCTTTCCACAGATATGGAAAAAGGCCAGTATTAGACCCATCCTGAAGAAAGATTCACTAGATCCTCAGGACACCAAGCACTATCGTCCTATATCCTGTCTCCCATTGCCCTCTAAAATTTTAGCGAAAGCCATGAATCTGGAGCTGATGGAGTATTTGGATTCCAATAATATTCTGGACTCCACACAGCATGGTTTCAGATCACGGCACTCAACAGAGTCAGCATTGATAATGGCTACAGAGGAGATCTGCAAGGTCATGGATGAAGGAGGAAGAGCTGTTCTAATTTTACTCGATCTAACGGCCGCTTTTGACACTGTAAACCATAGGGTCTTACTGCAGCGGCTGAAAGCAGTGGGTGTCAAGGACACAGCTCTAACCCTACTCACGTCCTTCCTGGATTCCAGGGTTCAACAAATTTACTGGGACGGCATCCAGTCAGGAGAGTTCCACCTCCCATGTAGGGTCCCTCAAGGATCAGCCTTATCCCCCACACTGTTCAATCTGTACGTCACACCACTAGCTAAACTGATAAAAGATCAAGGTCTAATGTTAGTGTCGTTCGCAGACGACACCCAGCTAGTGGTGTCACTCACGCATAGCGTGGAAATAACAGCAGAACGATTCCGTAACTGTCTCACAAGATTGATGGCTTGGATGAACTCAAATTTTCTAAAGCTCAACACGGAAAAAACCGAGGTAGTAGAGTTTGGCCAAAAACCCTCAATCTGGAATCATCTATGGTGGCCTCCAGAAGCCGGCACCTGTCCTGTCCCTGTGCCTAAGGCAAGGAATCTAGGCTTCTTGATTGATAAGGACTTAACACAAGCCCCTCAAATTAATCAAGTTACTTCGGCCTGTTTTTTCATGATCAAGGACCTACGGAAAATACTTCCGTTTATTCCTGTTTCTTTAAGGAAAACGGTCGTAGGAGCCTTGGTTCTGTCGAGAATTGATTACTGCAACGCGCTATATTTGGGAGCTGGGGCAAGACAGTTTTCCAAACTTCAGTCACTGCAGAACGCTGCCGCAAGAATACTGCTGGACCTACCTAAACACCATCCGACGTCTAGTGGCATAAGGCAGTTGCATTGGCTTACTGTCCGACGGCGTGTGGATTTTAAGGCCTTATGCCTAGTACATAAAGCTGTGTACGGAGGAGGTGCGGCGGATATTAGGCCCCTCTTTCCTCTGTATGTGCCTACACGTACATTAAGGTCTGGCAGCTTGGGGCTGGTATGCCTCCCTAAGACAAGAAGAGTCCAATGGGGAGGAAAGGGATTCTCATTCCAAGCGGCGAAGCTATGGAACTCCCTCCCCACACAGCCTCGACTACAAGCCAACAGGATCCTGTTTAGGAAGGTATTAAAAACTTGGCTTTTCACTAAATCCTAGATTCGCAACAGCCACACCCTCATCCTCGCTTAGCGCCAAGACGCCTCGGCAATAGTGCGCTTAATAAATAATTCAGTCAGTCATATATTTATACATACATATATATAGCATGTAAGTGTGGATGGAAGGGTAGGGGGATGGATTTGTTAGGTACTGTTGTATGAATGACTGAATGGGTGTGGTTTGATGTGTAGATAAACACGTGTTGCACTTGGTCCTTTCTATAGGGTCATCTGGACCCCATTTTTTCTGGATGTAGAACTTTGTACACTTTATCCCAGCTAAACAGGAGTAAAGTAGAGTACTTCCCCTTTAAACATGGTTAAATTGGGTTACCCTTGATCAACATATTTAACTTGTCTAAAAGTTCCTAGCATATGGTGTAGAAAATGAGCCCAAGGCCTGGACGTTATTGAGCCATCTACAGGATTGGCCTGTAAAACGTCTTCAGGCCTGTCATGTGTAGCCTGACTGCAGCAATCTTAAAAACTGCTATGAAACCTGTCAAAATAATCCTTTTTGACAGGTGGTGAACCATGCTTTTCAATATTAATGTCAACACTAACTTTATCTTGTTGCCCACAAGAGTGGTTGCCTGATATTTAAAAGTGAAACATGTGCAAAATTAAACTTTGCATGTTCCTCCAGTGACTATGCCCAAAAAGCTATTTTAACTGGTAGGGCTGTGCCTCAATCCTAGAAATGATCAAAATATAGAATATAGGGATCACTGACAAAATATTGAAGGACAAAATATTGTGTTCCCAAAATATCGAGACATAAATATCGATGTCAAAAATATCGACATCCTATCTACATAATGGTAAGTACTAAAATATCGAAAAAATATATAGTTGTTAAAACATCAAAGTTAAAAATATCGTTTTTTTTAAAAAATGTATAAAAAATAATGTAAAATAAATTAAATAATACATATAACTTAAAAAAAATATTTAGAATTATTAGAAAATGTTAACAATTATAAGCAATAAATGTAATGTAAAAATAAATTAAACAGACACATATAAAATGTAATATATATATATTTACTTAATAATTAATAAATAATTATTTTAATAAATTATAAAACGTTAGAAATATATTAAAAATTATAAAAACATATATATATATATACATACACCTGTAACATTAAAAATAATAAAAATATATATATTATAAAGTAAATTATTAAAATATTTATTCGTTTTTAAAACTACATTTTACACTACATTAAGTGCAACAGTAGGGAAAGTGTTGGATAGCGGAGGTGAATAAATTACTATTCCCACTCCAGCGAGTGCAACAGTAGGGAAAGTGTTGGATAGCGGAGGGGAATAATTTACTATTCCCACTCTAGCGAGTGCAACAGTAGGGAAATTGTTGGATAGCGGAGGGGAATAATTTACTATTCCCACGGAAAAAATTGCTATTCCCACTCCAGAAAGGGCAACAGTAGGGAAATTGTTGGATAGCGGAGGGGAATAATTTACTATTCCCACTCCAATGAGTGCAACAGTAGGGAAAGTGTTGGATAGCGAAGGGGAAAAAATTACTATTCCTACTCCAGCAAGTGCAACAGTAGGGAAAGTGTTGGATAGCGTAGACGTAAAAATTACTATTCCCACTCCAGCGAGTGCAACAGTAGGGAAAGTGTTGGATAGCGTAGGGGCAAAAATTACTATTCCCACTCCAGAGAGTGTAACTGTAGGGAAAGTGTTGGATAGCAGAGGGGAATAATTTACTACTCCCACTCCAGCAAGTGCAAAAGTAGAGAAAATGTTGGATAGCGAAGGGATAAAAATTACGATTCCCACTCCAACGAGTGCAACAGTAGGAAAAGTGTTATATAGCGGATGGGAATAATTTACTATTCCCACTCCAATAACTGCAACAGTAGGGAAAGTGTTGGATAGCGTAGTGGATAAAATTACCATTCCCACTCCAGGGAGTGCAACAGTAGGGAAAGCGTTGGATAGCGGAAGGGTAACAATTACTATTCCCACTCCAGCAAGTGCAACAGTAGGGAAAGTGTTGGATAGCGTAGGGATAAAAATTACTATTCCCACTCCAGCGAGTGCAAAAGTAGGGAAAGTGTTGGATAGCGTAGGGGTAAGAATTACTATTCCCACTCCAGCGAGTGCAACAGTAGGGAAAGTGTTGGATAGCGTGGGGGTAAAAATTACTATTCCCACTCCAGCAAGTGCAACAGTAGGGAAAGTGTTGGATAGCGGAGGGAATAATTTACTATTCCCACCACAATGAATGCAACAGTAGGGAAAGTGTTGGATAGAGGAGGGAATAAAATTACTATTCCCACTCCTGGGAGTGCAACAGTAGGGAAAATGTTGGATAGCGGAGGGGAATAAATTACTATTCCCACTCCAGCAAGTGCAACAGTAGGGAAAGTGTTGGATAGCAGAGGGGATAAAACCAAAAATTACAGCTATTAAACCTAAATCCCCAAACAAATTTAAAACAAAACAATTAACAAAATTATTTATCAATTAATAAATAAATATTAATGATCAACTAATGATTAATTTATTTAAACTAAATTACTTTCCACCCTCTACCCCAATAAACACCAAAACACACACTTAAATTATTTTACAAAATTTCCATGACTAATTTTACATTAATAAATTAATAACAATTAACAACAAATCATAAATTAATTTTAAAAAAAAATTCTTCCCAAATTTTACAATTATAAACCCAACTCAGACATCAAAATTATTCCACAATTAGCATATTTAATTAGCATTAATTAACAAATAGTTAATTAATTATAAATAATTTACCTCCCACCATATTCCCCTATAAATGACACCACCAATGTTGTAAAACATGACACAATTAACATAATTAATTAAAAATTAATTAATGAATAACAATTAACAAGCAAAATTAAAACAATTAATAATAAAATAATTCACACAATTAACACTATAAAATAACATTAACTAAATTTTATAATAAAAATATTAAAAAATGTATTAAAATTAAATTACTTCCCACCCTACTCCCTATCAACCCACTCCTAAAAAATGACACAATTAACACAACTACCAATTAATTATTAATAATTAACAATAAATTAATTACCACAATTAATAATACAAAATATTAAATACATAAATATTAATTAATAGAAAATATTAAGAAATTAATTAAAATTAAATGACTTCCCACCCTATTCCCCTATAAACCCACAACCCGCTACGGAACTAAAACGCAAAATTTAATTAAAATAAAATTAAAACTTCTAAAAATTATTAATACATTTATTATAATTAAATTACTTCCCACCCTATTCCTCTATAAAACCAAAACCTGCTACGGAACTAAAACGCGAAATTTACTTAAAATAAAATTAATAACTTCTAAAAATGTAATACATATATTAAAAAACAAATGCAATACTTAAACAAAAAAATAGAACACATACATTTAAAATACATACTAAAATACATAACACTAACTAAAAAAACGATATTTTTAACAACTATGGGGCTCATTACGATGGCGGGCGGAAGCACAACCGCCGTGCTGGCGGATGCAAAAACCACCAGTTACCGCCGGCACGCAGCAGTCCACACGCCCGCCCAATTACGATGCGAAAAGTAGGCCAAACACCGCCGGCAAGCCAGCAACACCGTCCGCCATCAAAGTGCGCCCGTACACGTAGCGGCGCAGCCCAACTGACACACACCGTCCGACGAAACACGTCCCGCCCGGCGCATAAATTACGATGCCGCAAACAAACGGCTCCCACGGCCAAGAGATACCGTACGACAAACCGAAGCGGTAACACGGACGCCGAGCACGGACAACGAAGAAGCGGCTCCCCGAGCATGAATCCAGCACTGCAGGCCCTCCCCATGCTCCTGCTGATGCACCACCAAGGACGCAACGTACCGCGGAGACGCAGGTAGGCACACACACAACAAGTGCACGCAAACAGCGCACACAGTGCAAGGGCGGAAAAAGCGGACAACCCCCACCAGCGCGTGTACACTACACATCCACCATTGCATCCACATATGACACACAGGCCAAATCGTAACATCGCGTAACACATGTGTACACACCACCTGGGACTAGGAACCAACCACCCCGTCACGGCCCCAAAGCGGCGATGACGCCGCCACACATGCGCACAACGCAGAGGCCAACCGCAGCGCCATGCATGCGTCGCACACAGACACAGGGACACAACCAAGCAGCACACACATCAGCCCCACCCCGAACGCACATGACACGTGACAGGCCTGCCACAGACATGTCCCCAACGCCCAATTCACGGACAACACCCAACGCCACACAACCGACGCACACATGTCAGTGAAGACACGCAACAGCAGGACACACCCCAGTGTAACAAACATGGCGTAGCACACAGCGGCGGCAACACCAACTAGGAGAAGCAGGGCTCCCTTCGGGAAGAGGAACGCCAGTACCACACTGAAACACCCATACCACCCTGCACATATGAACAAGACATATAAAACGGAACACCAAAGAGCCCGGGGACCGACAACAGGTGGCCCAAGAATAACATTCACACACAAGGCCCAACGCAGAGCGGAAAGGCAGCCTGCCGCCCACACAAGGGAGAGCAGACAGCACTGAATGACCTTCCATTCCAACTCCGAAACCACAGCCCTACGACAGAAGCCGGTGAATACAGCCATTGTCCAAGAATAGACCAACACAGGCTTGCCGAGGAGACCGACCACAGGGCAGATAGCGCATATCACAGAAGCACACAACGGACGGGGAAGAAAGAAGAAAACACTCCCCCATGTCGGCCACATGCAAGTTAATTGGAAGGAGTCACACATCACTGACCTTGAACTGTCTGAGAAGCATGTGGGAAGAGGGCCCGTGTCCTCCAAACAAGCCAACAGAACACAAGTCCTGTCTCCCTACGACTACACAGAGCTCACAGCAACCTCGGAGCGTGCACATTGCAGACTGCACACACAGCCGGAGCACGCCACCACAACGCACCGCTGCGAAATGGCAACCGCAACACACCTACCCAACTACGCCGAACAGCTCAAGCTGTACAAAACCAACCTGTTTCATACATTGGGATGCGATCTCCTGTCCCTGCTGAACGTAAGTTACCGACTGACTTACCGCATCACATTGTTCAGCTGCGTCATGCCCGTCTTCTACTGTCGGAGGTGTCCCTACCAGCATCCCGTGGAGATATGCCTCTCCAACCCGGCATGTCTGAAGGCGGACCTGCTACCACTACTCCTCCCTCTGGACGCACACGACAGGGCCTGCTCTGTCTATGGGGGCATGGCGTATGTGGCCAACATCGCACCCGCACTGAAATGGGACCACTGTGCCTCCACACGACGGATCATCGAGAACAGCTACATCGAATGTCACCCAGCATGCCCCATCATGGTCCTCCAAGGGACAACTTACGAACAACACCTTGACAGCCACCATCCGCTACATTGGCTGGCAAACATGTACACCACCAATGACATGGAAGCCCTGCTGGACGGCATCGCATACCTGACAACCTGTCAATTCGTCGGACCACAACGCAGGTTCCCCGATTGACCTATGATGTCCAACCCCGCACCCATGCTTAGCTTCCGCACGGACTGGCCAGTCACCACCACAACAGCCATACCAAACGACCGGCAACTGTAACCACACCATCAACGACATCGCCATGACATCGGATATGACCGGGACATGCACACTGTTCCCCATCACATCCAGGAACACCGCATGCATCGTGGGAGGCAGTGGCATGGGCTCTGTGTATCGCACCCACATGGACGGAACTGCACGAACAACCAGGACACGACATGGATCCAGCGCCCATGGACCCACACACCGCTCAGTGGACATGAATAGGTCGCCTGGAGTCTGTGGGTGCTGCACCCCTCCCACCCCCGCCCCGGGAATCCCATACCAGGACCTTTGCATGGACGACAAGTGCATACAACAACAACACGACCCCAGTGACTGTGACATGTCCAGTAACCACCACAGTGCAACAACAAGTGGCACGCCGCTGCATGCACGCAAGCACATGCCCTGATGTCATCTCACATGCACGCGTGCATGAGGAACAACCGCAGCAAACCTGTCACATGGAACTGAGATGGACTGTGCCCATGATGCCAAGCGGTCTGGTAGGCTACATGTATACCGTCTGTGTCAAAGTCCGCAGCTCCGCAGCTATACGTAAATGTACATTAGCACAGCCTTGGCCAAGCAGATGTCACTCTGAAGCCCACATCCCACATGCAACAGCCAATCACATGTAACCCCACACCCTATCCCATTTGCAATCATGCTCAGTATATCCTCAACATGTATTCCGCTGCCAGTAGTGTCCACTATACTGCATCACAGAGGACAGAAGACTCAATATAATGTTTGAAACCAAAACTGTCTCCGCTGACTCATTTCACAAGTACGAATGAGAGAGGATGAGAGTATGTGAAGTACACGGCAGTCGTGACATGACCATGTAGTCCACTGGTATTGGATGTCAACGCAAATGAGTAGCACAACTGTGGAAGACACACATGTGTCGTGTGAAGTCGTATGGACGCAGTGCTCAGGTGGGTGGGTGTGACGGGTAGATGCGCACATGCCAAGTTGGAGCACGCCGTGTTGGGAGGGGTCATGAACAGTACACCACCGCTTCCCTGGGCATTGTGAGAGGACACCTGTCGGGGGGAGTGAACACGTGTGTGCACAGCAGCCGGGCACACGTACAAAGCGGTACCAGGCGCACCTCAGCCCACCCTCTGTGGACAAGCTGGATCCTGTTGTGCGCCCGCCATGCCCCTTGACAAGGCACACACAGCCCCAGTCGACCAGGTGTAACCCCAACATAGTCAATCCGCACAGGCGATACAGGGCACGGGATGGCAGTGGAGCATGGTGTGTGAGAGGTCTCCTCGCGCTCCTCCTGGTCATATCACGCAGGCAATAGAACCTCAACGTCTAGCATGGCACAAGTCAAATGGAAGTGTAGGGGGACGCACCACAGCACGAGCAGCACTGACGTCACGGGAGGTGGCTCGCACCATCCCATCCATTGCCCATCATACCAACCACGCCACATGCCATTGCGACTAAGTGCAAGCGCGTGCGCCACCACCCCCGAGCCCTCCCCAGAGAGGCCAAAGAGTGAATGTGTGGGCCATCAGCCACAGACGGACGCGGCCTGGCCGCAAGGGCAGCCACAGCCACTGGGTGTCGCAGGTGGCGGATCCGGAAGGCGAAGACTGTGATGCATAGTCCATGCAGGCCGGGTCTCCATTTGGGGCACCACGCAGGTGGACGGCGTCCCGCCACACATCATACCCTGAGACAGCCCACTCGTGCAACTGGACCCACACATACACTCCTTGCCCTCTCTGGTGCGAGCTTGGGGCTGCCTGTGCAAGCGCTAGCCTCGCAGGTGAGCATGCATATTGGGGGAGCGAGGGGAGGACATGAGGGCTGGGGCGAAGATGACTGTATCACTGTCAGTTAGTACAAGGGATGACCCAGATGTGGAAAGGAAGAGACGTGTCCCGTGTGTACTGCAACTAGTCGCCAATCCAACTACCCCCCATGTCCGGAATGTAAGCCCGCACCTAGGCCCGCCCATCCGCCACATCGAACATACCACCAGCACGACAACCTTCCCATTCGAAACACTGACTGGGGGTGGCGACCAGTGAACAATCATGTGTAGCCTACCCACGCGTACATGTGGGCCCTCCATGATCCATGTCACCTGCGGCAAAGTCATGACATGCGCAATGAGGGAAGTGAGGAGAGCTGTCCGCCCCACGCGCAGAAGGTGCATCAGCTCCACAGACCCAGCAGCGAGTCCAGCAGGGGTCACATGTGCAGGGGCAGCTGTGCCTGGTGTGAAGGCACATGCATATAGACAGCACATCGACCAATGTGTAGTCTGCCCACATCTACAGTCCATCATCATGCGGACATAGGAATTGAACACAGGGCAACACATCTTCAGTTGGTGCACCCACCGTGACCAACAATGCGCAATCATCGACGTACCTGCCCTGTGCATGGCCCCCACCCAACGGAGGCACATCCAGTGCCACCATCCCACACACACAAGCCTTCCACGGAACATGCTGTGTCCAATGGTCAGTACAGAGTCAGCGCCCATCTGGTGGATCCTGAACAGGAGACACATGCACACACATGCCAGCTCCCACTATGTACGTCTGCCACCTGGCACGTGCAATGTAACCTCTCACCTGTGACGTGTGACTGCAAGCACACAGCCGTCTTGGCATGGGGCTGTCAATGTGGACACCTGTCAATGTTTCGGGAGGTGTGATCCGTACAGTGCTGTACATAGGGTGCAGTGCTGACACCTACTACTGTCTCATATCCCCTCGTGCCACAGGTCCCACTTGTTTTGGCCGCTCAGCCTGTGCCCACATCGTCGTCGTCGTGTGCCATACTCATCCAGCCGCGGAAGCAGTTCCATGCTCAGCAGACATTCATGTTGCCGTGGCGTTGCCGCTTGACGGATATGCAGTCAGTCCCCATCAGCACGCCCGCAAGTCATTGGGGCCTAGATCCCCATGTGCATGCACATGGCAGTGGTTTGTATCACTAGCCATTGCCATTGTTGGGAGACCTGTGTAAGTGTATTGTGGCCGTGCCGCCCCAGCTTGACAGCTGGGCTGTGGCTCATGTGCTTGCTCAGTCATGTCAGTGATGTGTATGCGAAATTGCTATGTGTCGTGTTGCTTTGACATGTGTCCTCTGCCATTGTCCCTAGGCGGAGACCGAACATTGACCGCCCATACCAATTGCTGGCGGACATGGACGATACAGAGGTTATTAGGAAGTTTCGGCTGGACAGGCCAACCCTGCATCGACTGTGTGCCATGTTAGAACCCCATCTCCGTCCCCGCAGGGTGTATCCGACTGCTGTCACCCCCACGGCTAAGGTGATGGCCGCCATGCATTTCTTCGCCACTGGGTCATTCCAGCACACAGTGGGCATTGGAGGAGGGATGTCCCAGCCCATGTTCAGCAAGGTGCTGAGGGATGTACTGGCAGCCATGATGCTGTACCGAAACAGGTACATCCGCTTCCCCAGGGCTCGTGAATTGGCGGCAGTGAAGGGTGCATTCTATGCCCTTGGCAGAATCCCACACGTCGTTGGAGCCATTGACTGCACACATGTCGGCCTTGTTCCACCACAGGCCACTGAGCACCTGTACCGCAACAGGAAGCACACGCACTCCCTGAATGTGCAAGTGGTGTGCCTTGCGGACATGGTGATCACCCACGTGTGTGCAAAGTTCCCAGGCTCGGCCCATGACGCACACATAATGCGCAACAGCATCTTGCCACGACTGATGTCCAATATGCAACAGGATCGTGGCTGTATTGTCGGTGAGTATGTGGAGTGGTGTAGCGTGCTGGTTGTGCGATGCTGTCCCCTGTCCAGTTGGAATAGCAACGGTTCTCTGTGTCCCTCACACCCAGGTGACTCTGCGTACCCGAATGGGGCATGGCTGCTCAGTCCATTGAGGAATCCTCGCACCCCAGCAGACGATCGCTACAATGAGGCACATGGGAGGACCAGACGTGTGGTCGAGCGTACCTTTGGCCTCCTCAAGTCCAGGTTCAGGTGCCTGGACCGCACCGGGGTGCGCTGGCGTACTCCCCACAGAAGGTGGGCCGGATAGTGGTGGCGTGCTGCATGCTGCACAATCTGGCCATTCGGAAGCAGATCCCCCTCATCGTGGATGACGGAGATCAACCAGGGCCCCAGCCCGCAGACCAGGACAGCTCGAGTGAGGAGGACAGCGGAGAGGAGGAAGCTGGTAATGTGCGGCAGCAGCTCATCGCCCGCTACTTCACTTGACGGTGAGTGTCCATGTACGACGGCTGATGTGGCTGTATCTGTGCAGGTGTGTGTGTGCTGTGTCAGGGTGGCCGTTTGTTCACTGCGTGCTGTGTGTCAACGCTCCATGGCCAGGGTAGTATGCCACTGTTGGTGGCTGTGGCATTGTGCCCTATTGCTCTGTGCGATGTGTGTACATTGCTTGTAGTTGTTGACATGTACTGTGTGATGGGTGTGTGACACACTCATTGAATGTGCTCCTGTTCTGTCTCCCACCCCTAGGTCCCTACAGGCCCTCCGGATTCCATTGCCATGCCACGCATCAGGTGCCTTTCCGCCCAAGGTGGCCGTTGTATTCCGTACAAATAAAACACAGGGCACAAACAGCAGTTAGTGTAAAAGGTGCATTTATTTCAAACTGTGACATGTGATTGTGTGTAAGGTGATGACAAAAGTGGTGCGTGCAGTGACAATGAGCTGTCGGTCATGGCTGCGTGATGCTCAGGGTGTACCCACTGGTTCTATGTCCATAGTCCAACACACACATGCCATCCAGATGGCTGTGTGGAGTGGGATCGTAGTCCAAGTCAATGCAGTGGCTGGTCAAGGAAGGCTGGCGGAAGGCTGGCTGGCTGCCTCACTTGCGTTTGGAGCGTGCGAAGTCCTCCCGGGAGATCTGTTTCCACTTCGGACGGCCCCTTCCACGTTTGCGAGGGGGGGTGTCTGCTTGCGACATGCTGGTGGTTGAGGTGTGCTCACTGGCTGTGGACGCAGGGGAACTGGACACTGCTGCTCGACCCTGCGCCCCGGCAGGTGGTGGCAGAGGGCGAGCTGCTGTCCCTGGCTGTGACCTCACCGCCACCACCAGCTGGCCCATGAGGTCCACGAGTTGGCCCATACGGGCGTCCATGGACCTCAGCACCCCCAGCACCTCACGCGTGTCTGAAGCAGACTGGACCCATTGTCCTTGGGCCTCTTCATAGGCCCCAAGGACTCTGGCCATTTGAGGCAGGGCATGGCTCCCAGGGGAGGCTGGCGTTTCCCTGACCCTGCTCCTCCTACCAGTCCTGCTGCCACCGGCCTGCCCACTAGCCACATTGCTCACCACGGTCCTCGCTGTGGCTCCCAGGGTGGATCCAGTCGGCCGGGCCACCACCTGCGCTGGGGCTGGTGCCAGCGAAGACGTGGTGGTGGTGGCGGCGGTGGTGGTCGGTGCGGCGATGGTGGCGGTTGCGGCAGTGGTAGTGGCCACAATGACCGTGGGTGTGGCCGCAACGACAGTGGCAGCAGGGGGCTGGGAATGTTCAGCAGCCCTGGATGATGGGTTGGTGGGTAGGAGGGGTCCTGGGGAGCGGCTGGGCCCTGCCACACCAGATGGGCCTGCTTGGTGGTCCGTGTCCGAAGAGGAGGACAGATCCTCCAGATCCGTGTGTCCTCGTTGGGGGCTTGTAGGCTGGCTGTGCTGGCTGCTGGCTCCATCCCCAGCATCCAGCAGTTCGTCACCTGTGGAGAGAATGAGATTTGTTATTGTGTTGCACCTGGCGAAGTATGTATTTGTCGTCTGACATTAACAGTTCGTGCAATCTCGTACATGGGTTTCCCGGAGGCGTGTGTGTGGCTGTAGCATCTGTAGTTGTGTGTGCTTGGCAATGGGACTGTGTGCTGTGCACATGTGGCATGGGACGGATTGGCCATGCCGATGGGTGTGTTGCTGTGCCCCTACTTATTGTGACTCTGGTGTATGCGGGCTCCTGGCCCATCCTGGGTCTGGTTTGTACTTTGCTTTTGGTGTTCAGATGGGACGCTTAGGAACGCATATGGCAACATGGGGGCCATGCCCCAGATTCGCATTTGGGAGGGAATATGCTTTTGGGGTTCAAATGGAACGCTTAGGAACGCATATGGCAACATGGGGGCCATGCCCCAGATTCGCATTTGGGAGGGAATATGCTTTTGGGGTTCAAATGGAACGCTTAGGAACGCATATGGCAACATGGGGGCCATGCCCCAGATTCGCATTTGGGAGGGAATATGCTTTTGGGGTTCAAATGGAACGCTTAGGAACGCATATGGCAACATGGGGGCCATGCCCCAGATTCGCATTTGGGAGGGAATATGCTTTTGGGGTTCAAATGGAACGCTTAGGAACGCATATGGCAACATGGGGGCCATGCCCCAGATTCGCATTTGGGAGGGAATATGCTTTTGGGGTTCAAATGGAACGCTTAGGAACGCATATGGCAACATGGGGGCCATGCCCCAGATTCGCATTTGGGAGGGAATATGCTTTGGGGTTCAAATGGAACGCTTAGGAACGCATATGGCAACATGGGGGCCATGCCCCAGATTCGCATTTGGGAGGGAATATGCTTTTGGGGTTCAAATGGAACGCTTAGGAACGCATATGGCAACATGGGGGCCATGCCCCAGATTCGCATTTGGGAGGGAATATGCTTTTGGGGTTCAAATGGAACGCTTAGGAACGCATATGGCAACATGGGGGCCATGCCCCAGATTCTCATTTGGGAGGGAATATGCTTTTGGGGTTCAAATGGAACGCTTAGGAACGCATATGGCAACATGGGGGCCATGCCCCAGATTCGCATTTGGGAGGGAATATGCTTTTGGGGTACATGCTGTGAGCCATGGGTGCCGAACGTGACATGTGTTGTGGCAGCATGACAGTGCATGGTTTGAGGTGTGTGCATGCTTGACATGGCCTGCATATTTGCTGTCTGTTGTGATTACTGGACATGGCATTGGACGCATCGTTATGAGTGAGTGATGGTTGTGTGCCAGCCAACGTATTGCAGTTGTCCCATCTCCTTGGTGTGCGTGCTGCCCTGTGCCATGTGCATCACTGCAGTGCTCAGGGGGTGTGGCCCATGTTGTGTGTTGTTGCTCACAGTGTGTCGTGCGCTTCATTGACTTCTGGCACATGGTTGGTCATGGGCATGTATCTTAGCGTGACTGCTGTATGTGTGGCAGCTGTGCGGATGACATGCCTTTCATGAGACTGGGGCTGACGGATGGGATGGATGGTATGTTGTATGTGCATGGTGTGTCTGTGTGTTTGATGGGTTCAGTGGTGTTCGTGTGCATTTATGTTGTTCCGCTCTGTTGCGTCTAGTGTTGTTTGTCTTACATAGGCGTAGTTGTGGGGTGTGTGGTTGACAGGCAGTAGGAGCTACATGGACAGGACTTCAATGGTGTTTCGGTTGTGTGTGATGAGTTGCACAGTGGCTGCCGTGTGGTACTATATTCAGTGTGGCTTGTGCATGCAGACGTGGCTCCTTGGGTGTTGCTATGTCTGTGATGGGTCATGTGGGGTGTGAGTCTGTTGTTCATGTCCGTGTGCACATTGTTCACTTGTTCGTGACGGTGGGCGGTGCTGCGTGTTCGTCTGCTACGTGACATGTCCCATGTGTTGGTCGTGTTCCGGTCCTCATGCCTCCAGTAATCCAGCCCTGTCCAGTTTCCCACCTGCAAGTTGTTCGTGCGTGCACTGTACTGGATGCCACATGGCTCTAAGCAGGGGGTGCTCCATGTTGCAGGTCTGTGGGGGTGGGGGTGTTGTGGGTCGTGGGGTGGCTGGACACCCACTGACACCGATTGCTGTGGACCGTGATGTCTGCCTTTCGGCTGTCGTTGTGCACTGCGGTGGCTGACACGTGGCTGTGGGGTGTGGGGGATGCTCCTCCTTGCTGTGCTGTGGGACTAGGGGCCTGGTGTGTGTTGTACTTGGGCTGTCCACCGTCCCACCCACTGCACTTTGTGTTCCTGCCACTTACCTGTTACTTGTCGGTTAGTGCAGCTGTGGCGGACACATGGGTGTGGTGGGTGCTCGTTGTGGCGCTTCTGGCATATTTGGGGACCTGTTGGTGGTTACGTGGCTGGCTGAGTGTACACATGTCCCCACGTATCTTACAGTTGTTCGGTTTGGGCTGTGTGTGGTGGTGTCTGTTGCATGTGTGTGTGATGTGTTGTGTATTGTGTGCTGGACATGGGGGTGTTTGTCCCAGGGAGCTGTGGCATGGTGGTAGTGCATGTGAGTACATAGCGGTGTGCTGGTATACATTAGTTTGTACTTACCAGCCTCCACTCCTCTGCTAATCCGGCGAGGATCTCCGGATGTATTATGACTCGCACCTTCTCCTCCCACGCTTTGAAGGTCTTGAAGAGCGCGGGATTCCCTCCGCCAGTGACGGCAGCCAGCTCTCTGTTTTTGCCCTCCTTCTTCTTGACCAGGCTCTTGACGTCATTCCAACGTTTGTTTATTTCTCCTCTGTTCCTGGGCAGGGTCCCGACTGCATTAACCTGGTCTACGATCCGGTTCCACATTCTGTTTCTGGTGGCTAGTGGTGTGTGCTGGACCATGTTCCCATAGATTTGTGGGTACACCTTGATGATCTCGTCGACCATGACCGTCAGCTCAATGGGCGTGAACTTGGGCATCCTTTGTGGTGCCATGGTGTTTGTGGTGCTGGTGCGGTGTGTGTTGTGTAATGTGCAGGGGGTTTGTGGTGCAGGTGTTTGGTGGTGGTGGTGGTGGTGGTGGTGGTTGTGATGTGTGCGTTTCTGTGGTGTGCTGCTGTCCTTGCTGTGTCACTGTGTCCTCTCCTCTCCTCTCTGGTTTGCAATGTTGCAAGGGGTTGTGGTCTGTGGGAGTGCTGCTTTTGTACTTACCTATGTGGGTGTGTCCTCATGGTCTGTTGTTTTCAGGTGTGTTGTGTCTGGGGTTCTGGCCTTTGTAGTTTTTGTTTGTCCGGGGGGTGTTTTCGGGATGTGTACTGTGCTTGTGTATTTGTGCGTGCCTTGCTGTGTGGACTTGTTGGCCATGTTGTGTGCTATTGGTTTTGTGAGCGGATGGTTTCTGTGCAGGTACGTGGGCGCCATGGCTTCTGCCATGTCGATTCTCATCGGCGTTGTTTGCGCTGGCGGGCGGTATATTTGTAGTTTTCACGCGCTCATGGCGGTGCGATCGTAATTTCACGTGCGGTGTGTCGGCCGTGAGGGCGGGCGGTTTTGTGTTGTCGTGCGTGTTTCCGTCCGTGGCGGGCGGTTTGACTCCGACTCGGACGTTGGCGGGCGGTATTTTGTGTGATTTTTCCGCCGATGGCGGTTTTCGGTTTGTGTAATCGTAATGGCGTGGTCGGTGTTCAGACGGTGTGTGCGGGCGGATTTTTTCCGCTTTCATGCCTGGCGGATTTTTTTACGCCGGGTATCGTAATGGGCCCCTTAAACATTGTTTAATTTATTTTTTATAAATTATAAATACATCTATACACATAAAACAATAATATAAATAAAAATTAAATAAATATATGTAACAAATTACAAAATTAGAAATATTTTAAATCTTTTTAAAAATAATTATACAGTACATTAGCTAAAAAATACAAAATATTAGATAGCGGAGGAAATAAAATTACTATTCCAACTGCAGTAACTGTAACAGTACGAAAAGTGTTGGATAGCGGAGGGGTAAAAATTACTATTCCCACTCCAATGAGTGCAACAGTAGGGAAAGTGTTGGATAGCGTAGGGGTAAAAATTACTATTCCCACTCCACTGAGTGCAACAGTAGGAAAAGTGTTGAATAGCGTAGGGGTTAAAATGACTATTCCCACTCCAGTGAGTGCAACAGTAGGGAAAGTGTTGGATAGCGTAGGGGTAACAATTACTGTTCCCACTCCAGTGAGTGCAACAGTAGGGAAAGTCTTGGATAGCGTAGGGGTAAAAATTACTATTCCCACTCCAGTGAGTGCAACAGTAGGGAAAGTGTTGGATAGCGTAGGGTTAAAAATTACTATTCCCACTCCAGTGAGTGCAACAGTAGGGAAAGTGTTGGATAGCGGAGGGGTAAAAATTACTATTCCCATTCCAGTGAGTGCAACAGTAGGGAAAGTGTTGGATAGCGTAGGGTTTAAAATGACTATTCCCACTCCAGTGAGTGCAACAGTAGGGAAAGTGTTGGATAGCGTAGGGGTAACAATTACTATTCCCACTCCAGTGAGTGCAACAGTAGGGAAAGTGTTGGATAGCGTAGGGGTAAAAATTACTATTCCCACTCCAGTGAGTGCAACAGTAGGGAAAGTGTTGGATAGCGTAGGGTTAAAAATTACTATTCCCACTCCAGTGAGTGCAACAGTAGGGAAAGTGTTGGATAGCGGAGGGGTAAAAATTACTATTCCCACTCCAGTGAGTGCAACAGTAGGGAAAGTGTGAGTGCAACAGTAGGGAAAGTGTTGGATAGCGGAGGGGTAAAAATTACTATTCCCACTCCAGTGAGTGCAACAGTAGGGAAAGTGTTGGATAGCGTAGGGGTAAAAATTACTATTCCCACTCCAGTGAGTGCAACAATAGGGAAAGTGTTGGATAGCGTAGGGATTAAAATTACTATTCCCACTCCAGTGAGTGCAACAGTAGGGAAAGTGTTGGATAGCGTAGGGGTAAAAATTACTATTCCCACTCCAGTGAGTGCAACAGTAGGGAAAGTGTTGGATAGCGTAGGGGTTAAAATTACTATCCCCACTCCAGTGAGTGCAACAGTAGGGAAAGTGTTGGATAGCGGAGGGATAAAAATTACTATTCCCACTCCAGTGAGTGCAACAGTAGGGAAAGTGTTGGATAGCGTAGGGGTAAAAATTACTATTCCCACTCCAGTGAATGCAACAGTAGGGAAAGTGTTGGATAGCGGGGGGGGTAAAAATTAATATTCCCACTCCAGTGAGTGCAACAGTAGGGAAAATGTAGGATCGCGTAGGGGTTAAATTAACATACTTATACATTTTTTTTTTAAATAAATAACATATTAATAATTATTTAACAAAATAATTATTAATAAATACCTATTAAATTAAATTAAATTAATATTTACGTAAATCACATTAAATTACTTCCCACCCTATTCCCCTATAAACACACAACACACTACAAAAAAAATAAAATAATAATTTAATTATCAATTAATCAATTAATAAAAATTAATTACCAATTAATAAGTAATTAATAATAAATTAATTAACAATAATAAATAAAAAATAGTAATAAATTAATTATCATTAATATGATCTTTAATTAACCAATTAATAAAAATTAATTACCAATTAATAATTAACAGTAAATTAATAATCAATAACAATAAATATACACATATTAACTAATTAATTATATTTAAATTACTCCCCACCCTATTCCCCTATAAACCCACAACCCGCTACACATTAAAAATAACATAATTAATTTAATTACCAATTAATCAATGAATTAAAATTAATTACCAATTAATAATTAATTTACAGTAAATTAATTAACAATAACAATAAATAAAAATTAATAATAAATTAATTATAATTAATATAATTATAAATTAACCAATTAATATAAATTAATTACCAATTAATAATTAATTAACAATAAATTACCAATCAATAACAATAAATAAAAACATATTAATTAATTATAATTAAATTACTTCCCACCCTATTCCCCTATAAACCCACAACCCGCTCTGATACTAAAACGCAAAATTTCCTTTAAACAAAATTACTATTTTCTAAACATTGAATACATATATTTAAAAATAATGAAAAAGCTTTAAAAATCATGTTAAACATACATATAAAATACATAACACTAAAAAAAAATCGATATTATTTACACCTATATTTTTGCTAACGATATTAATTACTTCGATATTACTTACTTCGATATTAAAAAAATCGATATTACTTACCTTAAAGTCGATATTCTGGTCAACGATATTCTTGACTTCGATATTCTGTCCCTACGATATTAAAAACTCGATATTAGTGTAGGTCGATATTTAAAATTCAATATTTTGACTGTGCACCCTCTGAGCTGCCGGTGGAATTAGCCAGAGGATTTTTTTAATCCATTTAAGAGCAGCAAAGCAGGACGTCGAGACACTGGACACCTGAGGTTTGAGGGAAAGATTTTTATCAATAATAAAATCCAGGTTTTTGACTTTGGAGACAGAGGCAGGCAAAGGGCCCAGAGTGTCAGGCCAATGTTTAATTCCCCAAAGCTCAGGGTCATTCCCCAGAACGAGCACCTCTGTTTTAGTCACTGATCATACAGGGCTCTGCGGACTCAAAGTAGTGCTTTCCCTTTCTACACTTATCACATGTGCATATACTGACACAGTGATGCCAGTGTGAGGATTGTCATATACCCAAAGCACAGAGGCTTTAATTATGAGTGCCTACTAAATTTCAGTAGGGCTGATAAGAGAAGCTACTGTTTCTAGTGCTAATACAAGGTTTGCTGTAATTACAAAAATATGGTAATTTTTACCACTGGATCCCTGCTACTAAAATCAGCTGAAATCTCTGGGTAAAAGTTGGGGGCAGAATGAGTAATTACCAACATAACCAGGCCCAGAATTTCCTGTTCCCCAAGTATTTCCTCATTTTTCAGTGGAACCAGAGGGTCAAACTTGTAATCCTCAGAAAAAAAACGTCTCTGGACATTACCGTACCCCTTGTATTGGCTTTAAATCCAAGGCAGTTGTAATGAGGTTCTAGGTGGGTTCAATAGTACCCTGATAGATGCAGAGGTGCTCATCCACCCAAAAGATTCTAGCTACACTGGCAACCAACATGTTTTAATCCTCCACTGAAGGTTTCTCTGCTAGAGGGTGGTAATTCCTTTGACCAAGAATCCTTCAAACTGCTCTAATGTAGGAAACAATGGGGGTCATTACGATGGCGGGCAGATCGCCACCGCCGGGGCGGCGATCCGCCCGCCATCAACCTGAATATTCCCACCGCCAAATTAGGATGGCGGTGGGAATGGGAATGGTACCGCGGAGGACGGAAAGACCGTCTGCCGTGGTCCCGCAAGGCAGTCCTTTTCCGCCTGCCTTGCGGGACACGGTACAATGGGGCAATGTAAGCGGTGCCGTGCAGGCACCGCCGTGGGCATTACGATGCCTGACTTTTGCGGCAGAGATCCCGCCGCAAAAAGACAAGGGGAGAATGCCTTCAGGGGCCCGTAGAGGGCCCCCGGGGGGTGGGGGGGTGGGGGGCTGCACGTGATTTGCATGTACAAGGTGGCAGGCACCGCACGGTGCCTGTCACGTTGTACATGCAAATGCACAACATGTATTTTTACATTGCGGCGGGTGCTGCTTGCAGCACCGCCCGCCGCAATGTAAAAATACGGGATGCGCCCGCCAGTGTTGCGGGTGCATCCTAATTTGTATTGAGGGACCGCCGCACCTATGGCGGGCGGTCCCTTTTGCCAATGGGATGGCGGGCAGACTTTGTCCGCCCGCCATCGTAATCGACCCCATAGTTACCATTACTTTTCAGACCTTACTACCCTTCTTGAAGTCAGGTTACAGACTTAGCAAAAGGTCGGCCAGAAATGCCAAGCTTCTCTCTACACCATGAAGCATTTACTAGGGTAAAGCCAATTTCCTGACACCATCAATATTAAAGGAGTCACCAAAGGATGTCAGTGCAACAAAATCAAACAACAAGGGTAGTGGTAGACATTAAAAGCTAATGCGGATATATGTTAATGCACAATCCTCACCCACTTCCGGCCAGGAGACCGGAGGGGGCGGAGTCTAACACTATTTAGGCTACATGCCACAAGCCTCGCGCAGCGGACGCGCGCAGGCTGAAGGCAAGGAATAGCGCTATTACATTTAAAAGCACTTTGCCAGTATACTATTATTCTGCACTGCTGACTGAATTTTTAAACACCAGCTGTTTGAATTCCTCTCACTACCAGAGCAGTGTGTCTTTCCTTTTTAATTGAGAATTCTGTTTTACTGTTTACGGCGCCACATTTCATTTTATTTCACTTGCTTTTAACTTCACTCACCTGTTCTATCGAACCGCACTGCTCCCCGGTCCACCACGGGAAGTCCCGATTGAGTGGAGGGAGTAACCGGCAACTTTCCTCACCCACTTCCGGCCAGGAGACCGGAGGGGGCGGAGTCTAACACTATTTAGGCTACATGCCACAAGCCTCGCGCAGCGGACGCGCGCAGCAGGCGCGCCGAAGGCAAGCCCGTCTGCGCCCGTCCGCGGCCGACCGGGGCTAGGGGCAGGAACCCCTGTCTATCCCACGCCCTACCCAAGATCCTATAGCCCACACACTCTACATAACCTAAGAGGACAGACCTCTGATAAGTGCCTCCACCTGTGGAATGTAGCAGATGAATATGCCGACTGTCCACACTGTGGTTTTAACCCCCGGCCGGCTGTTAAGAAACAGAACTCCTTTATAAAGGAATCCACTATACAAATGTTCTTGCTAAACTGCAGATCATTTCCCAAACATGCTACTGAAATTGCACTATTACTGGAAGAACACAACCCAGATGTTCTCTTCCTAACGGAAATGTGGCTTACCAATGACTCTGAGCCAGTCCTTGCACAAAATCTCCCCAGCAGCTACCTCATACAACGAAAGGACCGTAAAGAGGGTAGAGGGGGGGGCTAGCAGTTATCTTTAAAGCCCACTTTAAGTGTCGCATTGTTCCAGACCAGGTCCCAGAGTGTGAGAGTTTACTGTTTTCCATAGATTTCTCCCCCACTCTCACTTTCTCTGGGCTACTAATATACCGCCCACCTGGGCCTCTGGGACAATTTCTTAATACCCTCCCGTCAACCATTGCCAATTTAGCCTGCTCACCATCCAACTTCACAGTACTGGGAGACCTTAATATCCACCTGGATAACACTTCCGATCACACTACAGTTGAACTAAATTTGAGCCTCTCCGCACTCCAGCTAAAGCAATTAGTATTTAATCCCACCCATGTTAAAGGCCATACGCTGGACCCCGTCTTTAGCAACTGCCCCGAACTCACATCTGGTATGCCAACTCCACTTCCTTGGTCCGACCAATTTTGGTCCCCATAACCTGGGCGACCCCAAAATACCCCCCCAATTTATCCTCGCGACGAGAACGCAATTGGCCCAAGCTTCCCAGGGAATGTTGGTTCTCAGTCCTTGAAAGCACCAGACCTAACACAGACCCTAATCCCACCTCAGCCAATGAGAAATGTAATCACTGGATCCAAAGCTCCCTCGACGTTGTGCTTCCCATAAGGCTCGCCCATCATAAAGCCAGAACAAAGACGGCCCCCTGGTATTCCACTAAATTGCGGGAGCTCAAGCAACACTGTAAAAAGCTAGAGAGGAAATGGCGACAGACCTATGCAGCCCCGAGTAAAACCAAATACAGGGAGGCAATAAAAACCTATAAACTAGAGATTAAACTCGCCGAAGCTGCCTTCTATGAGGAAAAAATTAAGGCAGCCTCAAACTCCCCTAAGGAGATCTATCGGATTGCTAAGACTCTCTCTAAATTTCCCCAGAAGCTACCCTCCTCCGATGATGCCCTATCCCGATGCAATAACCTGGCAGAATTTTTCCATCAGAAAGTACAAATTATCTACTCTACCTTCACCCCTATCCAGCCCGATCTCACCAACAACCCAGTACACGGAACTCAAGCCACATTGGAATCACTTCCTCCCCTAGATCTCATTTCCCTACACCCCATTCTGCACCGGGTAAAGTCAGGCTCTCCCCTCGATCCAGCACCTCCCCGCGCTTTGTTACCGGTCATAGCAAACATCTTGCCAACAGTCCTCGATGTGCTGAATGCCTCCATCTCCGCCGGATCGGTTCCTCCGGCCTGGAAATGTGCAATGGTAAAGGCCCTTATAAAAAAACCTAACCTAGACGAGAACAACCTGAGTAACTATCGCCCAATCTCCCTTCTTCCTTGGATGAGCAAGATACTAGAAAAACACATCAACTCAGTATTGGTAGAATTTCTAGAAACTAATAATCTACTTCACACCTCACAGACTGGCTTCCGTCCCCAACAAGGGACCGAAACCGCCCTCCTCGCCGTAACGGAGGAGGCAAGGAGAATATTGGATCTTGGAGGCTCTGCGGCAATCATCCTCCTTGATCTCAGTGCCGCATTCGACACTATAAACCACGACACACTGATCTTGAGACTAAAAAATCTTGGCATATCAGGGAATGCCATTGCCTGGCTACACTCCTTCCTAAGTGACCGATCCTTCCAAGTCTTTGAAGGTGAGGTGGTTTCCAAACTGATGCCCCTAAACTGTGGTGTGCCTCAGGGCTCCTCCCTGAGCCCCACGTTATTCAATATTTACATGAGCTCCCTAGCAGAGATTGTCCTTCCATTCAACATAAAAATCATCACCTACGCTGACGACACTCAGCTGGTGGTGGCGCTAAACCACCCCAAAAAATCATCAAACAACTTGGAGTGCTGTCTCACCGAGGTGGCAAAGTGGATGGAACGTTCATGCTTGAAGCTTAACGGGGACAAAACCGAGATCATGTTTCTCGGAAACTCCCCCTCTCTCAGGACGGAGCAGTTTTGGCCAAAATGTCTTGGCCCCGCCCCAGTACCCTCAGCTCAAATCAAAAGCCTTGGCATCTGGCTGGACCGCTCCCTCAGTTTTAACTACCAGGCGACGAAACTCTCGGCCACATGCTACGGTCTCCTAAGGATGCTACGCAAGATACTTCCCCTACTCCCATTTTATGCGCGACAACTCATGGTACAAGGTCTTATCCTCTCCCGCCTGGATTACGGGAATGCTTTGTACCTAGGAGCCCCGCAATCCACTATCGGCAAGCTCCAAATAATCAAAAATTGCGCAGCCCGCACTCTTCTCCAGGTACCCCGCCGTCAGTCCGCAGCTCCGGCATTAAAGATTCTCCATTGGCTACCGGTCAAAGAGCGAATCCAATTTAAAGCCATGTGCATTGCGCACAGGGCCTTTTGGAAGACAGGCTCGCTAATCAGTCAGTCCCTGATAACACCCTACCAACCAAATAGGCATCTCCGGTCAGCATCCTCCTTCCTCGCTCGACTGCCCTCCATAAAGAGAGCCAGATGCGGCGGACGTTCCTTTTCTTACAACTGCGCCAAGCTCTGGAACGCACTCCCCCTACACATGCGAAAGGAGTCCAACCTCTTATCCTTCCGCAAACTCCTAAAAACTCTACTTTTTAACAACCACTGAGTCCTTCTTCCGCCTGCTTCTGTCCACAGCGCTGGGATGCCTCAGGGTAGCTACCGCGCTATACAAATGTTTTTTTCATTTCATTTCACAATGCTAAGCCCCTTGCTATATGCTATGCTATGTGCTACACCCACCTAGTTGGAGAAGGAAGGAATTAGCGATTACTTTCACCAGCTGACTATGTCTGATTTGCATATAGTTGTAGTGGCAAAAGAATGCAGCTTACAGTAATTACCGGTGGCTAAGGTATATTTAGGTATTGCATAAATTACCTTCCTATTTTCTCCAAGAAATCAACCTCAGGGCAGTTCATTTCTCGCTTTAGAGATTTATGTGTATGCATATTTCCAAGGTGATCGCAGCCATGATAATTCAGTTAATAAATTTGGTTAGAGCAATTTAACACATTGTATAAATCCGAGGAGGACCTAGTATTGGGCTGGCATGATGACACAAATATGGTTATGCCTTTTGGTGACTGTGGGGTCTTGCTGGAGGGGTCCTGTACAATGCACCTTCATGAGCACATTCAGCTTTCAAGATGCAAATACAGAGTGCTGCGACCTGCCATTAAAAAGCCATGAATGTGCATATGAAAAGCATTCTGAGCCCTATAATGGGAATATAATAATTGTGTATAAAGTGTTTACAAACTGCCAGAGTAGTGGACAGAGACACAGGAGAATATTATTTGCCCAAGATCAAACAGTTTTAAAGTAGGAGACGCAAGACTGCAACACACCACTGCATTCTTAAAAGGCTTTACATTTAGCATTATATTTCATTTTGCTGAATATACCATGAGATTGGCCAATGTCTCCCACCACCAGGTAATATCCAGTCCCTTTTTATTTTTAACCACATGCCTACTGGCTTTTACATTGGTTCAAAATACTCCCAATGTTTTCAGAAAAGGAGCACAGGAAGAAATTTAAAAAATGATTGCCCAAGAGCATACAATTTGGCTCCTGAGTTTTCATCAAGACTTCTGGATCACAACTGTGGTGAGAGTGATTCTGATGTTTTAATGGCAAGGCAGCAGGATTACCCTAAACAGATAAATGCAAGATTAAGAATACAGTGTTTAGTGCGGGCATATTTAGGTGGAAAAGCTGAGATTAAATGCCAAGTGCCCTAATTCCATGGCAAAAAATTACCCACAGGTCCAAATCCAGTTCTGTTTTCCTCCAACTCCAGGTACTTGCCCAACTTTAGGGGGCCCTGTCACCGTTTGTCTATAGAGCTCACTACTTGTGTACAGCCTGTTTCTAAAGTCTTCGAATATTTTAATGTAATAGGAAAAAGACATCAGTATATTGCGAGGGGACATTGTCTTTGGGTCCTTTGGGAGAAGGTGGTTATTGGGCAGTATCGGTGGTGGATGCTGATATCTACCACTGGTGTTTCAGGGCTGAAGACTATATCATTCAATTTGGATAAATGAGTTATTCATTTTGTAAACTTGTTTCTCAAAAAGTGGCAATACTGAATTATTACTCGAGGAAATGGTAAAGGGATTGAAACGTAAATACAGTATGACATGGTAACCGCACTTGATTAGCTCAATATCAGTCTGATTTATATCTTTTAAGTTGGCTGATTAACGGGAGGGGTTATGGAAGGAAACCTCAAAAATGCACTTTGTGACTTATGGTTCCCCCACTCTCATAAACGATTGTACGACAGAACAACGCAGGGAAATACATTGCATGCCTTAACCACACAATTTTTACCCAGCATTTTTTTACAATACATATGCTATTACAACATATGCCATTACCATGCAATGTTTATATATATAAAAACAATGTATTTGTAAGGGGAGCACCACCAACTTACCTTAAATGGATAGTAAAGGCATGCGTTGTAAAAACATACATGTGGTAAAAACATGAGTGCTACAAAATGCGTGGTAAAGGCACAACGTGGTAAAATCTTGTTTTATAGGCTGTTTCTCCTCATAAAAGCAAACAAAGTTTCTACACATTTGCAAATTGTTCTGCAAAGTGATAATGGAAACTTGGCCACCCTAGGTGGCATTCCTCTGCTCTGCAAAACCTACAGCGTGCATACTACATACCTCAAATCCATAAACAGACTTAAAAGATTCAGACCCAGACACTGGTGAGATATTCCTTTAAAATGCTTATCCGTAACCCCAAAGTGCATCTCAGCAAATTCACCTTCACATATAAAATTTCAAGTGATAACAGTGCCAGCCACAAATCATGCCAACAGGCCAGCACCGGCGACTAATACAAATGAAAGGCATTGAGCCGCTGCCATCCCATAAGGAATTGCTACATTAGGTACATTATGCACATGGGTGGCCAGGATGTATGGTGCAATCTGTTCATCGGATAAGGCATTGCTGGTAACTGCAGCTGGATGGTTCCTGCCACAGCTCTACATTCGGTATTCCACTCTAACACCACACAACAGTTATGGAAAGTCTCATTCATTTACGTTTGGGGAAATCAGCAGTTGCATTTTCTAAGACAAAGTCCTCTTTCGTATGACTTTTTTCTCTCTTGATGTGAAACCATTAATATTGGAAAAACTAACCAAGGATATTCCTTAGAGGAACACAAAAAATGTGATAAATTTAGACAAGTGTTGAAAAAGTATATGACTGGGATCTGGACTGCGATTCAGCAGCTTTCCCTGGCAGTTCTGTGACTGCATGCACTTCGAAGCTCATGCACCAATTAACCCCAATCTATGATAGCAATATTGTGGCGAGATCAGGGCCACTGGAGTTATGCGGTGCTTCTGCGTTCTCCAGAAAATCACGGATTTCCCACAGTTTCCACACAATCCATCATCTGCTGCATAATTTTGAGATTTAAAAAATAAAATTCTTGTTTGTAGCTCAAAAGATCAAAAGTTACTAACAACTCTGCCCTACTTGTTGTCACACAGTGGTAGGGCCTCTGTAAAGGCTTACTGGCCATCTTTCAGTTGTGGATTGCTGTATTAAGGAGATAAACTGATTTTAATTAAGTGAAACGTTTGCCTAGACAGTACTAATATATTTAAAAATGACCAAGGGGCAGATTTACAAGCCCCTTGCGCCACCGGTGTGTCACTTTTTGTGTCATACCGGTGGCGCATTTTACTGCTTCTTATTTACAAGGACAGGAAAAGCCACCCTGCGTGACTTTTCCTGTCCTTGTAAATATGGCCCCTTTGCACGCAGCACTCTGCGTGAAAGGGGTGTTCCATGGGTGTTGCTGTGGGTGTTCCCACGCAACACCCATGGAACCAGACACATTTCCAGATTAACGAGGGATCGTAAATCTGGAAATGCGTGTGAATGCTACTACTCCCCAGGGGAGGCGTAGGGAGGCGCAACGAGGAGAAATGTATTCATTTCTCCTCGTTTTCTTTTCCTCTTTCTATGCATGCTGCATTCTGCAGCACACATTGGGGGATATTCACAAGAACGTGCGCTAAACATCTCCAAAAAATGTTAACGCAACTTTACACATCGCAGTCTATCACGGGAAAATAACCCTGTGTTAACGTGGAATTCACAACACGCCGGTACCATGCGATAGCCGCCCGAAACCGCAGCCAAAGTCCGCGATACAACCACCGCGACGGCGATAAAAACACAATCCCCAACGCGTAAAAAGACGCAATGTGCCCAAACGCGATAAGAAAACAGTGATAACCAGCGAGAGGCCAGCAATACCCACACGTAATGCGGGAAAAAGCACAAGAACAGCATACGGAAAATGCCACTAAAAAGGAAATCAACTGTGGAGTACCACGGATGCACCCGACCGACTGCAGAGGACAACATGAACCCCACAATCCCCACGGAGGAACACCCAGGAATCCAGGGCCCGTGGAATGGCAATGAGAAGAGGAAGAGGAAGACGGGGTACAGTCCCCAGGAAAACCCGATTATCGCCACCGATGAAATAGAACACCACCACCAACTGTACGTCACCTCCAACGTGTCATTGGCAACAAAGAGGGAAAGATGGCACACCCTCTCGGACCATGTGAATGCCGTCGTAGCACCGAGGAGGACAATGGAAGAGGACAAGAGGCGCAGGACTGATGTGAATGGCAAAACCAAGCAGAAACTCGCTGCCAACACGAAAGCAGCTACGCACCTCGGAGGAGGGGGGCCAGCAGAACACCAGGAGCTGAATGACATGGAGAAGATGGTGGCCACAGTCATCAGTCGGGAGACGGTGACAGGAGTTGGGGATCTGGACACTGCCCAACATGACCCGACACCACATCAACAGGGTGCGTACCAACCAGGGAGTGGGGGGACGGGGGGAGATGGGCACAATGGCACACATGCACAATCCAGCAGAGCACACTGCACACCGACAATGACTCAGGACTATGTCCCTGATCCCACGGGAACACCTCAGCACACACACAAACACCAAGTAGTCCCACATACACCATGTGCCCATAGGGTCACCCACCCAACACATCAACAATCACACAACCAACACATCCACACGTGCGAAACACAGTAAACATGCACATACGTCAGCCACACTGACAATGCAAGAGACACCACATGACGAGTAGCTTGGCTGCAGGCCAATCATCATGACAATGTACACGGTACGACACTGAGTTGGCTGGGTGCGGACCACAACCGAAAAGGAGCAGGTCACACTCGGACACAACCACCTGCACAAACAACCCCTGACATCAACGACACATCTGCGGACAGACCATGCCCAAGAGCCACAACTCGACAAAGAGCACAAGTTACCCAAGTCTGCAACATCTTATCACTGTGGAAGCACAGAACTGAAAGGCACACCCCATGAAAGGGATAAGTGGCAGCCAAATCAGAGCCGCAGGAGCGACTCACCCACCCTGCAGCATACGCACATAAGAATAAGTGCACCTCGACATTGACAACATCCTGGGACAAACAGCAACACCTCCACAACAGAACACAGGACACAACTGGTGCCGCATATGTGCACAACATGGCCAATCACATCTGGCACAGCAGGAAACTGTGACATGACAATGTACAAGTACAACCTGAAACCTGCAAATAATATTTATTCAGACATGATGTGCTTGTGGACATTTTGTACTGTCCCATGATTGCCAGGGACGGCCACAATGTGACATGCTCATGAGAAGAAATTGTTAATGATGGTGTTCCTACGGGCCATTCCTGCCGCAGCTGCAGTGGGATGTGGGCCACCTGCCCCATCGTCCTCATCATCGTCCGGTACTTCTGGAACTTGGATCCATGGGGCATTGGTGCGTACACAGATGTTGTGCAACACACAACATGCAACAATCATCTTGCACATGATGGCTGGGCTGTACAGGAGCTTTCCACCTGTGCCATCCAGGCACCTGAAACGTGACTTCAACACGCCAAATGTGCGTTCAACGATGCCCCTGGTGCGTATGTGGGCCGCATTGTACTGCCTCTGGGCGGGTGTGTTCGGGTCTTGGAGGGGTGTCATCATCCAAGGGCAGAGTGCATATCCTTGATCACCTGTGACAGTGCAGAGAGAAAAGAGTCAATACTTGGTTCGGCATGATGTGATGGCAGGCCCACTAGTCCAGTGATGCATGTGCTGGCTGTGTGTGGGGTGAGTGTAAGCCAGCCCTCAGGGAGTAGATGGTGCTGGCAACAACTCCAACAGTCATCAGGCACTCAGAAATGCAATGTCCGAACAACAAGGGAGCATGACTTGAGTCGCACAGAGTTAGTGGCCCCGGATGCACAGCGGCCGACACGGGCCTACCGCCACGGGACGCTGACTTGCGGGAGACTGGGGTAGGGTCATGAGGGCAGAGCAGGGTCTCGTATGTATCAGAGGTGGTTTCCGCGGAGTGTCTCGGGGAGAATGGGAGGTGTACCCCCAGGGCATGATGCAGAGGGCACATGCCAGCTGTGTTCGACAACATGGCGGATATGAATGCCACAGACTCATGCCAAACACCAAGTCCGTACCTGCCGGTTGCTGATGACAACCCCCAGGCCACAGGCTCAGACACCAACGATGTTGGGCCGGAGGCTGACGGTCACTCACGGCGCACAGGGTTAGTGGCACCAGGTCAGTCCTTGCTACTGGTTGACCTCCTCCGTAACGGTGATCTGTGTTTCCACCGGACTGAGACGCATCTTCCTCTCACTCCTCACCCTGCGTACACTGGCATGGACTCTGCCATTGATTCATGATGACTCAGTTCAAGATGTGGGACATACTGGACTGCAGTGTAGCCCGGCTGCAGCAGTGGAGTATGTCAACGAATGAGGACTCCTGGGGGCCTGTGTCACGGAGGACAGCGATGGCCTGAGGAGGCTGCCAAGGTCGCGGACATGGGTCTTGGAGCTAGCACCGGCACGTGGTAGGCCCACTTTGACACACGACGGTGTCGGCAGGTGGCAGTGCGGCCTTGGAGCGCTGGGGCGGGCAAGCCTGGTCTGGGTATTAGCGTCCTGGGGTGCAGCAGGCGCACAGGCTCGCAGGCCCCGCTGCTCATGGCGTCGGCCTCGTGGTGGACTGAGAGGCGCCGCCCTGGCAGTGACGTTGGCCTTTCTGGGAGAGCACCACGCTATGCGCCACAGGGTTTTTGTCCACACCCCTGCGCAGGCCTGGCGTAATCTGGGCCAACCCACTACGCTCACGCACACGGGGGGACGCAGCGAGCGACATTTCCGCGATCTGACCCACGGCCTGGGGTGACATGGTTGCGTCCACTGTTCACTTCTCTCCAGACACCAGCAGTTGATGTCTGCATGGACATATCTGTGGTTTCCATACCCAGGTCTGTCCAGCACATTCACGCCTCACTTGTCGTTGTTTACATTCCCATTCATGGGTCACTTGCATCCTTCGCACATGCCTGCTTCCCGCATCTCCACACGTTCAGCTGTTGTGTGGCTGGGGTGCCATGATATAGCTGGATTGTGTACATGGGAAGCCCAGGATCCCAATGGAGTTGTGTTGTCGTGTCTGGTAGGTGGGCATGTTTATTGACATGTTGTATGTGGTTTGGTCACGTGTGCATTCCCACAGTTGTGCGTTGTGTGATGGTGGCTTTGAGGTGTGTGGTGTGTAGATTTGGTACTTACCAATGAGCAGTCCAGTTCCATAGGTGCCATCCTGGAAGCACTGGTTGATGATGGACTGTCGGAAGATGTAGGAATCGTGCACACTGCCTGGGTAGTTTGCGACGACATTGGTGAACATTCCCCGGTGGTCCACTATTGCCTGCACATTGATGGAATGCGTGTGCTTTCTGTTGCGGTAGTGGTGTGCAGTATCCGCAGGGGGCACAAGTGGGACATGTGTGCAGTCAATGGCCCCCAACACGTGTGGGAAGCTAGCAATGGCGTAGAAGCCTTGCTTGGTCTCCAGCTGTTCCTGCACAGTGAGGGGGAAGTGAAGGTACTGGGGTATGAAGCTGATGATGGCATCCAGGACAGGTGTGATGAACTTTGATAGGGCTGGCTGTGAGACTCCTCCGACTCTGGCAGTTGTTGGTTGGAAGGTACCAGAGGCCAACAGGTGCAGCACAGCCAGCAGCTTTGTCTGCGGAGGGATGTTGGTGGTCCGCTGTGTTGGGACTGTCAACCTGTGGGCGATGTGGGTCATGATGCGGAGGATGGTTGTCCTTTTGAGCCTGTAGTGGGCAATGACTTCCTCGGGCTTTAGGTCTGTGAGACTGGTGCGTTTTCGGTAGGTCCGCTGTCTTACTCTGCGCTGCCTCTGTGGTGGTCCGGGGGGGGGTGCGGGTCCGGGTCCTGGGGGTGGTGGCGGTCCTGGGGGTGGCGGCGGTGGGTGTTGTGGCCCTGTTGGGGCTCCGAGCTGCATGATGAGTAGCTCCATGGCGTTGGTTGTTCTTTGGGTGTGGCTGTGTGCGGGGCTCCGTTGCCTGCTGCAGGTAGTCGTCCTGCTTTACACCAGCAAGAGGCAGGTGTTAAATACCTGCTGCTACTGCGGCTTATTGTGTGGTTTTGACTCGCATCGCAGATCTGGCAGTTCGTTGTGAAAGTGGTGTAGTGGTGTTTTCGTGTTTTTTTTGCACGGGAACGCCTACTCTGCATCTCATTAGGGTTAGTTGGTGGTGTCACCCGTGGAGATAAGTTTGGGGGAAGTTATCGCGGGAATACTGGCGATGTCTGCAGTTTGCACACGCTTGTGAATGGGGAGTTAAATCTATCTCCACTTTTGTTGCGTTGAGGTGGCAATAAATCGGCGATGAGTCCTTGTGAATATGCCCCATAGAAAGAGGAATTCACCTCTAATGATTGTTTATGTACAGGAAGGGTTCCCTTCCGGCACATAAACAATCATTGAAACAATTATGTTTTTCAACTTCTATGTGTGCTAATGCAGCACACGTAGAAGTTGAAAAACAGCATTTCAGATTGTTTTTGTGCAGGAAGGGAACCTTTCCTGAAAAAAACAATCTCCCCACGACGCAGGCATCCTTGCACCATGGTGCAAGGGTGCCTGCGCCGGCGCATGGCAGCAGTTTGTGCGCCAGCGCAGGGGGAAGCACAGAGATGCGGCATATTGTTGTAAATATGTTGCATCCCTGCGCTTTGAAAGTGACTCAGTGCGGCGCAGCCAAATGGCTTGCGTTCCCCACTGAGTCACTTTCTTGTAAATCTGCCCCCAAATATTTAAGTAACGCAGACCCAAAATGCATTGCATTGCACCACATAATTTGCCTTTTCTTGAGCAAAATTTAGTTAACCCTGCAGACATAATTTGGTCCTCCCATGCTGCCTAATTACAGTGGGCCTGGGCATGGCCCATGCTTCAGCGTGCATCATGATGTCAGGGGTGTATCTTCCATTGGTGCAGCAGGTGCAGCAGCACCGGGGCCCAGTGGCCCAAGGAGCCCACTTAACCCTGGTTATTGCTGTAATTTATCATTCAAACAGTAGCCAAGGGGGTCCATTTCCTTCCTTGCACTAGGGCCCGTGACACACTGGCTATGCCACTGCATTATGGAACCAGCACCACCATTTATGCGGTTCAGGGCGATCTCAGTAGTCTGGCAAGTGCTGAACTGGCATCGATGACAAGCTGGGAGAAAGAGCAAAACTTCTTGAAGCCTTGTTCCTCATCTCCAAAGTTCTGGCTAACGCGAGGCGGAGATCGAGAAATAAACTGCCAAGGTGAATTGGAAGAGGAGAAAGGTTGTATGCAAATGAGGAGGCAGGATCCGGGGCGCCGCTATCGAGAGATTCTGTCACAGACAGAAATAGACCAAGACAGCGGGACAGCGAGCTTTGTCTCACATTGAAATTACCTTCTTTCAGGTTGTGCATGATAATGTGTTTCACCTGTGACGATGCATCTTAATTTTTCCTTTTAGAAATCCTTCTCAAGCTATCCTCTCTAGAATCAAACAAAATGCGATACACTGTGATGGTTACTCAAAATCTTCTTAGACCCAAATGTTGTTAATCAAAGGTGTGTCGGTATATTTCCAGAGCAATAAGCGATAATATACCAGTTTTATTTCTGATTTTCAAAATATTTGCTTTGTTCCTTAGTAGATGTCTATTGTGAAAAGAGCTCAAACCCATTAATAATTAGCTGATGATTTAAAGCGCTTGGTTTATTATACTCTGCAAATGTATTATGTTGAAGCCTCTTCTCTCTATGTACCCTGTTCTGTGCAATCTGTATAGATAAAGCTACTTACTACACAATCGTTTGAATACAGACTGGAACCACTTTGCATCCTTCTGGACAGGGTCGTGGTGGGACAGAAAATAGGCCCGCACACCAAAATAAAAGTGAATCAGATAGCTAAAAATGTGGCCTACATTTGCAAATGGGGTAGTGTGAATATACAAAGACACGTTATAAAGGTGTTTGCAGGGTATGGGAGAAGGCATGCATTTGTTTGCCGCAGGCAATGTTTGTGGTAAGATCAGCGCAATAAACAGTAAAAACTGGCCCACCTGTCCATAAAACAGACTCACAAAGCTCTACAAAGTCAGCTCATATACTGACCTTTCAGACCAGCCCCTCAGGCACTGCCTGATTGCTCTATATGCCAGTCCGACCTTGCTGCTGGAGGTTTCATGATCACACACAACTCTTTTTTCCCCTGGGCATGGGTGCACACTGCCTCTGGGAGTTGCTGTGTACTTTTTATCATGGAAAAAATGAAGGGTGGCCCCTGTAGAAGATGCTGAGGAACGCCCAAGACTCCCACATCTCGCCACTTTCCATAAGCTTTAGTCTGGATGGGTGCCCACTGATGGGTGGTGGGTGGACTCCCCCCCCTGGCTGTAGGGCCGAAGTTAAACCCCTGGTGCTGCAGACAGCGGACCCCAGAAGCACAAGGTGGGTGGTTCGGCTCTGTGTTTCCATGCAGTGCTGTATTCAAAGCATGCACTATATTGTGGAGTTATCATGTTTGCTTTTGTACTACAAACACACCAATATCTCTGTGAAAATGGCACACAGCTCCATTCTGAGCCAGTTCACACGTGTGAAAATTCACAACTGAGCTGTACACGACCTTGAAGCGCCTTCTGATGCCGTACCATGATACTGTTCAGCACCACTGCAGATGTGTAGAAGGGTCCTGGCACCACTGTTCTGACAAATCAGAGTGCCCGCAGTGCAAAAACAAAGGTCCTACTTACGAGTGGGCTCATGATACTCCAACATGTATCAATTTGTTATATCTCTTAGCACTGTTAGTCCCACATATTTACAGCCTTAAATAAGTGTAATGATGAATTACATAGCTGTTTGCTGCTATTCAATAGGATTTTTATTGATGATGTATTGTAGCACATAAATAAAGTTTTACCACAAGTGCTTACTATTCTGAATACAGCCAGGATACAAGCATCCCAACCTGATCGACTCTCAGAGTGGCAAAATGACTCATTGTGCAAAATGTTTGAGTACAAATTCATGAAGGGAACATACATTTTGCACAGGGGGGCGGAGAAGATGCTCAGTACCTCTTTCTTCAGCCGTCTGCCTAATGCATTTTCAGAAATGGGCTGCTCACAAATTTTCTGCTTAGGCATTGACTCTTTATCTGTGACCGGCACACTCAGAGAAAACATATCTCTATCCTTGTGGTCTAAATTCTGAGGGCAAACCTTAAAAATTCCATCCTCATGATTGAATTTGCAGTGAGGGTTGATTTCTGTAAGGCCTATTTCTATGGGCTTGAGTGCGAATAGTGCTACTGTCCCTTCACAGGCTGATGGTAGTGATGTAAAGGGACACCATCTTTATTTGCCTGAGATCAGACAATCCCCCAGTGCCTGGATTTTTGGTTACCTTGAGGAAGAATTTGAGGAAGGGTGAGAAACAGCTTTGCCAACAACTCATTGATGTAAAATACCAAAGCACAAAAGGAGAGAATGTGGGAAGGAGGAGGAGCTGAAAACATAGGCGTCGATTCACCAAATTGCCTGGGGTAGCAGAAGTGGCATAACATGCCCTTTGGCCTGTGATGACATCATAGGAAGTGACATCTCATAACATCAGCCCTGGTAGCATTACAGGAAGTATTGTCACATGACATTTGATCTTGATAATATCATGTGCAGTGACATCACCAAAGTTTTTAAAAAAGTACAATAACAACAAAATTAAAATCAGGGTAATAAAAAAGATGACAGAGGAGCTGCAAGTCTGTTTAGTTATTACACATATTCCAGCAGGGCTGCAATCATATCAAGTATGAACAGATCACATACCCAGGAGCGGCCATCAATTGCAAGGTGGCCATGCTAGGCTGTCCAATCACATCCCCCAGTGTCCAATTACTGCCCCCAATGCCATTCGCAGAGCCACATGAAAAAGCACAGCTATGGCTGAAAGTCACAAAGATCAGGAACAGCATTGGCTGTAACAGTCAGGCTTCAATCATAATCATAGACTTCTGCTAGCAGGGCTTTTGGGGGATTCTCCCCTAAGACAATGTTGAGAAAAATAGGTCAAATTTCCAATAAATTGTCTCAAACCCCATTGGTGTGATAAGCCAAAGTAACCTGATGCTTCCCAGGAGCTGACCGCATTTTTTCAAAATATGGAGTGGTTGCCCCCTTTATATCAGTGGGTACACCCAATATGAAATGGGTGTACTCCCTTATGCCAAGAATTACATACAGGATGTCAGTGCCAGACTTCGCCAAGAATTACATACAAGTGACAGAATTGTCATTTTCTCTCTCACACACATGCACTTTCTCTTTCTCTCTCATACACACACGCACAAACATAGTCACTCACAATATAGTTAAATGTTAAATACAAGCACAGGTCAGAAAAGATTGTAACCACATTTTATAAAATGTTTATAAATTATTTTCCCACAGAGACCCTCTCTTTCAGCATTGCCAGTTCTATGAAGCTGTTTTGTTCCTGATTGATTTAAGTTAAGTTGACATCATGTATTCAGTGTTGTACCAAACATCTACACTGAAGAGAAACTTCTGTAGTCTCTGGCCTGCAAGTTGGGTTGCTTTCTAAACCGACAAATTGTAACAGTTTCTTAGCAACTGTTTACAATCTCAGGAGCAGTCTTCTCGTTTTAAAAGGAGAAGTGCACACAAGAAATAGATTTCTCTTTTCCTAGTGCCGTTTGGTCAATAAACGGGCCAGGCAGTAGCGGCCCGTGGTGGGAGTGCTACCGGGCGGTGACGTGGGGCGGGGGAGGGGCAGGGTGGGGGGTAGTAAACTACGGAATAAGGCCGAATAGAGGTAAGTAGACATATAAATAAATAAAACGAATTTCAGTTGCGTGCGCTGCATCGCCAAATGCGATGCAGCGCGCGCAACGGAATTCGTTTTATTTATTTATATGTTTACTTACCTCTATTCGGCCGTATTCCGTAGTTTACTACCCCCCACCCTGCCCCTCACCCGCCCCACGTCACCGCCCGGCAGCACTCCCACCACGGGCCGCTACTGGGGCCAGGTGTCACGCAAATAAAAGCAGGGATTGCAAGGGAGAGCTCAGGAGTCACAACTGCAATCCCTGGTGACCGCTAAATGACGTCCATGGCTGAAAATATCCCCTTATTTCACTACTCCTAACTATCTTTTTGATGGAAATTGCTGCATTTTATTGTTGGGAAGGGGGTGGAATGAGAGATAGACTGATTGGAACTGCTTAACTGCTCGTCTTTGCCTCTTTCTACCTCAAAATAAGAATGGTTGAAAGTTTTCAGCTAAAAATACAAGGTCTCAGACGAGTGTTCAATTCTTTGAACCCATCCCCGAAGGCCTACACCACAAAATCCTCCATTGGGGCGGTAGTGATATAGAAATTGTAGGAAGTAAATGTTAAGGATGCATAGCTTCTGGTCCCCAGTATAATACCATTGACTGCCTCCTATTACACATGCTTTTTGTGTATCTATGCCCCAATTTTAGCCTGAGTTGGGGGTTTGGGGCTCTGTTTATGTGCCAGACTGTCACTAGTCTCTTCTAAAATGAGAGACCTACAAAACTGTCTCTCTTTGAGCAAAAACAGACTGAATCTGTCACCACAGGACTGACTGTACAACACTGTAATTTTTCAAAATGCACTAGTGGTATAGTAAGAGTTTCTTTATGCCACGTAGTGTGTCTGTGCTAAGAGCACAATGTTAGCCTGTTCCCTGTTTCCCATAATCTTACAACATATTAAAACTTGCACATGCATAACTATGCAGTGGCAGTCTTAAGCAGCACCATTTTATAAGGTAGTTAGGTCTACTGAAACACATGTGATCCTACTCTCTTTTATTTATTATTATATTTTTTAATACAAATAGTTCCTAAAGAAAGGATGGAAATTGACTATCCAGCAGGGTTCTTAAGTCTAATGATCATTGACTACTTAACAAGTCTTCTTTGAGTTTTACACTTGTGAGGCTTAAACTGGACATTAATCTTATAGCGCAATTGGTGAAGATTTAGATCACAAAGTTATAAAACAGAATCCTCTCCAGGTGCTGCATGCAGATGTGTTGTGAGAATGATAGGTTGAAAAGGGCAGTGGAGTGTGAGAGCAACTGAATTGTCTTTATCGGTGAGCATGCGGGAGATCGTGAGTGCACAGGTTGGGAGGGATAGTGGACAGGTGAAGTAGGAAAGGTTGAATTCATGACAGACAAGTGATAGATTGAAGAATCAGGGTGTGTGAGTGAAAGAGATATCAGAGTCCCGTAGAAAATCCAGAGTTGCGCCAGCACTCACATTACCATGAATAAAAATGAGGATTGTTCTGTTAAAAATAAGATAAAAGAGGAGAGATGATTATTTGGAAAATATATGTTTTCCTGCTTCAGTGACAGCAGCAATAGTTTTTCATTTTCCCTACTATTAATTATCACATCTGCCACTCCCCCATGCAGAGGGCTGCGTAATAGGTAGATGGATACGAGGGATGTTGCTGTCCATGTTGCTTCCAGGGCAACAAGTTGGAAGGTGTCAACTCAATGTGGCTTCACCACGCAAAGGAGGTCTCAACCTATGCTTCCCCTGCATCATTATGGACAGAATGACTCCAGGACTTTGCAGGGGCGAGCGAGAACACGTCCTTTCCTATGCCACTTTCCAGGTCGAATGTATGGATGGTCAGATACATAAGGTCTTAGTTGCTTTCCTCTTCCTATTTGGGTAGATTTTGGCGGAGGGGTACTCAGTGATTGTGATGGCGACATGTTTATGTTTGTAAGAGTTAGAAGGCGTTATTAAGGACTTTAGTGTGGAAAACAACCACAAGAAAGAACTGAAAGGGGGTTGCTACAAACCACTACCCCAGGAGTCCTTAAGATGGTTTCTATGATGAAAGCAATAATGCCCCATTATTCAGTAGGGCAGATAGAAACCGAGGGTGGCTTGGTTTCGCTCTGCCATACCCAGGACCTACATTTTCTTGGGTTGCAGGGTCCAGAAGTGGAGTGAGTTTTTAAATAGTTGAACACCTGATGATGTTATCCCTGGTGATTGATGGCTTATCAGGTGGAGAGTCAACTTAGGTCATGTTATTGCTGGCTGCTTTGGACTGTCAGTAAGTTAAACCACTACCTTGGTGAAGACATCTGCAACATACTTTTTTCTAGCGGAAACCGGTGCGGTCTCAGTTATGTAATTGTATTGATGTTTGATTCTTAAATGCATGTGTAAAAGTTGACTTTGCGATCGAATATCAATGCTATGTTGTCTGTGTACCAGGCAGGGCAGCAACTTAGCAAGTGACACCTTAGAGTGGTTTTGCCAGGCCAAGGAATCCATTCTTATGCTTGCCCAGCCCCATTCTGGGCAGGAGGGAAAATCTGGGAGGTCACAGGTAGGGGTGGGAACATTTCCCTAGCTACACCATTTCCTGTGGAGGGGGGGGTGTGGAAAGAGGGTGGAGAAATTAAACCCTGAGCTGCTTGCCTCTTCTTGTTTGGCTGAATTCATCATGAAACCCATCCTACTTCTAATGCTTATGTGATACGTTGTACAACAAATCCAATGTAAATCTAAATGTCTGTTTTGATAGTTTTGGTGGATCTTTTTCTGTAGGTTGCAGATTGATGGGTGATCCAAAGGAATTCAGGGCAGAAAGCAACCATTAGAAGGAGTCCAATGGGATGTGCAGGCGTCCTTGCCACTCCTCAGGATTAAAGTGACAGTGCCCCTTTATTCCTTAATGCAAATGGAAGACTGACCAACTGGGCATGGCCTGGTGTGGCTCAGCCCTGCGCAGGAGCTATATTTCCATGGGCTACCGGTTCCTGATATATGGTGAACCCCATAATAGTTCAACACTAGATGAAGGCTATCCATGGTGATTGCTGACTAATCAAGCAAGCTGTCACCTTAAGCCATATCATAGCTAGCTGCCCTTTTATCGCTTGTAAGTTCACCTATTACCTTTTTGAATAAACCTACAGCACATTTTTCATTAAGAGAACTGGTGTGGTCTTGAATGTTTCATTGTAGTGTCTTTAATTCTTAAACACCGGAATAGCAGTTGACTTGTCTATGGTATATCAACATTATGCTTTTTTCTACTGATCTATACTGGGTATTTCTTCAACATTTTATCACTTACACTACACAGCATCTTGGCACATTGATTAGCCCCAAACGGAGCAAAATAGGTGTTTGATTGTTGCATATATATGATATATTTTTCAATTCGTTCACCTACCTCGCCGTCAAGACATGGATCACCCTGCCCCTGCACCTCGGACAATCAGCTTCACTGTCCCAATTCAGGAAGGACCCCAAGACCTGGCTCTTCGAATGATCCTCCACCCAGTCCGGACAGCAGCCCTCCCACCCCCAGCGCCTTGAGATGCTCACGGGTGAGTAGCTGCGCTTTACAAGCCCCTGATTGATTGATTGATTGATTGAAGTGACACTGTGTTAATTTTCGATTGGTTTCTGCAGGGCAAGATAGCGATAAATAATGTGTGGACATTGACCCAACTATTTTATTTTTTTGCTCTGGATTAATTGAGATTGTAAGGCAATAATGACTACAAAGTTCCCATATACCATATACAGCTAAAGACTATCAGCGTCATCACCTTGCAAAAATGCCCAGTGTTGTTTTGCTTCAAAATGGCATTTCATGGATTTTCCTCTGTTTCCAACAGATTAGAAAGGATTTTATGAGCCATTTTTTATTGCAGTACCCGCACAAAACAAGTGGACCACCCTCTACGCTGGATTCCTTATGTGTACCTCTAGCGCTCACTCCATGAGATCCTACCACTGACAATGTGAATGCGAAAGGTGGTGTGTACCATTGTGCTATGAATCTCAAACCCTTGTCCCTCTTTCCTGTCACAGGATTTACTTCTGTAAAGTATACCTCATATGAGAGAAAAAGAAAGTCAACAGCGAACCTCTCAACTGCACCTCACATAAAGTTCAAATAGTACAACACGGTGCACTCCTCTTCCAATACCAGCCATTGCATGGTATTACTGCTGAGCAGATAAAGTCTTGACAAAAAATGGATGGAATGGTGCACCCATAAACAAAATAATATAGCGAGTCTTATGGTCCATTAAAATTCCATGTTTTATTCGAATCCAATATCCAAAGGTTTAAAAACATTCAGCCAACGCGTTTCGTTCAAGTTTTCTTGAACTTCATCAGGGCTTGTTTTTATGTGGTGTTAAATATTAATTTGGATTTATTGTCTTGTTCATTTATTTTTTACTTCACGTAATGGTGTTCCATCATGTTAATTATTAATATGGGGATAACTGTTCCCCTGGTCCAATACCTGTATCCGTATTGTTAAAACTGTTTTGACAATACGGATACAGGTATTGGACCAGGGGAACAGTTATCCCCATATTAATAATTAACATGATGGAACTCCATTACGTGAAGGTAAAAATAAATGAACAAAACAATGGGTCAAATTTAAATCCAAATTAATATTCAACACCACATAAAAACAACCCCTGATGAAGTTCAAGAAAACTTGAACGAAACGTGTTGGCTGGATGTTTTTAAACCTCTGGATATTGGATTTGAATAAAACATGGAATTTTAATGGACCATAAGACTCGCTATATTAATTTGTTTACGGGTGCACCATTCCATCCATTTATACCTCATATGAGGTATGGCTTTAACTAAACCTTTCTTTTTATCTTTTTTAAACGCCACCATTTTGGAGGTATCAACTAAATAACCACCCCTTCTTCTTCCAGTTTAAATCATAGTTATGAAAATATTTGCACCTCCCCACGAGGAAGAGCAGGGTGTAAATATTGTAGTGATAAACAGATGAGACAGTTTAGTGAGCATTAGGGTAAGTAATCAAACTAGGACATCACAAGACCTGTTAATGTTAGCTGGCCTTGTATGGGATGTATCTACTTGTGCTATATATCTTGGACTTTGCAAGAGCCGTGGTATATATCACTGCCTAAGCTGTGATTTATCTCCTTTTCTTATGTACAAATTTCGGTTGCCCACTGGGTTAAATTCTGTATCACAAAAATACTATCAATAACATGCAAATACATTATAAAACACTAAGCTCAAAGGGACAGAGAGTGAACCTCCCAAACCCCTATTCTTTGATGGTAGTGAGACCTGAACAATGGCAGTTCAACACACTGATCTATCAGACAAGCTTCTGAATGTTCCTTTGTAAGCAGGGCCACTGAAATTATGCAACAGAGGAAAATCAAATTATGCAGCAGGGTTAACTAAATTATGCAGGAAGTAAAGGCAAAATATGTGGCATAATGTGGCACATTTACTTTATAAATGTTAAACTTCTTATCTCTATCTGAGAGATAGGTTTCACCTTATTAATACCAGTTTAGCACTCATATAGTAAGAAGCAACAGAAAAGTGACCAGTCAACATTTAAGTAGGGCACTTGTCGGCACATTTTTAGTAACTCTTGATCCATTTGAATTTTTTATGGTAAAATCTGCAGATTATGCAGCGGATTATGGATCATGTGTCAAATGAGGCAAGTCCATAGTTATGTGGAAAACGCTGCCACCACAGTATCACATGTTTCCAGTAATCCTGATTAGAAGGAGCACTCATTACAATATTTTCCTGAAAGAAAAGAGTTGTTAGACCCGTCAGCCTTAGGGTGGTCATCCCACAACATTTTTTTGCCCCCACTCCTCCTCTTTTGCTGTCTTTGTTTTTGTTGGTCTTAGGACTCTGCACACTTTACCACTGCTAAATAGTGCTAAAGTGCTTCTACTCTGTCCTAAAATTGGCTTACGCCCAAATGGCACATTTAATTTACTTGTATGTCCCTAGTAAAGTGATACTACATCTACCTAGGGACAGTACATTAAATGCTACTAATGGGCCTGCAGATTGATTTGCCCCCAATTAAGTAGCCTTTTTAAACATGCCTCAGGCCTGCCATTGCCTGTTAGAGAGCTGTGTGCCATTTTAAACTGCAATTTCGACCTGGGAAAATAAACCTTTTGTCAGGCCTAAAGCTTCCTTTTCAAATGTATATAAGTCACTCCTAGAGTAGGCCTTAAACAGCCCATTGGACAGGGTGCATTGTATTTAAAATGTTGAACATATACCTTTCAGTTTTAGATGCCCTTGTAGTGAAAAACAGGATAACATGGCTTTACCTTATTAAATGATAATGTTTGTGTGGGAGCAAGTCGGAATGTCATGTTTGTTGTCTGAGGAATTGTAAATGAAAACCTTCTTTAATAGTAAAGTCAGATTTTAAGTCACAGTTTTGAAAATGCCACTTTTAGAAAGTTAGCATGTTCTCGATCCTGGGTCGCATGACTAGGTGTATTTGGCAGTTGGCCTTTGTGTATTCCTTTCAGACAGTATCACAATGGAGGGTGTGGGTGTTGGCAGGATGGGCCATCATGGCTAGATGAGTGGGGGGAGCTGTCACCTGCCACACTTGCACTTCAAAGGCACTGGCCGAGCACCACACAAAGGACTTCACTCTAGTCTATTGTGTCACCAGACAGACTGGGACCAGGGCAGGGAAGCAGGAAATTTCAGACACTTCTGCAAGAGGAAAACTCCTGAAGCTTCTCCCACTTCAAAAGAGGCACCCGGTATAAAGCTAGGACCCTCAGACCCACTTTTCAGTACACTCTTGGACTTGTGGATACTACAGAAGAAGGACTGGCCTACTGCCAGAGGACTACCCTGCTGCTTGAGCACTGCCCTGCTGTCTGAGAAGGAAGTCCGGACCTGCACTCTTCATCCCAGGCTGAAGATACTCCAAGGGTCAGCTGACTGACCTCCTGTTCTGAGCTATTGGGACACAAGTTCTAGAGGCCTCCATGCAACTGCCCAGCTGACCAGCTGTATTGGACCAGTCTGGACCTGCAACTGGACTTGCCTGAGCCAATCTGGCCTCTGCTAGAGTGAGTTCCTGATCCCCAAGAGGTGCCCCTGAGGTCCTCCACCCTTGGTCCTTCAACCATCAGTTGAGCTCCTCCTAAACAAAAAGGAGAAATCATGAAGTTTTGGGCTCTTCGCAACCGCGAACAGACCCACTCGCACCAAGATCATGCCACCCACACTGACTACCAATGCAATGCTCCGGTGAACCCGACTCTGCGCTACAGCGACCGACAGTGACAACCAGCAACACAAGATGTGCACTTCACGCTATAGCATTGACGGCCCGAGGTGACCACCAAAGCGAATCTAAAGCAAGGCCCATCCACAGTGCCCGAGAGGATCTTAGCACTACAGTGACGACCGTCTGCAATGCCTGGCCTGCTCTTCACGCTACACCAACAACCATCTACAGCGCTCCCCCTGCTCCTCGTGGCCCCCTCCACCGTGTATAGAACTCTTCACACTGAACTTTAGAAGGTAACTTTTTCAGCAGGACTAAACTGGTCCCTGCATCTGGCCCATGCTCCATCGCAGTCAGCCTGAACTTGTGACTTTCACCCAGTCTCGAACGACCAAATAATGGCGAGTGGAGCTTTGTGCTTTTAGGCTCTATACTTACCTAAATAATTGAAATTGCATATTCCCTGTTCTACTGATTGGATTTTTGTTGTTTTGGTGTAAAATAATTTATTAAATTTTACTTTATTTTTATAAATTGGTGTGGGATTTTTCTTTTGTTGTATTTTCACTTTATTACAATTGGTGTACTGCATAAATTCTTCACACATTGCCACTAAGTTAAGCCTGACTGCTTTTGTACCTGAGCTATCAGAAGGTTTAGAAGGGGACAGTAGTGACTTTTTGTTGTTCACCGTGGCAAGGATTATGGCTGTTGCTTGAGTAGAGTTTCACAATTACAATGCAGACTGGTATAAACATTTGGTATGGAAGTCCATGTACTTCTTGGTCAGAATTATATCGAGTGTACTCGTTCCGTGTGGCGTATTGCACCATTGCTAGACTATACAGATTGCACTGATGTTGGGGCAGGTCGGCATCGAAATTTACTCGGGCATTTATAGGTCTTGTTTTTGCACAGGACGCTCAGAGGGACTGCTGGTTATGCACTGGTCTGAAAATCATAATGCTGCACTTGCTGTGGTACAAAATTTGTAACCAGGAAAAAAAAGTCAGTGCAAAAACGCAGTACAAATCATATTGTTATCCAGTCACATTTTTAGCGACAAAGACAATGCCCAGGAAATTAAAGAGCTTAAATATTTCTTATGGATAATTAGAGCAGTATCACTGCGAGGAAATGCGATAATTAGCTATTTTTGTAATTAGCTTGTCCATACATGCCAACATTTCAAAACAGGAAACTGGGAGATTTGGAAAAAAATCGGGGTATGTATTCATTCCTCCCATTAATTTCTGTTGGAGTAGAGGTAATTTTAGGCTGGAGACAGCTAAAAAAAGGCTTTTTGTGCTCCAAAAACCGGGAGTCTCCCATCTGAATCGGGTATGTTGGCATGCATGCTATTTCAAGGGTAGCATGATTCTCATTTTTTTAACAATATCTGCCGAAATACTGGCCTTAAACCCAAAATAGGGGCTATTACTTGGCAATCAGTGTTCTTGAACAGCTTCGTCTTATTGTGTTACCTTTTAAACTGGGGCATATTTTTCAGTCTTAATAGCTAGTAATTGCACTGATGTCTGTGTTTGGAAATCAGCAGCGGAGCAATCATATTGTATTTATTTCCCATGATTCACTGTGCGCGCGCTTCTCAATTGTTTCACCGTTTAAAGCGGCGCCGCCCCAGACCTTTAATGATGTCATCGGAGGCACGTCTTCCCGCCATCACCGATCCTCATGCTGATGTTTTCTGTTTGTTGATATTGACTCCCGGTGCTTAATGACAGAAATATTCGGTATTAGCAAATTGGTGTTTTTGTATCCGCGCACACAATGTGCTGTTGTCGGGTAATGGATTTTCAGGAAAGGGCACGTTTGAAGACAATGATTGATGTGTTCTATTTGTATAAATTATTCGATGCTTATTGGTGCTGAAAGCAAATGCGACTCTGTGCAGGAGTGCTAAAAGGAAATCTAAACCACGTAGTGGAAAACAATTAAAGCCTCGCATCAGAGGCCCAGTCTGAAAGCTCGAACTCGGTGTAGCAAAAGGGAGCATGCAAATAAATAAAATAAAAGCGCAGTGACAATTGTATGGGGGGTGTTTTGGAGTTCACTGTGACGCATGCTGTTTGAGACAATAGGAGGGTAGCTGGTGAATTTCCAACGAGGTGAGCTGTAAGTGCATATCAAAATTGCACAGAACAGTCTTGACAGACCCCTGCCTCCCCTCAAGTTGGGCATGAGGGGCGGGCTAAATGAAGGTAAATGGTGCATTTTACAGCATACTTACAAAAAAAAAGAATAAAAAAGGCATTCGTTTTACAAGCAGTTCTGGAGGCGCATGTGGACTGTTCCTGTACTTTATGGTCTGCAGAATGAGATTAACCATCTCCTGTGCTTTTTTAGGGGGGTGGAGCGGCATCTTTTTCATGGAAAATGTTAAAATAAAAGGAGCGAGCCTGTGCCTTTTGCAGCACAATTTTTCCAAAAATTCAAAAAGAAGCTAAGGGTTTGACAGACATTTCAAATAATCTGAGATGATTTTGTCTTTTTTTTATTTTTAAAAAGCATAAAGCATCTACCTTCAATTATAGCTTCCGCTCCGTTTTATTATGTTATCCTGTCCCTGTAAACAGATACTTCCCTAGGAGGGGTCAGAAAATTTCAATTTGCTAAAATTTCATAATCTCAGACCTTAAACAGCAGAACTATCTCTCATTTTAGAGAGGATTTACAGTTTTGGAAAGCAGAGCTATGCTTTTCCTCTCTCTTTCATCGATAATGTATGTGAATGGAGGGTAAAAGAAGATGGCCAGACTTAAACTGTGCCTCTTGGCATGCTGACACAATCTTACTTTTGGAAGGAAATCTTCCTTTGTTTTAAAAGGACTGAGAGAAGCAAGGGAGGCGTGCCCACCAGGACAGAGAGTAAGAAATTGATGCTGTTGTAAGTAGGTGTGAACAATGATACAGAGAGACACAAACAATGACACTGTGTCAAAGAGACACAAACTCTGATACTGAAAAGGGTGACATAAACTTGGACACTGCCACAGGGTGACACAAACACTGACCCTAGATAGGCCAAAAATTGATTTTTCTGTCTGAAGAAATGGACATCATTTTAAGAAGAGTTCCACACAGAAAGGGAGAACCTCGAAAACTGAGACAAGGAGACCAAAACAGTAGTGCAGGGAGACTTGAATAGCATTAAGGAACCATGAGACACTGACAATGGAAAAATGACAACAAGAATTTGCAAAGCCGAAAGATCTCACATTTTTAAAAATATGCAGCGGCAATGCCACTAGTTCTGGCTTTTTGTAAAGAGAAGTGTTTGGTTAAAAGATGGCGACCCTGTGGCCTTGATTATAAGTTTGGCAGTAAAAGCTGGCAAATGCGTACACTTAGAAATACTGATTCCATGTGAGTCGGTAAATATAATGGGGCATATGTACAAGGGAAGTGGTGGAGTGAGGCGTTAGCCTTCCTGGTTTAACGCCTCTCTCTGCCACTTTAGAAACGCAGGGTTGCACCATATTTACAAGAATATGGTGCAGCCCTGCTTTTCCCCCTGCGCTGGCGCTACACTTTACAGCCTAGTGCCAACGCAGGCACCCTTGCACCATAGTGCAAGGGTGTCTGCGTGCAGGGGAAGATTGTTTATGTGCAGGAAGGTCCGCCTTCCTGCACATAAAAATCTTTAAATGCCGCTTTGTAACTTCTATGTGTGCTGCTTAATGCAGCACACACAGAAGTTGCAAAACAGCATTTTTTAAAAATGATTGTTTATGTGCAGGAAGGGGGCCCTTATTGTACATAAACAATCATTGGCCTTTTGCTGTTTTCATGTGTGCTGCGTTGTGCAGCACACATGAAAACAGCAAAACGAGGAGAAATGAAACATTTCTCCTCGTTGCGCCAGGGTAAGACCAGGTTTTCCCTGGTCTTCATTCTGGCGCTGCCTCTTATTTACGCCTCCCTTGTAAATAGGAGGCAGCATCAGAATCAAAGGGTGTTGCGGTGGAACGCCCACAGCAACACCCATTGCCCTCCCCTTTCAAGCTAACTACAGCGTGAAAGGGTGCCTTATTTACAAGGCAGCGTTAAGCCTTCACGTTGTTATGGCGATATGGGCTTGTACATATGCCCCCATGTGTGCTAAATAACGCAGTGTAGGATTATTTTCTTGCCCCGAGGAATCAGTATTTACTTCATGCAATGAAAACCAAAAACCCAGCATTGATTGCGTTAAATACTGAACGTGTGCCTTTACTGAGTGTAGTAAATACTGCACTCGATAAATAGCGTATGCATAAAAAACAGAGGGGCATATTATCAAGAGAATTATCGCCGCTTTAGCGGCCGTTTCGGCCGAAAAGCGGCGATAATCCTAACGCATTATTAACAAGGACACGCTAGCGCGTGTATCCTTGATTTAACTCCGTTTCTGTCACCACTCGCTACGCATCGATAATGAGATGCAAAGTAGGCGTGGCTGACAGAAACAACATGGGAAAATATCGCAAAGGCAGCTTCGCGATATTAGCAAGGAGGGGTAGCGATGATAATAATCGCGCTACTTCTGGCCTAATGCAGGAATTTAACGTCTGCTAAATTCCTGTTTTAGGCATACCTAACATGGGAGGTGGATTATGGGGTTAAGGCCACAGGGCCTTATCACCAAGATCATCGCCGTTTTGGGAGGGACATCGCTGTTTTTTAGGCGATGTTTGGCCATTTGCCCGCTATCGCTGGAATATTTATCGCCATAGCGCTGAGCGTTGGTAATACAGCGCTAGCTTGGCGAGATATTCCAGCGATAGCCGGCGATAAGAAAAGCGCGCTAAGCGCGCTCGGCGATAATTATCGCCAAACCTAGATAATATGCCCCAGAGAGTGCCTATTTTCAGTATTGAAATTCCATGCAATGAGGAAAACAATTGCTAGAGAACACTAACATCCATAACAGCACACAGAAAGAGCATTAGGTCACCCCCAAAGCACAGCAATACCACCTTCTTGTGTGGGAGTGTGCAGGAAGTCTTTTATAGGGCCAAAATACCCTAAATTCAATCACACAGAATCCATTGCCATCCTCTATCACTACTCGGTCCCAAGAATCAGAAACCTGCCAACATTTTCCATCATGGTTCCTAGCAGGGTTAGGAAGTGCAGGTTTATGGGACATGGTTAAAGCATCCTGGCTAAGGAGGTAGTAGGACACCAGCAATCTTCTAATGGGCCAGCTTATGCTAATAATCTCCTGAAATCAAGGCCATGCCTGTGGAAGGAAATATGGGAAAAATCAAAATGCATCAACATATCCATGTGATGTTGAGGATGTCAAAAATAGGTTCAAATCTTGAAAGCAGCTGGTAGGTCAGCTAGTCCCCAAGCACAAGCATCTAATCATGACAACTTATGGCGATTCTCAACTGCAACTCTATCTCAAGCAATGGGATGAAAAAGTATAACCATCCTCAAGGTGTTCGGAATGGAAGGCATCATTGAAGGTCAAGAGGTCAGAGTAACCCAACATAAGAGACATGAGAGGCGCGATGGTGGTGTGGCTGTGTATATGCACATGCATTGCAGAAGCGAGTGCCTGTCAGAGAATTGTGATGTCAACCCTAGTGTATAGTGAGCAATGTCCAACAAGCATGTTCATCAACATTTTAAAAACATTCTGTGACACAAACACTTCCAACCCTCTTCCCAATTGCTGTTCTTACATTTCAATTCATCATATTGATGAGGGGCCTAATGACTTACAGAAACAATGCCATACAATGATGGAGCATAAGTGGAAATACTTCATGACCTATTGGTTGTGGTAACTGGGGGTCAAAGTGAAACTTCATATTCCATACATAACATATAACATGCAACAGTCCAGCATCTTTACTTTTGGACTAGCACTAGAAAATGGTGTGTTGAGTGAAATGAAATATTATCATTGTTCTGAGAAATTGAGCAAAAGAAATGAGGAGAGATGTGGCCTAGCTTTTAGAGCTGTCATCTTTGGAACTTGAGATACTATGATTCTAGGCAAATCACTCTCCCTGTGCCCCACAAAAAATGTAACATGATCTGCACTCCAATGCCCTCTGCAAGTTTTCACAATAGACCTGACAAATTGAAGTGATATGAGAAAAAACATAACATTTATAATACAAAGATAAGTTAAAGTTGCACTATACCTCATAGACCAGTTACAGCAGAAATGTAAGATATGCAGACAATTGTATTTAGCATACAAATTAAACAAAGTAAAGAATATAAAAATATAGAAAAGCAGATTAAATATAATGTAAATAAAATTAAAAAAACTACTTGATTGCTTGCATTGCCATGCCATGCTGGCTTGTCTCTTCATTCACAATGACCAAAGTATACATAGTCCAATTCACAAAATCATTTATGTGTGCAAAAAGTGGTACTCACAGAGTACTATTCCATGTACTTTTACACACCTTTGTGAATCAGCCTCGAAACGTCCAATTCTCTATTAGTAAAAGTAGAAAGAGAGAACAGTCCCTTCTATTTGTGCCGTTTATGAATATGACCTGAATATTGTCATTTCATGCCCATGAGTTCTCGTTTACATACTCTTACATGTCTTTGAGGATCAGCCCATAGCAAACACATTATTCCTGGCATTTCAAGGAATACAGGTGGCCAAATGTTTTTACATGTGTCTAGCCATGTTACAGTAACTCCTTTGCCTGAGAGGCCTCCAGACAAATCAAAGAACTCCATATTATTGTCTCCCCATTGGTTATGTGTGCTGAGGTCAGATTTAGTCTGAGAAGGCTAACAAAAAAATACAAAGCAATGCTCTGTGTTTGAAGAATTAAAAACAATGAATTATTCAAACCAAGCTAATGAAAAGAAAATATAGTACCTGATGTAAAAATATGAAAGAAAATATCTTGAGGGGGAAATAGAGAAAATGAGGCCAGATTTATTTCCTGTCAGATGGCTCATTGTTCTGCCAGGGTGATGGAATAAATTACTCTGTCACCCTGGTGAAGGGACTGCCTGCTAGGTTTATAAATGACTGCTCGCTTGGCGTCACGGCGGTTCCTGTCAATGCATTTCACTCTTTGGTAGAGGGCTCCATCAGCAGGATGTACCCATGTACCAAACAGTTTTCTTTCCTCATTTTGAAAAAGAAAATCCCGAAACAGAATTTTCTTTTTGAAAATAAAAAAGGCAATGCTCCCCTCACCATAGGAGTCCTTTCCCATGGCGAGGGCAGCATTTAGCTGTTTTCACTGCCTCTTACCACCACAGTTTTCCTGGTGGTATGGGCAGTGAAAACTGACCTCTAATTCTGGCCATCCGAATCAGGTGGACGGAATTAAGGATCTGACTCTGGTGGCCCTTACTCCACAGGGCTGGCGTAGGTGTTTAATCACGGCAGAGACAAAATAGTCCCCTCCATGATTAAAGCTATGGTCTTCCTGCATCCAAATCGGTCAGAGAAACATTATTGTGGCGGTAAGCATACTCTGATGCCGTCGCTTACTGCCAAGATATAAATCGGGCTCATAGTTTTAGCCCTTTCAGTGTAAGTCACTGGCAGCAAATTGTAACATGGGGTCTGTCTTAACAAATGTTGTCCTGTGGTAAATGGTTAAGAGAGAGGATAAGGTTTGTGTGCTGTAGTGGGTCTTTTTAGAGGGTCCCGAGCAAAAGGCAAGTCGGCATGCAGGTGCACTTGTTCTTATGCTGTTTTCGGGTTTGCCTTGGTGAACAAAGCTACATTCGGAATTAGATTTATGTTGGCACTCATTCCTCCCCAGTTATGCTGTTTTGTCATTTACTCAGTGGTCGTATTTTGTACCATATATGAAAGTAGTTATGCATATTAAACTGAGGTTGGGCAACTGTGTTCACAAGCCAATGCTGCTGGTATTGTCATTAGCATAGCAAGGGTGCCTTGAGATCCAAAGCAAACACAGAAAATGGGCCTTGAGACAATGGTTTGCCATAGAAAAACACCTACATTTGGGAAGCATTGGGCTTTTCATACCCCTGGTGCAATTGCACCTGCTTCCCCATTGATAGCTAGACCCTGTGGTAAAGTAGTCTCATAGTAAGACAAAATATGTGTCAACATACTCTCTTTTTTCCTTTATGCCCTTACCACTAGCTGGATGTCCACCATTCTTTACATCAGCGTGAAGAAAAGGGAGTCATTAGTCACTACTGAAAAGACAAGAACTGCTACTAACACCTTTATATTGTGAACTGTGACTGCCCCTCTCTGCTATGTGCTACACACGTCAGGCTTAAATATATACAGCGTTAAATGCGGGCATGGTTCATACCTCCCTTTAGTGGCAGCATTCCCTAATTAGAGTGCTATTATAAATTGAACATGTGACTTTTCACTTATCTATTAATAAAATTGAATTGCATTGTATTTACTTTTTATTAGGCCTTAAGCTAATACAGAGAGAAATAACAGAAGAGGGGTTGGAAGGAGGTGTGGTAAAATAACAACAGTTGTTAATTGGAGCTACCACGCATTCTACATCATCCTGAAATATCACCTACATTTGGTGAAAATCAAGCAATTCCAGATAGGACAAGTAGTGTCGTGTTTAAACAGTAAACAAGACTGCGCCTGTTCCTCGTTCTCGCTTGCGCTTGCTTGGAGAGGAGGCAACCTGGCAAATAGTGGCAGTAGCTTGGCATATACTGTGTCCTCTGAGAATAGTCTTGAGAGTTGATAGCAGACTAGCCGCCTACCTGTGTAGGTGAAGGGAGGTATGAGAATCTGCATTATTAAAAGGAGGACAGCTAGGGTTGACTTACTGCAAAGCTAGCAAGCGAGTACCTTGATAGTTAATATAGAAAACCTGGACAATGACACCAAGGAACATGCTTTTCCTCAAAGAAATGAGTGTAAAGTACATAGGCAATATCAAAACAACAGAGAAGTAAAAAAAACAATCAGTAAAAATTCACAAAACCATGTAGTAAAAAGATGACGGATTAACATTGAAAGATCCAAACAAGACAAAAACAACAAAAATCAGATCAGGGCTTTCAGTAATATGAGTTATGAAAGTTGAATTCATAAGGAATGTCATGAACCTTTGAAGCACTAATCGTACTCAATGGGCAAAAGTGACAAGTACAGTAAGGCCTCATTTATGAGAAAGTCACGCAGTGCAGCGCAACACAGCGCAGCACAGCAAGTCACCATGCTGCAATGCACTGCATGACAGGGAAAGGGCAGGAATGAGCTGTATTTAAGCCAATATGGCACATTCAGGTCCTTTTCCTTGTGTTGGCGCCTTTTTGGCAGCCTAGCGCAACTCAGACACCCACGCACCATGGTGCAAGGGCGCCTGTGTTGCATGCAGGATTGTTTTTGTGCAGGGAGGAGCACCTTCCTGCACAAAACAATCCTTGAATCCTTCTATCTGTTTGTGCTGCAGAATGCAGCATACAGAGAAAGAGGAAGAAACAAGGAAAAATAGAGATATTTCTCCTTGTTATGCCTCTCCTGGGAAGGTGTAAACTTTTGGCGCATTGCCAGGTTTACAAGTTCTTGTAAATCTGGGGATACATCAAAATCCATTCGAGTGGCGTGGGAACACCCACGCAATGCCCATGGAATGCCTACCCAGGTCAGAGCAATGCAATGCAGTGATTTGCGATGCGTTGCGTTATTCCAGATTTTTGAAGCCCCTTAGAGCCACACAAAGTGGCTTTGTGTGGCTTAAAAAATCTGACTTAGAGGTTTGCGACACGCATGTACCATGTTGCGTTGTGCAAACACGAAGGAAGTCTCTCATAAATTAATCCCTATGTGACCTTTCAGCCTGTCCCCGATGAAGCATGCGTCGGATACAGCCTAGGCCCTGGTGGTTCATCTCAGTCACCAGTTTTCCCTGGCTTAAAAGAAATTATGTAAGTGAAAATATTCCAGTGGGGCAAAGCAGAAGCTATGGCCAATTAGGGTTCAATATTGGAGTCCTGCCGAAGCCTTGTGCTCTAGCACCATAATCTCTGATTGAGACACCTTTGAAAAACATACACACTGAGGTCATCTTGCCACTTTTTCCTGCTCATAAAAAAAATTATGGAGCTCGAAATGTTCCATCAAATAAAAAAGTTACAGCAATAAATAGCTAAAATAAACAAACCAAGTTCAATTAAAAAGTTAAACGTTCTGAAAACTAGTACACAAAACTGTAGGGGTTTGATAGGAATAGGGCAACAAAAAATAAATAGCATTTTGGAATCATTGTGAAAAGATGTTCAATGACAGTATGTGGTAAATAAAGAAAATAAAAAATAGAATAAATATATTAATGGAGGTCCTACGTTGATGTAGGTACTAGTGTAGGCCAAACCATGAGCACAGGCAGTAGGGCTGGCATTCTGGATTTGGCGCACTCAAAGTTTTTATATTAGCACTGAAAGGCTATGTTGGAGAAAAAAATCTACTATGCAAGGCAAAAACTAGACACTTTCTGTATTAAAGCATTGCACTAGAACTTCAGAAATCGTGTATTTGGCACCTTTGGCATCTAACGTTAAATTTCCAGAGGAGTAAGCAGTTAGTCCAAATTGGCTTGGATGCAAATCTAAGGCTTAGATGGCTTTTAATATGAGTGCAAAATCGCTTCTGACATTCAAAAAAGTTGGACGTGAACAACTAAAAAGATTTACTCGCATGAAGATTTCAATGTGAGAAAATCTACTCACAGGTGGGGAAAATGGGTGTTTCAGAGCAGCAATGCACCATAAGCATGTGGGCTTCCACAAACATGCATATTTTCGGGTATGCCCAAACTTCACTCTGACTCCTTCACGCCCATGAAACAATTAGAAATATAATCCTGATAAAGGCAGGAGTAAATCTCTTTACAGGGTAGGAAAGGACTAGGAACACTCGGTGAAAATTGGTGGGGTGTCGAGAAAGGGCTCCCCAGGGAGAACAAACAAAAATATTTATATTTGCTACTGTGAAAATAAAATTCACAAACTTTTTCGAGGAGCATACCTGGAAACCTGCAACACCAGCAACTGTTGCAGGTGTCCATGTGTGCTACTGTTAACTTTTGAGAAATCCTGGAAGTAGTAAATCTGCAACCTTGTGCGTTCATAGCACTGCGGAGTAGATGTCTGAACTTCTTTAAGAATTAGGTCCATAATGGCAACAACCAACTTTTGATAACGCAATCACTTAATGATAAGTCGGAGAATGATCTTAAGGAATTGGAAGAATAGTCAAATACTGTCAATGTGTTTGTCAATTTCTAGATTCCACTGCACTGAGGAGGGGGTCCATACATAAAGAGGTGTCTTCAACTTGAGAACACCTAGGAAAAGCTCCTAGAAATGCTCGAACTAGTATACTCAGCTAGCAGAATTTCAAATGACCTTATATTGAAAATATCTGTTGGAAATGGCCCTTTTTGCAGGGTTATCCCCAAACGTTTTGCTTCTTCCTCCTATTTTTTCCTGACCTGTGTTTGTTGGCTATACGACTCTGGGAACTTTACCACTGCTGATCAGTGCTAAAGTGCATATGCTCTCTGTGTAAATGGTTATTATGATTGGTTATCTATGATTGGCATATTTGTTTTACCAGTAGGTCCCTAGTAAAGTGCACTGAGTGTGCCAGGGCTGGTAAATCAAATGCTACTAGTGGGCCTGCAGCACTGATTGTGCCACCCACATGAGTAGCCCTGAAAAGATGTCTCAGGCCTGCCACCGTGGTGCCTGCGTGCAGTTTGTTAACTGCCATGTCTGATTGGCAAGTGCACCCACTTGCCAGGCCCTACCCTTCCCTTCTCTTACACATTGGACACCCCTATGGTAGGCCAATGATACCCCCCTGGGCAGGGTGCAGTGTATGTGAAAGGTAGGACATGTACCGGTATGTGTAACATGTCCTGATAGTGAAATATTGCCAATTTCGTTTTTCACTATTGAAAGGCTATCTTGCCCATAGGACAGAATGGGGAATGCTTTGTAACATTTTACAAGCATATCTTCCCATAGGGATAAGATAGAAAAATGGAGTTTAGTACCACTGAACTCAGAATTTAATAACATATCTTTTTAGTAAAGATGGGTTTTAAATTGTGTGTTTTGAAATACCACTTTTAGAAAGTGGCTATTTTCTTGTTCAACCTTCCTGTGTGCCTCTGCCTGTTTGTGGATTGACTGTCTGGCATTGGAGTGACAGGGGCTGGGGAGTTGCAGTGGCTCCAGGAGTCTGGATGAATCAGCACTAGGCTGAATAGTCCTGATTTGCACTTGGAGTGGTGGGAGGAGTAGCACCTGTACCTGAATAGGGCTGTGCCTGCCTTCCACAATGCTGGCTCTGCCCCCCTGCGGTGTGTCTGGAGCCAAGGCTTACACTGACAAAGGATGTTGTTGTACACTGGCAGAGTGCCCCCAGAACTGGTTTGAACTGGGCTCAGAGCCCCTTGCACAAAGAGAACAAAGACATTTTGGGGTATAAGTATTAGACCTAAAACCCCTGAACTTTAGATCATTCCTGGAATTCAAGAGGAACCTTTGCCAAGGAGAAGAGCTGGAGAGACTGAGGAGAAGTACTGCCCTTGCTGTGAGTCTGGGGTTGGCCTGCAGTTGCTGTTTCTGCCAAGGAAAGGAGAAGGCCTTTGCTGTGTGCTGTGTCCCCTGCTTGAAGGAGATCTCCAAGGTCCTGAAGTGTACTGGCCGCCTGTTCTGAAGTCTCAGGGACACAAAAGACTTCCTGCAAATCTGCTGGTGCTGCTGGACTCTGCCATCTGTGAGTCCTACCCTTGCCTGAGGTGCCTCTTTCCAGTTACAGGACCTCAGAGGTGGGTTTTGCAGCTAATCTCTGCAAGAACCGGCGCGAAGCATCGCAAAGGCATCCAAAGTCTCTCGAACCGGCGCCGGATGACGAGAAGCCTCGCCGAGTCTCGCCAGGCGACGCGAAGTCTCATCGCCCAGCCCCCAGCACCGACGCCGGACAGCGTGAAGCCTCGCAAAGCGACGCATCACCTCCAGTGTGTCACGCATCGTACCTGTGCACCAAGTTTTCCACCCATCACCCGCAGACCAGAACCGTCTTGGATTTCGACGCCTCATTTCCCCCTACAGTCCGGATTCGACGCATCACTTCTCCTGTGTGCAGCAGAACTGGCGCCTCGCCTCCCCAAGGACTCAGGAACTGACACATCCCTGTGTTTTCCAATGCTTCCTTTCTCTGCAGCTGTTTGGCCGTGTGAATTTTGACGCATCTTCAGGTACTTTGTGTAAAACGCACGCATCCATAGTGTTCTATGGTACAAGTTCTTGAAACCTTTTGAAAGTCATATTTTTAACTGTGTATTTTGGATTTTTGTCGTTTTGGTCTTGTTTAGTTTAGATAAAGACATTTTATTTTTCTAAACTGGCGTGGTGTCCATTTGTGGTGTTTTCACTGTGTTACTGTAGGTGTTGGTACAAATACTTTACACATTGCCTTTGGGATAAGCCTGTCTGCTCGTGCCAAGCTACCAAGGGGGGGAGCAGGGGTTATCTAAAGTGTGTATCCCCCTTATCCTGAATAAAAAACAAGGTTCCCTATTTGGACAAAGGTACCTACCTCTGCCAACTAGAGACCCCCATTTCTAACATTGGTGGTGAGCGGTGAGGATTTTGAACCTGTATTTGTACTTGACCCACAGTGATTGGTGTACATAACTAGTTTAGTGCAGACCACTACGCAACCACATACTGTGTTTTATTTTTGGTTATATTTTTGAGTAACCCTTAAAAGTATCCACGCATCATGTCTCAGAAGGGTAAACCAGCAAGTGATGTTGCAGAACTGGAGTTTGATATCGAAATGTTAAATAGTTACAAAGTAGGTCAACTCAAGCAGTTCTGCAGGAACTTTGGATATCCCATGAAGAGCAGCTCCAGGAAGGAGGAGCTACAGAAGGCCGTAAGGGCCCAGTGGGAGGCCAGAGAGGCTGGGGAGGCAGATGATGCAGAGGTGGATAAGGATGCACAAGGGGATGGTTTCAGATCTCAGGATCTGCCTGTGGGAAGAGCAGCCTCTAGGGCTGGCAGCAATCATTCCTCTAGCAGTTTTTCCCCAGAGGAACTGGAGGAGAACCAAAGGGTCAGGGAGCAGGAGCTAGAAGTCCTGAGGATCAAAACAAAGCAGATGGAAATGGAAATCCAGGCCAAGGCAGAGGAAAGCAGGAGAGCTTATGCCTTGGAAAAAAAGAAATTGATCTTGGCATATGAGCTGAGAATGAGAGAGCTCGATGAGGAGTTTGCGAGGCTTGAGGCCCTGAGTGTCTCAACCAAGCAAAAAGAGATGTGTGTAGCTCAGGAAGTGAGCTTGGCTGGGTTGGAAGTGGAGTCCAGCTCAGATGGTGGCAGCAAAATTGTGTTATCTAGTGCTGAGGGAGAAGTACACACACCCAGAGATGTAGCGCCTGACTTGAGGGAGGGGGTTAACATACACCAGGGGGTTCAGGTTTATGAGGTAGCTCCAGTGGTGTGCAGTGTCCCTGAAGTGGATTGGGGAACTGATACCGGGGATCATATTCCTAGTGGTGGGAGGGACACTCTACTGACTCTAGATGAGAGGTGCAGGGAGAGGGGTTCCCCCATGGTAGAAGTCCTGGTATGTAAGTGTGGAGACCGCCCAGAAGAGTGTGGGTTGAGTGACAGAGACAGTCGGACACTGTCTTGCCAATCTCAGGAGAGTGGTGTGGGGTCCTTGTGTGAGGCACTGGATGGTGGGACAAAGGGTAGCTTGGTTAACAACTGTGGGGGGCTGTGTGATTCAATTGCTGGAGAGCATATTTTAAGTCCCTGTTTTCCAGAGCTAGGCCAACCCCCGGTAGAGTGTGAGTTCTCTGATTCCAGGGAGCTTGCGCTGGAGGCAGAACTTTTGGTGGATTCCAGAGGGTCTGAAGAAGCTTTTGGGAGTGATCCTGAAGGGGGTGGCTCAGGTTTTCCCCAACCAAGTGAGGTAGGGGAGGCTTGTGGTAGCCCAGATAGGTCCCAGTGTAGTGGGAGGGGTGTAGGGTCCCACGTCCTGTCTCAGAGGAGAAGGAGTGGGAGTGGGCTGTGTCCCAAGGTGCCCGAAACCCAGTCCCAGGACCTGGTTGGTTCCATAAGGGAACACCAGGAGGGGGGCCTAGTCTGTACTGGGAGGCCATTTCCTGAGGGGGATCCCAAAGTGTCAGATGGACTAGGGGGGACTGCTGTAACAAGCATCCCACCAGTTCTGGTGCCTGGCAGCAACGCTCCAGTGGGGAGGGTGCATGAGTCCAGAGAAAAGGGTGAGGGGGGGACGCAGTCCCCAGTGGAAGGACCAGTGGGTCAGGGGTTGCCAGCTCTGAGGTCAGAGCACCCCAGGACTGACCCTGGTGAGGCCACTTCTGGCATGGGGGGTCTTCATGCTCTGTCAAGTGGACAGGAGGCTGGAGACCTGCGCCAGGCAGACTCTCATACCACTGATGAGGAGTGTGTTTCCCTGGGGGGGGGGGTTGGTGTACTCCCCTGGAAGTCCTGGGTTGCCAGGCACAGGTCCAGCCTAAGGGTACAGACCCTGGGTTGGAGGACCAGGTTCAGGGTGCCCCCCCTGACCTGGAGGAAGGGGGGACTGCTAACAGTGCCCCTACCAAGTTGTCTTCTGGGGGTACCGCTCCAGGTGGGAGGGTGCAGTGCCCCAGGAAAGAAGACAGGGTGTGGGAGAGCCCACCCCAGTCTCTTATCCAGCTGCAGGGTACAGACCCTCGGCTGGTGGGCCAGTGTCAGGTTGCCATAGCTGACTTGGCAGGAGGGAGAGTGGAGAAAAGGTGCCAGGCACCTGGGGCTACTGCCCCCCACTTTCTGATGCCACAGAGGTTAGAGAGGCTTTAAAGGCATGAGGCCTGGCTCTCATCACTGACAGCTGTCAGTGGCCACTGTGGCTGTCTGTCCTGGTGGACTGATTTGGCCCTGGGAGGGGGACAGGAGTCAGAACCCAGGGGTGGACTGGGCCACATTACTGTGTTGGCCTTGTGTGTGCTGTCTGGTTGCTGGGACACATCTGTGAGCAAGGTAAGCTTAGGCGCTGCCCTGATGATGTCCCCAGGTGAGGAGAAGGGTCCCTCATGGTTTAGCCTAGTGGGCCCTGAGAGTATGGATAGAGGGATCCAACTGGGTTCAGGAAGGCGTAGAACAGGAATAGACCCCTGCTGTTCGGGCCATGCTCCAGGTTCTATCGCCCCAAGCAGGGAAGCCCATTGAGGTATTGATTGGTCTACCCTGGCTTTAGGCTGGAAGGGGGTTGTGTTGGAAATGGCCCTTTTTGCAGGGTTATCCCCAAACATTTTGCTTCTTCCTCCTATTTTTTCCTAACCTGTGTTTGTTGGCTATAGGACTCTGGGCACTTTACCACTGCTGATCAGTGCTACAGTGCATATGCTCTCTGTGTAAATTGTTATTGTGAGTGGTTTCCATGATTGGCATATTTGTTTTACCAGTAGGTCCCTTGTAAAGTTCACTGAGTGTGCCAGGGCGGGTAAATCAAATGCTACTAGTGGGCTTGCAGCACTGATTGTGCCACCCACTTGAGTAGCCCTAAAAAGATGTCTCAGGCCTGCCACCGTAGTGCCTGCGCGCAGTTTGTTAACTGCCATGTCGGATTGGCAAGTGCACCCACTTGCCAGGCCCTATCCTTCCCTTCTCTAGTCATTGGACACCCCTATGGTAGGCCCATGGTACCTACCTGGGCAGGGTGCAGTGTATGTGAAAGGTAGGACATGTACTGGTGTGTGTAACATGTCCTGATAGTGAAATATTGCCAATTTCGTTTTTCACTATTGAAAGGCTATCTTGCCCATAGGACAGAATGGGGAATGCTTTGTAACATTTTACAAGCATATCTTCCCATAGGGATAAGAAAGAAAAATGGAGTTTAGTACCCATGAACTCAGAATTTAATAACACATCTTTTAGTAAAGATGGGTTTTAAATTGTGTGTTTGAAAATACCACTTTTAGAAAGTGGCTATTTTCTTGTTCAACCTTCCTGTGTACCTCTGCCTGTTTGTGGATTGACTGTCTGGCTTTGGAGTGACAGGGGCTGGGGAGTTGCAGTGGCTCCAGTAGTCTGGATGAGTCAGCACTAGGCTGAATTGGCCTGAACTGCATTTGGAGTGGTGGGAGGAGTAGCACCTGTACCTGAATAGTGCTGTGCCTGCCTTCCACAATGCTGGCTCCGCCCCCCCCCCTGTGGTGTGTCTGGAGCCAAGGCTCACACTGACAAAGGATGTTGTTGTGCACTGGCAGAGTGCCCCCAGAACTGGTTTGAGCTGGGCTCAGAGCCCCTTGCACAAAGAGAAAAAAGACATTTTGGGGTATAAGTATTAGACCTAAAACCCCTGAACTTTAGATCATTCCTGGAATTCAAGGGGAACCTTTGCCAAGGAGAAGAGCTGGAGAGACTGAGGAGAAGTACTGTCCTTGCTGTGTGTCTGGGGTTGGCCTGCAGTTGCTGTTTCTGCCAAGGAAAGGAGAAGGACTTTGCTGTGTGCTGTGTCCCCTGCTTGAAGGAGATCTCCAAGGGCCTGAAGTGTGCTGGCCTCCTGTTCTGAAGTCTCAGGGACACAAAGACTTCCTGCAAATCTGCTGGTGCTGCTGGACTCTGCCATCTGTGAGTCCTACCCTTGCCTGAGGTGCCTCTTTCCAGTTGCAGGACCTCAGAGGTGGGTTTTGCAGCTAATCTCTGCAAGAACCGGCGCAAAGCATCGCAAAGGCATGCAAAGTCTCTCGAACCGGCGCCGGACGACGCAAAGCCTTGCTGAGTCTCACCGGGCGACGCAAAGTCTCGCCGCGCAGCCCCCAGCACCGACGCCGGACAGCGCGAAGCCTCGCAAAGCGACGCATTGCCTCCGGTGTGTCACGCATCGTACCTGTGCACCAAGTTTTCCACGCATCACCCGCAGACCAGAACCGTCTTGGATTTCGATGCCTCACTTCCCCCTACAGTCTGGATTCGACGCATCACTTCTCCTGTGTGCAGCAGAACTGGTGCCTCGCCTCCCCAAGGACTCAGGAACTGACGCATCGCTGTGTTTTCCAACGCTTCCTTTCTTTGCGGCTGTTTGGCCTTGTGAATTTTGATGCATCTTCAGGTACTTTGTGTAAAAGTCACGCATCCATAGTTTTCTATGGTACAAGTTCTTGAAACCTTTTGAAAGTCATATTTTTAACTGTGTATGTTGGATTTATGTCATTTTAGTCTTGTTTAGTTTAGATAAAGATATTTTATTTTTCTAAACTGGTATGGTGTCCATTTGTGGTGTTTTCACTGTGTTACTGTGAGTGTTGGTACAAATACTTTACACATTGCCTTTGGGATAAGCCTGTCTGCTCATGCCAAGCTACCAAGGGGGTGAGCAGGGGTTATCTAAAGTGTGTATCCCCGTTACTCTGACTAGAAGCAAGGGTCCCTATTTGGACAAAGGTACCTACCTCTGCCAACTAGAGACCCCCCATTTCTAACAATATCTAATTAAAAATGGCTCATCATTGGGAGTGCACCCTCCCACCCAATTAGCTCTCTACCAAGTCCCTTTATTGTCAAATATTTATGGTGACCATAGAGGCTGAATAGTCTTTATAGATTAATAATAATTGCAAATATCCTAAAATAAACTTAATGCTAATAAATATGTATGTAAAATGTTTTTCCAAATATCTTCCTTTTTTAATTTGTTTCTATTTTTCACATCATATTTCGTCATACTTCTCTACCCTTTCCTCCCCAAGCCCCTCCTCATCTTCCTTATCTCTTTGGGCTCTGGTTGTAGATTGGTTGTTGTTTTCTCTATTTAATATCATCTCTTGTAAATTTGCAATTACTCTCACAGCATAACACTACACTGTGCAATATACATAAATACTTATCCCACCGCACATCTTTCCTGGCCCCCACAGTTGTTAACACTTCATATGCGCAAATCCTATTCCAATGTATTTATTCTCCTCAATACTGATGTAGAATACTCAAAAACAGCATATAGATCAGTGGTGCCACTGACACCAACCTACTACAGCAGCATGCCCTATGTGTTTTCTAGGTATGTTGTCAGAACCACTGCTGCAGTATCTGTGACAGTTAAACGCAGCTCTTACTTTTCTCATTGACGACCCACATCCCACCAAATGGGTTTTTTCCAGAGGGATTCAAGAATTCCATAGGAGCCTAAGAAGTTAAGTCTCAAGTTTCCTAAAGAGATGCAGGATTAATTTCTTCACAGAAGTTCATTGGAGATGTTTGGGGGACAAACTAATTTTGGCCTGTAGGTTCAGGAAAGCATGCAAGAAATTTGAATGGAGAATAATCCATGCTGAACCATCATGCAACATATTGGTTATCTCATGTATCTACTCAGTGAAGCATCTGCTTCCATGATACAACTAAAGTATACATTCACAGTGCTACCACAGCAAACCGCAACAATTGTCGAAGGTATATTATGTACTGCTGCCAAATTCCTTTGTTATAACAAATCAAAATGCCTGTAATCAAGGTGGGTCAACTATGGGGCCAATTCACAAAGCATTTTCCATTCCTTAGATGTGATTTACACCTGATTATCTAGGCCTGATTTAGGATACATTTTGTGTATCATATCCAGTCTAAGGGGCTCATTCCGATGTCGGTCGGATCACAGTGGAAGTGAAACCACCCGACTAGTAGTCGGCGGTTCCACTCCCGGTATTCCGATGCAATTGGGAAAGGCATATTTTACACATCCATGCCCCTTGTGCAAGGCACAATGTGGTGCCTGGCACACTGCACACTGCACACTGCACACTGCACACTGCACATGGATGTGTGGGGGGCACCACATGTGCCTCCCTGGCCCCATAGCAGAGTCCCAATGGGGACGGGGGCCCTGCTAGGGGCCCCCAAAGTCCCTTTCCGTCTGTCATTTCATGGCAGTTGGACCGCCATGAAAAGACAGAGGAAAATGGGCATTGTAATCCCTATGGGCTGCCTGAGCAGGCACCTCCCCTATTGTAGGGATTACCATCTGTCCGCTGCACCAACGGGTTCCTTGAGCTCCTTCGGAAAAGCAGCGGTCTGTCTCCCTGCCCAGTGCCTCCAACCGCAGGGTAAGAATCCAGCGGTCGGACCGCTCATGCCGATGTCGGTGGGCCTGCCACCGAGGCCTGTCGGAGGAGAGCCCACTGACATCGGAATGAGCTCCTAAGACATGCTTACTCATGTAAACAGCATGCCAGCATGCCAGCATGTTGTTTTCATAGAAAACCATGAGAAAGTCACACCTAAACTTGGAGTAAGACATGCCTACTCATGGAAAATGTTTTTTGAATTAGGCCTCGATTTTCAGGGGTAACACACAGCTGTGCCTTGAGTAAGAGTCACCCATTTATTGCAGATAAAGGATGCATGCAGTATCATGATTTGGCGGTGGGAGTTTTTAACCACATTTGAGGTTTGGTGTGCACAGGAAAGATGAGTGTCGAGCAACACCCCAAAATTGGTACTTATGGGAATGGAATTGGGGTGGGTTTGAATTCTTCAGGCCATACATAAGGGATGTTGTCAGCAGTGGAGTTTCTAGTTAAGAGCATTATGGGTTTCAGACTACTCAATTTTTCTTCATCCAGTTGTAGATATGTTTTAGACAATTTTCAATATTGAATTTGCTTAATTTCCTTTTGATTTTTGTGTAGAGTTGAAAGTCACCTGCATACATTTGGAATTAAGTATGTTACGTAGGGTTTGGTAGATGGGATACTCAATCATAAACATGGTGAATGTTCCATCCACTGTGTGACAAGTGCATTATTGCCTTTGGTAATACAGCTAACAAGATAACCTTCCATTTTGCAAGAAGGTATCCCATCCGCCAAAATCTATATAAGGTTCTTCGTTTTGTAAAGGGAGACACCTGGAGTGATATTTCATGTGTATGTTAAAGTGTAGAGAGGAACGTGGGCTGATATCTATTGGACTCCACGTTGTACTATGTTGATGAAGTTCACTTACCCATATTGAATTGTTAACTTTATTTACAGAGAAGTCATAAGTACCTTTCCAAACCAGCCCATTTCACCAGGCAGATTTTCTCACCAACTGAATCACAGACAACTGATAAATGAAGTAGGATAAGAACTAATGAGATGCCAACATCTTGAAATATAAAAGTAATTATTCTCTAAAATCTATTTTACCTACTAACAATTGGTTTAACCCTGAGTTAAGAAAGTTACAAGTAGCCACTAGGCAATCTGAAAGGAAGTGAAGAAGGGACTCTTCTGTGATGGCGCATGCTATGAGTCATCTTGTGTGTTATAAAACCTGTCTTAATGCAGCATAAGCACACAACTTGCTTCTCCACTATGGGAAACCTGCATCATGAATAATTCACTGTAGTTCATTCTTTTTTTTATTCTCAATGAGCTGGTCTTCTGTTATCAGTCACACCTATTTTGAGATAAATTTGCATCCTTTTTCTCCAATACGATCAGGGGAATTTATGAGGAAATCAAAAAACGAGACCAACTGAACAATTGGAATCATCCTCCCATTTAGACGTTTCTGGGGGTAAGAACACCAAGCTTCCTTTGATGTCACGCCAGAATTAAATGCTCTCAATGACCCATGCCCAGTAGCTATGCTGAAAGCCCTGGTTCCAGCTCTTACACCACCATAATGTGAATCCATGAAAGTCTGATTTAATTAATTTACGTGTATTTAATTGAGTTCTGAAAAATTATTGGGTGATTCCTTTCTTGCTTGGCTAAATGGCACTCCCACACTCTTGAGAACTCAGGGGCCGTGGACTGGATGCAGGTGGGGTTTCGAGTGGGGCACGGATCACTGACAGAATATCGGAAATAAAAATATTGTGTGGACAGATTAGTGAGTAAAAACATTGAGTACCAAAATATTGAGAGGGTAAGTGTAAATAGGTAAGTATAGATTTACTATTCTCAACTCCACATTACATACCTTGCAGATATATATCATCTAGGTACATATATGTGGAGTTTTATATAGTAAAACTTTGCTTACCTATAGAAACTTACCTTCATGATATTTTTGTCCTCAATATTCTTGACACAATAGTTTGTCCCACAATGTTTTTGTTTCTGATATTCTGTCTAAACACTGTAGCACACAGTAGGAGACAGTATCAGAAATCCCAATTCTCCTTTTGTCCTACTGTTGCTAGATCTTTTGATAGATTTTGATGTGGCTGACTGTACAATTGTATCGACCAATCAGCATGAGTTGGTAACCCTTACCTGGCCCTCGATTGGTTCATGTCCTTTTTCAGTGGTCACACACAGGTGATGGTCCTTCCTTCTTTTTGCTCAATCACAATGTATATCGTGTGGTATGCACCTTTCCAACTACTTGTTAGCTCAAACCTAGATGAATATTGGTAAAACAATGTAAATTGTTTCTAGCTGTGAAAATACGGATTAATAGTGTTTTTTTCAGAGTTCATGCTGCACCAAACAAAGGGTTGTGTCCTCCCAGGCATGATGCTTCACAATTTTGTGCTGCAACTGTAGGCCTTTTTAATAATAAGTAAGTCGACGCACTGCTTTGTGCCACCTCAAAACCCACGAAAATGATAGTAAATAACCCCAAAAGTTGGTTGGAAAATGTGGCACCTTTGAAACCCAAAATTTCTTAAAGTCTCTACTGAGAAAGATTGCTGGAAATATTGGAGAGAGAACAGACAAACTCAGTTTCCTAAATAAATAAAAGCTGTATTTTTCTCATACCTTTTGGTTTGACTCACTTGCATTCACTTCCAAAATTAGAAGGTTTGTGACTGATCTGTAGTCTGCACTAATTTCTTTTAAAATTAGAATTTCATTGTTGAACTAGAACCCTGGTATGCACAGTATGCTCCTAAGCACATACGCAAATTAGAGCTGTGGGGTGTAGATATTATGGGTAGTGGTGTGGTGAACTCCCCACTCCAGTAGCTTAAGCAGTTGCTCCCCCTGGGCCCCATTGGCTGATGAACTGTACTTGATCTGTCAGTCTTAGGGTGGTCTTCCCCCAAACCTTTTGCCTTCACCCTCCTATTTTGCTGAGTTTGTTTTTGTTGGCCTTAGGACTCTGTTCACTTTGCCAATCCTAACCAGTTTTAAACTGCTTTTATGCATACTCCTTAAAACATGCTAAAATTGGCTCACACCTGATGGCATATTTAATTCACTTATAAGTCACTAGTAAAGTGGTGTACCATAAACAAGGGCCTGTAAATTAAATGCTACTAGTGGGGCTACAGTATTTATTATGCCATCCACTAAGTAGTCCCTTAAAACATGTCCCAGGCCTGCCATTGCTGCCTGAATGCAGTTTTAATCTGCCACTTCGATTTGGCAATATAACCCCCTTGCCCACCTTAAATTCCCCTTTTTTTCCATATAAGTCACCGTTAAGGTAGGCCCTAGGATGCCCATAGGGCAGGGTGCATTGTAAATGAAAGGTTGTGCATGTACTTTTAAGTTTTACATGTCCTGGTAGTGAGAAACTCCTAAATTTGTTTTATAACTACTGCGGCGCCTACCTCTCTAATAGGATAACATTGGGTTGCCTTATCACATTTATTAAGTGCTAACTTTAGATTGGGAAAAAGTAAACATTTCATGTTTGGTGTCTAAGAAATTGTAATTTAAAATCCTCTTTAATGGTGAAAGTTACATTTTTGAAAATGCCACTTTTAGAAAGTTGGCATTTTCCTGCCCTAAATATTTAGTGCTTGCAGCCTGTCCAAGGGTCATGTGACTGGGTGTAGTTGGCAGTTGAATTTTGTTTATTCCTTCCAAAAGCCACACAATAGAGGGATTAGATGTGCCTGGATGGGCCCTCACTGGCAGGGTCGGGGGGCAAAGCTGGGCACAGCTCCATTTGCAACTGAATAGGCTGTGCCCTGTCTTCACACAATGGAACGTTTTGGCTAAAACTGCTCTGAGAACCAAGAGGAGACCAGGGCCAACCTGCTCCTCTATCTGTTCAAGGTGCATCGCCAGTTGAACTGTCTTCGCTGCAGCTCCCACAACTTTCATCTCTGCAGCAACAAATCCTGTTCAGTGGCCTAATGTCAAAAGGGGTATCCGGCCTTGTGGAACTCTCGTCAGCTACAGTTTCCAGGTTCATCCCTCTGTAGATTTTCGACTTTCAAAAAAGAGACCGAACATGAAAATCTTCACTGTGACTTCATCCAGTGGCTCCCCAATGATGATGCCTCCTCCTCGGGCACTGTTGCAGCCTTGCTCTGCTGAACATCTACCGTCTCAGAACAGTTTTCTTCAAATTTCTTCTGAATCCAAAGGTAAGTGCCGACCGGGCCCAATCCACTCTTTGTATCCTATTCGCGCTCCATAGCAGTCATCCATATTGTTTTTACTTTGACCCGGTCTCATATGACTAGATGTCCACAGTGGGAGCTTTGATCTTTTAGGCACTCGTTTTTACCTTAAATTAGAAAAATTCATAACTCCGGTTCTACTGATTGGATTTTTGTTATTTTCATGTCAAATAATTTATTAAAATGTACTCATTTTCTAAATTGGTGTCAGATTTTTCTTGTGTTGTGTTTTCACTTTATTAGTGATTGGGTGCTGCATAAATACTTTACACATTGCCTCTAAGTTAAGCCTGACTGCCTTTGTGCCAAGCTACCAGAGGGTTAAGCACAGGTTAATTTACATCTGTGTTTCACCTTGATGTACATTGTGGCTGGTGCTTGAGCAGGGTTGCCACCCCACTCAATCAACAACGCAATTTCTCACAAACTGTATTTCACTAAAACATTAAATAATTGTTCACAAGGTTCTTCTGTCTGCAAAGTGCTCATAAATATTACTGTTATGGAATATTGTCACAGCAGGGGGGGGCTAACATGTACAGCCAAGGAAAAAAGGAAAGAGAAATGAGGAAATAATAAAAATATGGCACACCCATAGAAAAGAATGAATAGAAAAAGTGGGCAGAAGAGAGATAGGTAGGCAGGAAAAGTAAGCATAGGAAGGGGACCGGGAAGAGAAAGGAAGGGTAGAAGGAAGAAACATGAAAGGAAATAAGGAAGAAAAAGTGAAAGGTAGGATAGAACAGTGAAAGAATGGCTGGATGGAAGGGCGGAACAATGGCTAGGTGGACGAATGATAGGATGGGTGGAAGAATAAAAGGATCAATATGTGCTGGGGTGAACTAATGGAAGGATGAAGAATGGACAGGTAGGGAAGAGTGAAGGTTGATCAGTGAAAGGATGAATAGATGGATACATGGATATATTGATGGGTGGATGCATGAAAGGATGGGTGTATGAAAGGTTAAAAAGATGGATGGTGGAAGGGTGAACAAATAGATAGATAGATGGATGAATGAAGGATGAAAGAGTGAAGGGAACCTTCCTGAAGAGGGTTAGATGTGCTCGATTTATGTGCTTATTGTGATTAGAGGCATGGTTCAAGTGATGACTATTTTAATTTCTGGGCTACTCCCTTGATTATGGGTCTCATTTAAAAATCTGTGTGCATGTGTAAGTTAGACAAGTGGTTTGCACTTTTTAAAGAGTGCAAACCAACTTTGCGATTAAAAAAACTGGCTTCACCCTCGTAAAAGAGGTTACCTTGTGAGTAAATCTTCACTTTTGAGTAGAAATGGGTTACCCGTGGGAGAATGACATAGAAATGTAGGTACTCCCTCAAACTCATACATTTCTGGTAATTCACAAACCTTTTTCCAACCACTTGTCATGCTGGAAAACAGTCTACATTTACTCCATTCAAAGGCAGGCGTAAATCCCTGTCCAGGGTGAGAAACAGAATACCACAACAATTTGCCACGGTGTTGGGAAACAAGTTTTTTTCCCCTTTAAAAAATGTTTTCCCTATGGAAAACAGAAAAAAAATCAAGAAAAAAGATAGCTACACTTGTGCATTGATTTTTTATTGCAAAAATATATGTGTATTCTCACCTGTAAAAATGGAATTCAGGTACTTTTTTAGTTATACACCTTGAAACCTGTGATTATCACAACTTTACAGGCTTACTCATGAAAAGTTTTGTGAATGTCAGAATTCTGCACTGTGAAATCGTGAACCAGCATGTGCAGGTTAAGGCCTTTCTATGTGGTTTGGTAGCAGAAAGGTAATTTTTAAATGGCCGGACAGCTCAAGTATGTGCACTAAAGACCTGCATGCAGGCATCCACCCACCATGATACGACATCAGAGGTTCACATATGATAACAAACAGAATTTGCAAGGTACGCATGGCAAGGTACAAACTAGTGCTTAGTTTGTAAAAGAATAAGTGTTGAGCCCAAAGTTTTACTCAGAAGCACGCTGCTGGTGCTGTTGAATATTGATGGTGCCAGTTCCAAGACTGCATAGTCTTTATTCCACCTCATGTCTCTTTCATCCACCCCCAGCCACTCCTCACCCCTTTGCCTCACTTTTTCAGGATCAATTTCCACTCCGCTTTCTTCTTTGTCACTGTGTTTCCATCTTTCTCTCCCTTAGTCATTCCCCCTTTTGTGTTTTTCTCTCTCTTGCACTGAGTCAAAGTCCGATGAGGGAAAAAAAAGTGCCAGACCCCAAAAATGAGTGCCGATGGGCCCCAAGTACAACCACTAGCTCAAATTAGGCACTTCCACAAGCTAACCCAGTTCAATCAAATTAAGCACTGGTAGAAAAGCAAAAGCTTTAAACATACTGTTTCCTAAATAAATACGTACAATTCACAATAAAACAGCAAATATGGCATTGTTAAGTATGCTTTACTACCTAGGTAATGGTAGAAAATAACTCAGCCATATTCAAGTCACCAGCATTTACAGATTTATAGGTGATGTGGCTTTAGAAAATACTGAGCCAGCTGTGATTTCAATTTAAACTGAAATAATTATCTTGAGGTGTGAACATTTGCTTGGGGCATGAAACAAGCATCTATGTTGGGAACAATTACATCAGTCTTCTGTGCAAAAAAATATTGTCATATTTACGCTTGTCAAAGTATAGCCTCTCAACACAGAAAGGCTGAGAGGCAACTCACAGACATGTTGCTTGAATTTTGTCTCACAAATACAGCTATAATAATAGCTCTTTTTGTGTAGATATAATTTACATATATATATATATATATATATATATATATTCACTGAAAAAACCATAGGTTTTAGGGACAGTTATAGTTAGTTGGACATTGCACTCGTACAAAACCCGTGAATTTCTCCCGTTATAGTTAGTTCAGTTAACTATAACTCATGCCCCGCAATGCACTGCTGATGATGTCACATATTACATCACTCATGACATGGTCAGTGACATCACTGATGACATCACTGATGACATCTCAAATGACATCACTGATGACATCATCCAGTGACTGTGTGTTTCTGTAAAGTTTAAATATTTTTAATATATATAGGGAAAGGCGTATTGAAGAATGAGTGGGTGTATAAGTGTCTGTATGGATGATTTAGTAGGTGCGTGACTAACTCTATAAGTGAGTGATTAAACGTATCTTACTGAATGCATGGGTTAGTGACTAAACTGGGTGAATGTCTGTATCCGTCTGTCTGTTGCTGTGTAAGTGGCTGCATGGGTTTGTGAATAGCTACATGAGTGTCTATATGAGTTATTGATTGGTTGTCTGAGTATCTGTATGGGTGCCTGAGTGTTTGTGTGGGTGGGGTGTGTGCGACTCTGTGCATAGATGTGTGAGTGGGTGATTCACTGGGTGGATGGTTTCAAGAGTGCATCTGTAATAGACTGTATGGGTGGGTAAGTGTGTGTAAGAGTGTGTTAGTGAGTGAATGTATGTCCCAGTGGTACATGTGTGAGTAACTACATATGTGAAAGGCAGTATATATGTGTGTTGGAGTATATAAATAGCTATAAGCAAGAGTGTGTGATTGTGAGAGTGACTGTATGGATGAGTGTGTGCTTGTATCACTGATTGTATAAGAGCGTAAGAATGTGCTAGTATTTGTATGAGTAAGTGAGCTGGTGTGTGTATAACTGTATAGGTGAGTAAATGGCAGTGTGTTTAATTATTTGTATGACTGACTAGGTGTGTGAGTACCTCTATGGATGAGTGGCGGTGTTTGAGTGTCTATATAGGAGTATGAGTGCATATGATAGTTCTGTACTGAGTGACCGTAAGTATGAGTGACTGTACGGGTGAGTGAGTGGATGTGTGTGTAGACCTAAGAATCAGTGAGTGGGTATGTAGTTATTGGTGTTGGAGTGTCTATGGTTTTGCGAATGGCAGTCTGTAGTTTAGAGTGGGTGTATCAAAGGTTATATTAGGGTGTGAGGAGGTGCATCAGATTATCACGTGGATGATGTCATCAGTGATGTCATCAGTGATGTCATCAGTGATGTCACTGACCATGTCATGAGTGATGTAATATGTGACGTCATCAGCAGTGCATTATGGGGTCCGAGTTATAGTTAGCTGAACTAACTATAACGGGGAATTTCACGGGTTTTGTACGAGTGCAATGTCCAACTAACTATACCTGTCCCTAAAATCTATGGTTTTTTCAGTGAATTTGTAAGGTTTTTTAAATGCTAATTTCTAACTATAACGTGCCTGAAACCTATGGTTTTTTCAGTGAATTTCAAAGGTTTTTTAAATGCTAATTCCTAACTATAACATGTCTGAAACCTATGGTTTTTTTCAGTGAATTTCAAAGGTTTTGTAAATGACAATTTTTAAATGTATTAATTGTTATATTTATTTTTTTGGTACTGATTTACTACATTTTTTAAACTATTTATTTTTAGATATTTTATTTTTTAAATTACATTGTAATTACATTATACATTACATTACAAAATATACTTTCTCAGAATGAATTACTTTAGTTTAAATACTTTGCAAATAGGCAATAGACTTTTAAGTACAGTAGTTACAGTTGTTGCAATGGGCAACACAATTTCAAACACAATGCAACATTGAGCTCAATGTGAATTTCTAGTTAAATGCAATTAGTTACTTTATGGATTACTTTTCTAACCACAGGACTGGATCCTAGATTCAGTCCTGGGACATCTCCTGTAAACAGTTGAGTAAAAGCGTTTTGGTTACAGTAGTGATTTTTATGGAATATTATTGTATTTTAAAAGTTGACACAGAAACTTTTTCACATAGAATCACCAATGTTATCCTATGGGAGGAAATTCACTTAGCAGGTAAGTAGTGTTATCGTTACTTTTTCTTACTCAGTGGTGGATCCTGGATCCAGCACTGGTGCATCTCCTGTAAGAATGCGTTTAAGTCATACAGGCGATTTTTAAGGAATATTTGTAGTTTGTGAAAATCGACACTTTGAAACTTTTCTGCTGAAAACCAGACAATGGATTCCTATGGAAGGAAATACAAGTTACTGGTAAGTACGGTTAGAATTACTTTTCAGGGTCAACGCTGGGCTAAAAGATGCAGCACTGGGTTCTCTCCTGATAACAGGTGAGTAAATCGGAATTCGTAGTTCGGCTGATTTTAGAGGAATATTACAAGGTTCCAAAACTCCACACTTAGAAGAATTTCCAAGTGAAACCAGTCAATGTTAGCCTACGGAAGGAAATTCAAGTTACTGGTAAGTACGGTTAGAATTACTTTTCAGGATCTGTACTGGGCTCAAAGATGCAGCACTGAGGTCTCTCCTGATAACAGGTGAGTAAATCGGCATTCGTAGTTATGCTGATTTTAGAGGAATATTTGTATGTTTCAAAAATCGACACTTAGAAACTTTTTTAGCAAAAAGCAGGCAATGATATCCTATGGAAGGAAATTCAAGTTACTGGTAAGTACGGTTAAAATTACTTTTCAGGATCAGTACTGGGCTCAAAGATGCAGCACTGAGGTCTCTCCTGATAACAGGTGAGTAAATCGGAATTCGTAGTTCTGCTGATTTTAGAGGACTATTATAAAGTTCCAAAACTCCACACTTAGAAGAATTTCCAAGTGAAACCAGTCAATGTTAGCTTATGGAAGGAAATTCAAGTGACTGGTAAGTACGGTTAAAATTACTTTTCAGGATCAGTACTGGGCTGAAAGATGCAGCACTGAGGTCTCTCCTGATAACAGGTGAGTAAATCGGAATTCGTAGTTCGGCTGATTTTAGAGGAATATTTGCACAATGGTGAAGGAAGGGGGTGGGGCCTGAGGTGACATGTCTGCAAACACGCCCTGTGGCGCGTTTTAAGTTGGAGAATTAATTTCTCCTCAATCCCGAGGGTCCCTAGGGGCCAACTAGCCCACCAGATACCTCCAGTATGCGCCAGAGAGCTGCGTTGCAGAGAGGTGTTCAGAGGCCATGCCCCTTTTTACAACACTCTGCAACGCAGCGCCGTGGTGCTTACTGGAGGTACTTGGTGGGCTAGTTGGCCCCCAGGGACCCTCTGGATTGAATAGGAATTAATTCCTGAACTTAAAACACGCCACGGGGCCTGTTTGCACACATGTCACCTGAAGCCCCGCCCCCTCCCTTCACCACTGTGCAAACGCGCCCCGTGGCGCGTTTTAAGTTGGGGGATTAAGTCCCCTTGAATCCTGAGGGTCCCTGGAGTCCAACTAGCCCACCATGTACCTCCAAAAAACGCCGCAGAGCTGCGTTGCAGAGAGGTGTAAAAGGGGCATGGCCTCTGTACACCTCTCTGCAACGCAGCCCCTGGCACATACTGGAGGTTCCTGGTGGGCTAGTTGGCCCCCAGGGACCCCCAGTATTCAAGGGGAATTCGTTCCCCATCTGCAAACGCGCCAGGGGGCGCGTTTGCAGAGCGCTGCAAGGAGGGGACGTGGCCTCCCGCGCGATGCCGTTTTTTTTTTTTTTTAAGAAGGGGGGCTGTGTGGCCCCCCTTCTTTTTCTAAATTATTGGCCCTGGGGACCCCATCCCCCAGGGTCTGCCCCCTTTTTTTTTTTTTTTTTAAATTGCGAAGGGGGCCGCGTGGCCTCCCTCCCGAGGCCTTAATCGGCCCCGGGGACCCCATCCCCCGGGGCATGGCCTTTTTTTTTGTTGTAAATAACTTATGGAGGGGGGCTGCATTGCCCCCCTCCTCAGGCCACTTATGGCCCCGCGGACCCCATCCCCCGGGGCCGGCCTTTGTTTTATTTTTTTTTAAATTAAATTTTGGGGAGGGGGGCCGCGTGGTCCCCCTCCCGGGCCACTTGTAGCCCCGGGGACCCCATCCCCCGGGGCTGGCCCTCTCCGTTGGGGACCGTGGAGGGGTCTCCAATCCCCCCACGATCCCGCCGGCTCCCCGCGTCCCTCGGGAGCCGGCATTGCTTTTCTTCATGGGGAGCTGCTAAGATGCAGCTCCCCGTGTGGAAAGCAGTCGTCTTTGGTTTTGGAAGAGAGAGCAGGTTTCCTGCCTCTCTTCCAAAACCAAGCAGTTTGCTATGACAGGACGGGAGCTGCGAGGCTCCCGCCCTGCCATAGCAAACTACAGTGTCCCAGGGGTAGGCACCCGGGACACTGCAGGGAGCCGGCCCTGGGGGGTGGTGGTCCCCAGGGCCATCAAGGGCTCCAGGAGGGGGGCCACGCGGCCCCCCTCTAAACATCTTGAAAGCCCCGGGGAGGTGGCGGTCCCCGGGGCATGTGGGGGGGCTTGAGCCCCCCCACACAGGTAATTTCAATTTAAAAAAAGAAGCCCTGGGGGGTGGCGGTCCCCGGGGCCGCGGGAGGGCCGAGAGCCCTTCCGCACCATTTTGTTTTAAAGCCCCGGGGGGGTGGCGGTCCCTGGGGCTTGGGAGGGCCTTAGAGGCCCCCCCATACATTAATTTAATAAACCCCCACATGCCCCCGGGACTTGGCCCACCCGGGGGCCAATTAACAACGAAGCGCGGGAGACCGCGCTTCGTTTTTCTTTTTCTCGGCGGGATCCGCGCACCCTAAGCGCATCTTGCCGATTTTTTGGGAAAAAAAAATCTTTTTTCTGCCCAGGGGGTCCTTGTGGGACCCCCTGAGCAGACCTAGGGGGTCAGGGTGTTTCTACCCTGCCCCCTTTGTGCGTCTTGCGCACTTGTTTCTTTTTTTTTTTCTCGGCGGGATCCGCGCACCCTAAGTGCATCCCGCCGATTTAAAAAAAAAAATGCTTTTTCTGCCCAGGGGTCCTTGTGGGACCCCTGAGCAGACCTAGGGGTCAGGGTGTTTCTACCCTGCCCCCTTTGTGCGTTTTGCGCACTTGTTTCTGTGCCTCGGTTCTACCGAGGCATAAAATGGCTGCCAACACTTCCTGATTTGGAGTGTTGACAGCCACTTGACAGCCAATTAGCATGCAGCTCGTGATCGGGAGGGTACGCGGACCCTACTCGGCCATAGATATATATGTGACTTTACTTTTGATTTTCTCAGGAACTACTGAACGGATTTACACCATTTAAGCAAAAGGCACGACACTGAACCAAGGGCTACCTATTTGCCAAATTTGGTGTAATTCCATTCAGCAGTTCGGGCTGTAGCTGCGACTAAAGGTTCCTATGGAAAATTGCATGGGGAAAACGCGTTTTGGGACCCCCCTTTGTTCTCGGCCCCTGCTTGACGAATCACCCCGAGACTTTCAGGATAGGAGCGGACCGGAGCGCCCCAACAAGTTTGAAAATTTCGCGAAGATTCGTCAACCGGCGCCAAAGTTATTTCAAATAGAATGTTGCGGATTTCCTATGGAAAATAGGTCCTAACTATAACTATCTACTGGCGACCGCCAGTAGATAATATATATATATATATATATATATATATATATATATATATATATATATATATATATATATATATATTCACTGAAAAAACAATGGCTAAAGTGATTTTATAGTTAGGTATGATACTAATATCTTACTTTGCATAAAAAAACTTAAAAATTCACCGAAAAAGCAAAGGTTAATGAAATGTTATAGTTAGGTGAGAATTTCAGTGACAATGTACCATTTTAAAAGTACAAAACCATTGAAATTCACTAGTTATAGTTAGCTCCGGTGACCATAATTCGTGCCCTAAGGTAACCATAACTCATGCCCTCACTATGAACGCCAAATTTAAAGCCCTTTGCTATATGCACAGAATAAACATGGGCTCAGCTCCTCACTATCTAAGTGCTTTGGTGCACCATTATCGTCCCTCACGCCTACTACGATCCTCTAATCAATTAAAATTCCAGGTACCCAGGATCAAACGTGCCAGAATGGGAGGACGTTCTTTTGCCTATCTGGCTCCTTCCCTTTGGAACTCTCTTCCAATGCATCTTCGTCTTGAAAAGCACTACCTCAAATTTCACAAAGAATTGAAAACGTGGCTTTTTAATCAGTAGAGCCTTTTTTTCAATAGCTCTGGCCCTTATCTCTTGTCTTGTATGTCCGTAGTCGCCGGGAAACCTCTGGGTAGCTGTGCGCCATATAAATTTAATAAATACATAAATAAATGAACAGTTTTCTCATCAATATTTTAACTGCAAATTTTGCAGTGATATTATTAATGAGATCTTAGAAGATGTCATGAGTGATGTAATATGTAGAATAATTAGCAGTGCATGGTGAGGGTGCGAGTTATAGTTACCTTAGGGGCGGGCAGGGAAACAGCCATAAAATTGCTCTAGGAGGGCAGCCGCATGGCCCCCCTCCCAATCTATTTATCTTCAGCCATGTGGGATGTTAGTTCAGATTCATGCATCCCTCATGAATTTGCATCAAAATGTAAAATAAAAAAAATTTGGGGCCCCAAGCGGGGTCTCTCTGGGACCCCATGACCAGGCCTAGGGGGCAGGGTATCCATACCTTACCCCCTATGTCTTCACCCTATGTCTTTTTTGTTGCGTTTATGTTAGCATTGAAACTGAGTCTCGAGTCCTAAGATAGCTACCACCACTTCCTGGTTGATGTGGTGGCAGCCAGTCACATCTCCGCTTGAGATCTGTTGGGTCCATAAATCCTCTGTGGCGTGAAATATACAATTCTTTTAGATGTAATTGCTCAAAAGCTGCTGAGTAGATTTTCACCAAAATCACAAACAGCATTTTCTGGACCAAGAACTAGCTTTCTGCCAAATTTGGTGTAAATCGATTCAGCGAATTGGGTTGTAGCTCTGTCTAAAGTTCCTATGAAAAATTGAATGTGGAAAATACATTTAGGGACCACCCTTTTTTCTCGGACCCACTAGACAGTTCACCCCGAAGCTTTCCATGTGCAAACTAGTCAAAATGTAGCACTTTTCTGGAAAGTTTTGTGGAGATTCATGAAATAGCACCAAAGTTATTAGCAACCCAAAAAAGGCATTTCCTATGGAAACACTATCCTAACTATAACTACCCACTGGCGACCGCCACTGGGTAATATATATATAAATGGTTAAGTATAGGTTATAATTAGGAAAACTTTATTTATTCTTTCTATACCAACCCAACTTAAACTAAACAAACATTAGAAATTCTAAAGTTATAGTTATATCTTAAATTTATAATTTGCACACCATCTTCAAATTACTATAACTTGTGCACCCACGTATCCAGTGTTGTCACCTCACTCGCCACATCACATCAACTATAACTCACACCTTATCCATGCACTGTGTTATCACAAATGATGTCATTTGAGATGTCATAAGTGTTGCTATAAATAGTATGATTTCACATGCTTTAAGTCATGTAATATGGAAGGGTATAACAAGTATAGTGGAGGAGTGTACAGTGGAGTGGCGTTGAGTGGAGTGTCATAGAATGAAGTGGTGTAGAGTATAATGGCATAGAGTAGAGTGGTACAGAGTGGTGTAGAGTGAAGTGGCATAGAGAGAAGTGGAGTAGAGAGGAGTAGCATACTTTAGATTAGCGTAGAGTTTAGTGGCATATAGTGGAGTGAAGTAGAGTGAAGTGGTGTAGAGTGTAATAGCATAGAGGGGAGTGGGATAGAGTGGAGTGGCATAGAGTGGAGTGGCATAGAGTGGAGGAGTTAGTTGAAACAGACATAGCATGAAAGTGTGCAAACCAATGTAGATGTAATGTGGCAGAAATATACATTATGAGGTGTAAATGGTATTTTTGGTAGTTTGTGTGAATAGTGTAAGTTAGGAGTTTAAAAAAAGTTAGTTATATGTTGTGGCGCGGTATGCCACGGTAAGTTCACGGTACACCCAGATGATAAGTCAGTATGTGATTGGCTAACAGCTGTGTTCACCAAAGGTAAAAGGCAGCCATATAGTTTTATCACAGTTTTGGTGCATTCTATGGTCTGCGTTTTGCTGTGTTCTAAGATAGGATAATTAAGGTAAGTATTACTTTCATTGTTGTTTACTACCTGTTACCAATTTATTAAAGTGGTAATAGATAGAGAAATGTATTCATAATTTTTTATATATTTTTCAAATGCATTTTCAAAGCAGTATAGGGAGAACTGCTAATTTTTTTAAGTAGTGTGATAATTTGTAGGTATTATCGTGCTACTCCATAAACTTGTTTGAGCATATTTAAATATGTTACAAATAGAAAATACATCCTAGTACACTATATTTGTAAAATAAAGTGTACTATAATGTAATTGTTGTACTTTTTTAAAATGTATTTTTGGTAACGCAGTGATTCGTACATTTAAAAAAAATATAAATAAGTTAAAATACCTTATACATTTGAAAATGCTTGTCCTACTTACCTGTAATACCCAAAAGGATCTTCTGTGCACCATAATGTAAAATCCTGGCAAACTTCATGTAAATCCATGCAGCCATTTTGCTGCTATGTTCAATATAAAAATCTATGTAAAATGCTTCGGGGTCAAAACGTGTTTTGGGACCTCCTTCTCTTTGTTTACACCCTCTTGACTAATCGCCACAAAACTTTCCATCGTCCGCCAATTTAGAAGGAAGAAGAGGTCTGGAAAGTTTTGTGGAGATTCATCAAACAGTCGCAAAGTTGTTAAGTAGCAAAAATCCAATGAATTCCTATCTCGGGTAACCCTAACTGTAACTGCAAAGTGGCTACTGACACTCTGATACATACGTATACAGTTTCCATAGAAAAAGCATTTTTTGACTTGCCTATATCTTTGGCGCCATTTGACAAATCTTCACAATTTTTGTTTTTTCAAAAAAGTGTGCTGGTGTGTCGTATAGTGCATGAAAAGTTTTGGGGTGATATGTCAAGCGAGGACCGAGAAAAAGGGGTGATCAAAAAAGTGTGTTACCTATGTTATTTCCCATAGAGATTTAAGACATGACTACAGCCCAACCCGCTGGACCGAATGACACCAAATTTAGCAGAAAGGTAGCCCTTGGTCCAGAAAGTACCCTTTGTGTTATTTGGTGTAAATCCATGCAGTAGTTTTGGGGATATTAAAGAAAATCTGTGGCTACGAAGCCTTCGTGAATAATGATGATCTTATTAAGAGTTCTGATTAGCTGCCAACACTTCAAGCAGGTGAAGCTGAGTCCCATAAGAAAAATGAAAAAATAAAGCTCTGGTGCTGGGGTCCCCCAGGGACCATGTCAGGGCAAAAAAGCATTTTTACCCCACATTTTTGGGGCAAAAATCACAACGAAAACAAGAATTCACAGCAAAAAAAATGAAGACTGCCCTTGTTTTCACTTTAGCCCCCGGGAGGGCTAGGTCCCGGGGGCATGCGGACATTTAAAAAAAAAAGAAGGGGGGCAAATAATCCCCTCTCCTAGAGCTCTTTTAGCCCGGGGAACACCACCTTCCCAGGGCTCCATTTAAATAATGGAGGGGGCTGCGTGGCCCCTCTACCATTGGGCCGTATACAGCCCCGGGGATCACCACTGCCCCAGGGCCAGCCTGTACATACTAAAAAAGGGGGGCCACAGAGCCCCCTTTTGGAGCCATTAATGGCCCTTGGGACTGCCACCCCCCAGGGACAGCTCTTGCTGTCTCCTGAGGTGCCCACCCCCGGGAGATAGCTGTTTGCTTTTGCTTGGCAGGAGCTGTCTCAAATCTCGCTAAACAAGAGCAAACCCTAACTCTGCTCCCAGCAAGCGGGAGCTGTCAAACTGCTCCCGCTCACTGGGAGAAGAGTTTTGATCTGTTTCCCTGCACGCTGTCATATAGGTGGGGAAACAGATGAAAGATTTCTCCATCACACACAGGGAGCTGCATATTTATTAGCTCCCTGTGTATGGGGGCAATGCCAGCTCCCACGGGAGGCGGGGATCCGGCGATGACCTCTGGGGCATAAAAGCTCCCAGTGGATCGCATCAAAGCACACTGGGTGCCCTGGGTGTGGCCAGGGCACCCAGTAGACATGGCCAGGCCCCGGGGAAGGGATCCCCTTCACCGAAATCGGCCCGGGGAGAGGGCTGCATGGCTACCCTCCCCACTGAATCTTGGCCAGACCACAGCGGATGGGGGCGCGAGTTATAGTTACCTTAAGGCATGAGTTACAGTTACTTGAGATAAATATAATGAGCACGACTGGAATTGGCTGCCCTGTGGTCAGCCCTTGTAATGACAGCCAACACCCTACTGCACAAGGCCTTTGGTCATGCATAGTGAGGGGTTGGCCACAGGGCCTGGCCGTAGACCAATCCCACACATGCAGCCAATCCCTTGCTGCGCACCGCCTTCAGCCCTGCTCTGTGAGTGGTTGGCCACAAAGCACGGGCAGGGCCCCACCCACCATGGCCCGGTGTGATATGTAGGGGGAGGGGCATGCAGCAATCCTCCCTAGGCCAATTACGGCCTGTAGAGCCTACCCCCCATGCCCAGTTGCATTTCCATCGGAGGGAGACACGCGTCCACCATCCCCGGGCCAATTGTGACCACAGGGACCAATTCCTAGGGCCCAGCATTATTATTAAGGAAAGGGGCATGCAACCTCCCTTCCTGGGCCGTTATTGATTTTGAGGGGGATGGGGCATGTTTTCCCTCCCTGGGCAGATCTCAGCCCCGTGGACCCCATTCCCTGTGGCCCACCATTAAAAGAGGAGCATGCAACTCCCTTTCCTGGGCCTCCTTCGGCCATGGGGACCCCATCCCCTGGGGCCCAGCATCATAATTAGGGGGAGAAGGGCATGCAGCCCCCCTCCCCTGGCTGATTTCAGCCCTGGGGACACCATCCCCTAGGACCCAGCGCAGTAAAAGGTGGGTACCCTAGTGCACACCCAGGGCACCCACCATAGTATCGTTGGAAGCCACTGGGGATCCCCACGGCCCCTGTAGGCCCAGCCAGTCCAAAGCATTCAGCGGATGCCAGCACTTCTAATGTTGCTCCCTGCAGGAGGACGCAATATTTAGATCTGTTCCCCTGCCCACATCACTGCCAGCAGGGAAACAGATCTCAAATCCACTCCCAGCAGGCGGGATCTTTTTAATGCTCCCGCCAGCTGGGAGTGGAGTTGATGTTTGCTCTCACTTGGGGGAAGATTAGAAAATGCTTCCACCAAGCGAGAGAAAACACTAGTTTCCCTGCCCACTGCAGTGTGGGCAGGTAAACCGCTATGTCCTGGGGGTGGGCTCCCAAGGACACAGCATTTAAGTCGGCCCCGGGAGAGGGGATCTCCTCTAGGAGCCCCCTCCCTTTTTTTTCAGTTCGGGACATGGGAGATATGTGTACATCTATATATATGCGTGTATATAGATGTGTATATATACATATATATATATATATATATATATATATATATATATATATTCACTGAAAAACCATAGGTTTTAGGGACAGTTATAGTTAGTTGGACATTTCACTCGTACAAAACCCGTGAAATTCCCCTGTTATAGTTAGTTCAGCTAACTATAACTTGCGCCCGCAATGCACTGCTGATGACGTCACATATTACATCACTCATGACATGGTCAGTGACATCACTGATGACATCACTGATGACATCTCAAATGACATCACTGATGACATCATCCAGTGACTGTTTGTTTCTGTAAAGTTTAAATATTTTTAAAATATATAGGGAAAGGCGTATTGAAGAATGAGTGGGTGTATAAGTGCCTGTATGGATGATTTAGTAGGTGCGTGACTAACTCTATAAGTGAGTGATTAAACGTATCTTACTGAATGCATGGGTTAGTGACTAAACTGGGTGAATGTCTGTATCCGTCTGTCTATTGCTGTGTAAGTAGCTGCATGGGTTTGTGAATAGCTACATGAGTGTCTATATGAGTTATTGATTGGTTGTCTGAGTATCTGTATGGGTGCCTGAGTGTTTGTGTGGGTGGGGTGTGTGCGACTCTGTGCATAGATGTGTGAGTGGGTGATTCACTGGGTGGATGGTTTCAAGAGTGCATCTGTGATAGACTGTATGGGTGGGTAAGTGTGTGTAAGAGTGTGTTAGTGAGTGAATGTATGTCCCAGTGGTACATGTGTGAGTAACTACATATGTGAAAGGCAGTATATATGTGTGTTGGAGTATATAAATAGCTATGTTAGCAGAGTGTGTGATTGTGAGAGTGACTGTATGGATGAGTGTGTGCTTGTATCAGTGATTGTATAAGAGCGTAAGAATGTGCTAGTATTTGTATGAGTAAGTGAGCTGGTGTGTGTATAACTGTATAGGTGAGTAAATGGCAGTCTGTTTAATTATTTGCATGACTGACTAGGTGTGTGAGTACCTCTATGGATGAGTGGCGGTGTTTGAGTGTCTATATAGGAGTATGAGTGCATATGATAGTCCTGTACTGAGTGACCGTAAGTATGAGTGACTGTACGGGTGAGTGAGTGGATGTGTGTGTAGACCTAAGAATCAGTGAGTGGGTATGTAGTTATTGGTGTTGGAGTGTCTATGGTTTTGCGAATGGCAGTCTGTAATTTAGAGTGGGTGTATCAAAGGTTATATTAGGGTGTGAGGAGGTGCATGAAATTATCACGTGGATGATGTCATCAGTGATGTCATCAGTGATGTCATCTGAGATGTCATCAGTGATGTCATCAGTGATGTCACTGACCATGTCATGAGTGATGTAATATGTGACGTCATCAGCAGTGCATTGCGGGGCGCAAGTTATAGTTAGCTGAACTAACTATAACGGGGAATTTCACGGGTTTTGTACGAGTGAAATGTCCAACTAACTATAACTGTCCCTAAAACCTATGGTTTTTTCAGTGAATTTGTAAGGTTTTTTAAATGCTAATTTCTAACTATAACGTGCCTGAAACCTATGTTTTTTTCACTGAATTTCAAAGGTTTTTTAAATGCTAATTCCTAACTATAACATGTCTGAAACCTATGGTTTTTTTCAGTGAATTTCAAAGGTTTTGTAAATGACAATTTTTAAATGTATTAATTGTTATATTTATTTTTTTGATACTGATTTACTACTTTTTTAAACTAATTATTTTTACATATTTTATTTTTTAAATTACATTGTAATTACATTATACATTACATTACAAAATATACTTTCTCAGAATGAATTACTTTAGTTTAAATACTTTGCAAATAGGCAATAGACTTTTAAGTACAGTAGTTACAGTTGTTGCAATGGGCAACACAATTTCAAACACAATGCAACATTGAGCTCAATGTGAATTTCTAGTTAAATGCAATTAGTTACTTTATGGATTACTTTTCTAATCACAGGACTGGATCCTAGATTCAGTCCTGGGACATCTCCTGTAACCAGTTGAGTAAAAGCGTTTTGGTTACAGTAGTGATTTCTAAGGAATATTTGGGCATATTATCAAGGGCTAGTTGGCCCCTCGGGACCCCAGTATTCAAGGGGAATTTGTTCCCCATCTGCAAACGCGCCAGGGGGCGCGTTTGCAGAGTGCTGGAAGGAGGGGGCGTGGCCTCCGGCGCGATGCCGGTCTTTTTTTTTTTTCCATTTTTAGAAAGGGGGTTGTGTGGCCCCCCTTTTTTTCTAATTTCTTGGCCCTGGGGACCCCATCCCCCAGGGCCTGCCCCCTAATATCTTGTTTAAAAAAAAAAAAAATTGGAAGGGGGCCACGTGGCCCCCCTCCCCAGGCCTTAATCAACCCCGGGGACCCCATCCCCCGGGGCCGGCCTTTGTTTTTTTATTTTTTATTTATTTTTTCAATTTTAACATTTGGGGAGGGGGGCTGCGTGGCCCCCCTCCTGGGCCACTACTAGCCCCGGGGACCCCATCCCCCGGGGCTGGCCCTCTCCGTTGGGGACCGTGGGGGGGTCCCCAATCCCCCCCACGGTCCCGCCGGCTCCCCGCGTCCCTCGGGAGCCGGCATTGCTTTTCCACATGGGGAGCTGCTAAGATGCAGCTCCCCGTGTGGAAAAGCATTTGTCTTTGGTTTTTGGAAGAGAGAGCAGGTTTCCTGCTCTCTCTTCCAAAAACCAAAGCAGTTTGCTATGACAGGACGGGAGCCGCGAGGCTCCCTTCCTGTCATAGCAAACTACAGTGTCCCAGGGGTACGCACCCCGGGACACTGCAGGAGCCGGCCCTGGGGGGTGGCGGTCCCCAGGGCCATCAAGGGCTCCAGGAGGGGGGCCGCGCGGCTCCCCTCCCTCCATTGGCAAAGCCCCGGGGAGGTGGTGGTCCCCGGGGCTCGGGGGTCTGTAACGGACCCCATATTGAAATATTTAGTGCCCCGGGGAGGTGGCGGTCTCGGGCGTGTGGGGGCTGGAGCCCCCACACAGGTTAATTTATTTAAAAATAAGAAGCCCCGGGGTGGCGGTCCCCGGGGCTTGGGGGCCTTAGAGGCCCCCACACATAAAAATAAAAAGCAGGCTTGCCCTCGGGACTTGGGCCACCCGGGGCCAATAGCATCAAAGCGCGGGAGACCGCGCTCGATTTTTTTTTTTAATCGGCTGGATCCACGCACCCAGCGCGTTTTTGCTGATTTTTTCAAAAAAAAAATAATTTTTTTTGGGCCTAGGGGGTCCTTGTGGGACCCCCTGAGCAGGCCTAGGGGGTCAGGGTGTTTCTACCCAGCCCCCTTTTCGCGTTTTTCTCACTGCTTTCTTGTGCCTCGGTTCTACCGAGGAACAAGATGGCTGCCAACACTTCCTGGTTTGGAGTGTTGACAGCCAATTAGCATACAGCTCGTGATCGGGAGGGTACGCGGACCCTACGCGGCCATAGATATATATGTGATTTTACTTTTGATTTTCTCACAACTACTGAACGGATTTGCACCATTTAAGCAAAAGGCACGACTCTGAACCAAGGGCTACCTTTTTGCCAAATTTGGTGTAATTCCGTTCAGCAGTTCGGGCTGTAGCTGCGACTAAAGGTTCCTATGGAAAAATGAATGGGGAAAACACGTTTTGGGACCCCCCTTTTTTCTCGGCCCCCGCATGACGAATCACCCCGAAACTTTCAGGATAGGAGTGGACCGGAGCGCCCCAACAAGTTTGAAAATTTCGCGAAGATTCGTCAACCAGCGCCAAAGTTATTTCAAATAGAATGTTGCGGATTGCCTATGGAAAATAGGTCCTAACTATAACTATCTACTGGCGACCGCCAGTAGATAATATATATATATTCACTGAAAAAACCATAGGTTTCAGGCACGTTATAGTTAGAAATTAGCATTTAAAAAACCTTAGAAATTCACTGAAAAAACCATAGGTTTTAGGGACAGTTATAGTTAGTTGGACTTGCACTCGTATAAAACCCGTGAAATTCCCCCGTTATAGTTAGTTCAGCTAACTATAACTCGCGCCCCCGCAATGCACTGCTGATGACGTCACATATTACATCACTCATGACATGGTCAGTGACATCACTGATGACATCACTGATGACATCTCAAATGACATCACTGATGACATCACTGATGACATCATCCATGTGATAATTTGATGCATCTTCTCACACCCTAATATAACCTTTGATATACCCACTCTAAATTACAGACTGCTATTCTCAAAACCATAGACAGTCCAACACCAATAACTACATACCCACTCACTGATTCTTAGGTCTACACACACATCCACTCACTCACCCGTACAGTCACTCATACTTCCGGTCGCTCAGTACGGGACTATCATATGCACTCATACACCTATATAGACATTCACACACCGCCACTCATCCATAGAGGTACTCACACACCTAGTCAGTCATGCAACTAATTAATCACACTGCCATTTACTCACCTATACAGTTATACACACACCAGCTCACTTACTCATACTTGTTTTTCTCTTTTCTTGTGCCTCGGTTCAACCGAGGCACAAGATGGCTGCCAACACTTCCTGGTTTGGAGTGTTGACAGCCAATTAGCATACAGCTCGTGATCGGGAGGGTGCGCGGACCCTCCGTGGCAATAGATATATATGTGATTTTACTTTTGATTTTCTCAGGAACTAGTGAACGGATTTACACCATTTAACCAAAAGGCACGACTCTGAACCAAGGGCTACCTTTTTACCAAATTTGGTGTAATTCCGTTCAGCAGTTCGGGCTGTAGCTGCGACTAAAGGTTCCTATGGAAAATTGCATGGGGAAAACATGTTTTGGGACCCCCCTTTTTTCTCGGCCCCCACTTGATGAATCACCCGAGACTTTGAGGATAGGAGCGGACCGGAGCGCCCCACGAGTTTTGAAAATTTCGTGAAGATTTGTCAACCGGCGCCAAAGTTATTGGGAATAGAATGTTGCGGATTTCCTATGGAAAATAGGTCCTAACTATAACTATCTACTGGCGACCGCCAGTAGATAATATATATATATATGTGTGTGTTTATGTGTATTTATGTATGTTTATATATACACACACACACATATATATATACACACACATACATATATATATAAGTATATACATACACACACACATATATTATCTACTGGCGGCAAAAAACGCGCTGGGTGCGCGGATCCTGCCGATAAAAAAAAAACGAAGCACGGGCTCCCGCGCTTCGTAGTTAATTGGCCCCCGGGTGGGGCAAGTCCCCGGGGTCATGCGGGGATCATTAATAATTATATGGGGGGGGCCTCTAAGTCCGCCCAAGCCCCGGGGACCACCACCCCCCGGGGCTTTAAACAAAATGGTGCGGGAGGGCTCTGAGCCCTCCCGCATCCCCGGGGACCGCCACCTCCCCAGGGCTTCTTTTTTTTAAATTATAATTAGTTGTGTGGGGCGGCTCCAGCCCCCCCACACGCCCTGGGGACCGCCACCTCCCCGGGGCACTAAATCGTTAAATATGGGGTCCTGTTACGGACCCCCAGCGCCCCGGGGACCACCACCTCCCCGGGGCTTTCAACCTGTTGGGAGGGGGGCCACGCGGCCCCCCTCCTGGAGCCCATGATGGCCCTGGGGACCAAAATCCAAAGCAAATTGCTTTTCCACACGGGGAGCTGCAACTTAGCAGCTCCCCATGTGGAAAAGCAATGCCGGCTCCCGCAGGACGCGGGGGCCGGCGGGACCGTGGGGGAGTTGGGGTCCCCCCACAGTCCCCAAAGGATAGGGCCAGCCCTGGGGGATGGGTTCCCCGGGGCAAGTAGTGGCCCGGGAGGGGGGCCACGCAGCCCCCCTCCCAAAAAAAAAAAATTTAAATAAATAAAGGGCAAGGCCGGCCCCGGGGGATGGGGTCCCCGGGGCCTTAAATGGCCTGAGGAAGGGGGCCACACAGCCCCCCTCCAAATATTTTTAAAATGAAAAAAAGAGGGCATGCCCCGGGGGGATGGGGTCCCCGGGGCCAATAGAGGCCCAGGGAAGGAGGGCCACGCAACCCCCTTCCCGTTTAAAAAAAAAATAATAAAAAGAAAATGCTCAGGCCCCGGGGATGGGGTCCCGGGGCCAAAAGTGGCCGAGGGAAGGGGGCCACGCAGCCCCCTCCCATTAAAAAAAAAAAGTAAAAAAAGACCGGCATCGTGCCAGAGGCCCCGCCCCCTCGCTGCAGCAGTCTGCAAACGTGCCCCCTGGCGCGTTTGCAGATGGGGAACGAACTCCATAGTTGGACCCCAGGGACCCTCGTGATTCAAGGGGACTTAATCCCCCAACTTAAAACACGCCACGGGGCATGTTTGCACACATGTCACCTCAGGCCCCGCCCCCTCCCTTCAACATTGTGCAAATATTCCTCTAAATTCAGCCGAACTACGAATTCCGATTTATTCACCTGTTATCAGGAGAGACCTCAGTGCTGCATCTTTGAGCCCAGTACTGATCCTGAAAAGTAATTCTAACCGTACTTACCAGTAACTTGAATTTCCTTCCATAGGCTAACATTGACTGGTTTCACTTGGAAATTCTTCCAAGTGTGGAGTTCTGGAACTTTATAATATTCCTCTAAAATCAGCCGAACTACGAATTCCGATTTATTCACCTGTTATCAGGAGAGAACCCAGTGCTGCATCTTTTAGCCCAGCACTGACCCTGAAAAGTAATTCTAACCGTATTTACCAGTAACTTGTATTTCCTTCCATAGGAATCCATTGTCTGGTTTTCAGCAGAAAAGTTTCAAAGTGTCGATTTTCACAAACTACAAATATTCCTTAAAAATCGCCTGTATGACTTAAACGCATTCTTTCAACTGTTTACAGGAGATGCACCAGTGCTGGATCCAGGATCCACCACTGAGTAAGAAAAAGTAACGATAACACTACTTACCTGCTAAGTGAATTGCCACCCATAGGATAACATTGGTGATTCTATGTGAAAAAGTTTCTAAGTGTCAACTTTTAAAATACAATAATATTCCTTAAAAATCACTACTGTAACCAAAACGCTTTTACTCAACTGTTTACAGGAGATGTCCCAGGACTGAATCTAGGATCCAGTCCTGTGGTTAGAAAAGTAATCCATAAAGTAACTAATTGCATTTAACTAGAAATTCACATTGAGCTCAATGTTGCATTGTGTTTGAAATTGTGTTGCCCATTGCAACAACTGTAACTACTGTACTTAAAAGTCTATTGCCTATTTGCAAATTATTTAAACTAAAGTAATTCATTCTGAAAAAGTATATTTTGTAATGTAATGTATAATGTAATTACAATGTAATTTAAAAAATAAAATATCTAAAAATAAATAGTTTTAAAAAATGTAGTAAATCAGTATCAAAAAATAAATATAACAATTAATACATTTAAAAATTGTCATTTACAAAACCTTTGAAATTCACTGAAAAAAACCATAGGTTTTAGGGGCGTTATAGTTAGAAATTAGCATTTAAAATACCTTTGAAATTCACTGAAAAAACCATAGGTTTCAGGCACGTTATAGTTAGAAATTAGCATTTAAAAACCTTTGAAATTCACTGAAAAAACCATAGGTTTCAGACACGTTATAGTTAGAAATTAGCATTTAAAAACCTTTGAAATTCACTGAAAAAACCATAGGTTTTAGGGACAGTTATAGTTAGTTGGACATTTCACTCGTACAAAACCCGTGAAATTCCCCCGTTATAGTTAGTTCAGCTAACTATAACTCGCGCCCCCGCAATGCACTGCTGATGACGTCACATATTACATCACTCATGACATGGTCAGTGTCCCTAAAACCTATGGTTTTTTCAGTGAATTTCAAAGATTTTTTAAAAGCTAATTTCTAACTATAACGTGTCTGAAACCTATGGTTTTTTCAGTGAATATATATATATATATATATATATATATATATATATATATACCACCTACTGGCGGTCGCCAGTAGGTAGTTATAGTTAGGACATAGTTTCCATAGGAAAAGCATTTTTTGTTTTGCCAATAACTTTGGCGCCGGTTGACGAACCTTCGTGAAATATTCAAAACTAGTGATCAGCTCCGGTCAGCTCCTGTCTTGAAAGTTTTGGGGTGATTCGTCAAGCGGGGGCTGAGAAAAAAGGGGGGTCCCAAAACACGTTTTCCCCATGTTATTTTCCATAGGAAACTTTAGATAAAGCTACAGCCCGAACTGCTGAACGGAATTACACCAAATTTGGCAAAAGGGTAGGTCTTGGTTCAGAAAGAGTCCTTTTTGTTAAATGGTGTAAATCCGTTCAGTAGTTCCAGAGAAAAAGGAAAAAGAAAAAGTTTTGATATCTGGGGCAGCGGTGGGTTCGCAAACCCTCCCGACCAGGAGCTTCATTCTAATTGGCTGCCAACACTCCAAACCAGGAAGTGTTGGCAGCCATCGTGTGACTCGGTAGAACCGAGTCACAAGAAAACAGTAGAAAAAACATTAAAAAAGAAGAAAAGGGGGCAGGGTAGAAACACCCTGACCCCCTAGGCCTGCTCAGGGGGTCCCACAAGGACCCCTAGGGCCAAAAAAAGGATTTAAAAAAAAATAATTTCGGCAGAAATCGTGATGGGGTCGCGAATCCTGCCGAAATTATAAAAAAAAACAAAGCGCGGGCTCCCGCGCTTTGTTTCAAAAAATGCCCCCGGGTGGGTCAGGTCCCGGGGGCACTGTAAATTCATTAGCGGGGGCCCGCGGGGGCCCCTGCAGCCCCGGGGACTGCCACCTCCCTGGGGCTGTTAAAAAAATGCGTGGAAGGGTCCCAATACCCCCCACGCTGCCCCAGAGACCACCACCTCCCCGGGGCTTTAACAAGCAGGCACGGGGGCACGTGGCCCCCCGCAGCCCCAGGGACCGCCACCTCCCCGGGGCTGATAAAAAAAATGTGTGGGGGGGTCCCAATCCCCCCCACGCTGCCCCGGGGACCGCCACCTCCCCGGGGCTCTATTTTTTTTAAAATAAAACCTGTGTGGGGGGATCGAGCCCCCCCACACGTCCCGGGGACCGCCACCTCCCTGGGGCACTAAAAAGGTAAACGGGCCCCCGGGAGGGGGCAGGGCCTAATGTGACATGTGTGCAAACACATCCTGTGGTGTGTTTTAAGTTGGGGGATTAAGTCTCCTTGAAGCCTGAGGGTCCCTGGGGGCCAACTAGCCCACCAGGTACCTCCAGTAAGCACCACAGAGTTGCGTTGCAGAGAGGTGTAAAAAGGGGCGTGGCCTCGGAACACCTCTCTGCAACGCAGCTCTGTGCCGCTTCCTGGAGGTACCTGGTGGGCTAGTTGGCCCCTTAGGGACCCTCAGGATTCAAGGGGACTTAATCCCCCAACTTACAACGTGCTAGGGGGCACATTTGCACAGTGGTGCAGGGAGGGGGCGGGGCCTGATATAAGAAGTTAGCAATCCTGCTGTGTGGGACTTACTGGTGGTAATAAAAGGGATTGTTGGCCCCCAAGGTTGACGTTGGGGGCTAACTACTCCTCCTGTTACCTCCAGTAAATACCACACAGTGGGATTGCTAAAAGGTGTTTCGGAGGCCACGCTCACCTTTCTCCACCACTCTGGAAACGCGACTGGTATGTTATAGTTAGAAATTAGCATTTAAAAAAACCTTTGAAATTCACTGAAAAAACCATAGGTTTCAGGCACGTTATAGTTAGAAATTAGCATTTAAAAAACCTTAGAAATTCACTGAAAAAACAATAGGTTTCAGGGACGTTCTAGTTAGTTGGACATTTCTCTTGTACAAAACCATAGAAATTGCCCCGTTATAGTTAGTTCAGCTAACTATAACTCGCGCACCCACAATGCACTTCTGATGACATCACATATTACATATATCATGACATGGTCAGTGACATCACTGATGACATCACTGATGACATCTCAAATGACATCACTGATGACATCATCCACGTGAATATCTGATGCACCTCCTCACACTCTAATACAACCTTTGATACACCCACTAAAATACAGACTACCATTTTCGAAACCATCGACACACCAATACCAGTTACTACTTACGCACTCGCTGATTCCTAGGTCTACACACACATCCACTCATTCACCCATAAAGTCACTCATACATGCAGTCACTCATAAATACAACGCTATCATAAGCACTCATACACCTATACAGACACTCACACACCACCACTCATCCATGGAGTTACTCACACAGCTAGTCAGTCATGCAAAGAATCAATCACACTTCCATTTACTAACCTATACAGTTATACACACACCACATCACTTATTAAAACAGAAATAAACACATACTTACTCTCTTATTCAATCACTGATACAAGTACACACTCTTCCATACAGCCACTCTCACAATCACTGATTCTCACGTATAGTCATTTATATACTCCAACTCTCACATACACTGCCTTTTACATATGTAGTTACTTGGACATGTACCACTGAGACATCCATTCTCTCACCAACACACCCATACATACACTCACCCACCCATACAGCTGTTTGCACATGCACTCTTGAACCCATACACCCAGTGAATCAACCACTCACACATCTATGCACCGAGTCACACACCTCCCACCCACCCACAAACACACTCAGGCACCCATACAAATACTCAGGCAACCAATCAATAGCCCATATAGACACTCATGTAGCTACTGAGCAACCCATGCAGCAGCTTACACAACAACAGACAGACTGATACAGACATTCACACAGTTTAGTCACTAACCCATGCATTCAGTAAGACACGTTTAATCACTCACTTATACAATCAGTCACGCACCTACAAAATCCTCCATCCACACACTTATACACCCACTCATTCTTCAATACACCTTGGCATATATATATATAAAACATATTTAAACTTTACAGAAACACACAGTCACTGGATGATGTCATCAGTGATGTCATCAGTGATGTCATTTGAGATGTCATCAGTGATGTCATCAGAAGTGCATTGCGGGTGCGCAAGTTATAGTTAGCTGAACTAACTATAACGGGGCAATTTCTATGGTTTTGTATGAGAGAAATGTCCAACAAACTATAACGTCCCTGAAACCTATGGCTTTTTCAGTGAATTTCTAAGGTTTCTTAAATGCTAATTTCTAACTATAACGTGCCTAAAACCTATGGTTTTTTCAGTGAATATATATATATATATATATATATATATATATATATTATCTACTGGCGGTCGCCAGTAGATAGTTATAGTTAGGATCTATTTTCCATAGGAAATCCACAACATTCTATTTGAAATAACTTTGGCGCCGGTTGACGAATCTTTGCGAAATTTTCAAAACTTATGGCCCGCTCTGATCCGCTCCTATCCTGAAAGTTTCGAGGTGATTCGGAAAGTGGGGGCCGAGAAAAAAGGGGGTCCCAAAACGTGTTTTCCCCATGCAATTTTCCATAGGAACCTTTCATCGCAGCTACAGCCCGAACTGCTGAACGGAATTACACCAAATTTGGCAAAAGGTAGCCCTTGGTTCAGAGTCGTGCCTTTTGGTTAAATGGTGTAAATCCGTTCAGTAGTTCCTGAGAAATTTGAAAAGAAAACACATATATATCTGGGTGGAGCCTAACCACACATGTCATCGTGAGATCTGATTGGCTGTCAGCACTTCATCCTGGAATTGCTGGCAGCCATCTTGGGACCAATATAAAAGATAGTACCCCATTGAAATGCATTGTAGTGAATCGAAGATTTTGAGAGTTACCAAAAGGAGAACTATAAAGGGTGATAACAGACTTTAGTTACATTAGAATTCATTTGTTGATGGTACCATACTAATTTCAGGAATTGTGGTGTGTTCTAAGGTGATTTTACCCTGTGAAAAACCTTCTGCTGGGATATCATGAATCATGTTTGAGAGAGAACTATTTTCACATGCTTGTCCCATACAGTTTTGGAAGGTGCTCCAGAAGCTAAAATGAGAGAATATTTTCTGTAAATTCACATTATCTTTCTCAGTCATGTGAGAATGAAGTCTGACATTCTCAGTAAAACATGTACATCCAACAAGGGCAGAGACTGTCAGTTGATTCCTTTGTGTTCTACTGCAGCTTCCCAGAGTGTTCTAAAGAACAACTAGAGTGCTAACAGCCTTACTTATGACAAAAGTATGGCACACCTGAAGCCATCTTGATTGGAATAAACTGGTAACACTTAAAACATTTAATTTAAAAAGGAACAAAATGATGGGGATCATTTTGTCATAGAAATTATGGTTAGTGCTGTAGAAAGAAAAATTAGGACATGTTTCAAGTGTGATCTCAAATATCTTCCTGTTATATTTCAACAGGAGCAGCCTGTCAGTTGATGCCTTTGTGTTCTACTGCAGCTTCCCAGAGTGTTCTAAAGAACATCTAGAGCGCTAACAGTCTTAATTATGACAAACTTATGGCACACCTGAAGCCATCTTGATTGGAATAAACTGGTAACTCTTAAAACATTTAATTTAAAAAGGAACAAAATGAGGGGGTTCATTTTGTCATAAAAATTATGGTTAGTGCTGTAGAAAGAAAAATTAGGACATATTTTAAGTGAGATCTAAAATATCTTCCTGTTATATTTCAACAGGAGCAGCCTGTCAGTTGATGCCTTTGTGTTCTACTGCAGCTTCCCAGAGTGTTCTAAAGAACAACAAGAGAGCTAACAGTCTTACTTATGACAAAAGTATGGCACACCTGAAGCCATCTTGATTGGAATAAACTGGTAACACTTAAAACATTTAATTTAAAAAGGAACAAAATGAGGGGGTTCATTTTGCCGTAGAAAATATGGTTAGTGCTCTAGAAAGAAAAATTAGGACATGTTTCAAGTGAGATCTCAAATATCTTCCTGTTATATTTCAACATGAGCAGCCTGTCAGTTGATGCCTTTGTGTTCTACTGCAGCTTCCCAGAGTGTTCTAAAGAACAACTAGAGCGCTAACAGTCTTACTTATGACAAAATTATGGCACACCTGAAGCCATCCTGATTAGAATAAACTGGTAACTCTTAAAACATTTAATTTAAAAAGGAACAAAATGAGGGGGTTCATTTTGTCATAGAAATTATGGTTAGTGCTGTAGAAAGAAAAATTAGGACATGTTTTAAGTGAGATCTCAAATATCTTCCTGTTATATTTCAACAGGAGCAGCCTGTCAGTTGATGCCTTTGTGTTCTACTGCAGCTTCCCAGAGTGTTCTAAAGAACAACTAGAGCGCTAACAGTCTTACTTATGACAAAAGTATGGCACACCTGAAGCCATCTTGATTGGAATAAACTGGTAACACTTAAAACATTTAATTTAAAAAGGAACAAAATGAGGGGGTTCATTTTGCCATAGAAATTATGGTTAGTGCTGCAGAAAGAAAATGTAGGGCATGTTTTAAGTGAGATCTCAAATCCTCTTCTATTTCATTAGAAAATTCTGACATGCAGACTGAAACAATCACTTTCAATACCAGCAGTAGACTTCCAGTTAACTTTCTGGTGAGCAGTAGCTTTACTACAGTGATCTAATGAACAACTAGAGTGCTAACATTCTGAATTTATGGCAAATCTGTGACACATCTGAATGCCTTCTTGATGGAATCAAAGTAAAAAACTGAAAGCATTTCCTACTGAGGAGACTGCAGTAAATGATGAAATTAGGAAACTTCATAACAAATAAGTCTCCCAAGATGGCCACCAGAGAAAAAAGAGCCCAAATGTAGCACAATATCACCCAGATGTAGCCCACATATAGCCCAATGACAGAAGTGTGCAAAACACTTTTTATTTTTAGGTTTTCTGCAGTTTTATATAGTGCAAACTGGTCAGTTATTGGAGCGTTACATCTTACTTGGACCCCTTATTGCGTATTTTGCACGAAGTACATGAGATTGATCTTGCGAAACATTGAACTTTACGATTCTGTTAACCTGAAGTTGCTCTGAACCGGGCTTTGTAACACCCGTTTTTACCTACTGGTTTTAATTAATTCTCACTGTATTGTATTAGGAAAGAAGATTTACTGTTTTTATGTACACTTTTATGATCTATGTTTCTAAATCAGATCAAATAAAGTTTAATGAATTCTATGGCAGGATGGAGGCGAGGATTATGCATATCTTTCCTCACTTTATTTGCATAGCAGTTCAAAGAAAACGTAACACAACAATCATTAAACAAAAGACTACACAACCCATGAACCATTAGGGGGTAGTCTCCAAGGCAACTATAGTCCAATCATATCACAGTCCATCGTATATAATATCGTGACGTCCCTTCCGCTTAATCTTTCTTCACTGCTCGTCAGTTAAGTGCATTCCTTACATTCTTGGCTTAATCTGACGTTGTTGCTGTTTGTATAGCGGTTTCTTGTGCACGTTATTAGCATTATTGCCTTGGTATTGTTTCATATTCCCTGTGCAGCAGGCTCTTGCCCGAGCGCGTTCTCCCCCTCGCAGTTTCTCCCGCTGTGTGCTCTGCGCGCGGTGAGATCCTGTCAGGCGCGTCTGGTCCGAGCGAGGCAGCTCCGTCGAGCGCTCCCGCTGGTCTTTACGCGCGTTTGGGAATCCGGTCACTCCTTTAGTGTCCGCTTGATTCCCGACCAACCCTCGCCTAATTTTGACACCGCTACGCGGTGATTTCCCCACACGGCCACGTTAGTAATTGGTATTGCGCCTCAGTCTATTCTTATAACAGCTTCGGGGAAAGCCCAGCTGTTGGAGCACCGGCGAGGGGGCTGTCTTAAGGATTTAAAGGGCATTTGTTCTGTGCTCACACCCTCTGCTATCATGTCTTCTCCAGAAGACCATTTTTACTCCTCCTACCAGGAAGTGGAGGAGGAATGGCCCCCCAACTTCTCCCTCCAGCAGTGGACCAAGCCCTCTCTCTGGCTATTTCTAGGGCGCTGGCTCCTCTTAGGGATCAGGTTGATAAGCTGGCGAAAAACATCCCTGGGGTGTTCAGTGACCCAGATCTGGTGGTGGCGGGTCCAAGTAGCTCCCAGATGGGGAATAAAAGGGCCGTTAAGCATAACGCGGGGCACTTGGAAGGATTTGATAAACTTACGGAGACCTTCCTCAAGAGTGTGCGAACGCTAAAACATGCACCCTGCCGGGAGGAGGAGGAGCCCAGAGAAAATTGCGACACTGTCACCACTATTGTAGACCCAGACGGCGGGATTCCCTTAGAGGGAGAGGGTGTATCGGAGGATGATTTCTCCTCCGATGATGATAAGGACTCGGGGCATCCCTGGCGTCCAGAGTCCCACTCCTCTCAGTCCCCGGTTGGGGACGGGGTCCACTCGGACATGTTCGAGCCTACCCAAATTTACCATCCTAGGTCGGCAGAGTGGACACCTGACGCCAAAGTGGCAGTGTATGTGGTGGGGAAAATCCATCAACCCCTTGAAAGGGAGGTCAGGAATAGGATGAGGGGAGAATGCCCCAGGCCCTCACTGAAGGGGAAGGTGGCACACATGCCTGAAATTGATGAGAAACTATGTACCTTTTTCTCCAAGTATATGAGGGATCCCAAGAAAGGAATTGATAGGTCTTGGACGTGATAGGGCCCTTGACCCAAATTATTCAATTGACGGAGCGTTCCAAAGAGTCAGGATCCCCTTTGTCCACGGATATTGTGGCTGGTTGGGTGCACTACCCTAAACACTAAAACACTACCCCCTCCACTACCCAAACACCACTGCACTACCCTAAACCCTAAAACACTACCCCCAGCACGACACCCTACCCTACCCAAACATAACTGCACTACCCTAAACCCTAAAACACTACCACCAGCACGACTCCCTACACTACCCAAACACCACTGCACTACCTAAACCCTAAAACACTACCCCCAGCACGACTCCCTACACTACCCAAACACCACTGCACTACACTAAACCCTAAATATACCCCAAGCATGACCTCCCACACTACACTAACACCACTGCACTACCCTAAACCCTAAAACACTACCCCCAGCACGACCCCCTACACTACCCAAACACCACTGCACTACCCTAAACCCTAAAACACTAACCCCAGCATGACCCCTACACTACCCAAACACCACTGCACTACCCTATACCCTAAAACACGACCCCCTACACTACACAAACACGACTGCACTACCCTAAACCCTAAAACACTACCCACAGCATGACCCCCTTCACTACACAAACACCACTGCACTGCCCTAAACCCTAAAACACTACCCCCTACACTACCCAAACACCACTGCACTAACATAAACCCTAAAACACTACCCCCAGCACAACCCCCTACACTACACAAACACCACTGCACTACCCTAAACCCTAAAACACTACCCCAAGCACGACTCCCTACACTACCCAAACACCACTGCACTACCCTAAACCCTAAATCTACCCCCAGCACGACCCCCTACACTACCCAAACACCACTGCTCTACCCTAAACCATAAAACACTACCCCCAGCATGACCCCTTACACCACACAAACACCACTGCACTACCATAAACCCTAAAACACTACCACCAGCATGACCCCCTACACTACTCAAACACCACTGCACTACCCTAAACCCTAAAACACTACCCCAGGACGACCCCCTACACTACCCATACACCACTGCACTACCCTAAACCCTAAAACACTACCCCCAGCACGACCCCCTACACTACTGCACTACCCTAAACCCTAAAACACTACCCCCAGCAGGACCCCCTACACTACCCAAACACCACTGCACTACCCTAAACCCTAAAACACTACCCCCAGCATGACCCCCTACACCACCCAAACACCACTGCACTACCCTAAACCCTAGAAAAGAAACCCCCACCCCATGCCCAATCCCCCTTACCTCTCACTCCTCATGGTTCCTCTCTCCTCATGGTTCCTGCTTCACGTCATCTCTGAGGGGCGGTGCACGTCGTTGTGAGGAAACGGAACAGACTCTGTTTCCTTACAACGACATGGATCGTCTACATGTTTTTTAGAACGCATGGTCATTTACCATACATACCTTTACAACAAAATTCGTTGTAAAGGCATACGTGGTAAATGACCATGCAATCTAAAAAAATGCGTAGTAATGACTTCCTGATGTACAACGCATGTGTGGTAATGCATGCGTTGTAATGGTATCGCAAAGTAAAAAAGTCGTTGTAACGGCTGTTTACCGATCGAAGCTGGCCCCTGTTCTTCAGTGAGACGTTTATTTGATTAATTAGGAGGAAGGAATGTGGTTTTTTACCGAAAAGTGCATTCCCGGCTGTTGTATTGTGAAAGTGTCCGCGTGGCCTGGTTTCACTTCCGGTGAGAGAGTGGAAGAGACTGTTTGGATCTAAAGGAGTTCTGTTGTTGGACGGGGCCGGCGTGACATGTCATCAGAAAACATAGCTAATGGAAAGCGTCCTCCCTGAAGTGTGGAGCAGTGCCATGAGAGGTCAACGAGTGTGCGTCCTACCGCAGTATGACCGTACCGCGTGACCCATGTGCCGCCTCCAGGGTACGGGAGGCAGAAGCGGCATCGCAGGTCCTCTTGAAGACCGTTGTAGCACTAATTCTACATTTTGGTACTAGGGCATTTTAACTTCGTTGTTCCTGCCAGATACAAAGAGACGATCCTGTGTTATTCAGTGCCCTCGTTACCTTTTTTGTGGGTTGTGGTGCTTGTCACTTCAGCCGGTGCACACGACTGGGCACCCCACCTCGTGTGCCATCTGCAGGGCCTCTGCCCTCGGATCACTGGTTTCGGTTTCTGGAATGGCAACATAAACAGTTGCTCCCAAAGGACTAGCCTGAACACTTAGGTGAATATCCCCTGCACCAGCATTCCACGGAAATTCTTTCCTAGCTCTCCCACGAACGAGCACGGCTCCGCTCGCGACACCGTATGACGTCATCGGAGCCATAAGAGGACCTCGTCGGCCTGCTGACGTCAGTTCCACCCATTTTTTCCGTGCCACCGAGGCAAACAGGGGACCGAGACATTTTCACATGTATACATAGTATAATAAATATATATATATTCACTGAAAAAACCATAGGTTTCAGGGGCGTTATAGTTAGTTGGACATTTCACTCGTACAAAACCATAGAAATTCCCCCGTTATAGTTAGTTCAGCTAACTATAACTCGCGCGCCCGCAATGCACTGCTGATGACGTCACATATTACATCACTCATGACATGGTCAGTGACATCACTCATGACATCACTGATGACATCTCAAATGACATCACTGATGACATCACTGATGACATCATCCAGTGAATGTGTGTTTTTCTGAAAATTAAATATGTTTTATATATGTATATCTCAAGGTCGATGGAAGAATAAATGGGTATATAAGTGTCTAAATGGATGATTTTTTTGTAAAATTGATTGTATAACTGACTAAGTGTATCTTAGTGAATACATGGGTTAGTGAGTAATGTTTAAATATGAAAATATCTGTATCAGTCTCTCACTTTGTGTATAAGTGGCTGCATGGGTTGGTGAGTAGCTACATGAGTGTCTATATGGGTTATTAGTTGGTTTTTGAGTATCAGTATGAGTGTCTGAGTGTCTGTATGGTTCGGTGGGGGTATTACTTAGTGCATAGATGCATGAATGAGTGACTCACTGTTTGTTTGTGTTGAAGACAGCATGTGTGCAGGACTGTATAGGTGGATGAGTATGTGTATGGGTGTGTTAGTGAGTGAATGACTGTCTCAATAGTGTCTTTATGAGTAACTACATATGTTTTAAACTAGTATATGTGAGTATTGGTGTATATAAGTGAGTATATGTGAGAGTGAGAGATTGGAAGAGTTCCTGTACAAATAAGTAGGTGTTTCTATAAGTGATTGTTTAAGAGAGTAAGTATGTGTAAGTTTCTGGAGAAGTAAGTGTGGTAGTGTGTGTATAACTGTATATGCAAGTAAATGGATGTTTGATACTTTGTTTGCATGTGTGACTATGTGTGTGAGTAACTCTATGGATGAGTGGCGGTGTGTAACAGTATGTATAGGTGTATGAGTACATATGATGAGTGAGTACATGTATGAGTGACTGTATAGGGACTGTTGGTGAATGAGTGGATGTGTGTGTAGATCTTGGAATTACTGAATAGGTGTGTTGTAACTGGTATTGGTATGTCCATTGTTTTGAAAATGTTAGTTTGTATTTTTGAGTGTGTGTATCAAAGGTTATATTAGGGTGAGAGGAGGTCTGCCACTCTATCACAAGGATGATGTCATCAGTGATGTCCTCAGTGATGTCATTTGAGATGTCATCAATGATGTCATGAGTGATGTCACTGATCATGTCATGAGTGATGTAATATGTGACATCATCAGCAGTGCATTGCGGGCGCGCGAGTTATAGTTAGCTGAACTAACTATAACGGGGAATTTCTATGGTTTTGTACGAGTGAAATGTCCAACTAACTATAACGCCCCTGAAACCTATGGTTTTTCAGTGAATATATATATATATATTATCTACTGGCGGTCGCCAGTAGATAGTTATAGTTAGGACCTATTTTCCATAGGAAATTCACAACATTCTATTTCCAATAACTTTGGCGCCGGTTGACGAATCTTCGCGAAATTTTCAAAACTTGTGGGGCGCTCCGGTTTGTTCCTATCCTGAAAGTTTCGGGGTGATCTGGCAAGCGGGGGCCGAGAAAAAAGGGGTGTCCCAAAACGTGTTTTCCCCATGCAATTTTCCATAGGAACCTTTAGTCGCAGCTACAGCCCGAACTGCTGAACGGAATTACACCAAATTTGGCAAAAAGGTAGCCCTTGGTTCAGAGTCGTGCCTTTTGGTTAAATGGTGTAAATCCGTTCAGTAGTTCCTGAGAAAATCAAAAGTAAAATCACATATATATCTGGGCGGAGCCTAACCACACATGTCATTGTGAGATCTGATTGGCTGTCAGCACTTCATCCTGGAATTGCTGGCAGCCATCTTGGGACCAATATAAATGATAGTACCCCATTGAAATGCATTGTAGTGAATCAAAGATTTTGAGGGTTACCAAAAGGAGAACTATAAAGGGTGATAACAGACTTTAGTTACATTAGAATTCATTTGTTGATTGTACCATACTAATTTCAGGAATTGTGGTGTGTTCTAAGGTGATTTTACCCTGTGAAAAACCTTCTGCTGGGATATCATGAATCATGTTTGAGAGAAAACTATTTTCACATGCTTGTCCCATACAGTTTTGGAAGGTGCTCCAGAAGCTAAAATGAGAGCATATTTTCTGTAAATTCACATTATCTTTCTCAGTCATGTGAGAATGAAGTCTGACATTCTCAGTAAAACATGTACATCCAACAAGAGCAGAGACTGTCAGTTGATTCCTTTGTGTTCTACTGCAGCTTCCCAGAGTGTTCTAAAGAACAACTAGAGTGCTAACAGCCTTACTTATGACAAACGTATGGCACACCTGAAGCCATCTTGATTGGAATAAACTGGTAACACTTAAAACATTTAATTTAAAAAGGAACAAAATGATGGGGTTCATTTTGTCATAGAAATTATGGTTAGTGCTGTAGAAAGAAAAATTAGGACATGTTTCAAGTGTGATCTCAAATATCTTCCTGTTATATTTCAACAGGAGCAGCCTGCCAGTTGATGCCTTTGTGTTCCACTGCACCTTCCCAGAGTGTTCTAAAGAACAACTAGAGCGCTAACAGCCTTACTTATGACAAAAGTATGGCACACCTGAAGCCATCTTGATTGGAATAAACCGGTAACACTTAAAACATTTAATTTAAAAAGGAACAAAATGAGGGGGTTCTTTTTAAATAGAAATTATGGATAGTGCTGCAGAAAGAAAAATTAGGGCATGTTTTAAGTGAGATCTCAAATCCTCTTCTATTTCATTACAAAATTCTGACATGCAGACTGAAACAATCACTTTCAATACCAGCAGCAGACTTCCAGTTAACTCCCTGGTGAGCAGTAGCTTTACTACAGTGATCTAATGAGCAACTAGAGTGCTAACATTCTGAATTTATGGCAAATGTGAGACACATCTGAATGCCTTCTTGATGGAATCAAAGTAAAAACTGAAAGCATTTCCTACTGAGGAGACTGCAGTAAATGAGGAAATTAGGAAACTTCATAACAAAGAAGTCTTCCAAGATGGCCACCAGAGAAAAAAGAGCCCAAATGTAGCACAAATATTACCCAGATGTAGCCCACATATAGCCCAATGATAAAAGTGTGCAAAACACTTTTTATTTTTAGTTTTTTTGCAGTTTTATGTAGTGCAGACTGGTCAGGTATTGGAGCGTTGCATCTTAAAACATGACCCCCTACACTACAAAAACACCACTGCACTTAGCTAAACCCTAAAACACTACCCCGAGCACGACCCCCTACACTACACAAGCACCACTGCACTATCCTAAACCCTAAAACACTACCCCCAGCATGACCCCCTACACTACACAAACACCACTGTACTACGCTAAACCCTAAAACACTACCCCCAGCTCGACCCCCTACACTACCCAAACACCACTGCACTAACCTAAATCCTAAAACACTACCCACAGCATGACCCCCTACACTACCCAAACACCACTGCACTACCCTAAAACATGACCCCCTACACTACACAAACACGACTGCACTACCCTAAACCCTAAAACACTACCCCCAGCACGACCCCTACACTACACAAGCACCACTGCACTATCCTAAACCCTAAAACACTACCCCCAGCATGGCCCCCTACACTACACAAACACCACTGCACTACCCTAAACCCTAAAACACTACCCCCAGCACGACCCCCTACACTACCCAAACACCACTGCACTAACCTAAATCTTAAAACACTACCCCCAGCACGACCCCCTACACTACCCAAACACCACTGCACTACCCTAAAACATGACCCCCTATACTACACAAACACCACTGCACTACCCTAAACCCTAAAACTCTACCCCCAGCATGACCCCCTACACTACACAAGCACCACTGCACTACCCTAAACCCTAAAACACTATCCCCAGCACAACCCCCTACACTACACAAACACCACTGCACTACCCTAAACCCTAAAACACTACCCCCAGCACGACCCCCTACACTACCCAAACACCACTGCACTAACCTAAATCCTAAAACACTACCCCCAGCACGACCCCCTACACTACCCAAACACCACTGCACTACCCTAAAACATGACCCCCTATACTACACAAACACCACTGCACTACCCTGAAACACTACCCCGAGCATGACCCCCTACACTACACAAGCACCACTGCACTACCCTAAACCATAAAACACTATCCCCAGCACGACCCCCTACACTACACAAACACCACTGCACTACCCTAAACCCTAAAACACTACCCCCAGCACGACCCCCTACACTACCCAAACACCACTGCACTAACCTAAATCCTAAAACACTACCCCCAGCACGACCCCCTACACTACCCAAACACCACTGCACTACCCTAAAACATGACCCCCTACACTACACAAACACCACTGCACTACCCTAAACCCTAAAACACTACCCCCAGCACGACCCCCTACACTACACAAGCACCACAGCACTACCCTAAACCCTAAAACACTACCCCCAGCACAACCCCCTACACTGCCCGAACACCACTGCACTGCCCTAAACCCTGAAACACCAGCCCCTGCACGACCTCCTACACTGCCCGAACATCACTGCACTGCCCTAAACCCTGAAACACCACCCCCAGCACGACCCCCTACACTGCCCGAACACCACTGCACTGCCCTAAACCCCTATAACACCACCCCCTTCACGACCCCCTACACTGCCCGAACACCACTGCACTGCCCTAAACTCTGAAACACCACCCCCAGCACGACACCCTACACTGCCCGAACACCACTGCACTGCCCTAAACCCTGAAACACCACCCCCACCACGACCCCCTACACTGCCCGAACACCACTGCACTGCCCTAAACCCTGAAACACCCCCCCTGCATGACCCCCTACACTGCCAGAACACCACTGCACTGCCCTAAACCTTGAAACACCACCCCCAGCATGACCCCCTACACTGCTCGAACACCACTGCACTGCCCTAAACCCTGAAACACCACCCCCAGCATGACCCCCTACACTGCCCAAACACCACTGCACTGCCCTAAACCCTGTAACATCACCCCCAGCAAGACCCCCTACACTGCCTGAACACCACTGCCCTAAACCCTGAAACACCACCCCCAGCAAGACCCCCTACACTGCCCGAACACCACTGCACTGCCCTAAACCCTGAAACACCACCTCCAGCACAACCCCTACACTGCCTGAACACCATTGCTCTGCCCTAAACCCTGAAACACTAGCCCCAGCACGACCCCCTACACTGCCCAAACACCACTGCACTGCCCTAAACCCTGAAACACCAGCCCCAGCAAGACCCCCTACACTGCCCAAACACCACTGCTCTGCCCTAGACTCTGAAACACCAGCCCCAGCAAGAACCCCTACACTGCCCGAACACCACTGCACTGCCCTAAACCCTGAAACACCAGCCCCAGCATCACCCCCTACAGTGCCCGAACACCACTGCACTGCCCTAAACCCTGAAACACCAGTCCCAGCACGACCACCTACACTGCCCGAACACCACTGCACTGCCCTAAACCCTGAATCACCAGCCGCAAGACGACCCCCTACACTGCCGGAACACCACTGCACTGCCCTAAACCCTGAAACACCAGCCCCAGCACGACCCCCTACACTGCCCGAACACCACTGCACTGCCCTAAACCCTGAAACACCAGCCCCAGCACGACCCCCTACACTGCCCGAACACCACTGCACTGCCCTAAACCCTGAAACACCACCCCCTGCACGACCCCCTACACTGCCCAAACACCACTGCACTGCCCAAAACCCTATAACACCACCCCAGCACGACCCCCTTTACTGCCCGAACACCACTGCACTGCCCCAAACCCTGAAACACCACCCCCAGCACGATCCCCTACACTGCCCAAACACCACTGCCCTAAACCCTGAAACACCACCCCCAGCACGACCCCCTACACTGCCCGAACACCACTGCACTGCTCTCAACCCTAAAACACTCCCCCGAGCACGACCCCCTACACTACCCAAACACCACTGCACTGCCCTAAACCCTAAAACACTACCCCCCGCATGACCCCCTACACTACCCAAACACCAATGCACTACCCTAAACCCTAAAACACTACCCCCACATGACCCCCTACACTACCCAAAGACCACTGCACTACCCTAAACCCTAAAACACGACCTCCTACACTACACAAACACCACTGCACTACCCTAAACCGTAAACCACTACCCCAGCACGACCCCCTACACTACACAAACACCCCTGCACTACCCTAAACCCTAAAACACTACCCCCTACACTACACAAACTCCACTGCACTACCCTAAACCCTAAAAAACTACCCCCAGCATGAACACCTACACTACCCAAACACCACTGCACTACCCTAAACCCTAAAACACTACCCCCAGCAGTACCCCCTACACTACCCAAACACCACTGCACTACCCTAAACCCTAAAACACTACCCCCAGCAGTACCCCCTACACTACCCAAACACCATTGCACTACCCTAAACCCTAAAACACTACCCCCAGCAGTACCCCCTACACTACCCAAACACCACTGCATTACCCTAAACCCTAAACCACTACCCCCAGCATGACCCCCTATACTACCCAAACACCACTGCACAATCCTAAACCCTAAAACACTACCCCCAGCATGACTCCCTACACTACCCAAATACCACTGCACTACCCTAAACCCTAAATCTACCCCCAGCATGACCCCCTACACTACACAAACACCACTGCACTACCCTAAACCCTAAAACACTACCCCCAGCACGACCCCCTTCACTACCTAAACACAACTGCACAATTTGTTACAGGCGTTGCAACGCAGGCCTGTGGTGCTTACTTGAAGTACCTGGTGGGCTAGTTGGGCTCCAGGGACCCTCAGGATTCAAGGTGACCTAATCCCCCAACTTAAAACGCGCCACGGGCGCGTTTGCACAGTGGTGAAGGGAGGGGCCGGGGCCTCAGGTGACATGTGCGCAAACACACCCTGTGGTGCGTTTTAAGTTGGGGAATTAATTCCCCTTGAATCCTGAGGGACCCTGGGGGCCAACTAGCCCACCAGGTACCTTCAGTAAGCACAACAGAGTTGCGTTGCAGAGAGGTGAAAAAAGGTGCGTGGCCTCGGAACGCCTCTCTGCAACTCAGCTCTGTGGTCCTAACTGTAGGTACCTGGGGGGCTAGTTGGGCCCCAGGGACCCTCAGGATTCAAGGGGACTTAATCCCGCAACTAAAAATGCGCCACGGGGCGCATTTGCACACATGTCACCTCAGGCCCCTCCTCCCTTCACCACTGTGCAAACGCGCCCTGTAGCGTGTTTTAAGAGGTAGTTTTAATCCCCCTGCCCTATTATGTACTAGGGACTTACAGAGGAGGTCATGCTAATCACAGGGGTACCCCAACGCATAGTGTTCCCTAGTGTATGTAGGTGTTTTCACTGTATTCTAAGTGTCTTTTAGCATAGCACTGGCTCTGGTTAGTCAGAGTCAGTTACCACCAGTACCCGTCTGGAAAAGTTGTGGGCACAGGATGATTTTGCAACAAGGCCTCTTTCTGCTCCTCTGATGGTTCTTTCTGCACATCTTTTGCTTCTTCCTGCACTTTTCTTCGTCTTTGTGGACTTCTGTTGCTTCTTTCTGCATTTCTTTTGCTTCTTTCTGTGCGTTTTTTCTTCTTTCTTCACATGTCCTACCTCTGTAGGCATAGTTAGAAACTAGCATTTAAAAAATCTTTGAAATTCACTTAAAAAATCATAGGTTTCAGGCACGTTATAGTTAGAAATTAGCATTTAAAAAACCTTTGAAATTCACTGAAAAAACCATAGGTTTCAGACACGTTATAGTTAGAAATTAGCATTTAAAAAACCTTTGAAATTCACTGAAAAACCATAGGTTTTAGGGATAGTTATAGTTAGTTGGACATTTCACTCGTACAAAACCATAGAAATTCCCCCGTTATAGTTAGTTCAGCTAACTATAACTCGCGCCCCGCAATGCACTGCTGATGACGTCACATATTACATCACTCATGACATGGTCAGTGACATCACTGATGACATCACTGATGACATCTCAAATGACATCACTGATGACATCACTGATGACATCATCCATGTGATAATTTCATGCATTTTCTCACACCCTAATATAACTTTTGATACACCCACTCTAAATTACAGACTGCCATTCTCAAAACCATACACACTCCAATACCAATAACTACATACCCACTCACTGATTCTTAGGTCTACACACACACACATCTACTCACTCACCCGTACAGTCACTCATACTTACAGTCACTCAGTACAGGACTATCATATGCACTCATACACCTATATAAACACTCACACACCGCCACTCATCTATAGAGGTACTCACACACCTAGTCAGTCATGCAAAAATTAATCACACACCCATTTACTCACCTATACAGTTATACACACACCAGCTCACTTACTCATACAAATACTAGCACATTCTTACGCTCTTATACAATAACTGATACAAGCATACACGCATCCATACAGCCACTCTCACAATCACACACTCTCACTTATAGCCATTTAAATACTCTAACACACATATATACTGCCTTTTACATATGTAGTTACTCGCACATGTACCACTGAGATATACATTCACTCACTAACACACCCATACACACACTCACCCACCCAAGCAGTCCATCACAGATGCACTCTTGAAATCATGCACCCAGTGAATCACCCACTCACACATCTATGTACAGAGTCACACACACCCCACCCACACAAATACTCAGGCAGCCATACAGATACTCAGAGAACCAATCAATAACCCATATAGACACTCATGTAGCTATTCGCAAATCCATGCATCCACTTACACACCAACAAACAGACGGATACAGACATTCCCACAGTTTAGTCACTAACCCATGCATTCAGTAAGATATGTTTAATCACTCACTTGTAGAGTCAGTCACGCACGTACTAAATCATCCATTCAGACACTTATACACCCACTCATTCTTCAATACGCCTTTCCCTATATATATTAAACATATTTAAACTTTACAGAAACACACAGTCACTGGATGATGTCATCAGTGATGTCATCAGTGATGTCATTTGAGATGTCATCAGTGATGTCATCAGTGATGTCACTGACCATGTCATGAGTGATGTAATATGTGACGTCATCAGCAGTGCATTGCGGGGGCGCGAGTTATAGTTAGCTGAACTAACTATAACGGGGGAATTTCTATGGTTTTGTACGAGTGAAATGTCCAACTAACTATAACTGTCCCTAAAACCTATGGTTTTTTCAGTGAATATATATATATATAAAGTCCACAAAAATAGAGACAATCTTCCTGGACGTCCAATTGCTAGCTCATGTGAATCGTTACTGGAAAACACCTCAAGGCTTGTGTCCATCTTTTTATTCCCTTATGTTTTAGACCTCCTATCTTACTTTCGAGATTCCATGGATTTTTTCAACTGGATTGGTGGCATTCCTTGGAAAAAGCAGTATATAATGGCAACAGTGGATATTGTCTCATTATATACATCTATAAAACATGAGGATGGTTTGAGAGCCACCAAACATTATTTGAGATCAAGATCTCTCAATTTAATGGAACATTCGGAAATGCTATTTGCAATGATGGAGCTCTGCTTGAAAAGCAATGTATTCATCTTTGATGGAAAGTTTTTTATGCAAAGACTGCCATGGGCACTTTTTTTGCCCCCACATACGCAAATTTGACCATAGAGTTCTGAGAGGCTGAAACTGTTTGGAAAGATGATAATGCAGAGATTTTGAAGAAAGTGATTTTATGGCTGAGTTTTAATGACGGTTTGTTTTTAATCTGGGAGGGAGAACAAAACGAGCTTGAAGCATTTTTAAAATCACTAAATAAGAATCCTCAAAATCTAAAGTTTACATATGAAATGAGTACTACTGACATCAATTTGTTGGACATTAGCCTTTATATCCAAAACTATAAAATTTGCACTAAAATATACAGGAAGCCGACTAGTTGCAATAGCATTTTATTTGCAAACAGAGCTCACCCGAATGCTTTGAAATGGAGTGTACCATATGAACAGTTTCTGAGAGTAAAAAGGAACTGTTCAGAAGAAGGAGATTTTCAAAACCAAGAAAATGAAATGTTTCAGAGATTTAGAAAACGAGGATATCCTATATCAGTACTTGAAGATGTGCTAGAAAGAGCAAAAAAGAGGGACAGGCAGGACTTATTTATCCCCAAAAATGCAAAAGAATCTCAGGAGGATAAAAGAAAAAGATACATTATGGATTTTAACAACTCAGAAAAAGAAATAAAAACATTGCTTAAAACGAGTTGGAGTATTTTGGAAATAGATGAAGAATTAAAACCTTTCATATTGAATCACCCAAATATAACTTATATAAAAACCTCATTGTTGGTTGATATTATGGTACACAGTTTCAAGACCAGTTCAAACAACACGACCACCTGGCTCACGTCAGAAGATCTGGTTTTGTTAAATGTCAAAGATGTAGAGCATGGACCGTACGTGAAAATAGAACCACATATAAACTCTCGTATGGACGCACAAGAGACATAAAAGAATACATACAGTATGAGAGTACCTATGTAGTATATGTCCTAGAATGTTTCTTTGGCAAGAAATACATAGGAAGTACAATCAATAAATTGAAGCTGCAAATATCCAACATCTGTGGGCAATATCAAATAAGAACTTTTCCTACGTTATTGCTAAGCACATATGGGATGCACTGGAGGTGACAGAAGTGATCTCTGTTTCTATGGGATCCAACAAGTACAGCAAACCCCAAAGGAGGCGATCATGAACTGATTTTGAGGAGAGCAGAATCAAAACTAGAGGAGTTGGCCTAATGGCAAGGGCGGTTGACCTCTAATCTGGGGAACCGGGTTTGAGTCTCGGCAAGGACGCGCAACATCCTGTGATTCTGGGCAAATCACTTAATCTCCCCGTGCCTAACAAAAATGAATGTGTCCTCATGTAACACAACTGGTGCATGTGTAAAGCGCTCTGATACCCGATACCTTTGGGTCAAGTTCACGCTATCTAAAACTCCGTAAAAAAAATATTAAACATGATTGGAGGTGAAATCCCATGGAGTTTAAATGCAGATGCCAAACCTCATGTTCATCTACAAGAGATGAAATTTTAAGGAGATGTGGTTAAATTGACTCTTCAGAAAGTAGTCTTTACTCCCAGAAATCTCTCTGAAAAAATTCTTTTTTTTTTAAATTCTCTTTGTGAAAAAATTATCTTTGTAAAACTCTCTTTGCAAATCTGTTTTTGAAACCTCCCAAAACAAAACATTGCAAGGGATTTTGCTGGAATATTTCTCTCTGAATCTTTTAGATGCAATATGTCTAGTTTATTAATATTAGGAATTTTAGTATGCTGAATCCTTTTCCTCTCTCTGAGTAATTTATTTTGATATTTTGAAATCCAAAACGGTAATGAAATTTCTGATATGATTAATTTTTGAATGAAAAATGAAGACTTGATGTTATTGCTGATTTCCACATTATTAGACATAGGAATGTACTTTTCTATGAATGTTTACATGACCATTGTCCAATTTTTCTACGAAATTGGGTATTAAACATCCAAAAGAAATGTTGACTATTTATAATGCCAAATGTCGATCTATTGCGATGTATGGTTCTGAGTTGTGGGGATATGTAAACGTGGAGACTCTAAAGCTGTTGGAAAATGCTTTTAAAAAAATATTCTTGCACTTCCTAATAGCTGTTCTAACTTTGTATGTCATGCTGAGTTGGGTGAACAGTATCTAGCAGATTTGCTAAAGGTTCAAGCAGTTTTACTCTGGCACAACATTTGGTCATCGGACTATACAGAATTTAACCATGTCATTGTAAAGGACTGTTGTGGTTTGGAGCACGCTCTAAACATTCTATGGCTAAAATTCATCAAGCAATTCATGTCTGACACCGGCCATCCCGAATACTATGATCAACCAGAAACCTTGAGAAATATCACAAGGAAATCTCTAAAACTGGAATGTTTACCTCTTCTTGAGGAATTGAGGTTGTCTGTTGAACTGGTTAAACCCACTGTCTTTTATAATCAAATGATCTTAACCACATTTTTCATGCAACCTTACTTAGTTAATGTTCTTAATGCCCAGCACAGATTTGTCTTGACACGTTTCAGACTTGACATTTTTTATCGATTGATGAGTTTTCCTAATACCAATAACTGGTCACGTGAATTAATGCATTGCCCCTGTGACAACATGTCAAAACAATCGACCATGCATATTATGTTTTTTTGTAAATTTTATGCGGACTTGAGAAATTCTTTTATCAAGCCATTAATGAAATCCTTAAATTTTAAACAATGTAAACTGGCTTTTTTATACCTACAACTACTCCCAGATTTGTATACATGTGTGGTTTTAGCAAGATTCTTATGGGCTGTTATCTTCCGTAGGAAGACTTTGTCGGGCGAGCAGATCATTGCTGCATTATCTTAAATTGTATTTGTATTTCTATCTTTTCGCTTTTTAAACAGTAATTATTTTTATTGTATTGTATTCCGTCATGCATGCTTTTATGATACACTATGTGAATCGAATAAAGTTTATTGATTGATATTGATATATGACTATTGCACTTTATGATCCTGATAGTTGCTGAAACAGGTGATTGTGAATTTGCACATAATGAGGGATGTCAGAATTATGTTTACATGTTCTGCACTTTAAGAACCATATTACTGAGTGGAGATCTCCTGAAATTATTGGAATCTCTTAACGAGAGTAATGAAGATTGCAAAGCTGGAAGAAATTATAAGGTGTATTTTAGGTTAACAGCGATCTGTGTGAATTAATTTTTGGGCAGTGGCTGAAATGGTATACCCTTAATAAGTGAATAGCAAAATACATGTATAAGAAAATTTAAATAACGTTTATTTTTTGAGTAGAGTCATGTGGAAACTACTGAAAACAATATATAATGATTGGAAAAAGGTATTTTAATTTAGAAAGAGATATGTGGAAATCGAATAATTGACAAGGGTTGTGGAAGTTAATCCTTTGATTATTTATATATAAGTATGGGCCACACTTGCACCTATGGATCACCTGATTGCACACAGTGCATTTAACTTTTTGGGCATTCATTGTTTGCTTATCTGTAAATAAAAAGAATTTCCACACTACTGACTCCCTTTTGGACATGGTTGTGGTGCTGCAGTTATTGATGGCAGTGCAAATATGTAATCATCCTGTGATGTTCTAGCTCTGGAAGGCCTGGAGGATGGTTTGGTAGGTGGCTGCTGCTCTGGATTTTGTTGTGAGGCCATGATACACTAAGATCTTCTGCATAGCCACCTCTCTCTGTGAAACAGAAATGTACGCATGCTGTTCAGGAAATTGTTTCCTGTTTTTTTCTGGAGCTTCTGGGCTAATTTTCTGAGTAGTGTTCCCCATGTGGCCAATCAGATTATTGCTTTCATTTTATTTTTTGTGTACAATTGGTACTGCCGTACTCTTGTGGTACCCACAGAGACAATGACAGAGTGTTGCAGGACTCTTATGAGGACTTTACTTCCTTTTCCATTCCTGTGGTACTAAAAATAAAATACCACAGCACCTAGATGATTTGAGAAATAAGTTTAGTTTGCCCTGAGTGGGTCCTTTTTTCAATGTTGAGCGTAGGGGTTTCCTCGCAGGACCAAATAACAAAAAGATTATGTAGTTTTAATTAAAATATCTGTATTTTTTGGTGTTGCAATACTGAAGTACATCTCATTGGTGCCTGTTTCTGAACTGTAGTTCGCAGCAGAGGAAGCTTTTGTGTGTCCATCCTCCATTACCGTGTAGCTCTAACATGATAATAAACTTACCTGATTTCCTCTTAAGATCCCTACTTGCTTACTACAGTCTTTTATCCCCGAACCTGCCCTGGACTGAGAACATGTGTGAAGGGTTCATGCACACTGTGTGGCACAATTATAATGCAGCTTTTTTTTGCTGCTTTGTCTCATTACAGGCATATATTTTAATATATTTTACCATATGTATGATTCCATTTATGTATTTGTTATTCTTGTTTTGTCCACAGTAAATCTAGCTTTTGACACTATTAACTTCCCTAATATCCCTCTATTATTTCCTGATTCTAGTAGCTTCCAGTATTTTCAGGTGTATTGTTCATCTCCTACTTTGGCCTTATCCTTAATCCCAAATTCCCATTTGTATTGATCTGGCTAATATTCCTCTCCTGTATCTGACATTTTCCTGTTTTTTGTTAGGTGTCTTAAACTATCTATTTAGTTTGCCAGATTATTTCTTGTAATAACATTATATTTTGTCTTTCCATGTGGCTGATTGTTTGCCCAAGGTCTTGGAATGTACGGATGCACAAGCTTGGACACTTTAACACTTTCAGGTGGCTGGCGGTTTAAGAGTAATCTACAATAAGAACATGTCTTGCTTGATATTACAGCCCTGAGGAAGTCGATGGTGAATATGCCGTAAGACGAAACACGCGTTGGCTGTCCTGTTCATGACTACATGTACCTTGTGTTTATGAATGAAGACCATGAGTTGGACAAATGAATAAAGAGAAACTGAACTTTATACACCTCGAAATTGATGATTGACTTTCTGAGTGCTCAGGACATTTGTGTTGTTCATTAATACTTTTACCTTGGTCTCAGGGGTTACGTTTCAAGGTTGTCAGGGAGCCAACCTTGGTTCTAGAGCACCACTGTATTACGTAAACGATTTACTGCAGTTCCCTGACTACTGGTTGAGTGCTGTCTATTAGCCTGGCTACCATCCTCTGCTTCTGGACATTGATCTGGCTAGTGTTTCTCTCCTGTATCTGACATTTTACTGTTCTTTGTTAGGTGTCTTATACTATCTATGTAGTTCGCCAGATTATTTCCTGTAATAACATTATATTTTGACTTTCCATGTGGCTTACATGTTTTGACCGCATGCCACTGCTGCCACTGGTAATTTGCTTACAATCACCAGGAAATGGGTTTAATGAATCAATGTATCCTCTGTATTTTAACTCTTAATACACCCTGATTCCAGTTTGCTCTCTGAATCCTGTCAGCCGACTTACCTAGTCCAGATACAATATTCATTATTACAATCCCTTCCTCCTTACCTGATGACTCACCATTGTAGTTCACTAACTTGCAGTGTTCAAAGTTGGGTGACACCAATTTTGCATTTTTAATGGTTGTTGACAAAACAGGTAAAAGTAGGTTTGGTGCAGAAAAAACCTGCAATGTCTATTTTCCTAATGAGAATGTTTTTGATGTAGGGCAAATCTCATATGCTGTGCTTATTTATTAGTTTGTTTTTAGAATTTGAAGCGTTCTTAGGAGTAGAGAGGGAAAATCCAGTGCAAAAGTACCCCCTTGAAAACCTGTTACTGCATAATATCAGCTCAGTTTATGTGTCCAGTTCCTGGTTTCCCATTAGCAATAGGGAACAACATGCAGTAACAATATTTGTGACCAGTATTACTGCATAGTATTCCACCTACTGAATTATTTTGGCCACATAGATTCCACTAGGTGCTATCTTGAGGAATTTTGCATGAGTAAAAAACCTACAGCCAAGCATAATTTGCACTGAACCTTGGATTTCAAATCAGCCACAAATATTATTTGTTGATGAGTTCATACTTACTACAGTACTCAGAAAGAGGTTGTTAGTATTTAATGTGATCACTTTATACTGGGAGTTGCTGCATGAAAGGTAGGAAGCGGGTGGTGTAAAAGGGAGAAAGTAGAAGAGTATGTACAAACCTTAGCTTCCAGAAGGTGGAGATTTCTATCTTTGCATCAGTATCTTCACTCTCTTTGTTGATCTTTACTTAGAAGAGCCTCAGTTCAAACATAGCACCACCATGCAATGGACAATAGAGATAAAGTTATCAATCATTAGCCATGAAGGTTCATGTAGCGTTGTCACAGAATGCATATTCATCAGCATCAAAATCCAATGCAAGTGTTAAGCAATGCTTCCACTGGTGTAGGCACTGCTGGCTACATCTTAATTATTTCCTTTGTCACCACGGTTCTAATCTAAAAAGAGTTCAAGCTCAAAGGCCCTTAGATGTATGTTTTTTATAATTATTATTCATGTCTAGTTCACAGGGATATGTTCTAAGTAAATAAGCTTACACACATCATTGTCAATTTTCCTCTTGTGTCAAAATATCCCATATCCTCCACATATGTTCTGTGCTTTACCCCTCTCATAGCATTGTTAGCAAAAGCGAGCTGTTGATCTTTCCACACATCTTTCAGAAAATGTGTTATATTTTAGTAATGCGTATTCATAATGGTCCGTTACTTTCATAATATTTTCACAATATTGAAGTGGGCCCAAAGTCTGGAACTCCACCCCCCTCTGTTAGGATGAATCCTTTATATAGCACGTTGAAGAAAGATCTTAAATTCCTACTCTTCCAACACAACCTTCAGTTCAGAATATCCACATGATGTTCTTCTGAGAACCTGAGTGTTGGATCTTACAAGAAGAGTTAACATAACATCATCTCTAGTGGAAACTCAGTATGTGATGAAATCTGAGGCAAATATACACTCCATTAAATAAAGTTCCATTTATACTTCCAAATGTATGCAACTCACTCATCCAAGACCCATACAAACAGCACCATCTAAAAACAAATATCTAACCAAACACTCCCTTCCAATACACATATATAAGTAATGCAGAGAATAAATCCTTAAAATACCATGCCCACTGGATTTTTCAGTGCTTCTTTTACCACTGTGACTGTGAGCAACATGGTCCTGAGTGATCACCACAGCCTTTATTCACATTTGTTCACTGGCAGAACCAACAGTAAAATAGATTTAAAAAACTTTGGGGCATATTAACAAGATGATATCACCACCAGAACGTCACTTTTAGTGACGTTCTGACGGCAATATCCCCTGCTTCTTATTTACAAAGCATCGTTAAGCTTCTTAGCATGGCTTAAAGCCGCCTTGTAAATAAGGCCCCTTTTCACGCTTCACTTAGCGTGAAAGAGGCGTGCAATGGGTGTTGCAGTGGGCATTCCACCACAACGCCCATTGCTTTTTGACGCTGCCTCATATTTACAAAGATGGGGCAGCGCCAAAAACTAAGGCCATGTAAATCCTGGTCTTAGGATGGCGATACGAGGAGAAATTATTAATTTGTACTCGTATTTTGCTCTTTCTATAGAAACAGCAAATCACTGTTAAAGATTGTTTATGTGCAGGAAGGTGTCCCTTTTGGCACATAAACAATCAGCCCTGCAGCGCAGGCACACTTGCAGCATGGCGAAGAGTGCCAGCGCTGGCACTAGGTAGCTTGTTTAGCGCCAGCGCTGGGGGAAACCCAGGGGTCCCTGCATTTAAAAATGTTGGAGCATGGTGTTACCAATTTTGGCGTAAAACCGCGCTCCAACATTTTATTGTAAATATCCCCCTTTGAGTGAAGACACCTTCTCGCAAGACCGCTCTTCCATAATGACTTCTTGTAGCAGATTGAAAAACTTTGCCCTGGTGCAAAAACACAAGGCAAATCAATTGTGTGCTGTTTTGGCTGCTTGTGCAATAAAGAATAGAAAAGCAAACGTTCATCAAGTCCAAAACACATAAATATTTTTTTAACCAGGTCATAAATTCATGCAATGCATTGGCGGATCCAGTGCACAATGTGGATAACGTTTTTGTCTTATAAACCATTTCTCCAGGAATAAATCTTGTTTTAAAAAAAATAAAATAAATAAGAAAGATAGAGAACAAGATGGAGCAAGTTTGCTTTGCTCTATTTTAGCTATTCAGAAACAAAAGTGATAGAAAAAAACCATGCTTGTTTTCCCTCAAAATTTCTAGTTGTAGATTTTTGGGCAGTTTTCTATTAATACTGCAACAGTAATGTGACAACAGTTTGCTACATATAATGCTTTGGCACAAAAATGTAAAATATTGCAAGCATATTAGTCCTTTTTTTGTTTGTTTCGCACCAGTGCAATGTTTCTATAACATGAGAGCCTCACAGTTGCACCTAAAACATATAGGTGCAGATTTGCTAACCTTTGACCCAACGAAATGAAGCAATGGAGGTTATGTCAAAGGTATGTCATATCTACTAGGAAATGGGGCAGTTCTGATCTCTCATACCACTGGTGCACTTCTGGGTGCCTAGCTCCAATCCAGGCACCCTTGTGCCATGACACAATGATGTGTGCATTGTGGTCAGAATAGTTTTTGGCCAGGAATGGATAGCTTTCTGCATAAAAACTATTCTTAGAGGCTTATTGCTCTTTGCATGTGTGAAGGAAAGTGCTGCAAACATGCAAAGAGGCAGTAACAAGGTCAAATAAAGATATTTCTCCATGTTGCACCAGCTTCGGATAGGCACATTATCCTGGTGCAAACCCATGTCTATTGACTTTACTAAATATGGGTTTGCTACAAAGTACATAGGTGGATGCATAGGTAAGCCCAGACTCCAGCCATGTAACACCTCCCCAACAAGAGGTAACGCAACGCAGGACTATGTGCTGTGTTTCATTACCTTTTTGTTTTTTAAATCACGCAAAGCCACACAAATTGCCCTATTGGGCACTTTGTAAATACCAAAATAGATTTTGTGCCAAAAAAGTAACACAACTCTAACGCAAAACCTTAGTAATCTGGTCCATAGCGCCTACTTTTTGTTGAAAGTTAGTCTGCAAAGTGTTCTTAATGAAATTAAGTTCCCTGTAATCATTAATTATCATAGGCTTCAATATGCTCTCCAAGACAAATATGTATCTACCACTGTTCTCAAAATAGTTCCTTAATAACGTTTGTGTGAATCCAAATAAACAACGGTAATCAATTTGATCTTGCCCTTTTAAAAACGCATGTCATTTTGACAAATGTTCCTAATTAAACCGAGATTTCAGGCTGAACGTTTATTGAGTGAATGCACCGGCCCCTGTTTGCCTTAGCCAGACAAGTACAGATGTTACAATAAGGAGCAGGCGCTTTGTTACCAAATTAGTTTTAATCACTTTGGATCTCTGCCCTGGCACCTTAGTGACTGTAAGAGGATCTTGATTTAGGATGTTTGTATCACAAGGCCAGATGTTTCTGCAGGAAGTCTGAAACTTTTTCAGGTTGTTTCTTAGCAACTCTTGTCCTGCAGTTGAACGGGTACATAACAGTTTTCATTATACAAGCAGCACAAACAGATTTTGCTGGTGCTGTGTATATTCATTTGAACAACAGTGGAAGAACAGAGATTCAATCAGATTTTCAGAAAGATGGGATGTATATACACATGAGTCACTGTCCTTTGTCTGCTTTGCCCAATAAAGCTTCACTCTTTCTATAATGGTGATTTTTCCCTGTGCTGTTGTTTGTTGTTAATAACAGCATTCAGTTCTTTGCATTTCTGTTCAATCCCCGTATTCAGGGGCGACTCCTCCGCTATGGGTCAAAGCATGATAAGAGAAAAATAGGTCCTCATCCCCAGCAATGAATGCTGGTGCCCACCATCGGCAACCACCTGCATGGGTTAAACACTAAACACCTCTTATACTGGCATCATCACCATATCTAACAACATCTATTCTATATGCATCTCACGGAAGACTTCACCTGTAGTATAAGATCGAGCTGAGTTCCGATTTGTGAATAACAAACAATCCTCTAGGAGAGAAGGGGGTACCCTTTGTACTAGAAGCAAATTGTGAATATTACTATAAATCCCGAATGTAAGAAAACCTAAAACACCAAACTAAGGGGCTCATTATGATGGCGGAACGATCGCCATCATAATGGTTGTCAACTGCCCTTGTAAGTATGTATCTATTTGTCAAGGGGGAGCTTTCACCGTGTGAATAATAGCTGTTGCATTTTGGGGAGCATACAAAGGCCCCATGGACTACCTCATGTCCCCCTGAATTTCTCTTTTTCAAAGAGAGACATTGCATACCCTTTCGACCCGTACATCTTGAGGGGCAAGGGGTTTCATACAGGTCTGATAGGCCTAAAGAGCAATCTGACAGTGCTCCAGGGCTGGTCCAACAGGTCAGTGCATGGGGCATTATTTTCAGTTTGTGGGTCTATTTTATGGCCTAGTGGGCTGGTTTGTTCTGCTTATTTCCCTGCTATCTCCACAAACATGGCCTGCAGCAAGCACAAATGCATGTAGTTTCCCATACCTTGTAAAACACCTGTACAGCATGTCTATACAAGTTAAAAAACAGCCCAAATTTGCAAAGTGGGCCATTTTTTTAGGTACCTGATTCACTAATGAGGGCCACTTAATGTGGTGCTCGAGCCTATTTTCTGTCGCAATCTGACCCTATTTGCACAATGGCATATTGTCAATGAAGAGATGGTTGTCAAGTATCCTTTGCAGGCCTCCAACTCTGCATTCATATCAAGCTACAAGGATTGCAAAAGGAATGCTACTTTATGACTATTGATACAGCAGGGTTTCTACAAATCCTTGGGATCAGACTCTTGGCACTGTGGCAGATTGATACATTTGGCTCAGTGCTAAGAATTTTACAAGCACCATGGTTGACCCCTATTCTCTCTATTTTAGTTTCAAAGTCGGTCACCCAAAGAGCCAAGTGGTGATTAATTTATAATGCAGTGGTATAAATGAAATCAGGTTGCAATAAAGAGATTGGTGACCAGTGGTGATGCTGTGAAATCACGTAAGTACTAATTGTCAATACTAGCCTCATTCACTTCTTTCACATTTTGCGTTGAATGGCTGCTGACAAAACTACTCACAAATTCACATGACTGTATTTCTCTTAGTAGTATTAAATTATGTTTGTTAAGACTATAGTTTATTAAAAAATGATAAATATTAAAACACCAATAAATCCCTTATAAATCCCGTAAAATTACATACAGTCGTCCTATACCAAAACAACCATACAAGTGACATCAAGGAATTGTATATTATTAAGTAATCATATTGTATCACTCTTTCCTTTATTTTTCCTTTATCCCATATTTAATAAAAACTGGTTTTAAAATTGAGCGCTTTTCTGTAATAAAATATGTACAATGAAACAGTATATGTACATTTAAACTACGTACCCTTAATCCACATCAACACTTCTCAACATCATCTAAAAGATCATTTGCTATGTCCCGGCGAGCATAAAGTATGTTTAAACCAATTCGAAAATGTAATAATGCCATTCGCATTTGGGAATTGGGTATCTCTGAGAGACATGGGTGCACTGTTTTATCTTCCCTGGATTAACACAGATTAGAACTCTTTGCGGCCAAGCAACTAAAATCTCTTAGCCTGTACTCCCCAGAACAAATTTAATTTAGTTTCTTCTTTAATAAAACTGGGGAATCTCTGACCTTAAAATCCGCAATTTAAAATTCTTAGCGATTCTGTTAAGTTGTACTCTTTTTTTTTTAATTAGTTCACGATCACATAATTCCTTTGTGCAAAGGGGTGATACTGCCACCCTATTAGCAGATAGCTGTTTATACTAACAGCACAAACCAATCTTACCTCTTGGGCAATTGCACATGATGGGAGACCTAGTAACTTTTTAAGGCATTTTCCTTCAGCCTTTTCCCAGTCATGTCTTGAACCGAGGTATAAAGTTTCTGCCCCATGTAAAGATTGTGAAGAGACCAAGGGGCATATGTACAAGAAATGGCGATAACTATCGCTAACGCTAGTTAGCAGCAGCTTTTCTATCGCCGTGTCCCGCGGAAAACTATTGCCTTGTTAGCGACGTATGTACAAGACGTCGCTCCATGGTGACAGCTTCAGGGATCAGCGGTGAAAACTGCCGCTAACATTAGTGTGATGGCGATAGGAATTCCGGCGTTATCGGGCGAAAACCAACAAAAGGTCCATTAGCGGCAAAAAAACGCACGTTAGTCAGCCCAACGTGAGTTTTTTTGCCTCTAATGGAAAAAATAGCCTATCAGTCGACCTCCAATAGAAAATAAGCAAAAAAAACAATGAAATGCAGAATGGAGCAGCCAGGGCCAAGTGCAGCACACATCAGAAACCCCCTCAAGCCACCCAATATCCAGTATGACCAGGATGAGAGCCTGGATGCCTCGCTGGACCTGCGTCTGGAGCCTGGATGCGTCGCCGGACCTGTGTCTGGAGCCTGGATGCCTCGCAGGACCTGCGTCTGGAGCCTGGATGCCTCGCTGGACCCGCATCTGGAGCCTGGATGCCTCTCTGGACCTGCGTCTGGAGCCTGGAGTGGGATGCGGAGGAGCTGTGGAGTCGATGAGCTGTGGCGGTAGACATTGAGGCGCGGCGATCGCCTGTACCTGGTGGTGAAGTCTGGTCGGTCGCATGGAGACACGTTGCTGACCTGTGTGAGAAGACCGCCTTGCCCCCCTTGGAGCTGTGAATGGTAGAGGCGCTCCTGCGCACCAACGTAGGGAGGTCTGCATCGCATACTACGATCCACCCCTACACCAGGGTGCACAGAGAGGATTACCAACGGTGGGCAGCACCTCTCTGCATCACAGGCCGGATGAGGTTGCGCTGGCCGGACGCTGTGGAGGGTGAGGCCCCTGAGTTGCGCCAAACTTGTGTTGCGGGAGCGCTGCAAGTTCACGCCTAAGGGGGCCCTGCTGCATCAACTTCATCGGGAGGTTCACCAGCGGATTTGGCGGCGACTGCTGTACCCACGCTTGTGAAATCCCACCTGGCTGAGGCTCCTGCTGGGTGAGTCACAGATTTGGAGAGAGTTCAGAAGATTGCGCCACGGTGTCAATGTCCAGGTAAGGAGAAGGTGGGACACGTAGCGGAGGAGGCCCGGGGGGTCGAGTCGCCCAGGCCTAGCACCAGTAGATGACGCACCCCCAGTGTCGGCTCATCCGCTATGGCAGAAGAGCGTCGCCCCAATGCTTCCAAGCAGTGCAAGAAGAGGAACAATCATCACATGATGATAACTTCCTGATGTTATGGTGCCATGTTTCCGTTGCGGGCTGGAGGGTGGGTAGGGCTGCTCCACTCACGGAGCAGGACAGGGGCGGAGTGGCATGCCCACTCAAGTGCGCAGTGACTGTTTGGTCGGCCCGCTCAGGCCGCACAAAGCAGTCATGCGCACTGTCCTGTTCGCAATGTAGGCTGCATTACAGCCTGCATGGAGAACATGCCCACACCTCCAGCCCCTGGCTGAACGCCTCGTCCCGGCGCCAATGACCAATCCCAATGCCGCATTGCAGCGTTGTGATTGGCTTAGGGGAGGGAGCCTGGCTGCCTACTTCCTGTTCCTGGAAGCAGACTCAGGAGAGCAGGAGCAACGAAGACACGGGACCCGGCCTCGAGGTAAGATTTCTCTCATGTAAATAGTTACAACACCCGCTCACACACACACCCCCGCCCCATCCAGTGTTCTTTCCGGCGTTTCCCACCTCCCAGCTGTCCAGTCCCCCCGCAGCACTTCTCAATGGCAGCCGCTGTGCGGCCATGCGCAGCGGGCGTACCACTGGTGTGCCAAAGGTAGATATGGAGCTACGACGCATACCATCATATCGCATTCCATTACAATGCATAGTAATACTAGGCATATTGCAACAGTAGGGAAGGTGTTGGATTGCGGAGATATAAACATTACTATTCCCACGTCAGTGAGTGCAACCCTAAAACTGACCCTTGCACCCCAAAGCAAACCCTGAACCCTAAAATTCATCTTTGAGCCCCCAAAGCACACCCTAAAAATCATATTTGACCCAAATGCACACCCCAATTTTCATGATTGACCCCAAATGCACACCCCACATTTCAAATATTACCCCATAATACACCCCACATTTCATCTCCGACACCCGAAACCCATACCCACCCTAAAAATTAAAAATACCCCAATACTGACCTCACAATGCGTTGTAATAGAATGCGATGTAAAGGTACCTGCGTTGTTGGATTTGCGTTGTAAAGGCATTACGATGTAATGCCTGCGTTATAATGGACGTCTCCCGTGCCAAAGGCAAGCCATAGGCAAGCCCGTCTGCGTCCGTCTGCCCCTGGACCGCGCTCAGCACCAAGGAGCCTTCCTCTCGGACACTCCACCCCTACGGCGCCAGCACCCTCCTCGCCATCAACCCTGGACGCCACATCGCCTGCCAGGACCAACAACTGCTTCGGACCGGACATCGCCATCTCCATCACTGACTGCTCCTAAATCACCCGCAAGGACCACCCCGACCGTCCAGGAGGAGGCATTGCCATCACCTACAGAAGCCCAGTCCGACTGACCACGCACTCTAATGACCCAACGGTGACCATGGAACACCTTAACTTCCAGATCAGGACCAACCCCAACCCCATCCTCTGCGGCACCCTCATCTGCAGGCCCCCCGGGCCATGGACACTGTTAGACCTGGCATCCTTGGCGTGGGTCTCCCTTCCATTTTTTCATAATGCCTCCACGGTTGCCGATATGTTTTTGCTGGACTAGATGCTCATGGGCACTTTGCCGCTGCTAATCAGTGCCAAAGTGCAAGTGCTCCCTATCGTTAATTGATACATGTATTAGTGACTCCATGATTGGATGATTGGTTTACTTGTCAGTCCCTAGTACAGTGCACTCAGTGTGCCCAGGGCTTGTAAATCCAATGCCGCTGGTGGGCTCGCAGCACTGGTTGTGCCACCCACAGAAGCGGCCTGTAAAATATGTCTCGGGCCTGCCATCGCAGAGCCTGTGTGCAGCCTCGGGCTGCCATGTCGACTTGGTGAGTACACCCACTTACCAGTCCCTAAACCTTCCCTTTACTGCATGTTGGTCACCCCTAAAGTAGGCCCTAGGGCAGGGTGCATTGTAAGTATAAGGTAGGACATGCCCTGGTGTGTGTGGCATGTCCTAATAGTGAATTACAGCCATTTTCGTTTTTCACTATTGCAAGGCTACCTGCTCCCCATAGGCCAGAATGGGCAGACTGACTATTACACCTTATAGTCAGAACTGACCCAGGGAACCTGGTAGAAAAACGAATTTAGTATGCCTGAACTCAGGATGATAAAATACATCTTTTAGTGAAGTTGGTTTTAACATTCTGTTTTCGAAAATACCACTTTTAGAAAGTAGGTATTTTCTTGCCTAACTATCCAAGCCTGCCTCTGCTAGGTTGTGTATTCCTTGTCTGGAGATTGAGTGACAGGGGCTGGGGGTGGCTACCGGAGACAGGGTGAGTCAGCGCAGGGCTGAATAGAAAGATCTGCAGCCAGAGTGGAGGGAGGAGTTGCACCTGGGTCTGAATAGGGCTGTGCCTGCCTTCCACAATGCTGGCTCCACCTCCTGCCGGGCGGCTGAGCACTCTGCCCCACATTCTGAAAGGAAAGAAGGAGTCAGAAAAACAAAGTGCTCCAGGACTGACCAGAACTGGTTTTGGACTAGGCAGAGGCCTCTCTGCCTCCAGAGAACAAAGAGAATCAGGGTATAAGAGGGGCACCCAGACCCCAGGAAAATTAGATCACTTTTGGGAACAAGAAGAAACCTTTACTGAGGAGCGGAACCAAGAAGAAACTGAGGAGAAACTATCCCTAAGCCTGAAGTGCTGCTTGGGGGATTGGCCTGCAGTGGTTTGCCTGACTGCCAAAGAGAGGAGAAAGGAACTTTTGCTTTGCTGTGACTTTCATCAACTTGTGAAGGATCTCCAAGGGCTTGGAAGAGAGCTTGCCCCCTGACCGAAGTCCCAGGACCATTGGACTTCACCCCCTTTGTGAATTGCTGCTGGAAACTCTGTTTCAGTGGCTACAGAGGTAGGGAGCTGTGACCGACTCTCACGACCGACTCGGTGTCCTGCAAGCACCGCATCGAAGCACCGTCTCGCCCTGCAACGCACGGCCCTGGTCTCACCGACTCCGTCAACGAGCCGCTGCCTGCACCGCATCGAGGGACAACGCGTCCTGCAACGCTTCGCTACGCCGAATCGAACTGGTCCGACCGACACGGTCACTGCTGCTGAGTTCGAGTCCTGTGACCGCACCGGAGTTGGGCACCGCTCGCACGCTTTGCGACGCACCGCCCGACTCGCACCGCTGTCCGGACTGATCGACGCCAGCTCCTGAATCCGGCTCCGTCGCCGCACCGCAACCTGCCAGCACCGCATCGAAGCACCGTCTCGCCCTGCAACGCACGGCCCTGGTCTCACCGACTCCGTCTCGACGACGTCAACGAGCCGCTGCCTGCACCGCATCGAGGGACAACGCGTCCTGCAACGCTTCCATTTTTGCATCGCGACCGCGACGAACAGCCATCCGGCTCGCACGCCCGTGCCTGCCGCTTCAAGTAAAAGGTACTGTGACCGAGTCTGTCTCCGCTGGGTTGGCCCGTCTCGACGCGGTCAGCTGGATTTGTTAGACTCTGTTTGTTCTCGACTCCGCCGTAGCCGGAGGAGGCTACCGACTCGCACAGAACCTTGAATTAAGCCTTTTTGATCAGAACTAAGTATTCTTAACAGTATTGTGGATTATTTTTGTCGTTTATGGTCTTGTGATAAATCTATATAAAGTATACCTATTTTTATAAATATATAACCTGTGTGGTGTCCATTTGTAGTGTTGTCACTTGATTACTGTATGTGTTCACAAATGCTTTACACACTGCCTCTGAACTAAGCCTGTCTGCTCGTGCCAAGCTACCAAGAGGGTGAGCAGGGGTTATTTCGGGAGTGTACCTACTTTCCCTGACTAGACGCAAGGGTCCCTATTTGGACAAAGGTACATACCTCTGCCAACTGGAGACCCCCAAATCTAACATTGGTGGTCAGCGGTGAGGATTCTGGACTTGCATTTGTGACTCATGTACAGTGATTGGTGAACACTACTTAGTGAGTGCAGACCAAAACGCAACCACATACTTTAATAGCATTTTTTCTGGGATTTCCTATTTTTGCAAATGCCAAGTTCAGTCACTATGGAGAAACCAGCATCAGTAGCCTCTGTTGAATGTGATTGGGAAGAAGAGAGGCTAGAATGCTACACCCTTAAGCAGCTCAAGCAATTCTGCAAAAAGTTTAAAGTGTCCATGACCGGGATCTCCAGGAAGGAGGACCTCCAAAAGGCGCTGAGGGCCTGGGTCGAATCAAGGAGTGCCCCTGTGGAGGGGGCTGAGAATGCAGAAGGGCAGCTGGAGGGGCTATTGGGTCTAGGGGCTAGAAGACCACCTTCCCCAGTAGGTAGCAGTGTTTCTGCCAGAGGACTGTCTCCAGAGGAGTTGGAGGACAGGAAAGAGAGTAGGGTGCACGAAATGGAGCTGACCAAACTCAAGCTGAATAAGCAGTTAGAATTCGAAATGCAAACAAGGAAATTAGCCCTAGAGGAAAAGAAAATGCAGTTTGAACATGAGAAAGTTTTGAGGGAGTTGGAATTGAAGGCCAAGAGCTTAGAGATTACTCCCTCTGGTGGCAGTGTACCGCCTGTGCCTGTTGAAGCTAGGGTGTATATTCCCAAAGATGTGGTGAAGGAGTTTTTTAAAAATGACGACATAGGGCAGTGGTTCAAAGCCTATGAGGTAGCCATGTCTTCCCACCGGGTCCCTGAGAAGGATTGGGGAGCGGGGTTGTGGGGACGGTTCCTCAGTGAAGGGCGGGATACCTTGTTGGATTTGCCCTCTGAAGTCTATAATTCGTACAGCCACATGAAGGATGCCTTAATGACTAGATATGGTTTGACCCCTGAGCTTTATAGGCAAAGGTTCAGGAACTGTAGTAAGATTGAAAGCAGTACCTGGGTTGAATATGTGACCTTCTTTTGCAGAGCCTTGGATGGTTGGGTAAAGGGTAGCAAAGCGACTGATTTTCAGGCGCTCTTTGATTTGATTGCCTGGGAGCACTTGTCCGGTAATTGTTTTCCTGAGCTACGCCAGCACCTGATTGATAGTAAGCTGACTAACCCTAGGCAGCTTGCTGAGGAGGCGGACCGCTGGGTGAGTACCCGGGTCCACAAGGGTCACGTGGGAGACTCCGCCAAGGGTGGGCAGGGTCCCCAGCAGAAGAGTGGGGGGACAAGGGTAAACAGAAGGAGTTCCATAAAGGGCCCCAAAGTAGACCCCAAGGGAACCAAGGGAAAGGTTCCCAGCCTCCCCCTGAGAAGAAGCCAGTGGCCCTGACAGGCCCCCCTGTTCACCAGGGACCACTGGTATGTTACAAGTGTGGCGCCCCTGGCCACAAGGCAAACGATCCTCGTTGCCCTTTGCATGGAAAACCAGCACCCACCAGTGCAGTCCCCCGGCAGTTGGCTAGTGTAGCCCTGGGGGAGGAGTTGGGTGCCCAAGGTGGGGGGATCCCACAGTGTTTTCCCTTGTCTCATTAGGAGACTCTGAGATGGTCCCTAGGACCCCGCTGCCTGAGAACACTAAGAAATACAGGCAGTGGGTGACCATCAATGGCCATAGGGTGGAGGCTCTGAGAGACACAGGAGCCAGTGTGACAGCTGTCAAGTGTCACCTGGTGTCTAAAGAGCAGGTTATCCCTGATGCATTCTATCCGGTTGTTGCCGCTGACAACACAGAGAGTCACTGCAAGGTGGCTCAGGTTCCCTTTGAGTGGGGGGGTCTCGGGTACTCTTCAAGTAGCTGTGAGGCCAGCCATGCCTGTTGACTGTTTGTTAGGGAACGATTTGGAGAGCTCACCTTGGGCTAAGGTGGAGCGGAGTGCGCATTTAGAAATGTTGGGCTTGCCTGATTGGGCATGTGTGACCACCCGGTCAATGGCAGCTAAAGGTGTTCAAGAGGACCTGGAGCCTGAGAGGGAGGCCCAGGTGCCTGCCGGAGAGAGAGGAGGCAGGGGGCGCGGGAAACCGGCCCCCGAGGTTCCCACGGTCCAGGAGGAGGCAGACCCTGAGGGGGATGCCCTGGAGCCTACAGGGGAACAGGTAGCTGAACTGGGGGACCTACCTGAGCTGACCCATTGGCAGCAAGAAGGAGGACCCTCCAGGGAAGAGTTCTGCAAGGAGCAGAACAGATGCCCTTCTCTCGTAGGTCTGAGGCAACAGGCCACAGACCAGGCAGCAGGTGATCAGTCTGGATCACATTGGGTTTACTGGGAGAATGGTCTCCTGTATTCAGAGCCTAAGGTTGCTGAGCCTGGGTCAGCCCGTGTGCTGGTGGTACCCCAGCGCTTCAGAGCCTTCCTACTGGGGTTGGCTCATGATGTACCGTTAGCGGGACATCTGGGGCAGGACAAGACCTTTGACAGGCTTGTTACCCATTTCTATTGGCCCCAGATGCGCAGGAGTGCCGCCACTCACTGCAGAACATGCCAGACTTGCCAGGCAAGTGGAAAAAGTGGGAGGAAGCACAAGGCTCCTCTCCAGCCATTCCCTGTGGTCAGCACCCCCTTTGAACGGGTGGGTATTGACATTGTGGGGCCACTGGACCCCAAGACAGCCATGGGCAACAGGTTTATCCTGGTCTTGGTGGACCATGCCACCCGGTACCCTGAAGCCATCCCTCTGAGGACAGTGACGGCCCCCGTGGTGGGACGGGCACTGATGGGAATTTTCTCACGTGTGGGATTCCCTCAAGAGGTGGTGTCTGACAGAGGTACCAACTTCGTGTCCAAGTACATGAAGTCCCTGTGGCAGGAGTGCGGTGTAACTTACAAGTTCACCACTCCTTACCACCCTCAAGGAAATGGTCTGGTTGAGAGATTCAACCGGACCCTCAAGGGCATGATTATGGGTCTGGAAGAACCCATGAGGCGTAAATGGGACGTCCTCTTACCATGCCTGTTGTTTGCATACCGGGAGGTGCCACAGAAGTCTCTAGGGTTCAGTCCCTTTGAGCTCCTCTATGGACACCCGGTGCGAGGACCTCTGAGTTTGGTCAAGGAAGGCTGGGAGCAATCTCCCAGGAAACCTCCCCAGGATGTATACAGTTACATGCTGGCCTTCAGGAACCAGACTAGGCGTTTCAGAGAGCTTGCTGAGGCAAATCTGGAAGCCAGCCAGGAGGAGATGAAGCGGTGGTACGACCAGAATGCCACTCTGGTAGAGCTTCAGCCTGGTCAGAAAGTGTGGGTCATGGCCCCTGTGGAGCCCTGTGCGCTCCAGGACAGGTGGACCGGCCCTTTTACGGTGGTGGAGCGCAAGAGTCCAGTTACCTATTTGGTGGACTTGCAGTCTCCCAGGAACCCCTTGCGGGTCCTGCATGTGAACCGCCTGAAGCCCCACTTGGAGAGGTCCCAAGTGGGCATGCTCTTAGCTACAGATGATGGAATGGAGGAGGAGACCGAGCCTCTTCCTGACCTCCTGTCAGCCCGAGAGCAAGATGGATCAGTGGAGGGAGTAAACCTCTCTACCTCCCTGACACCTGAGCAGCAGGGTGACTGTCGCCAACTGTTGGGACAGTTCCCTGACCTGTTCTCCCTGGTTCCCAGTGTCACTCATTGGTGCGTCCATGATGTGGACACTGGGGACAGTCTTCCTGTGAAGCACAAGGCTTACAGGGTGACTGACAGGGTCAGAGCCTGCATCAAGGAGGAGGTCTCCAAGATGTTTGCGCTAGGGGTGATTGAGTCCTCTAACAGCCCTTGGGCCAGCCCCGTGGTCTTGGTTCCAAAAGCTGCCGCGCCTGGTGCCACACCAGAACTCCGGTTCTGTGTGGACTACAGGGGACTCAATTCCGTCACCAGGACTGACGCCCACCCCATCCCCAGAGCTGATGAGCTCATAGATCGGTTAGGGGCTGCGCGGTACCTCAGCACGTTTGACTTAACGTCTGGATACTGGCAGATCGCCTTGACTGATGGGGCAAAAGAGAGGTCAGCATTCTCCACACCAGATGGGCACTACCAGTTCCGGGTGATGCCCTTTGGGATGAAGAATGCCCCTGCCACCTTTCAGAGGTTGGTCAACCAGGTGTTGGTTGGACTGGAGGATTTCAGTGCCGCCTACCTGGATGACATCGCAGTGTTCAGTGCCCGTTGGGAAGAGCATCTGCGCCACCTCTGGGAAGTGTTGATGGCGCTGCGGAGGGCAGGCCTCACAATCAAGGCGAGTAAGTGCCAGATTGGGCAGGGTTCTGTGGTGTACTTGGGACACCAGGTTGGGAGCGGCCAGGTGGCGCCCCTCCAACCGAAAATTGATACCATTCTGGCTTGGGAGCCCCCCAAGACCCAGACAGAGGTGAGAGCCTTCCTAGGACTCACCGGGTATTACCGGAGATTCGTCAAGGGGTATGGCAGCATTGTTGCCCCCTTGACCGAGCTGACTTCCAAGAAGCAGCCCAGGAAAGTGATTTGGACTGACGCCTGTCAAAAAGCTTTTGACACCTTGAAGACTGCCATGTGCACGGCGCCTGTGCTCCAGGCACCCAACTTCTCCAATGAGTTCATTGTTCAGACCGACGCTTCAGAGCATGGTGTAGGGGCTGTTCTATCACAGATCAATGAGGAGGGCCTAGACCAACCTGTAGCCTTCATCAGTAGGAGGTTACTTCCCCGGGAACAGAGATGGAGTGCTATTGAGCGTGAGGCATTTGCTGTGGTCTGGGCACTGAAGAAGCTGAGACCATACCTGTTTGGGACTCACTTCCGGGTTCAGACAGACCACAGGCCCCTCAGATGGTTGATGCAGATGAGGGGTGAGAATCCAAAGCTGTTGAGGTGGTCCATTTCCCTACAGGGGATGGACTTTACGGTGGAACACCGCCCTGGTACAGAACACGCCAATGCTGATGGACTGTCCAGATTTTTCCGCCTTAGCGATGAGAACTCCCTAGGGGTAGGATAGTTCTCCCCACATTTCAGCTGGAGGGGACACGTGTTAGACCTGGCATCCTTGGCGTGGGTCTCCCTTCCATTTTTTCATAATGCCTCCACGGTTGCCGATATGTTTTTGCTGGACTAGATGCTCATGGGCACTTTGCCGCTGCTAATCAGTGCCAAAGTGCAAGTGCTCCCTATCGTTAATTGATACATGTATTAGTGACTCCATGATTGGATGATTGGTTTACTTGTCAGTCCCTAGTACAGTGCACTCAGTGTGCCCAGGGCTTGTAAATCCAATGCCGCTGGTGGGCTCGCAGCACTGGTTGTGCCACCCACAGAAGCGGCCTGTAAAATATGTCTCGGGCCTGCCATCGCAGAGCCTGTGTGCAGCCTCGGGCTGCCATGTCGACTTGGTGAGTACACCCACTTACCAGTCCCTAAACCTTCCCTTTACTGCATGTTGGTCACCCCTAAAGTAGGCCCTAGGGCAGGGTGCATTGTAAGTATAAGGTAGGACATGCCCTGGTGTGTGTGGCATGTCCTAATAGTGAATTACAGCCATTTTCGTTTTTCACTATTGCAAGGCTACCTGCTCCCCATAGGCCAGAATGGGCAGACTGACTATTACACCTTATAGTCAGAACTGACCCAGGGAACCTGGTAGAAAAACGAATTTAGTATGCCTGAACTCAGGATGATAAAATACATCTTTTAGTGAAGTTGGTTTTAACATTCTGTTTTCGAAAATACCACTTTTAGAAAGTAGGTATTTTCTTGCCTAACTATCCAAGCCTGCCTCTGCTAGGTTGTGTATTCCTTGTCTGGAGATTGAGTGACAGGGGCTGGGGGTGGCTACCGGAGACAGGGTGAGTCAGCGCAGGGCTGAATAGAAAGATCTGCAGCCAGAGTGGAGGGAGGAGTTGCACCTGGGTCTGAATAGGGCTGTGCCTGCCTTCCACAATGCTGGCTCCACCTCCTGCCGGGCGGCTGAGCACTCTGCCCCACATTCTGAAAGGAAAGAAGGAGTCAGAAAAACAAAGTGCTCCAGGACTGACCAGAACTGGTTTTGGACTAGGCAGAGGCCTCTCTGCCTCCAGAGAACAAAGAGAATCAGGGTATAAGAGGGGCACCCAGACCCCAGGAAAATTAGATCACTTTTGGGAACAAGAAGAAACCTTTACTGAGGAGCGGAACCAAGAAGAAACTGAGGAGAAACTATCCCTAAGCCTGAAGTGCTGCTTGGGGGATTGGCCTGCAGTGGTTTGCCTGACTGCCAAAGAGAGGAGAAAGGAACTTTTGCTTTGCTGTGACTTTCATCAACTTGTGAAGGATCTCCAAGGGCTTGGAAGAGAGCTTGCCCCCTGACCGAAGTCCCAGGACCATTGGACTTCACCCCCTTTGTGAATTGCTGCTGGAAACTCTGTTTCAGTGGCTACAGAGGTAGGGAGCTGTGACCGACTCTCACGACCGACTCGGTGTCCTGCAAGCACCGCATCGAAGCACCGTCTCGCCCTGCAACGCACGGCCCTGGTCTCACCGACTCCGTCAACGAGCCGCTGCCTGCACCGCATCGAGGGACAACGCGTCCTGCAACGCTTCGCTACGCCGAATCGAACTGGTCCGACCGACACGGTCACTGCTGCTGAGTTCGAGTCCTGTGACCGCACCGGAGTTGGGCACCGCTCGCACGCTTTGCGACGCACCGCCCGACTCGCACCGCTGTCCGGACTGATCGACGCCAGCTCCTGAATCCGGCTCCGTCGCCGCACCGCAACCTGCCAGCACCGCATCGAAGCACCGTCTCGCCCTGCAACGCACGGCCCTGGTCTCACCGACTCCGTCTCGACGACGTCAACGAGCCGCTGCCTGCACCGCATCGAGGGACAACGCGTCCTGCAACGCTTCCATTTTTGCATCGCGACCGCGACGAACAGCCATCCGGCTCGCACGCCCGTGCCTGCCGCTTCAAGTAAAGGTACTGTGACCGAGTCTGTCTCCGCTGGGTTGGCCCGTCTCGACGCGGTCAGCTGGATTTGTTAGACTCTGTTTGTTCTCGACTCCGCCGTAGCCGGAGGAGGCTACCGACTCGCACAGAACCTTGAATTAAGCCTTTTTGATCAGAACTAAGTATTCTTAACAGTATTGTGGATTATTTTTGTCGTTTATGGTCTTGTGATAAATCTATATAAAGTATACCTATTTTTATAAATATATAACCTGTGTGGTGTCCATTTGTAGTGTTGTCACTTGATTACTGTATGTGTTCACAAATGCTTTACACACTGCCTCTGAACTAAGCCTGTCTGCTCGTGCCAAGCTACCAAGAGGGTGAGCAGGGGTTATTTCGGGAGTGTACCTACTTTCCCTGACTAGACGCAAGGGTCCCTATTTGGACAAAGGTACATACCTCTGCCAACTGGAGACCCCCAAATCTAACAGACACCCATTCTCAAATACCATTGTAGACCTCATTGCACACCAGGCTCTCCCATCCACCGACGACATCCTACTCGGCGAACTCAAGTTCCACCTGGACAACCCCAGTGACCAGAACACCACCCCCTCCTGGGGTAGCTCCCCAACATCAGACTCAAGCAGCTAGTCACCGCAGCATGCCACATAGCAGGACACACGGTCGAGCACGTCTCCTCCGCCAGCGGGACCTTCAACTACAGCCACACCACCGGACTCTCCTGGACCGACCATCATTGTATACATCACGTCTTCACCATGCCCACCGTACACAACCGCCATCATCGCCCCCCTCGCAGCTGGATCAAGGCCACCGAAGTACGTCTTGTCAACTCCCTCAGCACCACCACTCCGCCAACGCTTACAGACGATGACACCGCAGCGCGCAACCGCCACCAATGGATCTCCAACTGCGCCGACACCCGGGCACCCCTCAAGAACGGCACTGCATCAGTACCTTACGCCTGCATGATGTCAGGCGTAAGGGTGACGCAGTGCCACAGGGATAGGCTGGCCCCATGCATTGCTGGAGTTGCGTCATGGTTGTGACACAACTGCAGCAATGCGTGACTTTAGCGCAGACAGATACGTCAGGATTCCAGACGTATCTGTCATTACTTGCGTCATGAAGCGCTGTCCAGTGAATACAGCGCATCCGTGGTGTCGCAAGAAGGGGTAGTGAAAAGTGTTGCAACGCTGTCTTGTCGCAGCGCTGCAACACTTTTCATGAGTGAGGCCCAGGAATGCGCACTATCTTATTGATGGTGCGCAGTCCTGCCCTGTAGTTTTGTCGCAGGGCAGCGCAGCAACATTGCTTGCAGCGCAGTCCAGCAACAAAACCTGCTGAAATGAGGCCCCAAGTGTTATCTCCATTTTTAAGACCAGCTATTTTCTGGTCTTAAAAAACTGCCTCTAACTGCAGTTAGAGGCAGTTTTTTTGGTCCTCCAAACTTAAAGAATCCCTTTGTAAATATCGCGAAGTGGGGTTAGCGACCGTTTTTGCACGGGAACACCTCCCTTGCATGACATTATCTCTAACAGAAGTGGCGATCTTTATAATGGACGTTTTTGCTGGAAAACTGCCGCTAACAAAGGTTAGCGACAGCTTGTACATATGGCGATAAAAATATCGCCGCAAAACCAACGCAAAAGTGCCGCTAACGCGGCGTTAACTCCTTGTACATATGCCCCAAAGGCTTTATAGGCTGTGCACACTGGTTCTAGTGATGGTCAACCAAAATCCCTTTAGAACTGTGATTCCTAATACACAATTATAAAATGTATTTGTAATATACTCAGAATTTTCTCCCTTCGATATAGAGGAAGCAACTGCAATAGTTGTGCTATCAGTGCCTGATTTAAGGGTCTTATTTGGTCCTAAATGCGAGCAACAAAAGTGATAGCATCCGTATACAAATGTTTTAACTTATTCATCTTTGTTTTAGACTGTGGGTCCGATTCATGATAGGCTACTGCGGAAGTCGGAATTGCTGCCCCATAAGGTTACTTCTATGTTAATAGCAGATTTAGACATTTCTTTGGATTCGCATGACATGCCAGCACGCTTTCTGAAAATTCTCACGTGTAAACATCTGCACATACAGAAACATGCGTTTATATTTCTCCCTGTGTAAATGTGTGTATTCAGTTTTCAATCTTTTGTTTCTGTATGGCAAAAATATTTTTACCTTTCTCCTTTCCTCGTCCAATTAAGGGGCATATTATCAACGGCCAGCGATAATTATCGCTGGCCGTGCTTAGCGATAGATTTCTTATCGCTGGCTATCTCCGGAAATTATCGCCCTGGTAGCGCGTTATTAACAACACGCTTCTCCTGGGCCATAAAAATTCCAGAGATAGCGAGGTTATCGCCGTTTTGCAGGGAACATCGCTGGTTTTCCAGCGATGTTCCCTGCAAAACGGCGATAACCTTGCTGATACGACCCTGTGGTCGTATCAGCACAATCCACCCCCTATGTTAGGGATGGCTAAGTCGGGATAATAGCAGACGTTAGATTTTGGCGAAAACGGCCGTTTTCGCCAAAATCTAACGTCTGCTATCATCCTGTGGGCTGCCTTGTAAATATCGCGATGTGCACATCGGCGATATTTACAACGTAGCCCATCTGGGGTACGCCCAGTAACGCACACCTAGCATCTCATTAGAGATGCAGGATGGGCGTTGGGGGAAAGGGCGATAGTGCAGGGATTCACGCGATAGCGTGACCTTGCTGATTAGGCGATAGAATTATCGCCGCTTTCCGTCCGAAAACGGACGCTAAAGCGGCGATAATTGACTATCGCCTGGTTGTTGATATGCCCCTTGGAAAGTGTTGCTTCCCCTTCCCCACTCCCTATTTAGCCCTGTCCTTAACAGGTGGGGAGCGTCCTACAGATGATATGTGACTGCTCAGTAACTTGTGAGTTTTGGAGCATTCACCGCCTTGGCATGCTTGCAACCTGCATCTGTCAGCGGGTTTTATCACACGTGACTTCTTGTAATATATTGGCAGAATTAGGACAAATTGCACTATTTCTGGAAATTAGTCCAGGATTTTACCTATGTAAACTGAGCCATTTGTGCACTGAATTCACACCATAGTGCATACATTTTCATCTCACAAATTCCCAAACCGTTTTTTTGAATCCCAGTCTAGAAACCTAACATTATAAATATGTCATGTGGAGCAAGGGGTCATTTCCCCCCCTTTTCCTATGCTTCAGTTACAAGTAAAAATAAAATAGTGCATGAGTACAACTATGACATTCTGAGTAGAAGGTCTCAACCTGGGAAACTTTTCTTTTGCTCCTGCTCAGGTGAACATACTGGGCCTTATTACAATGTCCGTTGCGGGAAAAGGTACACCCCGACCAAAGGTCGGCGGTTCCGACATCCCAATTTGGATGCGAACGCCCATAGGGCAGTCAGAAACATCCATTTTCCAATGGAAGCTTGTGCAGCTGGCGGAAAAGGCCTGCAGCACAAGCTTCCATTGAAAAATTGATGTTTTGAAACATCCCTGCACTGTGTGGCAGGCACCTCAGGGTGCCAGCCACATGGTCATGCCACATTGTGGAGTGCCCTGCTAGGGAAGGGGGCCCTTCCCTAGCAGGAACCGACATCATAATCCCGACTGCGGAGCCGCCATCATTAAGGGATTATGTAGTGGTTCCGATGAACCAAAGGGTTCCTTGAGCCCGTTGGAAAACGTCAAACAGTCCCTCTGCCTGCTGCCTCCAACCGCACGCATTGTAATGCGTCGGACGGGCCGCAGCAGCAGATGGCAGCCGTCAGCAACCGACGAGCCGTGTGTTACAGTCCGACCGCCATCGTATTCAAGCCCACTGTGTGTTGGCTAGCAGAAATGTGCATGGTTCTTGCTGAGGGAAAATGCACACTGTGTTGGAAAATAATTCAATGTACTCCAAAAAGTACCCAGCCCTGGATGAGGTCCAGATATGCAGTGCCACATTTTGGAAAAGTTTCACTGTACAGAGGTTCGTGCTGCCATTGGTATGCTGTTACAGTGGTGTCTAAGATGGGGACAAATTACCATCAGAGCCCGTGGGATGCTTATTTCACACACCTTGCATCAATTGTTTTTATTGTACTTGTATGATTTTATTGACAAAATCGAATAAAGTTTATGAGGATGATGGTAAAATCCTCGAGCCCTGGACACATATTTAGAGCACCTCCCTTCACAAAAATCTATGCTGCTCCAGTTTAGGGTAAAATAGTTATGTTAAGAAAGTCCATTTATTTCCCTTGATAAATATCAGCAGGTTTAACCTGCTACAATGTATACAGGGGTGTAGTTTTTATCACATCCAGTAGGTACCAGGTGTGCTAAAAACTGCAAAACTCATAATTCCGATATGAGCATTAACAGGAGTTACCACACATATAGGAAGATATCTGGCCACTCGTAATGAGGGCCTAAGTATTATTTTCTTCATCACTAGAGAAATAATCTCTAGTGTTATGGGTCAAACTTCCATTACATTATGTTCCTAAATAAACAAGCCCAGCTCTTACCACTACAGGCACAATATTATACAAAGTGTTTTGTGGGTGCACTGAGCATTTGCACCTGCAATGTTTTGTGCCCCTGGCGCACATTAATATTGCAGACTAAGCCACAGATGCTTGTGAGGTCTCTTCTGTAATAAAGATCACTCCACTGCAAACTTTCTGCTGGTGCGGTCCAACGAGAGTGTTTCATCCTTTGCATGGAGGCGTAGCCACATGGAAATGAGGGAACATCATTGTCCTTGTGCCTGTGCTGAAATGTTAACAAAGGGGCAGAGGCAAACAGGCCATAACAGGTGGCACACTATAAGTGCAGCCACCAGGTGACCTTTGGGCGGGAGATCTGGGAGTTCTATGTTCCCGACATACATCCCTTCACAGGGGGATACAGTGACACACCACACAGGCCTATAGGGGATCCCTGTGGCCTTTTAAAAAGAAGCCATTGTACTGGCAGTGAAAGATGAAGATGCAATTTCAAACCACAGCACCAGCTTCACTGATATGAACTATGCTGGGGCAAGCGTGTCCTGTCATCGTTTGTGCCTTTACTAGAGAAAGTGGATTTTATTCTTAAATTGTGTGCACTGTCTCTGCCTCAAATGCACAGAACTGAGACTGCCCCATGTGGAGGAAAAGGCAGTGCACCTGATCAAGCCTACAGCCCGGTATGCCATTCATGGACAAACTATCATGTCTGGACTGGGAAGCTAAAACAACCCTAGCAGAAGTAGAATCTGGTGAAATTTGAAACAAATCGGTCATAAATTACCGGAAGGAATTTCCATAAGTGAGCAAAACAGTGCCCAAGAAAACATAGCGCCCAAGAATAGTGTTTTAGTTGTTGCTGTGTTTTCAATAGGAGAATGACTAACCTGCCTTGTTATCTTTGTTTTACAAAAACACAACATTTGGGTTGAGTTCCTGAGTGCATGCAGTACATATTGCATGTAAGCGTTCAACCAAGTGATGTAATAGATTCCCTTCTATACTTTTCTTGCTCAGATGATTTGTGTGTCTTTGATTTTCATCCTGTTTTTACTATTTTTACTGTCCAGATAATAAAACTATTGAGCTATTGTTAAAGTGTTGCATATAAAATAAAATGTTGTTACAAATGAAATAAAATCTACTCTGTCTTGACTCAACCTTCACACCATCTGCTTCGAGCTAGCCAGAGAGCGCTTGACTGAGGTATCTGGTAAGCTCAGGAGGCCTGGTATCATAGACGATGTATTCAGTGTCCTGGTTAGGAGGGAACACCTACTATGTCACTTTTGAATTTGCAGAATTGTTCCTGCCACACAGCTATTGGAGACAAATGCTCTGGTCAAAAGAGGTTGATAAAACGGTGTAGTGAAAGGCATGGAAATCAAAAATGTCCTTCCTCGGACAATTAGATTAGTGAAATATTAGCCCTTGCCCAGCTGGAGGATCTCTCCTTGGTGAAAAATAGCATTTCTGACTTTAAAAATTAATAGGGGAATTTTGTATGCATTAATGCTTGAGTTTCTTTTGTGTAGGATTTTGTTTCTATTAATATTTTCAATACAACCTTTTCACCTTTCTTCACTTTATTGAATGTTTCCTCATGGGTTGTCTGGTGCAGTGCTCTTTTTCCTCTCTTTCTCACCCGCATATGTGTTACTGGAATATTTATTTATCCATTGATTTATTTATTAATTGTACTGTTCTATATTTACCATCACTTTGATATGTTCATTAACAATGTTTTGATCCAAAAACAATGTTCACGTGAAAATTACACTATTAGCATATTTTATTATTTCTCTACCTACATTAAGTGGCTTATAGGTGCATTTTTCCGACATACTGACACTCTTAGGTCAAAAGCATAAAGACTAGATGCTGTATGTGCACAGTTCCCCAGCATAGTGTTTTGTTATTTTATTTGGACATCACTACATGTGTTTCCCAGAACACTGTCTTGAGGTGCCATTTCTCAGACACTGCTCTGTTCTTCCTTAGCATAGTGCACTGTGAGAAACATGCTCTGTAGTATATAATACACTATTAAGCAATATCCGCATAACAATGGCTACTATACATACCTATATATATTGTTCATCGATGTGATCTACTACAGCACTGCCCAGACAATGGGCCCGATGCACAAAGAAAATGTGAAACTTACAGGAGGAGATCTCCATCTTCTCTTGGACATAATTTTCAAAGTTTCTGGAATTCACAAACATTCACATGAGTATGCCTTGAAAGCTGTGCCAGGCACTGTCTCGTTGATGAAGCATGCCACTAGAAAGTCTAGTGGGCGAGAGTTGATTTAAAAAAATAAAAGGGATGTTTGAGCTGGTTGAGAAATGCTTAAAATATTTCCTTTGAGGGTGTTCTTTCTCTTTTGAATAACTTTAGATACAACTAGAAGTAGAGCGAACCTACTATAAATCTAACTCACTCCTTATGATTATAGTCTACCAGCAGCGAACAGCAGAGGCTGAACTCATCCAAATAGACGTGACTTACTGTCCAGTGTTAAAGTGGGAAGGACACTAAATTAAAAAAATAAAATAGGCAGCACACACTTTTACTGCCCCTTTATTTGGGGGATTTACCAATACATCCTCACAATAGCTGAGAACCTCACATTGACCTACACAGATGAGGAGTTATGCTTACAACATATAAAAAAGACTGGGATGAATTAATAAAGAATTAATAAAGAAATGATGGAATTCAAAGACTTCCTAACACAGTCTAAAATTCACAAATTACAGAAGGATGTAAAAGAATTCTCACATGAAAAGAACATTTATCTATTTTCGGTCTCAGGCTTTTCAGCCCCTGTGGAATTTAGTGAGGACAGATCAGATACCCAACTGACCTCTGAGTTCGATGGTTGGAGCGGTGGGAAAGACCAATGAGAAAGGCAAAGAGGTAGACAAAGAGAGAGTCCCTGAAAACAACCTTGGCAAAACCTTCATACCCTCCCACCACCTTACTTACAACCCCCACCACCACTCCATCGACCACAATATGGTGTTTGGCTGGACTCTTACAACCAACGGATCAATGACACAATATCGTGGTAAACAATATAGTTGACAAAAACATTGTGTCAAAAATATCGTTTACCACAATATCGTTTCTATACTAATGATGATTAGTGCAAAAATATTGGGAAAAAATATCATGGACAATAATATCATCCAAAACCATAGAAAATATTGAATTTGTAATTCATAATATATCCAATTTAGAATAGTAAATGTTGAAGTTTAGAATATATAAAATTAACATAACGTACATTTTAAAAATCCACTAATATGTAACACTATATATAAATATATATTTATATTAACACACACATACATATGTATATTTGAATAAACATATATTTGTGCATATGTATATAAATATATTTTAAGTGTAGCATAATTGATCAAATACATTTATTTTGCATTCTATTAATCTTCTATTTTAAATGTACTACTATAAAAATCAATAATATATACTACATATATATATATATATATATTGCATCAATTTCACCGATTGGCTTCTTCGGTGTTCCACGGACCCCGTCTTCAATTCAGGGCCTAGCAGCAGGAAGCTACCTTCTGGTGACCCGGAAGAATCTCTTGTTCCTGATCGGTTCAGCCGCAGTAGCCCCCGGACAGCCTGATTTCTTCTCTACCGACAGCCAAAGGCAAGCGTGCTCGCTTCCAAGGAACCGAGCGCTGCCAGGAAGACTGCGAAGGTAGGAATAGTGGCTAACAAGTCCGGTGAAGAAGTGTGTGTGTTGCACGGCCGGTGCTACTTAGTTTGCTAGCTGTTCGCAAACACCTTAATCCATATCCAGCACATCGCACCATGGCCGCGGGGGCCCCTGCAGCCCCGGGGACTGCCACCTCCCCGGGGCTTTTTTCATTATTTGCGGGGGGCACGCAGCCCCCCCGGAGTCCTGGGGACCACCACCTCCCCGGGGCTCTCATGTTTTATATAAAAAAACGTATGTGTGGGGGGCTCAAGCCCCCCCACATGCCCCGGGGACCACCACCTTCCTGGGGCTTTGCAACAAAAACGTGGGGGGCATGCAGCCCCCCCGCAGCCCCGGGGACCACCACCTCCCCGGGGCTATGCACTCATAGGGAGGGGGGCCACGCTCCTGCAATGTCCCGGGGTGCCCACCCCCGGGACATTGCCGTTTGCTATGGCAAGGGCGGGAGCACGGCTCCCGCCCTGCCAAAGCAAACTCCTGCTTTGCTTCATTGAAGCGAGAGCAGGAAACCCTGCTCTCGCTTCAATGAAGCAAGCAGAATTGCTTTGGGCAAGGGAGCTGCATGTCAGCAGCTCCCCTTGCCCAAAGCAATGCCGGCTCCCGCAGGAGGCGGGGAGCCGGCGGGACCGTGGGGGCATTGGGGCTCCCCCCACGGTCCCCAATGAAGAGGCCAGGCCCCGGGGGATGGGGTCCCCGGGGCCAAAAGTGGCCTGGGAGGGTGGCCACACAACCCCCCTCCCCTTTATAAAAAAATAAATAAATTTAAAAAAACGGACAGGCCGTCCCCGGGGGATGGGGTCCCTGGGGCCATAATTGACCTGAGGAGGGGGGCTACATGGTCCCCCTCCGCATAATTAAAAAAAAAAAAAAAAAAAAAGGCTGCCAGGCCCCGGGAGATGGGGTCCCTGGGGCCAAAAGTGGCCCAGGGAAGGGGGGCCACACAGACCCTCCCAAAAAATAAAAAAATAAACCCAAAAAAAGGAACCGGCAACTCGCCGGAGGCCCCGCCCCCTCCCTGCACCACTGTGCAAACGCGCCCCGTGGCGCGTTTTAAGTTGGGGAATTAATTCCCCTTCAATCCTGAGGGTCCCTGGGGGCCAACTAGCCCACCAGGTACCTCCAGTAAAAGCCACAGGGCTGCGTTGCAGAGAGGTGGTCCGAGGCCATGCCCCTTTTTACACCTCTCTGCAACGCAGCTCTGTGGCGCTTACTGGAGGTACCTGGTGGGCTAGTTGGACCCCAGGGACCCTCAGGATTCAAGGGGACTTAATCCCCCAACTTAAAACATGCCACGGTGCGCGTTTGCACAGTGGTGAAGGGAGGGGGCGGGCCTGATGTGACAAGCGGGAGACCGCTAAACAAACGCTCGGAAGGCTGCCATTCTTTGCTGCTGGCCCCTTGGCCCTAACACGCACCCTGCACTTTCATCATAGTCCCTGGAGGGGCTATAAAATCCTTGTAGCGGTCCCGCAGCGCGGGACGTGCCCGGGCGAAGACCAGGCCAAGACGGGCCCGTCTTAGCCCGTCTTAGACCGACAGAGGCCGGGCTGGGCCACCCCTCTAAGGTTGGATTGATGTTACGTCATGTTTCTTGAATCTTTTTTGTGCCCCTAATTCTGATTCACTTGCAAGTTTGACTATTTGATTATAGGAAAAAAATGGGTAAAGGAAGAATAGTACCATAAGTTCTATTGCACAGGGTTCGGGAGGACAACAATCTCTGATGACCTACTTGACTGGTGCAATGGGGGCTATCGAGGAACAGATAAATTCTGTGGAAGAGACACTTTCCCAAGGCAGGTCGGGTTTGTCAACTGAAAGTAATACATGTGTCATTTCCCCTAATAAACCTTTAGCCGCAGCACCTGATGGGCAAGTTGGCCTGGGCGCTCAGAATGGGTGCGTTCAGGAGTTACCAGACCATATTTATGTGAGCGATCCAGATGATGATTCCCAACCACCCCCTAAACGCCACAAGAACCCTGATGTAACCGAGGGAGTACAAGCATTAAATTGTGCTGTGAATAGTCATGTGAATTCTAGTAAAAAAATGTTAACTAAGAAAAGGAAAAACATCGTCAAACAACCAAAAACAGGGGAATCTAGAAGGCCTCCTAGTTCAGGGAGACCCACTGTGAATATGTTAATTGAGGGCCAAGCGTCCGAAATTGGTAAAATCACCAGAAAAATTGATGACTTATATAACTATGTGGTCGGAGGCTTAGGGAAGTTAATAGAAAGAGTTGATGCTATAGAGGGATGTTTAAGAAATGATAATAGGGTTATTGCAAATGATGAAAATGTACAACATAATGCCAACCGTTCCCGCATCTCACTTCCAATTTTACATGTAGGGAACCAACCCCCTAAGATTGCACCCGCAGGAACTCCAAATATAAATTCTATATCTGATACGGTAAGATCAGCCACACATAGATTAACACCCCTTTGTAACAAGCCGCAAGGTGCCAACATCAATATGCCCGTATTGGATAGGAACAGAGACAACAACTATACTGGGGGACATCTAACTGGGATCTTGGAACCCAAAGAGAACGTAGAATATAATCACCTTGATTTACCACCGGCCGCCACACCATACATAGTAATTTTAGCCAATGTTCCTTGTTTACATATGTCAGTGCATGAAACGTGGGAGGGTCTTCGCAATAAGTCGCTTTGTTGGCTAGGTAACAAAACTGGTCTTACAAACCCCCTTTTTGAAAAGTTTAAAATGGTTAGACGGGTAAAATGGGTGGGAAATGGTCAAAAAAGATTTCAGGGCAACTGCATAGTTCTGACCTTTAGCGATCCTAGGTTAGTACATGCAGTTTTGTCAAGGGCAGTGAATGCATGGTATAATCATTCCGAAATTAATGTGTTACCACTGGGTTATTTTTATCAGCCCCAAGTTGTGAATTACTTAAAAAAATATGCAAGGGATGCCAACACCCCGAGTTTATGTAACGTTCCGATGCGTAATCGCTATGATCTGCTAACCACACTTGAAGATATAGACTGACCGTGGGTACAGCATGCGAGTGGGGATGGTCATATCAGGCAGGCTTGCCAAACATTTCCTAGTGACATAATACAAGAGCAGTCACCCGACCAAGGGTTCCGGGCCGGTAGTGGGGAAGATTGTAACTTGAAGCTAGATCCAACGACTGAGGGGGTAGATATTGATGAAAATATAAACCATGTTGGGAGGAATATGGAAAATAGACCCAAAGAAGCAGTCCCACCAATAACGCGGGGGATTACCCATAATGGGGAAATGAACATTAACCCGTTGCAGGCGTCTGTCGGCCAATGGCCGTCGCGAGCACTACCTCTGTAGTGCTGCGAACGTCCGTTGGCCGACGTGGCCCCGCCCACTCCGCTAAACCGCCGCACCGCGGCGGAATTGCCACCGAGGTTAAGCGGTTAAGACCCCTGGAAGTGAACAGGAAGAGGGAGATAGCATTAAGGTCTGTAAAATACTATTCTGGAATATTGCTGGCTTAGCCACAAAAGTGACAGACCCTCAGTGGTTAACTTTTATAGAAGAGTACTCCATAATCTGTCTACAAGAAACCTGGACAATTAAGGAAAGACATATCATTGGCTATCAAACTATTCATACACCGGCGGTCACTAGTGGTCAGGGGCGTAATAAAGGTGGACTAAGTATCTATGTCTCTAACACGCTGGGGGTGACTAGGAGGGTATTGCCTTGTGTTGCTTAATTTTTATAATAACATCCCCAAAGCCCAGACAATGAGTGTGCTAGAGAATCTACGTAAAGCCTTGACTAATCTGGAAGATGAGATGTCTGGCGACATGTGTATTATATGGGGGGGGAGATTATAATTGTTTTTTGTGCCAGCATAGTCAAAATGGTATATGTGGCTTAGGAAAAGATAAAGAAGACATATTGGCCCATTTTTTTCATACATCACTGGGGAATATGTTAAACGAAATTGTCTTCCAGTTTGATCTGGGATACGCTAATGAGTTGTGTAACCCCCTAGTACCGTTTGAGCCCACCTATAATGGTAGAGGTTGCAATTCTATTATTGATTTTGTGCTAGTGTCAAACAGGTACACAAGAAATGTTCGCAACTTTGAAACCCATAGAATTATTATGAGTGATCACTACCCAATTAGCATTGCCTTCGAACTAGAGTGTTTTGGGAGAGAAAAGAGGGAGAAGGATCTACAATACAATTTTAATGTTAACCTTGCTAGCACAAATGGGTATTCTTTAAATTGGTCGAAAGTGGATCCTATTGCATTTATTAAGCATCTAGTAAAAGGGTCCAGAGAAGACCTTGAAGTCTGCCTGTCAGAGGAAAGGGAAGACGAAGATGTTCTGAATGCCTTTCTTAAAATTGCTGGAGAGGTACAGAAATTATTAACTAGGGAGCAGAAACGGGGTATGTATAAGACACAGGGCTGGTTTGACAGGGAATGCAGTAAGGCGCTCGCTCATTTGAAGAAAGTCTTACATAGGGAAAACAGAAATAGTGAGGAAATAAGACAGGTTAGAAATACATATCGGCAGGCGATAAAAAAACGGAAGTTACAATTAAAACGGGAGGCGTGGCAGACATTACACGAGGCATGTTTAAGAAAAGATAACAACAGCTTTTGGAAAGCGGTTAATGCACCTTTTTTTGCTGCCAGGGACACTGATATTGTAGATATCGCCATTACTGAGGAGAAATGGGTTCAGCATTTCACTGGTCTATATAATGATGTGTCTAACATATCTGATGAGGCAGCTTCAGTAGGCACGGTGAATGATGTCAGCGAACAGAGTACAGTATTTCCAATAGATATTTGCATATCTGTGGAGGAAGTAACTTTGGCTATAAATGAGAGTGCATCCGGTAAAGCCCCTGGCCCGGATGGCATCCCTGTGGTTGTATACAAAACTAATATTGAGCTATGGGCTCCTCTTTTAACTAATGTTTTAGCTAGGTGCACTCAATATGGTTTTATCCCTACTTGGTCGGACGCAATAGTGATTCCCATCTTCAAAAAAGGAGATCAAAATGACCCAACGTGTTATCGTCCAATTTCTCTACTAGACTCCCTTATGAAAGTGGTAGGGAGAGTAATTTTAAATAAACTACAATCATGGGCTGATGAAATAGGAGTCCTATCTAAATTGCAATATGGGTTCAGAGCGGGGCTTGGGACGATAGAACAAGGACTTAATCTAACCCTGATTATAAGTAAATACACACTAGCAAAGGAGGGAAAATTATTCTTGACATTCGTTGACCTCAGTTCAGCGTTTGACTGTGTAAAGCATGAGAAGCTGTGGGACGTGCTTAAAGGGTTGGGAGTTGACCCACCTTTACTTATATTTTTAAAGGAATTGTACAGGGAGGCAGGGGCAAGGGTACGCTTTGGTAGGCAGGGGGAGTGCTCAACCAAATTCCGAATGAGGAAGGGAGTGAGGCAAGGGTGCGTACTTGCCCCGTTCCTTTTCTCATTGTATATTAATAGTCTTGGGCAATATCTGACTGAACATCGTCAGGATTATCCGATTATTAACAATACCCCAGTCCCAATTTTACTTTACGCGGACGACGCGGTTATAATGGCGAGGACGCAAATAGGGTTGCAAAGAACTGTTGATAATTTTGTTGATTTCATGCAAGATAGGGGTTTAAAAGTGAATATCAGTAAGACCTACACAATGAAATGTGGGGAAAAAATGACAAAAAAATGCGACATTTTTATCAAGAATAAGAAAATTGAAAGTACTGATAAATTCTCCTATTTGGGGATAAATTTTGATCGCACAGGATCCTGGTCTGCTGCTATCCAAGTGAGAAAATTAATGTTCTCTAGAGCTATAGGTGCGGTGATTAATTTCTCTAGGAAAGTAGGCTGTAGACCTGTTCCTGAGTTATTAGCCATATACAAATCCAAATGTATATCTACGGCGATATATGGGTCAGGCATATGGGGATTTGCGGATGTGCAATATCTACAAAGCTGCGAGAATGCATTTATGCGATACTTACTGGCAGTACCAAGTTCAACTGCTAATTTTATTTGCCATTCGGAACTAGGTTTGCATTTTATCACTGATATCATTATAATCAATCCTCTTTTACCTTGGCATAAGGTGTGGGTATCAATAGAAACTAGCTTTAATCGTGACATCATCATTGATTGTTTAAAACTTGATAGAGTCGCGATTATACCCTGGCTCGGCTACATTAAGAGATTGGCTAATGATATTGGTCATCCCGAATTCTTTGAGGCACCAGAGAGTATGGCAACTATCTCACGAAAGACCTTAAAAACAGATTGTTTGATTTATCTAGAGAACAAGCGATGGCTTAAAGAAAGAGATAAAAAAACTGTTATGGATAATCAATTAATGTTAATATGTCCAGGTATACAACCCTATTTGGTACAAGTACAGGGAAGTTTCGATCGTATGCTTTTAACTCGTTTTCGCTTTGGAACTTTTTATAGAATGCTTACATTTCCCGAAGTTAATGATTGGTCGAGAAATTTACTCCCATGCGATGATATTTCAACACAATCTACTATGCATAATATTTTATTTTGTAAATTTTATACACTACCTAGAAAAAGGTTTTTAATACCAATTCTGAAGAGCATGGATTTAAGACAATGTAGAATAGCTTATCTGAAGCTGCAATCTTTGGAAAATCAGCTGATTACAAGGGCCATTGTCTCTTTTTTAAAAAGCGTTGTTAGGTATAGAAAACTATGTAAAGACAATATTCATGTAATTTGCAATTTTATATTCTGTCTGATATGTGTACTGTGTGCATATTTTATAATGTAAGTGATTGTGTTTATTAACTGTGCTTTTATGATTTTTATGGACAAAAAAATCGAATAAAGCTGAATTTGAATTTGAATTTGAATTTGTATAGTGGAATAATGTGATATGTTGTGCAGTGAAAATATGTGGATAGAAAGTATGTGGTATTTAGTGTATAGGAATTATGTAGAGTGGGATTATGTGTTATGGAGAGTAATTATGTGGTATGGTAGTCTGTGTTGTGGAGTGGCAACCTCAGGTTTAGTCTTCCTCGTTTCCATAGAAGCTGAACTATGAACTCAGTGAGACAAAAAAAAGATGGAATCACTGAGGAGCACTTGTGGACCTAGTCAGAGGTATGAGCAGGGCAACTGGAATTATGTGACTGTTTGGCTGCATCGACTTTCGCACAATTATACATTTTCTGCATTAGCCACATAATTCATCATCTGCACCCTAATCTGCAGATTTGAACAAAAAAAGCCCTGTTTCTAGCTGAGACGGGTCAAACGTTACCAAAAATGCAGCGACAAGTGTTACAGCGTGGTGGAAGGCCCTTTGCAAACCTAGAATGGTCACCTGTTACTTATTGCTAAATGTGGGTGTTAAATTGGTACTAATGGTGTGCAAGCCACTCTTGCTTCCCTCTGCGCCTCTCTTGCCTCTTTCTGCATTTCTGTTGCTTCTTTCTGCACATTTCTTTCTTTTTCTGCACTTCTCTTGACCTCATTCTGCAAATCTCTTGTACTTTCTGCACCTCTCTTCTTGCATGTCTGTTGCCTCTTTCTGCACCTCATTTGCTTCTTTCTGCACCTCTGTTGTCTCTTTCTGCACTCGTCTTCCCTCTTTCTGTACCTTTCCTGCCTGTTTTTGCATCTCACCTGCCTCTTTCTGCACTTTTCTTGCTTCTTTCTACACCTCTGTTGCTTCTTTCAGCAATTCTCTTGCCTCTTTGTGCACTTCTCTTGCCAGTTTCTGCACCTCTCTTGCCTCTTTTTGCACCTCTGTTGGCCCTTTCTGTACCTCACTTGCTCCTTTCTACACTTCTCTTGCCTCTTTCTACACCCCTGTTGCTTTCTTCTGCACTTTCCATGCTTCTTTCTGCACCTGTCTTGCTTCTTTCTGCACCCCTGTTGTCTCTTTATGTACCTCTGTTGCCTCTTTCTGCACTTTTCTTGCCTTTTTCTGCACTTCTCTTGCCTCTTTCTGCACTTCTCTTGCCTCTTTCTGCGCCCCTGTTGCTTCATTCTGCACTTTCCATCCTTCTTTCGCAACTGTCTTGCTTCTTTCTGCACCCCTCCTGCCTCTTTCTGTACCTCTCTTGCCTCTTTGTGCATGCATCCTACCTTTTTCTGCACCCCTCTTGCCTCTCTCTCCACCCCTCTTCCCTCTTTCTGCACCTCTGTTGGTTCTTTCTGCACTGCTCTTGCTTCTATCTGCACCTTACTTGCCTCTTTCTGCACTTCTCTTGCTTCTTCTTACACCTCTGTTGCTTCTTTCAGCAATTCTCTTGCCTCTTTCTGCACTTCTCTTCCTTCTTTCTGCACCCCTCCTGCCTCTTTCTGTAGCTCTCTTGCCTCTTTGTGCACCTCTCCTACCCCTTTATGCACCCCTTTTGCCTCTTTTTACACCTCTGTTGGTTCTTTCTGCACTGCTCTTGCTTCTTTCTGCACCTCACTTGCCTCTTTCTGCACTTCACTTGCTTTTTTCTGTACCTCTCTTGCCTCTTTCAGCACCTGTGTTGCTTCTTTCTGCACTTCTCTTGCCTCCTTCTGCACCTCTTAGTTAGAGGTAGTTTTAATCCCCCTGCCATGCCAATCACAGGGGTACCCCAACCCATAGTGTACCCTAGTGTATGTAGGTGTTTTCACTGTATTCTAAGTGTCTTTCAGCATAGCAATGGCTCCAGGCCTGGTTAGTCAGAGTCAGTTACCACCAGTACTCGTCAGCAAAAAGTTGGGGGCACAGGATGACTTTGCAACAAGGCCTCTTTCTGCTCCTCTGTTCGTTCTTTGTGCATATCTCTTGCTTCTTTCTGCACCTTTCTTTGTCTTTCTGGACTTCTGTTGCCTCTTTCTGCATTTCTCTTGCTTCTTTCTGCGCCTTTCTTCCTCTTTCTGCACATGTCCTACCTTTGTAGGCATAGTTAGAAATTAGCATTTAAAAAACCTTTGAAATTCACTGAAAAAACCATAGGTTTCAGGGACGTTATAGTTACAAATTAGCATTTAAAAAACCTTTGAAATTCACTGAAAAAACCATAGGTTTCAGGGACGTTATAGTTAGAAATTAGCATTTAAAAAACCTTAGAAATTCACTGAAAAAACCACAGGTTACTCACACATGTACACATATGCAGTTACTCACACATGTACCATCATCAGTGATATCATTTGAGATGTCATCAGTGATGTCACTGACCATGTCATGAATGATGTAATATGTGACGTCATCAGCAGAACATTGCGGGGGCGCGAGTTATAGATAGCTGAACTAACTATAACGGCCGAATTTCTCTGGTTTTGTACGAGTGAAATGTCCAACTAACTATAACGTCCCTGAAACCTGTGGTTTTTTCAGTGAATTTCTAAGGTTTTTTAAATGCTAATTTCTAACTATAACGTCCCTGAAACCTATGGTTTTTTCAGTGAATTTCAAAGGTTTTTTAAATGCTAATTTCTAGCTATAACGTCCCTGAAACCTGTGGTTTTTTCAGTGAATATACATATATATATATAAATTCACTGAAAAAACCATAGGTTTTAGGGACAGTTATAGTTAGTTGGACATTGCACTCGTACAAAACCCGTGAAATTCCCCCGTTATAGTTAGTCCAGCTAACTATAACTCGCGCCCCCGCAATGCACTGCTGATGACGTCACATATTACATCACTCATGACATGGTCAGTGACATCACTGATGACATCACTGATGACATCTCAAATGACATCACTGTTGACATCATCCAGTGACTGTGTGTTTCTGTAAAGTTTAAATATTTTTAATATATATAGGAAAAGACGTATTGAAGAATGAGTGGGTGTGTAAGTGTCTGTATGGATGATTTAGTAGGTGCGTGACTGACTGTATAAGTGAGTGATTTAACGTATCTTACTGAATGCATGGGTTAGTGACTAAACTGGGTGAATGTCTGTATCCGTCTGTCTGTTGCTGTGTAAGTGGCTGCATGTGTTTGTGAATAGCTACATGAGTGTCTATATGAGTTAATGAATGCTTGTGTGAGTATCTGTATGGGTGCCTGAGTGTTTGTGTGGGAGGGGTGTGTGCGACTCTGTGCATAAATGTGTGAGTGGGTGATTCACTGGGTGGATGGTTTCAAGAGTGCATCTGTGATAGACTGTATGGGTGGGTAAGTGTGTGTAAGAGTGTGTTAGTGAGTGAATGTATGTCCCAGTGGTACATGTGTGAGTAACTACATATGTGAAAGGCAGTATATATGTGTGTTGGAGTATATAAATAGCTATAAGCGAGAGTGAGTGATTGTGATAGTGGCTGTATGGATGAGTGTGTGCTTGTATCAGTGATTGTATAAGAGCGTAAGAATGTGCTAGTATTTGTATGAGTAAGTGAGCTGGTATGTGTATAACTGTATAGGTGAGTAAATGGTAGTGTGTTTAATTATTTGCATGACTGACTAGGTGTGTGAGTACCTCTATGGATGAGTGGCGGTGTTTGAGTGTCTATATAGGAGTATGAGTGCATATGATAGTCCTGTACTGAGTGACCGTAAGTATGAGTGACTGTACGGGTGAGTGAGTTGATGTGTGCGTAGACCTAAGAGTCAGTGAGTGGGTATGTAGTTATTGGTGTTGGAGTGTCTATGGTTTTGCGAATGGCAGTCTGTAATTTAGAGTGGGTGTATCAAAGGTTATATTAGGGTGTGAGAAGATGCATGAAATTATCACATGGATGATGTCACCAGTGATGTCATCAGTGATGTCATTTGAGATGTCATCAGTGATGTCATCAGTGATGTCACTGACCATGTCATGAGTGATGTAATATGTGACGTCATCAGCAGTGCATTGCGGGGCGCGAGTTATAGTTAGCTGGACTAACTATAACGGGGGAATTTCACGGGTTTTGTACGAGTGCAATGCCCAACTAACTATAACTGTCCCTAAAACCTATGGTTTTTTCAGTGAATTTCAAAGGTTTTTTAAATGCTAATTTGTAACTATAACGTCCCTGAAACCTATGGTTTTTTCAGTGAATTTCAAAGGTTTTTTAAATGCTAATTTGTAACTATAACATGTCTGAAACCTACGGTTTTTTCAGTGAATTTCAAAGGTTTTGTAAATGACAATTTTTAAATGTATTAATTGTTATATACATTTTTTTAATACTAATTTACTCCATTTTTAGAAACAATTTTTTTTTACATATTTTATTTTTTAAATTACATTGTAATTACATTATACATTACATTACAAAAAATACTTTCTCAGAATGAATTACTTTAGTTTAAATACTTTGCACATAGGCAATAGACTTTTAAGTACAGTAGTTACAGTTGTTGCAATGGGCAACACATTTTCAAACACAATGCAACATTCAGCTCAATGTGAATTTCTAGTTAAATGCAATTAGTTACTTTATGGATTACTTTTCTAACCACAGGACTGGATCCTAGATTCAGTCCTGGCACATCTCCTGTAAACAGTTGAGTAAAAGCGTTTTGGTTACAGTCGTGATTTTTAAGGAATATTATTGTACTTTAAAAGTTGACACTTAGAAACTTTTTCTCATAGAATCACCAATGTTATCCTATGGAAGGAAATTCACTTAGAAGGTAAAAACTGTTATTGTTACTTTTTCTTACTCAGTGTTGGATCCTGGATCCAGCACTGGTGCATCTCCTGTAAACAGTTGAAAGAATGCGTTTAAGTCATACAGGCGATTTTTTAGGAATATTTGTAGTTTGTGAAAATCGACACTTTGAAACTTTTCTGCTGAAAAGCAGACAATGGATTCCTATGGAAGAAAATATAAGTTACTGGTAAGTACGGTTAAAATTACTTTTCAGGGTCAGTGCTGGGCTAAAAGATGCAGCACTGGGTTCTCTCCTGATAACAGGTGAGTAAATTGGAATTCGTACTTTGGTTGATTTTAGAGGAATATTATAAAGTTCCAAAACTCCACACTTAGAAGAATTTCCAAGTGAAACCAGTCAATGTTAGCCTATGAAGGAAATTCAAGTTACCGGTAAGTACGGTTAAAATTACTTTTCAGGACCAGTACTGGGCTGAAAGATGCAGCACTGAGGTCTCTCCTGATAACAGGTGAGTAAATCAGAATTCGGATTTCGGCTGATTTTAGAGGAATATTTGTATGTTTCAAAAATCAACACAGAAACTTTTTCAGCAAAAAGCAGGCAATGATATCCTATGGAAGGAAATTCAAGTTACTGGTAAGTACGGTTAAAATTACTTTTGAGGATCAGTACTGGGCTGAAAGATGCAGCACTGAGGTCTCTCCTGATAACAGGTGAGTAAATCGGAATTCGTATTTCGGCTGATTTTAGAGGAACATTTTAAAGTTCCAAAACTCCACACTTAGAAGAATTTCCAAGTGAAACCAGTCAATGTTAGCCTATGGAAGGAAATTCAAGTTACTGGTAAGTACGGTTAAAATTACTTTTGAGGATCAGTACTGGGCTGAAAGATGCAGCACTGAGGTCTCTCCTGATAACAGGTGAGTAAATCGGAATTCGTATTTCGGCTGATTTTAGAGGAATATTTTAAAGTTCCAAAACTCCACACTTAGAAGAATTTCCAAGTGAAACCAGTCAATGTTAGCCTATGGAAGGAAATTCAAGTTACTGGTAAGTACGGTTAAAATTACTTTTGAGGATCAGTACTGGGCTGAAAGATGCAGCACTGAGGTCTCTCCTGATAACAGGTGAGTAAATCGGAATTCGTATTTCGGCTGATTTTAGAGGAATATTTGTATGTTTCAAAAATCAACACTTAGAAGAATTTCCAAGTGAAACCAGTCAATGTTAGCCTATGGAAGGAAATTCAAGTTACTGGTAAGTACGGTTAAAATTACTTTTTAGGACCAGTACTGGGCTGAAAGATACAGCACTGAGGTCTCTCCTTATAACAGGTGATTAAATCGGAATTCGTATTTCGGCTGATTTTAGAGGAATATTTGTATGTTTCAAAAATCAACACTTAGAAACTTTTTCAGCAAAAAGCAGGCAATGATATCCTATGGAAGGAAATTCAAGTTACTGGTAAGTACGGTTAAAATTACTTTTCAGGACCAGTACTGGGCTGAAAGATGCAGCACTGAGGTCTCTTCTTATAACAGGTGAGTAAATCGGAATTCGTATTTCGGATGATTTTAGAAGAATATTTGCACAATGGTGAAGGGAGGGGCGGGGCCTGAGGTGACATCTGTGCAAACGCGCCCCGTGGCGCGTTTTAAGTTGGGGGATTAAGTCCCCTTGAATCCTGAGGGTCTCTAGGGGCCAACTAGCCCACCAGGAACCTCCAATATGCGCCAGGGGCTGCGTTGCAGAGACGTGTAGAGAGGCCACACCCCTTTTACACCTCTCTGCAACGCAGCTCTGTGGCGCTTTCTGGATGTACCTGTTGGGCTAGTTGGCCCCCAGGGACCCTCAGGATTGAAGGGGATTTAATTCCCCATCTTAAAACGCGCCACGGGGCCTGTTTGCACACATGTCACCTGAAGCCCCGCCCCTCCCTTCACCACTGTGCAAACGCGCCCCGTGGCGCGTTTTAAGTTGGGGGATTAAGTCCCCTTGAATCCTGAGGGTCCCCGGAGTCCAACTAGCCCACCATATACCTCCAAAAGCGCCACAGAGCTGCGTTGCAGAGAGATGTAAAAGGGGCGTGGCCTCTGTACACCTCTCTGCAAGGCAGCTCCCTGGCGCATACTGGAGGTTCCTGGTGGGCTAGTTGGCCCCAGGGACCCCCAGTATTCAAGGGGAATTGTTCCCCTCTGCAAACGCGCCAGGGGCGCGTTTGCAGAGTGGTGAAGGAAGGGGCGGGGCCTGCGGGCCCGATCGTTTAAAAAAAAAAAAAAATGTTGTCCCCTGAAGGGGGCTGTGTGGCCCCCTTCCTTTTTTCTGTTTTTGGGCCCTGGGGACCCCATCCCCCAGGGCCTTACCCCTTTTTTTAAATTACAAAATAAAATAAAAACGGGAAGGGGGCCGCGTGGCCCCCTTCCCTGGGCCTGTATTGGCCCGGGGACCCCATCCCCGGGACATGGCCTCTATATTTATTTTTATTATTTTGAGGGGGCTGCGTGGCCCCCTCCTTTGGCCATTTTAAGGCCCCGGGGACCCCATCCCCCAGGGCCGGCCATACCCTTTTTTTTTTTTTTTTTTTTTAAACTTTGGGGAGGGGGACCCCATCCCCCGGGGCTGGCCCTCTCGTTGGGGACTGTGGGGGGGTCCCCAATCCCCCCACAGTCCCGCCGGCTCCCCGCATCCCTTGGGAGCCGGCATTCCTTTTCCACATGGGGAGCTGCTAAGATGCAGCTCCCCATGTGGAAAGCAATGTGCTTTGGATATTGGAACAGAGAGCAGGTTTCCTGCTCTCTCTTCCAATATCCAAAGCAGTTTACAATGACAGGACGGGAGCCGCGAGGCTCCCGTCCTGTCATTGCAAACAGCAGTGTCCCGGGGTAGGCACCCTGGGACACTGCAGGAGCCGGCCCTGGGGGTGGTGGTCCCCAGGGCCATCAAGGGCTCCAGGAGGGGGCCGCGCGGCCCCCTCCCTACATCAGAACAGCCCCGGGGAGGTGGTGGTCCCGGGGCTTCGGGGTCCAAAACGGACCCCATTTTAATTTGTTAGTGCCCCGGGAGGTGGTGGTCCCGGGGCGTGTGGGGGCTGGAGCCCCCACACAGGTTGTTCAATTTAAAAAGAAGCCCCGGGAAGTGGTGGTCACCGGGGCTGCGGGAGGGCTCAGAGCCCTCCCGCAACATTTCAAAAAGCCCCGGGGGTGGCGGTCCCCGGGGCTTGGGGGCCCTTTGAGGCCCCCACACATAAAATTAACCCCCCACCATGCCCCCGGGACTTGGGCCACCCGGGGCAAACATAATCGAAGCGCGGGAGACCGCGCTTCGATTTTTCCGGCAGGATTCGCGCACCCTGAGCGCATCCTGACGATTTAAAAAAGTTTTTGTTTTTTGCCCAGGGGGTCCTTGTGGGACCCCTGAGCAAGCCTAGGGGTCAGGGTGTTTCTACCCTGCCCCCTTTGTGCGCTTTGCGCACTTGTTTCTGTCCCTCGGTTCTACCGAGCGACAAAATGGCTGCCAACATTTCCTGAATCGGAATGTTGACAGCCAGCTGACAGCCAATTAACATGCAGCTCGTGATCGGGAGGGTACGCGGACCCTACTCAGCCATAGATATCACTATCTTTTTACTTTTCATTTTCTCAGCAACTACTGAACGGATTTACACCATTTAACAAAAGGGTTCTTTCTGAACCAAGAACTACCTCTTTGCCAAATTTGGTGTAATTCCGTTCAGCAGTTCGGGCTGTAGCCGTGTCTAAAGTTTCCTATGGAAAAATGCATGGGGAAAACGCGTTTTGAGACCCCCTTTTTCTCGGCCCCGTTTGACGAATCTCCCGAGACTTTCAGGGAAGGAGCGGACCGGAGCGGGCCACAAAGTTTGAAAATTTCGCGAAGATACGTCAACCGGCAAGAGAGTTATCTCAAATAGAATGTCGCGGATTTCCTATGGATAATAGGTTGTAACTATAACTATCTACTGGCGACCGCCAGTAGATAATATATATATATATATATATATATATATATATATATATATATATATATATATATACGGTCTCCTTACTTCCACCAGACAGAGACAAGCCATGGCTCAATTTCTTCAGCGTGTGTCTATTTTAAGTAACTAAAAAAATGCCCAACGCATTTCGGAGCTCACCGATCCTTGCTCACGGGTCAGTTGTAATGTAATTATATAGTAAATTATACACAAAAAAACATAAAAGATAATATAAAAAATTAAATAACAAAATATATCAATTAATTAACCCAGCCAATATATACAATACTGTAAATTTAAAACCCCAAAAACACATTTACCAAAAATACTATAAACAGGAAAATATTAAAAATTAAAACACATAATATAAAAATAAACAAGTAATAATATGAAATCTATTTAACCAATATAAGGAAAAGTGTTGCATTTTGGAAATATTAGATATACTATTCACACTCCAGTTTATGTAACTGTAGAGAAAGTGTTAGATTTTGGAAGGTTTAAGTTTACTATTCCCACTCTAGTCTTAGCAACAATAAGGAAAGGGTTCAACTTCTATGGAATTAGATTTACTATACTCACTCCAACCTAAACAACAGTAGGGAAAGTGCTGGACTTTGGGGGAGTTTGATTTACTATTCCTACTCCAGTCTAAGCAGCAGTCGGTAAAGTGTGGGACTTTGCAGGGGTTAAATTTACTATTCCCACTCCAGTCTAAGCAACAGTAGGGAAAGCTTGGAACTTTGGAGGGTTAATATTTACTGTTCCTACTCCAGGGTATGCAACAGGAGGGAAAGCATTGAACTTCGATGGAGTAAGTTATACTATTTCCACTCCAGTCTAAATAACAGTAGGAAAAGTGTTGATCTTCGGAAGGGTTACATTTACTATTACTATTCCAGTCTAAGGAACAGTAAGGAAAATGGTGGACTTCGGAGGGTTTATATTTACTATTCCTACTTCATGCTAAGAAACAGTAAGGAAGGTGTTGGACTTCAGTGGGGTTAGATTTATTACCCCTAATCCAGTGTAAGCAACAGTAGGGAAAGTGTTGGACTTCGGAGGGGATGAATTTACTATCCCCACTATAATCTAAGCAACAGTAGGGAAAGTGTTGGAGTTCGGTGGGGATAAATGTACTATTCCTACACCAGTCTACATACATAATTAATTATTAATTATTAAATTACATATAAAAATCAATTATTATAAAATCTATTATATATTTTTCTTTTCATAGCATCCCACTCACCTAAAAAAATAACACAGAAATAAAAACGACATGTTTAATAAACATATAAAAACTCAAATAGATATTAAAATAAATAAAACATGGCAACAATTACACAATAATTAATACATTATGTAATATACATAATTATTATTAAATAAAATTATGTTTTTAAAAATAGCATTACATTGAAATACGTTTAATTTAATTCAACTTCCCACCCTATTCCCCTTCAAATCCAGCAACCCACAATTAAATTTAACTTAAATAAATAAGTATTAACTATTTAAATAATTAACAATCAATTAAATAATTTTCAACAATTAAAAGCTAATTAATAATAATGTATCTTTTTTTTATAACTTAATTAACTTCCCACCCTATACCCCTACAAACCCAACAACCCACTACTAATGTAAAACTTAAATTCACTGGTAATAAATGATTTGCATAATTAACAATCAATTAAATAATTAATTAGAAATTAAAACTAATTAACAATATTTTTTATTTTTTATAACTTAATTAATTCCCCGCCCTACACCTCTACAAAGCCAACAACCTGTTACCAAATTATAACTTACTATTACTAATAATGAAAAAATATATATATGTTTGAAATATAATATAACACTTTAAACAATGTACATAATTAATAATCAATTTAAAAATGTGTTAATAATAAAAAACAGATTAACAATAAATTAAACACATTTCTAATTTAAATATCTTCCTACCCTGTCCTCCTATAAATCCAACAACCCGCTATGACATTGTAAATCACTAATAACATTTACAAAAACGAAATCACTTAAAATTGCAAGCTACATTTTTTTTTTAATTAATCACAATTATACCAACAGTACTCACAGCTAAAATTAATATATTAACTAAAAAACACATTAAAATAATCACAAAATAATATTTTTTACGACTATGGGGCTGATTTCGATGTCGATGGGACTGCCACCGACAGGCTGTCGGTGGCGGACCCATCGACAGACAGCCCTTTGGGCTGACCGCCGCATTAGGATGCAGGTGGTTGGACCCTTCAATCTCAGGGGATGGACTGCCGCCTCTGCAAGGATCTACTGATCCTGACGGGACGGTGATCGGTATCATGATCCTGAATAGAGGCAGTGTCTGCTCAGGCACCGCCGTCAGGATCACGATGCCCATTTCCCACAGCCTTTTAATGGCGTTCCGAGCAGGGCCCCCGTCCCCCATGGGCCACTGCTAAGTGGCCAGGGGGGCACAAGTGGTGTCCCCCAAACATCAATGCACCGTGTGCCAGGCACCCTGGCACACAGTGCATGGATGTTTGAAAAATGCCTTTTTCTACTGCGGCTTGTGCTGCGGCCCTTTCCAGGGCCGCAGCACAACACGCAGTAGAAAAAGGCATTTTACGACCGCCTACACAGCGATCTGATAGAAATATGGCAGGTGAGACCGCCGACTCCTTGTCGGATGGTCTCAATTCTGCTTCAATGGCGGTCGGACGCTCGTCCAACCCCCATCATAATGAGCCCCTATATTACTGAAAACAATATTAAAAACAACAGTATTCTTAAAAACAATATTAATTACCATAAAAATTAATATTATTTACAACAATAGTCTATACCACAATATTGTTGCAGGACATTATTTTTTATTCCGAATTTTATGTGTTCCGATATTTCGAAATTGATATTTTGTCCAAACACCCAAACCACACATTCGCCATAATTCCCGCCACACACAGTTTTTTTTGTTATGGAGAGGCTAGGAATAACAGAGAGGGAGAAAGAAAAAGACACAAAGGTACAGTGGGAGGGAAACCAACAGAGAATTCATACAAGAAGCATGACCTGGGGGACAACACCAGAGTTGACTCACATACATATGAGGATACTTAACAAAGGACTGTGTGGCTTTGCACCCACTCATATTCTAGACAAATGTAGACTCCATTGTGAACTTGCTGAGTTCTTTTGGAAGGCCAAACTTAGATTTTTCTTCACTAAAACAGAAGAAAATTCAGAGAAGGGAGATATACGACTACACAAGAAATCAACATTCTGTTTCCCCACTTCCAACATACCAGTGGATATTCTAGCTTTTGAACAGGAAGTATTTAAAGAAGTGGAGGCTATCAAACATTACAACATAAGAATTTCTCACTATATTTATGGAAAAATTGAGAAGGGACACAGAACTTACTATCAAACCTAAAGACAAAGGAGAAAGCATAGCATTACAAACCACCGCTGATTACAGAAAAAAATGCATACGCCTCCAAGCGGATGACAGGAATGACCAAATAATTGATTCAGACCCAGCCCGAGATTGATAAAAGTGAATGGTGACATGATAGAGGAAGCAGAAATAGGGGGTTGGATATCAAAATGAGAAGCAGACTGTTTGGAAAATACTGAACTCTTTTTCTACACTCTCCCCAAAATACATAAATGCAGATATCCTCCACGGGGCCAACCCACAGTGTCACGTATAGCCTCAGAACTATAATCACAATTTTGTGATTTTATTTTCTGAGACAAATTGTCCAAAATCCTCCATCATATTTTCAGGACACAAAAGAGCTTCTTGTTCTTCTGAAAGATGTATGGTTTGACCCTCTGACAAATATACTAATAGTTCTTTATACACAAGCCTGCCTCAGGAGGATACATCCAGGGTAGTGGGAGAAATCATTTACCTAGAGAACTGGGAATACAGCACCCCTCGGTACTTCATATTGGAATGTTGCAGGTTGGGCTTGACGAAAAACTTCTTTGAATTCGAGGACAATGTACCTACAGACCCACTGGACTTCCAAAGGGAGTACATTTGCCCATAGTAAAACAAGACTATACATGCATAATTTTGAGAGAACATTTATTATTAGCGATACACACCCTTTTAGAGCAAGCATCAAAATCTGAGAGAGGTACATATACGATGTACTAGTAATATGTGAAGGTGATCAAGAATCAGTATCCCTATTTTTTTCATGGTTGAACAATTGTGACTCACATTTTAAGTTCACCAATACCCTCAGTAATGAGGAACTTACCTTCCTGAATGTGAGAATCTTTCCTGAATAGGGGGGTCTGAATCCAGATACACATCATAAACCAACAGATGAGAACAATTTGCTGAAATTTGAAAGTTTTCACCCCAGATCACAGAGGAAAAACCTCAATCATGGATAGTTTCTGCAACTTGGAAGAAACTGCAGCAAAGGTGAAGCAAGCAGAGATACCCTCTGGTAAACTCAGGGAGCGGGGTTACCCATAAACAATCATAGGTATGTCTTTGAAAAGGCCCAGGAACCAAAACAGGACTTTTTTATAACAGCACCTAAGGAAAAATCACATTGAAGATTGATCTGAGTTACTACATATAATGTAGCATCCAACCAGGTCAAGAAAATCATTAATAAGATCTGTCATCTTCTGAATCCAGGGACCAAAACATTGTTATCACACAAAAGGGGAGTGAGTTTGAAGGGCACCTTAGTACATATAAGAGGGAAGATACCTGACACTAGCATTCCACTCAGCTGGTGGGGTTTACCAAGTGTAATTAGGCACTATCCATTTGGAAATTGTAGTGTATTCAAATTCACAACCCAAACCATAATATTAGAACTGGGCTTAAAAACACCTTATACCCTGAGGAAACACACCCATTGCAATTCTGCATATGTAATTGATATGACCGCCTGCCATTGCAGTCTGAAGTGCATATGAATGAATTGTAGGAAGGTGAAAATTCACATTGGTGAATATCGGAGCAATATGCGCTGAAAAATACGACGTGGATGTCCAACCACTATATCACAAAGGGCCACACAGTGGACAATTTGAAGTGAGTAGTGATTCAACAGATAGAGAACACAGTAAGAAATCTGGAACGGGTTCTAATTGAGAAGAAGCAAAGCTGGATTTACCCCCTACGCACCCAGATAGATGGTTGGAATAATGATATGTCCTGGTCCATTCTGAAGAACTGAGGAAGCTAACCCAACTTTATAATGTTAGAACCTACCTTAAGACAAATTCCTGATTTTGGTCCATTGGATTCAGAGCACACAATGGCTCACACCTCTATTAGCAACTTACTAAAACATACATGAATGGAGATGTGACAGGTGCAGTTGCACTCTATTCCTAACTTACATGGGGAGTTTACCCATTTTTGAGTACCATCTTGAGAATTCTCAGTTATGATTCTCTTCATTTAGAGTACCTAGAATTATTAACCTCAGATTCGATCGATATACTTGAGAACCACTTTGAAACTTGTATACTGTCACTTCATCAATGGGATTTAGCAGTTGTCACTTGAGACACTAGTGGAACCCATTCTACCCCACTGGCTGTATTGTATGTGAGAGACTTTTTGGGTCTCTCAACACAATAAAGACAAAACTAATGGGTGAAAAATTACATACTGATAAATCCAACTCAGTAAACATTGCCCTTATATACATAAAAACGGGCTCCCTCATGCGACATTTTTGTGCAGTACATGATTAGTGTTCCAGGTCTTATTCACCCTAAGAATGACCAGCGATTGGAAAAGTGAGCGCGTCTTTCCGTGGTCATTTGGCAACTGTTACATCACCTGTGAGTATCGCGCACCAGATAACAAGGTCAAATGACACAGAAGACACATGCAAATAGCGTCTTGCAAAGTTCTTGAGCAAGATGCAGGGATCAGAGGAACCAACTAGGTACCATAAGGGCCTGGACCTTTGACGAAGAAAGTGGTGAGGAGAGGGAAAGGGAGAGTGATATTACGGACTTATAGGCCTTGAGAAGAAATACGAAAAAGCATATATCACTTTTGTTTAACCAAAACCACATATTTACAAATTTATCATTATACATATCCACATATTATTAATATTACATGCTCTCGTAGTTTCTCATAACATCATTTGTTTCAATTTCCATGATTTTAAATTACACAAAAATGATATAAATATATATGTATGTATATAGATATAAATATATATATATATATTTTTTAATAATAATAATTGTTCTATATTTCAGCTGTGAAGAAGGGGCATGTTTGCCGCGAAACACTGTTGGCTTATGCAATGTTGCCTTATGGTGGCTGTAAATTATACATTATGTGATCTTTGAAAGAGGAACGTTAATTATTCTATTACTGTTTATAATAAACAGGCCGGCCAGCCATTTAACTCTATGCTGGGGCGGACGCGCAGAGGAATGTAAGTGCTGAGAGCTGCTGCGCTATACTGTAGCTCTTACTTTAAATTGTTTTTGACCTCACTGCTCCTGCCGCCTATCCCGGATTTTACCCTTCAGTTCTTGTCCAGAAATGTTTTAATCCTGTTACTACTTTGCACATTGCTCTTTGCACGCTGCTTTTAAAATTGTTATTGTTGCTGTACTGTCTTGTTTTTACTCTGTCTCCACCTCCCCGGTCTGACGCGGCTCTGCCGTTTGCTCAGAGGGAGGCGGACACACCTCCCTGCTTGGTTGGTTCACTTCCGGCCTGGTGGGCGGAGCACGGTGATTCTTCCAGCGCCGGCCATCCATTTAACTCTATGCTGGGGCGGACGCGCGCAGCGGACGGGCGCGCCGGCGGCGCCAAAGGCAAGCCCGCCTGCGCCCGTCCGAGCCAGTATGGGGCATGTTACTCTGCCCAAAGGCACACCTACTCAGCAGTTAGCCTCATAGATATGGCACCAAAGAAGGTATGTCCGATTGAAGGGCGAATGATACAAAAACTGCAATCCCTGGGGCTTTTAAATTCCAAACCTCTGGCCGCTACTGATACCATTCTCATAGGTGTACTTTCTCGGAGTCGGTTGGTGTCACCCTCATTTGGCATGGACAGATGCCCGGTTAAAGATCTTAATGTCATGTACCTAAACACATGCTCCATGGCTAAACACCAATTAGAAATCTTTAATATTTTAGACACTGATGCACCTGATTTGCTATTACTGACTGAAACCTGGCTCACAGAGGAGGCTTCCCCTGACATTTTGGCAGCCCTTCCTGATAATTATTTTATTTTACGTACGGACAGACCGTTAGGAAAAAGAGGGGGAGGAGTGGCTGCGATTATTAAAAAAGAATTATCCGCCTCTGCCCTGCCTCACTTGGAAATTCCGTCAGTTGACTCTCTTGTAGTCAAATTAAATTTACACTGTAGTACGATGATCTATGTGGTATTATACAGACCCCCTACAACAATGCCTGATTTTCCCAAAGTCTTTGCTAATTACATTGCGTCCTTGACCACTGATTACGATAAAGTAATGATAGTAGGTGACTTGAACTACTGGGCCAATGAGACTGATGGGGGAAAGTCTTCCAGGGAGCTCACTGAGTCCCTTGCCTGCCTTAACCTCACTCAGCACATTGATACCCCCACGCACATCAAAGGCAATACCCTTGATCAAGTGTGGTCAATTAATGTCAACCTGATTAATCTGGTAGTTCAACCCTGTGCTTGGTCTGATCACTATATCATCAGTTTTAATCTGCACGCTTCTCCACTGAGTTTTAACTCCTCTCACTCAAAAAGCACCTTTAGAAACTGGAACCGGGTTGATCTGGGAAAACTAGTAGAAACTTTGTCCAGGGAGCAGCCGGCACCGGAAAGAGATCCAGACAACTGGGAGAGCGAGATCACTGACTGGCAAAGGAAGGCCTTTAGCCTCCATGCTCCTTTACAGACCAAAACCTACCGTCCCAGGCAGCACGAAGCCTCTAAATGGTTTAATAAGGACCTAAAAACTATTAAACTCCAAGTACGCCAAGCTGAGCGGAAATGGCGTAAAACTTATAAAGTGGAAGATAAACTTTATTTCACCACCAATTTACACCAGTATAAAGCGGCTATCTTGGAGGCTAAGAGAGCCTTCTTTACTGATAGGGTACTCGACTCCGACAATGGCTCAAAAGAAATCTTTAAGATAGTAAAAGAACTCTCTAACCCTAGCCGCGTGACCCCATCCTTTGTGCCCAGCCAGGAACTTTGCAATGACCTGAACTCCTTTTTTTTTTTTAAAAATTCAAAACTCTATCGCCCCCACCAACTGTAGTTCCAGAGACAGCAGGGATCACCCCAATCTATGCTCTCTCAACTTTCTCCCCTTGATGGATAAGAAATGCTTCTTAGACCTCGTAGTAAAGGTTAAATCAGGCTCCCTAAGGAGGACTGTCCCATTAACGTCTCAAAAGCAATTTATCGGTCCTTCCCAGACATTTTCCTTAAATTCCTGAACCTCTCACTGTCCCTTGGCATTGTACTGCTTGCTTTCAAAGAAGCAGTGGTCATCCCACTTCAAAAAAAGCAAGGCATAGATCCCAATAAACTGGAGAACTATAGACCTATTTCTCTTCTCCCATTCCCGGCGAAAGTGCTGGAGACCCATGTGGCCACTTGTCTCAGCTCTTTTTTGAAGACGACTAAGTTCCTGGACAACCATCAGGCAGGTTTCCGTCCTGCGCACTCCACCGAAGCAGTGATTCTATCGGTACTGGACGATCTCAAGGGACAGGCCGATGTAGACCACACTCAGGCCCTGATCCTCCTTGACCTGTCTGCGGCATTTGACACCGTGAACCACAAAATATTGCTGGATCGCATTGCCGCAGCGGGTCTCGGGGGCTCAGCACTTGACTGGTTCGGCTCCTTTTTGGAGGACCGTAAACAGTCAGTGTGGTTATCGCCCTTTAAGTCCAGAACGGTAGCTCTGAGCTGTGGCGTTCCTCAGGGCTCCTCCCTTTCGCCAATTCTGTTCAACATCTATATACGTCCCCTGATCTCTGGTCTACGGCAGATGGGAGTAAAGATCTTCAACTATGCTGACGACATGCAGCTTATCTTCACCCTTGATAACTCCACGGAATCTAAGGACTTCGTTATGAGGTCTATGCTGCACGTCAAAACGTGGATGAATGAAAACCAATTAAAGTTAAATTCTGAAAAGACCGAGATCATTGTTCCCCACAGTAAAATTGCCTATTGGACCCCCTCCTATTGCCCCCCTGAACTAGGTGTGGCTCCCACTCCAAAACCAGCTATAAAGAGTCTGGGCCTTCACATTGATGCGGATCTCTCTATGAACACCCAAATCGGCTCAGTGACATCGGCATGCTTTGTCCAACTGCGCAAGATCAGACGCTTTTTCAGCAAGGAGGCCATCACCCAAATTACCATAGCCCTAATTCTCTCCAAAATCGATTATGGGAATGTCCTCTACATTGGACTCCCACAATTCCAGAGACATCGTCTGCAGATGATCCAAAATCAAGCAGCAAGAATCATCTAGCTCAAGTATAGACGCTGCCATATCACCCCCCTGCTTAAAGACCTCCACTGGCTGCCAGTGGAGCAACGAGCCTTGTTCAAAGCTGGTTGCATACTTTTCAAAGCAATCCAAGACACCGGCCTAGATTTATTGTCTCGCTCATCAACAAACACCTACCCAAGCGGACTCTGAGATCCACGCATCAGAACTTTTTGACGGTGCCCAGAATCCGGCGTAAACGCATCGGCGGGACTCGGTTTTCTTTCCGAGGTCCAAAGATCTGGAATGCGTTCCCTGCTTTCCTCAGGCTTGAGGGAGACTATCTGCGGTTCAGAAAACAACTAAAGACCTGGCTATTCACCTTGGCCTATAACTAGCTGCTCCCGGCTTAAGCTGCACTCACCTGACATTCCACAGCGCCAAGAAACCTGTTGGTGTACGTGCGCTATACAAATACCCATGTAACATAACATAACATAACATATATTATAATTTCTCAACAATAAGTAAGGATCAATCAATGTATTACAAGGAATGTTTGATCCTTTAGTGTAAAAGTGAATTTAAGTAGCTCCCTATGAAAAGAATTGTTTATTTTGAAACTATCGACCAGGTTGGGCACCACTCAAGTAGGTGGCAGCTAGCGCAGGGCCATCAGCATCTCTTTGCTTGAATATATTGAATTTATTGGCCACAGACTGTATCAAGGTGCAGACTTGATGATGAAGCATGTCACTAGAAAGTCTTGTGACTGAGAGTCCTTGTAAAAGCTAAAAGAGATGACCGAGTTGGTTGAGAGATACTAATATATTTCTTTTGAGTGTTATATCTCGACTTTGTTTATTTATACTTCCAGGAAGATATTGCAAACTTACCAGGGGTATACTATTCTCGGAATGTGGCATTCTTGGTAGCAGAAAACTCTGAATAGGGTAATCTACTATGAAAATGCAATTTTTTGGGCGATCCACTGCCCTTCGCATCTTGGAATGGGATTTACACAAGCCCCTTGTTGAAGTAAAAATCCTCCTATTTCCAGGGTGGAAAGAGGAATTAAATGAGTTTGTGATTGCCCACAAACATACCTGTTTGTGGGCATTCACAAACTTTCAAAGCAAACCACTCCTTGAAATACCTATTGCCCCACACCTAGAGTGGGATTTACGGGTGATGAAAACTCGTCACTCATAATGGAGATCCCTTTACATGTAAATGAACTTACATGTGAATTCTTGGCAAGCATAAAAAAATTTAATTCAGCCATAAACTTACATCTATGAATGAATTTACCTTTGTGAATGGGAGCCGACATCTGGACTCGATTCCCAATCCCCAGTTCCAAAGTCTGCTGTACTGGCCGTTAAGCCAATGGTTTTGTCAGTGCACTTGGTGCACAGGACGCCGGAGCAAGGAGCATGGAGGAAGTCGGAGGCGGTGTACGGGGGGCTGCAGTGATATTCAGTGGGCCTCCAGTGCTCCGTTGGCTCCGTCGGCTGAGTTGAGCTGGGGGTTGGATAATATAGAGAGCACAGCACTGCAAGGTGGCAGCCAAGCGACACCACGCAAGTCACAACCGCCCCTCGCGTCTCAGCATCTCAGCATGTCGCATCATGGCCTGTCCTGTGAACTAGGGAGGCCAACCGGAGAGGTAAGTGAGGATGTTGGGGCGTGCTGCATGTGAGGACAAGGCACTCAGGTATTGTGTTTGCCGAGTGTATATGTAACTGGCTCCCTCACGTCTTGTTGTCCTGGTCCCACAGCTTGACATCGGCCCGCCTGTGAGAAGTTGGCCTGGTATATGCTGTTCACTAATTAAAGTGGGCCCCCTGTACCAGTCCAAACAACCCTTATGGTGATTTAAGAGGTCAAAGATAACCTTAGAAAGCTATCCAAGTGGTAGCTGTGGAGAGCAGCCTTCAGGCTTAGTCTTGAAGGAATGTTAAGCAGCTTGTTTTACCAGAATGCAACCTTATTTTATTGGTTAAATGAAAGGAGAACCACACAGTAGTTATAAAAATATGTATTTATTATTATAACACACTCTAAATACTTCACAGTATCTGCTACACGCAGATAAACACAAAGCACACAATACTGTAGCATAGAAACAATCGTAAGTAGCACTAATACACAGTGGGCTCCAGGGGGAGACCAAACCATATACTAAAATAGTGGTATAAGAACCACAACTCGAGTCAAGACAGTCTCTAGAGGATGTAGAATCGCTGGGACCCCAAGGAACCACCCAAGGTGAGTAGATAGGGACCCCACGGAGGACGGGTGCAATGTGAGAACATGACCGAGTGCTACGTACAATTCAATGGGAGAGTCGCGTTGCAGTTTTAAAGTTTAAGGACCCTTCCCAGTGGATTATTTGGAAGCCCTTTGGATCATAGGAGGTTGAAGAGCCACCCCACCCATGGATACTGTAGTACCAGAGCTACCTATCCCAGGAAAGCTGGGCGCATAGGGCTGAAGTGGTGTCGGAAACCGCTGTCGATCTCAATGGAGGACTTTAAGGAAATGCCACTGCGGGAAAGAAGAAAAGTGTCCGATGGAATCCAAAGGTGGATTCTAGATGAAGAGTACCTGAAAGCAGAGGGGACAAGTCTGGGTCACTCAGCAATGACCAGGGGCTCGGTAGACGAATGCCCACCGATGTCGGGTGCTTCATGTGCGTTGAGGGGGTTCTTTACACTGCAGCCACTGGGACCAGGAGATGTTGAGGACAACCAGGATCCAGATACGAGCTGTCCCACAAAGGATGTCAAGTGCTGAGCAGTCGGTGTCTGGCTGGAGCACCAACAAGTTTTGGCAGCGGCAACTCATGAAGATGGTCAAGAAAGGTTATGGTTAGGACAGGCAAGGTCCAGGAGACTCACCAAACACAGGGGAGTGGGAGCAAGCCTGGAGCAACCAGAGGAGCCCAAGAAAAGCAGTGTTGACCCTCAAGAGGACCCACAGGCTGGAGGCACAGGAGTCGTGAGGGGACCTCAGCCAGATTTACAAAGCAACAGCCCACGGAGCACTCGGTGTGAAGAGGCCAAAGTTCTTTGGTGGAAATGATGCCAGAAGTTTGAGCTACTCGGAGCCCAGTGCACTTGTTTTGGGAATGCCAACAAGCATATGCACTTGCAAAAGTACAAGGTGCACAGGGTACAGGTATTGCAGACCCGACGAGGGATTCTGACCTCAAACTTGGTGAGTGGGCAGCTCGGACCTCGGGGGACGTGGAATCCTACCTCCTGTGTTGCTGGAGCCTTCGGAGTTGTAGGAGCTCAGGAGCAGCAGACCAGTCAGTTGCGTTACGGTGCCTGCGAATGCAGGGGAGTGACTCCTTCACTCCAAGGGAGATATCTTCAGTTGTCCTTGATGCTCCACAGGTCCTGCACAGAGCCTGTATGGTGCACAGGCACAGACGATGCTCTGGAGGGAGTGGGAGATGAAGTCGGGCCCAAACAAAGTCCAGCGAAGTCCAGAGTGTCCAGACGGTCGAAGGTCAGTGTTTTTTTTGTTCAGAATCTTGTCCATGTCGAATCTAGGGTCCTACAGTCAGGTAAGCCCTTTTGTACCCACGGGAGAGGGTTGGACAGATTCAGGGGACCCTCCCAGGGAAGGGTCAGGAGAGTGGGGAGGTTACTCCCATGTCCTTAGTCCAGTTTTGCACCAGAGCAGGAGCCAACGGCTCCCAGGACTGGTTTGAACTGGACTATGCACAGGGACACCAAATGTGCCCCTCATGCAGACTTTCGGTCGCTGGCAAGCACACCCACCCAGGCCTAATACACTAAATCCTGTCTGGGAGGTGGTCACACCTCCCTGTGACAGGATGCCTATTGTACTGCCTTCTCCTGCTCGAGCTTGGCTCAGCAGCAGGAGGGCAGAAATGTGTCTCTGGTTGGTAGCAACCAGTTTGGGCTACCCGGGACTAGAAGGCTGGTACCGGGAACACCGGGGACCTCACAAAGCTTGTTTCTGAGGGGCGGAATCATACCTCCCACACCTGTTAGCAGTGTGGGGGTATTATTCCACAATGTTTGACACCAACCACAATAGGGTTACTTTCAGCCATTTTAGAGTTGGTCATCACGCGGTCGCATAATGCCACTCTATATGTCGTAAATGGCTGATGCACTGACAACCCTGGAGAATGGACTCCGTAGGCTGCAGGGCTGTCCTGCTCATTGCTCATGCAGTGGTACCCTCTCACTTAGAACCAAGCACCCTGCCTTCAGGATTGATAAGACCTGCTATAGGGGTGACTTATAGGTTTTAAGTGCAGTGACCCTTAGATATAGTAAACCTATATCTAAAGTAAGAGGTGCATGCACCATCTTACACAGGCTGCAATGGCAGTCCTGTAGATCCATTTTGCATGGCCTCTCATGGGTGGCATAATACATGCTTGAGCCCATGGGAGGCCTCTGGGGTACCAATGCCCTGGGTACCTGGGTACCATATACTAGGGACTGACAAGGGTACCCCAGTATCCAATCTGGAGTGTACCTGAGTACATGACATAGCATTTTAGGGAGAAAGCAGATAGACTGGGGTTCTGATTAGCAGGATCCCAGTCAGACTAGTCAAAAACAGTGTAACAAGAAGCAAAAAGTGGGGGTAATCATAAGAAGCAGATCCTACTTTCCTACACAACCCCCCCAAACATAAGGAGATTAGACTAACCTTGCCCAGTTGAGTCTTCATTTTCTAAGTGGAAATATCTGGAGAGTCCATCTGCATTGGCATGGTTAGTCCCAGGTCTATGTTCCACTGTATAGTTCATTCCCTGTAGGGAAATGGACTACCTCAAAAGTTAGGGGTTTTCACCCTTCGTCTGATTTAGCCATAGGAGGGGATTATGGTCTGTCTGAACAATGAAGTGAGTGCCAAACAGGTATGGCCTCAGCTTCTTCAGGGCCCAGACCACAGCAAAGGCTTCCCTCTCTATAGCTGACCAATGTTTCCCTCTGGGGGTCAACCTTCTGTTGATAAAAGCTACTAGTTGATCCTGACCCTCTGAATTAAGTTGTGACAACACAGCCCCTACCCCCAACTCAGATGCATCTGTTTGGACAATAAATTGCTTGGAGTAGTCAGGACTTTGCAGAATGGGAGCAGTGCACATGGCCTGCTTGAGATTATTGAATGCCTTCTGACAGCTAACTGTCCTCTGAACCTTCTTGGGCATTCTTTTTGATGTGAGATCATTCAAGGAAGTCACTATAGACCCATATCTTTTAATAAATCTCCTGTAATACCCACTCAGGCCCAAGAAAGCTCTGACCTGAGTCTGGGTAGTTGGAGCAACCCAGTACATGATGGTCTGGATTTTGCTCTGTAATGGTTGAACCTGGCCTCCACCCTCAAGGTGGCCCAGGTACACAACCTTGCTCTGCCCCATCTGGCACTTAGTAGCCTTGATAGTGAGGCCTGCTTCCAGCAGAGCCTCCAAAACATTCTTCAGGTGGATCAGATGATCCTCCCAGGGGGAACTAAAGACAGCTATATCATCAAGATATGCTGCACCATAGTCGTCCAGGCCTGTAAGGACTTTATTCACCAGCCTTCGGAATGTGACAGGTGCATTCTTCAAACCAAAGGGCATCACAATAAATTGATAATGCCCACTAGGGGTTGAAAATGCTGTTTTTGGTTTGGCATCCTCAGCTAGTCTGATTTGCCAATAGCCAGCAGTTAGGTCAAATGTACTTAGATACTTGGCTGAGGCCAAAGTATCAATCAGCCCATCTGCCCTAGGAATAGGATGAGCATCAGTCCTAGTGACTGCATTGAGTCCCCTGTAGTCCACACAAAACCTCATCTCTCTCTTACCACCCTGGGTATGAGGTTTAGGTACCAGGACTACAGGGCTCGTCCAAGGGCTATCTGAGGGCTCAATTACTCCCAATTCCAGCATCTTCTGGACCTCTGTCCTGATGCAATCTCTGACATGGTCAGGCTGCCTGTAGATTTTATTCTTAACAGGTAGACTCTCACCTGTGTCCACTTCATAGGTACACCAGGTAGTTTGACTGGGTGTCAGAGAAAACAAATGCCTGTATTGATTGAGGACTTTCCTACAATCAATCTGCTGTTGACCAGTGAGGCTGTCTGCCAAGACTACACCATCAACTGATCCATCATCAGGGTTCTGTGAGAGGAGGTCAGGGAGTGGGACACTCCCTTCCTCCTGTCTCTCATCAGTTGCCATGAGCAAGCCCATGTCAGCCCTGCCAATGTGTGGCTTGAGCTTGTTCACATGGAGCACCCTGTGGGGGCTCCAGGGAGTACCAAGGTCCACCAAGTAGGTGACCTCTCCCTTCTGTTCAAGAATAGTATGGGGTCCACTCCATTTATCTTGGAGAGCTGCTGGGGCCACAGGCTCCAACACCCACACCTTCTGCCCTGGCTGATAAACAGTCAGACCAGCCTTTTGGTCATGCCAAACTTTTTGCAATGTTTGACTTGCCTCAAGGTTTTTACTGGCCTTCTTCATGTACTCAGCCATCCTGGAGCGGAGACCAAGTACATAGTCCACTATGCCTTGTTTGGGAGGTGTGAGAGGTAACTCCCAACCTTCCTTAACCAAACACAAGGGACCCCTAACTGGATGCCCAAACAAAAGTTCAAAAGGGCTGTAGCCAACCCCCTTTTGTGTTACCTCTCTGTAGGCAAAGAGAAGGCAGGGCAACAGGACATCCCATTTTCGCCTAAGCTTTTCTGGAAGGCCCATGATCATGCCCTGGAGGGTTTTGTTGAACCTTTCAACTAACCCATTGCATTGTGGGTGATAGGGTGTGGTGAACTTATAGTTCACTCCACAGTCCTTCCACATTGCAGTGATGTAACTTGACATGAAGTTTGTATCTCTGTCAGTTAAGACCTCCTTAGGGAAACCCACTCTGGAAAAAATTCCCAGGAGGGCCCTGGCCACCACAGGAGCTGTGGTGGTTCTAAGGGGTATAGGCTCTGGATACCTAGTGGCATGGTCCACCACCACTAGAATATAACTGTGCCCAGATGCAGTTGGAGGGTTCATGGGACCAATGATATCAATCCCAACCCTCTCAAAGGGAACCCCCACCACAGGTAGTGGTATAAGGGGGGGCCTTTGTGGTACCACCTGACTTACCACTGGCTAGACAGGTGGTAAAGGAGCGACAAAACTCCTTTGTGTCTTCTGACATGTGAGGCCAGTGAAAGTGAGGGACAAGCCTGTCCCAAGTCTTACTTTGGCCTAGGTGTCCTGCTAAGTAGATGTCATGTGCTAGAGTGAGTAGGAAGCCCCTAAACTTCAGAGGTATGACCAACCTCCTGGTGGCACCAGGCTTGGGGTCTCTACCCTCTGAGTATAGGAGTCCCTCATCCCAATAATCTTGTGAGATCCACTGACACTCCCAGCAGCCTCAGCAGCAGCTTGCTGTCTGAGGGGTTCAGGAGAGGGGCAGGTTTGCTGCTCCATACCCAAGACTGCCCTGGAAGGGCCCCCTGTCCCCAAGAACTCAACCTGATCAGGTTCCAGTTCCTCTGAGACAGTTCCTTCACAGGGACTGAGATCATCTCCCTCAAGAGATTGATCCTCACACTGAGTCTGGGGAGAAGAAACAGCCTTACCCCTCCTGCTCCTTCTCTTGGAAGGCCCTTGGTCCATTGTTCCAGGATCCAAGGCATGTTCAATATAAGCCAGCTTGGCCTGTGACCTGGTCACAGCAAACACATCTGCAGTGATGCCCAGCATTGCTGCATGAGTCCTTAACTCTACTTCAGCCCAAGCTGAAGTCTCCCAACCATTGCCCAACAAACACTCCACTGGAAGGTCTGAGCTAACCACAACTTTCTTAGAGCCAGTTACCCCTCCCCAGCTGAAATTAACAACTGCCAAGGAATGATCAGTCCTGACATTGTTAGCATTAGTCACTTGGTACATCTCTCCAAGTATGATTTGGTCAGGGCCCACAATATTCTCTGTCACCATAGTGACACTTGCACCTGTGTCCCTGTATGCCATGGCCTCCTTACCATTGATCAAAGGCTGTTGTCTGTATTTGTCCAGGTTACTTGGACTGACAAATAAGGTGACACGATCCATGCCACCATCACAGACTAGCACAGCCTGAGCTGGAGTTCTGACTAGGCCAGAACCCATCTCAGAGCCCAAGGTTAACCCTACTAATTCCTTGCTCCCTGTACCACCACCTGTACTTGTGCTAGGGGGTGCAATTGCCTTAGGGGCTGTGGTGGTAGGAGGATTTTCCTTGGCTTTTGGACAATCAGCATCCTTTGTCCAATGTGTCTTCTGTTTACAGAGATAACACCAAGGTTTCTTTTTGCTTTTACCTTTGTTAGATTGTGACTCCCCCCCAGATGCAGGTTTTTGGGGCCCCGATGAAGACTTTTGATCTTTACCCCTGTCCCCACCTTTATCTGGAGTTTTAGCATCTTGCTTCTTTTGGTCACCACCATCGTTCTGGTTTTTCTGCTTTACCCTGGTTCTGACCCACTTATCTGCCTTCTTTCCCAATTCTTGGAGAGAAGTCAGATCAGAGTCAACCAGGTACCGATGCAACAACTGCTTTTGGCAATTATTAAGGATCTGCTCCCTCATAATCAAACTGTACAATCCCTTAAAATCATTCACTTTGCTGCCAAGCAACGAGCCTTCGAGAGCCTTAATGGCACTATCCACATAGTATAACCAATGTTGATTCTGTGTCTTCTGGGTGTCCCTGAACTTAATCATGACTGTTCAGTGGTTAAGGCAAACCCATCAATGAGAGCACTCTTCAAGATTGAATAGTTGTCAGCATCCTCTTCTCTAACAGTGATGAGCTTATCTCTACCTTTAGCAGCAAAGGAGAGCCACAAGATAGCTGCCCACTGCTCTTGAGGGACCCTCTGAACTTTACAGGCCCTCTCTAAAGCAGTTATCCATTTATGGATGTCATCCCCAACATGGTAGGGAGGGACAATCTTGTCCAGGTTCCTATTATCAAAGGAATGTTCCTTAATTCTAGGGACACTGTTTCTGCCACCATGGGACTCTAGTCCCAACTTGTTTCTAGTTGTCTGGACTTCTAGGGACTCTTTGTCCAGGGCCAATTGCTGTTGCCTGAGCCTAAGCTTAGCTTTCTCAAGTTCCAGAAATTGGTACTCCCTGTCATAAGAGTGGTCCCTCTTGCTAGATACAGAGGTCCCTACAGACTGTCCTTAGTGATTAGACTCTGCAGAGGGAGATCTAGATCTCCTTGGTAAACTCTGCACTCTTCCAGGAGGGGTGAAGAGGGGGCCTTCTTGGCCTTCTCCATCGGATCACTGACAGAATATCGATAACAAGAATATCGACCTACAACAATATCGAAGTAAAAATATCGAATGCCAAAATATCGACTCCCTATCTACAAACAGGTAAGTACAAAAATATCGACTCCAAAATATAGTTGTAAAAAATATAGTCAGTCAAAATATCGAATTTTTTAAATGTATAAAAAGTAATGTAAAATTAATGAAATAATATATATAATTAACTAAAACATACTTAAAAATACTTAAATAACTTTAAAATTAATAAATAATTAATGTAACTTAAAAAAAATAAACATACATTTTAATTTTTTAATACATAAATATATTAACGTAATATTTATAAAAAATATTCAATATTTTTAGCGTAGGATAGCGGGACGGTAAAATTTACTATTACCACTTCAGTCAGTGCAACAGTAGGGAAAGCGTTGGATAGCTGGAGGGTAAAAATTACTATTCCCACTCCAGACAGTGCAACAGTAGGGAAAGCATTGGATAGCGTAGGAGTAAAAATTACTATTCCCACTCCAGAGAGTGCAACAGTAGGGAAAGCGTTGGATAGCGTAGTGGTAATAATTACTATTCCCACTCCAGAGAGTGCAACAGTAGGGAAAGAGTTGGATAGCGTAGGGGTAAAAATTACTATTTCCACTCCAGTGAGTGCAACAGTAGGGAAAGCGTTGGATAGCGTAGGGGTAATAATTACTATTCCCACTCCAGAGAGTGCAACAGTAGGGAAAGAGTTGGATAGCGTAGGGGTAAAAATTACTATTCCCACTCCAGTGAGTGCAACAGTAGGGAAAGCGTTGGATAGCGTAGGGGTAATAATTACTATTCCCACTCCAGAGAGTGCAACAGTAGGGAAAGTAATATTTTAATATTTTACTAAAAAATAATTAATTATCAATACTAATAAATATTATTAATAACACTAATTACCAATTAACGAATAAAAAAAAAAAATTACCAATTATCAAAATGTAATTACCAATTAATAATTAATTAACAATAAAGTAATTATCAATACCAATTAATATTTATTAATATGTACTTAATTTCAATTAAATTACTTCCCACCCTATTCCCCTATAAACCCACATCCCGCTACAACTATTTAATTAATAGAATTAACATAATTACCATTTAATTAATTTTAAAAAAATTACCAATTAATAAAATTTAATTACCAATTAATAATTAATTAACAATAAATTAATTATCAATACCAATTAATATTTATTAATATGTACTTAATTTTAATTAAATTACTTCCCACCCTATTCCCCTATAAACCCACATCCCGCTACAACTATTTAATTATTTGAATTAACATTATTACCATTTAATCAATTAAAAAAATTCCAATTAATAAAATTTAATTACCAATTAATAATTCATTAACAATAAATTAATTATCAATACCAATTAATATTTATTAATATGTACTTAATTTTAATTAAATCACTTCCCACCCTATTCCCCTATAAACCCACTACCCGCTACGGAATTAAATTACGCAAAAATTAAATAACATAAAATTCATTGCTTTTAAAAAATTAAACATACATTACAACAACTAATATACACTTTTAACACATATACTAACATACAATACACTTAGAAAAAATTCGATATTATTAAAAATTCGATATTTTTTAATGCCTATATTATGTACTTCGATATTTTAACTATCGATATTACTTACCTTAATTTCGATATTTTTAACGACTATATTATGTCCATTCGATATTATGTCCATTCTATATTTTAGACTCGATATTGTGTCCATTCGATATTTTTGTTTCGATATTATGTCTGTTTACCTTCTCCATCACCCCCCTGAAGATCTGAGTTGTCCAGGTGGGACCCATCTTGGTCCTCCTGGCCAGGGTTGGAGTCTAGGTCATAAAATAAAGGTGTCACCTCCTGACCTGTCCTCATTCCCTGTCCCACCCACTCTCTCCTGTTCATCTGACCCAGAGGTCTTCCTAAGGTCATCTAACAGTAACATCTCTATTAGACGTTGAGTGTTGGCACTTCTCCCTGTCTTCAGCTTTCTAGAGGCACACAGGACTTTCAGTTCTTGGAATGTAAGCTCACTGTATCTAGAGGGCAGAGAGCCACTGGCATCTCCTTTAGTAGACATACTAAGTGTGGTGAGGTGTTGCACCTACCTAACCGAGTGGGAACTAAACTCTCTGAGGTTGGAGAACGGGTGTGCTAGATCCTTGACTTACCCAACCCTAAGTTCAGTAGAACTTACTTATTCTAAGCTAGTATTATATGTACCTAGTACTTAGTGGTTTTCAGTTAATCAATACAAAGATTTATCTGGTAAAACAATGCAGGCTTGAATCCCAACCGCTGCACACCAATGTGAGAAGTTGGCCTGGTATATGCTGTCTACTAATTAAAGTGGGCACCCTGTACCAGCCCAAACAACCCTTATGGTGATTTAAGAGGTCAAAGATAACCTTAGAAAGCTATCCAAGTGGTAGCTGTGGAGAGCAGCCTTCAGGCTTAGTCTTGAAGGAATGTTAAGCAGCTTGTTTTATCGGATGCACCGTTATTGTATTGGTTAAATGAAAGGAGAACCACACAGTAGTTATAAAAATATGTATTATTATTACAACACACTCCAAATACTTTACAGTATCTACTACACACAGATAAACACAAAGCACACAATACTGTAGCATAGAAACAATCGTAAGTAGCACTAACATACAGTGGGCTCCAGGGGGAGACCAAACCATATACTAAAATAGTGGTATAAGAACCGCTACTCGAGTCAAGACAGTGTCTAGAGGATGTAGAATTGATGGGACCCCAAGGAACCACCCAAGGTGAGTAGCTATGGGCCCCACGGAGGACGGGTGCAGTGTGAGAACACGACCCCGTGCTATGTACAATTCAATGGGAGAGTCGCGGTTGCAGTTTTAAAGTTTAACAACACTTCCAAGTGGATTACGTGGAAGCCCTTTGGATCATAGGAGGTTGAAGAGCCACCCCACCCGTGGATACTGTAGTACCAGAGTTACCTATCCCAGGGAAGCCGGGTGCATAGGGCTGAAGTGGTGTCGGAAACCGCCGTCAATCTCAATGGAGGACTTCAAGGAAATGCCACTGCGGGAAAGAAGAAAAGTGTCCTATGGAATCCAAAGGTGGATTCTAGATAAAGAGTACCTGAAAGCAGAGGGGACAGAGTCTGGGTCACTCAGGAGTGACCAGGGGCTCGGTAGACGAATGCCCATCGATGTTGGGTGCTTCTGGTGTGTTGAGGGGGTTCTTGACTCTGCAGCCACCGGGACCAGGAGATGTCGAGGACTACCAGGAGCATGCTACAAGCTGTCCTACAAAGAATGTCGAGTGCTGAGTGGTCAGTGTCTGGCTGGAGTACCAACAAGCCTTGGCAGTGGCAACCCATGAAGATGGTCAAGAAAGGTTACGGTTCAGACCAGCAAAGTCCAGAAGACTCACCAAACACACGGGAGTTGGGGCAAGCCTGGAGCAACCAGGGGAGCTCAAGAAAAGCAGTGTTGACCCTCAAGACGACCCACAGGCTGGAGGCACAGGAGTCGCAAGGGGACCTCAGGCAGATTTACAAAGCAACAGCCCACGGAGCACTCGGTGGGAAGAGGCCAAAGTTCTTTGGTGGAAATTATGCCAGAGGTTAGGGCTACTTGTAGACTAGTGCATTTGTTTTGGGAAAGCCAACAAGCATATGCACTTGCAAAAGTACATGGTGCACAGGGGTACAAGTATTGCAGCCCCCACGAGGGATTCTGACCTCAAACTTGGTGAGAGGGCAGCTCAGACCTTGAGGGATTCTAAATCCACCTCCTGTGTTGCTGGAGTCTTCGGAGTCTGTAGGAGCTCAGGAGCAGCAGACCAGTCAGTTGCATTACGGTGCCTGCGAATGCAGGGGAGTGACTCCTTCACTCCAAGGGAGATATCTTCAGTTGTCCTTGATGCTCCACAGGTCCTGCACAGAGCCTGTATGGTGCACGGGCACAGACGATGCTCTGGACGGAGTGGGAGATGAAGTCGGGCCCAAACGAAGTCCTGCGAAGTCCAGAGTGTCCTGATGGTTGAAGGTCAGTGGGTTCTTGTTCAGAATCTTGTCCACGTTGAATCTAGGGTCCTACAGCCAGGTAAGCCCTTTTGTACCCATGGGAGAGGGTTGGACAGATTCAGGGGACTCTCCCTAGGAAGGGTCAGGACAGTGGGGAGGTTACTCTCATGTCCTTTGTCCAGTTTCACGCCAGAGCAGGAGCCAAAGGCTCCCAGGACTGGTTTGAACTGGACTATGCACAGGGACACCAAATGTGCCCCTCATGCAGACTTTCGGTCGCTGGCAAGCGCACCCACCCAGGCCTAATACACTAAATCCTGTCTGGGAGGTGGTCACAGCTCCCTGTGACAGGATGCCTATTGTTCTGCCTTCCCCTGCTCGGGCTTGGCTCAGCAGCAGGAGGGCAGAAATGTGTCTCTGGTCGGCAGCAACCATTTTGGGCTGCCCACGACTAGAAGGCTGGTACCGGCAACACCAGGGACCTCACAAAGCTTGTTTCCGAGGTGTGGAATCATACCTCCCACGTATGATTCCGCAATGTTTGACACTAACCACAATAGGGTTACTTTCAGCCATTTTAGAGTTGGTCATCACGCGGTCGCATAATGCCACTCTATATGTCGTAAATGGCTGATGCACTGACAACCCTGAAGAATGGATTCCGTAGGCTGCAGGGGTGTCCTGCTCATGCAGTGGCACCCTCTCACTTAGAACCAAGCAACCTGCCATCAGGATTGATAAGGCCTGCTATAGGGGTGACTTATAGGTTTTAAGTTCAGTGACGCTTAGATATAGTAAACCTATATCTAAAGTAAAAGGTGAATGCACTATCTTACACAGGCTGCAATGGCAGGCCTGTAGATCTATTTTGCATGGCCTCTCATGGGTGGCATAATACATGCTTCAGCCCATGGGAGGCCTCTGGGGTACCTATGCCCTGCGTACCTGGGTACCATATACTAGGGACTGACAAGAATACCCCGGTATTCAATCTGGAGTGTACCTGAGTACATCACATAACATTTTAGGGAGAAAGCAGATATACTGGGGTCCTGATTAGCAGGATCCCAGTCAGACTAGTCGAAAACAGTGTAACATGAAGCAAAAAGTGGTGGTAACCATGAGAAGCAGATCCTACTTTCCTACACCGCCCTTCTGGACTCCCATCCCTATCCACATTACCCGACCCCATTGGACCTTTTCCCTGCTCCACTGCCAAATACATTAAACGGGACAAGCTTGAGTTCTGCTGCCTTAAGACTTGGAGTCCGGACGCTTGAGGATTAAGGGCACTGCGGGACTCGCTGTCCAAGCCTGCTGTCTGTTATCATCCAGGAGGAGGGGCCATTGCAGCTGATAGCCCGCACCATGCTACTTACAGCGCCCACCATCATCCACGGCACCCGGGCCAAGGGCGGGCCTGTCCCGTGCCTGTCAGTGACCGGAAGAGGCTGGGCTGGGCCACCCCTCTAACTTCGAAGGGGCAGTGAGTACTTTGTTGTCTGAGTCCATATACTGATGCCTGGTTTGTCTGTTGGCACCCGGATTCCAGGGTAAATCTTGATTACAGATGGGGAAACGCCAGTGCCATTAACACAGAAGAGAAGAGACTTAGAACTCAAAATACAATTTTATTCTTCCTTAAGAATGCTGTGGGAGTGCTTGCGGATGAAATAACTCAGGTAGAAGACCAACTGGCCAGCCTGATTACACATACCCCACCAAGAGATTCCCTAAATGGCATCATGTCTGTGGATTTAATTGTACATGATCAGCCGGTAGCTTCGAGTGCATTAGAACAAGTGTCAGAGGTGGGTCCTCAGTATCAAAACCAAGAGTTGAGGCCTAATCCCCCGGGCCCTCAAGAGGCATATTCACTGGTTGCCATGCAGGTCCGTGAAAAGGACAAAAAGTCAGTTTTACCATAGGTTAACCGGTCCATTGGCTCTTCAAATCCTGGGAGGATGTCTTAAGAAGTGGTGCCAAATGGAGAGATTATGTTGACTATGAGTAATCCCAAAAAAGAACATTTGGATTTTGGGTCACAACTCCAGAGTGCTTTAGCCCCTTTTATTTATTGTGTGAGGAAATTAGAGAAAAGGATGGAGAAGGTAGAGGGTGAACTAGGGAAAGCAGACTTTTTGCTTGAAAGGCTTGAATGCGGGTAACCGTCAGGGGGCTGCTCCTTCCCCTGGAGTTTGCCCTACCTTGTCACAATCCTCAATCCAGGAGACCCCAAGAGTGGGATCAGCTCCCGTTCAGGGAGTTCTGGATCACCGGCCCAAATTCAGTCAAACCCAGTGTACAATATGGAATAGGGTGGGTGGTTCCAACCCGTTGGGGAGCTAAGTCACTGGCGTTAATTCCTTCCACTACTGAGTTGAACAGCAGAGAAGAAGTGTCTCAGCCCCGCAAGTTTCCCTTGAGATCAGATAGTGTTAAATCTCCAAGGGTGATCTTACAATTACCCTCAGCCTCCACACCTTATGTCTGTGTCATGACGAAAGTGCTCCAATTGAAGGTGGGGTTAGGTGAAAATTACCACAAGCTGAAAAAATAAAGTAGTACATTGGCTCGCAAGCAGATTGAGGTTTGTTAACTGTCTATGGCATGAGGAGATTATTATGGTGCAGAGGGTGGAGTAGGTTGGGGCTGTAGAGAAAGCTGGACAGGAAGACTGTATTGTGATCAATTTTAACAATTCATGGAGGGTGGGACAGATTTTGTCCAATGCCAGGACACCTCCCCTAAGGAATTCTTAGATTGTACTGCTCCTCCTGGGTTACTTTTACCCTTCCAACAGAACGGGCGCTGGGCAGTCTCTTAGGGGGAACAGGCCACGGGCATTGAGAGACCTATTCATTCCAAAGAGGGTGGATACTAAGACAGACCCAATTTTCCAGCTTAGTAATAGATTTAGTCCTTTGTCAGACCTCAATGGGGTAGACTGACTACCCACTTTGGATCTTGGAAATGAGGAGGAACTCAAAAGGACTGGGAGTTCGGTGCATAAGTTGTTGCGGCTACTAAGCTGGAATGCAGCAGGGGTGAGGTCCATATTGACAGATGATATTGAGGTCAGCTTACTTAAATCCTTTGAGATTATTTGCCTGCAAGAAACTTGGGCTAGCCAGGGGGACTCTTGTTTAAATGGCTATGTGGCTTTTCACACTTATGCTACACTGTCCTCCCACGGAAGAGCTAAGGGAGGGTTAGTAACCTTTGTGAGTCTAGGTTTGGGTTCTGATATGAGGATTGTTCAGCACCCAGCTATTAATGTTTCAGGGGTGCTTTTAACTTTCCCTCATAAAATCTTGATGTTAATTATTAATGTTCATAATTGACCTAGCTCAGAGGAAATGATGGAGGGGGAACTCAGATCCTTTCTTGAAGGTTGGTTCATAGCCCATTCTACAGCACCTATAATTTTGCTCATAGGGAATTTTAATTTGCACCCCTGTGTGGATTGTAGGCCCAACTTAGGGAGGACGACTCTTGTATAGAGAGGGAGCAGTCACATTTCACACACACATGTCAAGGAAAGGTTTTTAGCACTCTTCTGTCGGAATATAATCTTATCAATCTTTTGCCCAGTCAATCATTGTATTGCCCTGATATATTACCTACTTATAAGGGCAGGGAATTCAGTTCTATCATAGATTTTATATATGTTTCGGCATGCTTTCTTTCTTTCTTAAACAACTTTAAAATTTTCTGGAATATCAACAGTGACCATAATCCTCTTAAGGCAGAATTTAGGTGGTTTAATTTGGAGAAGGCTAGCTCAACAGTTTATAAGGATCTCTTAGTTCTGAAGGAACAAGGCCGTAGTCTAAGTTATGGGAAGATTATTCCTGTGGATTTTCGGAGCAAATTGTTGAGTCGTGCAGCAGGGACTTTGAAGCTTGCCTTTGGTGGGGCAGCCCCATTTACGTTATTTTGGCAGCCTTCTTAAATATCTGTAAGGAAGTCAACTTAGCCCTTACAAAGAAAGGGAGAAGGGCTGTTAAAGAGGGGTACAAATGGTTCGATAGAAGGTGTTCTAAGGCCCATACTGCTTTGATGTTATTTCTGCGCCAACGGCCGAGATCCCAAGAGGCTGTCAGAAAGGCCAGATCCCAGTATACATTGGCATGTAGGGTGCGGAAAAAGAAGCTTAAAGAGGAAGCCTGAGATCAGTTAGTATCTGCTTGTGACTCGAGAACTAGTGCTGCTTTATAAAAAGTGGTAAATCGACCAATATTCACTGAATTAGGAGTCCCTGATATGGTACAGACCATTCCAGCACAGGCATGGTTAAATCATGTTGAAGCAATTTATGCATATAGTGAGGAGTCCCCACTAGATGATCTTAGGGAACCACAGAGAGGGGATGAGCTTTATTTTGATATTCAGGAAGCCACAGGCTTTGTCTTCTGGGAAAGCGCCGGGCCCGGATGGGGTCCCTGGGGACCTTTTTAAGAGTTGTATTGAGCTATAGGCTCCTGTTACAGCACAGCACTGTAATGCGGTGCTAAGAGGGGTTATACATCCGTCCTGGCAAAAGTTGTTTATAGTGCTGATTTTCAAGGAGGGTAATCGGCCAGATCGGCCTATTGCTTTATTGGACGCCAAGGTAAAGATCAGGGGATGGATAGTGCTGAAGTGACTTACCTTTTGGACGAGGGAAGGAAAGATTTTATCAGACATTCAATATGGCTTTAGGCCAGGGCGGGTTAGACGATTGAGCAAAATCTAAATCTCTATCTGTTGATTTCTAAATACACGGTCACTAAGAAAGAATCAGTTCATTTGGCTTTCATGGGCCTCAGCAGAGCCTTTGATGCAGTGGATAGATCAAAACTTTGGGCTGTGCTGGGGGAATTGGGTGTGGAGACCCCTCTTGTGTCGTTTTTGCACAATTTACATGCTGGCTTGAAGGCCTCAGTTAGATATGGTTCATTAAGGAAATGCATGGAGCCATTTAGCTTGTGTCGAGGAGTCCGCCAGGTATGTATTTTAGCCACTATGCTTTTTATTCTCTATATTAAATAGTTAAAGCAATTTTTTGTGGAAAGATGTAAAGATGTTCCACGGGTATCTAAAAGGCTGGTTCCTACATTGCTGTATGCTGATGATACAGTGCTTATGGCACGTATAGCGAATGCTCTACAGCTTTTATTAGATAGTTGTTATGGTTTTATGGAGAAAATGGGCTTAAAAACAAATTTCTCAAAATCTTCCTCAATGGTGATAGGTCCCAAACATGTTAAAACAAAGACCTTTGTGATTAATGGCCATCTTATTGAAAACACAAAGGAATTCTGGTATCTTGGCATTTGGCTGGACAATAAATTGAGCTGAGACCCTTTAATGAGAGTTCAAGTGCAGTCTTTTAATAGGCTTGCCCATAGTATTGAGGCATTTGCAAGACGTCTGGGCCATGTTCATGAAAAATCCTTTCTTAGAGCTGTACAGAGCGAAGTGTGTTCCATCAGTGTCTTTTGGTTCCGAAGTTGGGGGGCATAAGTCTTGCCTTCCTATCCAGGTAGTAGAAAACAAATTTATGAGAAGGCTTTTGCCACAGAGCGTACCAATGGAGATAGTCTATGTGGAGCTTGGGGCTGAGGTTATCGAGGATCTCATTAAAATCTGCCCCATGTTACTATGGATGAATGTGTGGTCAAAAAAAGAACTGGATCTAAATAGCTTAATTGTGAAGGACTGTTTGACATTGGATTTTAGCTACCATATACCCTGGCTACATTATATTCAAAGCACTTTATGCGATCTGGGCTATTCACATTTATTTTTTAATCCTGGGCAAATTACTAAAGAAGACGCTGGGCGGGTTAGGAAGGCGTTTCGCGCAAAAGTACATGAAACACGATATAATAGTATGTTGGTGAAAAAATCTGGGGCCCAATATGCTATGGTTCAATCCATGAGTAATACAGAAATGTATTTGACTTTAGACATGGCAATTTTGCACAGACGTTTGTTATCCTATTTTCGCCTGACTTTGTTCCCTCAACTGTTAGTAGGCTGGCATAGATCCTCTGAACTACCAATCTGTGCATGTGATACAGTTACTGTATTTGATACTTTATACATAGTTTTTATCTGTCATAAATATGCATCATTACGACATAAGTATATTCGGCCACTTGTTGTAAATAAGGATTTTAAACAAGTCCAGCCAGCACTGCTTTACATGCAGTTTTTATCTAATCTTAAGGTCTGCTTTTATGTATCATGGTTTTTAGCTGGGGTTTTTCACTCTGAAAGGTGATTTGAGAGTTTACATTTTTATGCTTTTATTTATCAATGTATTTTATGTCTTCTGTACTTTTATGATTTTACTGTGTTTAAATCAAATAAAGTACTTTTCTGATTCTTCTGAATAGGGCCCAATATATTTTTCCGAAATGACTACAAATGTCTCACTTCAGTTCCATGACACATTCTTCCCTTGATATTGCTACACTACCCTTTCTCCTGTGCTCTGCCGCAAAAATGCAGTGATGCTGCAGCACTTCTCTCACCGCCATGGAGCCCATTTTTCTCATCACTGCTGAGCTCTAAAAAACTATGCTGGTAATATATTTCTCTTGTACTCCTCTTGTCCCATATCACAGTATCTCACTGTTTTATTTTTAGCAGACTGTTCAGTTCTTCTCATATCACAATTCCCCTACACAATATTTCTTCAACTATGCTGTCTTGTAGACCAGTGCCAGGGGCTGATGATAAAATTGTCATGCAGTACTGCGTCTTCTCATACCACAGGTTCATGAAGCAATATTTCCTCCTTCACTCCTCCAACTTCAACATGACCTGAAAATGCACCTACAGAATTGTAGTGGCATTCCAAGCACAGTGCACTGTGGTTCTGTTTCTTATCAATGACTGTAGTGTCAATACTCTAGTTCAAGAAGTGAAGGTGTTTCTCTCTTCCAGTTTAGAAAAGAAATTTTCAAAGCGTTTGTAGATGTAACAGGCCATTTTTGCTTTGAGGTCTTTGGCAATAATAGCAGAATCCTTCTCACCACCCCGCGCCTTTGCAGAATGCAATACTATCTGAGTTCGGTGGTTTGAGTCCCGAGGAGGGAGAGGTACTGTGGACAGTGCCTCTCGGATGTGATTAATTTGCACACAAAAAAACATAAGTGCAGGGGGGCAAACATTTTCTTGGAAGCCTGCTTCCAGCTTTAGATAAACAATTGTCAAGGATGTCTTGTTTTTATTCCACCTCATGACTCTTTCTTCCACCACCCTATATTTCTTATCACTTTATCTCACTGTAGCATGATTATTTTTCATACCTGCTTTCTCTCTTTGTCACTGATTTCCTATATTTCGCTTGCCTCATTCTTTGTCCCTCTGATACCTTTCACTCTCTTGCTATCAGTCAAAATCTGAAGTTGAACAATAAGGGGCATATTTACAAGGGCATTGTGCCACAGAAACGTCACTTTTAATGGCGTTCCGGTGGCACAATGCCCTCCTGCACATTTACAAGGTGGCGTTAAGCCACTTAACGTGGCTTAACACCATCTTGTTAATATGTCCCTTACCGCAGCAGTCCGCTGCGGCAAAGGGGCGGGCAATGGGTGTTGCTGTGAGCATTCCACCACAACACCCATTGTTTTTTGATGCTGCCCCCTATTTACAATGGTGAAGTAAAGATGGGGCAGCGCCAAAAATAAGACCAAGAAAAACCTGGTCTTAAACAGGCGCAACGCGGAGAAATGAATAATTTCTCCTCATTTTTGCTGTTTCTATATGTGCTGCATTCTGCAGCACACATAGAAACAGCAAATCACTATTAGTGATTGTTTATGTGCAGGAAGGTGTCCCTTCCTTCACATAAACAATCATTAAAAAATGATGTTTTGCAACTTCTATATGTGCTGCATTCTGCAGCACACATGGAATTTACAAATCGTCATTATTGATTCTTTATGTTCAGGAAGGGACACCTTCTTGCACATGAACAATCTTTCCCTGAAATGAAGGCACCCTTGCACTATGTTGCAAGGGGGCCTGAGTTGGCGTTAGGCAGCTAAATTTAGCATCAGCACTAGGGGAAACGCAGGGGTGCGCTGCATTCTTGTAAATACGGCGCATCCCTGCGTTTTGAAACTGTCGGAGTGCGGCGTTAGCAATTTAGGCTTAACACAGCGCTCCAACAGTTTCCTTGTAAATACGCCCCTAAGTCTCGGTCCCCAAAGATGAGTGCCGTTGCTCAGCACCCACAAGCAGAAATTACTTGTCCTCCAATCTGAAATAAAAAAGAAGGGGATAACGGTAGATGGGTAAGCTACATCCTGGGACTGGAAGCCTGTGATCTGAACTTACTGGTGACCCAAGGAGATTTATACACTCTAGGTAAGCCATTTTGCAATGAGCAGTCAAAAGCATTAACATATTACCATGAGTTATCTTCCACCTGACTGTTCATTATAAAGTGCAATTTATTTAGCTCATGTACGTCCTCTCACTTGTTCTTTTGACAAATGGAGTTGAAGGAACCTCAAATTGGATCTGTCTATTGGTGTTTTTTTAATTTTATTTGGATATCACTATATGTAGTTTTCCCAGAAAACTGCTCTGAGATTCAATTTTTCAACGACTGATCTGTTCTTACCCTGTATAGTGCACTATGAGATAAATGCTGTTGGTTATATATAGGGCTCCCGGTTTTATGTTTTTTTTTAACATTTCCATTTGAATGTATCCATATTTATTTTTTGCTCATTTTATCTGTATTTAGCTATATTTATTTTGTATTTAGTGTAAAATTGAAGTTGCTATGTGTATATTTCCACATTTATTGAACAGTTAAATGTATACTCATGTTTCAATGTCCTTAAAAGGCTGTACTTCTGCAGTTTTATAAGCTTAATTATGGAATCTTTTTTCAGTTTTTTAGTGCCCCTATCTGTCAATCTGCACAGCTATTGACCTAGCACTAATGATTGAAAGTAGTGGGAATGGTCAAAAAAATCTATATTTTCTGTATTTTTCCATATTGAAAAATAAATATAAACAAGAAAATAGATGTGTTTCTGTCTGTACTTATCTCTAAAAATCAGTAGGAATGGAATACTGTAAGCATTAATCATATAGTTCACCATTATGCTGCTTCTACTTAACAATGGCTCTTATACATAGATGTACTTCTTGTGCATTGATGTGATCTACCCTTGCACACTGCCCAGCCAGTGGGCCCGACTCACAAAAAAATGTCGGAAAATTACAGGTGGAGATTTCCACCAAAGCTTGGGCATAATTTTCAGACTTTCTGGAATCCACAAACACTCCCAGGATTATATCTGGAAAGTTGCACCAGGCACATGTTTCCAGGTGTCCTTCTAGGAAGGTCATGTGATATTGCCAGCGGGATCCTTTTCTAGGAGTGTGGAGTTCTCCATATCGGTGAATTCTGAAGAGGGTGAAAAGGATCTCTGTGCAAATGCACATTCTTTCTCTATGGGTAAAATATATTGCATCATGTAGAAACACATACTACTATGCCCCCACCCAATCTGGGGGTTATCCATTCCACATACTGTCCTGGAAAGATATTTACATCAGCCATTTGTTGGAGTAAAAACCCTTCAGGTTCCTGGGTGGAAAGGGAAATGAGAGGAGTTTCACTGGCAGCTCCTAAAGAGAGCTATCTCTCACTGGTCTCTGATGAAAAGTCTACTCTGTAGTAGTAGGCCAGAGGAGCACGGCAATAGCTGTCTGGACTAATTCTGAGCTTCCTTTAGCATTAACTGATTCACTTGTGTACTCTGTAGTGCAATCTGCTTGGCTTCTATTTATTATATCTGCTGCTGGCAGAATGCCAATCAGTGGCAGCTTCTTGGAATATTATGGAAGGTCTGCTCTATCACTTACTACCTCATAGGATCACATGGAACAGAAAATAAATTTCTGCCCAGTTTCACCATCCTTTTCTCTACAAACAAGAATTCTTACCCAATCAGTCCCAATCACTGTATACTTCTTTTGGAGAAACACTACACTACTGTAATGGAAAATTTCCTACAGAACAAAACATATGAATTATCTTGGTAAAAAATTAAATCTTAAATCTTTTTCATTAATACCTATACAATAGGTGCAGTAGACATAACTAGCATATGAGTAGCCCCTCCCTGCATTTTACAGACATGATGAATAACCCTTCACACACTTCCCATTGTAGTATTGGATGCTCATACAGGTTGGAGCCTGAAAATGTAAGATTGGATATCAGCCTCTTGGTATGATTATGTTTAATTGGTAGGCCCCTATTTATATGACATAATGACTGATAGACACTTTTATGGTTTTTAAGAACCGAATTAAAGTGACTTGATGATGATGACTGATATACATGGACATAACAGAACTAAATGGGACCCAATGCTCAGTTTCAGATTTCACTATAGCTGCACTACATAATGCATAAACATTGACTTATTCCTTTCCTCATATGCATTATCTCATAAAAGAGGAAACCAATGCACAATGGTAAGAGAAATAAGACATCAAAGTATGGCAACTGAATATTTGGCTATGTGAGAGAGAGTTCACAGTCTTGATCTAAGCTGTGCCTGAGATCCCACAAGACCCAAATAATCTGACCACAGATGTACACTGGCTTCTGTAAGGAATCCATGGAACATCCATGGTAGCTTTGTACAGGCAGCAAGGCGTTCCAAAGAGAAAATGCATGCTGTATATGTACAATAACTAGACAAAACATTACAGTTAAGACTAGAGAGCCTAAAAGCTGCAGACTATGTTACTTACAAACAATGTACGAATAAAAAGTTGGAAGGAATATAAAAACCACCTTGTAAGAAAGCACCAGAAAAATGTGTTCAATATTATCTGATGGTAAATGCATAAGAAGTGAACAAATATTAAAGTCGTTAATGTGGTTGACCGAGACTGACAGACCCTCTGTGGCTAAATCACTAGTGACCATGCATGGAAAAAATTGGTGGTCAAGCTGAAAGATATTACCTTTGGCGTTGGCATGTTTCGTGGAGTTTAAACCTTGAAGCTGTAATCAGAAAAGGGCTCCAAGAGGTCAGACATTTGGATTTAGCAGTCCCACTTTATCCTCACTGCCTGCCAGGAAGTTCAGAGTGGGAGAAATACTAAGATGAAGCCACCTTGGTTACATCTTTTTCATGTAAGCTTGACAAATTGTCCTCAAGGAGTGAACATTTTTCTAAGATTCATTGTTTCACAAGCCCTGGTAGCACTGCTATCTTGAAGAAAAGCCCTAAAGTCGTCAGGACTGGTTGGTCAGGCTCCATTTCATGGTTTATAGTTGCACTAAAGTTCCTTCATTCGGGTCTACCGTAAAATGTGGGATTCGAAATTGTCAATTGGAATCCTCTTGAGCAGGTAAAGCTCCATTCATCATCTCTTCTCTGCACCCTCCAGCCTCAGGAGTGAAGTACCACAGGAGCAAGGTGGAGGAATGCCCAGCTTCCAGCTAGTTGACTGGAATTCTTCCATGCAGGCAACAGCTTCTGCTTTCTCATGATCTTCTGCACCCTCTAGCCATAGCACGGAGAGTTCCACAAGGGAACGCAGGATTCTGCGGCAGGCTGAGCAAAATTCTGGCGCAGAATTTCAAGAGAGAGATACCTCATTCGAGTAGTCAGGCAAGCAGGCAGGATATCTTCAGTGCAGGAGCTGACACCAGCAGAGAAATATTTTCTCCTCTTTAGTATAAGGTATATGATTTTCTTGTAGGTGCAGGCGAGTAGTTTAAATGGCAAACTAGTCAGATATGGGAAAGGTGCTGCAGAGGTCTTTTCAAACATAAATGTTCAGTTGGCAGCTAAAAGGGTCTTCCCTTCTCTCTTATTGGTACCTCTGTGACCAGTTCCTTTGAAGTATCAACTGGCCAGCAGAGGACTAGATTTGAATTGGCTGCTATTACAAGGAGGCAAGTGTATGTTTTTTGGAAAGCACTCCATCTAAAGTAAGCAGAATATATTTGTATTTCAAAATAGATAGAATTGTAATTAAAAAATGAAGTTCACCATTAGGCTTGCTAGCCCTAATTTTCCTATTATAACACAACCGGTAGAATTAGATATTAGTAAATTTACACTGTAGACATTGTGGAAATATGTCCTTCAGCTCAAGCCTTACATAAAGGACAAATCAAAAATCTAAAACCACACACTGTATTTCAAAAGAAGGTGATAAAATATTTCTGGCACTCTTGAGCCCCATGCAGTTACTCAGGGATCGTGTGCACAAACAGTCACAATACCAAAGTAAAAGCATTGGCAATTTGAAATTAAAAAAAGATTGCCCATTTAAAAAATACCACCTGTGGCTTGACTGATTAGCAGACTTCAGCCAAATCACAGATCAAATTCCTAGACGTCCGGAGCAACAAATGTAAGCAACATGGCAAAAAGGTGTATCTTTCTTTATTGGATGGAAGTAGAGATGTCATCAAATAGGTGAATAAAAAAAGTAATATCATTGTATATACAATTGTGACAAGATGTTGAAAAAGTGAATTCTACAGCCTGTATAGTATATTTATAGAGCATGATTTAGGCCAGGCAAACCTCTCGCAGAAGTACTTAGTAGTGTGTGACCTGATGACTGTGAGTGTAATCTTTACACTTTTTCAGAGATATAACTTTGTCCTCTTGAGGCATATCTGCAGTGATCTGATAATTAACAAATGCCAGAAGCCTCCAAATACTGTTTATACTTTTATTTATTTTGCTCATGTCATACTTGCTGCTAAGCTTAATTGCTTCTAGGTGCAAGGCAATTAGTCACAACACACAGTGAAACGGCAATGGTTACAATGAGGTTCCATGATTACCAAGTTTACAAAAGCTGCGTTAAATCTGTTGGGGTTGTCAATGGAAGTTACTGGCACCATCAAAATGACAAAATCCTCAGAAACTCCATAGGAGCAGTGTTTTTCCCCACATACTTCAATTGCTAAAATCAACTAGGTCATCTGGGTCAAATTCTTGATGGAAAATAGGGAATTCACACAGACAATGTACGCAGTATTCCTAATTCCCCCAGTAATCCTCCATTTATTGGGGTAATTGTCAGGTTATAACTTCTAAAGGGGGGTATTTCCCATCCCCCACTCCAGAATTGTTGATGCACATCGTAACTCCTTCTAGTTTAGCAAAACGTAAACAAGTGGCCGGTATGTTTTTTTCAGTGAAAATTGGCACCCCTAAGCCCACAGGTTAAATCAATCAAGAATTGAAGTACAATGGCTGGGCTTGGAGTTGGAGTCAAAGGAACAACAAGTGGGTCCATTAGATAATTGCAAAGCTGTAAACATAGTAAATGGTAAGGAATACATTAGATACACTGTATAACATAACAAGTGAGTTACCTTGATAGCACACATGAGAGAGAAGGGGTATTGATTGAATTGAGGGGTTAGAATACATGAATTTTGAGTCTTCATTTGAACTACATCAGTGACTGAGAGTGGCATGGTTGTGTGTGCAATGTGATCAAGAGAAGGGGGGGGCTGCAACACAGAATCATCAGTCACCTAGATATCGGGTTAACCAGGAGAACGAAGATTGTGTGAAAAAGAGTCTTGCACATATTTTTTACTTCATTTTTTGGAGGTGGTGCCTTCAATCATTTGTAGTTGAGTCAGATAATCTTAATGTAAGTCTTTCTTCTACTGCAGGCCTGTGTATGCTATTGTGGTGAGTTTCAGGGGGGCATATTTTTGTGGCCATAAATGATGCAGTTTTTAAAGCAGAAAGCCAGATAATCGCATAGTTGCTGAGTTGGAGCAGAGCTGGATTTCGTTATTCTGGGGTCACCCAGCTGTTTGACCACAGAAAAGAGCTCTTTAGAGGGATCTTTGGTGTTGGAAATTAGAGCGGTGCAATATCCTACTCTGCCAGCTATATTAGAAGAAATATGAGTAGTTGCAAAGGTTTATCTTAAAAGTTTAATTTGGTGGAAGGAGGTGTTTACTACTGCTTCCACTAGTGATGGCAAGCTGAGATTCAAATTACACAGTACTATCAGGTTTGTGTTCTTGGCCAAAAAAGGTAAAATGTTTTGCAGGGCATCACATAGCCAGTTTCATAAACTACTTCATTTGGCCAATTTTTAAATTTCCCAAATCAGTTCGATAGACAAATGCAAACTCATTTCCGAACACAGTGTCAGCCCCAATGGACAGCTACAGGGAGGGTGTTATTTTCCCCATAAGACCTCAGAGCAAAGAAACCACAAGATTTTGTAATTTCTGATTCTAAATTCCAGTGCCTGAACTACCCTTCTATACAAAACAAATCATTATCAACCGGCGTTTCCTAGACCATGTCCCCCCACTCCTCCCCAAACATACGGTTGCCATTGAAGACATGAGAATACCTACAACAGCCCTGATTCAAGCACATAACCATAAACATTTGCAAGTGCCAATTTGTGAGTTGTATTTGTATATGTATATGTGCACACACAGGTTCTTATTGCCTGCACTCAGGAGAGGGAAAGGACAGCATCATAAGTGATGTATTATTCCCTTCTAGGCGACCCTCCGCCAACACCAGACCAATAGTAAAGTGGAGTGGTGGTCACCCACTTCAATACTATCCAGTGTCTACTCGTTATTAACTTCCATGAAGAGTACCTTAAATGGGGACAGTATTGTGGGAAATGAGTCTGTTGTACTCATGTAGTGCCTGTCTCTGAGCAAGCATGTTCCCCATGTATTTTGCTGTTGTGGAATCTTATACTGGTATGTTTCAAAGCCAACTTGCATGTTGGAAAGGAAAAGGTATCGTTTTAGAGATGTGAAAAGGGTAGTGTCACTTGTAGTAATAAACCGTAACAATATTTGGTATAACTGAAGTAATGCCAATAAACTGGTAATCCATTACCTTTTAATAAGGTGTCCACATTGAGAATTTGTCATCTAATGTTTTTTTGTGAACTAACTATGAGACTGCTGTATGTTTGTAAATTATTTAGTGCACACATTAGTATTAATGGTGGCTTTGTTGTCGCTGTTTACTCAATAACATGACCCATCTTAAACCTACCAATACTTTATAGTATCAGCAGGGTTTAATGGTACTTTCACTGGCCAATTCTCAAGTTCTGTACCTGCACAGATTACTATACATCAGACATGTTTTAATTCACAGGAAAGAAAGCATTTTCTCTTCATTTTCTTCTTCAGTTTTACAGCACCTGTGTTGATGGTGGAGATTCACTAGGATATGGCATAAGGGTGCCATTTCCCAAGTATTGATTGGCAGTGATTGCATGAATGCATACAATTTATGCCCTGAAGAAGTCCAAAGGATGAAACATGTTGACTGAGGTTAAAGAACTCCAAGTGACGTATACATCATGTTGTTTGAGAAAAGTGCCTGAGAACAAGAAATTTGATTATGCAAGGACAATTGATGCACAGATGTGTCTCTGAAACTGCATTATTGTGTATCGAATTCCCAATACAATGAGTGTTAAATTCAACTGATGTGTCATTTGTGATGACATTTTGAGGGCAGTGCATTGCATTGTGGTTCAGTTATCAGAGACAGGTCATTTTTATGTATCACTAATTTCATATCTATGGACAACAGACTTAGGGATTGCACCCCAGCTCAAAAACTGGGACGAGATACTATAAAGAGTACGGGTCTCTGTTACACAGCTGCCAGAGATTTTTATACTTGACATTTTTTGCAGTAACAAAATGCACACATTAGGTTATTCTTGACATTCTGGTGATTCAGTTTGCATTTATTTGACCAAAAATAGATGTGATTTGGATTGAATATACATATGCTACTTTCAGCTTTAATCTCTGTACCACGTTTGGATAGTAAACAGAAGACGTATTTGAGGTACAGTGGGCCCTTATATCTCGGGTCCCAGAGCTATGGCATTCGGCTGCATTAATAATAATTTTTCCCCTGCAATTTAACAACTCCAGAAGGATGAAAGGCTGAGATGGTCCTGCTGGGATTTATACTCATGCTTTGTGCCTAAAGCTCTGGAAACCCTCACAATATTCTTATGTGCTGTAAAATGTCACGATGGTCTGATTTGAGAAAAAATACATAGCAATAATAATGATACTTTGTGTATCATACATCACTTCCCGCTGCAGTAAATACTGCTTTGCTGCCCTGCAAACAACCAGTGTTACTATTATCCAACTATATGGTACTTGAAATGCAAAAATTCAGCTAGGCCGCAAAACAACAAAACTTTGGCACAGACACGCGCCTTTTGGATAAGCCTTGAATGTGCCCAAAGTTTGAATTGAACTCTGAAGGTGCCTGACAAAATGGCTGGTGAAAGGCCACGGGTGTGCCTGACCTACACATTTACCAAATAGCAATGGCTGGTTCAGCAGCATTGATAAATACAGCAACGGTTTAAGTCATGTCTTGTGGCGTGGCCTGTATTTTTCCAAGTGAGGCAGCTCTTCTGTGAATAGAAGGGCTTGAATATGGAGAGATCCTGTCACCTTCGAGCAGCCACAATTGTAGCAGTGTGTCAATCAAGCCGCCTCTGTCTGCTCTGTCTCATTGCTGGAATTGCTCCGTTGGAGTTAGTCAGCGTGATTGACGTAACGTCAGCAGAGCTGTCAGCTGAAAGGGTGTTTCGCTCTTGTATTCCCTCCTTGGGAACAGAAAGTGATAGCAGGAGAAGGCGCCTCTCAAAGTAACTGTCTGGCGGGCCGACAGGTGGGGCTTGATTATGGAAGGGAAACGTTATTGTTTTGTTCAGGTGTTGTTAACTTTTAAGTAGACAGAGAAGTCAAACACAACCCGAAAGTGCCATTGAGCGACTGGCTGATGTTTAGTGTGTTTTCTGATTCCATGGCAAGTTGTTGTTTTACTGTATACAAAAAGAGAGAGCATTTCCAAGCACACCCTATTCCAGTTAAGGCCACCCCAAATATTGGTGCAGTGCAGATTCTTTCAAATAACAGCTGGTAAAGATGCCTAAAATTCTCAAGTCAACCTGGTCCATATAGTAACACACTATTCCTAATTATACAGAATATACAGAGTCCACAATGTTCGGTTTCTTCAGAAAGTTAGCATTTTTATTCATATTCTTGTTTCATCCAGCACGAAAATCAGCCAACACGTGTTTCGTCTTCCCTTAGACTTTTTCAAGGCGATTGACAAGAAGTATGTCGTCCAACGTGTCGCATGTGGACAAGAATTGGAATGTCCCTCATGTGGACAAAGTCTCGCAAACCGATAAATGGTGATGACAGATATGTAGACACTCGAAGGAAATTGTTTCAATCCATCTCCCGCATTTCGCAATAAAATCAATAGTATACCGGAGGACAGCCCTGATAAGTATCACTCCGCAAGTACGTGGAGATGCGTCCTCCACCCCGTCTCGGCTCTTTGCTACTGCTACTGCCGTGGATCGGCGCTCAGATGGGGACAGGGAGCCTGTGCATAATCCCCACCAGGCTCTGCATTACAGCTTGGTGGGGAATATGCAAAATGCGCATGACTGTTTGGCCAGGCAGTCATGCGCACGTAAATGTGCACAAACCACTCCTCCTCCCTGAGCCACAAGCCTCGCTCCGCCCTAACACAGCCCTGCAGTAACGAAAAATTAAATCATAACGTTGTTATTATTATTCTATTTTTCCATTTTTCACTGCTCTAAGAGCAGTGGGGCAATGCTCCTCCGCCTTAGCTTAGGAGCCGTCACTGGAAGAAGGTCTCCCAGTGTTAAACAATGAAAAGTACATTCCTATGGTGTTTGTTACGGAGATTACAATGAAAAACCCTTTACTATTTTATATGTTTAAGAGTTCACAATGTAAAACTTGTGAGAGATAAACAGTAGCTTTGAGTCCACTTGAAGGCTAAAATATGTTTCGCAAATGTAAACAAAAATAGTGACATAGCAGCTCAGATGGACAGAGCTTCACCTGACCAAGCTCTTTGGCTTCTAAGGATGACCCCACTCCAACTTTCCCCAACTAGTGTACTTTTTCTTCATATAGGCAGTTGAAATGCTATACACATGACAGGAATTGTAACATTAAATAATGGTACGAACAACCGCTGTTTTTTCCATGAGTAGGGTGCAAAAAGAACTGGAGAAAAGATATAATAGTGAAGATGTCAGATGCTGAGCTAGCTTAATTGCAAATTCTTGCTTTGCTATGCCAAGCATGAAGAAGAGGCCTGTGCATGTCAGATGCTAGAGAACTCAGACATGCTAATATTACAAATTGGCTAGGTTATTTAATATCACAATTTAATATTTTATTTAATATCACAATTGTTTCTGCGGTATTAAGTTCACAAACTGCTCCCTATTGCATTTGTGAGAGTTCACAATGTAAACCCCTTCCTATTTGTCACAGACTTCACAATGTAAAACCCTTCCTACTGTATATAGTTTGCTGGCTAACACAACTACTGCCCAATGAAATGCCCATAAATAAGAAAAACACTCAACAAAAGGCAGAACCAAAGAGCTTCTCTACGTACTGTTTTTTCATTCATTTTCCTGGTTATCTGAGCTCTGGTAAGCTGCTAAAGATGTGTATCACCAGACCTACAAGCATGAACAGGCAAATGTTTTCTGCTCCTTTTGCCACAAATAAGATGTGTGAAGTTTGCTACCTAAGAAGCCCCCCAAAATTTCATTAAAAAAATATTTGAGAAACTATGAGTTGCTCAGTCCTCAAAAAAAGTTGCACTTCGTCATGAAAGTCACGATTTGAATTCACACTTGCAGCTGTTTTATGACTGGCTAATTTGAACGTTTATACCTAGTCTAAAAATAGCTGAAAAGGTTTTTAGGTATATTAAGAATGCAGGTGTTTTTTTAGTGCACGAATATTGTGCACTCCATTGTAATGTGCCTCAGCAAGGAGCAAAGAGCATTTAGTCACCGCACAAATATTTGTCCACAGCAGCATGTGATCCGCCTCCATTTGTTTTATATTCATAAAGATATTTTATGGTTTAAATCTTTTATTGATTTTGTGACAGAGATAAACAAAACCACCACCTGCAACCAGCGGCCGGTGGGGAATGATGAGAGATAAGAGTATTCTATAGAAAGGGAGGAAAGGAAATCAAAAAGATAGAAAAGGTGGTAGTCAGAGGTCTAAGTACTGTCTGTATCCCGATTGTGTGCACCTCTAGCTGGTGGCGGAGCCCCCTCATCTGCGTGGGTGCGTTCCTCTCCAGTGGGGATCCCAGTGGGGAGTCGGAGAACCCGCAGGTATCTTGGACACGTGAGTTCTACGAATTCGTAGGATAAAGATGTGACTGTGGATCCCCATGTCTTGTCAAATCTGGGTAGTGTGTGGGAAAGCCCTGCTGTGATTCTCTCCATGCCCACGACCTCCCAGACCTTGTGCAGCCAATCCAGCTTTGTTGGGATCTCCTCTGTTCCCCATCTAGACAGCAACACTTGCTTGGCAGCCCCTAGTCCTAAAGTAATCGCTCTACCCCGGCAAGACTTAAGGGGGTATGTAAGGGGTTTGGGGAGTCAAAATAGGATATAACTGGGGAATCTGGGTATTTCCGTGTGGTGTATATTATCAATGTCTGGTAAGATGGAGTCCCAAAAGATATTTTATTCTAAACTTGGCTGCACACGAACATCACAGTGAGAGGGCTGGCGACTTGACAACCCGCATTATGAAGAAAAACAGGATTCTTAAGTGTTACTTAGCAAATTGGCTGCTCCCTTTCGTGCACAGTTCCCTCTTTCATCCCTTATCATTTTAAAAGTGTACCCCAATGACAATTTTAATTGCATAAGGTTTTCTGTATGACCAGTAAGAAAAATAAAATTGTCCACTGAATTTATATATATCTCGATGTCTCATTCAGAGATTTGGGGTGGAAGAAGCACTCGCAGAAACTCTAAGTGTCTTTAGCGGCATATCCTCGACTTGTCTTTTGAAGGGGTCAGGGGCCAAAGAGACCCCTCACCATGAGTGGTTGCCCCCAGGCAAGGGTTTGTGGAGGATCTGTGTAACCCTTGCATGTGGCTTCTTGGGGAGCTAACAAGGTTTAGTGAATACTTCATAGATCTGTTTGCTCATGCACCTTCATCGGTAATCTCAGGCATGTTCCCCAGCAAAGGCGTTTCTTTGTTTTCATGGGGGCCCATCTCCATGCAAATTAGGGAACACCCACATTGGGTGGATTAAACCTGCATTCTCACAAAGCATATAACACATACTGAGCCACTTAAAGGCTGTTGTTTCTTAGGTTCACAGCCTCTAGAATATCACTCAGTACTAAAACACTTCACGGCATTGCATGAAAAGCAGCCGCCGCCCATGCAGGTAAGAGCGGTGGGGCCGGGTGGGGGGGGATTTCGACGGACGAGGAAACATTTATTCTTTATGTAATTTTCCCTCGTCATCGTCCGATGAAATCCCCCCCTCCACACCTGGCCCCACCGCTCTTACCTGCACGGGCCGCGGCTGATGAAAAGGCGAAGCAAATACCTATGCAGTTACATAAAGTAGGACCCAGATGTATTGCTTTGAGAGTTGCAGCAACGGGACAGGTAGACAGGCACAGCACTGAAGCACCACTGCCCACATTTGGCCTCCTTTCCTAACACAATCTATCTGGTGCAAGGTTTTTGGTGGAGGGCTGTGGTCTCTTGAGTGGGTGGGTGTGGTCTCAAAGGCAATACCCCTAACAATAGTCCCTTTGAAATGTCAAGAAATGGTAGGATTGGATGTACTATCTAAAAACATATAGAGCGGTGGCCCTGGCTGTTGCTCCTTCTATGCTGTTTAAACTCCTCCTCCCCCAACAAGCACCATCAACACCCAGATCTGTTTTTCGTGCAGGCCTAAACTTCCAAGAGGGTCTCAGTCCCTGAATTTAATTTTACTTCTGTGCCGCAAACCTGGTGAAAATGCCTGGTGCACATAACATAATAAAATCCCAAGCATGGCCAGACTGGAAACCAAAATTAGCCCAGGCAAAATGGTCAAACTAGTCCCACAATGCAGGAGGATCAGACTAGGAAAGTGTCTTGGAGGCATAGTTCGATAATGGCAGTCCATCCCGCTCTGAAAGCAGCACCCTAGCCTGCAGTCTACCAGCACTAGTTTAACAAAACTTGAGGGGGCCCATCTGCAAACTACATAAAGGGGGCCCCCTCCAGACTCAGTCAGGCGCTCTAAGGCCAGGGTACTCTACTGAGGGGCACCCCTGGAGCTCGGGCCCCTCCGCACCTCAGGGGCTGCAGGGGCCTTTGTTGTACCACTGTCTACCAGGGAAATGCCACAGTAGGAAAATGGCCGGTCCATCCCTAGCCCTAGACTTTTTAACATTTGCACTTGCAATAGTGTGCTGGAGAGGCTGTCTGAATCCTAATGGTTTGATAAATTTGAAGTAAATTTGTGGGTCCCATTTTCTAAAGCCCTACCAGATTCCTATAGTCAATAGCATATATCAAATATATTTTTTTTTAAACACAGAAAGAAATAATTTACATTGCTCTTCTTTTACTTTTTTAATTTATTACACTTGTCAATATTTCGGTATCCAACTGAATTCCGTAAGTCAATGGATTTTGGAGAAGGAGGTAGTTGAATTCTCTTTAGAGTGCAGGCTCTGTACTTAAGTAATCAGATCTTCTTAGGAAAACCTTCAGAATTTTCCATTGACTATAATGTTAATCACTTAGGCTGATAAAATTGTTCATTCATGCAGGAACATTCTCCACTTGCATGATGTAGTATCTGTGAATTGTAGTAATGTGTGTAACAAGCACTTGTTTGGAATATGTTTCTGCTGTTCCCTTGACAGTGCATGAATTCATAGGTGGAATGCTTGAAATAATTAGTCATTAGTAATCGTAATCACTCAGTCCCACATTCCGGCCCATAGTCTTATAACATATGTGCCATTACAGACAGGGGTCAAGCATGTTAATCCTGGACCTGCCATTCAAGGAACAGTTTAGACTGAACTGCCAGGCCTCATCTAGGTGGTAACACAGGAACCCCAGATCAGTTTCAGCCATGCTGAGCTTCATCAGTGAGGTGCAATGTGAGTCATATGGTACAACAAAGATGGGGCCCGTTCGTTTGTTACCAATGCTTGTTTTATAGTCAGTGACCTACCATTTTAAGTTTAGATGTTATTATTTTTAGTACGTATGTAACATTAGATTGTTATTTTATTAAACACGCACTCTACCTTTTGGAAAGAGGATAATTGAGAATTAGATTTTTCTCAACTAGGTGCTACAGGCTTGTTCCTAAATCCTCAGTTGCCTACTAGGTTGGTTGGTTGGTGCAGCGTGTAGTACTTCAGAGTGAATTCAAACTAACCAGTTCCTCTACACAGACCCTGAGCGAGTTCAACCATCACATTAACTATAACAATTTGGCCAATACAGAGAGAGAACCCACAGAGTCATAAATGTGCACCTGTGGGATTACTCATGTTTGGAGCAAATGTGTTACTTTTTTGTAGTTTTCTAAGAATTGCTACACATCTGACAAAGCAATCCAACAAAAAATAACTTCTTTCTTGGTCTGAATCTTGACAAACACATTGGATTTTCTTGGGAGCATTGGCCATACTTCCACTACGTTATTTCAGTCCTTCCTGATAGGTCATGGAGGAAAAGCAAATCTAAAGTTTTGATGAGATACATTGATTGAGATCTTTAGCTCAGTGTTGCGCAACCCTTCATGATACACTTTCATGACTGTGAGGAACAGTTGAATCCTAAAATGAATCCAGAACCCAAACCTTCTTGAATCACATGGGTCTCTTTCTATTTAGAGTGCGATGATGGGTACAAAGCATTATTGATGGATTCAAACTAATGATCCAACCTATTTCTTATTATACTGTTTTACGCTCATATTGCAGCTTCTTATTTCCAGAATCATTTTAATGTATTGGGCAAAGTGGGGAAATGCACAGGCTCCCCCTTCCAAGGGGCCCCATAGAAAAGTTATCAGGACTAAAGGAGGGTGGGAGTACACAGCCTCACATCCCAGCACTCAATTTGCCCCAATGCATTATGGTAAATACAGTGCATCAGAACATTTACTAAAGTGACAATCTTTAGTTTTTCATTAATGTTGGTCCAGCCTGTGCTGTGTATCTCTAGACACATGTTTCAGGATAGTTGTCTTGCATGAGTAGAGAGGCATGTCATGTTTTCAGCTTTAGCCACCAGTTTGATTGTGATATAGATTTTAACCCATGAGTAGGGGACAATCAGGCTGCAATATTTAGGGGCTTGATGTAATGCCCTTGTGATTTTTCTTGGCTAATAGCTACTTGCATGGCAAATGATCTACCTCAACTGCCACACACAAAGAAAAAGTTGTCATCCTGCTTGGGACATGTCATGGTATTGTCCTAATGGACCCATATATCTTAAAATATCTTTATCCACTAGGCACCAAAATCAGCCCACAGTTCCAACTGTTCGGGCCTTCTCAATCCTCCTAACATTAAAATCCATTTATGCCTCTAGAACCTCTGACATGAAACAGTCATCTCATCCATGACTGGCTCAAGATCTTCCGCAAGAACCGGTATAGCATATCATTGACGGAAGCTTGCTCTACCTTGCAACATCCACTACAACACAAAGAGGTGCTATCTGTGGCAGCATTGACAATTATTTACACAAAGGTCCTTATATGCCTTAAGTCAGTATTATCACACATACAGGTCCTTTAGGAACGGCCGACTTGCAAATCTGGTTGATAAATTAACCTTATTAGGTGGACGGCACCATGAGAGAAGCTTGGGAATTGTCAAACTGGAAGCAAAGAACTTCAAAAGCAAAAGATCAGAAGACAGGGCTTCTCTGTCTATGCCCACGGATTCTGGAGCAGTATCGTGATGTTATAAGTGCCCACTGTTAGAAATGTGGTCTCTGGTTGGCTAAGGTATACACCCAGGCCAGGCAGAACCCTCCACTTTATTCAGGGTAAGATAAATTAACAACTGAGATAACCTGTGCTCACTCCCTGGTAGCTTGGAGCAGAGCCGGCAGGCTTATCAAAAAGGCAATGTGTAAAGTATTTGTGCAACACACACCCACAGTAATACAATGAATACACCACAAAAAGACTCCATACAGGTTTATAAGAATTGTTTGCCATATCATAAACTTATTAAGGCCAACAAGACAAAAATCCAATGAGTATGGTTCAAGTTATGAATATTTTTCAGTCATTAAAGTAAACACAGTGCTAATCGTACTTATGATCATATGGTTACTTTCAAGTGTTACTTACTCACAGTTGCGGGGCAAAGTAGTGCTCAAAGAGGCATCATGCAGGTTTTTTCAGGGGGTTCCTCTGGACCAGAGGATTTAGGCACTCCTGGCCTCCCACGGCACGCAGATCTAAAACTAGGACCTCGCACCACACAGTACCTGGGTTCCGGCTGGAGGAGCGGTGGTGTCGGCTTCCTGGTTCAGGGCCTGCAACATAGTCAGCTCACCAAACTGGAAGGTGGTATGGCGACGGATGTGCTGGCCCGATGGGTTGGAGTCGGAACAGGCTAGGCGGCCCAAGCGAAACAAAGGAGCCCAAATGCTGCAATCTTGCCCTCCGCTGGGCCCTTCCTTCTAAGGCTGTGGTGAGAGCCGACATCAGCATGCAGCGTGGCCTCTGCTGATGGGGTAGGCTGGTCCGATGCAACGTCACAGGGGAATCTCTGCTCGCCAAGGCAATTCTGGGATCCGCGCTAGAAGGCTTCCCATGATGCTGCGGTGTCGGAAAAAACACAGAGACGGCGATTTTGATTGGTGCGAAGCGTGGATTGTTGTAGCTTGAAACTGCAGGTCAAAAAGAAGCGCTGGACCTTCGTAGAGCGAAGCGCTCGATCTTGTTGAAGCAAAGTCTTTGATGGCCCTGAGACTTCAAGAACAGGGGGCAAGCCAACGAGCCCTTGGAAAACACATGTAGTCAAACACAGCCTAAGGTAGTAGGCAGTAGACCAGATTACGAAGGCGGGTAGCAAAGTGGCAGTCACTCCTTCAGCTTAGCGAGCAGCTGGCCAACCCAGCAGAGTGGTTAGCAGAGTGGCAGTCCCTCCCGGCAGCACAGCAATCCTTCTGACAATGTGCAGATGTAGAGCAAGCGGTATCTGGTTACAGATCCAGCAAGTGCCTGATTAGGAGGGGTCAGAGGCCCAGTACTTATACCCAAAAGTGCCTTTGAAGAGGAGGTGAAATCAAAGGCTGGCCTTTGAAGTGCACAGGTACCCTTTCAGTCCAGTCCTGTGTGCCAGGGTAACCCTGGAGGGGGGGGGGGTGATCAGTGCTTTGTGTGAGAGCAGGACACTACCTATTAAAGTGTCAGTCCCTCCTCTTCCCACAGCCCAGGAAGACCCATCAGTATGTAGATGCATGCAGATGCAGCTGAGTATCCTGTGTATGTGGCTGTCTAGAGGTAATGCAGAAAGTGTAGTTGTCACCCAAACCCAGCCTTGTATTGTAGACAGGCTGGAAGGCACAAAAAGAGCAAAGAGCATAGTAATGCCAACTTTCTAATAGTGGTTCAGGTGTGGCCTAAATGGTCCAAAGCGAGAAAGTGACCCAACAGGGAACACTTGGTTCTAAGATTTTGAAATTAATTCATGAGGGAGCAAAGGAAAGATCAAAGGAAGGTCATGTAGGTCAGATAAATGATAAACATTTATTTTACAATTTTGTGTATAGTATTCAGGTGCTCACATATATTTAAGTGAAAGGAAGCGTGACATGCAGGGTGATAGTGAGGTTTAAAAAGGCATCGCATTGACAACAGTATAATGAGCTTCACAGTTATTTTACAAAGAGTAATAGGAGTTCATGTTGTATGGTGGTCGACGGCGTTTCGAACCCAATAAGTGGGGTTCATCTTCAGGACAAGGGTGAGCAAGCTGAATCTAAATAGGAGGTAGTGAAATGGGAAATATAATTAATCTAAAGACCCTCTGTGTATGCAAACAATCAATTTAATGCATTGATTGGGGCTCCCTATTATGCAACTAATCAGCACAAAACATGCATTTGGTTGAGGCAGCAAGGTAAAGCAGAATTAATGTTAAATAAAATTAAATGCCTTTATCAGTTAAGAATAGTGTGCGCTATGATACATAATGGCTCCCTGTACAACTGAATTGGTGCTATGAGGCATTAAGTTGGTCAAGAATGTGAGAGTAGAAATTTACTGCAGCTGTTTTTTATCATGGTCGCTAGCCCATTATTAACTAAAGGCACCATGGAAAAGGGAGACTGGTGCATTGATAGCAAGGCGCTTAATACTAAGGAAAAGGTTTTGGACTTACTAGAGGAAAGGAAAATCATCCTAGGCCCATTCGTCTGTTAATGATGTGGGCGCCACCCCAGGTTCACATATTGGGGTACCCTTGTCTTCTCAAAAAACTTTCTAATAGTGGCACTCCTAAACTAGTAATGCCAAATCCAACTCTATCAGTAAAGATGGTTTGTCATTGCCAATCCACAAATATGAAACATAAAGCAGCTACTCCTCTGTAATCCGGAATTACAGCTTGAAAGTGTATCAAGGAATTCCCAATGTTACCCTATGAGAGGAGCAGACCTCGAAATGGGCTGTTTGTCACTACCAGGACATGTAAAGAAACAAAGTACTTGTCCTACCTTTGTCTTACATAGCACCCTGCTCTTAGGGTTACTTAGGGCCAACCTTGGGGGTGACTTATATGTAATAAGAGCGAAGGTTAAGGCTTGCCAAGTAGTTTTAAATTCCAAGTCTAAGTGGCAGTAAACTGCAAACACAGGCCCTGCAATAGCAGGCCTGAGAAAGGTTTGGAAGGGTACCTATATGGATGGCACAACTAGTTCTGCAGGCCTACTGGTAGCATTTGAAATATAGGCCCTGGGTATATGGTAAACCACTTTACAAGGGACTTACCAGTAAATCTAATATGCCAATCAGGTATACACCAATGTCATCATGTTTGGGGAGAAGCACATGCACGTAAGCATTAGTTAGCAGTGGTAAAGTGCTCAGAGTCCTAAGGCCGATAAAAAAAATCAGCAAAAACAGGAGGTGAAAGGCAAAAAGTCTGGGGAAAGATCACCCTAAGGATACCAGGTCTAACACCCACCTTCTACAATTCAGAAAGAGCAGAAGAACATTACATATATTACATGATAGATCTCATAACCCTAGAAAACTTTCTTCTTCTATGATATCCTGAATCGTAGCCAGGGCTCCTACCCTCTGTTGATTTTTATCTAGACTCCTTCTCTGCCAATAATGATATACATGTACACACATACATGTTATGATGTAGCATTTCAGTAACATGCAGATGCATAACACATAAATGCAATACACAGAAAATATTGAACAGCAAATATTCCCCACTTTTTGCATCACAGAGAGCTCTTTAAATTGAATGTAGCCAAATGTGGAATCTCCCTCTAATAGACAATCTACTAATACCAATTGTGACAAATGTTACATTGACCACGAGTTGAACTTTCTTCTTTCTCTTTGAAGTTAGAGGCAGCAGTAAAATATTTGTTGCATTCTGATTTTACTTATTCCGTGTATGAGTGACCTTGAGATTTGTATAATGTAATTTGCAGCCCCCTTTTCCCTCTGGGATTGAAACCCCTTCAAGCTTTTTTTAAATTATACATTACATTTTAATTAAACTGCTCCGTGGACAGTTTCAGATTTATTGCTTGCTCTTGCCGGTGTGCTCCCTGAAGTCAGCATTATTTCTCTATGGAGCTAACAATTTATACATTAAAAGACAGGGTTCACATAACCAGACGCAGAATTCGTTCCCGCTCTACCAAGGAACGCTAAGGACAAGCGCGCAACACTCCTAGTCCTCCATAATGAGGGTGAGGGCATTCATTAGAGTAGAGAGTTTTTCTATAGGCGCTTTTCAGAGCTAGCAGTCAGTAGGCTGTTCTAGCCTTTCAAATAGTTTTGCAATAGGAGCACTTAGGGTCTTATTTAGAATTTACCTGATGGGATGCTCTGTCACAAATGTGGCGGATGTTCCATCTGCTGCATTGCAAGTGTATTATACCCTATGGCACCTGTAATAATGGCGGACAGGATATCCGTCACATTTTGAAAGATGATCTTGTCTGCCAAACTCTAAATAAGGACCTTAATTTTGTACACCACAAGCACAAGAATTATATTAAATTTAGTAGTCCATTTTCTAAACACAGTAGCCCAGTTCACAACATTTTTGTACACTTAAGTTGGACTTAGGCACACAAAAAAGTACAAACATTTACAATTGTAAAATCTAAACCCGGATCTTCAGAATGAGCATGGTGGACTTTTCTGTTTCAATGGTGCACTTACGAAAAAAGAAATATTACCAAAATGCCACAATTGCCACATGTGCACATGTAAGGTAAAGGATAAGTTTCATTGTGTTTCTTGATAGGGTCCCTTCCAAAAGAAGGTGAACACTCAAAAATCTATAGGTTGTTGGATATTCACATTTCTTTTACAGGAGTGAATGTGGTTCAGGAATAAGAATGGTAAGGGAGCATACCTTTGTTAATGGGGAAGTTGAGGAAGGTAGTTCCTGGGATCTTTTGTGAATCCCTTAAAAACTTGACATCTATTCCAAACATAGGAGTAAATTTATGGGACCAGATTATTGGTTTGTCACCTGATCTTTACGAATCAGGCCCTAAACTGGTAAGGGATTCTTGCTGAGTGCTGCATTCCGAGTTCTGCATCTTGAAATGGTGGTTAACGTAGCAATAATGCATGTTTTGCCTCGTTCTGGGCAGGAGATTTTGCTACATACTTTAGTCTTCCCCACACTACTTTTGAGAGATTTTAGCATAGGAAGAAAGTGTGGTATTACCACACATGGAGACTCTATTTGAAATAATCAAATTCCCATTTTGTACCCAAATTAAAATTATCTGCCTGCTTGCAATGTGGCCCAGACTGACGAATGGAGCAGAAGAGGTGAAACAAACATAGAGGCTAGTCACTCTGATAGCCTTGTTCTTTGTGGATTGTCAACCAAAGAAAGTTGTATTTCAATTTGACTACATTCCTAACTTTCAACGACATTTCCTATTTCAATGGGGGTCAGTAATTTAAGAGGGTTAAAAGCATTATCGAAACAAAATGGTGAAAGTGGTGGAGCGGTGCACTACCAAAGAGTTTTTTTCAATAAATCCAAATGTTCAATTTGTTAAGTGGTAATCAATCCTTTATTTTCAATATCAAAATATACAGATTCCAGCCAACCCGTTTCGTTCATACATAAAATGAACTTCTTCAGGGCAAATGGTGATGTGAAGGAGACGCAGGAACACAGAGGCAATGAAGAGCCTTTGGTCTGGGATCATTGGAAAAGGCGTTCGGACTTGAGGGCATGCATTTGGCCCAATTACGTACGTCTATGTTCCAAGTTCCTGCTGTCGACGCACAAGTGTTATGCTTTTAAGGCTACCATGATAAGTACCTGATGGTTGTGTCTCTGGGGACACAGTCCTATTAGTCTCGTCTGGTCGGCAGTCAAGACGAGACTAATAGGACTGTGTCCCCAGAGACACAACCATCAGGTACTTATCATGGTAGCCTTAAAAGCATAACACTTGTAAGCGTCGACAGCAGGAACTTGGAACATAGACGTACGTAATTGGGCCAAATGCATGCCCTCAAGTCCGAACGCCTTTCCAATGATCCCAGACCAAAGGCTCTTCATTGCCTCTGTGTTCCTGTGTCTCCTTCACATCACCATTTGCCCTGAAGAAGTTCATTTTATGTATGAACGAAAACGCGTTGGCTGGAATCTGTATATTTTGATATTGAAAATAAAGGATTGATTACCACTTAACAAATTGAACATTTGGATTTATTGAAAAAACTCTTTGGTAGTGCACCGCTCCACCACTTTCACAGTTTTCTCTCTGCCTGGCAGCTGGCATCCAACAACGGCAGGTGCAGGAGCTGTATGTGCACACCCAATCATACTACCCGCTACAGTTTCATATACGAGAAAAGGAATAAAGCAGGGAGGTGCGGTTACTCAGATCCGCCGTTGCTCATCCATTCCCTATCGAAACAAAATGCTATCTTCTCCAAAGAGAATATTTGGATGCCCAACTAACTGTTCCCCCCCTTCAGGCAGCTCTTCAGCAGAGAGGTGATTCTACTCACATGTAGTGGAATTTGATCAGAGAAAACCAAGGTAGGTCACATCATGCTCCGTGAACTTGGTCTTCAGGCAACTCGATTTTCTTTCGTCAGATTCTAAGTTTGTGTGTCTCACCTTGTTACATACATATATATTCCATGTAGTATAAAGCTCCAACTTTCTTGGGACATTCTCCTCTTTTAAAGATCCTCTGACGGAAGCGACTCAGGACTCTGACTTTCTGTTTGCAACTCTTTGGTATAGCTCAGTGTGAAGCATTAGCATATCTTACCCTCACTGTACTACCAGTTGTCACTGCCTTAGCATGTAGTATGCTCTACCTGTGAATATTGCCTAATGTGTGCGGGGGCATGACTCATGAGAGCCAAAAGCCTTCAATGAGTCATGATGTCACTCTCTTAACAATGGTAATAATTAGCATATTATACTCTGGTCATCCGCATATATGGTTTATGCCATAGCATTTTTACACGTAGCGTGGTTTCAATAAATGTAATTACCAAAAACCAGGATGCAATGGGTTAAGAGTGTGTCGCAAAGTAAAATCACATGTAAGAAAAACCGTTACTATTAGGAGAGTTGTTTCCATGAATAATGTAAATGTTACTTGAAATCTGTGAGGCAATATAAAGTGTTGTTCACATGTCACTCTTGCTGTAGACTGGTACAACTCAAATTTGACATTTGCAAAGCATTAATAATTGTGTGAATATGTGTTTCTTGGCACAGTTGCATGTTATTAGGCCCCATTTATTTCACTGCTTTGGCATATATATATATGAACCAAAGCAGTAAAATAAATGCAGCCTAATAACATGTCATTAGAGCAAAATATATATATATATATATATATATATGGGGAAAAAAGTTGTCCTGTGACTTCCCTCACTCACTATATATATATATATATATATATATATATATATATATATATATATATATATATATATATATATCTTGTTTAAGTGCTTTTATTGCACAAAATACAGTGTTATACAAACTATAGTTCACAGGGAACCGTGAAATACGGACAATACTTCACAGTTCCCTGTGAAATATGAATTTCATGATTTTAGTGACGGCCCCCAGGGCTACTATGATTATGAAACATGGAGCACCAATCATAAGACAAGGTTTTCAAAATTATGTGGCAAAGAATACAAATTATGTAATGTAATGAGAATGTTTTCATTTCTCCTTGTTGTTTCCTCTTTGCACATGTGCTGCATTTTACAGCACACATACAAAGAGAGGAAAATGCCTAAAAGCATAGTTTTGATCCAGGAAGGGATGGCTTTCTGCACAAAAACTATGCTGACCACAACGTAGACACCCTTGCACTATGGCGCTAGGGTGCCTGCGTTGGTGCATGGCTGCCAAAAGTGCTCCAGGGAGAGAGCAGAACTGCGCCACTTCTCAGTAGACATAGGGACTTATTTACAAGTCCCTTACGCCACCGTTACGTCACTATTTCCCGTATTAAAAGTGATGCACCGGCGGTGCAAGTGGCTTGTAAATAAGCCCTATAGTGCATGTTAGAAATGGGGGTCTCTAGTTGGCGTTGGTTTGCACCTTTGTCCAAGTAGGGACTCTTCTTCCTAGTCAGGGTAAGGGGGCTACACTTCTAAAATACCCCCTGCTCACACCCTTGGTAGCTTGGCACTAGCAGACAGGCTTATCTCAGAGGCAGTGTGTAAAGCATTTGTGCATGCATACAGGAACACAGTGAAAACACTACAAATGAACACCAGTTTAGATAAATAAGCAAATCTTTATCTAAACCAAACAAGACCAAAAACAACAAAAATCCACAATACAGTTCTGAAAAATATGCAGTTTGCAAGAAAATCTTAAAATTGTAGAAATATCCACAAAACAGTTCTTCCGAGTCAGTAACTCCACCCGGGGCTACAGCGATGCTGAAAACAACAGAGTCTAACAGTTCCAACTGACCGAGTCGGTAGGGGCCAGCTAAAGCATTGACAAACTCTTGAACAGTACCTTTCTCGTTGCGGCCGACACATTGGTGCGAGTTGGTCCGGACAACCATCCCGGTTTGCATTGCAAAATGGAAGCGGTGAGGGTGCGGTGCCCTTTCCCTGCGAAAATAGTAGAGAAAGTGATGAACACCCAATTAAATCAGTTCATTAAGGACTCTAAATGCCTGGATCCTACTCAATTCGGATTCAGATCCGAACATAGTACAGAGACTGCCCTGATTAAGGCCACCGATGAGCTCAAATTCATCTTGGATGAGGGGGGGTCAGCCGCCCTTATCCTGCTGAACCTGTCTACGGCATTCCATACTGTGGACCATCGTATGGAAGCAACAGGTATAAAAAATCTTGCCTTAAAGCTACTCTCATCCTTCCTATCAGACAGAGAAAACACAATTAACATTGATGCCTTCTCCTCAAGCTCGTTCCGTCTGCCCTGCGGGGTACCGCAGGGTTGCAGGGTTCCTCTCTGAGTCCTACGCTTTTTAATATATATGTTACTGATTTGGCTCCGTTGGTCGAATCCTTCGGGTTCTCCATCACATCCTATGTGGATGACACGCAGATTGTATTATCAGCCTCCAATGATGACAACCACACTCATCTTCTCATCCACGACTGTTTGAAACTTTAAGCTCAATGCTGGAAAGACCGAGGTAATTCTACTCTGCAATAATCCCAATTTCTGGACTGCCTCGTGCTGGCCAGGTGACATGGGCCCCTTTCCTGTACCCACCAGGAAAGCCAAGAGCCTGGGTGTCGTGATTGATGATCATTTACTCCTGGGAAATCAATTCAACGCAGTGGTCTCCTCTTCGTACAATACCTTGAGAATACTCAAAAAAATATGAATCTTTCTGCCGATCTCTGTTAGGAAGTCAGTTATCTCCACCTTGGTACTGTCCAAGATTGACTACTGTAACGGCCTCTATATCGGCCTACAAACTAAATTTCTGAACAAACTTCAAATTCTTCAAAACTCGGCAGCCAGACTCTTATTGGACCTGCCTAGGTACCACTCTGTTTCCTCTGCTCTTAAGGAGCTTCATTGGCTGAGAGTCAAAAACAGAATAAAATTTAAGGTCCTTTGTCTGACATATAAAGCCATCCATGATTCAGGACTTTCCTTTCTGAAGAAAGCCCTATCATGGTACACTCCTACAAGAAACCTAAGATCAGCTAGCTCCTTCCAAGTAAATGCTATCAGATTTAAAAAATCGAAATGGGATGGTAGCAGCTTTGCCGTGAGAGCAGCTACATCCTGGAATCTCCTTCCACTCAATCTTAGGTCAGCTCCATCCATGCCCCATTTCAGGAAACTTCTAAAAACTTGGCTTTTTAATCAGTAGGTCCTTTTTCTGCTCTTTCGCTGCCTACATACTCAGCGCCAAGACACCTCCGGGTATACGTTGCGCTTTATAAGTAGCTTAACATAACAACGTGGTACAGGCAGCGGCTCCGTGACGATCATCCAGATGGCGTCGGTGAGACCAAGGCTTATGGTGCTGGGTGAGGCGGTGCTCGATGCGGTGCTAGCAGGTTGTGGTTCACGTGACGGAGCTGGTTGATGTTCGGGTCGTGCAGCGACGGTGTCAATGACGTCCAGGCAGGGTGAAGCGAGGTGGTGTGGAGTGCGGTGCCCACAGGACGAGGTGCAAGCAACGGCTTGGTGACGATCATCCAGACGGTCTCAGTGAGACCAAGGATGCGGTGCGAAGTGTGGTGTGGCCTTCTGTGGTGCCTTCTCGACACGGAACCTGCGACGGACTCGGTGACAGAGTCAACTGCTCCTTTTTTCTGCGGCGACTCAAACCAGCGGTTCCAGAGATGGTACCCAGAAGGATGGTGAGGTCTTTGCTGTTCCTGAGACCTCTTGACCTGGGGCCAAGCTCCACTTCAAGCCCTTGGAGACACTTTACAAGCAGGATACACACACAGTTCTCTCCTTGGCAGAAAACAGCTACTGCAGGCCAATCCCAGACAGCAGACAGAAAAGGGCCAGTACATCTCCTTCAGCTTTTCCCAGCACTTTCTCCTTGGCAGAGGTTCCTCTTGAATTCCAGAAGTAGTTTAAAGTTCAGGGGTCTGGGCCCCAGCATTTATAGTCCATTTCTCTTTGTTCTCTAGTGTCAGAGAGGCTCTGTGCTCAGCCGAAACCAGTTCTGTCCTCTCTGGTGCAGCTTCCCGGCAGGAGGGGGAGACAGCATTGTGTAAGGCAGACCAGGCCCATTCAGGTGAAAGGACATCTCCTCCCCCTCTCTAAATGCATCCCAGGTCTATTCAGCCCAGCCCTTACTCATCCAGCAAAGGCAGGACACACCTCAACTGCCCCAGTGGGTGTCTGAACAGAATGCACATCCCCAACCCCTGTCACTCCAAAGCCAGACAGTCAATACATAAACCTACAGAGGCACACAGGATGGCTAAGCAAGAAAATACCCACTTTCAAAAAGTGGTATTTTTAAACACACAAAATAAAAATCATCTTTACTAAACGATGCATTTTTATATTTCGAGTTCAGGCATACTAAACTCCATCTTTCCATGTTGTCCCAATGGGAAGTTATACTTATAAGATGTTATAAATAAACTCCCATTCCATCCTATGGGACAGATAGCCTTTCAATAGTGAAAAACGAAATACTCTGTAGTTCAATATCAGGAAATGTCACACACACCAGGACATGTCCTACCTTTCACATACACTGCACCCTGCCCACAGGGGTACCTTGGGCCTACCTTAGGGGTGACTCATATGTAATAAAAGGGAAGGTTAGGGCCTGGCAAGTGGGTGCACTTGCCAGGTCGACATGGCTTTAGAAACTGCGTGCAGACACTGCAGTGGCAGGTCTGAGACCCCTTTGAAAGGCTGCTTGTGTGGGTGGCACAATTGGTGCTACAGGCCCACTAACAGCATTAGATTTACAGGCCCTGGGCACACACAGTGCACTGGACTAGGGATTTAACAGTAAATCAAATAGGCAAATCATGGAAACACCAATCCATACTAACAATTTACACAGAGAGCATATGCACTTTAGCACTGATCAGCAGTGGTAAAGTGCCCGGAGTCATAAAACCAACAAAAACAGGGTCCAAAACAGGAGGCCAAAAATCAAAAATTCTGGTATAAGCCCACTGGACAAGCCAGGTCTAACAGTGCAGTTCTGCTCTCTCCCATTCACGCAAAGCACGGCAGCGACTTTACTTGCTGAGCCACATTGCATGAACTCTTTGTAAATCTTGCCCTCTATACATACATATAGAGAGAAACGCATGCACGTTGTTTTACATTGAATGTATTTGGTTCTTTTTCTGGATTATTGGCTTGCTGAAAGATTAATAGAAATTCGTCAAATAAAAGCAAACATAGCACCTTACTATTCTGGTGGCCGACCTTTTAACCTGCATGAAAAGGATCCCTGCTAGCATAGCTGCTATGATGCACATTCGCCAGAGACTGTGTTCTGTCTGGAATGCTGACTATGCTGTAATTACCCACCATCATGCACCTATAGGTCTTATTTACAAGTCCCTTGCGCCGCCGGTACATCACTTTTTCCCATGTTAAAAGTCGTATTCCAGTGGACATTCATATCGCCTCATGCCATCCATAAAATCAGCATAAAAAGTCAATAGCTTGTGACATATTTTGACAAGTAGCCTCACTTGCAAATATTCACATCGAATCCTGACGGAATCAGTTTGTTTACTCCACTCTTTTTTTTTTGTAGCCTTAGTAGTCCTTTTCAGTTAAATTTTCAGTTTCTAAATCTGCAGTTCTGAATGTTCTCCTTCGCATTGAAATTGAAATTTTTCTGAATCGAAGTGCGTTCCCATCTAAGACTAAATTCATGATTAACTCGTGATTTGTCCTGGCCAGAAAGCCCTTCAGTCGCCACTTAAGATCAGCATCTCTCCCAGCTGGCCGCGCTGTTTTGCGACTGATATCGGTCGTGTGTGACTGAGCGAGCCAGTTACAAAATAAGCAACGCTGCGAAGACCTGATTTCTCATGAGTGACTGACGAAAGGTCAGCTTTCCTCATTTGAATACAGCCTTTGGCAAGTAACTGATGTGTTAGTAACTTCAGACGTGAAGCAGAGAGAAAGAGACGCGCGAAGTAGTGGTTCAGTGATGCAAGGCCTTTTACATATTTATGGCAAATACATAATATAGTCAAGAAGTGTTTATTTATTCATATATTGAGGGACTCGGAACAGAACCTTCGCATTTTTACAGTTAGCATAATGTGCCTGAACACAGAAGTCAATAAGGGGCAGCACATGCTAACCTTGGCACGAGCCTTGCTCTCCAGCTGCCAGGAAGTATGAAGTATGAATGTATGAAGTATGAATGTATGAAGCGCAAATTGCTGCCTTGCGTTACTCTGCCCCAGGGAGGTGTTCCATAGGTGGGTGTTCCCACGCATCCACCCATGGATTGTGGCGCATCCCCAGATTTACCATTAGTGGTAGATCTGGGAATGTGGCAAAATGCTACACCTCGGGGAGGCGTAGCGAGGAGAAACATCTTTATTTCTCCTAGTTTTTTCCTCTTTCTCAGTGTGCTGCATTCCAGCACGCATAGAAAGAAGAAAATGCCTCTCATGATTATTTTTGTGCAGGAAGGCATCCCTTCCTGCTTAAAAACAATCCTGCTTACAACGCAGGCACCCTTGCACCATGATGCAAGGGGGCCTGCGTTGGCGCTAGGCAGCCATAAATGTGACAGCGCAAAGAAGGGACAGGAATGTGATGTATGATGTTAAATAGGGCACATTCCTGCCCTTTCCCTTTCATGCAGCTCAGCAAGATGGCTTGCTACATTGCGCTGCATGAAAGTATGATAAATATGCCCCATAATGTCATCAGCAGTCTAAGGGTGCTGATGTCATTTCCGTTGATACAGGTATTCTGCTGAATTGACGTCCATGTGCCTGAATTAAAATTACAGAGAGAAAATAGAAGTTGCAGTATTTCCCTTAGAGCAAGCTGCTAGTTAACAAAAGTTCAGGGCAATTTTAGAAACTTGCCAAGTTAAATTAATATATTTTTTTCCATTTCATTTGTGGTATGTTATTCTACATACTGGTTTTGGTAAAAGGCTTGTCTGCCTGTTGTATTGCCTCCTATGGCTGTTGCTGTCAATGTATTGCAGATGGATCTGGCATACATTAAGTTTTGATTTCACGTCTGCAGCACTGGTAGGGAAAGGTTCTACATTTTGAGCTGCACTATTTTAATAGGTAACTTTGGTCATATGTTTGCGTGAGCATGCAGGAATGGCCTAGAGTTCCCAAAGGATGTGGAGCTGAGACTGCTGCCTTTGTTGTGGATGCCATTTGGCCTTTTGTGCATGATCTGCTATAGTAGTGTTAATGATTGTTAAATAAAATATTGTGCTGTCTCACTGTAAGAAAAGCAAAGAAGGCATGCATTGCTGCTTGTAATTTGAAGGGATTGCTAGGTAAAGGAAAGCTTTAGCAAGCAGTAAAGGGAAGGGTCCTAGCATGCTTTCTGGTAGCGGCAGCCAGCACAAGTAAAAGTGGCGGGAGGTGGGGCGGGGTGGGGGCTTGAGGGAAGTCGACAAATGACGGAATAGGTATAATTAAATAAATAATACCTATTCCGTCGTCTGTCGACTTTCCCCCGGGAAATGCATGTCTACCTCGGTGTGGTCAGCTGTGTCCTTCTTTGCGGAGGGGTGGTTGACATCCACCCTACCGCACCAGAAGCTGCTGGATTCCTTCCTGCGCTCCATCCATCAGGGCATGAAATTCATATATTTTCCGATTTAGCTTGTTTCATTATAGATCTAGGCACAGTCGAAGTTCTTTCATCCATTTGTGGTAAATACTGTACCTACATCTGTTATGCCACGGCACCTTTCAAATTAAACAGCTTTTAACAGACAGGTCAACTGAGCAGTGCTTAATTTGCGACGGTGGTTGCAGGTGTGGCCCTCCAGCATTCATTTTTGCAGATCAGCGCTTATTTTTCCTCCTCTGACTTTGGCCCTGAGCAAGGGAGAGAAAAACACAAAAGGATGAAAGAAAGAGGAAGAGAAATATGGAACACAGTTGGCAAAGGGTTGTCAAAGAGAGAAAGCAAGGATGTAAAAGAACCTGCAAGAGTGAGATAAAGGGACAGGGAGTATCTGCTGCGGAATGAAAGAGGCATGAGGCGAAATCAAAACTAGGCAGCTTTGGTATTTGGCATTCTGTAGCACAAGCAGCAGGCTTCTAAGCAAACCTTGGCCCCCATCATAAATTCTTTTGGAAATTATGCACTGCATTTAAGGTCTGATGAGGCTCATGTCCAGTATCACCCAGTCACGTGTTCTGTACATTTTAGACGTGTCATCATGAAAGTATTGTACAACACTTCAACTTTCTGCTTGGAGACAGATTAAATGAACATAACTCATTGGTGGGTTTCTATGTGTCTGTGTGTGTGTGTGTGTGTGTGTGTGTGTGGGTGTGCGCGCGTGTGTGTGTGTGTGTGCGTGTGTGCGCACTTGAGTGTGCGCATGCACCCTTGTGTGTGTGTCTGTGTGTGTAATTTCAAAGTGCTGGAACAACATAATTAGTTAATGATTAGTACAATATAGTTGGCAATGACGTGCAGGGAACTTTACAGTCTAACTGGGCCGTAAAGATTTCTATCCAGTATTCTTCAAAAGGTGCCCTTTAAAAGTGTGATAGCTGAATGCCACATTAAGATTTGTAATAAGCCATGGTAGTAGGCGTAAGCCTCATAACAACTAGGAGCCCACTGAGCTTTACCCACATTTCATGCATGCCTGGCTATACCTTTATGGCCTACCTTCTCAAAACGAAACCAAATTAAAGTCCTTGACCAAATCTGTATAAAGACCATGAACTAACACACTCACTCATTTTTTTTTAAAAATGACGTTTAGCCTTTGTTCAAAAAATGTTTAAAGCACCGGGACTCCTTCACAGTACTCCAATATTCTCATTGGTGTCCACTTTTATTTATTTTTCATGACAAGGACATCTGTGAGCATAGGGCCTGGGGACACCACAAGCTAACAGGCGGGGGCACAGTAACTCTGATTAATCCTCTTTACTGGATTTCGTATGGCAATTCCAGGAGTGGACCAGTATGTGAAACAAAGATGTGTGGAGCTCGGCAGAGGAGTACCGTGACCTCTAAAATTCATACTTCTCAAAATAATATTACTTTCTTTTGGAGTTGAGAGTGAGGAGCAAGGGTATGAATGTTTTGTGCTACACAGAGAGATAACAAGCCAACTCAAAGAATCAAAATAAAAAATACAACTGTGGCTTTTTGACCAGTCTACAGTCTACATACAGCACACCACCTGGATTCACCAAGGCTATGGAACCCAATGGGGGATAATGTACGATGAGCATTGTGGGCTCACGTTTTCAGAAATATCTGAAATGTATTCTGTTAAATGTATATTTAGAATACATTTACACATTTTGAACAGGCTCATAAGAGTCCAGGAGTTATCCTGGGAAGCTGTGACAGCCACATTTTCCTGAAAATCCTATGTCAACTCCATGTTCTCTTATGTGTAGCCATTTTCACATATAAACATGAAAAAAGTGCAAATTTCCACCGGTGTAAAATTCTTCAGAGTTTTGCTATTGCACTTTAAAAGCTTTCATTTTTTCATCCACAGGGAAAATATTGTTCAACTTGCAGTAACCCCACATCGGTTTTGGGGATTCCCCATACTGGGTATTGAGTTACCACTTTGACAGTCGTACATCTCTGACCATGTTCAGGGTGTGAATGAGCCTTTCAAAAAATGTGAATCATGCACACTTTTGAGGCATTGCCTACTTTTTAAGGCCTCCACGCCCAAGATCATCCATTCCAAATAAGTTTGAGCCGATTTGCTCACATGTAATATCACTCTATACTGGTGTAATTATATGCCTAAATAAATCACTTTGCAAGTGTAAATTCACATTAGTGTAAAATGTGAATTTACACTCATAAACATAGGTGTGCAAATATCTTTGTGAATCAAGGCCTAGAGCCATGCCTTCTGTTAAACACTTTTTTCTGATGTAATATAGGGGCCTATTGCACAGTAATTTATTTAGGCTTTGCAGACCTTCTCTCACATTCCCTGTTTTCATAATTGCTTTAGAAAGCAGGCAATATTTAAGACAGAAAGGCACACGCTTAAACAAACTCACATGAGCAGTGGCGGCTGCTGCCACTAAAACTTGGTGGGGCCGCGTGGGGGGATATTAAAAAAATAAAAGAGCTTACCTGTCGCTCCCGCTGCCGGACGCCACCTCAGTGCTTCTCTGCTCCCGCCACCTCGATGCTCCTCTGTTCCCCTCCCCAGCCAATCCAGATGCTGCTCTCATGCTGTTACCCAGCATGAGAGAAGTGCTGCGATTGGTCTGAGCGGGCTATAATGCCGCTCAGTTAGGGAGCTCGTGCCTCTTCTCCCACCCAGTTGTGCAAGACAACTGAGTTGGAGATATGTAAGTGCGCATGTCGGTTGTCATAAGACGGCCAGCCAAACCGACATGAGCACTTACATTGCACCTACCACTCCTCCTCCCTGCATGGCACCGCCCCTCCCTAGACTCGGCAGACTCGGCTAAGAAAGTGAAAAATAAAATGATAATAAAATAGTTTTATTATCATTTTATTTTCCATTTGCTGCCTTTCAGTAGTGGGGTGATGCTGCTCCGCCATAACGGAGGAGCTGCCCCTGCACATGAGTAACCATTTGTACTTGCAGAAATGTGCAGACTTGTTATAGATTTAGAAAGCAAAAGTGCATTTACCGTTTGTAAGTTTCTTGTTTCTACATTGTCAAAATATTTTATGTGTGGACGCCTCCTACATTCTCACTTGGAAAACAGATTTACTTATTCTTGTCCTTGGCAGTAATTAATTAGCAATGACTTTCAGTGGCAGAAAGTCTTTGTGAAATGTTTGTGTGTATTGACTATCTTGCAACTTTGATGGTGTTCACCAGGTTTTTCCGGTGAACCCTCCCTTTGAATTCCCACAAACCTTCAGATTTATTTATAATTTGTATCTATTTATTTATTGATAGGTTTTATAAAATGAGTGAATACCCTAAAAGGGCATTCTGGCATTGTACCACAAATTAAACAGGACTTGATGTAGCAATAACAAGCACCATCAAGAGAGCCTGGTTTTCAAAACTTTGGTCAGGTCAAGATGGGTAGTAGTAATTGTACATTGCTGGTCTGGCAACGAGTTCCACATTTTGGCTGAACTGTAAACAAAAGAACAAGCACCGCCTTCCATTTTAAGAATTTTGGATACCACCAAGAGACAAGAGTAGCAGATCTTAAGGACCGAGACGAAAAGTAAATCTGGATGAATTTGTTGTTGAATATAGCACTGTTGCTATACATGTCCTTGAGGCTGATACAAAGCTTTTTACATTTGAGCCTTTTCAGGAAGGCAATGCAGGTGCTTCAGATGTTCAGAGACATGTGCTCTTCATGGGAGACCCAAACATAATCTATCTGCAAAATTCTGAATAATCTGCAATTTATGAAGTTGAGATTTAGTGAGGGACAGGTAAAGAGCATTGCAATAAACTAGGCACGGGCTGATGATTGCAATAATCATATTTAAAACACTTCATCAATGGGAGTAAAGGTAAAAATGTGCTCATATATATGAGGTGATAAAAGCATTCCACATATACTTCTGCAATTTGAGCAGAGTTAGAGATTTAATTATCAAAAGGAAATTCCAGATTGTCTACAGCAGATATGCTCACAATCCTTAGGAATTTGGCAATATAGACCATGGGGGGACCGGCCACTAATGACTAGGACGTCTGTTTTAACAGAATTTAATTTAAGTGGCTTCTGATTAATCCATGATGACATAGCTGTATGACAAGATTGAAAATTCTGTTGTGCTTGCTGGTGATTCCCACTCAATCAATAGAATTAGTTGTGTGTATGATGGGCATAAACCACAATTTGAAGGTGATAAGATTTAATTCATTTCATTAAGGTGCTACGTAAATATGAAATAAAGTAAGACTTGGAGCCAACCTCTGTAGAATACCTAAAAAGATCTTGGAGGCAGACGATTGATACGATGTCATGCTGGCAATTTGAGTCTGATAAGATAAAGAAAGATTGAAGTCTTCCAAGTGCCTTATCACACACACCAGCCTCCGGCAGCCAAACCAGTCAGCTACGCCCCTCACATCCAGAGTCATACAAAGCTGATCCATCACTGCCACCTAGGCCATGGAATGCATGAAAACTAACTTATTCCTCCTCAAAACATACACAATCATTCAGAATGGATGGCATGTGTCTGTTGACCTCCTTTTCCACAACTTTAGACAGAAAGGGAAGTGAAGAAATGGGGTAGAAGTTGCTGGGAATATTAGGATCAGCATTCAGTTTTTTTTAATTGATATCACAGTGGCCTTTTTCCAATTAAAAGGCAATGTGGCTGAAGTTAATAAGATGCATAGTGGTACGAGTCAAGACATCTACAGCCATATAAAAGATTTTGACAGGCCAGAAATCACCAGGGGAGCCAAGTTTAGTGGCCACGGTATCACTGTTGGCTTCATCAATACCATACCTGCCAACTCACATGGTGCCACCGTGTGACAAACGATATAGGCTCGCATCACACGGTCTCCCGGTGAGGAGCCGATATCACACGGTGGCAGGGAAACAAGCTAAAGACCACTGTAAATAGTGATTTTCCAGCTCCTTTTCCGAGACTTTAAACTGCCGGCATCCATTAAGGGGTGTGAAAACACCCCAGGACATCAGCACCAGACTCAGCAACCTTTTTTTGGGGGGCGGGAGCTGGGGGCTTGGGGGCGGGGTGGAGTTCAAAAGCACCTCATAGGTACTTTGCAGCACAAGGCCCTGCCCCTTCGAGGCCCTGCCCCCTCCTCACATTGTGATATTGTCCTTCAAGTTGGCAGGTATGTGAATACTGATGGCTAAAAAGTGAGTGAGAAAGGGGCGCTTAGGATTGGGCTCTCCAGCTCCATTGCCCAAAGTAAATTGGGTTGTCAGGGAATTAAACAAAGCATATATGTTCTATATTCCCATGAAAAGGAAAAAGGATATATGTTCACGATACATGTTCACAGAGTTCTACTGAGAGCATAATACTTTTATTTAGAGTGATGGATTGCTCCAGATCTTTTCCTATTTATATAATTTTGCACTTCTGTTATCTGCTGAGTTAATGAATTTGACGTGATACATCGGGCATTTCTGATGGGTTTTTTTATAACTCCTTAAAGCTTGCAGACATTTGAATTTGAGGTCCATGTTACAGCTTTTATGCCAATTTCTTTCCCAGGCATGTCAATGTGATGCCTTCCGCTTCTTTTTCAATGCTTCCCTTAAGTAGTTTTTTCATCCCAACACCTACAGCCAAGGTGTTTCTTTACCGGCACAACTTATTTCATCCTCTTTGATTCCTAACTAGTAGACAACCAAGACATTTTGAGGCATGGACAAAGTGTGCTCTGGCCCAGGGCCCCAGCCTTTCCTGGGGGCGGGGGGGGGGGGCTTACAGGTCCAGATCTGTTCTGCAAAGAGTCTTGCCCTGATGACCTTGAATAATTCTTAAACAAATTGTTTTAAGTACCATTTTATTTTAAGTTATTTTTAATGTGGGTGATGTGTGAGAGTCTATTACAGATATTTTGTGGAGAAATGTTGTGTTTATGTTTCATGCAACATTAATAAAAAAGTTTCTTTTAGATCAAAACAGGACCTCACATATGGGAAAGGGGAGGGTGTCACAGAGAGTATTTGCGGTAATATCAGTGATCTACTGCTGTGTTACAATATTGAAAACACAAATCACTGTCCCTGAGTATAAGAAGTCAACACATTTAAAATTTGGGTGAGTGTGCCTGTGCACTCTCAGTGACATGGGCAAAGAGGGCCTGGAAGAGCTGAAATTGGATCATACATTCAAAGCATTTCTGAACAGGGTCCCCCAAAAACCCTTAAAATGTCCATGGTAGAGTCATGGACCCATTACCATCTACATTTTGACTAGGTGGCACCATTTTGAGTAGGCTACGAGTGATCCAATTTGCTCCCTTATTAGTGTGACCAGCTGGCACACTTGCCTTCATCTCAGCCTCAGCGCTTGGCTCTTAATTGCTATCTTTACTGACGATGATCTACTGATTATTATGACTTTAAAACGCCATTGACACATGGGGTTAGTTGGGTATTTAACTATGGGTAAAAAAAGCAGGATGATATACCAAGAAATGTCCTATTTATTTGATATTGTATGCAATTACCCCACTTGTAAATACACGTTTTTCACTTCAGGAATTGTCACTGTGATATCTTAACCACTGAACCCCTTGGCTTTATTTACTTGCCTGTATGAAATATGCATTACATTTGTTTTAATTGACAGACGACAGAGATTATTTATTAATCCACTTTTTGAGATAATGTTTCGAATCTCATGAATTTTATCACTGTAATCGCACTGTAGGCCATTGTTTGATGTGCAAATGTCTCCTGAAATGCTGCACTCATCATTAGATTATACTTTGCATTACCTCTGCAGTCTAAATGGCTGTTACATATTGGCTGGGTAAATTCGATGAGACCTCCATAAAGCTAATATAACAATGGACCTGGGATAAAGATGCCTAGATACATTTTGGCCTGGAGACATCAACCATTCATCCACACACAGTTATTGCAGAACCTTTGCCTCCAAGCCTAAGAGCAGGGATCATTCTTATTGCTCACAGTATCTAACTCTGAAAAAAATAAAACTATTCTCTTCATAGCTGGGTGTAGGCATGAATGGAGGTTTTTATACTGTAGGCAAAACCAGCAAACACTCTTTGTCTCCCATTTGCGTATACCTTCTAGAGCCTCACAGAGTGAAACATTCTGACTCACCCAGCCCCTTTGTTATATTGGTTTATTAGTGTAGCGTTTTGGTGAAGGCTGAAAGCCAAAGAAGTTGGAAAACATATATGGCCTTTTGTGAATTTGAAACTCTTGTAAAATTACTTTGATGTGGGTTTGGGGTTGGTTCGAGGTGAATGTGGGCTTGATGGCAGTCTTTACTTTCTAGCTGTAAACAGCGGATGCATAGATCATGGTGTCTGCATCGGCTGCGAAGGTTGTGAGCAGGCTCGATCACGACTGGCTGTTCCCTTTAATTTGGTATCAGTATGTAAATTCCTGAATATACCACAGTGTAAAGAATTGCTTTCATATTGCGCATAATGTTTATCATTTGCCATATCATGCATCCATCAGGCAAATGAGCATACCTGAAACACACAAAAGGTGATGGGAGGAGTGCTTGCAATTTGTGTAACTACTGGTAATCATTCAGGGTATCATGCCAACCCATCATACTTTTGCTCACTGTGCCCAGTTTAGACCCAGCCATATGCTAATCAGCTTTGGCTCTACTCCTCATGGGAACAGTCCAGCCCAAACTGCCAGGCCAGGTCCTTATCAAACTGGAACACATGTAACCTGGGACCTGTTTCACCCAGATAAGAGCTCATCAGCAAGGTATAGCTTGGTTCCAATAGCGGAGTGAGCATTGGACCCACATCTGGGCATACCCTTGCCACTTAGGTCAGTACACAAAACACACAAAAGATAAAGAGAGAAATGCCTGCAATTTGTCTAGCCGCTGGCAATTGCTCGGGGTAGCATCCCAACCCACCGTTCTTTTGCTCACTTTGCCACTTCAGTTTGGACTCAGCCATATGCAATCAGTTTAGACCTTGCTCCTCATGGGAACAGTCCATCCTGAACTGCCATGCCAGGTCCTCACTGAACCGGAACTCAAGCAACCTAGAACCAGATTCACCCTGATACGGGCTCATTAGCCAGTAATAGCTTGGTTACAGTGGCACAGTGACTATGGGACCCATACCTTGGCATACCCTTGCCACTTAGGGCAGTACCCTTATTTGTTTTCATGCTCAGGTCAATGAATGTGGTTAACGATTTCCTGGTATGCCTCCATTTAAGTTTTATGTATTAATATAAGCTACAGTAATTTTATAATCCGAATAGTGCACTTGTTTGCATCTGTGTGGCGTGAAATACCTGAGTGTGTAAACTATGTGGGAATCTCCTCTAGATGTGTGAGTGAGTTTTTTCTGGTCAGGTTCAAGATGGCCAAAGAGAGGGATACAAAAGGGGATGATGGACGGAACGTTTGAGCCAATCAAACACTCACCCCCAGTCAACTGATCTGGGTTTAATCCATCATCATTCTTTAGCTCACTCCACCACCCCAGTTCAGACATGGCCATAGGCAAATCAGTCTGACCCTGTGCCTCATGGGAACAGTCCAGCCCGAACTGCCAAGCCATGTCTTCCCTGGACCGGAAACAAGCATCCTAGGACCGGTTTCTGGCATTTCAGCCGTCATCAGCCATGCTTGCTTGAATCCAGTGGCAAAGTGAGCAAGGGACCCACGTCTGGGCATACCCCCGCCAACATAGGGCGACCAAAGCGATACAAAAGGGGATGATGGACGGAACGTTTGAGCCAATCAAACACTCACCCCCAGTCAACTGATCTGGGTTTAATCCATCATCATTCTTTAGCTCACTCCACCACCCCAGTTCAGACATGGCCATAGGCAAATCAGTCTGACCCTGTGCCTCATGGGAACAGTCCAGCCCGAACTGCCAAGCCATGTCTTCCCTGGACCGGAAACAAGCATCCTAGGACCGGTTTCTGGCATTTCAGCCGTCATCAGCCATGCTTGCTTGAATCCAGTGGCAAAGTGAGCAAGGGACCCACGTCTGGGCATACCCCCGCCAACATAGGGCGACCAAAGCGATACAAAAGGGGATGATGGACGGAACGCTTGAGCCAATCAAACACTCACCCCCAGTCAACTGATCTGGGTTTAATCCATCATCATTCTTTAGCTCACTCCACCACCCCAGTTCAGACATGGCCATAGGCAAATCAGTCTGACCCTGTGCCTCATGGGAACAGTCCAGCCCGAACTGCCAAGCCATGTCTTCCCTGGACCGGAAACAAGCATCCTAGGACCGGTTTCTGGCATTTCAGCCGTCATCAGCCATGCTTGCTTGAATCCAGTGGCAAAGTGAGCAAGGGACCCACGTCTGGGCATACCCCCGCCAACATAGGGCGACCAAAGCGATACAAAAGGGGATGATGGACGGAACGTTTGAGCCAATCAAACACTCACCCCCAGTCAACTGATCTGGGTTTAATCCATCATCATTCTTTAGCTCACTCCACCACCCCAGTTCAGACATGGCCATAGGCAAATCAGTCTGACCCTGTGCCTCATGGGAACAGTCCAGCCCGAACTGCCAAGCCATGTCTTCCCTGGACCGGAAACAAGCATCCTAGGACCGGTTTCTGGCATTTCAGCCGTCATCAGCCATGCTTGCTTGAATCCAGTGGCAAAGTGAGCAAGGGACCCACTTCTGGGCATACCCCGCCAACATAGGGCGACCAAAGCGATACAAAAGGGGATGATGGACGGAACGTTTGAGCCAATCAAACACTCACCCCCAGTCAACTGATCTGGGTTTAATCCATCATCATTCTTTAGCTCACTCCACCACCCCAGTTCAGACATGGCCATAGGCAAATCAGTCTGACCCTGTGCCTCATGGGAACAGTCCAGCCCGAACTGCCAAGCCATGTCTTCCCTGGACCGGAAACAAGCATCCTAGGACCGGTTTCTGGCATTTCAGCCGTCATCAGCCATGCTTGCTTGAATCCAGTGGCAAAGTGAGCAAGGGACCCACGTCTGGGCATACCCCCGCCAACATAGGGGCGACCAAAGCGATACAAAAGGGGATGATGGACGGAACGTTTGAGCCAATCAAACACTCACCCCCAGTCAACTGATCTGGGTTTAATCCATCATCATTCTTTAGCTCACTCCACCACCCCAGTTCAGACATGGCCATAGGCAAATCAGTCTGACCCTGTGCCTCATGGGAACAGTCCAGCCCGAACTGCCAAGCCATGTCTTCCCTGGACCGGAAACAAGCATCCTAGGACCGGTTTCTGGCATTTCAGCCGTCATCAGCCATGCTTGCTTGAATCCAGTGGCAAAGTGAGCAAGGGACCCACGTCTGGGCAGACCCCCGCCAACATAGGGCGACCAAAGCGATACAAAAGGGGATGATGGACGGAACGTTTGAGCCAATCAAACACTCACCCCCAGTCAACTGATCTGGGTTTAATCCATCATCATTCTTTAGCTCACTCCACCACCCCAGTTCAGACATGGCCATAGGCAAATCAGTCTGACCCTGTGCCTCATGGGAACAGTCCAGCCCGAACTGCCAAGCCATGTCTTCCCTGGACCGGAAACAAGCATCCTAGGACCGGTTTCTGGCATTTCAGCCGTCATCAGCCATGCTTGCTTGAATCCAGTGGCAAAGTGAGCAAGGGACCCACGTCTGGGCATACCCCCGCCAACATAGGGGCGACCAAAGCGATACAAAGGGGATGATGGACGGAACGTTTGAGCCAATCAAACACTCACCCCCAGTCAACTGATCTGGGTTTAATCCATCATCATTCTTTAGCTCACTCCACCACCCCAGTTCAGACATGGCCATAGGCAAATCAGTCTGACCCTGTGCCTCATGGGAACAGTCCAGCCCGAACTGCCAAGCCATGTCTTCCCTGGACCGGAAACAAGCATCCTAGGACCGGTTTCTGGCATTTCAGCCGTCATCAGCCATGCTTGCTTGAATCCAGTGGCAAAGTGAGCAAGGGACCCACGTCTGGGCATACCCCCGCCAACATAGGGCGACCAAAGCGATACAAAAGGGGATGATGGACGGAACGCTTGAGCCAATCAAACACTCACCCCCAGTCAACTGATCTGGGTTTAATCCATCATCATTCTTTAGCTCACTCCACCACCCCAGTTCAGACATGGCCATAGGCAAATCAGTCTGACCCTGTGCCTCATGGGAACAGTCCAGCCCGAACTGCCAAGCCATGTCTTCCCTGGACCGGAAACAAGCATCCTAGGACCGGTTTCTGGCATTTCAGCCGTCATCAGCCATGCTTGCTTGAATCCAGTGGCAAAGTGAGCAAGGGACCCACGTCTGGGCATACCCCCGCCAACATAGGGCGACCAAAGCGATACAAAAGGGGATGATGGACGGAACGTTTGAGCCAATCAAACACTCACCCCCAGTCAACTGATCTGGGTTTAATCCATCATCATTCTTTAGCTCACTCCACCACCCCAGTTCAGACATGGCCATAGGCAAATCAGTCTGACCCTGTGCCTCATGGGAACAGTCCAGCCCGAACTGCCAAGTCATGTCTTCCCTGGACCGGAAACAAGCATCCTAGGACCGGTTTCTGGCATTTCAGCCGTCATCAGCCATGCTTGCTTGAATCCAGTGGCAAAGTGAGCAAGGGACCCACGTCTGGGCATACCCCCGCCAACATAGGGCGACCAAAGCGATACAAAAGGGGATGATGGACGGAACGCTTGAGCCAATCAAACACTCACCCCCAGTCAACTGATCTGGGTTTAATCCATCATCATTCTTTAGCTCACTCCACCACCCCAGTTCAGACATGGCCATAGGCAAATCAGTCTGACCCTGTGCCTCATGGGAACAGTCCAGCCCGAACTGCCAAGCCATGTCTTCCCTGGACCGGAAACAAGCATCCTAGGACCGGTTTCTGGCATTTCAGCCGTCATCAGCCATGCTTGCTTGAATCCAGTGGCAAAGTGAGCAAGGGACCCACGTCTGGGCATACCCCCGCCAACATAGGGCGACCAAAGCGATACAAAAGGGGATGATGGACGGAACGTTTGAGCCAATCAAACACTCACCCCCAGTCAACTGATCTGGGTTTAATCCATCATCATTCTTTAGCTCACTCCACCACCCCAGTTCAGACATGGCCATAGGCAAATCAGTCTGACCCTGTGCCTCATGGGAACAGTCCAGCCCGAACTGCCAAGCCATGTCTTCCCTGGACCGGAAACAAGCATCCTAGGACCGGTTTCTGGCATTTCAGCCGTCATCAGCCATGCTTGCTTGAATCCAGTGGCAAAGTGAGCAAGGGACCCACGTCTGGGCATACCCCCGCCAACATAGGGCGACCAAAGCGACATACAAAGGGGATGATGGACGGAACGCTTGAGCCAATCAAACACTCACCCCCAGTCAACTGATCTGGGTTTAATCCATCATCATTCTTTAGCTCACTCCACCACCCCAGTTCAGACATGGCCATAGGCAAATCAGTCTGACCCTGTGAGAGAGAGGAAGGCAGGAGGCTGCAATGACAGCAAGCTAACAAGAGAGACTGTCACTGAGTGAAGTATGACTGTGTTGTATACACAGCTCAGCTGTTTAACATTCAGTACTAATCACTTGGCACTCATCAAACTAAGCTCTGCAAGGAAGCCATCCAGATGGATTAACTGAATAACCCAGTGCAGGGTATCTTAACTATTCCTTGGTGACTAGATTTTTCAGATATTGGTGTGCTCTTAGGGACATAAATACACAAATGAGGGCTGGTGAAAGTTGTGGAAGGGAGCAGAGATGTTGGCATCAGGACAAAGAAATATGAGTCAAGGGTTTAGTCTTTGACGCCATGACGCACAAACGGGGATTGAGGAGAAATTTGCAAGTGTGATAAATAAATCCTGTGGCTTATTTACAAGCCCCTTGTGCCACTGGTGCGTCACTTTTAATATGGGAAAATTAATGTACCAGCAGCACAAGGAGCTTGTAAATAAGCCCCTTGTGCCCTTCAACCAGGTTATTTTCTAAACATTCTGGAATGTTGAAAATATTTAACTACAGTGAGTGCAGTTCGAAGTTGTTGATTATTTTTGCTATTAAATTGAGAAATAGTAAGAAACATTTTAAACATGATTTCGACATAATTGTGATAACAGTTCTCCAGATTGCCACATGTTTTCCATAGGAGTTGGACTGTCTTTAACTATACAGTGATACATGAGTAAGTAGGTTGCACTCAAGTGATACCTAGTTCTGCTATTTAAACAGGGCACAGTCTCTCTGTTCCTTAATAGGGTACTGATTGACTCAACTTTTTTAAAACATGGGCTGTATGTTGGGCTGTATGTTGCATCTGCTATGCTGAGTTTGCGGCCGTTTGATGCTGGATGTCTCCAACGCCTGCTATAGGTAAGTAATGAGTTTAGATCTTCTTGGCAATCTTAGGGAATAAAACATGATCATTGCAAATTATGTAGGCACAAGTCAAAAGATTTAATAGACCTAGGCCCCCAATTTTGAGCTACACAATAATGGGAGGTGAGGGTGTGATACGTCAAACACTGCACTCATAATTATCACTAGCATGCAATACCACCCTGCCAGTACCATGCAATTGCAAGCTAAACCCCTCAGAATGGCGAATACCTGTGTGGGCCCGAAATTACCAGATGGAATGTCGCATGGAATGCCCTATTCCAAAGGGCTTAGCACACATATTTACAACCTTCTGTGACGAGGTGGTAAATGTGTGTGAGGGGGCTGATGTGAGGTAATGAGAGCAAGGGGAGGTTAGGAGGGAAGGGGAAGAATTGTCATGGACAGGGGAACATTGCATACTCCCTTCTTGCTGTAGAAGCAGGGCAGGTGGAGCCATGGGACAAGGTCAGTGCTTAATTTGAGCAGGTGCTTTCCGGTGCTTAGCACCGGTACTTTTATTACAGGGCTGGGACTACAGGTTTTTTCTCCAGTTGGTGGTGGTCCCAAACTGAAAATAAAATATAAGATGTAACTCGTTGGATGAATCACCTGGTATATTGTGGCAGCCTTTTACTTCCTAAAAGGGACGTGGAGTACTACTTTCCATGATTGCATTAGGCTCATGTCACCCTTACTACACTACTGGAATGACTAATATAGAGCATTTCATCGAAAGTGCGGGACAGCTCAGAAAGTAAAGGCTGCGCTGCTTTAATCTGTATGCAGTCTGTATGTCAAAGGCTCGACTTCTAGCACGTGTGAATCGCGTTTCATTTTTCTAAACACATAAACAATAAAAAGTGTTGCCCCTGGTTATATTATCGTCCGAGGCCGGGTACATAATGCATAAATAACTGGTGCACTGCAAGTATACATCTACCAGTACAGAGAAATAACCCAGGCATTCAAAAGCGGCGGGCTTCTGAAGAAAATGTGAGCCCTGGCACCTATTCTTTTACAAATTAAGCACTGGACAAGGTCTGACTGCTATTTCAGGCCACGCCTAAAGCAGTTTAACTGGGCGGTTTGTCTGGGTCTGGTAATCCAGCAACTGGGAAAACTGGGTGCGGAAACACCAGGCCAATCGTGATTGGGCAGATTGGAATACCACTTGGAATTCTGCTCCGTCTGACTCGTAATTGGGGCCTTAATGCTATTTATGGGAAACAGCAATAACAATGCTGCCATTACCATGCATTACCTTTACAATGCAGCCGTTACAACGTGAGTGCCATTACCACGCATTACCTTTACCACGCACGACTATACAATGAATATGCCTTTACCACGCATGCCTTTACAGCGAATTTTGTCGGCATGAATGGTAAAGGGATATGTGTTTTAAATGTAAGTAATTTAAACGTAAGTGTTGTGTGTTTACATATATATACATATATACATATATGTGTATATATATATATATATCCGTGATCAAGGTCTCGGGGAGACCGAAGCGCGTTGGTTGTTAGCGAGACTATGCCCGTGAAAATACTGAACTGTTGAAAGAGAATAAAGTAAGCTGAAAAACGTCACCCGTGAGTGCGCTCCTTTCTTCTGCAAAAGAGGGTTGTGATTATTATCTACTGGCGGTCGCCAGTAGATAGTTATAGTTAGGACCTATTATCCATAGGAAATCCGCGACATTCTATTTGCAATAACGTTGGCGCCGGTTGACGAATCTTCGCGAAAGCTTCCAACTTGTTGGGGCGCTCCGGTCCGCTCCTACCCTGAAAGTCTCGGGGTGATACGTCAAGCAGGGGCCGAGAAAAAAGGGGGGTCCCAAAACGCGTTTTCCCCATTCATTTTTCCATAGGAACCTTTAGTCGCAGCTACAGCCCGAACTGCTGAACGGAATTACCCCAAATTTGGCAAAGATGTAGTTCTTGGTTCAGACTGGTGCCTTTTGCTAAAATGGTGTAAATCCGTTCAGTAGTTCCTGAGAAATTCACAATTAAAATCACATATATATCTATGGGCGCGTCGGATCCGCGTACCCTCCCGATCACGAGCTTCATGCGAATTGGCTGTCAACACTCCAAATCAAGAAGTGTTGGCAGTTATTTTGTCCTCGGTAGAACCGAGGGACAGAAACAAGTGCGCAAAGCGCAAAAGGGGGCAGGGTAGAAACACCCTGACCCCTAGGTCTGCTCAGGGGGTCCCACAAGGACCCCCTGGGCAGAAAAAAGCATTTTTTTTTTTAAATCGGCGGTGATGTCATCAGTGATGTCACTGACCATGTCATGAGTGATGTAATATGTGACGTCATCAGCAGTGCATTGCGGGGGCGCGAGTTATAGTTAGCTGAACTAACTATAACGGGGGAATTTCACGGGTTTTGTACGAGTGCAATGTCCAAGTAACTATAACTGTCCCTAAAACCTATGGTTTTTTCAGTGAATTTCAAAGGTTTTTTAAATGCTAATTTCTAACTATAACGTGCCTGAAACCTATGGTTTTTTCAGTGAATATATATATGTATATATATGTAAACACACTAAACAAAATACGTACAAAATACTTACATTTGAAACACATATCGCTTTACAAAATTCGCTGTAAAGGAATGCACGGTATAGGCACATATATATATATATGTGGCGGACGGGAAGATCTTAACCCGTCTGTATCGTAAACCTACAGCGGGCAATTCTGTCTTGCACGCAAGGAGTTTTCACCCTAGGAGCATGACTAATAACATCCTGTATCGGGAGCTCCTACGGTTGAAACGTAACTGCACGACAGAAGAGGAATATACTATTGCAAAGACAGAAGCATTCAGGAGATTCAGAACAAGGGGCTATTCTCTACAGACCCTTAAAACCGCTGATACTCTTCCGAGACCAGAGTTACTGGTACCTAAGTCACAACATAAGAGTAGCCAAAGCACTGATATGAAACCCGCTAGAATGATCACACGCTACAACTCCAAAACACCGGAAATAGCACACATCTTTCAAAAGAATTTGCATGTCCTCCAAACAGACTCTATCCTTAAAGATGTACTCCCTGCCCAACCTCTCATCACTCATAAACGCTGTAAATCCATCAATGACCACTTGGTGTTCAGTCATTATAATACATCACCTCGACGACAAGACAGTGTTACAGGGTTTTTCCTGTGTATGAAATGCAAAGCATGTAGATATAGTCAGAAAACTAACAGCTACAGTACTTCCAATAGTGGACCTCAAAATAAGAAAATGATTAATCTATTGCTTAACTGTAATTCCGAATTCACGGTGTACTGTTTGGAGTGCCCTTGCCCAAAAAGGTATGTGGGTAGCACCATCCACCCAGCAAAAAAACGCATTTTGGAGCACATGCGTGCAATCTCGAAAAAAGACCCTACCTACCCAGTGGCACGCCACTTCGAGATTGCCCACAACAGCAACCGTGATCTAGTAAAATTCTTTTGTATAGATCAGGTCCCCAAACATGAAAGAGGAGGTGACAGGTTGAGAAACCTACGGAAAATGGAGTCAAAATACATCATAGAACTCAATACTATGGTACCAATAGGTTTGAACACCACTAAAGAACTTTGGTCCCACTTGGACTGATCTGTACATGCTTAAAGAGTGTATAACAAGCAGAAAACAGATTATGATTTTTGAGTAGCTTGTCAGTGTTCTCTACATCGTGCTTCTTATCAGCTCTGTGACACTAAGTCGGTGCCGCCCATTCAGGGCTTTATTTCATAGGCAGGTCGGGGATTGAATGTTGAAAAGCAAAATATTTATTAATTATCTCTACTTGACCTGAAGGGGTGCCTCCAATGTATTCTGTTACCACAAGTCGGCAACGCCCATTCAGGGCTTTAGTTTACGGGCAGGACGCTGATAGAATGTGACTAAGTTAATTATGTATTAATGATTTTTACATGATTGGAAGGGGGTGAAACTCAATATTGAGTAATTAACTTAAAACGTAATTTTCCCCTTTTTTTCGGAGTATGCAACCTGCCGTTTTATATTTATTTTTACATTTATTTTAATCACTGTATATAGATTTGCCTAGTACAACATTATATTTCAGAGGAACGCTTTAAGATGGCCGCCGTTGTGATAACCGATACTGGTTGTAATGAGATCTGGTCAGGCCATCTTCGCTGTATATGGTTGAACTTTTCACGTCACACTGAGCACTTTAAAATGGTGTGTTTTGATTGCACTCACCGACATCGAGGAAGGCGGCAACGCCGAAATGCGTCTGTTGGTGCGGGGGAGGGTCTGCACAATAAACCTTTTTTCATTTGGAATTCCCGTGAGTGCCTTCCTTATTTCGGGGACCCGGATTGCCTCTGTCGTGGTAACATATATATAGGTCAAAGTGAACAAGGCAGGAATGCCGAAACGCGTCTGGTGACAATTTCGTAATAAACGAAGGATGAAATGGCAACGCTACCCCTGTGTCGGTGTCTGATCTATAAGGAGTTCAGAATTGGTTCTTAATATATATATATATATATATATATATATATATATATATATATATATATATATATATATATATCTACTGGCGGTCGCCAGTAGATAGTTATAGTTAGGACCTATTTTCCATAGGAAATCCGCGACATTCTATTTGAAATAACTCTCTTGCCGGTTGACGAATCTTCGCGAAATTTTCAAACTTTATGGCCCGCTCCGGTCCGCTCCTACCCTGAAAGTTTCGGGGTGATTCGTCAAGCGGGGGCCGAGAAAAAAGGGGGTCCCAAAACGTGTTTTCCCCATTCATTTTCCCATAGGAAACTTTAGACACGGCTACAGCCCGAACTGCTGAACGGAATTACACCAAATTTGGCAAAGAGGTAGTTCTTGGTTCAGAAAGAACCCTTTTGTTAAATGGTGTAAATCCGTTCAGTAGTTCCAGAGAAAATCAAAAGGAAAATCACATATATATCTATGGCCGCGTCGGATTCGCGCACCCTCCCGATCACGAGCTGCATGCTAATTGGTTGTCAAGTGGCTGTCAACACTCCAAATCAGGAAGTGTTGGCAGCCATTTTGTCCCTCGGTAGAACCGAGGGACAGAAACAAGTGCGCAAAGCGCAAAAGGGGGCAGGGTAGAAACACCCTGACCCCCTAGGTCTGCTCAGGGGGTCCCACAAGGACCCCCTGGGCAGAAAAAGCATTTTTTTAAATAAATCGGCAGGATGCGCTCAGGGTGCGCGGATCCTGCTGATTAGAAAAAAACCCAGAAGAAACAAGTGCGCAAAATGCACAAAGGGGGCAGGGTAGAAACACCCTGACCTCCTAGGTCTGCTCAGGGGTCCCTCAAGGACCCCCTGGGCAGAAAAAAGCATTTATAAAAAAAAATCGGCGGGATGCGCTCAGGGTGCGCGGATCCCGCCGAGAAAAACGAAGCGCGGTCTCCGCGCTTCGTTGTTAATTGGCCCCCGGGTGGGCCAAGTCCCGGGGGCATGCAGGGTTTCTTTTAATATGTGGGGGGCCTCTAAGGCCTCCCAAGCCCCGGGGACCGTCACCCCCGGGGCTTAAAAAATAATGGTGCGGAAGGGCTCTTTGCCCTCCCGCTGCCCCGGGGACCGCCACCTCCCTGGGGCTTCTTTTTAAAAATATTTGACCTGTGTGGGGGGCTCCAGCCTCCCACACGCCCCGGGGACCGCCACCTCCCGGGGCACTAAAGATTTGAATATGGGGGTCCGTTACGGACCCCCAAAGCCCCGGGGACCACCACCTCCCCGGGGCTGTGCACTGGATGGGAGGGGGCCGCGCGACCCCCTCCTGGAGCCCTTGATGGCCCTGGGGACCGCCACCCCCAGGGCCGGCTCCTGCAGTGTCCCGGGGTGCCTACCCCGGGACACTGTAGTTTGCTATGACAGGACGGGAGCCTCGCGGCTCCCGTCCTGTCATAGCAAACTTGGTTTGCATTTTGAAAGAGAGAGCAGGAAACCTGCCTCTCTTTCAAACTGCAAACCCAATTGCTTTTCCACACGGGGAGCAGCATGTTAGCTGCTCCCCATGTGGAAAGCAATGCCGGCTCCGTAGGACACGGGGAGCCGGCTGGGACTGTGGGGGATTGGGGACCCCCCACAGTCCCCAACCAGAGGCCAGGCCCCGGGGGATGGGGTCCCCGGGGCCATAAGTGGCCAGGGAGGGGGGCCACGCAGCCCCCCCTCCCCAAATTATAAAAAATTTAAAAAAAAAAAAAAGGGCAAGGCCGGCCCCGGGGGATGGGGTCCCCGGGGCCTTAAATGGCCTGAGGAGGGGGGCCACGCAGCCCCCCTCCAAATTAAAAAAAATAAAAATTGAGGGCATGCCCCGGGGATGGGGTCCCCGGGGCCAAAACAGGCCCAGGGAAGGGGGCCACGCAGGCCCCTTCCCGTTTTTTTTTAAATTTAAAAATAAAATAAAATGCTCAGGCCCCGGGGGATGGGGTCCCCGGGGCCAAAAGTGGCCAAGGGAAGGGGGCCACGCAGCCCCCTCCCAATCAAAAAAAAAAAGACCGGCATCGTGCCGGAGGCCCCGCCCCTCCCTGCAGCAGTCTGCAAACGCGCCCCTGGCGCGTTTTGAGAAGGGGAAGTAATCCCCTTGAATACTGGGGGTCCCTGGGGCAAACTAGCCCACCAGGAACCTCCAGTATGCGCCAGGGGCTGCGTTGCAGAGAGGTGTACAGAGGCCACGCCCCTTTTACACCTCTCTGCAACGCAGCTCTGTGGCGCTTTTTGGAAGTACATGGTGGGCTAGTTGGACTCCAGGGACCCTCAGGATTCACGGGGACTTAATCCCCCAACTTAAAACGCGCCACGGGGCGCGTTTGCACAGTGGTGAAGGAGGGGGCGGGGCTTCAGGTGACATGTGTGCAAACAGGCCCCGTGGCATGTTTTAAGATGGGGAATTAAATCCCCTTTAATCCTGAGGGTCCCTGGGGGCCAACTAGCCCAACAGGTACGTCCAGAAAGCGCCACAGAGCTGCGTTGCAGAGAGGTGTAAAAGGGGTGTGGCCTCTGTACACGTCTCTGCAACGCAGCCCCTGGCGCATACTGGAGGTTCCTGGTGGGCTAGTTGGCCCCCAGGGACCCTCATGATTCAAGGGGACTTAATACCCCAACTTAAAACGCGCCACGGGGCACGTTTGCACAGATGTCACCTCAGGCCCCGCCCCCTCCCTTCACCATTGTGCAAATATTCCTCTAAAATCAGCTGAACTACGAATTCCGATTTACTCACCTGTTATCAGGAGAGAACCCAGTGCTGCATCTTTTAGCCCAGCACTGATCCTGAAAAGTAATTTTAACCGTACTTACCAGTAACTTGAATTTCCTTCCATAGGATATCATTGCCTGCTTTTTGCTGAAAAAGTTTCTAAGTGTCGATTTTTGAAACATACAAATATTCCTCTAAAATCAGCCGAACTACGAATTCCGATTTACTCACCTGTTATCAGGAGAGACCTCAGTGCTGCATCTTTCAGCCCAGTACTGGTCCTGAAAAGTAATTTTAACCGTACTTACCAGCAACTTGAATTTCCTTCCATAGGCTAACATTGACTGGTTTCACTTGGAAATTCTTCTAAGTGTGGAGTTTTGGAACTTTATAATATTCCTCTAAAATCAACCGAACTACTGAATTCCGATTTACTCACCTGTTATCAGGAGAGAACCCAGTGCTGCATCTTTTAGCCCAGCACTGACCCTGAAAAGTAATTCTAACCGTACTTACCAGTAACTTATATTTCCTTCCATAGGAATCCATTGTCTGGTTTTCAGCAGAAAAGTTTCAAAGTGTCGATTTTCACAAATTACAAATATTCCTTAAAATCGCCTGTATGACTTAAACGCATTCTTTCAACTGTTTACAGGAGATGCACCAGTGCTGGATCCAGGATCCAACACTGAGTAAGAAAAAGTAACGATAACACTACTTACCTGCTAAGTGAATTTCCTCCCATAGGATAACATTGGTGATTCTATGTGAAAAAGTTTCTAAGTGTCAACTTTTAAAATACAATAATATTCCTTAAAAATCACTACTGTAACCAAAACGCTTTTACTCAACTGTTTACAGGAGATGTCCCAGGACTGAATCTAGGATCCAGTCCTGTGGTTAGAAAAGTAATCCATAAAGTAACTAATTGCATTTAACTAGAAATTCACATTCAGCTCAATGTTGCATTGTGTTTGAAATTGTGTTGCCCATTGCAACAACTGTAACTACTGTACTTAAAACTCTATTGCCTATTTGCAAACTATTTAAACTAAAGTAATTCATTCAGAGAAAGTATATTTTGTAATGTAATGTATAATGTAATTACAATGTAATTTAATAAATAAAATATCTAAAAATAAATAGTTTTAAAAAATGTAGTAAATCAGTATCAAAAAATAAATATAACAATTAATACATTTAAAAATTGTCATTTACAAAACCTTTGAAATTCACTGAAAAAACCATAGGTTTTAGGGGCGTTATAGTTAGAAATTAGCATTTAAAAAACCTTTGAAATTCACTGAAAAACCATAGGTTTCAGGCACGTTATAGTTAGAAATTAGCATTTAAAAAACCTTTGAAATTCACAGAAAAAACCATAGGTTTCAGACACGTTATAGTTAGAAATTAGCATTTAAAAAACCTTGAAATTCACTGAAAAAACCATAGGTTTTAGGGACAGTTATAGTTAGTTGGACATTTCACTCGTACAAAACCCGTGAAATTCCCCCGTTATAGTTAGTTCAGCTAACTATAACTCGCGCCCCCGCAATGCACTGCTGATGACGTCACATATTACATCACTCATGACATGGTCAGTGACATCACTGATGACATCACTGATGACATCTCAAATGACATCACTGATGACATCACTGATGACATCACTGATGACATCATCCACGTGATAATCTGATGCACCTCCTCACACCCTAATATAACCTTTGATACACCCACTCTAAATTACAGACTGCCATTCGCAAAACCATAGACACTCCAACACCAATAACTACATACCCACTCACTGATTCTTAGGTCTACACACACACATCCACTCACTCACCCGTACAGTCACTCATACTTATGGTCACTCAGTACAGGACTATCATATGCACTCTTACTCCTATATAGACAGTCAAACACCGCCACTCATCCATAGAGGTACTCACACACCTAGTCAGTCATGCAAATAATTAAACACACTGCCATTTACTCACCTATACAGTTATACACACACCAGCTCACTTAATCATACAAATACTAGCACATTGTTACGCTCTTATACAATCACTGATACAAGCACACACTCATCCATACAGCCACTATCACAATCACTCACTCTCGCTAATAGCTATTTATATACTCCAACACACATATATACTGCCTTTCACATATGTAGTTACTCACACATGTACCACTGGGACATACATTCACTCACTAACACACTCTTACACACACTTACCCACCCATACAGTCTATCACAGATGCACTCTTGAAACCATCCACCCAGTGAATCACCCACTCACACATCTATGCACAGAGTCGCACACACCCCTCCCACACAAACACTCAGGCACCCATACAGATACTCAGACAACCATTCAATAACTCATATACACACTCATGTAGCTATTCACAAACACATGCAGCCACTTACACAGCAACAGACAGACGGATACAGACATTCACCCAGTTTAGTCACTAACCCATGCATTCAGTAAGATACGTTAAATCACTCACTTATAGAGTCAGTCACGCACCTACTAAATCATCCATACAGACACTTATACACCCACTCATTCTTCAATACGTCTTTTCCTATATATATTAAAAATATTTAAACTTTACAGAAACACACAGTCACTGCATGATGTCAACAGTGATGTCATTTGAGATGTCATCAGTGATGTCATCAGTGATGTCACTGACCATGTCATGAGTGATGTAATATGTGACGTCATCAGCAGTGCATTGTGGGGCGCGAGTTATAGTTAGCTGAACTAACTATAACGGGGGAATTTCACGGGTTTTGTACGAGTGAAATGTCCAACTAACTATAACTGTCCCTAAAACCTATGGTTTTTTCAGTGAATATATATATATATATATATATATATATATATATATATATATGTTAGGGAAAGGTCCTTGTTCTTTTTTTTTAGGGTAAATGTAAGTATTCTGTAGCTAAGTACTAAGGGCATCATTACGATGTCAGTTGGAGTTGCCGCCGACATCGCTGCGGATGTGGAACTAGCCGGCCTCAGGTCGGGGGTTCCGACACCGCAATTTGGATGTGACCGCACATGGTGCGGTCGCAAACTTCCATTTTTCAATGGGAGCTTGTGCAGCTGTCCGAAACCGCCTGCAGCACAAGCTCACATTGAAAAATGGAAGTTGTGAAACATCCCTGCAAGAATATGTGTAACGTTTTAATTCTTTGTAATGGTCATATTTAGAAGGTGTAGTTTGTAACAATCACCCGCCTGGCTAATCAATTGGTTTATTCTACAAAGATCTAAGATCTGTTTATTAAAAAAGGGTGATTGGCCTAGTTTAATATGTGTTTTAGTTTCTGTCAATATAGTATGACACGCCTCTAAATTATTGTTTTTAATGTACGGTGTTAATTAACTACACAGAAAAGCACAATGAAGAGTCGGAGACGACACACAATTTCCAAACATGTAAATAAATACATTAATTAATTAATACATACATAGGAAGGGATGATAATGTTTCCCTCAAGTCTACAGTTATTGATCTGTCAGCATCATGCCTCCTGGTCCTCTCCTGTTGATATTGATTACTTCCTACCTGTCACATGCAATGTTCTCTTGTATTCACACAGATTACTATAGTTTCCTGAATTTACTAACAGGCATAATGTGATAGAATATTAATACATTCATTAACGTACTCATGCCCTAGAGCACTGTGCATCCGTTTTCCTAGGGATTTTATCTTTTGCCATTGTTGTTTAATGAATGGTAACTTTCTAATTGGCTCTTATGGGAACACTTCTTTTAGAGTGCGTGATCTGAACATTATATTTTGCTCATGCTTGCAGCATTTATTTATTGCTCTATTTTATTAAATACAATTTTAGATCTTTACACTTTTATCTTTTAACTGTATTTTTGCTTGTCGCATTTCTACACAACTGAGCTTTCATACACCGCTGACGACTAACTTTTGACTTCGGGCAATATACTGAAAAGTAAGCCAGAAGAAACGCTTGAGGGCAAAAAGAGTGGTTCTGTTTGTGGGTTCCACTGATGACGTTTTGAGGGAGATCAGTCACACCTAACACGGAGAGTATATTCTTAGATGATAATGTATCCAATCATGAGCATGTTATTTCATATCTTTCCTATAATATGGAGAATTTGTTCCATTAGAAAACTATTAACTTAATCAGTCCTCTTGTGAAATAACCTTCTTCAGTGGCAGACCTTATTATAATAATCAAATCTGTCAACCACATAATTTCAGAGTAATTTTAGAAAGCCTAATCCATTTTCCACATCGTCTCATTCATCATGGCATGTCTGCTTTAGATAACTCCTGGTATTTCTGATTGTTCATCACCCATCCGCTTGTCAATTTTTTTATTGGAATCTCTAACGTCTGTATTTCGTTAAAGGACCTAGAATCTATTCCTTAATAGAAAAAGAATAGGTCTGAGTTATCCATTAATGCAAATATACTTTACATACAATCACTATGTAACTTGTAGAATAGAATGTCCAAAAAGACAAAACCTAGTGGTTTGTGCAGCTTCACCAGTGATGTAAAGGTAACTCTTCATGTACATTAAAATATATTTGACTATGAATGAAAACCTGCCAATCGTATGAATATGCTTGACTTCACTAGGCATATTCGTGTGAAAGTTAAACCTTTTTCTACCTTTGGTGGAGCCAGATTTAGCTGTGTCACAGAGTTTATGCAACACATATAGTGAGAAGGGGGTAAAATTTTAGATCCGCTTGGCCAAAGAAAAAAACTCCATATGTTATGGTTGACCATTATAATCCTCCAATGACTTATAAGGCTTGTGAATGTGCAATGATCAATAAGTGAATGGTAGTTGGAATAATTGTCATTCACACTTTGACCAGCACACATTCCCCATCCTCATCAGCCACTGGAGGATTGTAACTGTCAGTCAGAACATATGGAGTATTTCCTCTTTTCCAGCATATGGATATTTTATTGGAACAGTAGTTTAAGAGTCCACATAGGGGTTGATGTTCTATATTTTCTGTGTGGGTAGTTCAGCTACGGTGACCATATCTAAAGGATTTCCCTAGAGAGCCAACTATTTGAGACTGCATTTGTTGCTCATTATTATTCTATCAATAAGAGTCTACTGTCCTGTAATTATGGTGAGTGGGGATGGATCTTGATCAATTGCAACCAATACCAGTGGAGGAACAATATTCACAGGGCTGAGGAAAAGTGTGATAATTTTAGATTGGTCAGAAATATCATGCTATCAGTTGATTAGCTAAGGGAGCTTTTCTTAATTATTCATCTTTATGCCTTAAAGACTGTGCAGCTGCTATAGAATGGCAGAGAAAACCCTTGCCATTTGTACATTGCCTATGGTCACCTGAAAAATGCACTAGCCTCTGCACAGAACTTAAATGCTGCACATCCACTCATTCCGAATGCTGCACATCCACATATTCCGCAGGTTTAAGGATATCTATCTCTCTCTGTGACCTGAGGCATTCGAAAAACCCCAGCAGTCACCATTGTAAATGGGAATGGTCCCAGTGAATACATTTGACAGGACTCTCTTTTACCTTTATATTAGCTTTCAATGCTACTCTTTCCTCTCTATTTATGGCTGATCATTTCACCTCTCATCAAGAATAAGCTATCTCATTTTCAGGTCACTTTCTCTGTATTTACTATAAATTTAAGAAAAGCAATCTGCACCTATCGCAATAATCCTCTCACCCTTTTCTAGTCACTATTCTCTGTACACCCTTTATGACCTTTACATATCTTATCTGGTCATATCTTTTTTGGAAATTTATTTTATGAAGGTTTCAATAATCATATCACGTACCCAGCAGCAGCGGTGTAGTGTGGGTCGCCAGCGCCCCGGACAAGGCAAGTATCCTTCCACTTCTCTTTTAAAATGTCACAGCCCTAAGACTGCCCCTAAGCCTCTAAGAATGGCCCTAAGAATTTTGCGCCTGGGGCAACCGCCCCTGTGGCCCACCCATGCTACGCAACTGTCTAGCAGTGTATACATGGGCAGCAGATATCATTACAGGCAATTGTTCATTCCACAGATTTGATCCATGTCATGCGACACAATAGGCCCATTAATAATCAAGAGATTTACTATATAAGGCTATTGACAGTGTACCTTAGCTATAACTCCTTCCCATCCACCCTAGTAATTCAATGTGCTCCTGGCGTCCTTGCAAGCCAGCTATAGTGTTTACTGAGAGTGACTCATATGTATGATTACAACATAAGATCAGTTCAGATCCCCTACAACTAAGTTCTGCTCTATCTCTAGCACATTTAGGGCCACATGCATCAAAGAAAAAACTGGTAGCAAACAGGCAGATTCTCAGAATTTGCCCCTTTGCGATCAGATATTTTGCATTTGGGATGCATCATCCCAAATGCAAAAATCAGTAAATTAAGTAATCGCAAAATTTGCGATTATTTAGACTCATTTATTGCATTTAAGGAATCGCAAATTGTGATTCCTTAAATGCAATGCAATAAACAAAATTATTTAGCGATTTCACATTAAGAATCGTAAATTACCATCAATCTAAAGTTGATGGTAACTTTCGATTTCTTCTGAAAAATGCACTAAAGTGCATTTTTTCAAAGTCACATGCACACACACACACACATGCCCTTGGGGCATGTGTGTGCGCAACATGTGGTTAAATTGTGAATTCAGGGTGCAACAGGGTATCCTTTGGAACCCTTGCACTCTGAAATAGACACGCAATCTATAGCACCTATTGGGTACTCGCAAACTGCGCATGCAATTTCAATTGCTTCCTATGGGCCTCTAGGCGCATAGGAATGAATGGTAGCATTCCTTAATTGCGACTCGCAATATAAGAGTCGCAATTAAGGAATTTTAGGGAATCGCTATTTTTGTAAGAATTCCTACATGCATAGGCATTTGTGATTCCTTATTAGCGAATTCTTAATATTCGCTAATATGGAATCGCAAATGACATTTTTGATGCATGTGCCCCTTAATTCCCAATTCCTTCCAGTGCCTGCTACGGCGGTCTGGTGGTATCTCTATCTCTGAACTCAAGCAGATACACTTTCCATTCACCACATCTTTGGCTTTGTTTAACACATTTTGAAAGTCTGATCAGTGCTGTTATCTCTGCCTGCACCCATCTACCTAAGTCTGTATACCATTTATCTAGTGGCGGAGACACATGGGACTTCCTGCCCATCACAATTTGTCACTTGGACAATACCATTTCCAGGTCTGCAAACTTGCACTCTACCCTCTGTTTTGTGGATCATGGTAATATTCCCAATAAAGCTACCTCAATACTCGCCTTACGCTCCAGGCCTTTGACCTCCCTTATATGCTTAAAAACTGGCCTGCAATAGGCTATAAATCTCGCACATGACCAGAATATGTGCACCATGCCCACTCCTGTTCATCTCTTCTACTTAACTTGTTAATATGATTCCTGCCTTATCCTTCAGTTCTTATATTTTTTTATTGGTACCATTCAAACGTTCTTTATCACCTTGAATTAATCTCCTTAAGCGTTCAGTTTAGATGGAAATGTATATATGCTTTATTGTTATAAGCTTAGTTGCTAATTATGCCAGTATCCCCTCAGTTTTCCTGTCTTTTTCTAAAATGTGATTACTCCATGTCCTAATATCAGCTTGCATCTCTTCAGGAACTCAGCTTGCAAATTCATATTTACCTCAGTCGGTCCTCTTCAAGGTTAAATTGATAACAATATCTTTATGTGTCAAATTTAGCTGAACTCTACCCATTTTTCTAATCTATCAAGTGAGTTTCAATGCTGGTCACTGGATTGGGATCCCCTGGAGAATTAATCTCTGTGGCACTGTGATTATTCTTGTTTGGAAGACATATACTGTCCACTCATGATAACAAGCAGTAAACTAGGGTGGATGACTCTTCCTCCAGATATCTCTCAACCTCATTGCTTACACCCAGTTGAGGTCAGCCGGGACCTATTTGATTAACTGCACATACCTTCATTTAATCCAGCCTGTCACAGCCATCACAACCCCTCTGATACGTTCCTGAAAGCCCTGTGGAAGTGAAGCAGGAAAATATATTTAACTTTTTAGATATATAAGGATATCATAACATAACATCCATGGTGTTCCACTACACTGCTTCAATCTACAGAAGTAGCTATGTCCTGAACACGATCAGAACTGCACTTAATCAGCTAGAGAACCATGCATACATTGCCCAAGTTATGTGGGCCAGACCCAAGTAATAATTTACGCTGACCATCAAGATCATTTCCTTTAGCAACAGTACATTGATGGTGTTCTATCTGGCAAACTGTATAATCATCCAATATTTTATCTTATCTTTAATATCATTCACATTTCATTACCTCAACATAAATGTTGCCACTCCTTGTTCCCTGCTTCTCACTTCAGGCATTATCTTTATTTACACGCAATTCGAACATTGATTTGAGTAATTCTCCGACATGAGACTCTTCCCAATCAAATCCAAGCCCTCATACTTTCTCCACCAAAGCATCTGTCAACCCTAAAATAAGCAATTTTGTGCCCAACCCATCCAGCCCCAGATTTTTCTCAATATTGTAGTTTACCCAATTTTTAGTACCTGATGTTTTTCAATGAGGTAAACATCTGTTTGTCATGTTCTGCATTACGTAGTTAAATCTCTTGAAAATGTTGCGACACCTCCATAAACTTTGCATATGTTAGTGTTCTAAAACTTCAGATCATGATTATTTCCCCTCACATTATGTATGCGGTTGTGCCATTGGGTGGTAGTGTTGTGCTCCAAGAGCACATAAGTAATAGTATGGTGAAACTTTCCGCCTGTGAATTTCTGTTGTCATAGTAAATAAGACTGAAGATGTATATTTACGCATGTAAGATACCAAGAAAAACATAACTTTCATTTTGTGTAGGCACTAAACTCCTTCCACAAATGCAGGTTCCAGTTTTTCCTGTTATTGGCCAATAGGCTGTGCCAAATGTCTCAACATGCAACCCCTAACTCTACATTGTGGTAAAGAAAGCACCAATGACCCATAAGTCCAACAGCAGTGGTCAAGTTTGCTAAACAAGGCGTTTGATGGAAGTGATAACAACCTATATACTCTCAAAGGACTTAAAAACTACTGGTGTGGAAGCTTAGCTAGTTTCAGCATAAGAATATACTTTAACAAACCATGGATAACGAATAACATTCTGTGACTTTATGGCTGCACATTCGTTTTTATTGTGGTTTCTTAAATGTCAAAAAATTAAAATATAAAATGCTCGTTTCAGTATTTAACTGACACGCACTGAGGGAAGGAAAGTGACAGGAGCAGGTAAACTGGATATAATAATAGTCAAGCTTGGGAATAGTAAAGACCCAATGAGAGAGTCAAAACATGGTAAAACCGTTATTTTGACTTTCTCATCCCATTAGCCAGAGGCACGAGCTGGAAACTAGTATTTCTCTATGAAACCAGAGAAGGGGGAATCAAATACTCTTTACAACCCAGCCCTTGAGAGAGTGGAGAATTGTTTGCAAATGTCCGGTGAACACACAAAGCGAGCGCAAGTTTGTAGGTATTTTCTGGTGGGTCCACTATGGAACACTGACAAAACATTCCCTGGGCCTGATTCAATATAATTGGTTAAAAATAGTTGTGTCTTACTTGTGCGAATTTCTCTTTAAAGTTTATGAGTACATCACACCTAAGTATGAAGTAAAGCAAAACTACTTTTTGAAAAAAAAACCTTAGTAATCAATGACACTGAGCAGATTTGCTCTCAAAGCAATTCCACCATCCTGTAGGGATACGTTTATGGTCAATCCCATTTACAAGAGCATATTTGCACCATTTATGATTCTATGAAATCTTTGGTAGGAATTTGCACTTTTAAAGAAGATTGTTCTAAGCTCAAATTGAAATTTATTGTGCAAATACCTTGCGTTGGGTCCAAAATGCCTTATTCTTGAAAAAGTTACAAACCTCCATAGGCATATGCCCTTCACTTGCACAGATATTTTGATTTTACACATTTCACTAAATCTAAGAAAAACATAACGCATTTCCATAGGTTTCCCTAAGCCTGCTTGCCTTAATTTAGTGTTCTTGAAACTGTGGGACACACCTCCTCCTTGATGGCCCAGTGGTAAAACATGGGGCCCGAGATTCACAATATATAAAAAAGTATCTGTTTGCCAGATAATGTTTTTTTTTTTAGTGAATGCATAGACTTACGGACTCTAATTCATGCTGTAAAGCACAGCTGTGGTAATTGAAAAAGGGAAAGAATAGAGAGAGCCCTTCTACTTTTCATTCACTCTGTACAGTTTTGGGGTCACGTCTCAGCCACCCGAGCACTGATTATGACACTAGAGATACACAGTTGGGAAAGGGTTATGAATACTGCAGCCATGCCCTATAGTAAGTGAGCAGAAATTGGGTATGTTAGGCACAAGTATGGGGCGCTGGAAGTAGGGGTGCGACAGCACCGCCAGAAATATGCTGGAGTTCAGAAGGTGAATGAGCAATAAAAAGTTTGTGTTTATCTTGTCACATTTGCTGTGTGTTCAAAGACAAAGGTCAAATGTCAGGCTATGTCTTCTGACAAAATTGCTGCTTATTCTGAAACTGGTGTTTACTTTTATTTCTCTGACTGCAAAGTGAGTGGATTTCATAAAAGTGATCTAGGTGACAATCATGCTGTGGTACAGGAAACAAATGGAAAGGCTGTCTGATGTCTGTTTTTTTTTTTTAATACACTGCATTTAAATTTCGGTAAATGAACTATACACATATTTCAAATTATGTCATCAATTAGGAAAGCGCAAATAAAGTACTTTTCTGTAATCCTGATGTGTGATGGAAACAAAGATCTTAACAAGATCAAAACAAATCAAGACACTTTACTTGGTGATGCATGAAACCCGATTCCCACACATTATCATTTTTGGACTATTTAGTTTAACTAGTAAAATTGCATGTCTATGCAAATTTAGTGGCCATTTCAACGGAAAATGTGCTGTCTGTAAATGACAGTTCGCTACCTTACTAGTGCTTCAAAATGTGCCACCAGCTACATACCACACCCTTACCGCTCCCCTGCTGAATTGCACATTTGCTACACTTGTTTTTTGTATGACACCTGGATTTTTCACAATCCCTATGACTTCAGTAATATAACATTAATGGCAGCACCCCCACTCTGAAAATTGTTCCAGGACCACTGACTGCAAGCTAAAATCCTTTGGATTTCCCACGGTCTCTAGCTCTTAGAAATGTTTGGGTTGCTAGGTATCTCTGGGTGCTGAGAGCACCTGGCACACGACAGACACCGAGCCATCTACGCACCCCGTCCTTCATGCAATATTACAGATGGGTCCCAGACATCACATAGTGACCTGGTTATATGAGGCAATCCGAGAGCTTGGCACGGTCACACTCACCCCTCTTCAGGAAAAATGGGAGACTCCATGACAGAGAATGGGAATAAGCATTGGAATTCCCCCAAAAATTATCCCGTAATTACCGATTCAAAAACATACAATACTTTCTATTACATCGGGCATATCTCACACCAGAAACCCTCCAGCGTTACTACCCGAACACGCAATTCGTATGCCCTAGATGCCAAGAACCCAGCGCGACCTTTCTCCACATGTTCTGGAGTTGCCCGACACTACAATCCTACTGGAGCACGATATACGCCACACTGCCTGAGGTGATGGGGCTTGCAAACATTACCACATGGGAAGTCAGTGCGTTAGGTATATTCAAGCATTGAAAACATCACAAAGTAGAGACGCGATTTGCGTTCCTAGCCCTCCTACTAGCCAAACGAAGCATAGCCATACACTGGAGGACCCCAGCGGGACCACCACTGGCAGCTTGGAGAGGAGCAGTCATTAAATGGGGAGCATCAGAGGAAGATGCGCTAAGACTTGAAGAAGTCCGAGGTACTCGGAAACATCCCATCTCCATGCAGTGGGCGACACTACTCCACACCGTCAAGCATCCTACGCCACATGCAGTATCTCCACAGATAACACTACCTTCCTCCCAGGCCCCCCGGAAGAATTTTACTCAAGCAGCGCACGGGACAACCTCCTCGCTGCGCCTAACCCGCAGGGTACGGATACGGGAGAAATACAAATACTAGACCTCATACCCAGTTAAGGCATTCCCTCTTGAGACCTGACTTAAAGTGGCTAGAAACTAAAACTCACTACAAGGCTCACCTACGGCCAGCGATATATATATCCTCCTACACAGTGTATCCCAGTTGATTACACCCTGGATTCAAGTTATGTCACCCATTGCAGTGCAATGTTATGCATCTATTCGAACCAATGATAGGCGACAAATATCACTATGATGTACACAATGAAGTTAAATTATTTATTATAATTTAAACCGAACATAAAGTGTAGCAGTAAAGTGATAAACGGTAACAATGCCTATAGCTGAAACGATAACGTACTATAATGCATGTACAAACTCTTATGTGAAATTTAACAGCTAATGAAGTTGTCTACTACTTGTACGCAATGAAAATCAAATAAAAAGAATTTGCAAAAAAAATCTCTGGGTGCTGACTGACCACCGGCCCAAAAAACGCTGGAATTCACATCCCAAGAAGAACAATTCTTGCCACTGCGTGTTTCTAGGGATTTCCTGTCCCAGTAGATATGCCAACCTACACAACTAAGACACCATGTTTAGGAAGGATAGGAGCACTGAGTAGTCAAACTTTCATCGTTTCTCATAGGTTCCTGAACTTTCTCTTTCAGCAATGTGAGGGTATTCTGTGATTTCATCCAAATTTTGCGGTTTGTGTAAAAAAAAGTAGTGGGTCCATCTACGCCACACCACCCTAGACTCCCCATGGTCTCTAGCTTTCACAAATGGCTAGTATTCGTGGATTTCCATGAGTGCTGGCTGACTCTTGACCCAATACCACAGCCACTTACATCATAAGAATTAATGTAAGTTCAAAGCAAAATTCAAGGCATTTCCATTTTGGGATTTTCCTGTACCTATACGGAAGACTCTGCCTAGGAAAAAGGTAAGATTGACACAAGACACACAACGCTGGGCTCTGCCTTGTCTCTAGTATTTAGCAATGTCTGAAGTTGGTAGATGTATTTAGGTGCAGGCAGTAGATGATGCCAAATACGAAAGGCAGCCATAACCACAAATGTCTATTGCAACCGAGCATCATTTCCTCATTTCATATGCTTGGGTATTTCAGTCATAACACATGCAATAGGCCGATCCACACATATGGGTACTGTTTCATTGAGAGAAGTGTGGCTCACAGAGTAGTAGGACATTTGTTATTATATATTGAATTTCCATATATTTTTGGCCTCAACTTGTATGTCAGTGTGTACAAAAAGCACATTTTGAAAAGAACCTTCTCAAAATAATATGAGATTATGGTTAACCCAACATTTAGAATAGTATAAATAACCAATATCTCTAAACTCAAATAGATTTCCCATTTCTTCCCCCCACTATTTGCAAGTAGGCATCAATCAGAGAAATATGAAATATTGACCACCACTTTGAAAATTGCAAAAACTGTGGTAAAAAAAAGATTTATGTTTGTGAAAGCTGGAAAGAACGCAATCTTAGCAACGAAAACCTCTTATTGATGCCATGCATAGAGGAAAACACACATTGTCTTAACCAGTATCTCTTCCCCATTTTTTATATAGAAAAAATCAAAACTTTGCCACTTTTTGGCTATTTTGACAGATATCCCTTCAGGTTAAGCCACACATCCTGACACCTTTACTCTCCCAAACATGTGGGAACATAATTTGGCCTGGATATTGTTTGCAGAAGAATGGTTATAAAGGATTTAATGTGAACTAGCTCTAATATCAAAGAAGCATTGGCAAGGCTAACAGGTCTGGCCTTGGGCAGGCTGGTGCAATTTTTAAAGCTTTTTTTCATTGAACTTATAAAACTAAAAAGGAAAAAAAGAAGATAAACATGTCTGCCATATGCTTGCAATAAATATTTGAATGTGAAAATCATTGAATGTCGTTGTTTTGCAAGTTATTCTGTTTAAAAAAACAAAAAAAAACATGCCTTCCAGTGACTCCATGCTATTATTTAGCATTATTGTTTATGACGGGCACAAGCGAAAATCACAATTCAAGTTCTCAAAATCACAGGCAGCTACAATGCTACAATGTCACTCGAACACTTTGTAACATCAATTTAAAAATGAAGATGGAAAATAAATCCCCCTGTAAGTGGCCAGCAGAATTGCAGGTTAAATAAATAGCCGCTATCAAGTGTTAAAATAATAATTTTTTTAAATGACACTTTGAGCAAGCTTTGTGATTGAAGAGAGATTAACAATTTTTTCGCAGATGCAAACAATGTGCATAGGCTTGGTGCAGTCACTCAATGTTAAGGGAGCCAATGTGTAAAGTGGGCGGGCCCTTTGCCCCTTGCTGTATGCCGTGCTGGGTGGAAACAAAATATGAATGACAGTTTAACCATCCAATGGGTGAAGCCTGATGACCAAAAGCCTGTCTATGTATATAAAATATGCATTTGTTTTTTTGGGAAAAATAATAGACTGGTTAGATGGTTACGGCTGTCTCAAAGTCCAGACCTATAAAAGGGCTCAGCATTGGGAGGAGAACAGAGGAGGGCCTCAGCAATCAAGTGGTTAATTGCAGTTGTGGCTGCCTTTTAGCAGTTGTCAGTCTATTTGAAGAGTAGGTCTCAGAGGTCAAAGGATGCCCAGTTGTGACAAACAGACATCAAAGGAAACAAGTTTCAAAAAAGATAACTCTAGATATGAAATCGATTTATTTTTTACCTTTATAAGGGACAAAGGACTTACAAGTAAGAGTGAAGAAAAATGTGTATGATAATACCAGACGAATAAGGAGAACATGGAGAGGGAATACTTATTTTTCATCCTGTTTTCACAATGGTTTTGAAAAACAGCATCTCCATTCAAAAATTCATCTTGGATTGTGAATAACGGAAATACGCAAGATGTTACCTAGAATAAAACCAAACCGAATTGTTATTTGGTATTTAATAATATCACCACTTAATCCAATGGAATTGATTTTATTAACATCCAAAGATGTACGTTTGTCTTAAGCCCTGCAAGGATTCACACTTATGCCAATGCAGATATTTTTAGCCAGCACGTGACCCATTAAATTATTACCTAGGATTAGAACTTGTGGCCTGCTAGTTACACAAGGTTCTCTGGAACAGGTGCGTAAACTCACTGAGCTACATTCTTAAAATGTGAGCCTCGGACTTTAAGGCTTGCACACAGTAGTGTGCAGAAGATGCATTAACATTGTTACTAAAATGCAAGACTGTGGTAACAAGTTGCATGTCAAAAACAAGTAAGTACAAGCATGTCTGTATGCATGCATATAAGGAGTTACTGTGTGTGATTAAGGGAGAAGGGTACATCATTTTGTCAGGCTCAGGGAACAAGGCCTAGATTTGTCTTTAAAGTAAAGGGGGTTCCCTTGGAGCTTCAGATAGTGAGATGCCTTTTTCCCCATTGAACCTAGGTGCCCGGGGACACTGTTGGCTGAGGAGCAATTTAGAATTTCCGTGTTTTATAGTTAACTTAAGGTACTCTCTGTCAACTCAGTTCAGCTAAGTGCTATTTATTTCTCCAGAGCTTTGGCACAAAACTACAGTAGAGTCATTTATCTCGTGGCTGAGTTATTTGATGTCCAAATCGATTATTGCACAAACTGGACCTTTCTGTTGCAGCTGCTGAGGAGAGGTGCTGCAGTTAGAGCTGGTGTTCTTAGCAAGATTGCCATTTGTAAAAATGCTGCTTCTGATCGATTGAGACACGTTGATATTTGCAGCTTTATAAATGCCACTGATTCTCTCCAGACCTCAAGTAAGAGACTCCATTGTTCACTAACAATAATGCAATTATAGTCAGGCTTTCTCTCCAATCTGGTGCTGTTCAGGTTCTCCTCCTCAGGCCATGAATAAGTGTGATTTACTGCTATACAAACCTGAAACGTGTATTTGCTCAAATTACACACAGTTCCCTGGGGTTAAATGTGTAAATTACACATGGATAGAGGCAGAGTTGTAGAGGTTATTTTTGCAACTTAAGTTTAGGTTTGGGGGGTTTCAAGAGTTGTAAGCGTGAGAGTCAGAAGAGTGGTCAGTTAAATGGAATGCAATTTTTGTGAATGCTTACAGACTAGCAAATGTCTGGGTCATTCACAAAAACTGGGACATGCTCTCCTCATCTTTGAGAGCAGATAAACTGACCATACCTGATGTAAATGGGGTGAAGTGTACAAAGGAATTAGAAATGCACGAATTATTTGTAAAGGTGAAAAGATGTCTGAAACAGAAACTATGTTAAGTGTTTAAGGGCTTCATAAACAAAGATATTATTCGCAAAAAGTGGTAGCAAATTGCGCACCGACTTTTTGCGAATGCAATCTGATGTTGTTTGCTTACCTACGTAGTACGAGGTCAGATCCCAAAATACTGAATTGCATGGGGTTGCAGAATGCCCTGCCTAATTAATATGCATGAGGCAGCTCACAGTTTGCGACCCTCTGTGAGTGGCTTTCAATGGAGTGAAGAAAGCCCAAATGTTACATCAGAGGCCGTATCATGAAGGGTTTTTCTGGTGCAGCACGGAGCCGAGTGCCTGTTTTATGCACATGCAGGATGTAAAGATCATTCATTTGACCCAATGTTTCTTTGGGATAGGGCTTTATTTTCTAAAAGCACAGGTCAGAGGCAAACCTTGCCCACTGTGTCCGAGCTGCACTATGTGAAAATAAACGACTAACTCAGGTTAAATATCAGGTTAAATGAATTCACTTTAAGCCCCACAGGCTCCTAAAACAGGCACTCGGCTCTGCATTGCACCAGAAAAGCCCACCATAATATGGTCCCTGATGTACATCCCTGCATTTGAATTTCCTAACCTGAGGGTTTTTTTTCCCCCCCCCCCAAAGGCAGCCCATGTCCATATAAGGAACTGGTGCTGTTTTAAGAAAAAAAAGGTTCCAGTTTGGAAAGACATCAGTGAGAGCAGACCGTAGTCCTACAGATCACTGCCTTCTCACTCAGAGGCCTCTGCCATGACTCCCAAAGGGAAAGATGTCCCACAGGGACATCTTTCCCTTTGTAAATTAGATGGCACCCCCTTTGAAGTGCCTGTATCTGATCAATCGTTTGCAACTGCAGTTGGAATCACAAAGTATTGATATATTCGTCTCTGCCTCGGAAATAGGAGGGGGGTGCTCCTTTTGTGCCCCTCCTATTTGTGGTTCCTTCAGGGTTGCATAAGCCCTTTTACGAGTCAGAAAGAATTTACTGACTGATAGAATGGCTTCTGTACATTAAGAAACCAGTAGCGGCCCGTGGTGGGAGTGCTGCCGGGCGGTGACGTGGGGTGGGGGAGGGGCAGGGTGGGGGGTAGTAAACTACGGAATTCGGCCGAATAGAGGTAAGTAAACATATAAATAAATAAAACGAATTTCATTGCGCGCGCTGCATCGCATTTATCGATGCAGCGCAGTGCATAGCTTGTTTTATTTATTTATATGTTTACTTACCTCTAGTCAGCCAGCTCCGTAGTTAATACCCCCACCCTGCCCCTCCCCGCCCCACGTCACCGCCCGGCAGCACTCCCACTACGGGCCGCTACTGTAAAAAACCCCTTTTTGCATTCCAAACTCTATGATATTGCGAATCACACTATTTGCTATTGCAAAAGGACTATTTACAAGAGCCTCTTAAATCCCCTACCTTAGTCACTAGTAGTTTGCACTTTGAGGAAGTGATGAATGAGCAGGGCAACTGAAATTGAAGTATTTCCGCTGTCTCCCTGAAGAGCAAAACTTTTCTGTGGGTATTTACATAATGCATAGTTCAGACATGTATAAATCAAGTATATGGAAATATATGTCAGTTAGCAAAAGAGTGTGGCTTCAGAAGCATTAAGTATGATTGTAATAAGATACAACTACTTTTGAACAGCAACATTTTGAATTACAACTAATTGTCAGTTCCTTTACGAATTGGACCCTAAGTATATTTCACAACTGGGATGACATTGTGCAGATTTAATTAGCAGTACCTGGCTCTCTCACTCACATATATTTTTCCATTTCGCGGAGATGTGATAATGTGTGATATATAATTAACACTGAGGCAACTATGCATATTTTAAACATTCATTTTGGATGATTTATTTCCCACTTACAGTGAACTGAGCACTAATTTCCTTTTTTGGTACGAGACTTGAGCACAGAAGCTTTTGCACAAGCTCGCAAGCACAGAGAAAAATCTTTCCTTTCCTGGTAATGCTCTAATGCCCCATGGTACCCATTGCATCTTCCATGTCAGATCCGAGGTATCACCTCAATTAGTTTCTGGTACCCATCTTACTCTTCCTCATCACAGACTTTACAGCAAATGAGGATCTGCCACCTCATTAAAGGTATGGTTTGGGGAGAGGAAGAACATGAACAAACTGGGCAGTAACTCGATCAAGCTAATTTCAGATAGGTCAGGCTGCACTAAATGTTTTGGGGGCTTGTCCCCTCCTGGTTTAGGAGCACTCTCCTGCTGGTTCAGTGCCGCTTCACTTTAGGCATTCATACTCCTCCTCATCAGCATCTCTAAACATGGATGTTGCAAAGCCATCCTGTGTGCTCTGTGCACCCCCATTTGTTTCTGATTAGTACTGGTGGCAACTGACTGTCCCTGGACTCTGTCCAACCAGGGCCAAGGCCAGTGCTATGTTGAAAACACAAGTGAAAACACACACATGCATTAGGGTACAATATATATTAGGGTACACTTACAATTGGCATGACCTACCCTGTAAGTCCCTAGTAGATAATAGGATAGGGGTATTAAAACTACCCATAAGTCCCTAGTATATAATAGGAAATGACACTTTAGAGGCCAGCAGCCCTTTCTGCACTTGAATGTGTGCACTGCTGACTGACCAGAGGTAGTCGTAAGAGGAGCCCTGTGCTGCAACACTGCTTTTAAAAGTAAATTCACTGCAAACTCAACTTTGGTGGTAGGGGCACTTAACAATTGATAGTCTACAATACATTTGCATAGTCAGAACCCCCAAGGTCTCCCCTAGGTGTCCCAAGGGTTGAGGGGTCATGTAATTATAAGGAGTGCCCTTATAAAATATGTTTTATATGCTCTGGGGGTAGAGAAATTTCACATTTCACTTTCCCTGTTATAGTACAATGCCTCTCAAAATCGACTTTGGTGCTAGGAGCACTGTGGAATGTGGACTTACATTATTTTTGCATATTCAGAACAGAATACAATATTTTTTATATGCCTTGGTGTTGGAGAAATTGCACATTTCAATTTCCCCATTGTAGATCCCCAGCCACATAGGATAACATTGCAATCCTTTATGAACACATAAATATTGCTAGGAATTTAAAAATATATCTTTCAAGGAACTTAGGAGAATGGTATTGATAAGTCCAACAATATGCTATTGTTGAATTTATCCACACATTTTCTGAAAATAAGTTATAAGGCTTTCTTGTCTGTAAGCCAAAATTCAGCCTTCCTGCAGTCGTCCCTGATTGGTCAGAGTTAATAGGATTAGCCAAGCTGCTTTGATGAAGTGATAGTAGCTTGCCCAGGGATAGGTTATCTGTTGAGAGAGATCTGCTACACAGGAAGGCCAGAGAAGGGGGGGAGGGGTCATAAAGCATGAAGCTTCAAAGGAAGAATAGGGCAGGCAGGAAATGCTAGGTCCATCTACCCCATCCCCTCTGACTCAGCCAAATAGCAGGATTAAGGAAAGATTCTGCAGATGTTAGGGGGAGGAGAGCTATAGAAATGTGCCATACTGGAGGTTGGTTTAACTAGTTCTTACTCCTCAGCTGAGATTGTAGGCATGTTGAATTTTGGAGAAATAGTGCTTTCTGGAAGAAGATTATGCCACACTTGGGAGGAAGTGGTCATGCACTGGGGTGTTGCCTTGCACCTCATTGGACAGGAGTGCTCTCCTGCTTGACCCAAGAGAACACTGAATACATATGTGAGAGGTTCAGAGCCTCTCAGATCTGCTGCTTGAAACTAAGAGAAGAAGAAGGATTGCTGTGCTGGAACCTTGATTTGCACCACCAGGCCCTGCATTTTGACTGACTGCTCCTGCTGCACAATCTGGAACTACATCTATGTGGATGTACCTTGCTTCTAAAAGAATAAAGAGTGGCCTTCCTGCAAGCTACAAGTTAACAGATTTCACCTGGAACATCACCACCAAGATACCCCTGCTTGGAGTGCGTCCAGTGGATTTGTAAGGGTTTTGTCCAGGTGCCTTGTGGGAATCGTGGTCCAAAACTTAAAAGGAACATCTTGGAACTTTGAGACCTTTGGATTGTGTTTTGGACCCTTTGTACCCTCAAGAGGAGCTTCAGAAAGAAGTTCCATAAGTTTGGAGAAGTTTGGAGCAACTTTGGAAAAAAGCTCCATAAGGTGACAGACTCAACAACAAGAGTCAAGCCGGCCACCTTCAACTGCGACCCAGCCAAAATTCCAGAATCATCCTGCTGAAGAGCTCCGGAGGTCCAACTTCCAGAGTTTGACCGGGATCTCCCTGAAAGTCAAGCCGGCGAACCCTCACCGAATCTGGACTGGTGAAGAGCTTCAGGGTCCCCGGCGGAAAAAGCTCCTGAAAAGTTTCTAAGTTCAAAGGTAACATTTTCCCCGGGGCCTTCCGCTCAGTGTATCTGCTCAGGGTTCCATTGCGGTTGGCCTGAAAGTTTAACTTTATACCCGATCAAACGTGACCAGATGTCCCAAATTGGTGCTATAGGTTTCTAAGTGCTAGAAAGTGTATAATCTTTCAAAATTATTATCTATGGTTCCCTACATTGGATTTTTGTCATTGTGGTGTCATTTTGAAGATAAACATATGTCCTATTTTTATAAATTGGTGTTAGATTTTTATTGTGTGTTGTGTCTAAATTATTTACTAATTTGGTGTTTTTAAATACTTTACATACCTGTCTCCAAGTTAAGCCTGCCTGCTCGCAGCCAAACTACCCATGGCTGAGCATGGTAATAATTTACTGAGACCTATTCTGAGCCCTAGACTGTGTTAGTGGCCTTATTGCCAGTGGTAGATGCATATTTACCACTACTAATAACACACTTTCCAACAATGGACACTTGTTTTTAACACTTTGCTTTGCTGGATGACTTCAGTGTTGCAGCGTCTCCCTCCTATTTGACTTGTAAACAAACAACATCTCCTCACAATCATCAGGTCTGCACAATTCATGTTCATAGTCTGCAGGGATGTGAGCGGGATATCCTGCCAGGCTGCTCGAATCATTCCTTCCATTGGGCGGCTCACGTCCTTCTAGTCTGCCCCTGACTAAGAGGAACACATTTTGCTTCCGTTGAACTAATTAGACTAACACACCTGAAATAAATGATTTGTCGGTTGTCACCCTATTGTGCAATAAACAATGGCATTTACGCTATCTCTTTGCTCAATGTAACAATGTTAAGATATAAACCTCACAGAGCTAAAATGGAACTGAGTGCAATTTGTGAGCTGAATAATATATTCATATGCCAATATTTGTTTGCATTATGTGCTTCTTGACTTTAGTGCAGCATAATGTACGGGGATTAACTCAACAAGCCTACATCTTAATGCAGTAAAGCTAACATTGGGTCTGCTGAAGATGCCAGAAATTATATGTTTCTGAACTTGAAGGTAAAGATTAGTGCATCAAAAACAGCCCCATGTCAGTGAGCACCCTCAAAAAAGACTTTAAGCATAAGAAATTATTTTTCTTTTATCACAATCGAGCAAAATGTGCCTCCATGCCTTACCCCCTATGAGTGGGTTTTAAAGGACTGCTATAATTGGGGATACATTAGGCCCCTCACATCCTTGAGTGCCGGTGCCACTGCCCCTGCAGCACTGATAGATGTGCCCCTTCAGCTGCTGGTCTACTTCCATTCTTTTAGATTCCATCATCTCAGGATGTTTCTTCACTCTACAGTGGTGTTAGGAAAGTGCCCAATATTCTCCCAAGAATATTCACATTCCATTCCTGCAATGCGTTTAATGACATAATGTCTCCTCCTTTACCTGGAAATTTTAATATTCTTATTATTTACCGGTAATCTTCATTAACCTGAGTCCCAATTCTCCTTGTCCTACTCCTGACTATATGATGTGGCCCGCCCCCCAAGACATACATCTTTCTCAAGAAGTCGAAAACATATTTCTAGAACATTCTTTTTTTGAGTTTTTTTTATGACCGCAAGCAAATTATTATATTTGAATTGCAGACGTTGACCTATGGAGGAATGGGACAGAGAGGACTAGGACTCAAAGTAATTAAGATTACAGGTAAGTAATAAGTACATTACCCCTTCGTCCATCCTACTCATACCGGTCCTAACATTAAGAGAATGTACAAACGTTCAACTAAATACAGCACAGATAATATCAACTTAATTTAGTACAAAATGTATTTACCTAAATTTGTTTTGTTCCAATGTCCTCATTGTGCTTTTAGAATACCAAAAGCAAAATGAACAGACATATCATTACTTAAATCCAGTCTATACTAAGAAACAAAAGTGTTGGTATTCAATCATGTGGCTGCTCTGCAGATTTCTTGTATTGATATGCCATCCGCCTAAGCCCAGGAAGTTGAAACTGCTCTTGTTGAATGACCTTGCAAATATCCTGGTACTTCCTGACCTACAGCTATATATGCCTGCAGGATAGCCTGCTGTACCCATCTATTTAAGGTGGCTGGTGTTATTTTCTTACCTTTATTTCCTAAACCATAAGGAACAACCAGCGCATTTAAATCACCAGTGGCGGCTCCTCCGCTATGGTGGGGAGCATCGCCCCCCTGTCAGCAGCCTCAAAAAGGTAAAAAATAAAGTGATAATAAAACGTGTTTTTTATCATTTTATTTTTGCTCTCGGAGCCTAGTCTTGGGGGGAAGCCATCGCTGGGGAGCATTCATAGGGGGAGTGGTGGGCACTGTTATCAGTGCGTATGACGGTTTGGCCGGCTGTCACAGGCCAGTCAAACAGTCATGCACACTAAAGATGTCTTCAACCCGAGCTGCATTGCCGGGTTGGAGACAGCAGGCAGAATCTCCCAGTGTCCTTGGGACCGCAAATCGAGGGCGTGCAGACCAATCCTGATGCTGCTCTCATGACATGAGAGCAGCGTCAGGATTTGCCGCAGGGGAGTCTGGGAGAATGTGCTGCCTGAAGTGGAGCCTGAAGATCGGAAGAGCGGCGATGTAGCAGGTAAGTTCTTAATTATTTATTTTTTATTTTATTTTTGTCGTTCTCCGTTGTCCGTCTTCCCTCCTCGCCCCCGCTCTGCCTCTCTACCCTGACACCAGTCCTAACTGTAAATCACGAAAGTCTTTTGTTGATCCCATGTACATCAATAAAGACATCTAGTGATGAAGAAATTGAAGAATCATAATTCTTCTCTAAAACTTGTAAAACTATTTCTTGTGAAGCATAACATTTTGTAGAAACTTTAGGCTTATATTATGTGTCTGGTTTTAAGATAGCTCTGTGTGTAAAAACCTATGCAAGGGAAGGATATCACTTAAGCCCTCTACTCTCCTAAACATCAGACTGATGTTATTGCCATCATTAACGCTACTTTAGGTGAGAGCTAAGAAATATATGCTGTTTCTAATGGTACAAGGTGCTTTTCTTGTAGGCCTTTTCACACAATTGACCAATCCCATGATGGCCATTGATTTGTCACTATTGATTTTCTCAAGCAAAACCTTTTTATCGATCTGAAAGTTAATGGAACAATCTTAGAAAAGTCCCCCACATTTCTTTGAGACCTTTAACAGCTGCCAAATGTTCTGCTAGTGTAGATGAAGGAGGCCCAAACACCTTAGCTCCAATATTCCAGAATCTGAAAGGGATTCCGTGAGACGGCTGTAGGAGTTAAATGCTTATTATTGCACACTTATCAAAGCTTTCAATTTTTACATAGGAACGTAATGTAGAATGTTTTCTAGAGGCCTGCAAGTCCTAACTAGCTCTTTGTAGCAACCTAGTTATTGAAGGGCAGGTCTCTCAGTTTCCATGCCATTAGGTGTAAGCTTATGAGCTGCTCTGAGACAGTATTTGAAATTGGAATGGTGCCTGCGCCATCCACTGCTAAATACCTCACATATTGCATCACTTATGGCGTGTTCTGTGACATCATTGATAGCATCACTGGAACATGTGAAATGACATCATTGATGACTACTCTGCATGGTGGGGGCATGACTTATAGTTACTTTAGGGCATGAATTATAGGTACTTGAGATAACTATAAATGGTGAATTTTACTGCTTTTGTTAATTTAAATTAGTATGTTTTAACTGACATCTTCACCTAACTATAACGTCCCTTAAACCTTTGTTTATGTATGCATATATATTACCTATTGGCGGTCGCCACTAGGTAGTTACAGTTAGGTCAGCTGTACCATAGGAAAAGCGTTTTTTGTGTTGCTAATAACTTTGGCACCGTTTGATGAATTGTCACAAAATTTCCCAAAAAGGTGCTACTTTTTGACTAGTTTGTTCATGGAGAGTTTCAGGAGCTCCAACCCCAGGACATAGCACAGGGGGAAAGGCAGGAATGCACCGTATTGACTTACATATTGCATATTTTTGCCCTTTCCTAGTCACGTAGGGCAGCGCAGCAAGATGACTAGCTGCGCTGCACTGCGTGATATTTTCATAAATAGGCCTCTAAATACATAGAAAACATGCAGGTGAGTCAAAGTATCTTTTTGTAAACTATGGGCCATATTTATGACCTGCTTTGCGTCTCGTTTGCACCACGCAACATGGTACATGCGCAACACAAACCTTAAGTGAGTTCTATGAAGCCATGCAAGGCTACAAACCTGGAGTAAAGCAAAGCAGCGCCAATTGCTGCATTGCCTTACTCTGCCTGGGGAAGGTATTGCATGGGCATTGCTTGGGTGTTCCCACGCAACTCCCATGGATTTTGACGCTTTCCCAGATTTACCCTTATTGATGAACCTGGGAAAGCCAAAACGATACACGTTCTATGTGTGCACAAAACCAATCCTGCAATGGAGGCACTGTGCACCATGGTGCAAGGGAGCCTGCAGTTGTGCTAGACTGTCAAAAGGGTGCCAGCACAGGGGAAAGGGCAGGAATGGACCATATTGACTTAAAAACGGCGCATTCCTGCCTTTCCATGTCACGCAGTGCAGTGCAGGTAAAGGACTTTGAGAGGCTTATGTTCAGTTGCATTTTTGGATGTGTGAAAGAAAAGGAGATTAAGGTCATGTATGGATCTAGGAATAATATGTAGATATTGGTGTTAACACACTGATTTCCTTATGTTATGCTTTATTCCGGGACTTTTTCTGGGGACATATTCCACCAGGTTTGACCCGAAGGATATGTCCCATAGTCACCTGCAGTAATGGCGCGTGCAGCTTTATTACCTGTCTTGTAACACGGATTTAGGAAAAAACTCCTGTTTCCACCAAAATCAGCTTTCAAAGGGCCATTCACTGAATCATGTCACAATACATCTCAAGCCCCAGCAGACTTCTAGAATTCCTATTGTTAGTGACTGTAAAAGAACCACGGCTGAGTAAAGAAAGGTGTTTTTTTAAACTAGGTGGCCCCTTTAAGACCCGAACATTTTCACAAAAGGCAGTGTCTTAAAGTATGGATGGTCCCTTTAAGACAAACATTTTCACAAAAGGGAGCGCGTTAAAGTTTTATGAAGTGCAGCATTCCAGTGTATCTCCATTGTCCAAGGGTTCCAAAATCCTATTTGCAACTCTGTCTTTAAATGACACAACATGCTAAGATTAATGTGACCTTACAAAAGTGATAAATGAAATGGGAGCATCCCTGACTCTTGGACAAAGTGCACAAAGAAGCAGGAAGGATGTTATCTGTGCCTCAGAGAGTGGGAAGGCTTCCTTTATCTTGTTTTTAGCTGTCTCCAATTTAATATTCTGTAGAGGGAATCGATGCTTTGCAAGGCTGCCTTTTTCCAATTTCCTTTGTGAATGTTGATGAGATCGGCCTGTATCATAGAAGTTCTCAGCAAATTGTGGCACATTTTAGACTATCTCTTGTTTCATAATTGACAGTGTTTTATGACTGGAGATCATTGTCCAGATTTACAAAGATTTCATGCAAAGGAGCGCAGCGTCCATATTTGCTGCGCTGAGTTACACAGGAGAGAAAATGGGCTGGTGCACAAACAGGTTGCCTCACTCGACGTATGAGGCATAGTAGAATGCGCACTGTCTCGCATAAGATTTGTATTGGAGGCATTCTATTCCAGTCAGATTCCAGTGCAAGACTCAGCCGTGGCCCGTGCAGGTAAGTGCGGTGGAGCGGTGGGGGGAATTTTGACAGACGACGAGGGAAATGTAATTATTTATTTATTTTCCCTCGTTGTTGTCTGTCGATATCCCCCCACCCCCAACCGGGCCCTACTGGGCCCCACCGCTCTTACCTGCATGGGCCGCGGCTGGCAAGACTACCCAGAAAGGTCAGACAGATTGGATGCGTGCTTTGCACTGCTGCATAAATGCAATGCATCACTTTCTTGAAGAAATCAATGCATTTCCCCTTGTTTGCGCCTGTTTCCTCTAGACGTTAGTTTTTAACCAAAGCCCAGTCAAGCTATCTTAGCTGATTGGGTTTTCCGCCAAAACCTAAAGGGGTTTGTGCTGATCCAGCCCAGTTTTGACCCCTTGAGGCAAAGCAGTGGTAAATTAATTTAGTGCTGTAAAAAGGCACTTTCTCACTGGGAAATTGGAAAGTAAATAACTGCTGCCGCTTTAAGCCGTTTTATGTAGCTTTGCTTTGATATAGGGCTAGTGCAAACCTTAGTCAATCTGGGCCTGTATGTCATGGAAGCAGTTCTTGTGAATGACTGCAAAAGCTTAAGAATAACATGGGCTGTTTAACAGTTGTTTTTCAGAGTTTTGGATCTGTAATTGAACTTAATTGGCTTTGGTTGACATTAGGGACATGCTCTTACCTGCTAGCAAGAAAAGGCAGCCACAGCAAATCCAGGGGCATATTTTTCATAAGGTAGTGTCGCTTTTGCACCAAGCAATGGGAGGCAAAGGCGACGCAACCCTTAAGTTTAATTTATCAAGCCACGTAAGGTCACCTTGCATGGCCCTGAGTGACTGGATAAATCTAGTGTAACACAACACAGCGCAAAACGCTGCGTTGCATAACTCTCCCCTGGGAAGATGTTCCATGGGTAGAGCGTAGGGGTTCCCATTTATCCACCAGTGGATTCTGAAGCATTTCTAGATTTACCAATACTGGTAGACCTGGGAATGCGTCATAATTCTACGCCTTCTCTACACCTTCCCAACGATGGTGTAACGAGGAGAAATATCTGTATTTCTCCTCGTTACTTGCTCTTTCTACCTGTGCTGCCTTCTGCAACACACACAGAAAGAGGAAAATGCCTCAGGGGATTGTTTTGTGCAGGAAGGTGTCCCTTCCTGCGCAAAAATAATCCTGCTTACACGGCTGGCACCCTTGCATCATGGTGCAAGGGTGCCTGCGTTGGCGCTAGGCAGCACCTTGCGTGCCAGTGCTTAGAAAAGATAGCGATTCACGGTATTATTTTAAATGTGGTGCATTCCTGCCCTTTCCGTATCACGCAGCTCAGCAAGATGACTTGCTGCGTGACTTTTTGGCAAATATGCCCCCAATTTTAGACACCTGTTCCGTGCCATCAGTACGGTTGAACATGATTTGCTATTGAAATGACTGAAGGTGAAGCAGATACCAATGGTGAGTGTTGTGGCCCTTACCCCCGAGGTGGCTACATGGCTCACTGTGGGCAGATTGGAAATGGTTCAGATTGGGCAACATCTTTCCATTCAGTTTCTGCTTGGTTGAGGTTATCTCAGAGTCCAGCTCTTTAATGTCCTTAATGTATATCACCTGAATCTACAACCTTGAATTACAGAGGCATGTGATGATCCCAAGTTGTCAAGACAAGCAGGTTGCTTCAATGAGGGCTTACTGAGACAGTTCCTAATGGACAGCCAGATTGCATGCAATGAAGTATGCGAGCACTACATTGATCAAGCAGTGAGATAGCGGATTCTCCATATAGTCCTCTCTTCAGTTAATCATGTTTCCCCAGCTGAACTCCTTACACTCGCCCTCATTAAAGAACTTGGGTATTTGGCTTGACCAAAAGCTCTGCTGACTGACTCAAATAGCAACAATTTTCAAAACCAGTGATTTGCAACTGACCTTTTCTTAAACAGTCTTGCATTTCTGAACACATCAGCCAAACTCCCTGAATAGAGCAACAATTCTGTCTATCATAGTCTATGCCAGCTTGCTAAATGTATAGCTATGCTCTATCTAGGCACTTGCTTCTTGGCACTTTGAAAGTGTGGTGATCCCCCCTTCGTAGCAGGTTACATAGTAATCTGTGTTGCAGGATATTTTGCAGTGGCACAACATGCTCCAAAGGACTCACTGCAACTACCCAGCTGACCTGCTGCACTGGACCTGCCTGGATCTGCAACTTGGCCTGCCTAAGCCCTGCTGACCTCTGATGGGGTGAGTTCCTGATCCCCAAGGGGTACCTCTCAGGTCCTCGACTTTTGACTGGCATCAGCTGAGCTCCTACTGTGAAGAAAGGGGAAATCCTCAAGTTTTGGGCTTTTCACGACCGCAAATGGGTCAAGACTGCTTTCTGGGGTGATCACCAATGTAAAGCTCTGGTGAACCTGATTCTTCACTCTACAGCGACCCCTAGCGATGACAGGCACCATGAGATCTGCACTTTGAACTACAGCAACGACAGCCCAAGGTACCCACCAAAGCAAAGCACCAGCTCTTCTGTGATCAACCGTATCTTCCTGCTACAGCGATGACTATCCACGATGCCAGGCCTGCTCTTTGTGCTACAGTGACAACTATCTGTGACGCACTCCCTGCTCCTCAATGCCTCCTCCACCACAAATGGAACTCTTTGCACCGGAGAAGGTGACTGTTTCAGTAAGGCTGACCTGGTCCCTTTATCTGGCCCATGCTACAGCCTGAGCTTGTGACTTTCTAGCTGATGACCACACGTGCTACTTTGTACTTTTAGGCACTATACCTAATTTATTTTTTACAAATTGCATATCTATGGTTCTACTAATTGGATTAGTGTCATTCAGGCATCATTTTATCTATTACCAATTTCTCTATTTTTCTAAATTGGTTTGAGATTCTTCTTGTTTTGTTTTTTCACTTTATTAGTTTGTTAGATGCATAAATACTTTAAACTCTGCCTCTAAGTTAAGTCTGGCTGCTTTCTGCCAAGCTACCAGAGGAATAAGTACAGGTTAATGTAGTGACTTTTGTGGTTCACCCTGACAAGGATTGTGGTTACTGCCTGAGTAAGGCTTCCACTCCCCCCCCCAACCATCATCCCAGTTTCTTACAGTTGCCCAAACCCCTGCAACACTGATGTCTTCTGGGTGTCATGAGCTAGTTACCAAAGTAAAAGAATGTCCTTGTAAATGTAGCCTGATTACCGGCAGCCGAGACCAATGGGCTGGCATGTTAGAAACATTTGCACGGTTAGTTGCCAAAATCTTTCCGGGGCATCTTTTTGTTTTTTGATCCAAGGAGCAGTTCATAATTAAGAAAGAAGATAATTAAGAAAACATGTATGCTGGTGAAAGACAACACAGTATTTGGTACCACCTCCTGCATTAGTGAACTGATCAAGCCAGCTGTTTTAATAATGCAATATATGTAGTAACAGGTGCATGGTGCCCAAAACAAGTCCAAGGCACGTAGCCCTAGCTGTTCTCCCCAATTAATGGCTCTGCCAAGTGGTATAACACAGTTTAGAGCAATATATCAGTTCTGAATGGTCACCTTGGGAATTTGCAGCTGGTGATGGCACCCACAGAAACAAGGTCATGCACAGAAGCCAGCATCTCACCAGCTGGAACCAACAGAGTGAAATTCTAGGATTAGGGTATGATTGTGAATTCAAACAACAATGGCTCTAATCTCTGTAACCATAACCATAAGTGGCTCAATTGCTTCCTGAAGTAGGGCAACCAGTTTCAGCCAGTGAAACACAACAGCAGGGCATAGGATGGAGATAAAATATCCTTGTTTCCTTCTTGTGCTCCCACAAAGTCAGGGCGTGTAAAGGGCTATGCAGGTTCATCACATTAAAAGTGCTGTAATGCACTCTGCAAAGCCGAGACACTCTACCAACAAATGATATCCTTGAGTTGATTCTGGCCAAAACGGAAACTAGATCCTCAAAGTTCCCAGGTGGTTCTTTTCAGGTACTTTATCTATATGGAATATGCAGTTAGCTGGGCATTGTTCTTAGCCTTTCTTGGTCAGAGGCCTCCTCCTCCTCTCCACGCACCAAGCACTAAACCTTCTCTCATTCCAGGTCAAATCACAGCAGCAGGGTGTCTGCCACAGCCCTAGGCCTGTTCCTGGCCTTCAGGAGAACTGTGACATACAAAGTTCTGTGCAGGATAAGAATCGTGATGAAGTTAAACCAACGAGTATATGAGGCAGTAGTTATCTTTCTTTAGGCACACTTCAGGAAGGTAAGAGTCAGCCAAAGTCCAAGTTTTCTTTAAAATGTACATGTCCTCCAATACATGAAGAATTTGTTTTCAGGGCTTTCATGAAAGGTAGAGAAAAAGCTGGCATATTTTTGCCAGTTTAAGGATATTGGGCCATATGTAGGTAATTTCTATTTACCGATTCCTAAATACGAATTTTACCGATTCGGTATTTAAGAATCGGTAAATAGAATGTAGGTAAACATTCGGTAAATTTTACCGATTCGGTAATATTCGTTATTACCTATTCGGTATTTACCGAATCGGTGATTAAGGAATACCTTCCCATTCATTCCTATGGGCCTGGAGGCCCATAGGAATGAATGGGAAGCCATTCACTATTACCGATTCGGTAAATACCGAATCGGTAATAGGGGAGCATATTCAAGGGTGGCAGGGTGTCAAATTGACACCCTGTTGCACCCCTGAATCGTGCATGTGTGCACATGTGGCGCACATACATGCCCTAAGGGCATGTATGTCTGCCACATGGCACTTTTAAAAAGCAAAAATTGCTTTTTAAAGGTATTCGGTATTTACCACCAACTTGTAGTTGGTGGTAAAATAACGAATCCTTAAACCAAAATGCACTCACTTGAGTGCTCCCTACATAGGATTTAAGGAATCGGTAATTTACCGATTCCTTAAAATAACGAATCGGTAAATTACCGACTCCTTAAATCCGGCCTCCTACATCGCAAAGGGCTAAATACCGGTCGGTAATGGGAAATTTACCGATTTTCGGCCGTTACCGACCGGTATTAGCCCACCTACATATGGCCCATTGTCTTTACCTGAAACAGACTGTCTGCTATACCTTTTCTGGGCTACTCAGCACAATACAGGGTGTGGGGTGCTCTTGTTATTTTACTGCTCCAGCAGGAACAACATGCATTTTCTACTGATTCACTTAGGGCATTATTTAAATGTTGGCAGAAAGGAAACCCTCCCCAACAACATTAAGGTACATCCAATGAATTTAGTATCAGCAGACTATAGGTTTGACGAGGGCGGAGACTACTCTGCCAAGGTCAACCCCTCCGATGGCATAACAGAGTAAGGGCCATAAGTAAGGGCCATGAGAGGTTTGACTTTATGTCTCTCACCTAATTTAGATGGGCTGACATACATAGAATTTTTAAAGCCCGACAATTACAGGTAAAACCTGGTGGTAAGCGGCACTGAAAAGTGCTCAATGCCCCCCTTGCTATGGGAGGAAACTCCCTTGGCAAGGGGGGGGGGTGCCTTTTTTTTTATTTTGAAAAAGAAAATTCCGCTTTGTGACTTTCTTTTTGAGAATAACAAAAAGCATATTTGTCTTACAGCTCCATCATGTTCTTGGCCGGTGGCACCTCTGTCAGGCAATAGAGTAATTTACTCCATTACGCTGACGGAGAAACAGGCCGCACGCCAAGATTTAAATTGGGCCCGTAGGCGGCTAAGGGGTCTCTCAGAATGATGGTCCATTCAGACAGGTAAAATTGCCTGAAAAGTGTCACCATTTGTTCACCATTCACTCTGTCCTCATAGAAAACCTGTCATCCTATTCATTGTCGCTAGGTCACACAACACAGTGTACCATATGCAGCATATAGCAAACATTACACACACTGTGGGAGCTAGGTAAAGTTCTCAGTCATTGAGACCTGGCGAAATTTTCCATGGGGCAGCCAAAAGTCAACCCACTGTCTAGTATTTCCATAGCTGGAAACGCCACCCATGACTATGGGCCTTGAGGGACTTTGGGTTCATCCCTCGGTCAGTAGAACATGCGCACTCCTGTTAAACATCATCTCTAAATCATGGTACACCTCCAGTGGCTTTACACATTGTCAGGCCCAAAGAGGGGAGACGCAGCTCAGGCCAGGTGTCTGTGATTCCCATATATTCAAGGGGGCAGATTTACAATAAACTAACGCAGCACGGTGCAGCAAGTCATTTTGCTGCTCCGTGCTGCGTTGCTTTTGAAGCACAGGGATGCAACATATTTACAACAATATGTCGCATCTCTGTGCTTCCCCCTGCGCTGGCGCACAAACTGCTGCCATGTGCCGATGCAGGCACCCTTGCACCATGGTGCAAGGATGTCTGTGTCACGGGGATGATTGTTTATGTGCAGGAAGGGTTCCCTTCCTGCACATAAACAATCAGAAATGGCGTTTTACAACTTCTATGTGTGCTGCATTAGCACACATAGAACTTAATAAACGTCATTGATTTAAAGGATTGTTTATGTACAGGAAGGACACCTTCCTGTACATAAACAATCACCAGAGGTGATTTCCTCTTTCTATGTGTGCTGCAGAATGCAGCACGCATAGAAAGAGGAAAACCACGAGGAGAAATGAATACATTTCTCCTCGTTGCGCCTCCCTACGCCTCCCCTGGGGAGGAGTAGCATTCGGAAGCATTTCCAGATTTACGATTTCTTGTAAATCTGGAAATGTGTCTGGTTCCATGGGCGTTGCGTGGGAACACCCACAGCAACACCCATGGAACACACCTTTCACGCAAAGTGCTGCGTGTAAAGGGGCTGTATTTACAAGGACAGGAAAAGCCACGCAGGGTGGCTTTTCCTGTCCTTGTAAATATGGGGCAGAAAAATGCGCTGCCGGTGCGTCGCAGCGCAAGGGGCTTGTAAATCTGCCCCCAAAGTCTTTTGGGCCTATATGAAGTTCTAAGTTGTAGCTCTAAAGCTTCATCTTCAGAAGGTAGTGATGTGTATTTGTGCAGGAGAGCTCGGCAGAGAGGCTTTCCCACTATAGTACCTTTGATCATGAAGTCAACGAGGGCAAAAAACTTTTGACACATTGTGCTGCTGAACTTCTAAGGGTTTCTTTTACTTTAAATCTAGCGAGGGACTATTGCTTGTGAAATATGCATTACATATTTGTAGATAGTGCTGCAAGGAGGCTCATCTCTGGTTAACTTCATGAGTTATCTTACTTTCTTTTTAGAAGTGGAGTTTTGACCCACCCATCCATCTCTCCTGCCTACTACTGACAATCAATCCTGCTTAGGAGTGAGACATTCAGAGGCCCGGATTTGTGCCCTAAAGTCACATCTTCGATGCTGAGCTGGGTCCTATACTCATGTGAATGCTCTGTGAATGGCTTGATCTATCCTAATTTTGGAAAATAAGTAGTTATATGTAAGGAGGACAATGAAATGAAATATTGCCCCAGGGTTTGTCACATTGCCTCGCCATTGTTCAAGATAAACCAATCACTCCAGACCTTTGCCTTTAGAAGGATCCTTAACCCCGACCAGATGACAGAGTGTAGTATCCTCAGGTCATGTCATTCTGTTCCCTCTACCTAGCTGCTCAGCCAGTGTGAGTGTTCCGCGTAGAATGTCAGTGTGAGTGGAATGCTTGGGTGCCTGTGTGTGTGTGAGACAGTTGGGAAGATGGGCTGAGCAGCTAGGAGGCTGCTCCTGGTGGGGCCTGTTCCAGCTTACAGCTACTACTGAATAAACTACATCAACTACAACTCGGCTACGTCTACTTTGTATGCTGTACACTTGGGGCCAGCCCACTACACAGAGGCACGGAGAAAAGACACCTTCTCGTCCTTGCAGATTCCACTGCTCTTTGGAGGATCACAGAAGGGTTACATCAGCAAGGAATGCAGTTTGGGAACATCCTTTTACTATTACGAAATCCTCCATGATACAGCTTTTAGTATCTCAGTGTGTATTTGTGATCAGTTCAAGACATGTATTCTCCTCTTTCTGGGCATGTAGCAAAGTGGTTAGGGTTATAGTGTATTTTGGGACTTTCTCCTTTAAAGACATTCATTATTTGACCCTGCCTTGTGAACAGTCAATAGCAACGAATTGTTTTGAGGGGATGGTAGAGCCTGATCAGAGTAAGCAGGATTGCTTTTTGAAATAAATCTTGTATGGTGCAGCTGCCGACAATTAATTCAGGGTCGTTTGTAAATATCTTATACAGAGACTTACCTAACTTGAGCAAGTTGGGATCCAGGACCTGATGTATGAAAGGGTTTTTGGTAGTAAACCCTCCGATTAAAAAAAAGTGTTACCACAAAGCAGAAAGTCACAATTTATAAAATGTACATTGTGATTTGAAAATGTATTTGCTACTCATATTGTACACTTTGTCACTTATTACCCTTCATTAAAAAAGAGAGCATTCACAATGAAATGTATTAATTGTTTGTTACCTCAGTCATAGTAGTAAACCATTAATTAGACACCAGCACCTTAAAGCAGGTGCTATCCATTGGCAAGGTGAAAGCTGTCAATGGGGACATCTTCAACTCTTGTGGATCAGCACTGTAGACATTCGGGTAGCACATAGCTGTACAGGGGGGCACTGCACGCTTTGTAATGTGGTGGGCCCTTTCCTTTGGGTCACCCATATTCTTTGGCATTACCCTTATTTCACCTTTTTATGCCCCAGTATTCCCACTCCATCCAATTGAGCTTAACTCATATAACAAGTTGTTAAGCTTGACAAATCTCACATGTGCCATTCTCCATTGTACAATTTTAATGTCAGTTTACTCTGAAGTAGTTGGAATCCAAATAAACTCTTTTTGCCTTTTTACTCCTGCTCCTAATTCAAAAAGCTATTTGTGAGCCAGAGACGAGTCACGAGTAAGAGGTCTGCACTTGTGTAGAGCTCTGGCGGTTCCAGTGGGCTGCAGCCAACATGGGCCCACCTACATCATTGTTTTCATGGTGACGGGCCCTGACAATGGTGGTGAAGAGCCAGATTCTAGTTTAAATGAGCCAGAGGAATGAAAGAAGGTCATTGAGGGTGAACTTGTTAAAAGGCAGATATTATGGCATTGAGACCCTTTCTCCTCCTGCTTGGAGGGGAGACAAATGTGATCTGAACATGTTGGTTTGTGGTATTCTGTAAATGCAACATCACGGCTCACAAAAAAATGCACAGCACGACAGATACTTTGAGCACAAAGATATCCCTAGGGTAATGGTCAAATTGGAAGAAGCTGAAATGTGATTGTTAGAGTCTAGTGCTTGAAGGGGAACATACTGGATAGGTACATGTAAGGTGAAGGGCATATATGCACATGAAAGAAAAACCTAACCTCATAACGCCACCTGGTAACTAGCATAAAAGAAAGGAAGAGGATTCTGACAGAAGATTAGGCACAGAACCAACAACAAATGTAAAGTCAAAGGGAACATGAAAAGGGGTTCAACAGAGCACATCAGACCGAATCTTTAAAGTACCCTCCAACACAGCATCAACATTCATTCTATACACTTGTATGACCCTCACTAGCACAACTTTGCAGTCTTGTTGAGAAGTTTCAACCCTTGGAGACTGCCAATGAGGGTCTTCTTCAGAACACTTACGTTTCTGTGTCAGTTTCCTTTACATTGGATGCACCTTCATTGTGAATTTAGGAACACCAGGCATATGTATGTAAACATCTTTATTGCTTGATTAATTAAAATCATTGCAATCACAACATCTTCACATCTCAATCTTAAAACCAGATTAATCATAAAAAAATTCATTACAGACAAAACATCTTCCCTTCACATAAAAACTGTCCCATATGTACAAGTTAAAAACTTATCAGTAAACTCAGATCTAGCCTCCCAACATCATTAATTACATAGTCATATTGCACATTTTAAATTTTAAAATATCGGTATGCGCAGCATAATATTTCCTTGTGCATAGCAGAAAAATAACTACTAAATAACCATTGATTTCTACTGCAAAACATAATACATATTGTATTACTAAGTGTTAATAATAAAGTGCAAAACTAACTGAGACAGGGAGGTTTCTATTATACATTTAGTGCACAAATTACATTTCAAAGTGCTAATGTGCAATTATTGCAACAACATCATATCAAAACAATAATAAAGTGCATCAATTTACTAAAAGTCTAATGTGCAATTATAGCAACAACCGTCATATAAAACAAGATAAAAATGCATCAATTTACTGTATGGTGACATTTCCATCGTTACATTTCAGATTGTCACCCTCACAACATAATATTCAAATGATAAAAGTATGGACCGCACCAGGCATATGAATAGAAGCGGAATTCACAAGTACCGATATCCACTGTAAATAGGTTCCTTGGTGCTGTGGAGGGGCAAGGGCCCTAGGTTTAGAGGTCCCCTCCTTTCATTTAGTATGTAAAGTCACTGGCACCTTGAAAGGGGCTGCAAAGTTCAAAGTATGCCGGGCTGGGCATCACCATGTTGGCTGCCCTGCTTTGTCGTCACCACCTTCCTTATGATTCCCTAAATCCATTTAGCAATTTGGTAACATGTTACTGAATCACTAAATGGGTTTAGTACATTCTAAAACCTAATTCTCTTGTCAGTAACCCTGCGATTTACTGAATCATAGGGGTTGTGACAAGAAAGTGCGATAGTACATCTGGCCCTATGTTCCGTTTCATTCCCTGCACTTGGCCTCTCTCAAAATTCTTGTTATTCCCCAAATAAGTTGTTTTAGAATGTGAGGTTGCTCATTCTTCTGCATTGCATTCAAATACTGAAATAATCTTCCTCCCTGCCCACCGCAAACAAACAAAAACTTTTTTGCCTTCCATATATTCCATATATCTCTGTTTCCTTCCTGTTCTCCCACATTTAATCCTTCTTATACAGATTAGAGTCAGGGAACTCTGGTTATAGGATATTTGCTCACTTTTTACACTTTGCAAAGCCTAAATAAAAAAAATAAAAAAAATTTTTTTAAACAAAAACATTAATTTTATTTTCAAGTTATAGAAAAAGCATACTGCAACAAGGCTTCAAACTTATGCAACACACCAGCTTCTTCAAGAGGGAAAGTGAGGGACCAATCAGGACATTGCAACATCCATCAACAGTTGATACTCACTACAATATCAACCAATCACATGCAGGCTACCCACATAGGAAGGTAAGACACAAACAAAACAAACATTGTTTTAGCATGCCGGTGATTATCTTAGTTGACTTGATCTTCATTTTGGAGAACAATTATTTGAGTAGGATGGGGATGATTCATAGATTCGGCATGTCCAGGGAAGCAGTAATTGCTACATACCTTTTCTCACCCAGCTTGGTATTTTCCTGCATTAGGGTCCATGGGTTAAGTTCCACATGCGTGTCGACAGCATAGAGCCCCCTCAGATCTCATAGACTCACTTTGAGCTTCAAGAGGAGTGTGCGCATGTCTCTAAGAACTCTGGATTGTTTCACTATGCAGATTCCTCTGATGATCGCTAATAACACCTCTCATACAACTCCAGTGCTATTCATCAAGTCTGTGTTTATTTCAAAATAGTCTATTACTGCACCTCTTGGTTCCTTGCTGAAAACTGTGTCTAACAAGGGTACGGATGGTAAGTGTCAATTGTTTGCACACAGTGCTGAGCAAAGGAGACTGATTTGTCATTTTAATGGGGAACAATCTAATTATGTTCTAGCCTTGTGCATCACCTCCCTAGTCCACATACTGACATCCCCAGTGCCCAGCGCACAGTCAAAGTTGGATAACATCACACAGATTTTTGATGAGTCATTGGAGTCTTTGACAAGCGGATTTTTATGCCAAAGATCAATGAGTGCTTCTTTATCTATGATTTGTAGTAGATCATTTTGTTGTGGCCACTGGTAGCCAGGGGTCTACCTTTGGTCTGTCCAGTCCAGGTCCCAGTATAATGTTAACGTTTCCACCCAAAAGGATTGTGCATAGGGCTAATCTCACCTTTTTTTCCTAGATATCATGGAAAAAAGAGGGATAATCTGGTTTGGGACCATATATGTTGATCACCATGATGTGTCTCCCAAACCTCCCTTTATTTCTGTTTAAATCTGTTTTTATTTTTTCAGTACCAGAGTAGACAATCACATTTCCATTTACACATTTTTTGGGACTTCCAGCTTAAATGTACAATGCACAACCACATCTCCGCATATGCAATTTGATCACATTTGTATCAGTGCACATATTGATCATGCATTACGTATTCACCACTTTACTTGCGTCCCGACCAGCTATATTTCACAAGCACCAGTGACTGTGTCCTCTAGAAACATCCCAGCAAGATACCTGCATTATGGTAGTTAGGATCTAGTCTACTAACTTTGGGAGGCGGAGAGTAATGGTTGGGACACAGTACAAATACAGGTAGTGGTGTATTTAACTAGTGAGGCCCTAGATCCCGAGCATGACAGTTTTGCACACTTCTTGTGTCCTCAATCCTTAGTATGTGGTGCTGTATATGTGGGGGAGGTTGTATATTTAACTTCGCAGTCAGCGACGCCTCTATCATGGCTGTGCTAGGATTAGTGTGTCTCTTACGACCCTTGCCTGGTGGCGTTATTGAGGGTTAGCATGTCTGCATCGGTGCAGTGTTTATTCTGTAGTTTGTGCAGTATGGTGTCCCAGCTTGCAGCAATTGGGATTTTGCGGAGGCCTAATGTGTCTTCCCTGTGTAGTGCAACACTCTCAGCCTTAGCCCATATTTGCATGAAGCACTTCCAGGCCAATGCCTGGGGGGCCTCGGGAGACTTCCACCTTTTAGTGATCAGTCGCTTCGCTACTACCACTCCCAAGTCAATGAAACGGGAGGTCAACCTACCCAAACCCCCTCCTTTATGATGAGAAAGTGACTCTCCATGTCTGCTGCTGGAAAGATGTTTTGTTCGGTACTCATCATTTTATGAGAATTGCTTCACCCATAGACCACCTAGGGAAAGATGAAAAAAACACTTGTACTCCATCTATGAGAAACGTATTGTTCACTTTGTTTGGTCAGATGTGTCTCCTGTATTAGCGGAAAGTCAATGCTATGTCTGTTTAAGTAGGACAGGACCTGTCTAGCTTTTTGAGGGTTGTTTAATCATTTGGTATTCCAGGTAAGTAATCACAGTGTTAATTTCGCATTGTCGAACCTGTTACGTTCACTAACCGTGAATACCTGACAATCCTATGATATTGCAGATTGGTATGCGCTGACCTTGATAGAACATGTTCCTTTTTTTCGCGGAAGACATGTGATGAGTTATTTAGCTCCCAACCCCCACACACACCATCAGTAAATATTTCCCAACCGCCTGCAATGCTGAGAATAACTCTGTGTAGCCTAAGGCTGTGCACATGTGAGGTTCAAAGCTGGGTTATATTCGGGGCTGGAGAGTAGGAAGTGGATATCTTTATTTTAGATAATGTGAATTTCAAGACTTCATATTTCTTTTACCTTTAATGTTTTTAAAGGTAAAAGAAAAATGCAAATGCAAAATAGTTGTCACTCATGTTTCTGATACTGCTAACACATACTGTCAAATCAAATAGGTTTGGCTTCTTTTAGGTGTGTGTTCGTTACTTGTGATGTGCCTGGATGCATTAACAAAAATCTCTTGGAGAGGCCCCAAAATACTAATTGGGTGATACCCTATGGGAAGGGAAGCACGGGATTTGAATGTATATGTTGTACGCCGCACCCTTAATTAGATAGGCCACACCTTATGAAAAAGACTCTTAGTTCTGCGTAAGCCACGCCCATTTTAGAGACCCCGGCCCCACCAAACACACTTTTTTTTATCCCACTTAAAGCCCTAGTGATGGCATTGGTAGGGTCTACTTAGAATGGGACTGTTGAAGCGCCATGTCCCTGCGAAAAATAAGGCTGGATTAAAGTCACCCTCTGACATGGGGCCGTTTGGGTCAAACGCAGGAGGGAACTGACATGCCTTAAGCGAAACCGCATGACTTTTTAAACCAAAAGAAAAACGCTTCAAAAGGGCTAACGTCGAAGCTAAATAACCCAACTTGTTCCTCAACAGAAATTCAGGGAATCAAAAATGGCTCGTAATGATGTATTGTTTGACTGCAGGCAAACATTGTTGCCGAGACTGCCGTTTCTTCTGTTTGCACTCAATACGTCATCATAAGATTAGATTGGGTAAATGTTTGGGACAAGCGTGTAAAAAAAGATGACACACTTCAAGTAAAAAATGACGAGAATTTCTGAACAGTAAAATCCCTTAGGAGAAAATCAGGAAAGCAAAAAAGTAAATTGCAATGTGAAAAGTAGGAAATCACATTGCAGATATACTGGAAGATCTCTCTACCATCCCTTAGGGTCCTGTGTGCTCCCCTACGCACACAGTCCCCTCAGCCCTTCGGGGGTCCCTCAAGGTAATTGTCCCCCGTTCCATGGCCACTGCGGTGAGGCTTAGCATCGCAGCAGGTGAGGGGGAGGAGCAAGGCACAACAGAGGCAATGCACCAGCCCCCACATTATGCTCTTCACTCAGGCCCCGCAGACTCGTGTGTCCCCATTTAGGCCGCAGGATGCTTCCCCACTAATTACTTCGCTCTGGCCAGCCGCCAGTCGAAAAAGTCACTGGCATACCTGTGGTGCCTGCTCAGAACGCGCACATCGCTCCTGGCTCCTGCCACAAGTCACGCCCCTGCCCGTTCCTCACAACGACACTGCACATGTCACCAATCCATGAGCAGGGGAGCCGGAAAACTTGAACTACTCCCTTACAGAGCACCAACTTCTTAGGAGGCCCCTCACCACAAAAAAGTCCAGGAGGCGCCTTGCCGCTGCACCGCTCTCTGTGCCAGTGGCCTGCAGTGTGCCTTGGTCCTGGCTTGTGGCCCCTCCGATACCCAGGGGTCAGACCCCACATCGAAGGCCTCAATCATCGCAGGCCATCAGCGGATCACACGCACGGCCACCCATCTCCCGATTCCTCACCCATTCTAAATGGGCTGAGGAGGGACTCCGATGCCGGCTAGAATAGACTAGGAAGCAGTCTGCAGGTTGGATTGCCGGGCACATATCGGGAGCTCGCTTAGGGAGTGACAAGCACAGCTGCCATCTTGGCCATGCCCCATAACTGAGTCAGTGCTTAATTTGAGCTGGTGGTTTCCGGTGCTCAGTACCAGCACTTAATCATCAACACCGGCGCTTTTCATGAATATCAGTTAAGGATACATTCATTTACGGAGAGATTAAGTGATTTGCCGAGAATCACAGGATGTTGAGTTGATACGGAGACTCAAACCTGGTTCCCCAGCTCTGATGTCTGCAGCTCTGGCCATTATGCCACATCCTCTCCCCACTTTCATGGTTAGAAGTTGGTTCTGTTTTAGGTGCTGGTGTAAGCTGCCTCCTGATAAGAGCCCTGGCACATATTTTTTACAAATTAACCCCTGAACTGATTAATGGTAATAGTAAGTAAGAATGTTCTAATGTTGCTTACTCTACCTATACCTTGTGCCTTCCAATACAAATTGGAAGATGAAAAAAGAATGAATTTAGCATATAACTAATGTTGGAGTAAATGATGTCAGACAACTGGTAGGAAAACATTTAATTTAATTAACACAAGATCTTATTCTAGATCAATGTCAAGTTCTGGAGGTTATTCTAGCACTTCAATGAGATAGTGAACAATTATTGAACCTTCAGCAAAATGAATGTTGTTAATCTACTTCATTAACATGATCAATCTGAAAGACATGCAAGCAATTGAATATTACTTGTCCAATAGCATCTAGGCTAGTACTCTTCTAGAAGTAGCCACTTTAGTAAGAGAAAGCCCTGAATAGATATATCAAGAGAAGCTACTTTAAGGTTGAAGAATTGATTGTAGGATAATCATTATCATATTACTTTGATCCTACCTATCCTTATAATATGCATGATTGTGGGTTCATATTACATTTCATGTCGCAAAGATGACATACATGTGTATGCGTATGTAAATGTTAGTTAAGTATGAGACAGTTTATAAAAAAAACGCACAGCTGACTTATTCAGAATCTCGGTTTTTACTAACGATTTTGCTGTTGAAGATGTTTATTTCATTTTTTACAAATATCATTTCTATACATTTTTATTTTAGGTGGTAAACTATTGAAGATAGAACACTGATTAATTACTGGTAAAATAATTTTTTTTTAAATGGGGCGAATTAAATGAAATCCCTTGTACAGCGCTCTCTGTGGGGACTATCTTTAGACAAACCTCTCTTATACTTGGTTACGGGTGCCCACTCTCTGTGGCCATTTTTGTAGGCTGTTAGGATTTACATTAAAGAATCCAACGGTAGTTTCCAGAGTGGCTGTATCTGTGGTCCACATTCCACTGAACTGACACACACATCACACAGCTTGCTGTATGGAGATCGGAATTTAAAATGTATACTGATGTTGACTTTGGTCGAAATTAAACCAGTGAATAATACAGGAATGGATTATTTTCATTGGGCCTCTATTCCTCAGGCATTCAATCGACACCTGTTCGTTGCATCCTTGGCTGATAACATTAAGACCTGCATGAGAATAGAAATGTTAACCTAATCCAGTTGCACCTTACCAACTTCCAAGCTTTTTTTCTAAGTAAGGTTACATTTGCGAATAACCATTGCAACAGGAAATATTACTAAAGTGATGCTTTCCAAGATATGTTTCTTGTTTACTAGATCTGTCAACACTTTCCAAGATTTGTGGTTTTATATTGTTTAAGAACTAAAAATGGTTACCTTCTGTCAGTCCCAGTGCCGCTCAGTGGCACCTCTTTCAGAGAGAACATAAATACTCAGTGGTGGCTGGCTTGTACCGAGGGTGGTGTGGGGACACACACAAAAAAAATAGACTTACCTTTTATCTTGCAGAGCGACGTCCTCCTTCTTCGGATGTCTTCTCTCCTCACAGAAGCTGCCGATGCAGGAAACTGCTCTACCCAATTCTGGTGCTGCTTTCACAGCATGAAAGCAGCACCAGGATTAGATAGAGCAGACTCTCTCAGCGCTCCTAAGAGCACTGGAGGCCTGCGCTTTCTCTTACCCAGCTGTCTAAGACAGCTAGGTAAGAGAACTTTAAAATGTGCAAGTCTGGCTTGCCAGCCCAAGACAGCCAGCCAAAGAGACATGCGAATTTTAAAGCGCATAGCTCTCTGCTTCTGCCACTTGGCAGCGCTGATCCCACCCCTTCCTGACAGTTCATGCCGGGGTGCTGAAAAATAAAACGGTAATAAATGAACTTTGGAGCGATGCTCCTCCGCTCAAATGGAAGACCCGCCCTTGTAGGTACTATTAATTCAGCAGCAGAGGGAATTTAGTGGAGGGCGGGCCCTGACTCAACGCATAAAGCAAAGAATTTGGATTCGGTGGAAGAGGGCCATTATTTTATGCCGATTTGGTCATTTTGTATTTCACGTGGCATTTGGCTTATGCTAGTCTTTCCCTTAAAGCATTTCTTCAGTTGCAAATCTGTGGTCTTTGCTCACGTTCCCGTGGTATGAGTACATAAGTTGCAGCTGACTAGGATAAACCTACTGCCCCAGAGATCTTTCTGCAACCTGCTGGTGATGGTCAGATCCCAGCAGATGGACTCCAACTTTCATCCTTCCAAGACAAGCAAAATGAGTACCACTGCATTGATATACATTAACACCTGTTGTAACAGATGCTAACAGATATGAATGCTGTATGAAACAAGTTGTCCTTTTTTTAAATGTACAGTGAACATTTAACAACGACATGGGTTTAAAGCATTATCTCTCAAGTATGGACCACTGCAACACCGTAGATGCAATGAGAGGATCTCATATAGCAAATCACCCCAAAAACCCTCAGTTGAGGTCTGATTGGAGCACAATGACCTTATTTCCATATCAGGTGTGGAAAAGGCATCTTTTCTTAAAGATAACAGTGCAGAGGCATTTGATAGCACCTGGGGACAATTTGTTGATAAGTCTGGTTGATAAAAGGCGCCATCTCCATCTGTATCTCCAGAATGGTGGCCTCTTGCGTGCCTCCCTCACATGTCTTTCTTTCCTACCTCGTCTTCTTTGTCTTCCCTTCTCGTGTTCTGGGCTTTCTCTCTTCTTTCTATTGTTGAGCGTGCATGACTGCTCATCTCCAGACCATTGTGTTCCTTTTGGATCCTCTTCCGTGGTTTCATTGGCGAGCACTGATAGACCAGAAACAATGCTCGCTTCTGTGAATGGTCCATTTTTTTTTGTGAGCATTCAGTCACAGCCTGGGGACAATAAGAACAATAGGCAAAGTGTGCATTGTTCACAGATCGGGAACTACGTCATTTCCCTTAGCATGCAATCCATACATAGCATAGCGTCTGTCAAATATACAGCAAGCGGTGTGTGATAAATGCCCTTGAAAGAAAACTTAAGAAATCTTTGATAGTGTTTGTTCATTCCTTCCATGAGTGCTGCCTAAATGAAATGCAGGGTGCCTTCTCGCTGTTTGGCGGGCTTGGGCTTTTCTCTCACGTCTCATTGTCCTCAGAGACAGGACAGTTGTCTAGTCTTTTTTTCAGGCACTGAAGCTATCTGCAGAATACCAGCAAGCTCTAATGCAGAAAGACTGTGGCACATTGTACAAACAACAATTGCTTCCAAGGGCAAAGAATACAGTGGCTGCACAAAGAACAGGTTATGCGTATCCAGAGTCAATGGATTGGAGCAACAGAAGAATGATCTCTTCCAAAGGCTTTTATTTTAAACTGTTTTATGAAAAAAGCAAACCTTATTGGACATTACTCAGTGACAGAGAAGTATAAAATCTGGTCGCTGCAATTGTAATTGAAAACTATTTTTATTCTATTTTTTCTTGGCTTTCAATGTCGTTACTGGTAATGCCATTGAGCATCACGCACTGGCGTAACAAAACTTAAAGGGGCCCTCCTGCAAAGTACCTGGAGGGGCCCCCCTCTGTACTCGCTCAGGAGCTGTCAGGCCAGGGTACTGTGCTGTGGGACCCCTGAAGCTCGGGGGCTGCGGGGGCTCCGGGGGCTCCGGGGGCCTTTGTTACGCCCCTGGCATCAGGCAAGCAAAGAATGTCTTATACTATGGTGACCATGGATGTCTTTTTTATGCTATGCTGGGAAGTTTGTCAGATGACTTTGTAAGATTAATGATTAATCAGTCCCATTCACAATTTTTGGGGAATATCAACGGGACTTACTATTCCAAAAAAAGTAAACTGATCTGCGGCTGACTATTCCATGGTCCTGAATCACAAAAAGTCAGCAGACACTTCCACCAATCAATTGAATTTAATTCAAGGAAGTCGTTACTTTGCAACTTTTCCGGTGGAGGAAATTTTCGTCATTTTGCAGATCTTTTCCTAACCCCGTAAGCTACTGCTGTGAAGAGCAGAATTAAGTTCCTGTCGATGATCATAGAGGAAAAGAAATTGTCCATATTTTGTGGGGTGCAGAGGACTATGTTTTCCTTGTGGACAGGGACATTTTAAGGATTGTGAGGGCCCTTGGCCAAACATATTTTGGGGGTCCTTGTTTAGAACAGCTTGGAATTTATGATAGCATTTCAGCTCTTACATACCCTCTTTGGCCAGGTCATTGACAGTGCACAGGCACATTCATCCAAATTCTAAATGTGTTACAGCTAATATTCAGGGATAGTAACATGTGTTTTCAGTATTGTAACACAGCAGCAAATCACTAATATTCCTGAAAATAACCTCTGTGACACACTTCCATTTCTCATATTGAGGTCATGTTTTGATCTAAAAGAAAGGTTTTTTTAAGGCTGTTGCATGAAACATAAACACAACATTTCTCTGCAAAATGCCTGTAATAGGCTCTCACTCATCACCCACATTAAAAATAAATTGAAGGAAAACAGTATTTAAAACAATCTGTCTAACAATTATTTAAGGTAAGCAGGACAAGACTCTCTGCAGAGCAGAGCTGGCTCTACAAGTGGATCCCCTGAAAGGGTGGGGCCCTGGGCCAGAGCTCACTTTTGCCCATGCCTTAAAGCATCTCTCCTTGTGGAGGTAAAAAAATAAAATGAATATATTTTTGCTATTATTGCTAGTAATAGCCTGGGAATTTTCAACGACCAGAAAATCCATTTGGGTATGCATGGAGTTATAGGACTATTACCTGAGAGTACTCCAATTGTCCTTTGTGAATTGCCAACAATGCATAAAATATGCAAATTGTAGGTTAAGTCTACAATGCATAGTTATGCATTTGTTGTGAATTGGGCACACAGCCTTTTACTCTCTCAGCTTCTATATATGGGAAAAAAATAATAAACTTATCATTTAGTCAGCCAACACACTGCAGAGAATCAAAGGACAAACATTACTGCAAAGATATAAAACTCCATCAGGGCGTATAGCAGTCATATTACAAAAGTCGTTACAGATACATGCATGTTTTATCATTCATAATTAAATCATTCTTTTGTAGGGCTTATAGTGCATTGTGTTCACCTCCAACAAAGACATATGTGGGCCAGACTCACAAAGAACCAAGAGTCTTATTTAGAGTTTGCCAGATGGGATACCCCGTCGAAATGTGGTGGGTATCTCATCCGCTGTGTTACAAGTACCTGTAATAAAGCGTATGGGACATCCAACGTGTTTGAGTCCACCAGACTCAAAATAAGACCCCAAGTCTTAAAGTTGGAGATTTGCCACAGTTGTGATACTCCTAAGTTTAGAGCAGATTCCAACTTTTAGGAATACATATAGAATCCCAAGGGTACTCTTGTGAATGTATGACAGTAATAGATCTGCTGGAGTTCTCCTGGAGCTCTTCTGACCAAATGCTCAAATGTTTCTCAACTAGCAGTATAATAAAGAACTCCTCCAAGGTGATAAATGTCTTTACCATCACTCGCTCGAACTCTTACGAATGTCATGCATTCGTATTTCCAAGTTCACCTATAACAATTTCTCAGCGTTCTTAAATTAGTGTCATGCTGGGGTCAGATCAAATCTCCTAATCACATGATCCATATTGCTACATGATTCTATCATTATCACTCATCTTTAGCATAGTCTTTTACTAGCTAGTGTTAATCTGTACAGTAGACTGGCCAATTTCTCTGTATCACTCAGAAGCATGCTTGGCCAAAACCAATTCAATCCACTGATCTTGGAGATTACATCACCACCTATAACTAGGAATTGAATCCCTATGGATATGGAGACATGGGGAAACACTACTCTGAAGTACACACAACTGATGTTGGGATACCTTAGCTGTCCATAAGTCTGGTTACTTTAGCATTCTTGAAATAGAAACACAAATTTGCTGAGCATGCCGGCCTAATTATGATGGGTGTGTTATATTTTTATGGGAGAATAACACTGCTTTGCTATTACATTTTGTTGACAGTGATGTATCTGCTGGCTGGATTGGTCATTTAGCACCGTGCCATCCTCCTGAAGCAGGGCCTTGGACACTCACCTTCACTGTGCCCTGGAGGTAAAGGCCTTTAGGGAAGATACTTGAAGGTTTTAGGAAGAAGAAGAGACCAACCAATGAATCCAGGAGATGAATCCAAATGGAATTCAACTTCAAGAAGTAGAGAATCTAGAACAAAAAAAGAGAACAAGTGGGGAAATAATGGAACTGAAATTAGTGAATGAATATGTTATAATGCATCTTTCTCTCATGATTGCCTCCTTTGTATGTCTCAAACAGCAACAGCCTTCATAGGAAAAACTGATACATCATCTTGACTTGGAACTTCCAATAGTGTCTTCTCAACAATACACCATTTTGGGAGTGGTAGCTCATAGGCTTGACCATGCTTCTTCCTTCAATATCATGTGATCAACAAAATAGGAAATAAAGAAGATCAAGTCTGTCATTGTTTTCCATTTACCAGATTTAGAGGCTCCACCGTGGCCATGCCAGTTAATGTCTCCAACTGATAACGGCAAACTGCAAGTGATCGCAATCATAGAATAGTTAGCGGTGCTAAGGCCATGAGGCTGTCCAGCTATGCCATGGCCACAGTGTCCAGAAACACTCCATGTAAGTATGTAGTGAGTGCAGAGTCTTCCTGTGGCTATGTACAGTCTCTGGTGAGTCTTAGATACAGTTGTGTTATGGGTTAGCAGTGTCGACTAGATGTGTCTTGTGGGGCATCTATTGTGCTTGTTGTGGTGGTGGCTTGACTGGCGGAATGGTTCCATGGGGCCGGCCCGATGCTGGTGATGGGTCGGGGGAGCTGGACCCTGAATGTTGGAGAGCTCTGTGTGTCTAACAAAGGTATCAAGTTATATATGTCATTTTTTGTTATTAGATGCATAGTGGTTGTGATGGAGAACCTGTGCTTTAGGGGAGTTGAGTGGAGTGCTTCTCCAGGACCTTTTGCATAACATGACACTTCTTACACAGCAAGTCTGCTTTATAAAATAGTAATTTCTGGATGGTTCTAAAAACTGTAAGGTAGCAGTCCTTTCACTCTCTATGCTTATTTTGCTTCTCTTCTACTAGAGTAGCTACTCGCCATTCAGGAGGCTATGCCCAACATCACACAAGCATGTGCAGCTCAAACTAGCCAGTGTGTTTTTTGCATTGATACAAAAAACACACTAGAGCAGAGCAGTGAACAACTGACATCAATCAAGCGAAAACCAAAAACGTTACTTGACACACTAACCATACACATAAAGCACCACAAAAGATCTTCCCAGATCGAACTCACTTTACTTCATACTAACTCACACAAACCCTTTCTAAAACTTAACGCTGAACAAATTATCCATTAACCAAACAGAGCAAATCAGAATACACTGTCAAACATGGTCCCCAACCCCATTCGACAGGTCCACATGAAAGGGCGCCCAAATAAAAACGAGCTCCAATGCCTTAAGATAGCAGCCATTGCTATTCAAATGTACATTAATATATATTTCTGCACGCTCATCTGAGGTGCAAGTGCGATTTTGTATGGATATGATTTTCCCTACAGGAAAACGTTATTAATTAAAAAATAAAAAATAAAAATTATTTTACTCTGAAATTAAATATTGGGGAGATCCCTTCCCACTCACAGCCTGGAAATACACTCCTGCCTTTGACAGGAGAAAATGGGCTGATGTTTCCATTGCGGAAAACTACATGCATGAGGTAAATAAATGGTAGTATTTTTTCCATAAATTAAGGATAACACATTTTTCAGCCCTTATCCACTATTACAAAGTGTTCTAAATTACACTCCACACTTGAGATTTTCTTGTGACACATTTCAAAAAATGCCACAACAGGGAAATAATTTTTGTTTTTAGATAGCATTACTGATAAAACTATGAGTTTTTTTGAAGATCAGCAAATGCATTACATTCTTAAAAGCAATTTCTTTTGATCAATTCAAAAAAGATGAAGGTGACACATTTTTACGTAACCATTTTCAGATTGTTAATGGTTTGTACGTGATTGCAGTTAGGTAGTGGGAAAAATAGGCATCAGTGAGGGTGGCTTATCACAAGACATTTTAAAACAAAGCACGTTTTTTAAAGGATACATGATTTTGTGTGTATGGTTTTAACAATCCAAAATCATTTCAGAGAAATGTGCTGCCCTCGACTTCATCTCAATTTTAAGGCACATTTAGGCCCTTTTTTACCAGTGGCCTTTAGTCGGCAGTGATAATTATTGCAACTAAAAAATCTGATACCGAGGTGTTTGGAATTTGTGGGGTGTTATATTTATTGCCGAGTTTTGCTTGCAAAAAGTGGGCATAACACATGTATTTTGGTGCTTACAGCTACAAACTCCACATGTTGCAGTATTTACAGAGCACTCCCCCTATTAAGTTCCATCAGGTTTGAGCTGCTGATCTTTACCTGGGGTAAATTGCTGGGGGTCTGGTTTTTGCTGCAAACCTCGGAATTCCAGTGTATGTGGTTCATGAGTTACTTCATGTGTCAAAATGCAATCAACCACTTGTAATGAGGGCCTCAGATGTGATGTCCCTCTGATAGTAAAGCCTAAATTAAATATTATTGGGAGATGAAAATTTCAACTACATATTGCATATTTGTTGCAACTGGCACTTTCTGGTTGGCTGAGGCGATGCCTTAACCAGGCAGACCCTATCACTCCCATCAGGGGTGGGTGATTATACGCACTGTGTAACCTGCGCTCACCCTTGGGTAGCTTGGCACTGAGCAGTCAGGCTTATCATAGAGGGATTGTGTAAAGCATTGGCACAGCACTCACTCACAATAACTACACCAAGCGTCACAAAAGAGACTTCACACATGATGTATGTAAATAACGTTTGTATTCAACACACACAATAATCAACACAACATGAACATCATGTATTTTGGGGCATAAGTCACACTTGGAAATATCACCAGCAGTACTATGCCCAACCATGTTGAAATGACATCAATAATACACACACTTGGGACAGATCCTTTTCTAACCCCCTCCAGCACCCTTTTGCGGTGCGCCACATTGTCAACCCAGGCCCACCCTAGCATATCTTATAATTCTATACTACAAAGTTAGAGGGTGTACCTAGTGTCACAACAATATCAGAAGTATGTACGTACAAGGAATTGTAGGACTTTTTAGCAGCACCACGAGACAAGGCTGTGTGGGTAAAACCAATGTCAAACGTAGTGTTCTTCTGGCAAGAAATCATCATGTACAGCAACACCTCAGGGCAGAATCACAGGCAAACTGCAAACTGTCACTCCCACACACACACTCACTCCGCACCGATACGCAGTGCAAAGGATATCAGGCAGGCCCATACGGAACACGCTCGCACACATATGCACTCAGCACCATAATGCGGTGCAACTGATACCCAGCAGGTCAAATGATATCACACAGCAGACCCTGTGTGCCAAGCATTCGTCCACCTGCCAGCTCACCTTGACTGTCCTACGCCCACAAATGGAAGATAACCAGCCTTCACCCATGGAAACTTGATAGCACACTGCCGAAGCCACACTTAGTCAGGAAAGCAGGTGGAGGTAAGCAGCAGGACTAATTAAGAGGCAGTCGTCAAAGGGGGGTTTGGCAGCCACTCGGGAAGTTCACCCACAGGATGCGGAGCAGTAGCAGGCTGAGGGCAATAGTCAGTCACTCAAAAGGGTTCCACAAGGGTCTTCCAGCACCAGCCCAGTTCTGCGAAGCACGTGGGGTCACACAATCTCTTGACTCACTTCCGATCACTGTTGGAAGTTTTCCTCCAGCCCAGTCAAACACTCTCACTACCCAAGTCGGGCAATACTACCTGGCAACACAATGTCATCAGGGGGCCAGGTGAGGAGAAGGCAGTGGGTCCACCCGGCCCGAGGCCAAAAAGGAAAGAATTGATGAATGGAGAATGAAGCAGGGGAGCCTCTCAGAAGAAGGTACACATCGATCAGAGTCACACCCAGGCAATCTAGGCACAACGTCTGGTGGGTGTTGATACGGGTCGCACCAGACCATTCTGGTCACACACAATGAAGAGTTACAAATTCCATACCTCTCGGAAAATGAGGCACAACGTCTGGTGCACGTTGATATGGGTCGCATCAGGCAATTCCAGTCACACACACAGGAGATGCCTCACGAAGTAGAATGAAGCACTACTATTGTTATGCCCCCACCTCCGAGGATCGCAACCTGTGAATCGGACACCGCATGCAAAGAGCATTCAGTCATCGTGTCGCATGACAGAGATTAGGCATGATCAACAAAGCAGGCCATGTTGGATCCCAAAACTGGCGAATCCGCTCACCACTAACAAGACGCTTATGCAAGCTGAGGTCCCCACTACGTAGGGGCCAGACTCCTTAGATGCGGGCAAGACTTCGGGCCTCAGCACAATGCAGTCTGGTCTCCAGGCACAATTCTTAGTTCCACGCTCATGCCACGTTACCAGTTGGGATCCAGCAGACAATAAGGGCACTTAAGAGGACACCACTCTCCAGGTGTCACAAGTAGACATTGTGGGTCCCTCGTAGGAGATCTTTGATGCCCCTGAGACCTCCAAAAGAGCACGGGGCAAGCCAACAAGCCTTTGGAGAGCACAATTCAGGGTGTCACACAGCAGCAGGTAGTCAGCCCAGGCCAGCCACTATTCAGGAAGGTTGCACAGTTCCTTTTAATGGCAGTAATCCTCCTTGTGCACAACAGATTCCTCTGGCAGTGTTGACAACGCAGTCCCAGGTTCTCCGGTCCCACGTCCCCACAAGTGTATCGATGCCCTGCTGAAGTATGGTACCAGTAATTATACTGTAGTGAGCCTTTGAAGTGGGGGTGGTTCAAAGGGTCTCTCTTTGAACCACAGATGTCTCCCCTAAATTTCAGTCCTGTCTGCCATGAGGTCGTGGAGTGCAGATCTTAATCTTTAGTGGGGCCAAGATCTGGCTCCAGAGGTCAAGTGTCAAAACCTCCTCCTCCAATCTATCCAGCCAGGCTCTCAAATGGCAGAGTTCTGTCCTTCCAGTTGCATGCCCAATGTTTTATAGCTGTCGCTGGGGAATGCCAAGATGTGCTCTCCCAGCCTCCAGTGTAGACTGGAACCAAGCAAATAGGCACAAAAAGAGTTTTAGAGCAGAGAAAGTCCCACTTTCTAGAAGTGGCATTTCTACACTAGTAATGACATAACCACCTTTACCACTGGAAAAGGTTTGTCATTGAGAATCCAATGATAGGAAACATTATGAGACTGTTCCACTACAATCCACTGTTGCAGCCTGAAGTAATTTTAACCATTTCCCCATGTTAGCCTATGTGAAGAACAGACCTCATAGGTAGTGAAAACACCCATGGGTATTCATGTGTACTTGCCCGGCCTTTCACCTACCACTCACTTCACCCCTTAAGACATACCCCCGGGATGCTCTAGTGGTAGTGAAAGATCCTCTCAGAAACGCTAGTGATTTAGGAAGTCCAGCCTGAGTAGAAGCGCAATTGCACACACATAGACCTTCATAGACTTCATAGACTTCATCAGCACGCACGCCCTGACCTCTACCGACTACATCCTCCTCGGAGACCTGAACTTTCACCTGGAGAACAACAACGACAGCAACTCCACCACCCTGATCGTCAGCCTCGCCAACCTCGGTCTGAGCCAGCTCGTCACAACACCGACCCATTCCGCCGGCCACACGCTTGACCCCATCTTCTCCTCAAGCTCCCACGTCTCCTTCAGCCACACCACGGAACTCCTCTGGACCGACCACCGCTGCATCCATTTCACCTTCCAGAAACCCACCACACACCACCGCACCCAACAGATCCCACGCCGCTGCTGGAGCAAAGTCACCGAAGACCAACTCGGGCAACCTCGCTCTCAGCCCTCCCTCCGACCCATCCAACACCGACGACGCTGCCTGCAACCTCAGGCGATGGATGGACGACTGTGCCAACACCCTCGCCCCGCTGAAAAAGCTCACCTACAGTGACACCACCAAAAGAGCCAGCTGGTTCACCTCTGAACTCCTAGCTTCCAAGCGTACCTGCCGGAAACTAGAGAAGAAATGGCACAGTGATAAGACACTCGGACAGCCACACAGCCCACAAAGACGCCATCCGTAACCACCACCACCTCATCAGGTCCGCCAAGAGAATCTCCTTCAAAGACCGCCTCGACAACAACGCACACAACAGCAAGGAGCTTTTCAACATAGTGAAGGAACTCTCCAACCTCAGCTCCAACACCAACGACATCCCGCCGTCGCAAGCCCTGTGCGATTCCTCGCCACCTTCTTTCACCGCAAGATCGCCGACATCCACGACAGCTTCAACACCCAGACAGCCCCAACTAAGATCGATGCACCAGACCCGCCGCACACCATCGACCACGACCCCCTGCCAGCCTGGGCCAGCGTGAACATCGAGGACACCATCAAGACCATGAGCACAATACACTCCGGCTCCCCGTCAGACCCTTTCCCGCACCACATCTTCAACAAAGCCAGCAGCTCCATCGCACCCCACCTGTGCAACGTCATCAATCTCTCCTTCGAGACCGCGACCTTCCCAGAGAGCTGGAAACACGCAGAGATCAACGCCCTACTCAAAAAACCCAAGGCGGACCCGAGAGACCTCAAGAACTTCCGGCCCATCTCCCTGCTTCCGTTCCCAGCCAAGGTCATCGAGAAGATCGTCAACAAACAGCTAACCCGATACCTCGAAGAAAACAGCATCCTGGACCCATCCCAATCGGGGTTCCGCAGCAACCACAGCACTGAGACTGCCCTCATCGCCGCCACCGACGACATCAGGATCCTGCTGGACAATGGTGAGACCGCAGCCCTCATCCTGCTGGACCTCTCCGCCGCCTTCGGCACTGTCTGCCACCGCACTCTACGCACACGCCTCCACGACGCAGGGATCCGAGACAAGGCCCTGGAATGGGCCACCTCCTTCCTCGCCCGGCAGAACCCAGAGAGTCCGCCTCCCACCATTCCGATCCGAAGCCTCCGAGATCATCTGCGGCGTACCCCAGGGATCGTCCCTCAGCCCAACACTGTTCAACATCTACATGACCCGCTCGCACGCATCGCCAGACAACACGACCTCAACATAATCTCCTACGCCGGCGACACTCAACTGATCCTCTCCCTCACCAAGGACCCCCTCGCCGCCAAATCCAACCTCCATGAATGAATGAAGGCCGTCGCCGATTGGATGAAGATCAGCCGACTAAAACTGAACACGGAGAAGACAGAGGTCCTCATCCTCGGCTCCAACCCTCAGCCTGGGACGACTCCTGGTGGCCAACGACGCTGGGAGCAGCCCCGACACCCACCGACCACGCACGCAACCTGGGAGTCATCCTCGACTCAACGCTCTCCATGGACAAGCAAGTCAACGCAGTCTCATCCTCCTGCTTCAACACCCTCTGCATGCTTCGCAAGATCTACAGGTGGATCCCGACAGACACAAGAAGAACAGTCACCCAGGCCCTCGTCAGTAGCAGACTTGACTATGGGAACGCCCTCTACGCGGGAGCCCCGGCCAAGCTCATCAAGCGGCTGCAACGCATACAAAACGCCTCCGCACGCCTGATCCTCGATGTACCACGCCACAGCCACATCACCCCCCACCTGAGGAACCTGCACTGGCTCCCCGTCGACAGGAGAATCTCCTTCAAACTCCTCATCCACGCACACAAGGCACTCCACAAGACTGGCCCAGCCTACCTCAACAGACGACTCCTCTTCTACGTCCCCAACCGCCAACTCCGCTCCGCCGACCTCTCCCTCGCCACCGTCCCTCGCATTCGAAGAACTACCACCGGCGGCAGATCCTTCTCCCACCTCGCCGCCAAGACCTGGAACACCCTTCCACTAAGCCTACGACGGACCCAAGACCTGCTGACCTTCAGGAGGCTACTCAAGACCTGGTTGTTCGACCAGTAGCAGCACCCCCCTTTTTCTTTTTCCCTAGCGCCTTGAGACCCTCACGGGTAAGTAGTGCGCTTTACAAATTCTGTGATTGATTGATTGATTGATTGATTGTATGGTAGGCTGGACACATGTTTAGAAACAACATATTTGCAAGTGCGCACACCAGCCTGCAATGGCAGGCTGGACACATGTTTAGAAACATCAAGTAAGCACCACTTCCTAACATGGGTAGGAAGGGTGTGCATCTTTACACTGCATTTACAGTGAGAAAGTGCCCCAGGCACTAGGGCCACTACAAGAGAATCAGCAAAACCCAGGAGGAAAAAGCAAAACGTTTAGGGAAATGCTACCTGAAGAGTATCAGGTCTAACAATAATGTTAACCAAGATTGCAGGCATTTGTATATGTGTTGTGTCTTTGTAAAGAGTGACCATGATCCTTCAATTCAGTGTAATGGAATGCACACTGATATAGCACACACAGTAATACAATAAACATTATGGAAAAGGAATGACAACGAGGGGAAGCACAGAAATCAGTGATTAATAGGGAAGAAATTATATTTAGCACCAATATAAGTGTTGAATTTATGACAACCAAAACATAATGATAAGTCTCTTATCTGAGGAATGTAATCTGCATCAGTAATCAATAATAATGTTGAATGCTTTTAAACACATGGGCATTGTGCTTTAAGTTGGTCACACACTTGTTCAAGTAATTCATTTGACAAGAGCTCACAAGTCAATGCGTTCAGAGCCTTTCCTCTTTGAAGCCTGATGACTGATGCAGTATTATGAAAACATTTCTCTGCACTAGCTGTTCAAGAACTCCAGAATTTGAAAATCCTTTTTGGACTGAGTGGAAATTCAAGGCAAAAAAGGTACAATGCAAATGGTTATACAAGAATGGTGCAAGGGTGTAAAGCACTAGAAATAAAATTGAATTTTGTGTGCTTATGTACTCCCCTACTAAGTACTGTGTTCAGGATTTTTGAAGTAACTTAGGGCCTGATTAGGAGTTCAGCGGTCTTACCGCCATACCACAGCGGTGGCCATCTCCCGCCCACCGTATTACAATGTCACTGCTGGGCCAGCAGCGGTGTTTTGGACGACAGGAATTTTATTTTCGTCTGTGTCGATGCAGGAGTGTATATTTTGACTGTACAAGTGTTTAATGTACACATATGTATGACACATGTGAAAAAATACCTACTACCAGTACTTTCCCATTGCTGGAGTCTGGACCATATGTGCCTAGTCCAGTCAATGGGTAAATAGTACAAAAGGGACTTACCTGGATTTCGGTGCCAACAGCGTAGTTTTCTTCGAGGCACGATGCTGCTATAAAGGGGGAACCTGGAGAAAGGGATTCACGTGGGAGACTGAAGGGAAGAAAAGGAGATGGGTGAGTATGCACCCCAATTCCTTCAATTCTGTTGACTCAAAGCAGGCAGTCTTTCCGCCATGGTCGGCTCGACGGAAAGCCAAATCGTAATTCTGATGGCGGTGAACTTCTCTGTACCGTCCTCTGACTGCTGCTGTCCCCCTACCACCATTGAGGCAGTCTGCAAATGGCTGGTGGTGGTGCTCCTGCGGTCTATCGGTCTGCAAACCGCCAACGTCATAATACGGCGGGCAGACCGCCAGCTAGGCGGGTGGGTTTCTGACGCCGTTTTAAAGGTGGTTCCCTTATTGCCAAACACGTAATCAGGCCCTAGATATAACCAAAAGGTGGCACACAAAAGCTGCTGCCTTACCTTGGCTTACAGAAACACCAGCCCAGAATTTATGCATTTTACTTTCCTTGCATCTTAGTTTCATTCGTACCAATAACAGGTATCAAATAGATTATGACCCAGATCTCTGCATTGGGGTGAATGTATGACATTGTTCTGCATTCTGCCCATCCATTGTTCTGTTTGTGTTTATCAAATAGTGTGTGGACTACATGAGTGCTGCTCTGTTTTTGTGCACTAAATTGCACAAGGTATGTGTTCTGTGTTCTGTAGCAGCGTAGTACAGCAAATAACTTGCCAGTGCGAATTAGAGCTAGTACTTTGCATGTTTAATACTTTTTAAAAAGTGTTATTTTCAAAGTCCTACTTTTGTATGCCATAATATGGCTCTTTTGCCTTCTGCACAGTAGAATTCTGTACTTAGAAAAAACATTTTTTTATTTAAACACCCCATTTAATATATTCCAAGAAGAAGTCAAAATACATCCCCTGAGAAATTTAACACACAATCAGAAATTAACAGTACTCATTTAAATCTGTCCTCTGGAGCAGCGGTTCTTAACCTTTTGACTTCTTTCGGCCCCCAATGAATCACTGCTGAAAGCCAGGGGACACCCGCCTAAGCAATTTCTATGATTTGGACCTCCATACATTACATGAACATACTAATCAAAAAAATACACAAATTACAATGCATTTTATTTAATTAAAAACGAAAAAACAAACCGAAATTGGAATTCGAATTTTATGGGAAGGCCTGAAGCTTTTAGATATTTGGTTTTATTTGTAAAAGAAAAAAAGTCATGCTAAATTCCAGCATATCGCTTTGTCTTTTATGCTCTTAATGAATGCTCTATTCTTGTCTGCAGATACCAGTGCTTTATTTCAGGCCATCAATCGTTCATCAAAGATTCTGTCTGATGTGCTTATGCTGCTACCATTAATTAAGTTAATGATTTCAACTTAATTTTCAACCCTCCCACCCCTCAGTTTCATATTTGTTAACATTTACAAGGAGTTTTAAAATGTTAAATTTTACATTTTGCTTTTTTATGTATATGTAATTTATTAACCTTTAGCTATTTAATGTTCTAAACAGTCACAGACTTGCGGACCCAGCCACGGGCCCCAGGTTAAGAGCCGCTGCTCTGGAGCACTTAGAATTACATTTCATACTCACACAGCATTCAACCTTTCTGTTTATTCTATATCACAATCATCAATTTATTGAACCTCATAATGGCCTTTTGGGTGGAAAAATGGGAACTGTAGAGCTGAAGATGTTTTAATGCAGAGATTATTTTTGTCACGACAAGTGTGTTGCCGTTAGGAAGGCAGCACTCTCATATTAAAATGCCATTTTGAAAGTGCGAGCTGTGCTATTGCCTCTGCCGCTCTGACAATTTCATTAAGAAGCGCGTTTTAAGGTGGCGTGTATGGCAGCCCGCTGCACTAGTTTTTATTTTATGAACATTTGTGACACTTTCTAGTGTCAGTGCCTTAAAGTAAGCGTTGTGATGATGCAGACATGATTTATGCATGAGGAGCTCTCCTGCAGAACGTTTGGCATTCATTAAAGCAAGGATTTTGCAGGCTTATCTGTCCGTATGTGTAGTTTTTTTTTTTTTTTTGCAGTTTTATATAGCACGAACTCGACCCGAAGGTATTGGAGTGCTTTACATGAGCCCCAGTTACGTTACACAAGGATACATTCATTTTTTGGTAGGCACAGGGAGATTAAGCGATTTGCCCAGAATCACAAGATGTTGAGTCAACACCGAGACGCGAACCTGGTCCCACAGTTCCAACGTTGGCAGCTCTGAACGTTACGCCACATCCTCTCCCTTTCTAGTGAAACGAGTTTGCACAATTGTGTTGAGATCTGCATTGGATTCTTTTCTCATTTACATAATTAGCACTGACAGTGTTAATAGCAGTAAGAATCAGGGACGTCATTTAGGGGTCGCCAGGGGTTGTTATTGCAACCCCATGACTTGCTCCTTGCGACCCCTGGCAATGCCCTTGCGACCCCTAGCCTCCGGGGCAGAAAAGACAGCACCAGAAAGAAACAGCAGCACAAAATATATTTATTTTGCAATAATCAAAACAAAAGCACAACTATTTCAGACTGAGTTCACTGGTGCACTAAACTGTTACAAAATTGTTTCATTTTGACCAGAGCATCAGCCAGCCCCAGCTGTCACCTAGCAACCAACCTTTAAGGCCTCTCTTATTGGGGATGGTTACAGCTAGAAGAGCTACTTTAAGTTTCTTTTCTCAATTCAGCAATCATTTTAACTTCTCCTGCAGGAAACTCAAGAGAAAAGACCTGTAGAAGAGAAAGTGGCTCTCCGTATTTACCTGTGCATCTTACTTCCGTCAAAGTAATTGCGGAAGTGGACAGATGAGAGTTATTGCAACAATTGTCTGGTTCACAAAAGCTCCCATTGTGATGTGCATTGAAAATATTACTAAAACTAAAGTTAACTGCACCGATTGTATCCAGGAAACCGCGATTAAGCTTATTTTTAAGCTCTCAGTTTGGTTGCTGGTTTAAAGAAACACGAATTTGCAATACTATAATTAAATTGAACAGTACTTGATGTGACTCACATTCTCATTTATACTCTCTGAAATTGTGGGTATACATGGGGAAACTTTGAGAAAAATTCTCACTCTCAAAATATGCAGAGAATGTGTGGTTTTTTACCTTGCAGTGTCTCCATGTATTTCTCCTTGCTTCTTGTTCAGTGAAGCTGGAATGTCTTTCATGTAGGCCAGAGACTGGGTTTATAAACTGCCTGTTTTTAGCTGGTGGCATATAAAAAAAGAAATACCTTAGTGCAACAGATACCTTGGCACCAGGACTCATCGGTGTGAGAAGCATACTGCAGCCTGCTCCAAGCATGGAGCACAGAGGTACAGCTATCCCCTGTTTATTTATTCATAAAGTTTTATATAGCGCTAGCTAGACCCGTGGGTATCAGAGCGCTTTACATACACAAAGGGAAAGAAAAAAATTGCATAACATCGCAGGACATGAGGATGCATAAAGATATAAGCAAAGACAGAATACTTATGTATACAGTGAGGGGAGAAAGACGCAGGTGGTTGAAACAGACAGATAACCACCATCCTTAAAGGTCAAAGAGGTATATTCACAAGAATGTGCGCTAAACATCTCCAGAAAAGGTTAACGCAACTTCACACATCGCAGTCTATCGCGGGAAAATAACCCTGTGTTAACGTGGAATTCACAACACGGCGGTACCATGCAATAGTTTCCCGTAAACGCGGCCAATGTCCGCGACACAACCACCGCAACGGAGATAAAAACACAAACCCCAACGCAAAAAAACATGCGATGAGCCCATTCGCGATGAGGAAAGCAGCGATAAGCAGCGCCAGGCCCGCTATACACACACGGCAGGCGGTAATAAGCACAACAAAAGCAGGAAAAAGAAAGACAAACCAAACAGAAAACAACAGCGAAGGACAATGGAGGCAGTCGGAGCTAGTACACAACCCCACAAGCACCATTGGCAACAAAACATTGTACATGGCAGTCCATCATGGACAAGGTGAATGCAGCCGGAGTGCGGAGGACAATGGAAGACAACCAGAACAGCTGGAATGATGCGAAACGCAAAAACAAGCAGAAACACGCCAACAACCAGAAGGCAGCAATGCACACCGGAGGTGGGAGTCCAGCGCCACACCAGGAGCTGGATGACATGGAGGAAATGGTGTCCACCACATCAGTCTGGAGATGGTGGCAGGAGTCGGGGACTGGAAACTGCTCAAAATCAACAGACACAACAGCAACAGGGAGAGGAATGACCAGGGACTGGGGGGACGGGGGGAGATGGGCACAATGGCACACATGCACAATTAAGCACAGCACAACTGCAGACAAACCATGCCCAAGAGTAACAACACCAACCAAGAGCACAAGTCACACAAGTCGGCAATATCACACCACTGAACAAGCATAGAAGTGAAAACCACACTGTCTGAAAGGGAGAAGGGTGAGCCAAATCAGAGCTGAAGGGCCAACTCACACACAATGCAGCACACACACATAGGAAGCAGAGCACCCCAACATCGAACACAATGTGGTACAAACAGCAACATTTGCACAACCGAACACAGGACACAAGTGCACCCGCTTGTGGCCGGTAAATGGCCATACGCATCTGGCAAAGCACGAAACAGGGACATGATAATGCACAAGTACAAACCCACAGCCCTGATGGGGTAGCAATGTATGTATGGCAGGGACCCAGATAGGCAGTGACACACACATTGGCCTACAAATCAACACTCATCACAGTGAAGGTGCGGAAACTTCATCAACAAGTGCGTGTCAGTACGGCCAAGAGAAGTGCCACAACATGCAGACCAATGCAGCAGCATGTCTGAATGAGGAACGTTGGAAAGCGCTTATGTCCACCCCGGGGGAGTCCATCACCCACACAAGTGAGTGCCAACCCGCGTTGGTTGTCCGCGCATGTTTCCGGAGTCCAGGCCAATGCAGCCATGCCCACTGTCATCTTGGGACATGTGACCAGATCCCCAACATGCAACCAGGCGTCGGGACACGTGCAATGGATCACATTCAGTTGTGGCTGCAGGTACGTTGTCACTCGTCCATGAACGCGAGTGCAGCAGCGTAGGCCAACATTTCCAATATGAGCTCGTTGTCGACTACATCTAACATGTCGGTGACGTAACCCATCAGCTGTCCCGGACAGATGTGCTGACTCCAACCCCTGGCCCCAATTGGCACTAAAGCCCAATAGGGGAGCGGCTCAATGTGGTCACCGCACACGACGAGTCGTGCAATCTCCCAGGTCCAGTTACCGGCATGCATGCCAATCATCCAGGCATGCCATAAACGGGCATCACGGTGACACTCCTGGTCGTGGGCCAACAGGGGGTGCACACACACGTCAAAATCCAGTTCAGCTACCGTTATGTTGGAGAGGCAGACATCCATGGTCGACTCGAATATGCACGAGTGACAATGCAACATAGGCTGAACGCAGGTGAAGTTGGCAAGGCGGAAGCTTAGCCGTTAACTGATCCGCAGCACTGCTAATGGCAGTGCCCCCAGTACATGCAGCAGACGTGCACGGTACCGGTCCACGTGACTGGGGTTGTGCATGTGTCTGGGATGGTCTGCCATTGCGTCAGTGGCTCTGCTTGAAGCGGCACTGTGCTGACCTGTGCCAGTCCTGTGGATGAAATGCCACAGCTCGGATCAATGAGCAGTGTCTGTGTGCAACGGGTGCAGGCCTGGGATGGGGTGGGAGTACGTGTGAAGGCCATTTCATGCACGATAACTACGACCAAGGACTTCTGTGTGTGGGATGTGTACACGTTGGTCTCATGTCGGGCATTGCATAGTGTGGGAGTCGTCAGCAAAGGCTATCGTATCTGTCAGGGGGTGCTGGGCACATGCAAGTCCCAGCTCGGAGCTGCAGATGTGCTTCCGCCTGATAGTCCAGACAAAGGACCTTTCATCCCTACAGTCAGTTTACCATCTGCTTACATAGAGGAGATGTGCAGAGGCCTGTCGTGGGTGGGGTGGGATGTCTGAGACCCAGGGAATCATGGATGATATGCCGGGCACGTGGCACATGAGCGGCCTCACTGTGTGTTACGTTGCCTCACAGCTGCTCCTCCCTCCCCCGAGCCTTTACACTTATGTGCGCTGCGCGGTTGCATCACGTGCACTACTACGGCACACCATTGTCATGCCTGTCTGTGCATCTCCAGCAGCATGCCAACAACACCGTGATGCTGGCCGTTGAGGGTGTGCGGCCACGTGAGTGTAGGCCAATGGTCTGGACAGGGTGGACACAGGTGTACAGTCCATGGCTGGCTGTGATCGCGCTGCGATTGAGGCTAGGCATCTGACTCATGCAGCTGCAGGACTGATACACACAACACTTGGCATGTATGAGCCAAGACCCAGAGCGGTCTTGCGCTCCTACATTTCCCCGTACATGCGGGCCCGCCCTCCAGGTGCATGCTACATTGCAACATCGACGACTGTGGCCCTGGTGGCGACAACACTCCAACACAGAGACACGCTTACCGCACTTCCTGCTCAAGGCCAGACCAGAGCCACGCCCTGAGCCCCCTGCCAAATCAGCACACCCCGGCGCTGACCTGACATACACCGGCCCAGCACACGCCGCTTGTGCATGCAGGGGGGGCGGACGAAGCTACATGTCCAAGGTCTTAGCCACTGCTGAGGTCACATGGTATCGTCCGCTGAACACAGCACACTGTGATGTTGCAGGGCTCGGGCCCATCATGCTGACATAATGACCACACGGACACACTTGCTTAGATGGTGTGAATGGCTACGGGCACGTGTGCCGGCCACTTTTATTAGCAGGCTCACATGTCCAGTGACACCTGTGTTGGATGTGTGTGGGGTGTGTGTACACCAGCCGTCATGGAGTGCTTGGTGCAGTCAAAAAACTACAACAGTGTACATCGTAAAAGCCACAACCATTCAACCATAAAGGCTGCATGACTTGAGCTGCACAGAGTTAGTGGCCCCGGATGCACAGCGTCCGGCACGGGCCTACTGCCACGGGACACTGACTTGCGGTGCGCTGGGGCAGGGTCACGAGAGCAGAGCAGGTTCTCGTAGATGTCAAAGGGGGTTGTCGCGGAGTGTCTCGGTGGACAGTGGAAGGTGTACCCCCAGGGCATGATGCAGAGGGCAGAACCACGCTGAAACAGTCACTATGGTGGAGATGAATGGAACAGACACATGTCGAACACCAAGTCCATCCCATTCAGATGATGATGCAGACAATCCCCAGGCCATGGACTCAGACGCCACCAAAGTTCAACCAGAGTGCCCATGACTCATTGCGCACAGAGTTAGTGGCACCAGTGCTGATAGGGGATGCCGCCTGCGATAAGGCGTGACAATGGTGTGAACTCCTCCATAAATTACTCAAGACACAGTTCCACATGTGGGGCCTACTGGACCGCAGTGTAGGCCTGAGGCAGCGGTCAGCAGGGGCCCTCATACAAGTGTCGCCGGCTTACTTTGGATGGTACCACCGGCCTGCGTAGTTCAGGTTTAGTGGCACCACGGGCCGCGGACTTGCGTTGAACAGGGTTAGTGGCACCACGTGTCGCCGGCTTGCGTTGAACAGGGTTAGTGGCACCACGTGTCGCTGGCTTGCGTTGAACAGGGTTAGTGGCACCACGTGGCCGGCTTGCATTGAACAGGGTTAGTGGCACCACGTGTCGCCGGCTTGCGTTGAACAGGGTTAGTGGCAGCACGTGTTGCCGGCTTGCTTTGCACAGGGTTAGTGGCACCAGGTCAGTTGTTGCTAGTGTTCGGTCACCTCCGTAACGAGGATCCGGCTTTCATCCGGACTGAAGCGCATCTTCCTCTTACTCCTCTCCGTGCGTTTACTGGTATGGACTCTGCCATTCATGAATAAAGACTAAGTGCTGGATGTGGGACCTACTGGACCGCAGTGTAGGCCGGGGGCAGCGGTCAGCACGGGCCCACAGACACGTGTCGTGTGCTTGCGATGCAGAGTTTGGGACACTGATCGAAGGGAGTTCAGTGATATAAACGCTGCAATTAACATTTGGTCACTGCCATTCTGAACTCACGACTCAGTACAACATGTGCCAACAACTGGGCCGAAGAGTACGCCAGTGGAGTATGTCAACGAGAAAGGAGTACTCTGGGCCAGTGTCGTGGAGGCCAGCGATGGTCTGCGGAGGCTGCAAAGGTCGCGGGACTGGGGCTTGGAGCTTGCACCGGCACGTGGTGGGCCCTCTTTGACACACGCCGGTGTCGGCAGGTGAGCGGAGCCTCCTTGGTGCGCTGGGGCAGGCAAGACGGGTCTGGGGACCAGCGGCCTGGGGTGCAGCAGGCACACAGGGTTGCAGGCCCCGCCGCTCACAGCGTCAGCCTCGTGGCGGGCTGAGAGGTGCCGCCTGGCAGACACGTTGGCCATTCCGAGAGAGAACCACGCCCAGTGCGACGGGGTTTTTATTCACACCCCTACGCAGGCCTGGCGTACGCAGGGCCAACCAACTCCGCCCGCGCCTACAGGGGGGGACGTAACGAGCGACATTTCCGCGTTCTGCCCCACAGCCTGTAGTGACATGATAGCGTCCAATGGCCACTACACTCCATGCACCAGCAGTTGATGTCCACATGGCCATTTCCGTGGTTTGCACACTGAAGTCTGTCCGGCACATCCACGCCACACTTGGCATTGGGTAGGTTCTCATTCATTAGTCACTTGCCTCTCTCGCACATGCCTGCTCCAAGCCTCTCCTCACATTCTGCTATTGTGTGGCTGTGGTGCCATGCCGTGGCTGGGTTGTGTACATGGCAAGCCCAGGTTCCCAATGGAGTCGTGTTGTCGTGTCTGGTCGGTTGGCATGTTGTGTGGTATGTTGCATGTAGTTTTGCTGCGTGCCCATTGCCAGTGTCGTGAGTTGCATGACTGTGGAGTGGAGGTGTGTGGTGTGTTCATTTGGTACTTACCAACGAGCAATGCATTTCCATAGGTGCCATCCTGGAAGCGCTGGTTGATGATGGACTGTCGGAAGATGTATGAATCATGCACACTGCCTGGGTAGTTGGCCACAACATTGGTGAGGAGTCCCCGGTGGTCCACTATTGCCTGCACATTGATGGAATGCGTGTGCTTTCTGTTGCGGTAGTTGTGTGCAGTGTCGGCAGGGGGCACGAGGAGTACATGTGTACAGTCGATTGCCCCCAGCATGTGAGGGAATCCAGCTATGGCGTAGAAGCCTTGCTTGGTCTCCAGCTGCTCTGGCGCAGTGTGGGTGAAGTGGAGGTGCTGGGGTACCAGGCTGATGATGGCATCCAGGACAGGTGTGATGAACTTGGATAGGGCTGGCTGTGAGACTCCTCCGACTCTGGCAGTTGTGGGTTGGAAGGTGCCCGAGGCCAACATGTGCAGCACAGCCAGCAGCTTTATCTGCGGAGGGATGTTGGTTGTCCGCTGTGTTGGTACCGTCAGCCTGTGGGCGATGTGGGTCAGGATGCGGAGGATGGTTGTCCTTTTGAGCCTGTTGTGGGCAATGCCCTCCTCTGGCGTTAGGTCTGTGCGGCTGGTGCGTTTACGGTGGGTCCGCTGTCTTTGTCTACGCTGCCTCTGTGGTGGTCCGGGTGGGGGGCGGGGCGGGTCCTGGGGGTGGTAGCGGGCCTGGGGGTGGTGGCGGTGGGTGTTGTGGCCCTCATGCGTCTCTGAGCTGCATGATCATTGGCTCCATGGCATCTGTGGGTCTTCAGATGTGGCTCTGGGCTGGGCTCCCTTTCATACTGCAGGTAGTCGTCCTGCTTAACACCAGCAAAAGGCAGGTGTTAAATCCCTGCTGCTACCGCGGCTAATCACCTGTTTTTGGTTCGCATCGCAGATCTGGCAGTTCGTTGTGAAAGTGGTGTAGCGGTGTTTTCGTGAGTTTTTGCACGGGAACGCCTACTCTGCATCTCATTAGGGTTAGTTGGTGGTGTCACCCGTGGAGATAAATTTTGCTGCAGTTATCGCGGGAATACTGGCGATGTCTGCAGTTTGCACCCGCTTGTGAATGGGGAGATAAATCTATCTCCACTTTTGATGCGCTAAAGTGCAGATAACTCGGCGATAAGTCCTTGTGAATATGCCCCAAAGTGAGGTGGGAGTCCATTAGGTTATTGATGCCTAGGTTGGTTGACTTGGTCGGTAAAGTATTGGTTGAGGAGAAGGAGTTTCAGGTCCTTTTTGAAGCAAGAGAAAGAGGGGTTGCATCTGAGGTCAATAGAGAGTGCGTTCCACATCCTGGGTACGTTACCAGAGAAGGATCGGCCCTGGGTCGTTTTCCTTTTCAGTTTCGGAGGGATGAGAAGAAGTGAGTTGGTGCTTCTCAGAGTTCTGGAATTTCCTGATTTTACCAGTTTGCTGTTTAGGTAGTTGGGGGATTGGGCATGAAGGGCCTTGTGTGTGATGCAGGCCAGTTTGTAAATACATCTACCTTCCATGCGAAACCAGTTGAGTGCGTTGAGGGTTGGTGTGATGTGTTCAAATCTTTTTACACCAGTTATGAGTCGAGCTGCCATGTTAAGGACTGACCTTAGTGGGGCTAGGTGAGCTTTTGGTGACCCTGTTAGGATGGCGTTCCCATAGTCCAGTTTAGAAAGGACTAGGGATTGTACTATTGTCTTGAGATCATCTTGGGGAATGAAAGGTTTAATTTTCTTGAGGTGTTTTAGAGAGTAAAGCGCACCTTTTGCAGAGTTCGTGATGTGGTCCTTCATTGACAAGTTCTTATCCAGGGAAATGCCTAGTGACTTTACCGAGTCGGATAGGACGAGGGAGCAGTTTAGAGCATCAAGCTCCTTGAGCCAGTCTTGAATTGGTCGGTGGTTACTTTTCGGAGAGAACAGTATTAATTCCGTTTTGTCCGGGTTCAGTTTTAAGTGGTTTGCGTTAAACCAGGTTTGGATCTTGGTTAGCGTGACATTGAGGTGTCGGACGTCACTGGGTGATTTGATTTTGTAGTATATTTGTGTGTCGTCTGCATATAGGTGGTATTGAACCCCTGCTTGTTTCAGAATAATTGCAAGGGGTTCCATGAAGAGATTGAAGAGGGATGGTGAGAGGATCGATCCTTGCGGGACTCCAAGTTTGACTCGTGTTGGTACAGAGAGGCAGGAGTTGATTTTAATTTGTTGCGAACGGTGCTGAAGGAAGGAAGTGAACCATTCTAGTACTGTGCCATTAATGCCAGAGCACCTCTTCAGAGCCTCAAGTAAAGCTAGATGGTTTATTGTGTCGAATGCCGCTGATAAATCAATAAGGATGAGGAGACAGGCTTCACCTTCATCTAAGGCTCTGTGGATATCGTCTGCAATATTAAGCATCGCTGTTTCAGTGCTACAACCTTTCCTGAAACCCGATTGAAAGGTGTCGTGGAGGTTGAAGTCATCAATATGTTTGTTAAGTTGTTGGAGAACGCACTTTCCAATGTTTTAGCTGGGAACGGAAGGTTGGAGATAGGTCTGAGGTTGTTGAGCTCGTTGGGGTCGGCCCCTGGTTTCTTGAGTATAGGTGTGATTTGTCCTAGCTGAAGGGAGTCTGGGACACAACCTGATGTGAGAGAGGAGTTGATGATTTTTGTCCAGAAAGGGGCAATGATGTGGTTGAGTTTTTTTACTATTGTGGATGGGAGGGGGTCCATAGAGTGGGAAGTAGGCTTTAAGCTTGCAATTATATTGAAGACTTCGATTTCCGACATGAGTTCGAAGTTCGACCAATTAGCGTCATTTTTCAGTTGGAAGCGTGCCTGGTTGTCTGTGGTATGATTTCGATCTGTCTGGTCAGGGGTTGTTAAAGGGGGGCAGGTTGCGAGGGAGGGAGGATTTGAGGTTTGGATGAAGGATTGCTCATTTTTTGTGACTTTGTCTGTGAAGAAGCTGGCGATTTCTTCGCATCGATCCTTGGTGGCTTTTATTTCTTGTGGGGGGGGTGCCGTTTGTTTGACTTTTAACAATGTTGAAGAGTTCTCTAGGTCTATTCTTCGCCTGGTCTAGTTGGCTGCGGAAGAAAGTGGCCTTTTCTCTAAAAATGTGTTTTTTATATGCCAACCGGGTTGATCTAAGTTGCGCTAGGTGAAGAGTCGAAGGGTTTAGTCTCTAAGTCCTTTCCGCTTGTCTGAGTTGTCGTCTTTCGTTATTAAGATCCACGTTGAACCAAGATTTAGATTTGATAGATCTCAAATGTTTGAGTTTGAGTGGTGCTACTTGATCTAACACCTCTGTCATTGTGGAATTAAAGTGGGCTGTGAGGTCATCGGCCGTCATAGTGGAAGGCTGGGGTTGTAGATGGGCATGAATCCTGGGTTCCAGTTCGGTTATGGGGACTCCTTTGATGTTCCTGGTCCAGTGCTTAGGTTTGTCAGGTCTTATTGGTTGGTTTCTGACATGTGAGTCAATATTAAACAGTATGAGGTGGTGGTCAGACCAGTCAATGGGAGAAATCGATCCAAAGAGACCAGCTCATTTTTGGTGATGATCGTATCCAGTGTTGCTCCTTTGGTGTGTGTTGGTTCATTGCAGAGTTGTTTGAGGTTGGTAATTTCAAGCAGGTTGGAGAGGTTCTGGGTTGTAGTGTCTTCTGGGTTGTTCCAGTGGATATTGAAGTCACCCAGGAACACGTCTTCCATGTCTGTTAGGGAGAAACGAGTTATTAGGTCGGTTAGTTCTTCAGCGAAGAGGGTACGTTCACCAGGAGGATGGTAGATGGTGTGAAATTTGATGGGCGTGGTGCCTTTGACTAAGTTCAACACCTAGATACTCAAGAGTTAGGTATTCTGTGGATTTTAATCTGGTAAGCTGTATTCCTTCTTTGTGAATGATAGTTAGGCCGCCACCTGTTTTGATCGGTCTGTCGTGTCTGATGATGTTGTTACCTGGAGGGGTGAGAAGGTCTAGGATGGGGGTAAAGTGGTCATTGAGCCAGGATTCTGTGAGGAATGCGATGTCTATTTCTTCCGTGAGTATGACTTCAGCAATATCTGTGGCGTGTTTTACTGCTGATCTACAGTTGAGGAGCATGCACGATAGAGGACGGGGAGCTTCAGTGTTGGTGTGTGCTGTATGTATAGAAGTGTATTGAGCAGGGGGTCTGGGCGAGAGGACAGGTCTAGGGATTCTATTAGTGCTCACTAAAACTGGGATTGCAAAAGGGGGCGTGTTCTGGCTTATTGCGAGACAAGAGTCGTTGATATCATTTGCTTCTCGTTCTGAAATGGGGCGGAGAGCTCGGCTAGGTCGATGTGCCTGATTCCTCATAGGATTGGTGGGCCATGGGGTGCCAAGTGGGGCCATGGAAGAGGCTGTATGGGGGAAGGTGTGTAGCTACCCGGAGTGTGTGAGCAAGGTTGGGAAGGTCTTGTTGAAGGTGTAGGATATCTGCCGCTAGGGAGTCTATTTTCTGCTCCATTCGGGTCAGTAGTTGGGTAAGTGCATTGAAAGGGCATATTGCCTTCGTCGGGAGCAGTGAATGACTAGGGTCTGTGGAAGGAGAGGGTACTAGGTTGTGGGATTGAGTGGCATCATTGGGATTAGGAGTGGGGGTAGATTGGACGTGAGGATTCGGGTCGTTGTTGCTTCTGGTCAAGAGGTTATGAGGAGGGGTTGTGGGTCTTGGGTCCAAGGGAGGGGAGTGAGCAAGGGTTAGGAGGAAGTCCGTGTCCAGGGGATTGGCAGTATGATTGGAAGTGGAGGCGGTTTGGGCATGTGGCGGTGGGTCGGGGGAGGGAGATTGTGCAGTGGTTTGAGGGAGGTCAGTGTCCGAGGGATTATTGGTGACGTTGGATATGGAGATGGTTTGGGCAGGAGGGGTAGGGACAGTAGTGGAGTTGAGGATAGTTTGCGAGGGTAGAGTCGGGTCTCCTGAAGTCGAGGGGGGGGGGTGCCTGTAGTGGGTTCAGTAAAGGAAAGACTGTCGTTTGAGTCCGATCTGCCTAGCTCAGGATCAGCCTCGTGGTGTTTATTAACTGTGCGTTTGCTGGACCTGGTAGTATCGGTTGAAGCCATTGTAGAGGGTGTTTGACGGCGGAGTGTGATGATAGGGGTAGTGAGATTATAATTAGTGATGGTGGATGTCCATGAGTTGTAGCGTGGGTTGTCCAGGGAGGGAGATTGGATCGGTTCCGGGTTTTCTGTCAGGGTGGGGGGGGGATAGGGGCGATTGGGTTTGATGGTACTGCGGAGTTAGAGAGGAGAGTAATGTTGGGAAGTGCCGATCAAAAGTGGTGAGGTGCGGGTCACTGGCCTGTATGAGAATGTTTCCTGTTCTGAAGATGGAAATTGTGAGTTCCCCTTTAAAGGTAGAGGTGACGGTTGTGGAGATTTTTTCGCCATAGGGAATATTTACTGACTTGGTGACTTGAAAGTGAAGAAGGAAGGAGTTTTTCCACTTAGTCGGGCAATTTGTGTAAAAGATGAAGTTAGTTTTCATCTTGCCGTTAGTCGCGGTGTGGTAGTTGTCTACTATAAGTGTTTCCGGGTGCTGTTTTAAGGTTCTGTGCTTTAGGTTCTTTTTAGCATTACTGGTCAGATTTTCTGGGTAAATTATGGACCATGAGTTGGGTCCGTAACGCACGAGTTTAGAGTTCCGGGTGGGGTTTGGCGGGTGCATAGTTAATGACTGAGAGTTCTGGCTCTATCTGAATCGATGGGAGGAGAGGTTAGTTGCGCATTTGCGTCTTATTGCGGTGTATGGTTGGTCTAAATAATGAGGGAAATGCCAATTACTGATCAATCCAAGATGATTGCTATCTATGGTTGATGTCTATGTTGTATGTGTCTCCTATCCATTAGAGTGAATCAGTCCAAAATGGCCGCTCCGATAGTTACAAGCATCTGCTCCTTTGAGTAAAGACTTTCACCCTTTCCATTAGTAGGTCCTCTAGGGGTGAATTCCTATTTCCATTTCTCCAGTGATGATTTCCAAGTGGGTCCTCTAGGGGTGTAGTCCTATTTCCATTACCCCTATGATGATTTCCCATGTGATGTGAGATTTTCAAGTGGAGTCCTATGTCTCTTTCAAGCTGACATCCAAGCCCTGGTAAGTCTTTTATCTTGGTTAAACTATAGCTGCCATTTTGAGTGAGTTGAGAGGGTGGCTGCATGCGAGTAATAACAAAATGGTATCCTCAATGTGTTTGTGCAGTTTAGGAGTGTGTAACTGGATTGCGGTGAACCTCTCAGTATGACCGTGTCACAAAGCCCGCTGGTCTCATGTTACACAAAAAGATTGTAGCGTAGAGTGACTGAAGCCAACATGAAACAAGAGAAATAGTGAAAGTTAAACATGTAACAACGGTAGTCTTATCTGGGGCGAAGACCTCCCAAAAGTGAGGGCTAAGTGGAGTGGACTAGCGCTCTCACCGTGTCCCTCACTTTTCACGATGCGGGCGCACTATTGCCACTAAACATTTAAATTGTCGCATGAGACCGCACTCGAGAGGGCGGGGGGTGTCGTACCTTTGTGTTGCCAGATTACTAGCGTGCCTGTCTGCATTCACTATCGCGGCGCATCTCCCTGTTCGTGTGATTACGGATCCTCCCGCTTCCGGGCAGTCGGTGGGTGCCGGATCGTCTGTTGACCGCAAAGATCTCATATGCTCTGGATAGTATGCCCATGAAGGCGCTCGTTCCAGACCATTAATAAGGACACTAAACGAGGGGGATCTCAGAGGGATGGCATCAAAGGGAAACCGTCGGCCGCTAATCTCAGCACTCACGGTGGGACCAGTGGTGAAGCGCTCCGTGAGGTCGAGGGCTTTCTACAGCTCCCGCTGGTCCTGGGCTTTTGGCCGTACAGTGGGGGTCCAGCATCCGAGCTTTGTTCTGTCGCTCTCAAAATCCTGTTCCCTGGTGCAGAGACATCCGGGCACAGGTGGTGTGAAGAACCTACAGCAGCCTGCTCCCAACATGCAGCACGGAGGTGCCACTGTCAGTAGTGCAGCAGGTGCAGTTGAACCATGGTAAAGAGCCAACAGCAGCCTCCAGCACAAAGCACAGGGGTACTGCTTTCAGTAGTGCAACAGCATGGACACAAAATAGTGTGGGGCTTATTTACAAGGCCCTTGCGCCACATTTGCGTCATTTTTAACATGGAAAAAGTGACGCTAAAGTGGAGCAAGGGGCTTGTAAATCTGCCCCTGTGTCCTAAGTTTCATGTACAAAAATATCCCCCATTGGATTAAATAATACAAAAAAATATACCCAGTCATATTTTTGGTAAACAATATTTAGGTCACAATATTTGAAGATATTGTTGTTATAGATATTCTGACTTACAACTCCTCTAGGTGTGTGAAACATTACTCCATCCACATCATTTCACTGTAAGAAAGTGGTTTATTAATTGGGTTGAATGTTAGTCTACCACAAGGAATAAGACCACCAACTTGTCAAGGTTAAACACTGTTTCAATAATTTAAACCTGAGTTCAACACATTGGTAGCTATAGCACAGAGCATCCAGGCTTAACTTAGGAAAATGTGTAGAGTATTTAGCAGTAACAAAACAGTTAAAAAGTCAAACCACAACAAAATGAAAATTCCACAACCGTTTTAGAAAAATAGAAACAAATGTGATCAAATTAGATCAAAATTACAAAAGTCCAACATGGAGGACTGCAAATATGCATGTTTAAAGATTTAAGGCAAAAAGGGTGTGGAAAAGTCCCACTCAGTAAGCACTGTTCGCAATTGGCTGGGACCTAGGTGCGATTTCAGGCCAACCACGATGGAATGCGAGTCAGATACACCAAATGTTTCAGTCATAGACGTTACTGTCTAACCCTGAAATGGAAGCTGAAATACTCCAACAGGGTAAGATTTCAGGCTCTATCTACCGCAGTCCTCTTGAAGGCAGATAGCCTCTGGATGAGGTCCCGCTAAGGCCATCGGTTCTAGTGGGAAAAGCTTCTAATTGGGAAAAAATACAATTTCATGGCCACTGAAACCCTTGCATTGAGCTGATACTTTTTGCGCCTTCACCTGTTCAAGAGTTCTACCTCCAGACTTAGTCTTTTTAAGAGCTCATAATTCTGAAGCAGGGCACGCTTGCAGATGTAGCCGACAAAGTCCCTTCAAAACGGATGCCTTTGCCGCATGGTCTCACAGTCCTCCGGAGGTCTTGAAAGTCCAAACATTTTCAAGGTCCCCCCATTTCTGAGTTTCTGGAGTAGCTCTACTTGGTTACTTCTGAGGCTTCAGGTACATAACTAAGGGTCAAGGACTCACTACAGGAGAGGCCACTGGCAGGGTCCAATTCATGTCCAGTTGCTACTGGCCAGCTGGCACTTCAGGAAAAAGGGCTCTTGCAGCTTGTTGTGTCCCTGTGACTGCAGAGGAAGTCAGCCAACTGACCTTTGGAGTCCACTTGTAAGTCCTGGGTTACAAGTGGGTGCAGGTTCAGCCCTTCAGATCTTCACAGAGGTCTCAAACAGCAGGTTCAGTTCTCTCATGTTCTTCTACAGGTTCAGAGAGTGTTCTCATGAGCTGTGAGTAAGGTGCCACTGTGAGAAGTTGGCCTGGTATATGCTGTCCACTAATTATAGTGGGCACCTTGCACCAGTCCAAACAACCCCTTATTGGAGATAGGTTAAAGACAACCTTTATTGAAAGCTATCCTAGTGGTAGCTATGGAGAGCAGCCTTCAGGCTAAGTCTTGAAGGAATGTAAAGCAGCTTGTTTTACCAGTCTATAATCTCTTGAGTGACCAAATGAAAGAGGACCACACCAGGTATATATATAAAATATATGTATTTAGTCTTAAACACACCCCTCTAGTCTCTTTATGAGGTTAGAGTTCGAAGTACATAAGTTACAAGTCAGTTATTAGCAGTAATAGCACAAATACACGTTTGAGCCCTAGGGGCGTACCAAACCATATACCAATAAATTGGTATAAGAACAACGACTGAGCTAGACACAAGGCCTAGAGCCTGTAGAAATGCTTGGACCACAAGGAACCACCCAAGGTAGTGACACAGGGGACCCACGGGGGACGCGTGCAGTGTGAGAACACAGCCGCGAGCCGCCATTGACTTCTATGGGGAATGTCGCGGTTGGAGTTTTAAAGAAAAAGGACACTTAGAGGAAGACTTGGAGCAAACCCCTTTAGAACTAGGTCGTTCTAGAGTCAATACCCACGGGAGCACCGGAGTACTCAATTACCTCACCCAGGGGAGCCGGGTGCATGGGTGTCTTTCGGGGTCGGGTTTCGTCGTCGTTTTCAATGGCGATCTGCTGCAAAGTGCTGCTGGCGACCAAGTCGAAAGTGTCCGGGTGGATCCAAAGGTGGATCGAAGATGTGAGGAACCTGAAAGCAGAGGGGACAGAGTCTGGGTCACTAGCCAGTGACCAGGAAGGCGATGAGCAGATGCCCACCGATGTCGGGTGCTTCAGGTAGGTTGACGGTCATCTTGACTCTTCAGCCACGAGGTCCAGGAGGCGTCGACGACAACCAGGAGCTGGATTCGAGCTGTCCCACGACGTCTGTCGATTGCTGCAGTGTCAGTGACCGGATTGGACCCAACAAGCCTTGGCAACGGCAAGTCTTGAAGAAACAAAGAAAGGACAATGTTGCAGACCAGCAAGGTCTGGGGGACTCACCCAGTGAGGGTAAGTCAGGGCACCTCTGAAGCAACCAGGAAAGCCCAAGCAGAAGAAGAGTTGCCTTCGGGAGGGCCCACTAGCCAACGGACTAGCAACCACGAAGGAGCCTCAAGTGGACGCACTTGGAGCTGGCTTGCAGGACACTCGTGGAGTGGAGGCCAGTGATCTTCAGTGCAGTTGGTGCTGGAGGCGGGGGCTACTAGGAGCCCAAAGCACAATTTCGTGGAAGACCAGGAAGAGGATGCACTTGCAAATGTGCTCGGTGTCCAGGGGTCATGGTTCCACGTTACCCACGACAGCTATGGGCCTCAGCTTTGCTGGGGACTCAGGGTAGCCTCGGGGAAGTCTGGAAATCCACCTCTGATGATGCAAAGACTTCGGCGTCCGGCGGGAGCTTCAGCGATGCAGACCAGACAATTGCTTCTTAGGTGCCTGCCAAGCAGGGGAGTCACTCCTTGACCCCAAGGGAGATTCTTCAGTCCTCTAATCTTGAAGTAGAGCGTTGAAGGTCCAGGATTCGGCATCAGAGTTTCGTCCAGGGTAATCTAAAGTCCTAAGGACTGGGGTCCCATACTTATACTAAGTTAGGGGGTTGGACATACTCTGGGGACTCACCTATGGGAGGGTCAGGGAAGAGGGGTGGTTACACCCATTCCCTTTGTCCAGTTTCGCGCCAGAGCAGGGGCAGGTAGCCCCTGCAACCGGTTTGAACTGGCATATGCACAGGGACACCAAATGTGCCCCCAGTGCAGGACTTCAAAGCACCAGAGGGTGCTCCCGCCCAGCCCCAATACACACTATCCTGTCTGGGGAGGTGGTTACACCTCCCTGTGACAGGAAACCTATTGTCCAGGCCTCCCCTGCCGGAGTTTCAGTCAGCAGCAGGAGGCCAGACCCGTGTCTGTGGCAGTGGCATCCATTTTGTGATGCCAGGGTTCTGGAAAGAAGTTACCGGGTAGCCCGGTGTGTACATGTCTCTCCCTCTAGAAGGGTGGAATGCTACCCCCGCCGCCAGGATTGGCGGGGGGTAGTATTCCAAGATGTTTGACACCAAATACGACATGTTTTGGTGCAGCCAGTCCAAAGTTAGCATTGTACCGCGAGGATATAATGCACTTAAGAGTATATGGTCAGGCTGTACCACAAACAGCATCAGAGGAAGGACTCCGAACGCTGCAGAGGGGCTCTGCTCATGCAGGGGCACCCTCTCACATAAAAACCAAGCACTCTGCCTTCAGGATTGTTAAGGCCTGCCATAGGAGTGACATAGGTTTATATGTGTGTGCAATGGTAGTGATATAGGTAGCTTATATCACAGTAAGGGGTGCAGGCACCACCTTACCCAGGCTGCAGTAGCAGACCTGTGGTGTCATTTTGGCTGGCCTTCCAGGGGTGGCATAATACATGCTTCAGCCCCTGGCAGGCCTCTGGGGTACCTATGCCCTGGGTACATAGTATACCATATACTAGGGACTTATAGGGGCACTCCAGATTCCAATCAAAGATGTACCTAAGGTACATGGAAACCATTTTATAGAGGAAGCAGATTAGACTGGGGCCCTGAATAGCAGGATCCCAGTCCAACTAAGTCATAAACCAGCAAAACACCAGGAAAAAGTAGGGGCAACCATATAGTCAGATTCCACCTTCCTACATAACCCCCCAAACGAAAGGAGATAAGGCTAACCTTGGCCAGTTGAGCCTTTATTGACTACGTGGCCATATAAGGAAGCACCTGCACTAGCATGGTTGCCCCCTGTCTTATGGTCCACTAAGCAATCCCTCACCCTAAGGGTATGAGAGGGTCTCCACCATGGGGAATTACTACCTGTGGTGTGCTTTGGTAAAGTACAAGGCTGGTGAGGTGTCTGAGTAGGGAAGTGAGGCCCTAGGAAGGTTGGTCTCAGCTTCCTCAGATCACTGGTCACCATGTATGCCTGTCTTTCCATGACTGAGTTGCACTTTGCTCTAAGGGTCAACCTTTGGCTGCCTACAGCTGGGGGTTGGGTCCCTTTGGAGGGACCACTGGAGGGACATGGCAGGTTTGGAACCTTTTGGTCCCAGGTTTGCCCTTGCCTAACAGAGTCCGTCTGGGGGAGGTCCCTACACAAAGGTATGGGGGATCCCTCAGTGTGTTGAGGAATTTTCACCTGGCTAGGGCTACTAGACTGGGTGCCCCTAATCTGCTGATGGGGGGGGTTCCTCTGGACAGGGGGCCCTGGGGGGTCCACTGACCTCCCTGACCTCTGCAGCCCTGGGCTGACTGAGGCAGGATAGAGAGGGGCAGGTTACCTGCTCCAGACTGGGTACCACCTTGGAAGGGTCCTCTGCCATCAGGGGTGTGGCCAGGCCAGGCCTGACTACCTCTGGGGCAGTTCCTTCACTAGGGGTAGGGTCAGTTCCCTGAGGAGGCTGACCCTTACCTACTGTGTGGGGGGAAGAAGACTTTTCTTCAACCCTTGTGCTCTCTTTTGGGGGAGAGTGGGCCATTCTTCCAGGCTCCATCTCTCCAAAATTTCCCTGGGCTTGGGCTGTGGCCATCACAGCCCCACTAACCTTTACAGGGACGCCCAGCATTCTCAGATGGGTTTGGTGTTCAACTTCAGCCCAGGCTGAAATTTCCAGATCATTGCGCATCAGGCAATTTACAGGCAAGTTGGGGGACACTGCCACTCTTTTTGGGCCTGTGACCCCTTCCCAGCTGAGATTGACTATGGCCATGGGGTGATCTGTTCGGACACCATCTATGTTGGTCACCTGGTATTTAAACTCAGGTAAAAGCTGGTGAGGGGGGACTAGTTTCCCTGCCACCATGGTGACACTAGCCCGTGTCCCTGAATGCCACAGCCTTCTGACCATTAATTATTGGCTCCAGTCTGTACTTGCCCAATGCATTGGGACCCATGGTAAAGGTGGCAAATCCTATACCACCATCAGAGTCAGAGGAGTCTGTTGAGGGGGTCCTGTCTAAACTAGGGCCCACCTCTGTTCCCCTTGCAAAAGCACCTAACTTTTTGGGTGCACTACTCCTAACTGGAGGATTACTACTGGTAGTACCAGGAGGGGTGGTAGTATTTGTTGGAGGAACATTTTCTTTATTGCCAATCCTGGGACAACTGGGATCAGATTTCCAGTGCCCAGGCTTTTTTACAGACATGGCAATAGGGTTTCTTTTCAGGAGAGGAAGGAGTTTGGGACCCACCCCCAGAAGAGGACTTTTGGGGCCCTGTAGTGGATTTATCCTTAGATTTATCCCCACCTTTCTCTTGGGACTTGGTAGAATCTTTCTTCTGGTCACCACCCTGATTCTTAAGCCTTACCCTGGTTCTGACCCATTTGTCTGCCTTCTTTCCCAATTCTTGGGGAGAGGTCAGATCAGAGTCCACCAGGTACTGGTGTAAAAGCTGGTTTTGACAATTATTAAGGATCTGCTCCCTCATAATCAAATTGTACAATCCTATAAAGTCATGCACTTTGCTGCCATGTATCCAACCTTCCAGAGCCTTAGCAGAACAATCAACAAAGTCCACCCAGTCTTGAGTCTGTGCTTTTTGGGTATCTCTGAACTTTAACCTGCATTGTTCAGATGTTAGGCCAAACCCATCAATCAGAGCACTCTTCAAGACTTTGTAATTGTCAGCATCCTCTTCTCTAACAGTGAGGAGCTTATCTCTACCTTTGTCTGCAAAGGAGAGCCACAAGATTGCTGCCCACTGCTCCTGAGGGAGCCTCTGTACTTTACAGGCCCTCTCCAGTGCAGTTATCCATTTGTGGATGTCATCCCCACTCTGGTAGGGAGGGACAACCTTGCTCAGGTTTCTATGGTCATAAGACCTTTCCATATCTCTGGGGAAATTGCTGCCACCATGGGACTCTAGTCCCATCTTTTTTCTCTGTCTATAGAGATCTAGGGACTCCCTGTCTATAGCCAACTGCTGTTTTCTGAGCTCAAGCTGGGCTTGTTCATACTGAAGCAGTCTCTTTCTTCTCTCATGAGAGGATTCCCTCCTATGAGAGGAGACAGAGGTCCCTACTGAGGTGTCAGAGTGGTTAGACTCCTGAGAAGGATATCTAGACCTTCTGGGCACACTCACAACTCTTCCTGGGGGGACAAAGGGGAGGTCATTCTGGGCCTCCTCCTCATCCTCAGGAGTAGCTGCATTTTCCAGGTCAGGATCATTGTCATCCCCCTGGCCAGTTTCAGAAGTCAGGTCCTGGGCATTTTCATCCCTGGTCCCTCCCTCATCTTCTGCCCCACCCTCTCTGCCTACCCTTTCAGACCTTAGGGGTCTTCTAAGATCATCTAGCAGAAGCATCTCCAGGAGACGTCAGGTGTTGGCATTTTTGCCTGTCTTCAACTTCCTAACTTTGCACAACTCTCTTAATTCCAAGAATGAGAGGTTGTCATATCTGGATGGCAGGAGCTCACTGGTTCCTGGCAGTGAAGACATTATTAGTGTGGTGTGGTGTATGCACTACCTACTCTAGTGTGGCCTACTAAACTCTCTTGAGTTGTAGAAAGGGTGTGCTATCCCTTAACACACAACTCTAAGTTCAGTAGAACTTACTGTATCCTAAGCTTGAATTATATGTACCTAAGGTACCCTTAGTGGTTTTCAGTTGATCAATTCAATTGAGATTATCTGGTAAAACAATAGCAAGCTGGAATCCCACACGCTGCACACCAATGTGAGAAGTTGGCCTGGTATATGCTGTCCACTAATTATAGTGGGCACCTTGCACCAGTCCAAACAACCCCTTATTGGAGATAGGTTAAAGACAACCTTTATTGAAAGCTATCCTAGTGGTAGCTATGGAGAGCAGCCTTCAGGCTAAGTCTTGAAGGAATGTAAAGCAGCTTGTTTTATCAGTCTATAATCTCTTGAGTGACCAAATGAAAGAGGACCACACCAGGTATATATATTAAAATATATGTATTTAGTCTTAAACACACCCCTCTAGTCTCTTTATGAGGCTAGAGTTCGAAGTACATAAGTTACAAGTCAGTTATTAGCAGTAATAGCACAAATACACGTTTGAGCCCTAGGGGCGTACCAAACCATATACCAATAAATTGGTATAAGAACCATGACTGAGCTAGACACAAGGCCTAGAGCCTGTAGAAATGCTTGTACCACAAGGAACCACCCAAGGTAGTGACACAGGGGACCCACGGGGGACGCGTGCAGTGTGAGAACACAGCCGCGAGCCGCCGTTGACTTCTATGGGGAATGTCGCGGTTGGAGTTTTAAAGAAAAAGGACACTTAGAGGAGGACTTGGAGCAAACCCCTTTAGAACTAGGTCATTCTAGAGTCAATACCCACGGGAGCACCAGAGTACTCGAGTTACCTCACCCAGGGGAGCCGGGTGCATAGGTGTCTTTCGGGGTCGGGTTTCGTCGTCGTTTTCAATGGCGATCTGCTGCAAAGTGCTGCTGGCAACCAAGTCGAAAGTGTCCGGTTGAATCCAAAGGTGGATCGAAGATGTGAGGAACCTGAAAGCAGAGGGAACAGAGTCTGGGTCACTAGCCAGTGACCAGGAAGGCGATGAGCAGATGCCCACCGATGTCGGGTGCTTCAGGTAGGTTGACGGTTGTCTTGACTCTTCAGCCACGAGGTCCAGGAGGCATCGACGACAACCAGGAGCTGGATTCGAGCTGTCCCACAACGTTTGTCGATTGCTGCGGTGTCGGTGACCGGATTGGACCCAACAAGCCTTGGCAACGGCAAGTCTTGAAGAAACAAAGAAAGGACGATGTTGCAGACCAGCAAGGGTAAGTCAGGGCACCTCTGGAGAAACTAGGAAAGCCCAAGCAGAAGAAGAGTTGCCTTCGGGAGGGCCCACTAGCCAACGGACTAGCGACCGCAAAGGAGCCTTGAGTGGATGCACTTGGAGCTGGCTTGCAGGACACTCGTGGAGTGGAGGCCAGTGATCTTCGGTGCAGTCGGTACTGGAGGTGGGGGCTACTTGGAGCCCAAAGCACAACTTCGTGGGAGACCAGGAAGAGGATGCACTTGCAAATGTGCTCGGTGTCCAGGGGTCACGGTTCCACATTACCCACGACAGCTACGGGCCTCAGCTTTGCTGGGGACTCAGGGAAGCCTCGGAGAAGTCTGGAAATCCACCTCTGGTGATGCAAAGACTTCGGTGTCCAGCGGGAGCTTCAGCGATGCAGACCAGACAATTGCTTCTTAGGTGCCTGCCAAGCAGGGGAGTCACTCCTTGACCCCAAGGGAGATTCTTCAGTCCTCTAATCTTGAAGTAGAGCGTCGAAGGTCCAGGATTCGGTGTCAGAGTTTCATCCAGGGTAATCTAAAGTCCTAAGGACTGGGATCCCATACTTATACTAAGTTAGGGGGTTGGACATACTCTGGGGACCCACCTATGGGAGGGTCAGGGAAGAGGGGTGGTTACACCCATTCCCTTTGTCCAGTTTCACGCCAGAGCAGGGGCAGGTAGCCCCTGCAACCGGTTTGAACTGGCATATGCACAGGGACACCAAATGTGCCCCCAGTGCAGGACTTCAAAGCACCAGAGGGTGCTCCCGCCCAGCCCCAATACACACTATCCTGTCTGGGGAGGTGGTTACACCTCCCTGTGACAGGAAACCTATTGTCCAGGCCTCCCCTGCCGGAGTTTCAGTCAGCAGCAGGAGGCCAGACCCGTGTCTGTGGCAGCGGCATCCATTTTGTGATGCCAGGGTTCTGGAAAGAAGTTACCGGGTAGCCCGGTGTGTACATGTCTCTCCCTCTAGAAGGGTGGAATGCTACCCCCGCCGCCAGGATTGGCGGGGGGTAGTATTCCAAGATGTTTGACACCAAACACGACATGTTTTGGTGCAGCCAGTCCAAAGTTAGCATTGTACCGCGAGGATATAATGCACTTAAGAGTATATGGTCAGGCTGTACCACAAACAGCATCAGAGGAGGGACTCCGAATGCTGCAGAGGGGCTCTGCTCATGCAGGGGCACCCTCTCACATAAAAACCAAGCACTCTGCCTTCAGGATTGTTAAGGCCTGCCATAGGAGTGACTTATAGGTTTATATGTGTGTGCAATGGTAGTGATATAGGTAACCTATATCACAGTAAGGGGTGCAGGCACCACCTTACCCAGGCTGCAGTAGCAGACCTGTGGTGTCATTTTGGCTGGCCTTCCAGGGGTGGCATAATACATGCTTCAGCCCCTGGCAGGCCTCTGGGGTACCTATGCCCTGGGTACATAGTATACCATATACTAGGGACTTATAAGGGCACTCCAGATTCCAATCAAAGATGTACCTAAGGTACATGGAAACCATTTTATAGAGGAAGCAGATTAGACTGGGGCCCTGAATAGCAGGATCCCAGTCCAACTAAGTCATAAACCAGCAAAACATCAGGAAAAAAGTAGGGGCAACCATATAGTCAGATTCCACCTTCCTACAGCCACTTTTGTAGGATTTATTAGCCAGTGGGTGGGGTTGACTCCTGAACACTCCCTAGCCGATTAGGAAAAATCCCTCAAAGGCAAATTGTTCCACTTTTGCAGTGTATCCTGTTTGTCTTACTGCACACTATCCCACAATGCACTATTCTGAGGCAAATACAACATGGCAGAATGTTTATGTCCCTGAAGGGAACTTGTGTGCCAGCCAAGAGATAGTCACTGTAGGTAAGTGCCAACATTAACTTCTTGCATTAAATTCTAGGCACCCTTACCTGTGGTTTACAAGGACAACTTACCGTTTACTTTTAAAATTAGAAGTAGGGTTCATTCCTGTCAAAACGGGTTATTGTGCCAGGTATGTCTTAAATTTAAAAGCTGTAGGAATCAGGCTACACAGATAGGCCTGACATAATGTTTTATTGATCACTCTAGGGGGATGGCACAACATGTGACATTTAACCTTCTATGCCATTTGTGTATTTTCCTGCACTCTATACAATGGCCTTACTGTAAAGTAAAATTCGTCAATTGGGGACTAGCCAATTTACCATGTTTTAGGTGTCAAAACACCTACATTGGGGCCTGGAGACCAGTGTCCCAGTGTGCAGAGTTAAAAAAAACAGCAATAGCAGTCAGAATAAATGGGGGAGCCCACACAAAAAGAGGCACTTTCTCACAATAACAATGACGTACTTCTTTCCTTTCATATACAATCATTCTCACAACTGCTCAAACACTCTACTGGATATTATTACCAGCTTGCTCTGCACCTGTCTATTTCCATCATCCCTTTAAACTGTCCAAATCCTTTCCCTACTGCAATAAACTTCACCTGGATCCTAATCAACTCATAAACTACATCCACCAACCAATGGACTTTCTTAAACAAGTTTTCACAATTCCAATACAAAACTGACAACTACAATATCTGCCAACATGCAAATCACAGTGCTGACCCGAAGTCACAGAAACTTCCACAATTCAGGTTGTTGGTGATTCCCTGAAGGTAATAGACAAAGTGATCAATGTTTCTTATTCCTCATAGGTCTGGCAACAGCCTCACAATGGTTGATCCCCGAATCCTACTGAACATCCTTTCTACTCATGGGGCATCATTTAAATAGTACTCATCTCATTATTAGCCAACAGTACATTCATATTAACTCATCAAAATCACCACTGCTCCCCACCAAGTACAGTGTCCTAAGGTTTCATCCTTGCCCATTTGACCTTGAACATGGGAATGCAGGGGGTCCTGCTGATCAAAAGGGGCAATACTCTTCATCAACAAGTTGATGACATGCAGATATATGTCAGATTCTGCCATATGATACCGAAGGTGCTACCTGGTCATTGTCCAATCCTGAATGTCAGTGGCATACCTCAAATTATTCTGATCAAAGCTGTACTCGTTCCTCACAATAGTTGTAGCCTCCAGCCATGCGTTACAAGCAAAATACAAAAGTCAGGATGCCTCAAGTCCAATGAGCATTTAATACAAAATAGCAGGCAAGCACAGCCAAATATCAGAGACAATTGTCTTTTTAACTGATTAGAGCTCTTGCTAGAAAATGGTCAGTTGGAGAATAGACCTACAAATGCACAAACATTAAGCAAGTATATGTATTTCTTCCATTAATACAAGTCACTAAAGTTTAACCATGTGATGGAAACGTATTAGTCTTAGCGACTACATCAGGATCTTCTCCTCAATAAAGGGCTGGACATCCTTGAGGAGAAGATATCATTCATACATACAATACTAGGCTCAGAGTTCTCCTAAACCCCACTTTCACTTGCCAAGTTTGAAAGTGAGGTTGCGCCTCAATCAAGTAAATGTATAACTCTAAGCCTTCTGGCTTCATGCCTACGTGAGCAACGAAAATTATCAAACATATTCAATGCCACAGGAAGCTTCAAACTACTATAAAACACCATCCATATTAGATTATAACATATTAGTACATTCATGGTTATGTACATGGTCATTAACACTTTGCAACACAGAGGTGTATGAAGATGATACAGGAATGATTTACGTTTTCACACATCACCTGCTAAGAAAGTGAAGACACAGCAAATGCAGCATCTGGCATCATCAAATGGTGTTAGCTGTGTTGGCTTCCTCTCTGTTAATAAACAGGGTAGGCTTTCTTTAAAATTGCTAAATATATGTTGTAGCACAAGCGAACGACCCTGAAAAAGTGCTGGGCCGGAGGAATAATTCCCCCTCTGCCATTCCCTTTTGATGGCCCTGATAAATTCCAATCTGAAATCAAAGATTGAATAAATTACATGGAATTTTCTAGCTTGCTCCTTCATCTTCATCAGTGCTACCACATCAATATATATTTTTCACTTAAAGAGTGCATAAAGAAGGAAGCGCAAATGAGTTAAAAAAATCTGTAAAAGTTTATTTTGTTCAATAAAACAATAGCAACAACATAAAATAGGCACACTTACATACATTCAAAAGTACAATTATTTATGAGCAATAGCTTAAACATTAAAAAGAACTAGTTATAAACATTGGTACACTACTATAATCTAAACCAGTTCATTCCTTATGTTATTAGCAACAACCAAAAACTCTCTATGGCATAACTACCCAAAGGTCATGAGTTGGAATTGGAAATGTTCAAAATGATATGGGATAACGTTTTGGAACGATAAACCACTTCAATTCCCTCTCTCTCTTTCTGTAAGTTAGCAGTTACTGATCTAAACTGAAATAGATCAACCAAAATAACCCAACTTTAAATATTTTGGGAAATTATCAAAACTGTGATATACCATCATCCTGCAACGAGTTTCGTTATTTCAGGTGATTTTTATACGCATATGGTCTCTGATAACTCAACAGCAATATCAAGCTTAAATATAACCAAGATGCTTTGTTCCCAAATTCATAAATTGAATCTAATGGTGCTGCAAGATCCTCAGCAATAGGATACCGTGGTACTCACATATAAAAACTCTAATTGAAATTCTATAATCGACTATATTATAATTTCAAAAGATTTAGCAATTAGAATCAATGGGTACCGCTTAGCCCCCTGTGTGGAAAGTGACCATAATCCTCAAGTTATAAAGTTGACACTAGCCGTACCATATCATTAAAAGTCACGAAATCTCCAGCAAATGACAACTACCTATAATCTAAAAAGACTGACATGGCAATCATCCAAGCAACATAAGAATATGGCCTTAGCTGAAATACAAATTAACTCGGAAGCTAGCGAACAAGGTGCGGAAATGGCTAAGAAGAACATACAAACAGGAAATCTGGAAGGCTCAAAGGTCTCACAATGAGGAAATATGGGCAAATCTGCACCACTCATGCAAAACCAATAACCTAAAAACCTTCTGGAAAATAATCAATGACCTGGAACAAGGCAGTACGAGGGCTAATAGCACAAATATTTCAGAATCAGGATGGGAAATCTTAATTTCTAAGCTGTATGGGGGCCCCACCAGAATCTAATACGAGTTATAATGTAGAAGGGTCTATTACAGCGAATTCTACAGTCATTATTTGCGACAGCAAGAAGAAAGAAATCTCTTGTAATGAAAATGTATTAACAATCACAGAAATGTTGAAATCAACAATGGGTTGGATTAGACCAAATGGAGCCCCCGGCCTGAATGGCATTAATAACACCATTTTTAAAGATAATATTGACCAATGGGCAATATTTTAACTCCATTATTCAAAGACATTGTAACTACAAAACTGGTTCTGGAATCCTGGCAAGGAAGTATTATTCAACCGATCTACAAGAGTAGCACTGCAGATAACCCAGCTAATTACCGGCTAATAGTCCTAACAGATTTGGAGGCAAAGGTTTTTGCTACATACCTACTTAAGAATTTGGAAGAGTGGGCTGCATCATCAAATATAATCCCAATTAATCAAACTGGATTTCGAAGAGGACAATCAACAATCACAAACTTATTGTCCCTCACATTGATAGCAGAAAGGGCAAAATACAAAGGTCAAAAGTTATTTATGTGCTTTGTAGACTTGAAAGCTGCCTTTGACTCTGTCCCCCCAAATCTCCTCTGGTCAAAGTTGACAGCTTGGGGTGTTCCGCAGAATCTCCTGAACATGATTATACTGCTATACACAAATACCTGGGTTCAGGTAAAGTTGGGTGACAGTAGACGTACAACCTGTCGACTTGAAACTTTTAGTGGTTTAAACAAGGCTGTGTATTAGCATGTATTTTTAATTTATTTATTGCTGACTTATCTATTCAATAAAAAAAAGTTAATTCCCACTTGCCAAATATTTCAGGAACAAATATAAAATACTTATAGAACGCGGATGATACCATATTGCTTAGTCACACCCCAATAGGCTTACAATGTCTCATAGACACATTTAACAACTATATTATAGCTAATAGCCTACAAATGAATATAAAGAAAACTAAAATCATAACAATAGGTTACTCCAAACGTGATATGAGAGAATGGAAAGCAATGGTAATCCGTTAAAACTTATAAGTATTTAGGAATTACATTTGATGATAGAATAACATTTAAAAATCATTTTAATATTTTAAAAGCAAAGGCTACATCTATTACATTTGCCTTTAGAACACTGCGCAATAACCTATTATGTCCCAGCCACGAGTTCCTACTTAAAACCACGAAGGTAAGGTTGATTCCTACAGTGGCCTATGGGTCAGTAATTTTCAGAGGTAAAGACTTAAAACTCCTGGACAGCTTGCAAATTAAAGTTTTTAAATCTATTTTCAATATTCCGAAAAATATTGGTCATGTAAGTATACGACTGGAATTTGCCTTGACAAACCAATCCCTAGTGAGAAAATCAGGATTTTTAAAAAGTTTATATCTCTTGTTCTCTTCTGAACCATGCACCTTAGCAAAAAAGTGCTGGCAAGAAATAATGATCCATGATTATGCCAGTGTCTAGAGAAACTACTACACTGAAAGCCTTCAGACTTTCAATCTGCAGCCTTTTGACCACTCGGATATAAATAAAACTTCCCTTAAGGAGATACTAAATTGCGCAACTAATATACTATCATTTCTGACTGACAAGGAAGCTCCTACGGGGAAAAAGTTTGCCTAGTCGGTTATCAATTCGTTTAACAAGTTAAAGCCTCAGCCATATCTATAGACAAACCTTAAACCATTCTTTAGGGAACAGTTGCTCAGATTAAGATTTGGTAGATATCCAACAAAGGATGGAACCCCATCATAGATACAAAAATGTTTAACTAACAGCTGCCGTCTATGTGGTGCTTCTGATGAAACTTTATTATACATGGTGTGCATCTCCCCACGTTTATTAAAAGAGGGTGAGAACCTGCTGACAGGCAGTTACATGCTGTCCCTCAGGTCAATCAGCCTACTTATCCACAAAATGTATTACATTTATTCATTTAATTATTCACATGCTGAACCAGGGCGCAGAACCCCATAGCAAAAGCACATGAAGGCTCCTTATCTAATATGCTATAATTATTTACAATATAAAGCACGTATGCACAGTACTGCTTAGGACTCACCACTACACCAGACTACTAGGCATAAGCGTATACAAGATATAGCACATATGCACTTTACTGCTTAGGACTCACCACTACACCAGACTACTTGGCATAAGCGTACACAAGATATAGCACGTATGCACTTTACTGCTTAAGACACCAGACTGTGACAATGTGTATTATATTATCGTACAATTTGAAGCATTTTTAAGGTTGTCAATATGTCTCCCATAACATATTTTTATTGGTTTTATTGGATATATGGAATGGTTTTAATGATGTGATCATGGAGAATTGTGTTTTAATATATAATTTGAGATAAAAACCCTATTCTGCTTGATGTTAATGTGTATACACGGTATCAATGTTCCCAGTACAGAATGTTACTCTCAAAACGTCATAACATCTGTAGTAATGTTGGTTTGAGTTTTGTGGAATTCCCATGGTTACAGAAATAGCATTTCCCCTGTAAATTATTTGCATGAACTAACGTGTGTTTGACTTCAATTTTCTAATTGTAATGATTTTAACTAATCAGACAATAAAGATCTTACTACTGATCTAAACTGGCTCGTTCACTCTTGCCTTTCAAACTTAAATATTTTCTTATGGTGAAGCTTATATAATAGTAATGCTTTGCTGATAATATTTCAAAGATCTGCATTGTTTGTATTTAATAGCAAACTTTTTATTATGTGTGTATGTTTTAATAAATATTTCAAACGTAAAAAGGAAAAGAATGGAGTTGTAACACAGCAAATTTGATGTATGACAAAAATGAAAGCAATTCATAACAAAATCAGTTTGTAAGTAGCAAATTTGTAGCATGTGGATTTGTAGACTTGTGTTTGTCCCAAATATTTGGGCCCTACACATCCAGGCTGATATAATATTCTCTTCCAAAAAGATGCCAGACTTGCATGTAGGATTAGGTGTTGAGAGCCCAAAATGCTACTGACATTAGCAGAAGCCAAATATAGAATGATCAGTACAAGTGCAGAATAAATAACACACTAAATATTAGAAATGAATCCTTGGTAAACATTAAGGAGAAGAATCTTCAAAAATGAGCAATTATATCCCAGTTTAGGCATATAAAAAATGTATTCTTTATTTAACTTAAAAGTGAGAGACATATGACTCAGGAAAATGCATAGTTTCCCTGATGTAAGCTGACAGCCCTTGCCCTATGACTATGGATTATTGACAGTAGAAACTGTGCAGGATTATGGCAAATTCCAAGTGAAGACATTACTTTCTCTAGCCGACTGAATACATATGCTGCTTTGGCTTCTTTCCAACACTCAAGTTCACATTTATTCAGTATGCTTCAGCCAAAGACATTTGATGGATGACACCTTTGTAAAAGAATCCATAAATTGGCTTCAAGTGAGACAATAGAAGAAGTACAACATGTGGAAGGGGTTAACCATGTAACATCAAATAGCATGTAATTTAATGTTCTTCCATAAAGAGAATGAAATGGGATCCTTTCCCCTTAAGAACATACAAATAAATATATCTAAAAATGAAAATGAGAGAGAAAATAAAATGCATTATATTGACAGACCGTGCTGGCTAGGTGAAACTGACACATCAAGAAAAGCTTGTCCTATATGATTTTTTGCTTATTGGGGAGTAAGATGGAGCAGTTAGAGAACATTTTTAAAGCTTGAAGATTCACAGCCAATACAGCCATGTCACAGAACCCACATGGACCGATTATTCCATCATCCACTTCAGCATCTCCAGCCCCTGCAACGCCATCCCCAAGATGGCCAACGCCCCCCACCGGAGGTGGAACCAAATCTCAGAGACCAGCTGGGCGAATGCCCTCAACATTCCCAACCTGGCTACTTCCATCAACCTCGAACAAGGAGTGAAAATCTTCAATGCCTGGATCACCAATTGCACAGACAGCATCGTCCCCATCAAGAGCAACATCCAGAGAAAATCCTCCAAAAAGGCCAGCTGGTACACCCAAGAACTCAGAACAGTGAAACGAGACAGCAAACAGTTGGAGAGGAGATGGCACACCAGCAAGGACACCTCTGCAAGGCAGCCTTCAAGACGTCCCACACCCTCTACCACCACCTGCTGAGGGCAACAAGAAAACAACCCTTGCTGCATGCATCGAAACCAGCACCAACAACACTAAGGAACTTTTCAATATCATTAAGGAATTCTCCAACCAGCGAAAACAACATCACACCCTCACAGGAGCTGTGTGACAACCTCGCCCACTTCTTCCATGACACGATCGCAACCATAGACAAAAACTTGGAACCCCAACCCACACCTACGGACTTCCTCGATAGATACACCACCACTGTAACCGACACAAACCACACACTGACCACCTGGGACATCCTCTCCACCCAGGACACCACCTCCACCATGAAATCCATCCACTCAGGATCTCCCACAGAACAATGCCCGCAACACATCTTCAACCTCAGAAATCAAAAGAGAGGCCAAGAATTCACCACCCTACTCAACACCTCTATCACCACTGCAACATTTCCCAATGCCTGGAAACACGCCGAAGTCAGACCACTACTCAAATAACCCTCGGATGACCCCAGAGAACTCAAAATCTACTGGCCAATCTCCCTGCTTATATTCCCAGTTAAGGTACTGGAAAAGATCATCAACAATCAACTCATGACACACCTGGAGCAGAACCAGCTCCTCAATGCCTCCCAATCCGGCTTCTGCAGCAATCACAGCGCCAAAACCGATAATTGCAGCCATCGATGACATCTGAATCCTCCTCGACTAAGGGGAAATAGCTGATTTGATCCTCCTTGACCTCTCAGCAGCCTTCGACACTGTATCCCACCACACGCCGATCGAAAGGCTCCACCACATCGGCGACCAAGGGAATGTGCTCATAAGGATTACCTCCTTCCTCACCAGAAGAACCCGGAGAATTCACCTCCTACCTTTTACCTCTGAACCCAAGGAGATCACCTGGGGTGTCCCCCAGTGCTCATCCCTCAGCCCCACATTCTTCAATGCATATATGACCCCGCTGGCCAACATCAGCAGATCCCACGGTCTCAACATAATTTCCTATGAAGACAACACCCAACTCATCCTCTCACTCACCGACTACCCTACCACCACCAGACCAACTTCCACAGATGGATAACAAATGTCACCAACGGATGAAGAGCAACTGCCTGCAGCTGACACAGACAAGTCGGAAGTACTGATCTTTGGCAACATCATCAACACATGGAATGACTCCTGGCGGCCATCAGACCTAGAACCTGCACCCACTTCCTCCAATCATGCCAGAAACCACAGAGTCATCATTGACATCAAGCTCACCATGAAATCACAGATCAACACGATCTCTTCCGCATGCTTCCTCACTCTGCGCATGCTATGTAAAATCTTCAAGTGGCTTCTCCTACACATGAGACACAGGCCCTCCTCACCAGCCGACTGGACTATGGCAATACTCTCTACATAGGAATCATCGCACACCTCCTACAGAGACTTCAGACCATACAGAACACCGCAGCCAGACTCATCCTTGGCCTTCCAGACAAACCCACATCACACCCCACCTCACGCAACTCCACTGGCTACCCATACAGAAGAGATGCCAATTCAAGCTGCTGACCAACACACACAAGGCTCTACACAACGAAGGACCGCCTACATTAACCACCACCTGAACCTCCACCAACCATCAAGATGACTACACTCCGCCTCCCTTTCACTTGCCCATACTCCCTGCATCTACTGAAGCAGAAGTGGAGGACGCTCCTTTTGCCCCATCGCAGCAAAGACCTGGAACAGCCTCCCCATACACCTCTGGGCCATCACCTCACTTCTGGAATTCCGAATAACCCTGAAGACCTGGCTGTTCAAATAAGCCTCTGGGACCTGCAAGCGCCGTTATACCCTATCAGGTGATTATCCGCACTTTAAAAATCCTGATCGATTCCTTTCTTAGCTAGATAGGTTGCGGAGTGTCTTTCTTAGCTAGATGCAAGGTTGCAGAGTGTCTGGGAGATTAGTCTCCCTGTATTCTATCTTTAGGCTGGTTTTAAAAAAGGGAATGCTTAGAAATGTGACTTTATTTGTTCCATACCCATTAAACCATATACTCATTGTAGTAGGTGTGATTACTGTACTTAGGCGTTAAACTGGTAGAAATGGGGATGAAATATTTGCCTGAACAGTATTAATGTGTAGTAAAATGACATTATAGTGAACTGTGGCACATTATGCTGCATAGTATGCCTTCCTTGTTGTATAATTTATCCATCGCTGCCACATAATTTGGTCTTTCATCAATGCATAAGTCGAGTGGGCTTGCTTACAATGAAGCATTTGTAGCAGAAATATTACATAGGAATATGAGAGTACATTAGAGCATTGGCTGCAGAATGGTTACACTGAGAAGCAGTGAAGGTAGTTGGAAAAATGAGAAAATATACTGATGGAACATTAAATAAATTGCATACCACACATATTTACATTAGTTATCTCCACAGCATAAGGTATCGGAAGAAGAAATCATCTGGTCAAAATCGCACAATTTTTGCTCAAGTAACAAAGCTAAGATAGAACTCAGGAAACCATGGCTCAAGACCTCCAACGTTGCCAAGGTCATCTCTCCATGAAATAATTTAAGGAAAGTTATGTTTTTCTACTTTTCAGTCTGAGCTGTTAACAAAATATACCTTGTCTTGCCTGAAACCAAGCACTTCCGCAATCTTTGTTTGATACATTAAGTCATAACGTACATGTTTATTGAAATATCTGGAGACAAATAATGACCAGATGCACTGGAATTTCTCCATGCCATTGTCTTTCTCTGTTTCTGCCTTGTTCTTCATAAGGTTTATGCATTAATTTGGAGAAATTCCAAGTTATATGCATGAACTTTAGGGGTGAGCCAGTGCAGCTCAATACAATACGGCCCCAGTGCTTAATGGGACCCACTTTCATTCATGTTTAGGGCCCAGCACTTATTTTGCCTCAACAGATTTTGATCCGGAGCAAGAGAGATTAAAAAGACATGAAATGCGGAAGAGAAAAACAGATAAACAATGACAAAAGGAGAAAGCAAGGATGAAAAGGACCATGCAAGAGGGAAATAAAGGGGCAGGAAGTGTCTGAGAGACATGAGGTAGAATCAAGACAATAGAACCTTGGTATTCAGCGACCCCGACATTTGATAACGCCGGCAAGGCCGGACTGGCCACCGGGCGTTTTGGTGGGCTGCCAAGCTGGGGGCCGATTTTACTGCGGTGGGGGCTGATTTTGTTGCTGGGGACCTGCATGTGCTTCTAAATAAAGAAAGCAAAACAAATGGTTTTAAAGCATACTTTAAAACCATTTGGGGGCATATTAACAAGGCCCGGCGATAAATATCGCAAAGCGCGCTTAGCGCATGCATATTTATCGCCGGCTATCTCTGTAATTTATCGCCCGGTTAGCGCGTTATCAACAACGCGCATCGCCGAGGCGATAAAATTCCAGAGATAAGCGTGATATCGCCGTTTTCCATGGTGGAAAACGGCGATATCCTAGATGATAGGGCCTGTGGTCTTAGCCACAGAATCCACCCCCATGTTAAGTATGCCTTAGTCAGGAATTTAACAGACGTTAAATTCCTGCGTTATAAGCATACTTAACGCGATTTAAAAATCGCTAACCCTCCTTGATAATATCGCTAAGCTGCCTTCGCGATATTATCCCTGTTTGGTTTCACAGCCACGCCTACTTTGCATCTCATTAGCGATGCAAAGTTAGGCGTGCTGGGAACGGGCGCTAAGTCAGCAAAACACGCGATAGCGTGTCTTTGCTGATAAGGCGATGACATTATCGCCGCTTTTCGCCCGAAAACGGACGCAAAAGCGGCGATAATTTCATATCGCCGCCTTGTTAATATGCCCCTTGGTTTTCTATTGTTTACTTAGAAAGGCCCGGTAGCCAGCCCTGAACACCAGCCGTGGGCCTTTGAGCAAAACTTTGGGCCCTGGCACTTATTCCTTTACAAATTAATCACTGTTCTACCCCTGGGATCCTGGCTGCCGAACTCTGAGGTTTCCTACTGCAAACAATAGTCTCCCTAAGATGAGAGGGTCAGGTTAGTAAGTGCTGTGTCACGCTTGAAATTAATGACTTTAGATGGCGGGCGGGTAGGTAGGCATCATGGCCAGTTTCACAGCAGCATTCTTTGTGCTGTGTTTGATTTAATAGTAGCAGTTAATGATTTTGCTTTTTATCATCTCAGCACCCTCCTTTCTCACCACACAGACACATTTCCCCTAGTTTTCTTTCCACTAAGGATCTGGAAGGCATCATGATATTTTGTTATTCTGAAGTCAATTTCACGCCCGACTGGACTATCTCTTCAGTTTCTGTTTTTACTCTGTGTGCTGGGGTGTACAGGGGAATCATTTGTGTTTATTCAACTTGACGGCAGCGGGGCTTTCAGATAATTATTTGGGGAATTTGAGATATAATGTAGCAGTAAATGATGCGTCCTCAGAATGAAGCATATCAAGGATTTGGAGCCTTCCCGGTGTGTAGTATTGCTTTTAGCATTCAGGCTCTAAAAAGAAATAGCTGTCTCTATAGCTTCAGCACCTGATCAGCTTGTTCTGACAGACTAAAGCAGTAACTGCAGGAGCTTTCAGAATTAATATATTGATCGCAAGCTTCCTTACTCATGCTTTGAACACATACAGTACGAAAATATATTTCCTCTGGTGTCTGTCTCTGTCGCCTACTTTCTGGGCTCATGGTAGTATTTCTCTCCAGCAAACACACTCGTTTATTTTATTCTTTAAAAAGAAATTGTTACTCATTACGTAGCACATTTGAAAGTCTCTACCCTCCAAATAAAAGGCTTTGGGGGAGCTATTCGCTTAGTCGGTTTTAATTCCATTCATTGTTTCTGACACCCCAGGCAGGAAATGCTGCACTGCCTATGATGTACTGCAATAGGCTTTGAGGATGATTTGAACCGGTCAAGTACTGACCTCATCAGTGCCAGAGGTCAGTACTTAGATTTACAGTTGGAGTATTTTACACCCTACATATGGGAGGTGGGAGAAATATTTTATTTTCAGCATGACAAACTGTTTGCTGTCCCAAAGAGAATATTTTTAGGTGAATAAAAATATCTTTGAGATTTAACACATTGGCAGTTTTATTTTAGTTTTTGCTCATTTTAAATGATAATTAAATGTAATTTTTTTTTCCCGGAGTTTTATATAGCGCAAACTTGACCCGAAGGTTTCAGGTATCAGAGCGCTTTACATGAGCACCAGTTGCATTACACAAGGACACATTCATTTTTATTAGGCACAGGGAGATTAAGTGATTTGCCCAGAATCACAGGATGTTAAGCGTCCCTTCCGAGACTGAACCCGGTTCCCTAGCGTCGAGGTCGGCCGCTCTAGCCATAAGGCCACATCCTTTCCCCTAAATATATTTCTACCTGTCTGATTATTCAACAGCAGTAAGGCTCCTTATGCCACCGTGATGGTGATGCAGCTGATCTGAGCATATTAATTCAGCTGTGCACGTGGAAAAGGGGATCATTGTTCCCACATGCCGGCTACACAATATTCTGCTTTGCTAGGAATAAAGTTACTCTCTAATTTGGCCTGGGAGTTTAGACTGTGTCCTGCAGAATTTACGTGGGTTGGAGTACCTTCGCCTTTTCACCTTTACCAGTAATTTGGTCCTAAAATTTCTGTCAAATAACTGCATCGTATACATAGGTTTTCCAGCAAATCGGTGAAGGCAGCTAATGATTGGAGGACTGCTCACCATATTCCTTGCATGCTCCTAATGGTTTGTCTACAGAGGGCTGGTTGATGAGAGATTTTAACTGCACCAGAAGGCAGTGTGGCATTGTTTTTGTTGTCAATGATAAATATCTTAAGCCACATGTTAACAAACGTAGGGCCTGATTTAGAGTTTGGCGGAGAGCGTGCTGTGCTGCAAAGGCAACATAGTACTCTCTCCACCAAATTGAAGTTGCGCCCCCCTCAGTTCGAGTCCAGCAAGAACTGAAGTATGTAATTGGTGGAGGCTACTCCATCTCTGCCGCTGACATACATTCCGGCAACTTGACAGAGGAATGGTCGTCAGAGGGTTGGCCATTTGACCGCCCACCAGATTTAGAGTGGGTAGTCAAATGGGCAGGTTTCACTATCTGTCACCCACTGTCCGTTACAGCAAGGTAAAACCTGGGGGTAAGGGACAGTAAAAACATATAAAAGACCCTCTACACCATAGGAGAACTCTCTCATGGTGGGGGGGGGTCATTGCTTTTTTATTTCCAAAAAGAAAACTCCACTTTGGGATTTTGTTTTTTTTAAATAAAATAATATTGAATGTTTGCTGTATGGCTCCATCATGTTAGTTGAGCCGGTCATCAAGTTTCCAGTGTATTGACAGCAACCACCATTACAGGTTTCCTGCCACTTCAAGAGATGTCCACTGGGCTGGTGGACATCTCTAAATCAGGTAGGAAAAGTACCCTCAGCATGGCATGGCAAAGTACTCCACTATGTCGGTGGTACACATCGTGTTCGCCAAACTATAAATGAGGCCCTTACTCTCCTCAAAACTTTATTAAAGAATGCTGAGCTAAATACTTTGGTAGGTCGGTAGGTGGTTGATATGAGAATTTTGGGTAAATGCGCGCAGTTACTGAACATGGCTTTATGGTGTTGGCTGAATGAGATTATGAGCCAGATCTTGCGTCATATAAGTTGAATATGATATCTTGCTTTTGTTAGGGACCAGGCACAAGGTAGAGATTGCTGGATCCATAGGGAAAAGTGGACTACAGATAAAAGGCAAGAACATCTTTTGCCAGACTTTATTCAACTAGGATGATAGTCCCACCACTCCTGGTGACAGAGATGTCTTGGATCTGAAAGTTCTTTTCTTCTATTGGGTGGTAGATTCTGTGGTTCCAGTCACCTACCTGCCATGCTTGCACAGAGAGTTCTGCTCCTCCAGACAAAAATCTATCTGCTCTGGTCTCAAGTGATGGAAAAGCTAATAGATTCCTTCGAATGAGGACTGTGGTTGTTCTGTATCATGTGCACCAACGTATCCCCGTCACCAACTTACATTGCAACACATCATCTGCCATGACTAATAATCTCACTGCCTGCATGAGTTTAATTGTAAATTGCATGCAAGATTCGGTAGACATGATTGAGCATTCACGGCAAACAGAGGCATTATTGTTATTAACCTGTGCCAAATAGACGCAGTGTGTATTGTGCATGAGAAAGCCATCAACCTGCATGGAGCAGGTCTATTAAGGTTTCCTCTAGAAACACTTCCTCACCTGGATGAGTAAAGCGGTAGGATTTAAGATGGGAATGCGCACAAAATAGTATTATTTCCTAGAGAACTAATATTATTCTGCAATGCTGTTTAATATGCCATCACACATTTGAGGAACTCCAAACATGTGACCTCCAAAATCAGAAACCTCTACAGAATTATGTAACCAGAGGTAGAGAATAAATCTTTGCAAAACATATTAAATGTGAACTTTCAATCCAGAGAGTCATTTAATCCTCAAATGCAAGAAACCTCTTCTGAGAATCATGTAGCAACTAAGATTTGAGAAACTTCTTAGGAGCATATATCACTTGAGATTTGAGGAGCTCTTGATTGTTTGGAGACATCTCAAAATTGAGATCATTTTAAAGGCACATGTGCCACCTCATATTCAAGAGCCGCTTCACAGTCAAGAAAACAAGTCAATTTTGAGGACACCTGCTAGGCCACCTGTGATTTTCTATATATTTTTCAAAATCTTCCTTTGTTCTTTACAGTAGAACACTCCATTTATATGTACAAAGGAATTAATGCTCTTGGAAGTACCCTTGCACTTGAGAACCATGTAGTCCCTAATAGTGCCAAGTGTTTAGAATGCCAATATTATCAAACACTTTAAAGATGCATACTTATCAAATAATATTGTATAGCTCAGTGCAAAGCATGTGGTATAAATAAAACACATGCAGCAAAATATGTTCATTTATTTATCCAGTAACAACATACTGTGTATTTGCAATGCACCCTATTGTGCTCTACATCTGAAAGGTATACTAATTTAGGTTGTGTGGACCCAGACAGAGAGTAAAAGAAGTCTAAAATTAAATTCTAAATTTAAATTCATTTGGCAGTGCTTCTATTACTTAATTTCTTGTTGAACCGAAAAATACAAGACTGATTTCCAAAGGATTGCCTTATTGTGGCCTTTTGACTACTCTTGAGGATTCATCTGCCAAATGTTTGTTACTATAATCTTGCATGATTCACACATTTTGTATTACATGCAAATTTTAGAATTTTCACCATTTTGCATGACGCAAAACTTTATGTGTTTTTTGCCTGCAGGAAACTGGTTCAAGTTGAAAATATCTTAGGAGACATTTTCCCTGGAACAAGATAATGTCTCTTTGAACCAGTCTCCTCTGATATCTCATATGATGTTTTGCATGCAAGGTATGTAAACTCTCGCAGAGAAAAGTTACAAGAGATACTAGTGAAATATATTTTACACAAGAACCGTAATTTCATGAAAATATTGTGTATTTCTAAAGGAAAATAAAATCACAAATACTACACAACCCAACATGTATGCGCAACACTCAATTAAAACTTTGTCACTACAGTCTACAAACTGAAACATTTAGCAATTCCAAAGTTACAGTTCTCCACACTAAGGATTAGGTTCTCACCTCCCTATTATTTTGTAACACATACAGAGGAACTCAGATAAAACAGCGAGCTGTTCCATTTTGTTTGATTGAAGGTTAGGTGGCTTTTTCAAAAAACAAATGACTACCTCCAGCTGGATATTTATTTGACCTTGTTGTGGTTTTCCTGAGCTACCAGCAGTTCGAGTTATTGGGCCTGATTTAAATGTGGGATGTACCTAGGCCTCCGTCAAGAACTGACTGATGTCCCATTTGCCCAGCTCAGTACTCTTCTGTCCAAGTTAAAGTGTCAGAGAAATAGTTCTTCTCAGTGGTGGAGCCTCTGCTGCTTCTACCAGAGGGAATGCCAGGCAGTGATGCCACCTGAAATTGAATCACATTCTGCATTCATTTTAGGCATGGCTGCCCACACTAGTTTTGGTGTAGCACCGCCTAAGTAGAGCTGCAGTATAAACTATGGCAGCCTTGCGTGCACAGCCCTGAAATGTGCATCTGACATGATGTGTGAGAACTACCTACTGTGTCAAAGTAGGCTAATCCTGCTAGAGTAGAGCTTTTCTCTCAGATAGACTCCAGTCATGGAGGCAGGAGCTCCCTCATGGTAAATGCTGTAAGTGTGTGGCGGGGAAGCCCTTCAGCCAATGTGGAGATCGGCTTCACTCGAATATGGTGGTATCTTAGTAGTGTGACCATTAAAGCTAATTGATTCACTATATAAGAATTAAAACAAATAAGAATGTGAATCACAACATTCAACTCAAACACTGGCCACCATGAAACCCTCAGTGTATTTTGTGTGTGTCACAGAATGCATGACCAAAGTTAATATTAATTACTCACTGCCACAGAAACTCTCAATTTATGAGGTATGGCAAATTCACTGCATCACTATGTAGAGAATATTAGAATATCGCTTGTTAGACCCAACGGTTTAGGGCTGGCTAGGACGCATCGAAGTCAGTCAGAATCCACCATTCCAAATAGGATGAGTATGATACACTTGCCCGATAATCTGTGCTCACCCTTTGGTAGATTGGCGCCGAGCAGTCAGACTTATCCACAGGGCTCGAGTGTAAAGTATTGGAACAACACTACCCTCGCAACACACTGCGTACCCCACAAAAAGACTCAACACTATATATAAAAAACACTTGTCTTTGTATTACACACACACACACATCAAAATCAAAACGAGATAGACATTGTATATACACTTAACAGTTATACGACATTGTCAAACTTCTTAATTGAAATCAAAATGCAACACACATTGTATATCCACTTTACAGTTATATGCAATGTCAAACGTTCCCATTAGCAGAAAGGTCAGACAGCCACAGGTCTTTGACTACACCGTGTGGCCCAGCCCCTCAGTCATTCAACTTCACCAGCCAACGATACATGTTGCCCCTGCTGGCGCCCCGTTGACTAGACAGTCGGAGCCACCTAACTCGGAAAGAAACTGTTATTTAGTTTTGTCCATCCAGATTTGACCTCCAAGCGCCTGCCAGCTCCTAGATGAGTGCGGGATCGCTATCCCCCCCGTAGACAAAAGTTTGGGACCCACGTAACTGCAGCGCTTCTAAGTCTGGAGAAATGTTTTCCAATCAAGTGAAGGTGTGACCTGCCATAACCCCCGATAGTCAGCTGTAGTAAACCCCTCAGGCCTTGTCAGAGTGTTTTCCACAACAAAGCACCTTGTGGTGTCCGTCCAGGGAAAGGGAGCCAACGACTTCTGACAGAAGCCGTGATATCAGGCACTGTCATCATCCTGATCTGGTGGCTGAAGACAGTCTCAGCTCCTGGCTCAGGTTCCCCTAACACCACTTGGACACCACACTCTCTGGAGCGCAAGCTAGCACAGGTCCCTTTAGTTGCAAGCATGGGTCCCTAGGACTCTGCAAGCTTTGCTGCATTCCTCGAACTCTTCACACCCAGGCACCTCAGGTGGCTGCTGATCTTTATACGCAAACTCCTCTGCACAGTGTGATGATGTTGTACGTCAGGACGGTCCTTGCCCCAACCAACAATCACTTCCACTGTCTCTGCCGCACCCAGTGTGGTCCTTATAATCTTGTGGGGATGGTGAGATTCTTTGTGTCTCTGGGATCTCATGGATAGAAGGCCAGCTCACTGGCCCTTGGAGAGTACTTAGGGACTCAAGCCACGACAGTTGGCACTTAGCTGCAGGCCAGCAACATCCAGGTAAAATCTACCAAGTGATAGTCCCCTTTCTGTAGCATGACAAGCTTCAGGCCACCACAAGTCTGCAGATAGTCCAGTTGCACTCCCTCCTGCCCTAATGATTCCTCGTATCGATGTCTCAGTGTCGAACCAGCGTAGTATGGCTCCAAATCCGAAAGCTTCTCTAGTTTCGGAGGCCAGAGCCCCAGTAGTTATACCCACATTGGCCTTTGAAGATATGATCAGTTCAAAAATCCACCTTTGAAATGCACAGGCCCTCTCAAAATTTTGTTCTGTCTGCCATTCTACCCTGAGAGGTTTGATGACTATCTTTAGTGATGCCAAGACCCTGCCCCTTGGAATGCAGGTGCCAATTTCACTCCCACATAACCATCCCAGAAAGGCCCCTCAGAGTCAGAGGTCTGCAGTTACCAGTGAATCCCTAGTTTATGACCTGCTATCAGGAATGTACAGATGTGGCTGCCCCACTAGCACCCAGTTGTGAATTAGGAGACAGACCGCCAGGGTCACAGAGCCCTGAGTATTGAAATGCCCATTGTCCCAAAGTGACATTTCCATCACCGTAATGTCAAATCCTACTCCACTACCAGAGATGATTCGCCATTACGAACTCATCGATACCAAACACTATTCTGCTACTATTCTGCCTGTAGGAAATACTGCTTGATAGCCTCCCCCTACACCCCGTCATGCTAATACAATGCGAGAAACAAGTCCCATCGTACTGAACACACCACCCGGTGCCATTCACGATCCTTGAAGGTAACGCTCACATGCACATGCCCAACCTCTTTCCAACACCGCACCCTATCACCAGGGAGAACTCCGATATAGCAAGAGACATGAAGAACCTTGGCACATAGATTTTTAAATGCCAAGCTGAGTAACAGTAACCCGTGCACACAGGCAAACCTGCGGCACAATCAATGAGCTACCTCTGTGGATGGCACAACCAGTGCTGCAGGCCCACAGAGGAGCATTTGAGATACATGCCCCGGGTATAGGCCTTACCCTTTGATAAGGGACTTACACATAAATCAAATTAGCCAATCATATATACACCGATTCACAGTATATATATGACGAGCACAGAACTTTGACATTGCACGGCCGTGCCAAACGCGCCCAAGTCCTAAGGCTAGCATCCAGATCAGCAGAAAACTGGGAAGGAAAAAAGCAAAAAAGTCGAGGGAAAGCACACTAGAAAGGGCCATTTCCAACAAGCATTTTCCCCAAAAATGTAAAACAATTGGTGGAACACCAAAGGCAATTGGGATTTTCAACATCCAACATGAATATTCTACTTGAATTTTAGTATATTCCCCCTCGTTCCATGGCCACAAAAACATTCGGCTTGCAAGACTTTGCAAGACTATTTTGTTTTTAAGAAATTCATTTTGTTCCCATCACATGTTCTGATGGAGCTTCTCTTTGGCATCCTACTGTTGCGTTTCTATATACCGAATATAAGTATCAGTTGAGCAATCAAAAACTTTCCTGTTGGATATGATGTTCTCTCTTTGCCATCAGCCCCACTGTGCTTTTCTGAAATGTCTCCTCTCCTTGATGTAGCTTCAAAAAGCTGCCCCATGCAAGAGATATAATATATTACATAATTAAATTGCATAGTCAGAATTATCTTCATTTAAGGATCGAATTCTAAATATGCTACTGACACCAAATTTATGTAGAGAATTTGGAAGAGACAAAGTTGAACACATATCAGTCTTTCGTAAAAGCCTCCTTTATCCCACTCTACCAATTCTATCGGTGGGGGTGTTCACGCCCCCTGAGCTTGGGGGATGGATTATGGGAGAGGTTTCTTTGACTCCGTCACTGTGTGTCTGTACATCTCTGTGGCAGTGACTGTGTGATTGTGTGTCAGTGTATGTGCATTACAGTGTTGACAATGTTTATGAGATGGAGTGCATCATGTGACAGTGTCTCAGTGTGAGTGTATGTGTATTTGTGGGCATGTATAATCAACACTGTGCGGATCGGCTCGGTCCTCATAGCGTGGGTTAACCTTGACAGAACCAGACAAACACTATTTTTGTGAGGACCAGTGCATTATGAAGACCAGTCCCCGTAGTGTGTTTAGGTACTTTCGAGAGAATGTATCGAAAAACTAAAAGTGCAGACTTGCTTCGGTGCGCTTTATAACCTACCCTACTATCAAGGCGCGTGTGGAGTTTGAATAGTAATTACACACTTCATTACGGTCAATGGCCGGGCCTCATAATGATATATAAACAATGTTGTGTGTGACTGTGTATCTGTAACATTGTGTGTCTTTATGACAGTATGTTTTCAGCGGACACTACCATGTCAGCTCTAAACATCATTATAATAACAAGTCAGCTATCCAGCCAGGCATGGCCATGCACCTTCACCTCAAATCAGTGCTTGAAATGTTTTTTAAAAAGTGCAGGGGCTCAAGGTTTTTCTCAAGTGTCTGCTGACGTCGCCGTTGAATGGTGGAGATGCTCAGTATATCAAGGCTGCCAAATGTTGAGAGCACTTCACTTCTCTTTTCTTCACCACCATACACTTCCGGTCTCTAGATTTCACTCTTGTAAGTCCTTTTTCACCCTGCTTTAATCCATTTTTCATTGTTTTCCTATATCTCGGTTTTTCCTTTTGTATTGTTTTCTACCTTGTATGGGTCAAAGTCTGCTATGAAAAATATGAGCCAATCCCCAAAAATAATTGTTGTGCTAACGACCTTCAACCACCGGTACACAATAAACACTGCCTCAAATGTAATGTGAAAGAGCAGGCTGGTTCCTTTTGACATTTTAAAAACGTTATTCCTTTTTCATGTAGATTGCTGAATATCATCGTTAGCCATTACCTCCACAGCCTTTTCCTTTTTCTTAGTTAATGGCTTGGTATGTAAAATGTGTACACTAATCCTATTAGTTTCCTATTGGAAGGACAGGGGAGCTCTTTATTAGGTACAAGTTGCTCCCCTTTGATATCCTTTTACAGTATTATGTGGTACAACCTCAGATTTACTGTGGCTTTTCATCATCGTAGAACTTATACTTTTTAGCCTCGCAATCATTTTCTGCACCTAGCTTGAGTCTTAAATCCCAGCGCACCAGAGCAGCGTTTCAATCCTTGGCAGTAGTTCAATCAAATGTCAAATCTTCTCAGTAAAAGATATCTTAACTGTCGACAGCTGTTCCTCGTGGAGGAAAGCCATCCTTCCCAGTAATGAACTCTACTCTGTTCACTTGACTGTATTTATGTGTGAAAGCAAATTAAATATTTTACCATTCATTTTTACTAGTAACAACTTTATTCATTAAAATATGGGCGGCTTTTTCAAGAGCGGTTATTGACTGGGGTTGACATAAAATCACATGGGGTTTGTTGTCAGGGTAATTCCCATCCAGTCATGTAACTAACATTGTTTTTCTTAACCTTTGGATTGTTCTTTCAAACAATGACTATTTTTAGAGGACTGATGCTTCACCATTCGCTACACAAAAGAGCAGACTGAAACCCAAACTGTACCTATTACAGTTTGTATTTCTGTATGTATATTAATGGAGGCATAGGAGTTGTTTCTTGCTGATCCTGTTTCTGAAAGCAGGGCACCTAAGACCTACTTGCATAAGTGAATTTCCCATAATGATAACAATTTGGTCTCAAAAAACTTCAAGGATTGAAGCTCTGCTCATCTCGTTGTAAAACCAGCAACTTAATCACAAGATGCAAATCATCTTCTACAAAGGCTATGTGAATATGTTCTATAAGTACTCCACGCAGGCAGTGATCTCTGAATTTGGGTAGGGTTACAAGTGATGGCTTGCCAACACAGGCGTTAGGGCAGTGCCCTTCTGTATGTGAGCTGTCACATACTGGCCCAGTCTCTGCCCACATTTGAAGTGCATTTGTTTGATGCTGGGCCTGATATACTGGAGGTAATTTTTTGGCATAGGGTACCCATAGTGTGTGGGACTCTCGAATTGAGGACAACTATTATGTCCCACTATTTTCAAACATCACCGACCACCACTAGTGGAGGAGAAGGGTACTCTATTTTCATCTGAGGCTTGCTGATTCCAATAATACCTAGGGAGTGCACAACATCTTGGATAATATTGACATTTTAAATTGGGCACTTGCTTTTTTGAGAGAAGTGAGCCATATTTTTTAAGGACTATTTTTGAATGGCTTTAATGAAGTGGATAGTACACGAGGCGTAACTGTATTGCACTATTTTTAGTGGTTAATCTTTACCATCTTTTTCTTCTGTAGCAACACACTCATCCCGTTAAGGTGCATTGAACCTGATAATGGCAATTTATTAACTGACAATGTCTTTTAGGTTCAACATGAATTCACTATTGGCGTTGCTACATCGAATTAAGGAATTATAAATTGTTTGTTATATCTTTAGATGGATCGCTTGTACATCGCAGAGACCTCCCACAGGTTTTTTAGATGCAAAACGGTGGGGGGCACAATTGTTGATTTAGAGCACTGCTTGGTTGGAAATCAAGTATGTCTTCAAACAGCGATGGAGAGCTATGTGAAAGCCGAAGACCTGAGAAGTAATGGGAGAGCCCTCCACAGGGTGGGAGCCCATACAAAAAATGGTGGATGCTACCTGTGTTTCTTCGAAGCAGAGGATGGATAGAAGCAGTGCTGACACATATCTAACCCTGCATAGGAAAACACAAGGCAGAAGTTGGTTTGTGCCAAAAAAGAATTTTGAGAGCAAGGTATAAGCCCTTAAGCACATTGCTGGCACTGATGGGGAATCAATGAAGGTCTTTGAAGGAGTGCCTTAATGTGAAAGAATTGAGGAGTATTCACAGCTATCTCAATCACTTGATTCTGTACATCGTGCAATTTCTGAAGTAGACTCCTCACCCATTAAAAAACATATTGAGCTAAAGATTTAATCAGCACAGTTACAGTTTATGACTTCTTTTCTCAGCCTACTTCTGTATCTTCCCCATTCTGTGTTGTTGATAGAACAAAGAGGATATTCTTTCATATGCCATGTTGCTGGACTAGGCCCTGTGGAGTTTATAGTAGTTCCAGCAGATCAGGGTCAAAAAATTGATTTGGCAATGTAAATTTGAAACCTGCTGAATTCTTGGTTCAAAAATCCCAAATCAATTAATGTGAGATTCCTTCACATTGTGGTCAGGTGGCTTGTGCGGCACAGAAACAACTCTCGACACCTTGAAGGCGTGAAGGGGACCGAGCCTAAGCACTCGCCCCTTACTTTATTTATGCGACGCACCACATCTAGCATTCAATGTGGAGGTAGAGTCTTGAGGGATTATGAGTTTGCCACTTTTCATTAGGCCATCCGCCCTGACACTCACCTCATGTCGAACTCTCCAGAGTGCTGACAGGGTAACTTGAATGAACGCACACCAGGTTTAGACACCTTCCAGGAATGTTTTCCATATGTTGGTCTGAATGGCTGGAATTGCCATCTTTAAGAATTCATCTTTCTTAACAGCTGTTGTAATGTCCACTAGGCCGGTGCCCTTAAGGCAGACCACTTGTAATATCAAGTAGACCCTCCTTTGTTGGGTGTGGAAAGGGCTCGTCTTCTTCCAGACTTTGGGGAGAGAGTGCCTTGATAGGTGGTCTGCTTCACTGATGATATAGGCAATTGAGAATCAGCATTTCTGTAGATGAAATGCCCATATTTCAAGCCTCAGTGGAGGATCAGGCGACATGCCCTGAAATAGGGCAATCAAGTGTTTGTGATCAGTTGCTGACTTGAAGTAATTTCCATACACATACAAAATGGGAGGGCACACAGGCCCATCAGACTGCCAGGGTTTCTTGTTCGATTTGAGAGTATTGGCCAATGTTTGCTTCTTTTCTTATCACATTGGCGTCAGTTAGTATGAACCTTCTCTTAATGTTGGGAGATAGCCTCTCACTTTGTGCAACCTAGCCAGGCAATTATATTTTTTATTCTGCGACTTCATTTTGAATATTGCATGTGCGAGTAATGTTTGGAACTGGAGATCCTGGGCAGCTGTAGTTAACATCCAATTAAGCTAATGTTTATGTCACCATTACAGATATATGAGAACTCTTTGTAGCATTGCAAAGAACATTGCATTCCTTAGTTGGTTGGGTTGGTCAACAAGTGATGCTCCAGAAAGAAAAAATAAACGAAACCACTAAGATTTTTTTCATTTTTAAATGTTTATCAACATGGTAGCAAACACAAACTAAACCCCTAACAGTTTCTGTTTGTTATACTTTTTAATCGATAATGTTGTTTATTCGATTCAGACACAGACATGTGAAATTAATTGTGAATCATTCTTTGGCAGTACGAGTATATTTACTCATGTGAAAGACATTTTTGTATTATATTATATCTTGCATTTGGTACTTGTACTCCTGCATTCGTAAAGGAAATATAAAACTGCAAGTACCATAATGCAAAGTAATTAAAGGACGGGATGAACTAGCCTCATCAGAGCTAGTAAAATGAGATTTGTGGTATATCACATTGTGGCACCGTCCACTGTCCTTACCTGTTACCTGAACTATGGCTGGCAAACACTTCAAAGAGTGTAAAATGTCTCATGTAAGGTATGGGAGCTTGTGAATTCATTTTTTTTTCTGTGTCAAGCTTGCAGAGGCAATGGGAGCCCACTCATTTTGCCTCTGTGTTTGCAGCAGGAACACCCCTAACTCTCCAGGGCTTGTATCTGTTAGACTATTTTGACCTTTTGTAAATAGTAAGACATCTTTCCCCTTATTCTTTGTTACCTTCCACCCCTCCTTCCCCTGTATTAAGGGGACATTCCTTGGCAGTTGGAGGTGCCTTGGTAGTCCATCAACATTCTAACTGGCACTTGAGCTCTGACTGAAGATGTGATGGTGTGAATAAACCTGCTTGGGAACCACGCTGATCTTGTGGGTTTTTTACAACAGTATCCACCACTAATACTGTCTTTTTCCTTAGGTCAGAGTATTTCCTTCCTGCCTCCTTGCTGCTGCAATGACCAGTACCGAGAGGCTCCTGAGTTCTGTAGTATTTCGTAGGGCTGGCACATTCACAGAGTCTTTGGTTTCTGCAGTGTCTTTGCTAACTCCTTTGCTGAAGAAAACATATCCAAAGAAGTGCATTCTTCCCTGAGGAGCATGCACTGTTCTTAGTGAAGTGCTAGGCCACATTCTTATATGTGTACTACCACTAGGGCCAGACTGAGAACAGCAGCCAGCCCTGGCAGATTGCTGCTCGACCGTCCCTGGGTGCGGGAGGAAGGGAATGGGGGTGCTAGCAGGAAGCCCCCCTCCTGCTTTTGTTACAGGGGGCCGATATTGCAGCACTGCTGCAAAACTCGCCCCTAGTGCCAAAACTGACCCCCATGGGCACAAAAATGTCCCCCACCCCACCCGGCCCACTGGGGAAATGCCCGGTGCCCGCTACTGCCAGTCCGGCCCTGACTACCAATGCTCTTAATCACCAGTGATGGTCTGCATAAATACGAATATTATCACGGATAGTCATGAACCCTAGTAAAAGGGCTCTGCCCATTGTGTTTCAGAACACTTCTACCACCAATAAAATTCCACAAGTGTTTTGTAGCTTCTTACTCTAGTCTAGCCTGATGTGGTGGTATGTGCATCACAGTAACAACGCCCAGTGCTGAAAAGGTATGAGCGGGGATTGAGCCTGAGCACCTGCCCTTTACTTTACTGATACCATGGACCACACTAGCATGAAGGATATGCGGATACATGTGAGGTGGAGGTAGAATCTGTCGGGTGGCACACTACAGATCTGTGTTTAGCATCTTTTTCCCGCCATGTTTCCTCCTGCTGTAAGTCTTTTCTGTCTTCTCATTGCTCCTACATATTAAAATCTAAAAACAAGCAATTTCAGCCATTGATTGCAATACATTGGAGTAGGTTTTTGCAGAAGCTATTTACTGAAACATCCAGTGGTTGAAATTACCAGTTTTAGACTTGATTCAAAAAGGGTCTCCACACTCATGGTGGAGGCCCTGCAGTCATGGGGGAGTCTCCGTAGTCAGGGCAGAATCTCCGCAATGGAATTCTATAGGGGGAAATATCTGGGGGGAGGGGGTGCTCAACAGCCAGAGCTGCCAACTTTGGAGCTGGGGAACCAGGTTTGAGTCTTGGCATCGGCTCAACATCCTGTGATTTGGGGCAAATCACTTAATCTCCCTGTGCCTACCAAAAATTGTTTAAAAATCAATGTTCCTTGTGTAATGTAACTGGTGCTCATGTAAAGCGCTCCAATACCTTTGTGTTGAGTTTGTGCTACATAATAACTGCAACAAAAAATAACATTTTAATCACACGAGTGCAAAGGCCCTTTGTGAATCAGGGCCTTTGTGTTCAGGTGGCTGGATGGACATTGCAAAAGAGGTGGTGTTAGAGGATACCCTCTCAATCTCTTTTTCAACTGCTCTTATTTGCAGCTCTGTGCATGGGTGTGCACATACTTTACAATCCTTTTTCTTGTGAGGTCAATGCTCTTAACAAGTGGAAAAATATATATTATCCGAAATAAAGATTGCCCTTAAGTTTGCCGTTTAAATTACTACATTTTAAGCATAATATAATTCTTGCACTTGGTGAAACTGGGTATGTTTAGCTACATGGAGGGGTCACAAAAGAATTCAAAATTCCAGCATCACCAGCACTTGCCATGCATAAGGTTTCTTGCTAGTAACCAAAGAGGAGGGTCCCCATTTCTGCCTTAAACCATACCTCTTGCAGTGCTGCTTACGTTGATATTGATTTGTGCATTATAGTACACTGGGTACAATACAGTTGGGCTAAATTTACAAAAACTGTTCCATTCCAAAGTTACTTCTGGTTCGGTTGACATCGCCATAGGTTTTTCTCCATTTTAATGATCACTTCCCCATTTTGTAAAATAATTTGATCAGTGAAGTGAAATATGGCTCAGTAAAGTAACCAATAAATAATAACGTTTTTTGAACCACAGCTCGTTCATTTCTTCCCTCACCTCTCGTACAAGTACTTGTGCAAAACTGTGAAAGCAAAAGGTGGTGCTGCTTCATATGACAGGAGAGGCGGTCATAGTAATGGTGCTTAAACTGGATCAAGACTCCATGAATGTTCAGAGATACCTCCCATTATCCTCGCTTAATTCAGATTAGAAGATCTTGGGGAAGGTACTGGCCAAAACACTGCTGCTTTTGCTCCCAGGCTAAGTACACCAGCATCAAAATCGATTTATCCTGTGTGAAAACATCTTTTCCAACTTGAGGCAATTATTCCACATCATAGACATGGACCCTAAAAAAGGGCCTAAAAAGGATGCGCTTTGCACTATCTGTGCTCTGTGAACCATGGCCAGAGAGAGACCCTTCCTGCACCTCCTGCTGCATATAGCAGTGCAGGCAAAAAAGTATTCGGCCCCTACTTTTAGCCCACCAATGCCCCGATTCTGAGTCAGGTGGAATGAAATTACTGCATGGAATTTTGTTCCGCCTGATTGAGAGAGGGTAGGTTTTTTCACACCTATTTATTTCTGATGTGTGAAAGCCATACCCGATTTTTATGACCTGTAATTTCGGATAGAAACATCGCATAAGGATTTGACTGCAACAGCAGCCACGCTGCATTTCTTGTTTTAAAATTTTTTATTTTTACTGGGGGCAGTAACGGTTAACTACCGAAAAACGCCCCCTTCTCTACCCTACTCCCTTCAACCCTCTCCCTCTTCTCCACCCCATCCTAACCGCAGATCCCCACATACATTTACCACCTGGAACTCTAAATACTGTTTAGTTTTACAACTGAAAAATTGGTCCCATGTAGTAATTCCCCATTCCGTGGGCTTTTACCCATAATTGCACAGTAGTGGTGCAGATTAACTACACCCACAGTTACACAGTTGATTGTCCTGGTTACCCAGTACTGTGTAACTTGTAATCTGACCCTTTGTCTAGAAATCAAAGGTACCAAGGGATGCATGGTTTGGAATCTTGACTGACAGACTCAAAACATCTTTGAACAGGATTTCAGTAACATTCCCACTGCTGTATCCTTTTCTTTTTGTCTGTTATGCATATAGGCTGTCTCTGCTCTTCCCTTATTTGTGCGAATCCCACTTCTAGAATACGTTTTATCTCTTAAGTCTTTTAGCTACCTGAACTGTTTGGTATCCTATTGTTTAGCAACAATTAGGGATTAGCTAAGACTGCTCTGCAGAGGCTCTTGTCATTTAGGGAGACAACATTATCAGCCATGCTTCGCAGGCTCTTAGCATTTCTCTGTATACACCCAGCCATGCCTTGCCAATACCATATAGCTGTCAAGTTTTCAGATTGTTTATGTGTGATATTTACCAGGCTTCAGTGTATTTATGAGTAAAGCTCCACAGCCAAGGGTGTGACAATTCGAGTGACAATGTCACTGTGTGTGATATAATTTGAAAAAAATGACTTGAAAATTCACCGTGCTCTCTCAGTCGCCGGCTGGGACCACGTAGCACTCTAAATACACAAGTCACTGCTATTCACCACTGCTTCAACTAGAATTTAGTTCTGTTTCTTTCTGGTTACACACATAGATATTAGAAGTGATTGCATTAACTAATTGAGATTTCATCACATAAAAGAGTGCATTTCCCACCGATTATTTTAACTTGCATTTAATGTTCATTTAAGACGTGCGCATTATTTTATATACAGGTCTCATACTTATACCCAATTGTGCCTATGAAGTGGGGGTGACTTCAAAGAAAGGTCTTTGAAGTGCACAGAGGTCCCTTCATCCTGCCGTAGCACCAGACTCACTACAGTGTGTGAACAGGGACCGGCTTATTCAGGTGTAAGTGTGAGGGTGCGCAGCTCCTCTGTTGTTATTCACTGTTCAGAGTAATTCATGTATGATTTTTATTAATTCTTAATGTAAGGCTTGGCCAAAAATAAGAGAGTGTCAGTCCCAATATGTACTCCAATTAATACCTCCAGTGAGAAAGGATTAGTATCCAACCGATGATATGTCCTCTCCGGCCCAGCGCAAAAAACCGAGTGAATTATTCTGAACAGTGAATAACAACGGAGGGAAATAGCGGACTGATATACAGATATTGATTTAAAGTATAAAAGGGCCAAAATAGCGGTGTGTACTTGTTGTGAAGAAGACCGCGGAGACGCTGGAAATGTGTCACCTGAAGCCACAATAAAAGCCATCTGGAAGTGAACCCAAGCATGTTGGAAACTGTTTTGGAAGGAAGAGTGAATGGATGAGACTAGAAACAGCACGACACCTTTGTGACATAAATCCACTCTTATGAAGAATGATATAATAAAGAAAGGATTGAATACTGATGACAATTGAAAAAGAGGATTTGACAACCCTGATGAAACCCCATGTGGGACGAAACGTGTTGGCTGGGCTGTATGGATTGCTTCTGTTAAATTGCATTATTTGAAAAAAATTGGATGCCAAGATATATATAAGACTCCTGAATTTCTACTTTGAATGGGATCATGACTATTGGATGAAGTGTGGTACTTTCACCTTGATCAGGACTATTGGATCAAGTGTTGGAGAAGAATATAATACCTGTGATTATTGAAAGGACATTGATTTATTAAAATTGAACACTCCTTTTGCTCTATTGTTTTCGTTTGGACCTTGTGTTTTGGTGGCTTAGGGAAGTGGGGTCACAAATAGTAGAGCGTTGGAATGAGCTAAAATTGGAACCAATAACACACCAGTGCACCTTTTCTAGCCCACACTGCCATTGTGCTTTTTTGTCATATTCTATTTGTAGGGCACTTAACCCTGTAGTACCACTAAAACTGCAAATCTGGTGCCCCTGACAGACATCCTTAATGTCCCCTGATATTGGGGAAACCCTAGGTTGGTCTCCCTGGCCTGCACTCTCAAGGAGGTAGCCCTCCTCCACCCCATCTACACAGGCTGTGGCTGGTAGCTGCGTTTATAGCCTTTGTGATGCAGTAGATACCCCCATGTAGCTCAAGCAGTTCAGAGACATAGAAACAGAACTTAGAGGCCCTCTGTATCCCTCTCCAGAGACCAATCAATCAATCAAGTGGCTTGTAAAGTGTGACTACTCACCCGTAAGGGTCTTAAGCTGTTGGGGGGGGGGGTGCATGGCTGCATAGGAGGAGCACCTCAAGAATCGACTGCTACAAGTGCAGATGAGCTAAATGGTGACTCCACATGGAAAGCACACTCCCTCCCTGACCCTTTTGTTGTTTTTATCTCCTGGTGAGTGTTAACGTAGTAAGGCTTTTGATCATCTCTGATGACAATAGATGAGTTCAAGTGTTATGGGTGCTCTGTTATATAAGTTTTTACTCTATCTCCCATCTCTACCAGGACAATCATTATCTCAAACAAGGCATGCAACTGGCACTTTAAGAAATCAAAGCTTGAGATGACTGCTTATAACTGTCCTTGTGTATTTATTAGACTCCTGCAAGGAATCAAAATAGCAGAGCACCCACATGGATTCAAAAGAGTTGTATCATGCTACACACTTTATGAAGTCTCCACAATGTATACAATTCACTGAAGAGCAACAAAGGTAAGGTTCTGAATAATATTTAGAATATCAAGTCAATTCTGCCACTGGGGTCAATCTAGAGATTTAATACCATGGGGTTGCGATTGGCACCTAAAACTAGTTCAATACAAAGTTATGAATAAGAAAAAAGGGCTGGTGTGCTTGGTACCACATCGATCCTATAGTATTGGTGCATGAAGGAGTGACCAGTGACAATCTGATGGGTCAGTCTAGCCTAAACAGTATCTTAACCTATTCTCCTTGCCATGCTGGAGAGCACTGCACATGGTTCAGGAAAATATTTAACAGGGTACTCTTGGGGAAAGAAGTCTGGATGCTCTGTAGTCAGGTTTCTCTTTTCTACATTGGTTTAATGTGAAGTGCTGAGCGGTGCAGAAGTGGTGTATCTGTGCTGGGTATATGTGTTCCTAGGAAGGGTACAATACAGTGACAATGCAGTACTGAGCAGTGCGTGCATAGTGAATGCATGTGATAGCTTTATATGTGCGTATGAGTGGTACAGTACCTGAAGGATGTAGTACTGTGCAGTGCGTGCAGGATAAATGCATGTGCTGGGTGTTTGTGTACCTGTGGATGGTACAATGCATGTAGGGTGTAGTGCAGGCATGTTAAATACATATGCTGAATGTATGTGTGCCTGTGAGTGGTATCATACATGGAGGATATGGTACTGACAGTGCTTGTATGATGTATACATGCACAGGGTGTATGTGTGCCTGTGAATGGTACAATACATGGAGGGACCTGGGTTACATTTTGGAAGATCCAGGCCTGCATCATGAAACATGGAGAGAAGGTAGAGAGATCCCTCTAGACAGATTTGTGTATTGCTTCATTCCTGTAAGCTGAGTGGGACAGACACTGCAAATGAGATGATCAGGCTTATGCTGTACACATCAAAGGGTGCTCTTTGATACAGTGAGAGGTCCCAAGGAATGGTCCTGGGCACATCTCATGAAGGAGAAGGGGCTGACAAGAGAATCATAAATAGTAGGCCTGAGGTCACTGGGCTAACCTTTTGATACACATATCACTATGGCTGACATCCAAGTGTGAACTCTAGTCATTACCATGGCCTGTGTTGTGGGGACATCAGCTTTGGAGACACTTCTGCTATGACAGACTGCTTTTCAAGTTGAAGGGGCAGCAGAGGAGTGGACTCTTCAAAAGAACTCCAGCATAAAACTTAAAAGAGAAACAGCAGCCCTCATCCTCCTGGACCTATCAGCCGCCTTCGACACGGTCTGCCACCACACACTACGAACACGCCTTCATGACGCCGGGATCCAAGAGAAGGCCCTGGACTGGACCACATCCTTCCTTTCCGGCAGAACACAAAGCGTCCGCCTCGCCCCCTTCCGATCCAAGGCCACCAAGATCATCTGCGGCGTACCCCAAGGCTCCTCCCTCAGCCCAACGCTGTTCAACATTTACATGGCACCCCTCGCCCACGTCGCCCGACAGCACAACCTCAACATCATCTCCTACGCCGACGACACCCAGCTGATCCTCTCCCTCACCAAAGACCCTCACACCGCCAAAGCCCACCTCCACGAAGGAATGAAGGCCGTCGCCGAATGGATGAGGACCAGCCGCCTGAAGCTGAACTCGGACAAGACGGAGGTCCTCATCCTTGGTTCCAACCCTTCAGCCTGGGACGACTCCTGGTGGCCAACATCACTGGGAACAGCCCCGCCACCCACCGACCACGTACGCAACCTAGGGGTCATCCTCGACCCCACCCTCTCCATGACTAAGCAGGTCAACGCCGTTTCCTCATCCTGCTTCAACATCCTCCGAATGCTCCGCAGGATCTTCAAGTGGATCCCCACCGAAACAAGAAAAACAGTCACCCAGGCCCTCGTCACCAGCAGGCTGGACTACGGAAACGCCCTCTACGCAGGAACGACGGCTAAGCTCCTGAGACGGCTGCAACGCATCCAGAACGCCTCTGCACGTCTTATCCTCGACATCCCCCGACGCAGCCACATCACACCCCACCTGAGAGACCTGCACTGGCTCCCTGTCAACAAGAGGATAACCTTCAAGCTCCTCACCCACGCACACAAAGCACTCCACAACTCCGGACCAGCCTACCTCAACAGACGACTCAGCTTCTACACCCCCACCCGCCAGCTCCGCTCGACCAGCCTCGCCCTCGCCACAGTCCCCCGCATCCGGAAAACGACCGCCGGCGGCAGATCCTTCTCCCACCTCGCCGCCAAGACCTGGAACACCCTCCCCACCAACCTCCAACAGACCCAAGACCTACTGGCCTTCAGAAGACTCCTCAAGACCTGGCTCTTCGATCAGTAGCAGCACCACCCCCCTCTTCCCCCAGCACCTTGAGACCCTCGCGGGTATGTAGTGCGCTTTATAAGTGACATGATTGATTGATTGATTGATTAAAAGACTCAGACCCTAAATCACATCTGGTGTCTGGAATTGGACTATAAGAAGGGGAGAATGAGACCCCCAAAAACTGTCATCTGCCAAGCAGCCAGACGGGCTGTGTGAGGTGGGGAAGCTCTGCAAGAGATCTGCCTTTGACCAGGACTGGAGGCCTATGCCTGCTAGTATTCCTGCTGGGTGAGGCGAAACTAGCCAGGGAATCCAAGAAGACCTGCCCTGGAGCCTGGAGCACCAGCACCTGCCTGCTTGCCAAACCCAGAGTGCATTGTGAGGAAGAGGAGAGCGTTGGAGGGAGCAAGGTACAGTGGGCTTCCTGTGTGAGGTGCGAGGAAACAGCTGCTGCACCGATCAGATCCTTGCCCATGTACAGGACAAAGTCGGTGACCCACGTATGGCAGGAGAGGGCTGCTGTGAATTGAACCATGTGTCGCACTGCTCCAATCTACTGGAGCCCGTCCATAGTGCTGAATCGGAGACCAGATATGACAGGAGGAGCCACCGCGGTAAAGACTGGCATGTGGAAAAGGCAGTAGCCTTGTGTGGAGCACATAGTGACCCCATGTGCCATGAAGGGCCACTGCAAAGGACATCACTGTGCCGATCGGGCAGGAGTGAGATCCCGTATGCCAGAGGGGGTCACCGGGAGTATCAAGTACTACAACCTGATCTGCCATCCCCCACCGGAGTAGTGAGGACGCTATGGGAGCTCCTGCACACCATCACCCAGGCGAGGGACCCCAGACAGGACTGTTGCAACCAACCCCCCACCGGGGGAGGAACCAGGCACTAACCCCACAGGAGGAGCCGCAGAGAGCCTCCAGTCATTTTGGGAGTGCGGCCGCAAGTGAGAGACACTGCTCTCGCTGAGTGTAGTCTTCCGGGCTACATGCGGCTGACTCCCCTTAACTCAGCTGCAGCCACCACGCCTACGGACGGATGCACTCTCCATGCCTGTGGGTAAGACTGGCTTCGGGCCTTCTGGACCCAGAAATCTAGCTACTAGAAGCGCTGCAGCACCAGAACACTGTTGACTTTAACTTAAATTTAAAGTGGACTCCTGAGACTCAGACTGCTAGTGGGGCATACCCTGGATGTTACCAATAGTGAAGGTGGAATAACCGCTATCGCTAATGTGAGGATGGAGTGGAACAGGCAATCGCTATAGAAACACTAGACCCCCAATCTCAAGGGAGACTGTGTAATTGTTTGTGGATGTCTTATATTACCTTTGTGTTGTTTAGAGGTAGATTTAAAATAATTCCCTTTTTTTATAAAAGTGAGTTTTTGCTGCACCATGATTTATTGTGGCTGCCTTGGCCATTTTGAGACATGAGCCCATGTTTATTATCTTGAATCCACATTTTTTCCCAGAGAGAGCCATTGGACTGCTAAGACCAGACTACCGTGAGAGTTAAGTGCAGAAGGGGTACTTGGCCCAGTTACTCAGAATTCATAATAATTTGAGCCCCGGGACATCAGGAGTAAAAGGCCTTAATCCCCTCAGCTGGGCCCAGTAACCCCAGCTTGCCCCATGGCCCTCTGTAAGGGAATCCGAAAGAAGGCATCAGTGGAGCTGCTGTAGTTGGTCACACCATGTACAATGATTTTGCAACAAAATGACCTCTACCCTAGCACACAGTAGCCCGATATTGATATATATTAACTGTACTGGGGCTAAGATAAAAAGTCAAAGTGCAATTGTTCAACTTTTTAAGTAAGACTTTATGTTAAAGAGAAAATGGACTACATGATCATTGTATCATGAATTATTGAAAGAGAAAAATAAAAGAAGGTGTTTCTTCGTTCAACTTTGTTAAGCATATTTTCCAGGCATAGGGTCTTGTCTCAAAAACATTTTCATATGAGTAGTTGTGTTTTATTCGCGTCTTAGATGTGAGTTACACCTGAATGTCCAGGTGTGGAACACAAAGCATTGTCTATGAGTATGAAAAACCTATTCACAAAAACCCTGTGAGAGCGTGTATTTTTGAAAAAATAAATATTTCCAGACATCCTTAATATTTCTAGTTTTTTATTGTGATTGTGCTTTTCTTTTTTAAATAATTTGCTCAACTCGATTCTGTTATAGCTAGACAATACACTGCTCCTGTAAATGATTTCTCTGTTCTGAACAATCATATTTTATTTTTTTGCTATAACGGAAAATGTCCACTTATATAGTTATTCTTTTTTAGTATTTGATTTTTGTGCCAGTTAAATTTTTTAGGTTCACATGTCATAATGTGCTGTTCCCCGTAAAGCTTTTTGCTGGCCCTTAGAAGTAGGCCAATTGGGCAAAACGGTTGTTAGTTGAATGCTCACTGTTGGCTTCTGCTGTGACCTGCAGGTCATGAGTTTGAATGGTAACAAAACCAACATTCCACCATTTTAAGGACAGTAAATTGACTACTATTAATTGGGTAATAGCAGTATCTGTAATTTTCAGTACTTAGGGGGTCATCACGATGGCGGGCGGACAAAGTCCGCCCGCCATCGCATTGGCAAAAGGGACCGCCCGCCATAGGTGCGGCGGTCCCACTATACAAATTAGGATGCGCCCGCCACACTGGCTGGCGCATCCCGTATTTTTACATTGCGGCGGGCGGTGCTGCAAGCAGCACCCGCCGCAATGTAAAAATACATGTTGTGCATTTGCATGTACAACGTGACAGGCACCGTGCGGTGCCTCCCACCTTGTACATGCAAATGCAGCGGGGTACCATAGGTACCCCCCACGTGTGGCACCACACACCCCCACACCCCGGGGGCCCGCAACGGGCCCCCGAAGGCATTCTCCGCCTGTCTTTTTGCGGCGGGATCTCCGCCACAAAAGACAGGCATCGTAAAGCCCACGGCGGTGCCTGCACGGCACCGCTTGCATTGCCCCATTGTACCGTGGTCCCGCAAGGCGGGCGGAAAAGGACCGCCTTGCGGGACCACGGCGGACGGTCTTTCCGTCCGCCGCAGTACCATTCCCATTCCCACCGCCATCCTAATTTGGCGGTGGGAATATTCAGGTTGATGGCAGGCGGATCGCCACCGCCGGGCCGGCGGTCCTCACCACTGGCCCGGCGGTGGCGACCTGCCCGACATCGTAATGACCCCCTTAGATACAGAAAAAATGTGGCATTACATAAAAGATTTTATTATAAAAATACAGATTCTACCTGTACGCCAAACATCTTTGCAGAGCTTACCGTTAGCTGCAGATTATACTTGTAATGTACACATTACTTAGGCGAAAAACAATAAGATGTTGGAAGGAATGCTTGAATTAACCTCGGCCACAGGCCATTGCTCAGGCTGCATTTCAAACAATTGTTGTTCGCCCACTGTGCTTTTCTTGACAGAGACCAACCTTCTGCAAATTAATCTTGATCCTGATCCAATATGAGCAGTCCAGCCTGATCTGCCAGGTCAGGTCCTCTCCAGATGGGAACACATGCAACCCCGGGCAAGTATCGATCAGGTTAGGTGTCATCAGTGAGGCATAGTTTGTGTTCCATGACCTTATAAAGGAACTCAGCCTTCAGCCTTGTACATCTGTATCTGAGATCTTCAAACTGTGGGGAGCACACCCTAGGGGTCCGTGGTTGCATTCCCAGGGGGGTGCGAATTCATTTGCAAGTACTTGTAAATGAAGATGGCCTGGAAGTGCAATTTTTAGTATTTCCAGGCTGTCTTAGTTTATATTCAGAAGTCGAAGTGCAGAAAAAGTATGGCAACTGCGATTCTGAGTGCCCTGGGGTAGGGTCAGTGAGTGGGCAGGTAGGGTCAAAGATGTCACTGAAAAGAACAAAATATACAGTATTCGGTTTTTTTCACCTATAGCAAACGAAAGTCTAAAAAAAAGCCCAAAACTTAAATGAAAAATAAATATAAGTTAAACTAATCTGTGTGAAATGCAATCTTTTAGGTAATGAAACCTCAGCTGGCTAATGTAATCAGTGCAGATGTCTGCGTGTGACCAGAAAGTCATAGAACTGAATTCTGGTTGGCGTAGTTGGGAATAGTGATTTGTAATATAGTATTACAAGGTTACAGCTTAGTGGCAAAACGTTCTTGCATATGTAAATCACTATTTATAGCAATATATTTCAATAATATTTAATCAGACTGTACCTAGAAACATTTTTATAAGTGTCCATTAAAAGGAAGAACTCCAGATCTCAGCTGATAACACCCTTAGGTTACCTCCAAGAAGGATACATCTTTATCACAGTATAGCCCAAGGGGATTTTATCAGTTAGAGCCTATACTTGCTCCCAAACAGCTTTTATATTTGGTGATTACCCAATTGCACATATTTACATTTCTTTCACGTAGCAGACATCCTGGTGAGGAGCCGTGTTTCTTATTTAGCTTTCTATCCCTCTCTCGGTTTCATAACATTGGAGTTTGGTCCCTCACACCCCTTCACTTTCAGGCAGATGCATCTCAAGGTCAGCCTTAACCTTGCAGGTATGGTTGTTTTTGTAAAAGGGTAAGTCCAGATTGTGGCAGGGAGGAGGAGGCTATCAGGTTGCATTCGGATACAGAGCCCTGATCTTCTGTTCCGCTGGGGCCTCAGAGTAATGGCCCAGGTGATAGAGGAAAAAAGCCAGATCTATGGATTGTGTCAAAGAGATGTGGTGGCTATTTTTTTTTGTATAAATGGACATAGACAGCTTCCTCAGAGAGATTGGTTGGGGAGAGAATATATGGATTTATTTTAAAGGGCCATCACTACTAACTTAAGGATTTTGGGGGTCCCCGGCCAAATGTAATTTGGAGGCTCTTGTTTGGAACAGCTTTAAATTTATGATCTAATTTCAGATCTTTCATGCCCTTATTGACCAGGTCACTGAGAGTGCACGAATACACTGGCCCAAATTCTGATGTTTGCGTCAAGAGAACTCTTCAAGCAGGGGCGATGTGTCAGATCTGCTCAATTTGATCCAGCGTTTTCTGGGCCTACTTGCTTACCATTGGTTCTCCAACAGATCTTTCTGAGAGGTGATGGGAGTTAACATTTATGTCAATCAAATTCAATTAACAATGCAACCCATTTGGCTACACTATGAGGACCAGAAATTGGTAGCTATGTTCAAAATCAAGTTAAGATACATGACTCTTAAACATGGTATAGAAACACAGAATAGCAACAGGCAGTCCAAGCCTGCAGAAGAAATGTAGGTGAACTAATGTAAGGCAAACAAGCAATTCAGTCACAGCAGTACAAAAGATTTGAAGTAATATTTGATGCTCAGAAAAGAGTTTCAGTTTTGTTATCTATGCATTGATTAATCAAAATCCTTTAGGAGAGAGATCCAGCTAAAAGGATGGTTCTTAAAAACCTAAGAGTCTCAAATCAGGAATTTCCATTAAGGAAATTCAAATAAAGTGAGGAAATTTAAGTAGGGAGGTTGTCAGCATCTCAGTAGCTCGGTCAAGAGTCTTCTATGGGTCAGAGAGTAAGTGTTATCCTAAGCCACACTTAGGAAAGAATTGAAGTAAGCATTAAGGTCAAAACCTCTGTTGTGAGAGGCAAGAGGGCTCCTGTGTAAGCAGGCAGAGAGCTCTGCCCCCTCCAGACTGTCTGTGTGAGAGTAGGAGAGAGGAGGTGCTAATCATTTTCGATATGAGTGGTGGCCGTGGGAGATGAGGCTGGACTGAAACGAGGCTCATGAAGCACTGCACACTTCAGCACACTTTTGCACACCTCCTATGGGCCTGTCTAGCAATCCTGGAGAGCTCTGGATTCCACAAGCTCCATAACCCACACCTCTGCCAGGTTGAAACTTTACCAGACCAGAGTTGCTTCTGGTCATACCAGATTTTCATAACTTCTTGACTGCCCTCTAGAATGCGTTTTCCAGAAGCAATGCATCTGGTTGTGGAGGGCCAGCATGTAGCTGACCACATCCTGAGGGGGTTTCCTAGGAGCTCTGCAACTGTGAGTCCTACCCTGCCAAGTGGTGCCACTCTAGTGCTAGACCCTTGGAAGTTTGCCAGACTAACTAAAGGGGATATGCAGCACTTTATCTGAAAGCAGGACACAGCCTATTCAGCTGTAAGTGGAGCTGTGCCCAACTCTCCTCCCCACATCCTGCCAGTGAAATGGCAGTTTTAAAATTCCATGCACAGTCTGCAACTGCAGGCCTGGTCCAGGTTTGCAGGGCTACTTAAGTGTGTGGCGCAATAATTTACAGGCCCTGTGTATATGTAGTACCGCTTTACTAGGGACTTATAAGTAAATTAAATATGCCAATTGGATACAAACCAATGTTACTGTGTTTTAAGGAGTGAGCACACACACTTTAGCACTGGTTGGAACTATGAGATTAAAATTGCACTTCGTTATAAACAATGGATGCCATACAGGAAGATTGGAGCAGAAAGAGAAAAGTATAGAGATAAGAAACTAGAAGGAAGACAGAGAAGTATTGAAAAAGAACAGTAAAGCAAGATCGTATCCTACCATTTCAAGTGAAATGATATTATTGGTACTAAAAATACAATTTAATGTGGAGTTTACAGCATATTTTGAACTACATTGTTTTCACTTAAGTAAGCATTTTTCGGACCTTTTAGATCAGATAGAGGTGATGGTCCTGAAATATAATTTACCTCATCCATGCATAGAGTTCAAATTTACATTGGCACCTCTAGAGCCCCAGAAGGGGTGCACCAAATAGACGATGTATTTGGGAATGAAGATTAGCCTGTTTCATATAGTCGTTTTGTACGCATAAGCCAGACACTGCAACGTGGTTCAGAAATAATGCATAAGTGCAGCCTACCTTTCAAGTGAGTTGTATATTTGTGTTCATGCACATAATTTCATGATGGACTCTTACAATTGTTAATGAAGAAAGATATGAGAAGTAAACATAATTTAAAAATAGCACATTTCCATTAAGTATGCTTATCTATTTTGATAGCACCTATTACTCAAACAAAGCGTTCAAGAAAAATGGATGCTAGGTTTCAATGTATATGAATCCCACACATTTATGTAGATTCGGTATGCAATTTGTGCATTACTCAAGCGAGCATCTATTATCCATATACTTGAACAGCATAGACCTACGCAGATAAGGTACGGAATGTGTACATTATGCATAAGTTGTTCAGAAATTTACGACAGTCAGCGACAGAATCATACCATGGTCATGCTCACTCATATGGGAACCGATGTGATCTAGTGACTGATTGGCTGCGCTTAGAGCCTGAACGTCTGAATTTGACAAATAGCTTGCATTTATTGGAAAATCATGTGTTTGATTGACAGCTGCATATTTCTTTCATGCAGCTGGAGGCTTTTTAAAATTCTTCTTTTGAAATATTTGAGGACAAATCAGATGTTTAGGAGAGAAGATGAGGGAAAGAAATAATGAAACGCTTGAACATATTTTCTATAGACATCATGCTGCCTCTGCCTGGAGTTTATTGCCTGTCGTCTTTCTAGGGATTTGATTTTAGATACGTAGTCAACTATAGCAGGGCTTTATATTAGCAGCCTCTCCGTAAGACTCTTGTACTTGACAATGGTGACAATTTGAAGCTTCTCTTCATTTATATTGTAATAGCAGATAGCACATACAGAGCACAGCTGGAATGCTCATATTGTTTTACATACAGCTCGATCAATGCAGAAAAATTGATCGTGCCTCCCTCTGCCCACAGTGGTCTGCTGTGAAGCCAAAAGCAACTTCTTATGCCATCCCATAAAAGGCACGAGGTACTACATTTTGTATGTAAGCTTTTTCGATAGATGATGTTCACCATGGGCGATTTCACAAATCATCTTAAAAACAGGGATTGGAAAAGTCAATCGATGTAGTGTTGGCTGCTCGCTTGTTGTGTTTGTCAATGCTTGTTTTGTTTGCTATGGTTCTGATAAAATGTTGTTGTGGGAGCTGCCGGGCCTTTGCAAATATAAAAAAAAAAACATTGTGAAAAAAATCAAAAATATTTTTGGGGTCACAATAAACACAAATTGCCATGGTCTCAAAAAGCACACATTGCCATGTGTATGGGTGGTCTCCTTGTGAAAAGGCATACGGGCACATGCATCAAAATAGAAAATAGCGATTCCCAAATAGCGATTTTTAAGGAATCGCTATTTAGAAATCGCAAAAAGCAATGCATGAAGAAAATAGCGATATAATACAGAATCGCAAAAAATCGCAATCGCATGTTGCGAAATGATAATAGCGACGCGCAAAAGCAGGCATCCCCGAATGCGATTTCAAATTTTGCGAAATCGCAAATTGCAATTTTGCAAAAAGCGCGTCGCACTGGAAGCAGGCTGATGACATCACAACAAGGAAGTTAGCCAGCCCATGCTTCATTCTGTTGCTAGTAACTGTGAGAGGAGGAAGCAGAGTGCTGAAGCACAGTTGGAGACAGCCCAAAAGTGTGTATACCTGGAAGTGTGTGTTGACCACAATGGAGCAAGCAACAGGGGTGGAGACTGCCACACCCAGGAAACGCAAAGTAAAATTCAGTGAGAGAGAATTAGAGAACCTGATTGAGGGCGTGTCCAAGAGCCATGACAAGCTCTTTGGGAAACTGTCCTGAAAGGTGCCGGAGGCGGAGAAACGCAGGATCTGGCTGCGCATCAAGAACAAGGTCAATGCAGTGGGGGTCACACACCGTAGTGTTGATGACCTCAAAAAACGCTGGTATTACCTGCACAGCAGTGCGAAGGAGCGGATAGCAGACTGCCTGAAGGAGGCAGGGAGTACTGGAGGGGGTCAACCAACAGTCCCCAACAACACAGCCCTGGAGGAGCTGGTGGAAGCCACAAAACAGCCTGAGGCAGTGGTGGGAGTCACCCAGCTGGACACATCTGGTGCGGCTAGTACGTCACAAGGTAAGACGCATGCAACCTTTAACTTCATAGTACTGCCCAAAAGTGCCCCCCACAGTCCAACCCCAGTGTACTAATCTAACTCCGGTCCACAATTTCACTCATTACCCAAATGCATTGTGGGAGTTGTAGGCATGTCAGGCATGAGGGAAATCCAACACAACTATGGCAAGTAAAACACACAAATATTGCAGGCCTGTCAGTGAATGTGGTCAGTGATTTATTGAAAAAAGTCTGCACAATGTCACACGACACAAGCCCATACACAAATTAATATTGCACTGTTTACCGTCACAGATGCCGCGGATGGAGACAGTGACGACAGTGAATGTCTTCAAATCTCAGACACTCCAGCAGAGACTGACGTGGAGGCACCTGTAGCCCCAGCCAGAACACCCCCGCACCAACAAAACGCAGACAACAAGTCCCAGCACTGCAACCCATGGAGTCAGATCCGGCTCCTGATGCAGCTCCTGTGACTAGCCAGCCACGTGTGAGCCCCACACCTAGACCCCAGGCTCCGGTGCAACGTAGACGCAGGCGCAGCTCAAGAGACCACATTGCTGTTCTGGAAGACCAAGGTCCGAATGTGTTCGGTGGCGTGGAGTCCCAGATGTTGCGGGTGCAGTGCCTGCAGGCAAGACACATGGGGGCAATACACATGCAAATGATTAAATTGGGCAAGGACATCTCAGCAATGTCAGACAGTGTGCGGGCACTCACAACAGCGGTGGTGGAGGGAAACCAGCAGACAAACAAAAGCATGCAGGAGCTGACCAGGGCGATGCTTGAGGGGCAGGAAGGGAACAGGAGAAGGCATCGCCAGTTAATGATGCGCATGGCTGGCTACACCCGGTCGAACAACCACCTGTGCAACGCCACTGCACTGTTGTCACGCAGGTCCATGGCCATGCAAATAGAAATGGCCCATTGCTCTGGGGATGTGGCCAAGGCCCTTGCACAAGTCACCACTGCCGTGGAACAGATCCAGGCTGGCACTGTTGTTGGCAGCATTGAAACGGGAGAGGAGGGAAGTGAGGAGGCATCCAGCCTTAGCAGCCTGTCGGTGCCAGGGACCACTGCCCGGAGGCGCAGTACTCGCAGCAAAACACCTGCCGGTGCACACCAGGGGGATGTTGTAGGTGAAGGTGAGAAGCGGTTGGGTGTGCGTGGCAGGAAACGCTAAAGTGACTTGTCCGTCGGCATGTGCTCATGGTGACGTAACCATGGACAAGACCATGACTGTAATGGTGTTCCAGGCCCTGGAATGATTTACTTTGCTGCTCTTTGCATTCTAACACAGTACTTGTTGGCACCTACTATGTGTGGCGCAACACATTGTAACATGTGCTCATTTCAATTAAACATTTATTGTTATCAAAGAGAGTGTCATGTCTCATCATTACATACCTCAGAAATAATGTTGTGCAATATCATTGCGTCTCCTCTGCCCCTCTGCTGAGCTTGCCACATGCGCTTGTCGTCTAAGTGCCGGTGGCTGGTTGTCCCCCTCTGAATCACTGTCCGATACTTCTATGTGGATGCCTCTGCGGGTTGCGATATTGTGCAACATGGCACATGCAACCACTATCCTGCAGCAGGTCTCTGTCCGGTACTGCAATGCTCCACCTGTTTTGTGTAGTATGCGGAAGCGACTTTTCAGTATCCCAAAAGTACGTTCAATCACATTCCGTGTGCTGATGTGTGCTGCGTTGTACCTTTGCTCCTGTGGTGTTGCTGGGTTGAGATACGGTGTAAGGAGGTAGTTCCGCACTGCGTATGCGTTGTCACCTACAGGGTAGTAAGCAAAGTGTTAGCAACTGGTATGCATTAGCAAATGTTGAATTTGTATCGTGCAATAGTGTATGTGTTTACCTAGCAGGTGTCCTTCTCCAAATTCACCCCTGAGCAGGCGGGTGTGGATGCCACTGTGGCGAAATATGTAGGAGTCGTGGGTGCTCCCCGGGAATTGCGCAACTATGTCTGTAATGATGTGTTTGGCATTGCACACCACTTGCACATTGATCAAATGATACGATTTCCTGTTCCTGAAGATGTATTCATTTTCAGCTGGGGGACATATGGGGATGTGCGTGCAATCAATGGATCCAATCACATGTGGGAAATGTGCTATTTGATAGTAGTCAAGTTTGGTTTATTCAGTGCCTGTTGTGTTGTGGGGAAGGTGAAGTGGGTGTGGATCCTACTCATCATGGCGTCCAGGAAGTCTCTGAAGAAACGTGACAGGGAGCTTTGGGATACCCCTCCTGCAACTGTTACTACCCCCTGGAAACTGCCAGACGCCAGTAGGTGCAGGCAGCATAGGACCTGGTCATGAGTGGGGATGGCAAGGGTCCTACGTGTCTGGCGCTGCAATAGGGGTTCCAAATCAGCTATTAGGCGTAGGATAGTTGCACGTCCAGCCTGTACTTAGCATAGATTTCATCCTCTGTCTGGCCCAGCAATGTGATGCGCACTCTAATTATCCGCTCCTGTATTCTCCTTCGGCGCTGTCCTGCTGCCTGGATCCTCATCCTCCTCGCCATAATGTAGAGTGCTGCCATTGTGAGAAGCTGCAGGGCCCTCCTGGGTGTGTTTAAATACCTTTGGGATAGGTTGCACCTGTGCATTTTTTTTCCTCCAGTTTACCACCTGTATGTGATTCCCCTTAAACTGCACTCGCAAAATAGCGATTTGTAGGATATTCGCTATTTGCGATTTTTGATGCATGTGTTTGCGAATCTCAAATTGCGATTCGCACCATGCTAACGCTAATCTTGGATTCGCACTTCGATTTTGCATTTCTTGCTTCTCGCTAATTAGCAATTCCTTGTTTTTGCGATTTTAGTCAATTTAGCGGTTTTCTCTTTCATGCATTGCCAAAGCCTGTATTGCGGTCGCAATATCGTTTAATTTGCAATTCGCTATTTTTGCGAACAGATTTTGGCTTGATGCATGTGCCTGATAATGCCTTATCTCTATCTGAAGTTAGCCAACAGCTGAAGTGAGCTTAGCATTTGCTCCATACTGTATGCTGTAGTGGCCAGGTGAAAAACATGAGTGTCACAAAGCAGACCAATGGATGAAAAAGACTTAATAAAAGCTCCCACAAGTAACTATATATTTGTATATATAATATACATACCAAGGTGCATTGATCAGTGGGTGTATGAGTGCCTAATTGGATGATTCCATGGGTGCGTGAGTACTTGTATAAGTGAATAATTAAGTGTCTCAGTGAATGTATGGGTGAGTGACATGTGTGAATGTTTGTATCTGTCAGTTAGTGTCTAAGTGGTTGTATAGGTGTGTGAGTGGGTACGTGAGTTTCTGCATGGGTGAGTTATTGGTTGTCTGAGTGCGTGTATGGGTGTTTCAGTGTCTGTGAGGGTGGGTGAGGAGGTGTGTAACTGCCTGTATGGATGAGTGCATGGGTGAGTCAGTGTCTCTATGGGTTAGTGAGCGTGTGTGTAAGTAGCTGTATGGGTGAGTGAGTGTGTGTATGGCTGTGTCAGTGAGTGAATGGATGTGTCAGTGGTATATGGGTGAGTAACTGCATATGTGAAAGGCAGTATAGGTGAGTGTTGGAGCATATGAGTGACTGTATGTGTGACTGAGTGATTGTGAGAGTGGCCGTATGGAAGAGTGTGTGCTTGTATCAGTGACTGTATAGGTGAGTGAGTATGTGTTAATATCTGTATGAATAAAGGAGTAGGTGTGTGTGTAAATGTATAGGTGAGTAAATGGCTGTGTGATTGACTCAATAGGTGAATGAGTAGGTGTGTGAGTAGCTCTATGAGTGACTGTGTGTGAGTGGCTGTATGGCTGTATAAGTGGATATATCAGTGGCTGTATTAGTGAGTGAGTTGGTGTATGAGTGGCTGTATGGGTAACTGAGTGGATGCGTGTGTAGACCTATGAATCAGTGAGTGGGTGTGCAAGTACTGGTATGGGTGAGTCAATGGTTTTGAGAATGCTAGTGTAGAAGTTGGAGTGGGTGTATGAAAGGTTATATTGGGGTGTGAGTGGGTGTGCCAGAGATTCTGTGGATGATGTCATCAGTGATGTCATTTGAGATTTCATCAGTGATGTCATCAGTGATGTAATCAATGATGTCACTGACCATGTCATGAGCGATGTAATATGTGAGGTCATAAGCAGTGCATTACGGGGGTGCGAGTTATAGTTATCTCAGATAACTATATTGCTGAATTTCTCTTGTTTTGTACGAGTGAAACATGAACCTAACTGTAACGCCCCTGTAACCTTTGTTTTTGTCAGTGAATTTCTAAGGTTTATTAAATGCTATTTTCTAACTATAATGTCCCTGTAACCTTTGGTTTTTTCAGTGAATTTCTATGGTGTTTTAACTAGTAATCACGTTTGCGGAGTGGTGGAGAAAGGGGGCTGGGCCTCTGACCAGCTCTCAGGATTCCCACTGTGTAGGACTTACCAGAGGTAGCAGGAGGGCTTCTTTGCCCCTAAGGTCCCTCAGGAGTAAAGTGGACTTCATCCTCCAACCAGTAGTGCACCATGAGCAGAGCCACATTTACAGAGTGGTGGAGAAAAGGGGCGTGGCCTCCAAAGATCTCTTAGCAATCCTGCTGTGTGGGACTTACTGGAGGTAACAGGAGGGGTAGTTGGCCCCTATATTTCATTTTTTTTTAAACTCCGGCTAGTCGCCAGAGGCCACGTCTCCTTCAAAACCAGTCTGCAAATGCACCTCCTGGCGCAATGGTGGTTGGGGAATGAAATCCCTTGAATGCTGAGGGTCTTTGGGGGCACAATCTTTGCCCCGGGGAGCCCATCCCCCGGGGCCAGGACTTTATTCATCTTTTTTTTTGTTTTAAAGGGGAGGGGGGCCGGACGAACTCCCTCCCCAAGCCGATTTTGGTCTCGGGGACCCCATCTGCTGGGGCCAGGCCTTCATCTTTTTTTTTTAAATGGGGAGGGCGCCTGCGCGACCCCTCTCCCCTGGCCAAGATTGCCCCGGGGACTCCATCTCCCGGGGCATGGCCATCATGTTGGGGACCACGGGGGAGCCTCAAGTCCCCCGTGGTCCCTGCCAGCTCCCCGCCTCCTGCAGAAGCCAGCATTGCTTTTGGACAGAGGGAGCTGCTGAAATTCCGCTCCCTCTGTCCAAAAGCAGTTCTGCTCCACTTCATGGAAGCGAGAGCATTTTCGCTACTTTTGCTTTCATGAAGCGGATCAGAGTTTGCAATGGCTTGGCAGGAGTGGTGCTCCCACCAAGCCATAGCAATCTGCAATGTCCTGGGAGTGGGCATGCCGTAATGTTGCTGGAGCCGGCCCTGGGCAGGCGGCCCCCAGGGCCATCTAAGGCTCCATGAGGCAGGCAGCGTGGCCCCCCTACAAACAAAAATTAAGCCCAGTATGTAATTAAATATAGAGTTGCCCCAGGGAGGTGGTGGTCCCCAGTGCTGTGTGGGGGGGTGGAGCCCCCATGCATTATTATATAATATAGCCCCAGGGAGGTGGTGAACCACAGGGCTGTGAGGGGGCTGCGTGGCCCCCCCACATTTGTTGTAGTTAGCCCCAGGGAGGTGGCAGTTCCCGGGGCTGTGGTGGGGCCGCAGGGCCCCCCGCATTTGGATAATTTAGCCCCGAGTAGGTGGCGGTCCCCGGGGCTGCATGGGAGGGCTCCAGCCCCCCCACGCATTATTTTTTAATACAGCCCCAGGGAGGTGGCAGTCCCCGGGGCTGCGGGGGACGCGCTTGGGTCCCCTCATTATTTCCAATTGCCTCTGGCCCTGGCCCACCCAGGGGGCCTAATTAAATGAGGCGCGGGAACCCACGCTTCGTTTTTTAAATATTTTCAGCCGGATTCGCGGATCCACTATCATTCCCACCAAACATTTTTGTTTAAAAAAAAAGGCTTTTTTGGCACTTTAGCGTCCCTGTGGGACCCCTCCAAGAGGCCTAGGGGGTCAGGGTGTTTCTACCCTGCCCCCTTTTCTTTTTTTTGATGTTTTTGCTTGTAACTTGGTTCAACCGAGTCACAAGATGGCTGGCAACACTTCCTGGTTTGAAGTGTTGGCAGCCAATCAGATCTCAGGCAAGAGATCGGAAGGGGTCGCGGATCCACCGCGGCCACAGTTGTATATCTATGAAATCTTTATATTTCTCAGCAACTACTGAACAGATTTACACCATTTAACAAAAAGAGTGCTTTCTGGACCAAGAGCTACATTTGTTGTAATTCCGTTCAGCAGTACAGGCTGTAACTGTTTCTAAAGTTTGCTATGGAAATTAAAATGGAGAACATTTTTTTGGGACCCCTCCTTTTTCTCGGCCTCCCCCCCTTGACGAATCACCCTGAAATTTTGAAGACAGCAGCTGAAGTGACCGATAGTTTTGAAAATTTCACGAAGATTCGTCAAACGACGCCAGTCATTGGCAAATGAAAAAATGCTCTTCCTATGGAAACTGCATCCTAACTATAACTACCTACTGGCGATAGGAGGTTATATATATATATATATATATATATATATATATATATATATTTATATTCACTGAAAAAACCACAGGTTTTAGGGAAAGTTATAGTTAGTTGGACATTGCACTCGTACAAAACCCGTGAAATTCCCCGTTATAGTTAGTTCAGCTAACTATAACTCGCGCCCGCAATGCACTGCTGATGACGTCACATATTACATCACTCATGACATGGTCAGTGACATCACTGATGACATCACTGATGACATCTCAAATGACATCACTGATGACATCATCCAGTGACTGTGTGTTTCTGTAAAGTTTAAATATGTTTAATATATATAGGGAAAGGCGTATTGAAGAATGAGTGGGTGTATAATTGTCTGAATGGATGATTTAGTAGGTGCGTGACTGACTCTATAAGTGAGTGATTAAACGTATCTTACTGAATGCATGGGTTAGTGACTAAACTGTGTGAATGTCTGTATCCGTCTGTCTGTTGGTGTGTAAGCGGCTGCATGGGTTTCTGAATAGCTACATGAGTGTCTACATGGGTTATTGATTGGTTGTCTGAGTATCTGTATGGGTGCCTGAGTCTTTGTGTGGGTGGGGTGTGTGTGACTCTGTGCATAGATGTGTGAGTGGGTGATTCACTGGGTGCATGGTTTCAAGAGTGCATCTGTGATGGACTGTATGGGTGGGTGAGTGTGTGTATGGGTGTGTTAGTGAGTGAATGTATATCTCAGTGGTACATGTGTGAGTAACTACATATGTGAAAGGCAGTATATATGTGTGTTGGAGTATATAAATGGCTATAAGTGAGAGTGTGTGATTGTGAGAGTGGCTGTATGGATGAGTGTGTACTTGTATCAGTGATTGTATAAGAGCGTAAGAATGTGCTAGTATTTGTATGAGTTAGTGAGCTGGTGTGTGTATAACTGTACATCTGAGTAAATGGGAGTGTGATTAATTCTTTGCATAACTGACTAGGTGTGTGAGTACCTCTATGGATGAGTGGCGGTGTGTGAGTGTCTATATAGGTGTATGAGTGCATATGATAGTCCTGTACTGAGTGACCATAAGTATGAGTGACTGTACGGGTGAGTGAGTGGATGTGTGTGTAGACCTAAGAATCAGTGAGTGTGTATGTAGTTATTGGTGTTGGAGTGTCTATGGTTTTGAGAATGGCAGTCTGTAATTTAGAGTGGCTGTATCAAAAGTTATATTAGGGTGTGAGTAGATGCATCAAATTATCACATGGATGATGTCATCAGTGATGTCATCAGTGATGTCACTGACCATGTCATGAGTGATGTAATATGTGACGTCATCAGCAGTGCATTGCGGGGGCGCGAGTTATAGTTAGCTGAACTAACTATAACGGGGGAATTTCACGGGTTTTGTACGAGTGCAATGTCCAACTAACTATAACTTTCCCTAAAACCTATGGTTTTTTCAGTGAATTTCTAAGGTTTTTTAAATGCTAATTTCTAACTATAACGTGCCTGAAACCTATGGTTTTTTCAGTGAATTTCAAAGGTTTTTTAAATGCTAATTTCTAACTATAACGTGCCTGAAACCTATGGTTTTTTCAGTGAATTTCCAAGGTTTTTCAAATGCTAGTTTGTAACTATGCCTACAGAAGTAGGACATGTGAAGAAAGAAGAAAAAACGCACAGAAAGAAGCAAAAGAAATGTCGAAAGAAACAGAAGTCCAGAAAGACGAAGAAAAATCCAGGAAGAAGCAAGACATGTGCAGAAAGAACCAACAGAGGAGCAGAAAGAGGCCTTGTTGCAAAATCATCCTGTGCCCACACCTTTTCCAGACGGGTACTGGTGGTAACTGACTCTGACTAACCAGGCCTAGAGCCAGTGCTATGGTAAAATACACTTAGAATACAGTTAAAACACCTACATACACTAGGGAACATTATGCGTTGGGGTACCCCTGTGATTAGCATGACCTCCTCTGTAACTCCCTAGTACATAATAGGGCAAGGGGATTAAAACTACCTCTTAAAACGTGCCATGGGGCGCGTTTGCACACTGGTGTAGGGGGGGGCCTGAGGTTACATGTGTGCAAACACGCCCTCTGGCCGTTTTAAGTTGGGGGATAAAGTCCCCTTGAATCCTAAGGGTCCCTGGGGTCCAACTAGCCCACCAGGTACCTCCAGTAAGCGCCACAGAGCTGCGTTGCACAGAGGTGTAAAAAGGGGCATGGCCTGGACCACCTCTCTGCAACGCAGCCCTCTGGCACGCACTGGAGGTACCTGGTGGGCTAGTTGGCCCCCAGGGTCCCTCAGGATTCAAGGGGAATTAATTCCCCAACTTAAAACGCGCCACAGGGCGTGTTTGCACACATGTCAACTGAGGCCCCGCCCCTCCCTTCACCACTGTGCAAACACACCCTGTGGCGCGATTTAAGTTGGGGTATTAGGTCACCTTGAATCCTGAGGGTCCCTGGGGCCCAACTAGCCCACCAGGTACTTCCAGTAAGCGCCACAGGCCTGCGTTGCAGAGAGGTAGTCAGAGGCCACGTCCCTTTTACACCTCTCTGCAACGCAGCTCTGTGGCGCTTAATATAGTTAGCTGGTGGGCTAGTTGCACCCCAGGGACCCTCAGGATTCAAGGGGAGTTAATCCCCCAACTTAAAACACGCCACAGGGCGTGTGTGCACACATGTCACCTCAGGCCCCACCCCCTCCCTTCACCACTGTGCAAACGCGCCCGTGGCGCGTTTTAAGTTTGGGGATTAACTCCCCTTGAATCCAGAGGGTCCCTGGGGTGAAACTAGCCCACCAGCTACCTCCATTAAGCGCCACAGAGCTACGTTGCAGAGAGGTGTAAAAAGGGGCGTGGCCTCAGAACACCTCTCTGCAACGCAGCCCCCTGGCGCATACTGGAGGTTCCTGGTGGGCTAGTTGGCCCCCAGGGACCCCTAGTATTCAAGGGGAATTCGTTCCCCATCTGCAAACGCGCCAGGGGGCGCGCTTCCAGAGTGCTGCAAGGAGGGGGCGTGGCCTCCGGCGCGATGCCGGTCTTTTATTATTTATTTTTTTAAGAAGGGGGGCTGTGTGGCCCCCCTTCTTTTTCTAATTTACTGGCCCTGGGGACCCCATCCCCCAGGGCCTGCCCCCATTTTTTTTTTTTAAATACGATTTGGAAGGGGGCCGCGTGGCCCCCCTCCCGAGGCCTTAATCGGCCCCGGGGACCCCATCCCCTGGGGCATGGCCTTTTTTGTTTTTTTTTAAATGTTTTGGAGGGGGGCTGCATTTCCCCCCTCCTCAGGCCACTTATGGCCCCGGGGACCCCATCCCCCGGGGCCGGCCTTTGTTTTTTAAATTTTTTTTTTTCTTTTATGTAAATTTTGGGGAAGGGGGCCGCATGGCCACTTGTAGCCCCAAGGAATTCATCCCCCGGGGCTGGCCCTCTCCGTTGGGGACCGTGGGGGGGTCCCCAATACCCCATGGTCCCGCCGGCTCCCCGCCTCCTGCGGGAGCCGGCATTGCTTTTCCACACGGGGAGCTGCTAACATGCAGCTCCCCGTGTGGAAAAGCAATCTGCTTTAGATTTTGGAAGAGAGAGCAGGTTTCCTGCTCTCTCTTCCAAAATTCAAAGCAAGTTTGCTATGACAGGACGGGAGCCACGAGGCTCCCGCCCTGTCATAGCAAACAGCAGTGTCCCGGGGTGGGCAACCCGGGACACTGCAGGAGCCGGCCCTGGGGGTGGTGGTCCCCAGGGCCATCACAGGCTCCAGGAGGGGGCCGCGCGGCCCCCTCCCAACATGTGCAAAGCCCCGGGAGGTGGTGGTCCTCGGGGCTCGGGGGTCCGAAACGGACCCCCAGTCCCCCACATTAAAATTCTTAGTGCCCCGGGGAGGTGGCGGTCCCCGGGGTGTGTGGGGGGCTTGAGCCCCCCCACACAGGTATTTTTATTTTTAAAAAAAGAAGCCCCGGGGGCTGGTGGTCCCCAGGGCCATCACAGGCTCCAGGAGGGGGGCCGCGCGGCCCCCCTCCCAACATGTGCAAAGCCCCGGGGAGGTGGTGGTCCCCGGGGCTCGGGGGTCCGAAACGGACCCCCAGTCCCCCACATTAAAATTCTTAGTGCCCCGGGGAGGTGGCGGTCCCCGGGGTGTGTGGGGGGCTTGAGCCCCCCCACACAGGTATTTTTATTTTTAAAAAAAGAAGCCCCGGGGGGTGGCGGTCCCCGGGGCTGCGGGAGGGCCGAGTGCCCTCCCGCACCATTTTTAATTCAAAGCCCCGGGGGGTGGTGGTCCCCGGGGCTGGGGGGGCCTTAGAGGCCACCCCACCCAATTTTTTCATTAACCCCCGCATGCCCCCGGGACTTGGCCCACCCGGGGGCCAAATAACAATGAAGCACGCTTCGTTTTTGTTTTCACGGCGGGATCCGCGCATCCTAAGCGCATCCCGCCGATTTAAAAAAAAAAAAAAAAAAATCTTTTTTTGGCCCTGGGGGTCCTTGTGGGACCCCCTGAGCAGGCCTAGAGGGTCAGGGTGTTTCTACCCTGCTCCCTTTTGCGTTTTGCGCACTTGTTTTACTGATTTCTTGTGCCTCGGTTCTACCGAGGCATAAGATGGCTGCCAACACTTCCTGGTTTGGAGTGTTGACAGCCAATTAGCATACAGCTCGTGATCGGGAGGGTGCGCGGATCCTCCACGGCCATAGATATATATGTGTTTTACTTTTGATTTTCTCAGCAACTACTGAACGGATTTACACCATTTAACAAAAGGGTTCTTTCTGAACCAAGAACTACCTCTTTGCCAAATTTGGTGTAATTCCGTTCAGCAGTTCGGGCTGTAGCCGTGTCTAAAGTTTCCTATGGAAAATTGCATGGGGAAAACACGCTTTGGGACCCCCTTTTTCTCGGCCCCCGCTTGCCGAATCATCCCGAAACTTTCAGGATAGGAGCGGACCGGAGCACCCCACGAGTTTTGAAAATTTCGCGAAGATTCGTCAACCGGCGCCAAAGTTATTTCAAATAGAATGTTGTGAATTTCCTATGGAAAATAGGTCCTAACTATAACTATCTACTGGCGACCGCCAGTAGATAATATATATATATATATATATATATATATATATATATATATATATATATATATATATATATATATATATTATCTACTGGCGGTCGCCAGTAGATAGTTATAGTTAGGACCTATTTTCCATAGGACATCCGCAACATTCTATTTGAAATAACGTTGGCGCCGGATGACGAATCTTCGCAAAAGTTTCCAACTTGTTGGGGCACTCCGGTCTGCTCCTATCCTGAAAGTCTCGGGGTGATTCGTCAAGAAGGGGCCGAGAAAAAAGGGGGGTCCCAAAACGTGTTTTCCCCATTCATTTTTCCATAGGAACCTTTAGTCGCAGCTACAGCCCGTACTGCTGAACGGAATTACACCAAATTTGGCAAAGAGGTAGCCCTTGGTTCAGTGTCGTGCCTTTTGCTTAAATGGTGTAAATCCGTTCAGTAGCTCCTGAGAAAATCAAAAGTAAATCACATATATATCTGGGCGGAGCCTAACCACACATGTCATTGTGAGATCTGATTGGCTGTCAGCACTTCATCCTGGAATTGCTGGCAGCCATCTTGAGACCAATATACATGATAGTACCCCATTGAAATGCATTGTAGTGAATCAAAGATTTTGAGGGTTACCAAAAGGAGAACTATAAAGGGTGATAACAGACTTTAGTTACATTAGAATTCATTTGTTGATGGTACCATACTAATTTCAGGATTTGTGGTGTGTTCTAAGGTGATTTTACCCTGTGAAAAACCTTCTGCTGGGATATCATGAATCATGTTTGAGAGAAAACTATTTTCACATTCTTGTCCCATAGAGTTTTGGAAGGTGCTCCAGAAGCTAAAATGAGAGCATATTTTCTGTAAATTCACATTATCTTTCTCAGTCATGTGAGAATGAAGTCTGACATTCTCAGTAAAACATGTACATCCAACAAGGGCAGAGACTGTCAGTTGATTCCTTTGTGTTCTACTGCAGCTTCCCAGAGTGTTCTAAAGAACAACTAGAGTGCTAACAGCCTTACTTATGACAAAAGTATGGCACACCTGAAGCCATCTTGATTGGAATAAACTGGTAACACTTAAAACATTTAATTTAAAAAGGAACAAAATGATGGGGTTAATTTTGTCATAGAAATTATGGTTAGTGCTGTAGAAAGAAAAATTAGGACATGTTTCAAGTGTGATCTCAAATATCTTCCTGTTATATTTCAACAGGAGCAGCCTGCCAGTTGATGCCTTTGTGTTCTACTGCAGCTTCCTAGAGTGTTCTAATGAACAACTAGAGCGCTAACAGCCTTACTTATGACAAAAGTATGGCACACCTGAAGCCATCTTAATTGGAATAAACCGGTAACACTTAAAACATTTAATTTAAAAAGGAACAAAATGAGGGGTTCTTTTTTAAATAGAAATTATGGTTAGTGCTGCAGAAAGAAAAATTAGGGCATGTTTTAAGTGAGATCTCAAATCCTCTTCTATTTCATTAGAAAATTATGACATGCAGACTGAAACAATCACTTTCAATACCAGCAGCAGACTTCCAGTTAACTCCCTGGTGAGCAGTAGCTTTACTACAGTGATCTAATGAGCAACTAGAGTGCTAACATTCTGAATTTATGGCAAATGTGAGACACATCTGAATGCCTTCTTGATGGAATCAAAGTAAAAACTGAAAGCATTTCCTACTGAGGAGACTGCAGTAAATGAGGAAATTAGGAAACTTCATAACAAAGAAGTCTTCCAAGATGGCCACCAGTGAAAAAAGAGCCCAAATGTAGCACAAATATTACCCAGATGTAGCCCACATATAGCCCAATGACAAAAGTGTGCAAAACACTTTTTATTTTTAGTTTCTTTGCAGTTTTATGTAGTGCAGACTAGTCAGGTATTGGAGCATTGCATCTTAAAACATGACCCCCCACACTACAAAAACACCACTGCACTACCCTAAACCCTAAAACACTACCCCCAGCACGACCCCCTACACTACACAAGCACCACTGCACTATCCTAAACCCTAAAAACTACCCCCAGCATGACCCCCTACACTACACAAACACCACTGCACTACCCTAAACCCTAAAACACTACCCCCAGCACGACCCCCTACACTACCCAAACACCACTTCACTACCCTAAAACATGACCCCCTACACTACACAAACACCACTGCACTACCCTAAACCCTAAAACACTACCCCCAGCACGACCCCCTACACTACACAAGCACCACTGCACTACCCTAAACCCTAAAACACTACCCCCAGCACGACCCCCTACACTGCCCGAACACCACTGCACTGCCCTAAACCCTGAAACACCAGCCCCTGCACGACCCCCTACACTGCCCGAACACCACTGCACTGCCCTAAACCCTGAAACACCACCCCTAGCACGACCCTCTACACTGCCCGAACACCACTGCACTGCCCTAAACCCTGAAACACCACCCCCTTCACGACCCCCTACAGTGCCTGAACACCACTGCACTGCCCTAAACCCTGAAACACCACCCCCAGCACAACCCCCTACACTGCCCGAACACCACTGCACTGCCCTAAACCCTGAAACACTACCCCCAGCAAGACCCCCTACACTGCCCGAACACCACTGCACTGCCCTAAACTCTGAAACATCACCCCCAGCAAGACCCCCTACACGGCCCGAACACAACTGCCCTATCCCCTGAAACACCACCCCCAGCACGACCCCCTACACTGCCCAAACACCACTGCACTGCCCTAAACCCTGAAACACCACCCCCAGCACGACCCCCTACACTGCCCAAACACCACAGCACTGCCCTAAACCTTGAAACACCAGCCCCAGCACGACCCCCTACACTGCCCGAACACCACTGCACTGCCCTAAACACTGAAACACCACCCCCAGCATGACCCCTACACTGCCCGAGCACCACTGCACTGCCCTAAACCCTGAAACACCAGCCCCAGCACGACCCCTACACTGCCCGAACACCACTGCACTGCCCTACACCCTGAAACACCAGCCCCAGCACGACCGCCTACACTGCCCGAACACCACTGCACTGCCCTAAACCCTGAAACACCAGCCCCAGCACGACCCCTACACTGCCCGAACACCACTGCACTGCCCTAAACCTTGAAACACCATCCTCAGCACGACCCCCTACACTGCCTGAACACCACTGCACTGCCCTAAACCCTGAAACACCACCCCCAGCACGACCCCCTACACTGCCCGAACACCACTGCACTGAGCTAAACCCTGAAACACCATACCCTGCACAACCCCCTACACTGCCCGAACACCACTGCACTGCCCTAAACCCTGAAACACCATCCCCAGCATGACCCCCTACATTGCACGAACACCACTGCACTGCCCTAAACCCTGAAACACTACCCCCAGCAAGACCCCCTACACTGCCCGAACACCACTGCACTGCCCTAAACCCTGAAACATCACCCCCAGCAAGACCCCCTACACTGCCGGAACACCACTGCCCTAAACCCTGAAACACCACCCCCAGCAAGACCCCCTACACTGCCCGAACACCACTGCACTGCCCTAAACCCTGAAACACTACCCCCAGCAAGACCCCCTACACTGCCCGAACACCACTGCACTGCCCTAAACCCTGAAACATCACCCCCAGCAAGACCCCCTACACTGCCGGAACACCACTGCCCTAAACCCTGAAACATCACCCCCAGCAAGACCCCCTACACTGCCGGAACACCACTGCCCTAAACCCTGAAACACCACCCCCAGCAAGCCCCCTACACTGCCCGAACACCACTGCACTGCCCTAAACCCTGAAACACCACCCCCTGCACGACCCCCTACACTGCCCGAACACCACTGCACTGCCCTAAACCCTGAAACACCACCCCCAGCACGACCCCCTACACTGCCCGAACACCGCTGCACTGCCCTAAACCCTGAAACACCACCCCTGCACGACCCCTACACTGCCCGAACACTACTGCACTGCCCTAAACCCTGAAACACCACCCCCAGCACGACCCCCTACACTGCACGAACACCACTGCACTGCCCTAAACCCTGAAACACTACCCCCAGCAAGACCCCCTACACTGCCCGAACACCACTGCACTGCCCTAAACCCTGAAACATCACCCCCAGCAAGACCCCCTACACTGCCCGAACACCACTGCCATAAACCCTGAAACACCACCCCCAGCAAGACCCCCTACACTGCCCGAACACCACTGCACTGCCCTAAACCCTGAAACACCACCCCAGAACGACCCCCTACACTGCCCAAACACCACTGCTCTGCCCAAAACCCTGAAACACCAGCCCCAGCACGACCCCCTACACTGCCCGAACACCACTGCACTGCCCTAAACCCTGAAACACCAGCCCCAGCACGACCCCCTACACTGCCCAAACACCACTGCACTGCCCTAAACCCTGAAACACCACCCCCAGAACGACCCCTACACTGCCCAAACACCACTGCTCTGCCCAAAACCCTGAAACACCAGCCCCAGCACGACCCCCTACACTGCCCGAACACCACTGCACTGCCCTAAACCCTGAAACACCAGCCCCAGCACGACCCCCTACACTGCCCAAACACCACTGCACTGCCCTAAACCCTCAAACACCAGTCCCAGCATGACCCCCTACACTGCCCAAACACCACTGCACTGCCCTAAACCCTGAAACACCAGCCCCAGCAAGACCCCCTACACTGCCCGAACACCACTGCACTGCCCTAAACCCTGAAACACCAGCCCCAGCAAGACCCCCTACACTGCCCGAACACCACTGCACTGCCCTAAACCCTGAAACACCATCCCCAGCAAGACCCCCTGTGAGAAGTTGGCCTGGTATATGCTGTCCACTAATTATAGTGGGCACCTTGCACCAGTCCAAACAACCCCTTATTGGAGATAGGTTAAAGACAACCTTATTGAAAGCTATCCTAGTGGTAGCTATGGAGAGCAGCCTTCAGGCTAAGTCTTGAAGGAATGTAAAGCAGCTTGTTTTACCAGTCTATAATCTCTTGAGTGACCAAATGAAAGAGCACCACACCAGGTATATATTCAAAATATATGTATTTATTGCTAAACACACCCCTCTAGTCTCTTTATGAGGCTAGAGTTCGAAGTACATAAGTTATAAGTTATTAATTCACAGTAATAGCACAAATACACGTTTGGGCCCTAGGGGCGTACCAAACCATATACCAATAAAGTGGTATGCGAACCACGACTGAACTAGACACTAGGCCTAGAGCCTCTAGAAGTGCTTGGACCACAAGGAACCACCCAAGGTAGTGACACAGGGGACCTACGGGAGACGCGTGCAGTGTAAATACACAACCGCGATACGCCGTTGACTTCTATGGAGAAAGTCGGGATCGGGAAAATAAAGAAAAGGGACACTTAAAAGATGACTAGGACAAAACCCTTTGAGATCTAGGACTTTGAAGAGTCTCTATCCACGGGAGCACCGGAGTACTCGTGGGAAGCCGGGTGCATAGGTGCCTTTCGGGGTCGGGTTTCGTCGTCGATTCGAATGGCGATCTGCTGCAAAGTGCTGCTGGCGGGCAAGAGAAAAGTGTCCGGGTGGATCCAAGAGTGGATCGGAGTTCTGAAGAACCTGAAAGCAGAGGGGACAGAGTCTGGGTCACTAGCCAGTGACCAGGAAGGTGATGGACAGATGCCCACCGATGTCGAGTGCTTCAGGTGCATTGACGGTCGTCTTGACTCTTCAGCCACGAGGTCCAGGAGGCGTTGTCAGCGACCAGGAGCAGGATTCGGGCTGGTACACGATGTCTGTCGAGTGCTGAGGTGTCGGCGACCGGATTGGACCCAACAAGCCTTGGCAACGGCAAGTCTCGGTGAAAAAGTAGATCGTCGATGGTACAGACCAGCAAGGTCTGTAGAACTCACCCAGCGAGGGTAAGTGAGGGCAGGCCTGGAGCACCCAGGATGCCAAGTAAGAAAAGGATTGGCCTTCGTTAAGGGCTACTAGCCAACGGGCTAGCACCCGCGAAGGAGCCTCGTGACGCCGCACGTGGATCTGGCTTACAGGACACTCGTGGAGTGAGGGCCAGTGATCTTCGGTGCAGGTGGTGCTGGAGGCTAGGGCTACTCGGAGCCCAAAGCACGACTTCTTGGGAGACCCAGAAGAGGATGCACTGGCAAATGTGCTTGGTGTCCAGGGGTCACGGTCTCAAGTCACCCACGATAGCCATGGGCCTCAGCTTTGCTGGGGACTCAGGGTAGCCTGGGGGAAGTCTGAGAATCCACCTCTGGTGATGCGATGACTTCGGCGTCCGACGGGAGCTTCAGAAATGCGAACTGGACAGATGCTTCTTTGGTGCCTGCCAAGCAGGGGAGTCACTCCTTGACCCCAAGGGAGATTCTTCAGTCCTCTAATCTTGTCGTAGAGCGTCGAAGGTCCAGGATTCAGTTTAAGAGTTTCGTCCAGGTATAATCTAATCTTGCTGTGGCAAGGGTTCCCCATTTTAACCAGTAAAACAGGGAGGGACTAACTCTATGACCCCACCTATGGGAGGGTCAAGGGAGGGGTGGCTACACCCACTTCCCTTTGTCCAGTTTCGCGCCAGAGCAGGGGCAGGTAGCCCCTGAGCTGGTTTGAACTGGCATATGCACAGAGGAGCCTTTGCTCCCCCAGTGCAGGACTTCAAAGCACTCTAAGAGTGCACCCACCCAGCCCCAATACACATTATCCTGTCTGGGGAGGTGGTCACACCTCCCTGCAACAGGAAACCTATTGTCCAGGCCTCCCCTGCCGGAGTTTCGTCCAGCAGCAGGAGGCCAGACTTGTGTCTGTGGCAGCAGCATCCATTTTGTGATGCCAGGGCTTCAGAAAGAAGTTACCGGGTAAGCCAGAGTTAACATGCCTTTCCCTCTAGAAGGGTGGAATGCTACCCCCGCCGCCAGGATTGGCGGGGGGGTAGTATTCCAAGATGTTTGACACCAAACACGACATGTTTAGGTGCAGCCATTCCAAAGTTAGCATTTTACCGCGAGGATATAATGCGCTTAAGAGTATATGGTCAGGCTGCACTACAAACAGCATCAGAGATGGTCTCCGAACGCTGCAGAGGGGCCCTGCTCATGCAGGGGCACCCTCTCACATAGGAACCATGCACTCTGCCTTTAGGATTGATAAGGCCTGCCTTAGGAGTGACTTATAGGTTTATATGTGTGTATGTATTTAGTGATATAGGTAACCTATATCACAGTAAGGGGTGCATGCACCACCTTACCCAGGCTGCAGTAGCAGACCTGTGGTGTCAGTTTGGATGGCCTTCCAGGGGTGGCACAATGCGTGCTGCAGCCCCTGGTAGGCCTCTGAGGTACCTATGCCCTTGGTACATAGTATACCATATACTAGGGACTTATAAGGGCACTCCAGATTCCAATCAGAGATGTGCCTAAGGCACATGGAAACCATTTTACAGAGAAAGCAGATAGACTGGGGCCCTGGATAGCAGGATCCCAGTCCAACTAAGTCATAAACCAGCAAAACACCATAAAAAAAGTGGGGGCAACCATATAGTCAGATTCCACCTTCCTACATAACCCCCCAAACGAAAGGAGATAAGGCTAACCTTGGCCAGTTGAGCCTTCATTGACTAAGTGGTCATATAAGGAAGCACCTGCACTAGCATGGTTGCCCCCTGTCTTATGGTCCACTAAGCAATCCCTCACCCTAAGGGTATGAGAGGGTCTCCACCATGGGGCATCACTACCTGTGGTGTGCTTAGGTAAAGTACAAGGCTGGTGAGGTGGCTGAGTAGGGAAGTGAGGCCCTAGGAATGTTGTCCTCAGCTTCCTCAGATCACTGGTCACCATGTATGCCTGTCTTTCCATGACTGAGTTGCACTTTGCTCTAAGGGTCAACCTTTGGCTGCCTACAGCTGGGGGTTGGGTCCCTTTGGAGGGACTACTGGAGGGACATGGCAGGTTTGGAACCTTCTGGTCCCAGGTTGGCCCTTGCCTACCAGAGTCCTTCTGGGGAGATCCCTACATAAAGGTATGGGGGATCCCTCAGTGTGTAGAGGAATTTTCACCTGGCTAGGGCTACTAGACTGGGTGCCCCTAATCTGCTGATGGGGGCTTCCTCTGGACAGGGGGCCCTGGGGGTCCACTGACCTCCCTGACCTCTGCAGCCCTGGGCTGACTGAGGCAGGGTAGAGAGGGGCAGGTTACCTGCTCCAGACTGGGTACCACCTTGGAAGGGTCCTCTGCCATCAGGGGTGTGGCCAGGCCAGGCCTGACTACCTCTGGGGCAGTTCCTTCACTAGGGGTAGGGTCAGTTCCCTGAGGAGGCTGACCCTTACCTACTGTCTGGAGGGAAGAAGACTTTTCTTCAACCCTTGTGCTCTCTTTTGGGGAGAGTGGGCCATTCTTTCAGGCTCCATCTCTCCAAATTCTTGGGCTGGGGCTGTGGCCATTACAGCCCCACTAACCTTTACAGGGATGCCCAGCATCCTAAGATGGGTTTGGTGTTCAACTTCAGCCCAGGCTGAAATTTCCAGATCATTTCCCATCAGGCAATCTACAGGTAGGGTTGGGGACACTGCCACTCTCTTTGGGCCTGTGACCCCTCCCAGCTGAGATTGACTATGGCCATGGGGTGATCTGTTCTGACACCATCAATGTTGGTCACCTGGTATTTAAACTCAGGTAAAAGCTGGTGAGGGGGACTAGTTTCCCTGCCACCATGGTGACACTAGCCCCTGTGTCCCTAAATGCCACAGCTTTCTGACCATTAATTATTGGCTCCAATCTGTACCTGCCCAATGCTATGGGACCCATGGTAAAGGTGGCAAATCCTATACCACCATCAGAGTCAGAGGAGTCTGTTGAGGGGTCCCTGTCTAAACTAGGGCCCACCTCTGTTCCTCTTGCAAAAGCACCTAACTTTTTGGGTGCGCTACTCCAACTGGAGGATTACTACTGGTAGTACCAGGAGGGGTGGTAGTAGTTGTGGGAGGAACATTTTCTTTATTGCCAATCCTGGGGCAACTGGGATCAGTTTTCCAGTGCCCAGGCTTTTTACAGACATGGCAATATGGTTTCTTTTCAGGAGAGGAAGGAGTTTGGGACCCACCCCCAGAAGAGGAATTTTGGGGCCCTGTAGGGGACTTATCCTTAGATTTATCCCCACCTTTCTCTTGGGACTTAGTAGAATCTTTCTTCTGGTCACCACCCTGATTTCTAGTTTTTACTCTGGTTCTGACCCATTTGTCTGCCTTCTTTCCCAATTCTTGGGGAGAGGTCAGATCAGAGTCCACCAGATACTGGTGCAAAAGCTGGTTTTGACAATTATTAAGGATCTGCTCCCTCATAATCACATTGTACAATCCTAAAAAGTCATGCACTTTGTTGCCATGTATCCAACCTTCCAGAGCCTTTGTAGCACAATCTACAAAATCAACCCAGTCTTGAGTCTGAGCTTTTTGGGTGTCTCTGAACTTCAACCTATACTGTTCAGTGGTTAGGCCAAACCCATCTATCAGAGCACTCTTCAAGACTGTGTAATTGTCAGCATCCTCTTCCCTTACAGTGAGGAGCTTGTCTCTACCTTTGTCTGCAAAGGAGAGCCACAAGATTGCTGCCCACTGCCTCTGGGGGACCTTCTGAACTTTACAGGCCCTCTCCAGTGCAGTTATCCATTTGTGGATGTCATCCCCACTCTGGTAGGGAGGGACAATCTTGTTTAGGTTTCTATGGTCATAAGACCTTTCCCTATCTCTAGGGATATTGCTGCCACCATGGGACTCTAGTCCCAACTTTCTTCTCTCTCTAAGGAGATCTAGGGATTCCCTATCTAAAGCCAATTGCTTTTTTCTGATTTCCAGCTGAGTTTCCTCATACTGGACCAGCCTCTTTCTTCTCTCATGAGAGGATTCCCTCCTATGAGATGAGACAGAGCTCCCTATTGAGGTGCCAGAGTGGTTAGACTCCTTAGAAGGAGACCTAGACCTTCTGGGCACACTCTTAATCCTTCCTGGGGGACAAAGAGGGCATCATCTTGATCATCCTCATCATCATCCACAGGAGGGATTGGGTTTTCCAGGTCAGGTTCATTGTCACCCTCCTGGCCAGTTTCAGAGGGGGCTGGGGGTATTGGTACCCCTAGCGTCCTCCTCTTCTCCTGCCCCACCCTCAGCTCCTACCCCTTCAGTCCCTACAGGCTTACTAAGGTCATAAGCCACCAACAACTCCTTGAGGTGTTGGGTGGTGGGGCTTTGGCCTGTCCTTATTTTTCTCAAGTTACATAAAGCTCTCAATTCCAAGAATGGGAGTGTATCATACTTGGAGGGTGGAAGCTCAATGGCTTCCTGCAAGGATTATTTGGATCCTGCCCTTAAAGACATTACTAGTGTGGTGTGGTGTATGCACTACCTACTCTAGTGTGGCCTACTAAACTCTCTTGAGTTGTAGAAAGGGTTGTGCTATCCCTTAACACACAACTCTAAGTTCAGTAGAACTTACTGTATTCTAAGCTTAAATTATATGTACCTTAGGTACCTTTAGTGGTTTTCAGTTGATCAATTCAATTGAGATTGTCTGGTAAAACAATAGCAAGCTGGAATCCCACACGCTGCACACCAATGTGAGAAGTTGGCCTGGTATATGCTGTCCACTAATTATAGTGGGCACCTTGCACCAGTCCAAACAACCCCTTATTGGAGATAGGTTAAAGACAACCTTATTGAAAGCTATCCTAGTGGTAGCTATGGAGAGCAGCCTTCAGGCTAAGTCTTGAAGGAATGTAAAGCAGCTTGTTTTACCAGTCTATAATCTCTTGAGTGACCAAATGAAAGAGCACCACACCAGGTATATATTCAAAATATATGTATTTATTGCTAAACACACCCCTCTAGTCTCTTTATGAGGCTAGAGTTCGAAGTACATAAGTTATAAGTTATTAATTCACAGTAATAGCACAAATACACGTTTGGGCCCTAGGGGCGTACCAAACCATATACCAATAAAGTGGTATGCGAACCACGACTGAACTAGACACTAGGCCTAGAGCCTCTAGAAGTGCTTGGACCACAAGGAACCACCCAAGGTAGTGACACAGGGGACCTACGGGAGACGCGTGCAGTGTAAATACACAACCGCGATACGCCGTTGACTTCTATGGAGAAAGTCGGGATCGGGAAAATAAAGAAAAGGGACACTTAAAAGATGACTAGGACAAAACCCTTTGAGATCTAGGACTTTGAAGAGTCTCTACCCACGGGAGCACGGGAGCACCGGAGTACTCGTGTTACCTCACCCAGGGAAGCCGGGTGCATAGGTGCCTTTCGGGGTCGGGTTTCGTCGTCGATTCGAATGGCGATCTGCTGCAAAGTGCTGCTGGCGGCCAAGAGAAAAGTGTCCGGGTGGATCCAAGAGTGGATCGGAGTTCTGAAGAACCTGAAAGCAGAGGGGACAGAGTCTGGGTCACTAGCCAGTGACCAGGAAGGCGATGGACAGATGCCCACCGATGTCGAGTGCTTCAAGTGCGTTGACGGTCGTCTTGACTCTTCAGCCACGAGGTCCAGGAGGCGTTGTCGGCGACCAGGAGCAGGATTCGGGCTGGTACATGATGTCTGTCGAGTGCTGAGGTGTCGGTGACCGGATTGGACCCAACAAGCCTTGGCAACGGCAAGTCTCGGTGAAGATGTAGATCGTCGATGGTGCAGACCAGCAAGGTCTGTGGAACTCACCCAGTGAGGGTAAGTGAGGGCAGGCCTGGAGCAACCAGGATGCCAAGTAAGAAAAGGATTGGCCTTCGTTAAGGGCTACTAGCCAACGGGCTAGCGACCGCGAAGGAGCCTCGTGACGCCGCACGTGGATCTGGCTTACAGGACACTCGTGGAGTGAGGGCCAGTGATCTTTGGTGCAGGTGGTGCTGGAGGCTAGGGCTATTTGGAGCCCAAAGCACGACTTCTTGGGAGACCCAGAAGAGGATGCACTGGCAAATGTGCTCGGTGTCCAGGGGTCACGGTTTCAAGTCACCCACGATAGCCACAGTCCTCAGCTTTGCTGGGGACTCAGGGTAGCCTCGGGGAAGTCTGAGAATCCACCTCTGGTGATGCGATGACTTCGGAGTCCGACGGGAGCTTCAGAAATGCGAACCGGACAGATGCTTCTTTGGTGCCTGCCAAGCAGGGGAGTCACTCCTTGACCCCAAGGGAGATTCTTCAGTCCTCTAATCTTGTCGTAGAGCGTCGAAGGTCCAGGATTCAGTTTCAGAGTTTCGTCCAGGTATAATCTAATCTTGCTGTGGCAAGGGTTCCCCATTTTAACCAGTAAAACAGGGAGGGACTAACTCTATGACCCCACCTATGGGAGGGTCAAGGGAGGGGTGGCTACACCCACTTCCCTTTGTCCAGTTTCGCGCCAGAGCAGGGGCAGGTAGCCCCTGAGCTGGTTTGAACTGGCATATGCACAGAGGAGCCTTTGCTCCTCCAGTGCAGGACTTCAAAGCACTCTAAGAGTGCACCCACCCAGCCCCAATACACATTATCCTGTCTGGGGAGGTGGTCACACCTCCCTGCAACAGGAAACCTATTGTCCAGGCCTCCCCTGCCGGAGTTTCGTCCAGCAGCAGGAGGCCAGACTTGTGTCTGTGGCAGCAGCATCCATTTTGTGATGCCAGGGCTTCAGAAAGAAGTTACCGGGTAAGCCAGAGTTAACATGCCTTTCCCTCTAGAAGGGTGGAATGCTACCCCCGCCGCCAGGATTGGCGGGGGGTAGTATTCCAAGATGTTTGACACCAAACACGACATGTTTAGGTGCAGCCATTCCAAAGTTAGCATTTTACCGCGAGGATATAATGCGCTTAAGAGTATATGGTCAGGCTGCACTACAAACAGCATCAGAGATGGTCTCCGAACGCTGCAGAGTGGCCCTGCTCATGCAGGGGCACCCTCTCACATAGGAACCATGCACTCTGCCTTTAGGATTGATAAGGCCTGCCTTAGGAGTGACTTATAGGTTTATGTGTGTATGTATTTAGTGATATAGGTAACCTATATCACAGTAAGGGGTGCATGCACCACCTTACCCAGGCTGCAGTAGCAGACCTGTGGTGTCAGTTTGGATGGCCTTCCAGGGGTGGCACAATACGTGCTGCAGCCCCTGGTAGGCCTCTGAGGTACCTATGCCCTTGGTACATAGTATACCATATACTAGGGACTTATAAGGGCACTCCAGATTCCAATCAGAGATGTGCCTAAGGCACATGGAAACCATTTTACAGAGAAAGCAGATAGACTGGGGCCCTGGATAGCAGGATCCCAGTCCAACTAAGTCATAAACCAGCAAAACACTATAAAAAAGTGGGGGCAACCATATAGTCAGATTCCACCTTCCTACACCCCCTACACTGCCCGAACACCACTGCACTAAACCCTGAAACACCACCCCCAGCAAGACCACCTACACTGGCCGAACACCACTGCACTGCCCTAAACCCTGAAACACAACCCCCTGCACGACCCCCTACACTGCCCAAACACCACTGCACTGCCCTAAACCCTGAAACACCACCCCCTGCACGACCCCCTACACTGCCCAAACACCACTGAACTGCCCTAAACCCTGAAACACCACCCCTCAGCACGACACCCTACACTGCCCGAACACCACTGCACTGCCCTAAACCCTGAAACACCACCCCCAGCACGACCCCCTACACTGCCAAAACACCACTGCACTGCCCTAAACCCTGAAACACCACCCCCTGCACGACCCCCTACACTGCCGGAACACCACTGCACTGCCCTAAACCCTGAAACACCACCCCCAGCACGACCCCCTACACTGGCCGAACACCACTGCACTAAACCCTGAAACACCACCCCCAGCAAGACCACCTACACGGGCCGAACACCACTGCACTGCCCTAAACCCTGAAACACCACCCCCTGCACGACCCCCTACACTGCCCAAACACCACTGCACTGCCCTAAACCCTGAAACACCACCCCTGCACGACCTCCTACACTGCCCGAACACCACTGCACTGCCCTAAACCCTGAAACACCACCCCTCAGCACGACACCCTACACTACGCGAACACCACTGCACTGCCCTAAACCCTGAAACACCACCCCCAGCACGACCCCCTACACTGCCCAAACACCACTGCACTGCCCTAAACACTGAAACACCACCCCCTGCACGACCCCCTACACTGCCGGAACACCACTGCACTGCCCTAAACCCTGAAACACCACCCCCAGCACGACCCCCTACACTGCCCAAACACCACTGCACTGCCCTAAACCCTGAAACATCACCCCCAGCAAGACCCCCTACACTGCCTGAACACCACTGCCCTAAACCCTGAAACACCAGCCCCAGCAAGACCCCCTACACTGCCCGAACACCACTGCACTGCCCTAGACTCTGAAACACCAGCCCCAGCAAGACCCCCTACACTGCCCGAACACCACTGCACTGCCCTAAACCCTGAAACACCAGCCCCAGCATGACCCCCTACACTGCCCGAACACCACTGCACTGCCCTAAACCCTGAAACACCAGCCCCAGCCCCAGCACCACCACCAAACACTGCCCGAACACCACTGCACTGCCCTAAACCCTGAAACACCAGCCCCAGCATGACCCCCTACACTGCCCGAACACCACTGCACTGCCCTAAACCATGAAACACCAGCCCCAGCACGACCCCCTACACTGCCCGAACACCACTGTACTGCCCTAAACCCTGAAACACCAGCCCCAGCAAGACCCCCTACACTGCCCGAACACCACTGCACTGCCCTAAACCCTGAAACACCAGCCCCAGCATGACCCCCTACACTGCCCGAACACCACTGCACTGCCCTAAACCCTGAAACACCAGCCCCAGCACCACCACCAAACACTGCCCGAACACCACTGCACTGCCCTAAACCCTGAAACACCAGCCCCAGCATGACCCCCTACACTGCCCGAACACCACTGCACTGCCCTAAACCATGAAACACCAGCCCCAGCACGACCCCTACACTGCCCGAACACCACTGTACTGCCCTAAACCCTGAAACACCAGCCCCAGCATGACCCCCTACACTGCCCGAACACCACTGCACTGCCCCAAACCCTGAAACACCACCCCCTGCACGACCCCTACACTGCCCGAACACCACTGCACTGCCCTAAACCCTGAAACACCACCCCCTGCACCACCCCCTACACTGCCCGAACACCACTGCACTGCCCTAAACCCTGAAACACCACCCCCTGCACCGCCCCTACACTGCCCGAACACCACTGCCCTAAACCCTGAAACACCACCCCCTGCACAACCCCTACACTGCCCGAACACCACTGCACTGCCCTAAACCCTGAAACACCACCCCCAGCACAACCCCCTACACTGCCCGAACACCACTGCACTGCCCTAAACCCGAAAACACCACCCCCAGCATGACCCCCTACACTGCCCGAACACCACTGCACTCCCTAAACCCTAGAACACTACCCCCAGCATGACCCCCTACACTACCCGAGCACCACTGCACTACCCTAAACCCTAAAATACTCCCCCAGCACGACCCCCTACACTACCCGAACACCACTGCACTGCCCTAAACCCTAAAACACTCCCCCAGCATGACCCCCTACACTACCCGAACACCACTGCACTGCCCTAAACCCTAAAACACTCCCCCAGCACGACCCCCTACACTACCCAAACACCACTGCACTGCCCTAAACCCGAAAACACTACCCCCCGCATGACCCCCTACACTACCCAAACACCAATGCACTACCCTAATCCCTAAATCACTACCCCTGCACGACCCCCTACACTACCCAAAGACCACTGCACTACCCTAAACCCTAAAACACTACCCCCTGCACGACTCCCTCCACTACCCAAAGACCACTGCACTACCCTAAACCCTAAAACACGACCTCCTATACTACACAAACACCACTGCACTACCCTAAACCCTAAAACACTACCCCTACACTACACAAACACCACTGCACTACCCTAAACCCTAAAAACTACCCCCAGCACGAACCCCTACACTACCCAAACACCACTGCACTACCGTAAACCCTAAAACACTACCCCCAGCAGTACCCCCTATACTACCCAAACACCACTGCACTACCCTAAACCCTAAAACACTACCCCCAGCAGTACCCCCTACACTACCCAAACACCATTGCACTACCCTAAACCACTACCCCAGCACGACCCCCTACACTACCCAAACACCACTGTACTACCCTAAACCCTAAAACACTACCCCAGCACGACCCCTACACTACCCAAACACCACTGCACTACCCTAAACCCTAAAACACTCCCCCAGCACGACTCCCTACACTACCCAAACACCACTGCACTACCCTAAACCCTAAATCTACCCCCAGCATGACCCCCTACACTACACAAACACCACTGCACTACCCTAAACCCTAAAACACTACCCCCAGCACGACCCTCTTCACTACCTAAACACAACTGCACAATTTGTTGCAGGCGTTGCAACGCAGGCCTGTGGTGCTTACTGGAAGTACCTGGTGGGCTAGTTGGGCCCCAGGGACCATCAGGATTCAAGGTGACCTAATCCCCCAACTTAAAATGCTCCACGGGGCGCGTTTGCACAGTGGTGAAGGGAGGGGGCGGGGCCTCAGGTGACATGTGCGCCAACACGCCCTGTGGTGCGTTTTAAGTTGGGGAATTAATTACCTTTGAATCCTGAGGGACCCTGGGGGCCAACTAGCCCACCAGGTACCTTCAGTAAGCACAACAGCGTTGCGTTGCAGAGAGGTGAAAAAAGGTGCGTGGCCTCGGAACGCCTCTCTGCAACTCAGCTCTGTGGTCCTAACTGTAGGTACCTGGGGGCTAGTTGGGCCCCAGGGACCCTCAGGATTCAAGGGGACTTAATCCCGCAACTTAAAACGCGCCACGGGGCGCGTTTGCACACATGTCACCTCAGGCCCCCCTCCCTTCACCACTGTGCAAACGCGCCCTGTAGCGCGTTTTAAGAGGTAGTTTTAATCCCCTTGCCCTATTATGTACTAGGGACTTGCAGAGGAGGTCATGCTAATCACAGGGTTACCCCAACGCATAGTGTTCCCTAGTGTATGTAGGTGTTTTCACTGTATTCTAAGTGTCTTTTAGCATAGCACTGGCTCTGGTTAGTCAGAGTCAGTTACCACCAGTACCCGTCTGAAAAAGTTGTGGGCACAGGATGATTTTGCAACAAGGCCTCTTTCTGCTCCTCTGTTGGTTCTTTCTGCACATCTTTTGCTTCTTTCTGTGCGTTTTTCTTCTTTCTTCACATGTCCTACCTCTGTAGGCATAGTTAGAAACTAGCATTTAAAAAACCTTTGAAATTCACTTTAAAAATCATAGGTTTCAGGCACATTACAGTTAGAAATTAGCATTTAAAAAACTTTTAAAATTCACTGAAAAAACCATAGGTTTCAGACACGTTATAGTTAGAAATTAGCATTTAAAAAACCTTTGAAATTCACTGAAAAAACCATAGGTTTTAGGGACAGTTATAGTTAATTGGCCATTTCACTCGTACAAAACCATAGAAATTCCCCCGTTATAGTTAGTTCAGCTAACTATAACTCGCGCCCCCGCAATGCACTGCTGATGACGTCACATATTACATCACTCATGACATGGTCAGTGACATCACTGATGACATCACTGATGACATCTCAAATGACATCACTGATGACATCATCCATGTGATAATTTCATGCATCTTCTCACACCCTAATATAACTTTTGATACACCCACTCTAAATTACAGACTGCCATTCTCAAAACCATAGACACTCCAACACCAAAAACTACATACCCACTCACTGATTCTTAGGTCTACACACACATCCACTCACTCACCCGTACAGTCACTCATACTTACAGTCACTCAGTACAGGACTATCATATGCACTCATACATCTATATAAACACTCACACACCGCCACTCATCCATAGAGGTACTCACACACCTAGTCAGTCATGCAAAAAATTAATCACACACCCATTTACTCACCTATACAGTTATACACACACCAGCTCACTTACTCATACAAATACTAGCACATTCTTACGCTCTTATACAATAACTGATACAAGCACACACGCATCCATACAGCCACTCTCACTATCACACACTCTCACTTATAGCCATTTAAATACTCTAACACACATATATACTGCCTTTTACATATGTAGTTACTCGCACATGTACCACTGAGATATACATTCACTCACTAACACACCCATACACACACTCACCCACCCAAGCAGTCCATCACAGATGCACTCTTGAAATCATGCACCCAGTGAATCACCCACTCACACATCTATGTACAGAGTCACACACACCCCACCCACACAAACACTCAGGCAGCCATACAGATACTCAGAGAACCAATCAATAACCCATATAGACACTCATGTAGCTATTCGCAAATCCATGCATCCACTTACACACCAACAAACAGACGGATACAGACATTCACACAGTTTAGTCACTAACCCATGCATTCAGTAAGATACGTTTAATCACTCACTTATAGAGTCAGTCACTCACGTACTAAATCATCCATTCAGACACTTATACACCCACTCATTCTTCAATACGCCTTTCCCTATATATTTTAAACATATTTAAACTTTACAGAAACACACAGTCACTGGATGATGTCATCAGTGATGTCATTTGAGATGTCATCAGTGATGTCATCAGGGATGTCACTGACCATGTCATGAGTGATGTAATATGTGACGTCATCAGCAGTGCATTGCGGGCGCGAGTTATAGTTAGCTGAACTAACTATAACGGGGGAATTTCTATGGTTTTGTACGAGTGAAATGTCCAACTAACTATAACTGTCCCTAAAACCTATGGATTTTTCAGTGAATATATATATATATATTACCTACTGGCGGTCGCCAGTAGGTAGTTATAGTTAGGACCTATTTTCCATAGGAAATTCACAACATTCTATTCCCAATAACTTTGGCGCCGGTCGACGAATCTTCGCGAAATTTTCAAAACTCGTGGGGTGCTCCGGTCCGCTTCTATCCTGAAAGTTTCGGGATGATTCGGCAAGCGGGGGCCGAGAAAAAAGGGGGGTCCCAAAACATGTTTTCCCCATGCAATTTTCCTTAGGAAACTTTAGACACGGCTACAGCCCGAACTGCTGAACGGAATTACACCAAATTTTGCAAAAAGGTAGCCCTTGGTTCAGAAAGAGCCCTTTTTGTTAAATGGTGTAAATCCGTTCAGTAGTTGCTGAGAAATTCAAAAAATAAGAGTCAAAAAATCAATTTCCCATAGGGAACTTTGTGCAAGGCTACAGCGGAAACTACTGAACAGATTTATCCCAAATTTGGCATAAAGGTACTGCTTGGCTCAGAAAGCGAACTTTTCAAAAATGGTGTAAATCCGTTCAGTAGTTTTTTAAATATTAAAGGAAAAAGAACTATATATATATCTGGGCGGAGCCTAACCACACATGTCATCGTGAGATCTGATTGGCTGTCAGCACTTCATCCAAGAAGTGTTGGCAGCCATCTTGGGACCAATATACATGATAGAACCCCAATGAAATGTATTGTAGTGAATAGAAGATTTTGAGGGTCACCAAAAGGATAACTATAAAGGGTGATAACAGACTTTAGTTACATTAGAATTCATTTGTTGATGGTACCATACTAATTTTAGGAATTGTGGTGTGTTCTAGGGTGATTTTACCCTGTGAAAAACCTTCTGTTGGGATTTCATGAATCATGTTTGAGAGAAAACAATTTTCTCATGCTTGTCCCACAGAGGTTTGGAAGGTGCTCCAGAAGCTAAAATGAGAGCATATTTTCTGTAAATTCACATTATCTTTCTCAGTCATGTGAGAATGAAGTCTGACATTCTCAGTAAAACATGTAAATCCAACAAGGGCAGAGACTGTCAGTTGATTCCTTTGTGTTCTACTGCAGCTTCCCAGAGTGTTCTTAAGAACAACTAGAGCGCTAACAACCTTACCTATGACAAAAGTATGGCACACCTGAAGCCATCTTGATTGGAATAAACTGGTAACACTTAAAACATTTAATTTAAAAAGGAACAAAATGATGGGGTTAATTTTGTCTTAGAAATTATGGTTAGTGCTATAGAAAGAAAAATTAGGACATGTTTTAAGTGAGATCTCAAATATCTTCCTGTTATATTTCAACAGGAGCAGCCTGCCAGTTGATTCCTTTGTGTTCTACTGCAGCTTCCCAGAGTGTTCTAAAGAACAACTAGAGCGCTAACAGCCTTACCTATGACAAAAGTATGGCACACCTGAAGCCATCTTGATTGGAATAAACTGGTAACACTTAAAACATTTAATTTAAAAAGGAACAAAATGATGGGGTTCATTTTGTCATAGAAATTATGGTTAGTGCTGTAGAAAGAAAAATTAGGACATGTTAAGTGAGATCTCAAATATCTTCCTGTTATATTTCAACAGGAGCAGCCTGCCAGTTGATTCCTTTGTGTTCTACTGCAGCTTCCCAGAGTGTTCTAAAGAACAACTAGAGCGCTAACAGTCTTACTTATGAAAAAATTATGGCACACCTGAAGCCATCTTGATTGGAATAAACCGGTAACACTTAAAACATTTAATTTAAGAAGGAAAACAATGAGGGGTTCATTTTGCCATAGAAATTATGGTTAGTTCTGCAGAAAGAAAAATTAGGGCATGTTTTAAGTGAGATCTCAAATCCTCTTCTATTTCATTAGAAAATTCTGACATGCAGACTGAAACAATCACTTTCAATACCAGCAGTAGACTTCCAGTTAACTCCCTGGTGAGCAGTAGCTTTACTACAGTGATCTAATGAGCAACTAGAGTGCTAACATTCTGAATTTATGGCAAATGTGTGACACATCTGAATGCCTTCTTGATGGAATCAAAGTTAAAAACTGAAAGCATTTCCTACTGAGGAGACTGCAGTAAATGAGGAAATTAGGAAACTTCATAACAAATAAGTATCCCAAGATGGCCACCAGAGAAGAAAGAGCCCAAATGTAGCACAAATGTCACCCACATGTAGCCCACATATAGCCCAATGACAGAAGTGTGGAAAACACTTTTTATTTTTAGTTTTTTTGCAGTTTTATATAGTGCAGACTGGTCAGGTATTGTAGCGTTGCATCTTACTTTGACCCCTTATTGCGTATTTTGCACGAAGTACATGAGATTGATCTTGCGAAACATTGAACTTTACTATTCTGTTAACCTGAAGTTGCTCTGAACCGGGCTTTCTAACACCCGTTTTTACCTACTGGTTTTAATTAATTCTCACTGTATTGTATTAAGAAAGAGGATTTACTGTTTTTATGTACACTTTTATGATCTATGTTTCTAAATCAGATCGAATAAAGTTTAATGAATGTAATTGAAGTCTCCCAAGATGGCCACCAGAGAAAAATGAGCCCAAACGTAGCACAAATATCACCCAGATGTAACCCACGTATAGCCCAATGACAGAAGTGTGGAAAACACTTTTTATCCTTTGTTTTTTTGCAGTTTTATATAGTGCAGGCTGGTCAGATATTGGAGTGCTTTACATGAGCATTGGTTACATCATACAAGGACAAACTCATTTTGGTTGTAGGCATGGGGAGAGTAAGTGATTTGACCAGAATCACAGAATGACGAGCTGAAGCAGAAACTCCAACTTGGTAACACCACATTTTCTCCCCTAAGCGTAACATTTAATCAAGTGGTCAACTGGATAAAAAACATAGAGATAACAAATAATTCAAAAGTGCTTTGTCGCTATTTGAGAACTGCTTGGCTCAGAAAGCGACCTTTTTAAAAATGGTGTAAATCCGTTCGGTAGGTGCTGAGAAATTGTAAAAAAACAAATATCGATATCTAGAAGCGCGGTGGATCCGCGAACCCTCCCGACCACAAGCTTCATTTTAATTGGCTGCCAACACTCCAAACCAGGAAGAGTTGGCAGCCATCTTGTGACTCGGTAGAACCGAGTCACAAGAAAACAGGGAAACAAAGGTGAAAAAGAAGAAAAGGGGGCAGGGTAGAAACACCCTGACCCCCTAGGCCTGCTCAGGGGGTCCCACAAGGACCCCCAGGGCCAAAAAAGCATTTTTTTTAAAACAATTGGCGAAATTCGCGCTGGGGTTGCGAATCCCGCCGAAATGTAAAAAAAAATGAAGCGCGGGATACCGCGCTTCATTTAATTGAGACCCCGGGTGGGCCAGGTCCCGGGGGCATTGCCAACAAATATATGCAGGGCCCGCGGGGGCCCCCGCAGCCCCGGGGACCGCCACCTCCCGGGGCTTGTTTTTTAATGTTTGGGGGGCCTCCTAGGCCCCCAAGCCCCGGGGACCGCCACCGCCAGGGCTTTTATCAAATAGGGACCCTCAGGATTCAAGGGGAATTAATCCTCCAACTTACCCTGAGCACTACTGATGCAGTCCAGCCATCGCCCTGTCACTACCCATGCACTCCTCCAATCAACCAGCGAGCACCATGTACTTATCCAATCACTCTGCCAAAACACAAGCACTTATAAATTCACCATCCACTCTCCTTGCAGTACTCTAATCATCCAGTCAGTACCCATGTACTCATCCAATGACCCAGGCACTAACTCATGGCAAATACAGAGGAGGTCATGCTAATCACAGGGGTACCCCAACGCATAGTGTTCCCAAGTGTATGTAGGTGTTTTCACTGTATTCTAAGTGTCTTTTACCACCAGAGACAGAGTCAGTTACCACCAGTACCCATCAGCAAAATGTTGGGGGCACAGGAGTACTTTCTACTCCTCTGTTGGTTCTTTCTGCACATCTCTTCCTTCTTCTTGCACTTTTCTTCATCTTTCTGGACTTCTGTTGCCTCTTTCTGCATTTGTCTTCCTTCTTTCTGTGCTTTTCTTCTTCTTTCTTCACATGTCCTACCTCTGTAGGCATAGTTAGAAACTAGCATTTAAAAAACCTTTGAAATTCACTTGAAAAACCATAGGTTTCAGGCATGTTATAGGTAGAAATTAGCATTTAAAAAACCTTTGAAATTCACTGAAAAAACCATAGGTTTCAGGCACGTTATAGTTAGAAATTAGCATTTAAAAAACCTTAGAAATTCACTGAAAAAACCATAGGTTTTAGGGAAAGTTATAGTTAGTTGGACATTTCACTCGTACAAAACCAGAGAAATTCCCCCGTTATAGTTAGTTCAGCTAACTATAACTCGCGCCCCCGCAATGCACTGCTGATGACGTCACATATGACATCACTCATGACATGGTCAGTGACATCACTGATGACATCACTGATGACATCTCAAATGACATCACTGATGATATCATCCATGTGATAATTTGATGCATCTTCTCACACCCTAATGTAACCTTTGATACACCAACTCTAAATAACAGACTGCCATTCTCAAAACCATAGACACTCCAGCAGCAATACCTACATACCAACTCACTGATTCTTAGGTCTAAACACATATCCACTCACTCACCCGTACAGTCACTCATACTTACAATCACTCAGTACAGGACTATCATATGCACTCATACGCCTATATAGACACTCACACACCACCACTCATCCATAGAGGTACTCACACACCTAGTCAGTCATGCAAATAATTAATCACACTCCCATTTACTCACCTATACAGTTATACACACACCAGCTCACTTACTCATAGAAATACTAGGACATTCTTACGCTCTTATACAATCATTGATACAAGCACACACTCATCCATACAGTCACTCTCATAATCACACACTCTCACTTATAGCTATTTATATATTCCAACACACATATATACTGCCTTTCACATATGTAGTTACTCACACATGTACCACTGAGATATACATTCACTCACTAACACATCCATACACACACTCACACACCCATACAGTCCATCACAGATGCACTCTTGAAACCATGCACCCAGTGAATCACCCACTCACACATCTATGCACAGAGTCACACACACCCCACCCATACAAACACTCAGGCATCCATACAGATACTCAGACAACCAATCAATAACCCATATAGACACTCATGTAGCTATTCACAAACCCATGCAGTCGCTTACACACCAACAGACAGACGGATACAGACATTCACACAGTTTAGTCACTAACCCGTGCATTCAGTAAGATACATTTAATCACTCACTTATCGAGTCAGTCACACACCTACTAAATCATCCATTCAGACACTTATACACCCACTCATTCTTCAATACGCCTTTCCCTATATATATTAAACATATTTAAACTTTACAGAAACACACAGTCACTAGATGATGTCATCAGTGTTGTCATTTGAGATGTCATCAGTGATGTCAGTGACCATGTCATGAGTGATGTCATATGTGACGTCATCAGCAGTGCATTGCGGGGGCGCGAGTTATAGTTAGCTGAACTAACTATAATGGGGGAATTTCTCTGGTTTTGTACAAGTGAAATGTCCAACTAACTATAACTTTCCCTAAAACCTATGGTTTTTTCAGTGAATATATATATATATATATATATATATATATATATATATGGACACCAGTTCCAATTCACCAATAGAAATTAGACACAGACACAAGGGCTGGACTTCAAAGTTTCTTTGCGTTTATTCTTTCGCTGTAACGCGTTTTGGCATCTTTGCCTTGCTCACACAACGAGTGTCACTGCTTTTCCAAATTAAAATACCGGAACTACAGATCACATGGTTTCCTGTCACAACAACCATGGAAAATATACTCAACAAACACCCGCTATTATGGAGGTTGTCACGATCAATAACTTTCCTGCATACTCAATATGAAAATCATTTTTTGTTAAAACATTCACAAATTTGCCTGACTAACTTTTTTACATTTGCATTTTTCGGGTGTTTGCCACATATTTCTTGACAAATGTGCAAAATAATAGAATAAGGTGGAGATGTATTTACATAGTCTAAAGTGAACCAATGTAATACTTCATTATTTCAGGATTTCAATGAAAAAAGTGCAAGTGCAATAAATATGTATAGAGTGCAAATGCGATGACTCATGGAAATTATTCCAAATACAGAATTCCACAGGATGACATACCCGGTAGTGAAAGAAACTCAGTCATTTACCACGCTCTCTCCAGAGGAAAGGAACCACCTCCATGGAATCATCCAATTACTGTAAATGCCAATGCAAATTTCATGTCATGGAATACAAAGTGAAGGGTGGACCAAAGCACCGCATCCAACCAAGTTAATCCATCCAGAAACTCTGGAGAAATCCCTAAGGTTGGATACAAACTATGCGAGTCCCACATGTCACCTACTCACATCAAGCTGTTAAAAAAAGTGCAAGTGCTTTGTGTTTAACAATATGAAAATTGACCACTGTTGTGAGGAATTCCCCATTTCTGATGAAAAATGCCAGTGCATCGTTGATGTCCGATGTATTGAAACATCACAACGTAATTTAACATCTTACCAAAGTTGGTAAGTATGCAAAAGCTATTACTGTCCCTCAACAATGGACATTTGAAATACACATGCCCGATATCCATTAACTCTCATCGAGCGGTTCTGATAAAGTGCAAGTGCTTGAATATACTCAATAACAGTATAGAACTCTATGCGGAATGAGTCACTGCAATATCCCAAAATGGTTTCTTATGTGCGGTGCTACACATATACTCCCAAGATATGAATGAATGAATTGAATGAATTGACATTTATAGAGCGCATGGCTACCCGAAGGCATCCCAGCGCTAAGTAGGCAGATGAAGTCCCTATCGGTTATTTGGGGAAGAGCCAGGTTTTCAGAGCCCTACGAAAGGCAAGGAGGTTGGGTTCTTTACGAAGCTGAAGAGGGAGAGAGTTCCAGAGCCTGGAGGCATTGTAGGAGAAGAGTCGCCCCCACTTTTAGCCCTCCTGATTCTAGGAACCACGGCCAGATGAAGCTCATCTGAACGTAGACGTCTGTTGGCTCGATAAGGCTGAACCAGGGGGCTATGATAGCTGGACCCTTTCCTCTAATCAGCTTGTAGGCTATACACAGAGCCTTAAAGGAAACTCTTTCCCGAACAGGAAGCCAGTGGAGCGACTTCAAAGCTGGTTTGGCCGAGTGATGTCGCGGGACTCCCAGGAGAATCCTTGCCGCACAATTTTGCACGGTCTGGAGTTTAGCCAGGACTGAACCTGGGGCGCCCAAATAAAGGGCGTTTCCGTAGTCCAGACGTGATAAAATCAGCGCCTGGACCATGATTTTTCTGGATTGCAAAGGAAGTAACTGAAGCACTTTACGAAGAGTTCGTAACATACCAAAGCAGGAGGCCACCACCTTTCTGGCTTGGGTCCTAAAACTAAGATCTGAGTCCAGCCAGACGCCCAAGCTCTTAATCTCTGGCTTGGGAAGTGGTGGTGGGCCCATACTTACTGGCCACATGGTGTCTGCCTTGAAGAGGGAAGGGTTGCCAAGGAGCATTATTTCGGTCTTTTCCCCATTCAATTTAAGATGAGAAAGTTTCATCCATTTTATTACCTCTTCAAGGCAGGGGTGGAGACAGATAGACGCCCTATCAGCATGATTCAATGCAACCACCAATTGAGTATCGTCTGCATACGTAATAATATGAACCCCATAGGGGGAGACAATATTGGCAAGAGGGGCCATGTAAGCATTGAACAAAGTAGGGCTCAGAGAAGACCCCTGGGGAACCCCACAGGGTAAAGGCCAAAGGTCTGAGCTGGCTCCTCCAACAAAGACTTGAAAATTTCTGTCCTCCAGGAACGACTTTATCCAGGTCAAAGCACTTCCTGCCACACCCAGGTTGCTAAGTCGTTCGACCAGGATCCGGTGATTGACCGTGTCGAAGGCTGCGCTAAGGTCCAGAAGGACCACAGCCAAAGAGCCTCCAGCATCGAGGATTTTCCTAGATTCCTCGATGACTGCTAATAGAGCTGTTTCGGTTCCTTGGCCTGGGCGAAAGCCTGTTTGCGAGGGATGTAGAAGATTTGAGGCCTCCAGATGTCTAGATAGTACTGAGTTGACATGTTTCTCAGCGATTTTACTTACAGCTGGAAGTAAGGAAATAGGCCGATAATTGGCCAGACAATCCGGATCCAGGCTAGGTTTTTTCAATAAAGGCTTCACCATGGCTTTTTTCCAAGGTGGTGGGACTATACCGGTGGCAAGTGAGGAGTTAATCAGATCTAAAATGGGAGGGCCCACAGATTTAGCCACTAATTTCAGAATTTTGAGTGGGGCAGGGTCACTAGGTGACCCGCTTTTCACGATTGCTGAAGTTGTCTGAAAGGTCTCCTCATTCATTGGGGGAAAAACTTCCAGTAATGGTTCCAAGCCCTGATGGCTAATGGCTTTGAATTGGGGGCTTGTATGGGGATCCATTGGGGTGAAAGCACAACATATTGATTGGATCTTATTATGAAAATATTCAGCTAGCTCGTTGCAGCGCTGATCTGTTACTTCAAAAGTATCAGGAGGAGATGGAATTTTCAAAAGTTTCTTCGCGATACGAAATGTTTCACGAGGGGAATTTGCTGCGAGAGAGATTTTCTCCTCGAAGTAAGAGGTCTGTGCCTTTGTAATTTCCCTCTTATAAGCTTTAATAGCCTCCCTGTAGTCCCTTTTCCTACTAGGGATATAAAGTGCAAGTGCCTATATAACACATATGGTCTTTTTAAGGTGGATTGATCTTCTCGCTTCCATTTTTAGTAAGTGCAGATGCACTGTAACACTTGTTAAAATCGTCAATCCCATGACAATATGTACACTTTTGATAATAAGTACAAAACAAAAATATCAAGAAAGACCCATACTTTCATCACAGATCTCCTAATGCATTATTCAATCTAAAGTGCAAACATCTTCTGCAAAAACCGATTTAAAAAAAAAAAAAAACTATAATGTAGGAGATAAAAGGAATAGGAGATTAAATAAATTTAGATCATACCATTCTGACCGGGGTTCCTAAAGACTCCCATAAATACGAGCTGCGATCATTGCTCGGATTCATTTGACTCCTTTGTGATGCATGGTCCTGAAAACTAAATAAAATCCACTATACTTAACTTACAATTCATTGGTTCTATTAGTGCAGTTCTGTATTTCCTCATCTCAACATGCCTCTATTCTCATGTATTTCTCTGCTAAACTTTAAAAAGGAGGGTACGGAGACCATTGTTATCATATGTGTACAAATAGGTCCTCATCCGAATTAAGACCAAACGGGATTTTGGTATTGAACAAAAGTATATATCTCGACTCAAGTTGTCGCAGTTTCTGCTCTCGATTTCCACCTCTTCTCATTTTTGCAACTTGATCTATTACAAAGTAGGTGAGATCATTCACATTCCCCCCATGGGTTTCATTGACATGTCTGGCGACAGGCTAGCTCTTATCGTTGTTTTTGATTGTCCTAAGGTGCTGCAATATTCTTACGTACACCATGTGAATTGTGCTGCCCACATATAGTTTCGGACAGATGCACTGGATCACGTAAACCACAAATTCACTTTTACAGTTAAAGAAATTTCTGATTCTCCATGGGCTTCTCAACAGGGGCGATATGACCTCTTTCATATTTTGACCAAATTTACAGGCCTTACACTTAGAGCATTTGTTGAAGCCCGGACTGGCCCTCAGCCAGCCCTCAGTGGTCTCTGTCTCCGGGCTGCTGACTACTAACTCCTGTCTCATGGATCTGGCTTTCCTGAAAGTGAGGAGGGGTTTACGAGTGATTATACCATTCAAAATGGGGTCCCTTTTTACTAGGTACCAATGTCTACTCAAGCAGTCTCTCACCCTAGCATGGTAGGCAATGTACCCCGTGATCATACGTATATCATTTTTGCCACTCCTGTCACCTACTCGAGTTGCCTCACTCAGGTGGATTAATGATTCTCTCCTGATCTTATCAACCTTGTTCAATGCTTGATTCAATACCTGGGGACTGTAGCCTCTCTCAGTGAATCTCCTTGTTAGAGCAGTCTGTGCTTCTTTTAAAGATGACAACTCACTGCAATTTCTTTTCGTTTTAAGGTGTTCTTGCGTAGGGAATACTGTTTATTTAGTTTCTGCGTGTGGAAGCTCTGAGAGTGTAAAATAGAGTTCCCAGCCGTAGGTTTTTTATATGTGCATGTGTGAATTTTGTTGTCTTTCACATAAACTTCCAGATCTAGAAAACAGACTTGAGTATTGCTTATTGTGTCAGTAAATTTCAAATTCAGAGAATTATCGTTTAACTCCAGCACAAACTGTTTTGCCGATTCCTCAGTGCCATACCATAAAATAAAGAGATCATCTATAAAACTCGTCCAGACAATAATATTGTCCCTCCATTTCCTGGCAGGTCTAACCCGGAGCACCTGCTCCTCCCACCAGTCCATATGCAAATTAGCATTGCTGGGGGCGAAGCAGGTGCCCATGTCTGTCCCTCTCACCTGTCTGAAAGTGTCATTGCCGTAGAAGAAGAAATTGTTCTCCAAGCACAGTCTTCCCATCTCCAACAGCATCCCTGAATGTTGATATAAAGTTATTGGTCGTTTGTTCAGGAAGTGTCTCATGGCTCTGAGCCCATCTTCGTGGGCTATGCTTGTGTATAATGAGGCTACGTCAAGCGTGATTAGGAGAAATTAGTCGATCTAGATATAGATATAGATATCAAATCAAAAAGTCTTGGCCTAACTCCAGACCTAATTTACACATGGTATAAAATATGGAAATATATTTGGTTTTAGGAAGTTTGTTTTCTATTACCACCGCAATTTTTGAAATTACTCACTAATGCACTTCAGGGCACACTTACTTTGCATATTTTCTTAATTATTTACGTATTTACAGCATTGCTGTGGCAAGATCTACATCAGGATTCCAGTTTGTGTAAGTGCGAAGAAGCTATACAACTTAAGACTTGAACCAAAAGGATTCAGGATAAACAAAATAACAACCAATCTCTCTCAGAAGCAGGTCTGCACTGTGGAACTCCCTTCCACTCCAGATGAGATACTCAGAGATTCATATGCTATTCCAAAGAAAGCTGAAACCCCATTTGTTCAAACTTAACTGGACTGAACGTTGCTTCCCATCAGCTCATGCTGTTTCTCATTTTCTCTATCTTCTATCCTTTCCCCCACCTTTCTCTTCTCTCCTCTCGCCTAATTTCTGAATCATGTTTCTCCCTGCTTTCATTGACTACAACTTTTCTTCTTTCTCTCGATTACCTCCACCTTTGCTTACTTTCACCCGTTACCCAGCCCACTTCTACTTCCTCTTCCAGTAACTCTCATCCTTTTTAATGGCAGTTCTGTATCACTTCTCTCTTCTATATTCTTTCATCTCTCCCCAGTAGAATATTGACATCAATCTAATGTTGATGCGCCTATAAGATGAGTTTCGTTTCTTGTGCCTGCATCTCACTCTGTTATTGTATGTTCAGCATACTAATAGTTCCTAGCTCTATAAAAATGCAAACATAAATAAATATATTTGGGAAAGTCCATAGCTAAGAGACATCAAATTGCAGATGTGATACTTTTGGTATTTTAGTGGCAATATCCTGAACGGTGTTCACAGTATTTTCTACCTTGTGCTTGGACTACTGACTAATGATTTATTTAATTATTAGCACTCTGCCCCTCCCTGCACCTTGGTATAATGGTTTTCCTGGTATATTTAGAAGTTTTCACTCCTAGCACCAGTCACAACCAAGCCCTGGTCCTCTAACTGAGGGTGACACCTCCACCGCTCTTCTGCCTTGCCGATAATTGTTGGTGAGACAAGATGGCAAATGTTTACTGCTACTATCAAACTGCACAAACATTTGCTTGGCAGTGCCCGTATTTGCTTGGCAGTGTTCACCACCAAAGATTGACTTTTTGAAAGGTTAGCCTCAGCACAGAAAACCCTCCCATACATATTATATGTATATCTAGAACAAGCACACAACACATCTAAATATTGGAATTGAATTGCTAGGCAAGAAGCCCGAAAAACGTTCTGCCAAAAACCGATGGGGAAAAGAATAATGTGAAATTTCTGTTCCGGCCCTAATACGGTGGACAGCTGAGCTTGAGCTAAACACACATAGACACTCATAAAAAATTATGGCGCCTGTGATAGCTTGCAAATTAATTGATGGAGCAAGGTTTCAAAAATGAAACTTGCTTGTACGCAATCCCCCTCATAGTATTAATTTATTAAACTTGTATTGTAAATACTAACCTTTGCATTCACAAACACAAGAGGGACAGAAGCTTGCCTATGTGTTTTACTAATGAATAACGCTTGTCTGTAATCCAAAATGTCCGCTAAAGCGCGGGAACCTCAATGCGCATGTCGCAACCTGATCACATGGTGTGACGTCTTTCTTTGCTTGGTGGGAAACTTCTGCTTCTGCGCAGTGTGCACTAAAATGGCCGCTAAATGTTTTAACATGCTTCAGCTTGCTCTCATGTCATTATTAAATTGTCATTTTCTTAATGCTACTAATGCAGGATAGTATTATAATTAATTGGGAATAGAGTAGGGAAGGTGGGCATACAGTGAAACTTTTTATTTGTGATTTTAATATTTTCTTCTTACACTTTTAGTAATTCGTAAACTTGGGCCTGGGTTGATGACTTGAAACTCGAGAGACAGATGGTTCTGCGCATGTGTCTTGTGTGCCTGCCAAGTGAAGTCAACTTGGACGTCTTCCAAGGCCATGACCCATTGGCCGAAGATGCTGTACTTCATGTTTCCGGAGGACAAAAATTATACTTTTCCCCTGTAAAATGTATAACATTTGTCATGAGACGGGTGGGAAATAAAGTGAATGTATTAATCTGAAGGGGAGGGAACCTAAAGACAATAGGCTTTACAATTTAGGCCAAATCGATATGGTGCGAGAATCCACCCCCTGTCCCTGTCCAATCAGAAGTAGTGGTCCCATATTTTAGCAACATTAAGGGGAGGTACATGGGCGTAGAAGGGTATAATAGAATATAGCATTAGTTAATTAGTCGGAGCATGCTTTCACGAAGAACAGGCGTCCATGCTGCGAGAGAGCTCTTAGCTCCAGACTGACATGCTGATCGGTTGCTGACTGAATCCCTGTCCAGAAGAGGTCCTGAGGAGGGGCGGCGGAGTCCATTAGAAGGAAGGCACGGGAGAATCGAGAGAAGTCGAGTATCAGAGAGGGGAACGGCGCCGGCGTCGTTGTAGAGAGGTCACCGGTCCTGTCCTGATCCTGGAAGAAGTCTTTGCTCTTCATCCTTCCTGGGTCCTATCTTTTCCAACTCCTTGGCCAAGGGGCTTGGTTCTCGCATTTAGGTAACTATACTGCAACCTTTAGTTGCGCTGCTGTCTCTATCTTCTCCTCTTCCTTAAACACCGTCATTTATTAGCAAAATCATTTCTATGCTTTTTTCTTGGGTATCTCAATCAAGTACCGTGTTTTCTGTATTTTACTCTGCTAAAACTTTAGATAAACAATTTTAAAACTTCCTGACTCAGTGATTATTTCAGGATTATGTACTATAATGAATGTCACTCATTTTAAACTTCCCAATTAGCAAAGGATCCATTGGTAAGTTATTACTCTTCAATCAGAAGGTAATTGTTAGCAGGGACTTTGATAAAAGAGTACATCTGACACCCAGCGTAAAGTATTAGTGTAGTGTGAATGTATGGGCCCAAGTGAGTATATGGTGTATGAATGGTGTTGGCTAATATTGCGCTGGATCAGTTTTCTGGTAAGCAGAGGACGGTTATGGTTACTCTTTGTTAATTGGGTAATGAGAATTTTTATTTTTATTTTTATGAACTAACATCCGCTTAAAATTTTGAGTTTGTTATATGTTGTCCAGAATACCCCGGGGTAAAAAGAATAGTGGGTGGCAAGTGGAAGCCATACTGCAGTGAGGTTATCTGTCAGGCAGAATTAGTACTGAGAAGTTAAGCAGGACTTTCAGTACTCGTTAGGGACTCTATGCGTGTGAGTAATAGCAAAAGGGTACGCTGATAAAAATTTGATGTTATATCACCTAGTAAGGGTAACATTGGAGAAGTAACAGGTACTTCTGGAGCTTGTGTGAAGAGTAGACGGAAGTGTTTTACTCGTAGAATATGTTTTAGTAAACGGAAAAGTTTTACTAAGTGTGAGAAGAAACTATCTTTTTCGAATTTAGAAGAAACTGGCACGATAGCGAATGTTTTATGTTGTTACTGAAATTTAATTAAGATTTATAGAGAAAATAAGTTTGCGTAAATTTTTGTAAAGGGAGGGTCAGTTGCCGGAGAGGAGGCTGACGTCACAAAACGCCGCGCTGTGGTAGGTTGAAACAGCGGGTGTGGAGAGACACTTGTAAAGGAGGGGTTAGTAGTCAGGAGTAGTACTGTTAGATTTGGGGGTCTCTAGTTGGCAGAGGTAGGTACCTTTGTCCAAATAGGGACCCTTGAGTCTAGTCAGGGAAAGTAGGTACACTCCCGAAATAACCCCTGCTCACCCTCTTGGTAGCTTGGCACGAGCAGACAGGCTTAGTTCAGAGGCAGTGTGTAAAGCATTTGTGAACACATACAGTAATCAAGTGACAACACTACAAATGGACACCACACAGGTTATATATTTATAAAAATAGGTATACTTTATATAGATTTATCACAAGACCATAAACGACAAAAATAATCCACAATACTGTTAAGAATACTTAGTTCTGATCAAAAGGCTTAATTCAAGGTTCTGTGCGAGTCGGTAGCCTCCTCCTGCTACGGCGATGTCGAGAACAAACAGAGTCTAACAAATCCAGCTGACCGCGTCGAGACGGGCCAACACAGCGTAGACAGACTCGGTCACAGTACCTTTTACTTGAAGCGGCAGGCACGGGCGTGCAAGCCGGATGGCTGTTCGTCGCGGTCGCGATGCAAAAATGGATGCGTTGCAGGACGCGTTGTCCCTCGATGCGGTGCAGGCAGCGGCTCGTTGACGTCGTCGAGACGGAGTCGGTGAGACCAGGGCCGTGCGTTGCAGGGCGAGACGGTGCTTCGATGCGGTGCTGGCAGGTTGCGGTGCGGCGACGGAGCCGGATTCAGGAGCTGGCGTCGATCAGTCCGGACAGCGGTGCGAGTCGGGCGGTGCGTCGCAAAGCGTGCGAGCGGTGCCCAACTCCGGTGCGGTCACAGGACTCGAACTCAGCAGCAGTGACCGTGTCGGTCGGACCAGTTCGATTCGGCGTAGCGAAGCGTTGCAGGACGCGTTGTCCCTCGATGCGGTGCAGGCAGCGGCTCGTTGACGGAGTCGGTGAGACCAGGGCCGTGCGTTGCAGGGCGAGACGGTGCTTCGATGCGGTGCTTACAGGACACCGAGTCGGTCGTGAGAGTCGGTCACAGCTCCCTACCTCTGCAGCCACTGAAACAGAGTTTCCAGCAGCAATTCACAAAGGGGGTGAAGTCCAATGGTCCTGGGACTTCGGTCAGGGGGCAAGCTCTCTTCCAAGCCCTTGGAGATCCTTCACAAGTTGATGAAAGTCACAGCAAAGCAAAAGTTCCTTTCTCCTTTCTTTGGCAGTCAGGCAAACCACTGCAGGCCAATCCCCCAAGCAGCACTTCAGGCTTAGGGATAGTCTCTCCTCAGTTTCTTTTTGGTTCCGCTCCTCAGCAAAGGTTTCTTCTTGTTCCCAAAAGTGATCTAATTTTCCTGGGGTCTGGGTGCCCCTCTTATACCCTGATTCTCTTTGTTCTCTGGAGGCAGAGAGGCCTCGGCCTAGTCCAAAACCAGTTCTGGTCAGTTCTGGAGCACTTTGTTTTTCTGACTCCTTCTTTCCTTTCAGAATGTGGGGCAGAGTGCTCAGCCGCCCGGCAGGAGGTGGAGCCAGCATTGTGGAAGGCAGGCACAGCCCTATTCAGACCCAGGTGCAACTCCTCCCTCCACTCTGGATGCAGATCTTTCTATTCAGCGCTGTGCTGACTCACCCTGTCTCCGGTAGCCACCCCCAGCCCCTGTCACTCAATCTCCAGACAAGGAATACACAACCTAGCAGAGGCAGGCTTGGATAGTTAGGCAAGAAAATACCCACTTTCTAAAAGTGGTATTTTCGAACACAGAATGTTAAAACCAACTTCACTAAAAGATGTATTTTATCATCCTGAGTTCAGGCATACTAAATTCGTTTTTCTACCATGGTCCCTGGGTCAGTCCTGACTATAAGGTGTAATAGTCAGTCTGCCCATTCTGGCCTATGGGGAGCAGGTAGCCTTGCAATAGTGAAAACGAAAATGGCTGTAATTCACTATTAGGACATGCCACACACGCCAGGGCATGTCCTACCTTGTACTTACAATGCACCCTGCCCTAGGGCCTACTTTAGGGGTGACCAACATGCAGTAAAGGGAAGGTTTAGGGACCGGTAAGTGGGTGCACTCACCAAGTCGACATGGCAGCCCTAGGCTGCACACAGGCTCTGCAATGGCAGGCCTGAGACACACTTTACAAGCTGCTTCTGTGGGTGGCACAACCCGTGCTGCAAGCCCACCAGCAGCATTGGATTTACAAGCCCTGGGCACACTCAGTGCACGGTACTAGGGACTGACAAGTAAACCAATCAACCAATCATGGAGTCACTAATACTTACATCAATTAACGATAGGGAGCACTTGCACTTTGGCACTGATTAGCAGCGGCAAAGTGCCCATGAGCATCTAGTCCAGCAAAAACATATCGGCAACAGTGGAGGCATTACGAAAAAATGGAAGGGAGACCCACGCCAAGGATGCCAGGTCTAACAGGTGTCCCCTCCAGCTGAAATGTGGGGAGAACTATCCTACCCCTAGGGAGTTCTCATCGCTAAGGCGGAAAAATCTGGACAGACCATCAGCATTGGCGTGTTCTGTACCAGGGCGGTGTTCCACCGTAAAGTCCATCCCCTGTAGGGAAATGGACCACCTCAACAGCTTTGGATTCTCACCCCTCATCTGCATCAACCATCTGAGGGGCCTGTGGTCTGTCTGAACCCGGAAGTGAGTCCCAAACAGGTATGGTCTCAGCTCCTTCAGTGCCCAGACCACAGCAAATGCCTCACGCTCAATAGCACTCCATCTCTGTTCCCGGGGAAGTAACCTCCTACTGATGAAGGCTACAGGTTGGTCTAGGCCCTCCTCATTGATCTGTGATAGAACAGCCCCTACACCATGCTCTGAAGCGTCGGTTTGAACAATGAACTCATTGGAGAAGTTGGGTGCCTGGAGCACAGGCGCCGTGCACATGGCAGTCTTCAAGGTGTCAAAAGCTTTTTGACAGGCGTCAGTCCAAATCACTTTCCTGGGCTGCTTCTTGGAAGTCAGCTCTGTCAAGGGGGCAACAATGCTGCCATACCCCTTGACGAATCTCCGGTAATACCCGGTGAGTCCTAGGAAGGCTCTCACCTCTGTCTGGGTCTTGGGGGCTCCCAAGCCAGAATGGTATCAATTTTCGGTTGGAGGGGCGCCACCTGGCCGCTCCCAACCTGGTGTCCCAAGTACACCACAGAACCCTGCCCAATCTGGCACTTACTCGCCTTGATTGTGAGGCCTGCCCTCCGCAGCGCCATCAACACTTCCCAGAGGTGGCGCAGATGTTCTTCCCAACTGGCACTGAACACTGCGATGTCATCCAGGTAGGCGGCACTGAAATCCTCCAGTCCAACCAACACCTGGTTGACCAACCTCTGAAAGGTGGCAGGGGCATTCTTCATCCCAAAGGGCATCACCCGGAACTGGTAGTGCCCATCTGGTGTGGAGAATGCTGACCTCTCTTTGCCCCATCAGTCAAGGCGATCTGCCAGTATCCAGACGTTAAGTCAAACGTGCTGAGGTACCGCGCAGCCCCTAACCGATCTATGAGCTCATCAGCTCTGGGGATGGGGTGGGCGTCAGTCCTGGTGACGGAATTGAGTCCCCTGTAGTCCACACAGAACCGGAGTTCTGGTGTGGCACCAGGCGCGGCAGCCTTTGGAACCAAGACCACTGGGCTGGCCCAAGGGCTGTTAGAGGACTCAATCACCCCTAGCGCAAACATCTTGGAGACCTCCTCCTTGATGCAGGCTCTGACCCTGTCAGTCACCCTGTAAGCCTTGTGCTTCACAGGAAGACTGTCCCCAGTGTCTACATCATGGACGCACCAATGAGTGACACTGGGAACCAGGGTTAACAGGTCAGGGAACTGTCCCAACAGTTGGCGACAGTCACCCTGCTGCTCAGGTGTCAGGGAGGTAGAGAGGTTTACTCCCTCCACTGATCCATCTTGCTCTCGGGCTGACAGGAGGTCAGGAAGAGGCTCGGTCTCCTCCTCCATTCCATCATCTGTAGCTAAGAGCATGCCCACTTGGGACCTCTCCAAGTGGGGCTTCAGGCGGTTCACATGCAGGACCCGCAAGGGGTTCCTGGGAGACTGCAAGTCCACCAAATAGGTAACTGGACTCTTGCGCTCCACCACCGTAAAAGGGCCAGTCCACCTGTCCTGGAGCGCACAAGGCTCCACAGGGGCCATGACCCACACTTTCTGACCAGGCTGAAGCTCTACCAGAGTGGCATTCTGGTCGTACCACCGCTTCATCTCCTCCTGGCTGGCTTCCAGATTTGCCTCAGCAAGTTCTCTGAAACGCCTAGTCTGGTTCCTGAAGGCCAGCATGTAACTGTATACATCCTGGGGAGGTTTCCTGGGAGATTGCTCCCAGCCTTCCTTGACCAAACTCAGAGGTCCTCGCACCGGGTGTCCATAGAGGAGCTCAAAGGGACTGAACCCTAGAGACTTCTGTGGCACCTCCCGGTATGCAAACAACAGGCATGGTAAGAGGACGTCCCATTTACGCCTCATGGGTTCTTCCAGGCCCATAATCATGCCCTTGAGGGTCCGGTTGAATCTCTCAACCAGCCCATTTCCTTGAGGGTGGTAAGGAGTGGTGAACTTGTAAGTTACACCGCACTCCTGCCATAGGGATTTCATGTACTTGGACACGAAGTTGGTACCTCTGTCAGACACCACCTCTTGAGGGAATCCCACACGTGAGAAAATTCCCATCAGTGCCCGTCCCACCACGGGGGCCGTCACTGTCCTCAGAGGGATGGCTTCAGGGTACCGGGTGGCATGGTCCACCAAGACCAGGATAAACCTGTTGCCCATGGCTGTCTTGGGGTCCAGTGGCCCCACAATGTCAATACCCACCCGTTCAAAGGGGGTGCTGACCACAGGGAATGGCTGGAGAGGAGCCTTGTGCTTCCTCCCACTCTTTCCACTTGCCTGGCAAGTCTGACATGTCCTGCAGTGAGTGGCGGCACTCCTGCGCATCTGGGGCCAATAGAAATGGGTAACAAGCCTGTCAAAGGTCTTGTCCTGCCCCAGATGTCCGGCTAACGGTACATCATGAGCCAACCCCAGTAGGAAGGCTCTGAAGCGCTGGGGTACCACCAGCACACGGGCTGACCCAGGCTCAGCGACCTTAGGCTCTGAATACAGGAGACCATTCTCCCAGTAAACCCAATGTGATCCAGACTGATCACCTGCTGCCTGGTCTGTGGCCTGTTGCCTCAGACCCACGAGAGAGGGGCATGCGTTCTGCTCCTCGCAGAACTCTTCCCTGGAGGGTCCTCCTTCTTGCTGCCAATGGGTCAGCTCAGGTAGGTCCCCCAGTTCAGCTACCTGTTCCCCTGTAGGCTCCAGGGCATCCCCCTCAGGGTCTGCCTCCTCCTGGACCGTGGGAACTTCGGGGGCCGGTTTCCCGCGCCCCTGCCTTCTCTCTCTCCGGCAGGCACCTGGGCCTCCCTCTCAGGCTCCAGGTCCTCTTGAACACCTTTAGCTGCCATTGACCGGGTGGTCACACATGCCCAATCAGGCAAGCCCAACATTTCTAAATGCGCACTCCGCTCCACCTTAGCCCAAGGTGAGCTCTCCAAATCGTTCCCTAACAAACAGTCAACAGGCATGGCTGGCCTCACAGCTACTTGAAGAGTACCCGAGACCCCCCCACTCAAAGGGAACCTGAGCCACCTTGCAGTGACTCTCTGTGTTGTCAGCGGCAACAACCGGATAGAATGCATCAGGGATAACCTGCTCTTTAGACACCAGGTGACACTTGACAGCTGTCACACTGGCTCCTGTGTCTCTCAGAGCCTCCACCCTATGGCCATTGATGGTCACCCACTGCCTGTATTTCTTAGTGTTCTCAGGCAGCGGGGTCCTAGGGACCATCTCAGAGTCTCCTAATGAGACAAGGGAAAACACTGTGGGATCCCCCCACCTTGGGCACCCAACTCCTCCCCCAGGGCTACACTAGCCAACTGCCGGGGGACTGCACTGGTGGGTGCTGGTTTTCCATACAAAGGGCAACGAGGATCGTTTGCCTTGTGGCCAGGGGCGCCACACTTGTAACATACCAGTGGTCCCTGGTGAACAGGGGGCCTGTCGGGGCCACTGGCTTCTTCTCAGGGGGAGGCTGGGAACCTTTCCCTTGGTTCCCTTGGGGTTTACTTTGGGGCCCTTTATGGAACTCCTTCTGTTTACCCTTGTCCCCCCCACTCTTCTGCTGGGGACCCTGCCCACCCTTGGCGGAGTCTCCCACGTGACCCTTGTGGACCCGGGTACTCACCCAGCGGTCCGCCTCCTCAGCAAGCTGCCTAGGGTTAGTCAGCTTACTATCAATCAGGTGCTGGCGTAGCTCAGGAAAACAATTACCGGACAAGTGCTCCCAGGCAATTAAATCAAAGAGCGCCTGAAAATCAGTCGCTTTGCTACCCTTTACACAACCATCCAAGGCTCTGCAAAAGAAGGTCACATATTCAACCCAGGTACTGCTTTCAATCTTTATACAGTTCCTGAACCTTTGCCTATAAAGCTCAGGGGTCAAACCATACCTAGTCATTAAGGCATCCTTCATGTGGCTGTACGAATTATAGACTTCAGAGGGCAAATCCAACAAGGTATCCCGCCCTTCACTGAGGAACCGTCCCCACAACCCCGCTCCCCAATCCTTCTCAGGGACCTGGTGGGAAGACATGGCTACCTCATAGGCTTTGAACCACTGCCCTATGTCATCATTTAAAAAAAATTCCTTAACCACATCTTTTGGAATATACACCCTCGCTTCAACAGGCACAGGCGGTACACTGCCACCAGAGGGAGTAATCTCTAAGCTCTTGGCCTTCAATTCCAACTCCCTCAAAACTTTCTCATGTTCAAACTGCATTTTCTTTTCCTCTAGGGCCAATTTCCTAGTTTGCATTTCGAATTCTAGCTGCCCATTCAGCTTGAGCTTGGTCAGCTCCATTTCGTGCATCCTACTCTCTTTCCTGTCCTCCAACTCCTCTGGAGACAGTCCTCTGGCAGAAACACTGCTACCTACTGGGGAAGGTGGTCTTTTATCCCCTAGACCCAATAGCCCCTCCAGCTGCCCTTCTGCATTCTCAGCCCCCTCCACAGGGGCACTCCTTGATTCGACCCAGGCCCTCAGCGCCTTTTGAAGGTCCTCCTTCCTGGAGAGTCCGGTCATGGACACTTTAAACTTTTTGCAGAATTGCCTGAGCTGCTTAAGGGTGTAGCATTCTAGCCTCTCTTCTTCCCAATCACACTCGACAGAGGCTACTGATGCTGGTTTCTCCATCGTGACTGAACTTGGCATTTGCAAAAATAGGAAATCCCAGAAAAAATGCTATAAAAGTATGTGGTTGCGTTTTGGTCTGCACTCACTAAGTAGTGTTCACCAATCACTGTACATGAGTCACAAATGCAAGTCCAGAATCCTCACCGCTGACCACCAATGTTAGATTTGGGGGTCTCTAGTTGGCAGAGGTAGGTACCTTTGTCCAAATAGGGACCCTTGAGTCTAGTCAGGGAAAGTAGGTACACTCCCGAAATAACCCCTGCTCACCCTCTTGGTAGCTTGGCATGAGCAGACAGGCTTAGTTCAGAGGCAGTGTGTAAAGCATTTGTGAACACATACAGTAATCAAGTGACAACACTACAAATGGACACCACACAGGTTATATATTTATAAAAATAGGTATACTTTATATAGATTTATCACAAGACCATAAACGACAAAAATAATCCACAATACTGTTAAGAATACTTAGTTCTGATCAAAAAGGCTTAATTCAAGGTTCTGTGCGAGTCGGTAGCCTCCTCCTGCTACGGCGATGTCGAGAACAAACAGAGTCTAACAAATCCAGCTGACCGCGTCGAGACGGGCCAACACAGCGTAGACAGACTCGGTCACAGTACCTTTTACTTGAAGCGGCAGGCACGGGCGTGCGAGCCGGATGGCTGTTTGTCGTGGTCGCGATGCAAAAATGGAAGCGTTGCAGGACGCGTTGTCCCTCGATGCGGTGCAGGCAGCGGCTCGTTGACGTCGTAGAGACGGAGTCGGTGAGACCAGGGCCGTGCGTTGCAGGGCGAGACGGTGCTTCGATGCGGTGCTGGCAGGTTGCGGTGCGGCGACGGAGCCGGATTCAGGAGCTGGCGTCGATCAGTCCGGACAGCGGTGCGAGTCGGGCGGTGCGTCGCAAAGCGTGCGAGCGGTGCCCAACTCCGGTGCGGTCACAGGACTCGAACTCAGCAGCAGTGACCGTGTCGGTCGGACCAGTTCGATTCGGCGTAGCGAAGCGTTGCAGGACGCGTTGTCCCTCGATGCGGTGCAGGCAGGGCTCATTGACGCAGTCGGTGAGACCAGGGCCGTGCGTTGCAGGGCGAGACGGTGCTTCGATGAGGTGCTTACAGGACACCTAGTCGGTCGTGAGAGTCGGTCACAGCTCCCTACCTCTGCAGCCACTGAAACAGAGTTTCCAGCAGCAATTCACAAAGGGGGTGAAGTCCAATGGTCCTGGGACTTCGGTCAGGGGGCAAGCTCTCTTCCAAGCCCTTGGAGATCCTTCACAAGTTGATGAAAGTCACAGCAAAGCAAAAGTTCCTTTCTCCTTTCTTTGGCAGTCAGGCAAACCACTGCAGGCCAATCCCCCAAGCAGCACTTCAGGCTTAGGGATAGTCTCTCCTCAGTTTCTTTTTGGTTCCGCTCCTCAGCAAAGGTTTCTTCTTGTTCCCAAAAGTGATCTAATTTTCCTGGGGTCTGGGTGCCCCTCTTATTCCCTGATTCTCTTTGTTCTCTGGAGGCAGAGAGGCCTCGGCCTAGTCCAAAACCAGTTCTGGTCAGTTCTGGAGCACTTTGTTTTTCTGACTCCTTCTTTCCTTTCAGAATGTGGGGCAGAGTGCTCAGCCGCCCGGCAGGAGGTGGAGCCAGCATTGTGGAAGGCAGGCACAGCCCTATTCAGACCCAGGTGCAACTCCTCCCTCCACTCTGGATGCAGATCTTTCTATTCAGCGCTGTGCTGACTCACCCTGTCTCCGGTAGCCACCCCCAGCCCCTGTCACTCAATCTCCAGACAAGGAATACACAACCTAGCAGAGGCAGGCTTGGATAGTTAGGCAAGAAAATACCCACTTTCTAAAAGTGGTATTTTCGAACACAGAATGTTAAAACCAACTTCACTAAAAGATGTATTTTATCATCCTGAGTTCAGGCATACTAAATTCGTTTTTCTACCATGGTCCCTGGGTCAGTCCTGACTATAAGGTGTAATAGTCAGTCTGCCCATTCTGGCCTATGGGGAGCAGGTAGCCTTGCAATAGTGAAAAACGAAAATGGCTGTAATTCACTATTAGGACATGCCACACACGCCAGTGCATGTCCTACCTTGTACTTACAATGCACCCTGCCCTAGGGCCTACTTTAGGGGTGACCAACATGCAGTAAAGGGAAGGTTTAGGGACCGGTAAGTGGGTGCACTCACCAAGTCGACATGGCAGCCCTAGGCTGCACACAGGCTCTGCAATGGCAGGCCTGAGACACACTTTACAAGCTGCTTCTGTGGGTGGCACAACCTGTGCTGCAAGCCCACCAGCAGCATTGGATTTACAAGCCCTGGGCACACTCAGTGCACGGTACTAGGGACTGACAAGTAAACCAATCATCCAATCATGGAGTCACTAATACTTACATCAATTAACGATAGGGAGCACTTGCACTTTGGCACTGATTAGCAGCGGCAAAGTGCCCATGAGCATCTAGTCCAGCAAAAACATATCGGCAACAGTGAAGGCATTACGAAAAAATGGAAGGGAGACCCACGCCAAGGATGCCAGGTCTAACAAGTACTGACGTCACAGGTGCCGCGCTGGAATTGGTTAAACCAGCGAGGACAGAAAAGAGCAGATTGTAAAGGAGGGGTTGACAGAGAAACGTCATCAAAAGGCCGCGCAAGGATTGGCTCGGAAATAAAAAATAGCAGACATTTGATTGGTCGAAATTATAGAAGCAAAATTCTTAGTGGATAAGGATTGCATGTTAAAACGCGATCCGACTTTAACAGGAACTCGTCCGGATAGGAGATTCCTAGGTTTTGCAGAATATAATTTTGTACACAGAAGATTAGATAGAATGTACGGAGAAAGGAGAAAAATGTCATTCTTACAAAAGATTAAGAATTATTTTAAAAAGGACAAACCAATCAAAACTAGAGAAGGAATTATTATTCCACCAGCTAAAACGCCAGCATCATTTATGATGATGGAGAGAGGTTATCATACTTGTGTATGGATGGAGAATTGGATAGAATACACCAAAAATGATGGAATATTAGCATTTCCCCAGAATGGCACGTTCAATTGGCGAATTCTTCAGAACTTGAGATTGAGGATGAATGACTTAGAACCCAGACCTAGATTAACTCAGTACGAAGCTCTAGAAGAATGGGAAACCGAGGCATTTGAGCGGGATAGATCTAGAAGTAATAGGAGTTACCCAGGATTTTTCCCCAGATATTTACGTGAGTCGAGAGAGGGTCAGATGAAACAATGGAGAAGGGCAATGATTACAGAAGGACTGTATCCATTATTCACAGGAGAGAAATCAGGAGGCAAATGTACAGAAAAGACAAAACATTTAATGATAAATGAGGAGTCTGAAGACGAATTTATGGAGGAAATGTTAAGAAATCCCCCACCATATCAGGAAGGGACAAGTGGATGCACCCCAAGTGCACCACCAAAAACTCCATTAGTGCCACAGGTAATGCATGAATTCACCCCGAATAGAATGCTACATGATAAAAAAAAAGAAGCCATAGAAAAGACCAGAGCAGAATTAATACAGAAAATAACTCAGATAAAAGTACATCCTGATTCGTTGACCATACCTGTAACAATTGGTCCAGTAGTTCCATTATATGGTACTCAGGGAAATTGTCCTCCACCCATACTTGCACCTACTCCTGTGAGTAACCCCAGACCTGAAGCTCCAGTTATAATTGAGGATCAATTTAGTGACTGTGAATCCACAATATCACTTATGGACTTGCCTATTCGAGGTTCTGTAAATAGTACTCCAAGAAAAGATGTACCTGGAGGTTCAAAAGATGTAAGTTTAGTAACTTCATCGGGAGCAAAAAGTGCTACCATAGTAACACCTGAAGATCTAGAAAGATGGGTGCAAGGGTCAGTTAAACAGTGCACACCTCCGAAAATAATGAACATTCATAAATTAAAAGTCGAATTAGAAGAAATAATAGCAGGAAATGTAGGACTAGAACGCTTAAATACCTATGATGAAGAAGAATTATTGTTTCTATGCAGGAGTATCACCAGAAATGTAAGGTTATTTCATGAAAAATTGTCCAATTTAGCATTACAGATGGGAATAGAAATAGGGAGATCAAAGGTACTACAGAAACCCTATAGAGCAGAATTTTCAGACAAAGACTTATGAATGCCTCTGGAAGAAGATTACAAATAAGAGAATTAATGTTAGTTTTGAAAAAAGGGGAGGCCTAGATAAATGGAAAACTAGGTGGGCCAAGAAAAAGGAAGAAGCACGAACAAGTAGAACAGCATCAGAATATGTGATAAAGGAAACAGGGAAAGCAGACCAGATGTATCCAATGCGAGAAGTTGCGGGAGGAGGATATGTACATGTCCCATGGAGCAGACAGGATATTTTGTCATTTACGAATGATTTTCCAAAATTGAGAGAAAAACCAATTGAATGGTACAAGCAGGTTGAAAGGTTTGTGAAGGTGTCAAAGGTATTGTTGAAGGATTTGGATGGTCTGTTTGACATAGTGGTACCTGCCGATTTATGGACAGATTGTAAGATCACAGTGGATTGGCCAAGTGATGAGTATCCCAGAGATCCGAAAACAGGTGCCCCGTCAAATGACGTGATGAAAAAGTATCAGCAGGTGATAACATACCTGAAAGGGAAAATACCCCGAAAGAAACAGATTGGGTGAAAATAGATCGAACCACCCAAGAAGCCAGTGAAACAGTACATTCCTATTATGAGCGTTTATTGCAGGTGTTTAAACAGTATAGTGGATTTGAGGACATTGGAGACAAAAACATGAGTCAGTTTGTGTATCGGTTTGTTTACGGTCTGAAGCCAGAGATTTGCCAGATGATTAAACAACACATGCTGTGTTGGCAAGGAAAGCCCATAGATGAAATTCTGAAGTATGCAAAATATTGTGGAGACGATATTGAGGATAGACACAAGAAATTACAAGAAAAGGTGATGTGGGCACAGGTGAAAATGGCAGAGAAGCAGGGAATTAATTTGGAAAATCCGAGTGAAAATCAAGGAAAAGATTCTGGAACGAGTGGTGATACGGGAAATGGTGGAAAATTTAGAGGCCGAATGAGTAGAGAAGAAGCTAAAAAGAAATTTCCTTGTCATGGATGCGGAAAATTGGGGCATTGGAAGGACGAATGTAAAAAGATTCGGAATAATAATGCCCCAAATCAAAACTTAAATCCACAGATGCAGAATGACTCACAGCAGGGTGTAAATCCCCAGAGTCAATTACCACCTCCACCTGTTCAGGGTAATGTAAGGAGAGCAAAGCATGGTACAGACATTGAATACCCAGGAGGGAGTGCTAAGAATGATTATATGACATCACAATTTCTTTTGCAGGACAATTACTGTGAATTCAACTCATGACGGTGCCTAGGAGAGGGGAAGAAGGAGTGCGTACTTGGCGCATCCTTACAGGTAGATCAGTCTGGTCCATATGTTGAAGGAAATGTGAAAGGTAATGATATTACTTTCCTTTTGGACACTGGTGCTACCAGGTCTACGGTGAGATCAGCAGATATCCCAGACCTTCCTCTCTCTGGTGAAGATATCCAAGTAGTAGGGCTAGCTAATCAAAGAATTAGAACACCTCTAACAGAACCAATGGAAGTCAAAATAGGAAATTTTAGAGAAATGCATCAATTTGTAGTGTGCGATTCTAGCCCAGTGAATTTATTAGGTAGGGATTTATTGTGCAAAATGAACTGTACAATTTTCTGCACGCCAGATGGTGTGGCAGTTCAGACACCAGATGAGGACCATGTATATAACATTTTGGTTGCAAAACAAGATACAGAAATAGACGAAATGTTTTCGTTAATAACAAGAGATGAGTTGCCAGAAGAAATAAAAGGTACAGTAAACCCCATGGTATGGGATTTCACCGGAAAAGAAGTAGGACTTATGGCAAAAATAGATCCAGTTCAAATTACGGTAAAAGAAGGTGCAATTTTCCCAAATACCAGACAGTACAAAATGAGTGCAGAAGTAAAAGCAGGAGTCATTGAAGAAATAAATCGAATGGTAGAACAAAACATCCTAAAAGAAGTAATGAGTAGCCCATGTAATTCACAAATCATGGGATTAAAGAAACCTAGTGGAAAATATAGGATTGTTCAGGACCTGCGTAAAATAAACAAGATTGTGGAACCATGTTGTCCCATAGTACCAAATCCTGCAGTAATTCTATACCAGATCCCTTGGAATGCAGGATGGTTCACAGTAATAGATTTGTGTCAAGCATTCTTTTCAATACCATTGCATCCAGACAGCCAGTATCTTTTCTCATTTAAATTTGAGAACAAGGTCTATGTGGGGAATCGTGTTCCTCAGGGGTACACAGAAAGTCCTTCCATCTTCAACCAGATACTGAAAAAGTGCCTGGAAAAACTAGTGATGCCAGGAAGCTCAGTCTTAGTCCAGTATATCGACGACTTATTGCTGGCGTCGACCACCAGAGAAGACTGTGTTGTTGACTCCATAGCATTATTAAATCTTTTGGCTGAGGAAGGGCATAAAGTCTCACCTGAAAAGTTACAGTTTTGCAGGACAGCTGTTAAATATCTGGGACATCAAATTGAGAGGGGAAAAAGAAGAGTAACCTCTGAAAGAGTAGAATTAATAAAGAGAATGCAAATGCCTGTAACCCAAAGACAAGTGCGAATGTTCCTAGGAATAGTAGGCTACTGTCGACAATGGATACCAAATTTTTCCATGTTAGCTAAGCCATTAATTAACATGACGAAAAAGAAAGCAAAGGACCCTGTTGAGTGGAAGGATGAAAGTGTAGAAGCTTTTGTAAAATTGAGAAACGCACTTTGTTCAGCACCTGCTTTAGGCATGCCTGATTATAAAAGAGAATTCGCATTATTCTGTCAAGAGAGAGAAAATTGTGCACTTTCTGTCCTAACTCAGAGACATGGACTAGACAGACGTCCTATAGCGTACTTTTCTGCTACATTGGACCCAGTAGCAGCCGCGTTGCCAGGATGCTTAAAAGCAGTGGCAGCAACTTGTTTGAGCATTGAACAAAGCGAGTCAATTGTGATGGGACATCCTGTAAAAGTGTATGTTCCACATGCAGTCGTGATTCTGTTGACAAGAACCCGAACTCAGCATCTTACTCCTAGTCGGCTGACTAAATATGAGAGGATAATAATGGGTGCTGAAAATGTGACCATGGTAAGGTGTACAATAATAAATCCAGCAACTTTATTGCCGGACCAATATCATGAAACAAATAAAGATGACGAAGAAGATGAACATGATTGTGTACAAATTACAGAATTATGTACAAAACCACGCCCAGACATAGAGGAACAGCCTCTTAAAAAGCCAGACAGGGAGCTATTTGTCGATGGTTCATGTCAAAGACATGAAGATGGTAAACTAACTGCTGCCTATGCGGTATGTGAATTAACTGGAATAGTCAAAGCATCCTATTTACCAGGAGTAAAATCTGCACAAGTAGCTGAATTGATTGCTTTGATAAAAGCTTGCAAAATTGGGAGGAATCAGAGAGTAACTATATTTACTGATAGTCAATATGGTTACGGGGTTGTGCATGATTTTGGCCAACTGTGGATGCAGAGGGATTTCATGACTTCTTCAGGATCCCCCATTAAAAATGGACAATTTGTAAGGGAATTGCTAGAAGCAATACAATCACCAAAAGAATTGGCTGTGGTGAAATGTGCCGCACACCAGTCAGGAGATGACTGGGTGGTAGTCGGCAACAGATATGCAGACTTGGTGGCTCAACATTGTGCCAAAACCAGAACGTCAGTCAATAAGAGGGTGGAAAGAATGGGAATCAGCTGCCAACTTATGCTGTATATGCCACCTGAAACTTGGAATGAGGTGAAGAAATTGCAAGATGAGGTTGATGAAAGTGAGAAAAATTTGTGGATCAAAGTGGGTTGCTCCCAAAGAGGAGAAGATGAAGTGTGGATCAGTACAGATGGCAGACCAGTCATGCCAGACTGTTTACTCTCACAAATGGCCAGAATGCATCATGGAGACACACACATAGGGAGAGATGCAATGATTAGGCTGTTCAGACAAAATTGGTACAATCCCAAATTCAGGGCTGTTGCAGAGAGTCTTTGCCAGAGATGTCTAACTTGCCAAATGCATAATCCAGGCAGGAAAACGATAATTGGGTTTGGAAAGATTGGAAAGGCAGAGGGCCCATTTATAAGACTCCAGTTCGACTTCATACAGTTACCACCATGCAGAGGACTAAGATATGTACTAGTCATAGTATGTCTGTTTTCAAAGTGGGTGGAGGCTTACCCTACTAGGAGAAATGATAGTATTACAATTGCAAAACTGTTGTTACGTGAGCTCATACCTAGGTTTGGTTTCCCAGTATCTTTGGAATCAGATAGAGGAAAACACTTTAACAGTGAAGTAATCAAACTAATTTGTGAAGCATTTCAAATTAAACAGAAATTGCACTGTGCATATCGCCCAGAGGCTTCTGGAGTGGTTGAACAAATAAATGGCACTATCAAGTCAAGATTGGGAAAAATGTGTGCATCAACATCATTAGAGTGGCCAGACGCATTGCCACTTGTCTTGATGGGACTCAGAAGCATACCTGACAGAAACACAGGATTGAGCCCCCATGAAATAATGATGGGAAGAGCAATGAGACAAACACATGTTCCCACAAACAAATTAGTAAATATATCTGATGATATGGTTCTGGATTATTGCAAAGGATTAGCTGACCTAGTGCGTTCTGTCTCTCATCAGGTTGGAGAAGACGCAGTTTCCAGGCAGCCTGAACTAGAACATGATCTGAATCCTGGTGATTGGGTGGTAGTGAAGAATCACACCAGAGAAACGTGTTTATCACCCAGGTGGAGCAGACCGTGTCAAGTTATATTGACCACCAATACAGCAGTGAAGTGTGCAAGATTTCCTAATTGGATTCACGTAAGCCACACAAAGAGAGTACCAGACCCTGAAGAGGAGAATTCACAGACAACACCAATCACTGAAGAAGCTGAAGGTTGCCCAGCTGAGGAATCTCAGGCTAGAGGTTCGAGAGAAGCTGACGGAGAACAACCGAGCACAGGTCAGGATTGGATACCAGTGGTAGAAATTCCTGAAGTATACCACAGAACAAGAAGTCAAGCGAAATTGGAAGAAATAGAAGAAGATCAAATAGGTGAAGAAGAAGCAGCTCAGGTACAAGAAGAAAAGACAATAAGAGAATCTGAGCAAGGTCAGATAGGGAAAGAAAATTGGACTCAAAACAGTGAAGATTTAATAGACTTTACACAGGGAAAGACAGGTTTAGAAGAATCCGGTCAGGCTGCAGAAGTTCACAGTGCAATAAGCCCTGATCAGAAGCAGTTAGATCAAAAAGAATTCACTAAAGAAAAAGGGGTTGATACAAATGAACATAAAGAAATAAAAAGGAACAAGGTCAACATCTTGAAAGTCATTGTGGAGCTACTGAAGAGAAACCAATCAGACCTGAAAAAGAACAAACAAAAGAGGCAGTAATCAAAGAAAACAAAACAGTATTGAGTAGTGAAAATAACGAGATCTCTGAAGACGTAAAAAGAGAAACAGTGCCAACAAAGAAAACAAGAAAAGGAGATCATTGGCCAAGTGTCATTAAAAGAGTAAAGTACCACATAACAACCAGAAGTGAAGATCCAGAACAAGTACCTGAAGTGACAAGTCAAACTGAACAAGAGAAAAAGTTAGGAAAAAGAAAAAGTAAAAGACTGAGACTTGTGAATAACAAATTCAAGGGTCCTGACTGGACTTATATTATTCTTGAAGATTTTGAAAGCTCAGAGTCAAGTGACAGTGGTGGCGAAGGAACAAGTGCAGAACTAACATACGAAGAAGAAACAAGACCACCCTGACTAAACAAAAGAATCCTCTAAAGAAAAGAAGAAGAGATAAGAAGAGCAATCTTCCTTGTCGAAAAATGCCTGATGATAGAGTTACTGGGAGACCAAAACGAAATTGTTGTAGGAGATGCTGTGCAATCTGCATATGTAGTCTAGTATTGGTGCTTATAGTATGGTTAGTCCTGATTGTAGCAATTCCTTACCTTATGATAATAGATAAGAAGATTAATAATGAAACTAAAGGGAGGACAGCAAACATGAAGGGAAATAGAGTAGAATTAATGACAGAAGATGAGGCAGAAATTCATCATGAAATAGCTGATAACGACACTAGTTTAAATGTTTTCACAAAGTTATTGTTTCAGTATGTAGACACAATGGAAGTTAGTAATTGTTATGTCTGTATGAAGTTACCTGAATCAGTAGCGGAAGGATTAACATACCATCATTTACCACTGACATATGGCATCTCATGTAGTGTATTAACAAGTTTATTTTATAGAACAGGTAGGCTACAGTATTATTATTCAAACTTAGATGTGATATTTTCTGAGGTTCCGATTCGCAAGAGTATTAACCCAGTGCTTAGTAGTCAAGACGCACAGTTTATGGGAGAATTTTTCTTAACAATGAAATCGATAGACATAACACATGCACATAGACACAATCTAACATGTTCGTTACTAGAAGAAGAAAAGATATTTTTGAATTTAGTAGAAGATAGAAGACATGATTTTCAAAAGAAAGCTTCAGAGCATAAGGCTCAGTTGCCACCTTGGGCGGAGAAAGAAGGGAGTTATACACCTGGCAAAGCTCAAGCTGCTATGGCTCTGGATTTCGTAAAGACAGGGAAAATTTGTCTTCAAAGGTTAAAGACTGATTATAACAATGTTTTCATCGGTACCAGTGAATGTGAACACAATTTTTTAATTCTTGGAGGTTGGGGACTCAAAGGAGGAACAGATTCAGTTTTTCCTGGAATTTATTATGTATGCGGGAATAAGGCTTACTTTAGGCTTCCTGCACGGTGGTATGGAAGTTGTTATTTTGGAATAGTTTTTCCAAAGATATACCACGTAAAAAGAAACACTGGAAGCAATGAAAACAATAATGAATTAATACGTAGTAAAAGAGCTAGTTTTTCAGAAATTGTAGGTGATATATTTGGTGCATTGATACCTTCAGTGGGAATAATTCTGAACTCAAGGAAAATATGCAAATTGTCTACAGTGGTTGATCGTTTATCAACGGATACTGCTGGAGGTTTTCTAATGATTAATACGGAGATGGTTGCGATTAGATCTATGGTTATGCAAAATCGACTTGCTCTTGACATTCTATTGGCAAAAGAAGGAGGAGTCTGTAAATTATTGAAGACGAAACATTGTTGCACTTATATTCCTAATAAGAGTGCAGAAATTGGAACGTATATTCAGAACATAACTAAACTTGAGAAAGAACTTAAACCACTGGAAGTTGATAGTGTATGGGAAAGATTGACAAATAGTATTGCGTCAATTGGAACCTGGTTTGCTAATATAGGGAAAGGACTTATAGGTCAAATATTAGTACCCCTAGCAGGGATAGCAATAATAATATTGGCAATAACAATATGGTGCAAATGCTGTAGAAAGAGTGGAACATATAAAGTAACAGGAAAAGGAAAGAAGAGAAAACTAGATGAAATAGAACTTGAAGAATGGAGAAGTGATTTATACAAAAAGATGAAAGGGGATGTGAAAAACAGAAAATGTAAAAATGAGAATGAAACGAATTGCTAGAAGTTGGCATCTGATTGAGGGTAGTATTTTTGATGGCTCAGAAACGCCATCAGAGAGGGGATTGATGGAGCAAGGTTTCAAAAATGAAACTTGCTTGTACGCAATCCTCCTCATAGTATTAATTTATTAAACTTGTATTGTAAATACTAACCTTTGCATTCACAAACACAAGAGGGACAGAAGCTTGCCTATGTGTTTTACTAATGAATAACGCTTGTCTGTAATCCAAAATGTCCGCTAAAGCGCGGGAACCCAAATGCGAATGTCGCAACCTGATCACATGGTGTGACGTCTTTCTTTGCTTGGTGGGAAACTTCTGCTTCTGCGCAGTGTGCACTAAAATGGCCGCTAAATGTTTTCACATGCTTCAGCTTGCTCTCATGTCATTATTAAATTGTTGTTTTCTTAATGCTACTAATGCAGGATAGTATTATAATTAATTGGGAATAGAGTAGGGAAAGTGGGCATACAGTGAAACTTTTTATTTGTGATTTTAATATTTTCTTCTTACACTTTTAGTAATTCGTAAACTTGGGCCTGGGTTGATGACTTGAAACTCGAGAGACAGATGGTTCTGCGCATGTGTCCTGTGTGCCTGCCAAGTGAAGTCAACTTGGACGTCTTCCAAGGCCATGACCCATTGGCCGAAGATGCTGTACTTCATGTTTCCGGAGGACAAAAATGATACTTTTCCCCTGTAAAATGTATAACATTTGTCATGAGACGGGTGGGAAATAAAGTGAATGTATTAATCTGAAGGGGAGGGAACCTAAAGACAATAGGCTTTACAATTTAGGCCAAATCGATATGGTGCGAGAATCCACCCCCTGTCCCTGTCCAATCAGAAGTAGTGGTCCCATATTTTAGCAACATTAAGGGGAGGTACATGGGCGTAGAAGGGTATAATAGAATATAGCATTAGTTAATTAGTCGGAGCATGCTTTCATGAAGAACAGGCGTCCATGCTGCGAGAGAGCTCTTAGCTCCAGACTGACATGCTGATCGGTTGCTGACTGAATCCCTGTCCAGAAGAGGTCCTGAGGAGGGGGCGGCGGAGTCCATTAGAAGGAAGGCACGGGAGAATCGAGAGAAGTCGAGTATCAGAGAGGGGAACGGCGCAGGCGTCGTTGTAGAGAGGTCACCGGTCCTGTCCTGATCCTGGAAGAAGTCTTTGCTCTTCATCCTTCCTGGGTCCTATCTTTTCCAACTCCTTGGCCAAGGGGCTTGGTTCTCGCATTTAGGTAACTATACTGCAACCTTTAGTTGCGCTGCTGTCTCTATCTTCTCCTCTTCCTTAAACACCGTCATTTATTAGCAAAATCATTTCTATGCTTTTTTCTTGGGTATCTCAATCAAGTACCGTGTTTTCTGTATTTTACTCTGCTAAAACTTTAGATAAACAATTTTAAAACTTCCTGACTCAGTGATTATTTCAGGATTATGTACTATAATGAATGTCACTCATTTTAAACTTCCCAATTAGCAAAGGATCCATTGTAAGTTATTACTCTTCAATCAGAAGGTAATTGGTAGCAGGGACTTTGATAAAAGAGTACATCTGACACCCAGCGTAAAGTATTAGTGTAGTGTGAATGTATGGGCCCAAGTGAGTATATGGTGTATGAATGGTGTTGGCTAATATTGCGCTGGATCACCTTCACACCTTCTTTCAGACATTAGATTGCTTTGATTCCATTAATCCAATTTATGAAATACCTTCTAATCTGGTTCTGCATCCCACATCTTAGAAACATCTTAGGAGCATCACAACTTTTCTTATTCTGGGGATCCATATAGTAGCCTACATATTTAGCACAATGCTCACTGCTACCTTACATTTCAGGCGTCATATTATAGTTAGTAAATGAACACTTTACTGTGACATCTCTATAATCTATGCTTCAAAGCATTTGTGCCAAATATGTTCTTCACTTGGGCACTGATATTTCTCAAGTTAACCCTTTGTTGCCACCATATTTTGCAGTGTCCTCTGCTTTCCCAGGATACCCTTTGCTGAAAAACGAACCTGATGTTAGCAGCAGTTTAAACTTTACTTTCTGGTCATCATTCCCTCTGGAAACTTGTTGTTACTGCCTCTGAGACATTTGCATCATCATGAGCCAGCTGAAATCAAACATTTTCAAAGAAGACACATCCTCATGGAGCAACAGCTTTCTACGCATGTGTAAATCCTATCAATGACTTCCAGAAGAATCCATTTACCATTTCTCATCTAATCCGTATTTGACATCAGGATCCTAAAACCCATCTTGTTATCCCCTCACTGAGCAGCCCACTACGTGTATGCCCCTGCTATTATTTCCATTCCTCCTGGCTACCAGTCATCTACTTACCTTGTGAGCACTGCTCAAGAACAAGTGAAAATATGTTTCTCAAACAGAGTAGCACATACCATAAGCTAAGAATGCAGCAAACTCTCTGAAAGAGGGTGTGGTGGTGCCTTTCCTTGTAATAACAGCAACTCTATTAGCACTCCCAGTGCCTAATTTGTAAAGGAATGAGTGCAGGTCAGTGGCGTAGCTAGACGTTGTGCCGCCCGTGGCGGTCACTGTGATTGCCGCCCAGCGGCTACATGTAAGAGCGGGGGGGTTGGTGATTCCTGCGACGGCTGCCCCGCATGGCTGCAGGTAATAGTGAGGGGGGCACTGCCCCCAAAACTCATGTCGCCCAGGGCAGACCAGCCACACCACCCCCCCTGCTACACCATTGGTACAGGTGCCCAAAACGTTGCTCAGAAGCCCGTGGCCGGTACAAATAAGGGCCTCATTCTGATGTCAGTCGCAAAGCATTCAGACCGACTCCTTGTCAGAATCGGTTCCGACCGACTCGGGTTCGGAGAGTCCGACCCACTGATTACGATGTTTCCGAACACCGTTCGGTTGGACTCCCATTGACTTCAATGGGAGCCTGTGTTCCGACCGACAACACAGGCTCCCATTGAAAAATGGGGTGGTTGCGGAAAACCTTGCACTCTGTTGCAGGCACCCCATGGTGCCTGCCACACAGTGCATGGTTGTGAAGAAGGGTCCCATGGGTATGCCCACGGGCCCCAACCGGAGGCCTCCGAGTGAAGGGGGGGCCTGCTACGGGCCCCCACAGTTAGTTTCCGACAGCCATTCCATGTCGGACAGACTGATTCGGAAAGGCTGTCCGAATCCGACATCGTAATATGTCGGTCGGAAACACGGTCCATAGAGTTGTGCAATTTGGCTCAGACCGACTCGGAGTCTCCGAATGCCAGTCGGAACAGAGTCGGAAAGACTGAACGGTTAACTTTTATCATAATCGGTCAGTCGGAAATATTTTCGAGTCAGTCGGAAACATGGGTTCCGACACAGGTTAAGAAAATCCGAATGCCATTCGGAGCCTTTCTGGCCGACATTGTAATGAGGCCCTACATGTTGCCCTACCAAATACCAAGACTGCCCATTCTTATATCCACTTCATGCCTTTTAATTCATTACCATACACTCCGTGCCCATTAATCTTACTCTTGCAGGTTCCTGCTTTCCCCCTTTGTGATGGTTTTTCCATCTTTCTCATCCTCCATCTTTCTCTTGTCTTAGTCAATGTCTGATGAGGTAAATAAAAAGTGCCAGCCCTCAGAAATTAGTGACGGTCAACCCAAAGGCAACCACCGGCTCAAATTAAGTACTGAGTCCTCCCAAAACAACCATATCTCTGATTGCTAAGAAAGCAAGCATGGGCCATTAAACATATGATGCTGAACGTCAATGGGCATTTGCATCCATTTTTTGTGGCCCTCGGGCATTTTGTCATTAAAGAAGGTACTGCAGATACCTGTGCAGACCCTTCTGTAATACAGATTATTTGGGCTTACATTCTGTGCCCATGGGATCCTACCTAGATATTACCTAATGCATGGCGGGAATGATCTTATGCAACTGAGGTAATGCTACCGCACTACTGCCATGTCGTTTTACAGAAGTAGGCACTAACGCAAAAAGGCTATTGGAAAGCATAATGATTGTGATCCCCATATGAAGTATTGCACTTTTGTTGCATCCCTGAGGATTGTCTTAGGTGGGAGCTACAGATGGTCCCCTTGTCACCCACCCACAAGGGTGCTCACACCTATCAGGGAATACCTGCCCCATATTCACAAAGTACTCCTGGTTCTTCTACATTAAAAGGCACACCTGGTCTGTCTTTGAATGCATCTTTTTCCACAGTGTAGGCACAAACGCGTTCCTGTACTAGAGATAGAAACTTTGTGTATGCAATATGGCACACATTTTCCTTGCCTTACAGGGAGCACCTTCAATTGGGTGCACTTGCCACAGACAAATACAACGCGTCACTTTAAATATTATGACCCTAGGACTGCCTTATAAATTTGGCTTTGGCTGCAAACATCCAGGCCGTGATGCTAACAGCTGCCCATGATTTTGAGTTGTCCTTATGAATGAAGGAGACAATGACATCTACTGAAAAATAACACTGCTATATCTCCCAATCCAATGGTGAACCTCTCTGGGCCTTAGTACTTCATCATACCCAGGACCTCCGGTGGTGGTGACCTAACTGCCATCTCATTCAATGGTGTAATCCAAAACTCCAGAGGTCTTCCAGAAAATGAGGCATTTCTGCATTTCAGCTGCTACATATGGCCCCAGTTTGCTGGAGAGAGTCAACAGTAGTCTCCTCATTGCAACAGAAACAGTAAGACAGATTTTAAATGTTGGGCTGGTCTAGACTAATCCTCAGACATGTCAAATGACAAGGTTGTTGGCTGCGTATTTCTCAAGATCTATACCAAGGAAGCATCACATGAATTAAAAAAAACAATAAAAAGTATTAATCAAAAGCACTGGGCGATTGAAAATACATTAATCAACTAACTTGCTTTGCAATTAACATACAAGTGGGACAAACAGTCAAGAAAAAGTGAAAGGAGTTGCAAGTGAGATTCATATTGTTCTGAAAAAAACAGATAATTAAAGATATATCATTCACAAGAGCATACAATGTTGACTCTGATCAATTACTTGCCTCATTCCAACCCAAACAACCCCTTATCTTTGCTCGCACCACAATACTCCATTTTGAGTGCTTAGCATAGATAAACATGAACCAAGCAAGACGAACTCCTAATGAAGCCCAGCCATGGAAGTACTGAAGTCAGATATTGCTGTGTGGCAGTGGGTATAGCTACAAAGGCCCTTTATTCTAATCTGGCAACTAAGGAATCATGGTCTTTCTTAACCTTTGCACTTTGTTAAACTTTGCAAACTTCTGTGAGCATTCTTCAATTGTGGAGGCTGACAACATAGGTTTCATAGGCTTAGTTTTATGTCATGTTATTCTTTTACAGAGAAAGATGCATGACAGGCTTCTACTGGAGGCTGCTCAGAGAGTGATGCTGGTGGCAATGATCCCCACAATGTTTCCTCGGGCCTTATCATGCTTGCTACTATTCAGTGAGACTTAAAATGTTTATTTATTTAAACTGCACAACTAGCACTTTTTTGCGCTAGGAGAGTTTTTCTCCTGGATGTGTTCCATGATACTGGAGTGACTCCAAGCCAACAGGTGTCAGGGAAATGAGCATACCTAAAGGTTTCTAGTGCAGCATTTCAGGTTAACTACCACAAGAACTTAAATGAATGGCCATTCTTCGTAGCCCATGACTCTAATAAGATAGGCAGGCTTCTAACTAGTGCAGTGACTGGAAACTTCTGCCCAGAAGGCAACAGCACTTATCCCTAAGTTACACATGCCCCCAGCAGACTCAGCCTTCTTTCTGGTTTATAGGAAGGTGGAGGGTAATCGTAGGAGTCCCAAGTCTGGCCTTCCTTTATTCTTGTAGAGCACTAACAAAAGTACCTCAAAGAATATTGAATTTTCTAATACTCAGAATAATTGTGCTGCTCTTATACAGCTATGAGCTTCATGTTTTTAGGAAAGTCATTTTCAATATATTTGAGGCCTTTTTCTGTTTTGTCTAGTTATGCTGAGCTTTTAATTTATTGCAGACTTGCTGTGACCTATATTGAAATGTCAGCCTTTGATGATGTTTCCCACTTATCCACAGTATTTGTGCCAGCTAAGATTTCCTTGATTTCCATGATCTAATGTGCTCAGCCTTTCCTCCTATTAAGACCTCTGATGGCGAGTAAATTCCCGGAAAATTGTTGTGTTTTTTTCACTTTTAATTCTGCCAATGGTATAACAAGAAAATTACTGTATGACAAAACTTTATGGTAAAACAATATGTTTAGCCAGCAACGCAAAACTTCCATTAAATATAAGGGGCATATTATCAACGGCCAGCGATAATTATCGCTGGCCGTACATAGCGATAGAAATATTATCGCTGGCTATCGCTGAATATTATCGCCATGATAACGCTATATTTACAACGCATAGCGCTATGGCGATAATATTTCAGCGATAGCGGTAGTTTTCAATGGAACATCACTGGTTTTCCAGCGATGTTCCATTGAAAACTAGCGATAACATTGCTGATACGACCCTGTGGTCGTATCAGCATAATCCATCTCCCATTAAAAGTATGCCTTAGTCAGGAATTTAACAGACGTTAAATTCCTGAGTTAAGGCTGAGGTAGCGCGATTTGTTTATCGCTGCACCTCCTTGTTAATATCGCGAAGCTGCCTTCACGATATTAACATGTGTTGTTTTCACAGCCACGCCTTATTTGCATCTCATTAGCGATGCGAGGCGAGGCTGTGAAAAAACGGGCTCTACATCAAGGAAACGCGCTAGCGTGTCCTTGATGATATTGCGATATAATTATCGCCGCTTTTCGCCCAAAAACGGACGCTAAAGCGGCGATAATTATATCGCCAGCCCTTGCTAATATGCCCCTAAGTGTCTTATTTCTTGTTTTAGTTCTTGACACGGGACTCATTGTAAGATTAAGAATTGCAGAAGGCTCCCTCCATATTAAATAAATTGGTAAAACATAGCTAACAAAAATTATTTCAATATTTTTTACTTTGTGCAGTGCCTACTACAAAATAGCATTCATTAGTTACTTAACACATTTTAGAATGCCAAATGTCACAGTCGGCTTTTGTTATGTATGGTGGCAGAGACAAGACAATTTACTGCAGGTTTGTTGGCAAGAGCTATATTTAGAAAGATAATTCTCATGACTTCATCTCGAAGGGTTGTTGTTAAATAAGCCCTAAAAACCTACTTTCTTTCCAGCAAAGCAAAAGTTGACAGGCTTTAGGATGTCTGGATTTAAAATACACTCGTTGTAAATGTGGACGCTCTAAGGTCAGAGTGCAAATCCTTTCATACCTCAGAGAATTACACTAATCCATGCACGCACAGAGCCTAATAAATCAAATTGATTTTCCTAACAGGTCAGTGACTCTGTATCATCTGATGTTCCCGAATTATCATTTTGCTAATTATTTATTAACGTTCATAGGGGCAGATTTACAAGCCCCTTGCGCCACTTTTGCGTCACTTTTCCCATGTTAAAAATGACGCAAAAGTGGCGCAAGGGCCTTGTAAATAAGCCCCATAATGTATTTTAGAATTAACGCATGGAATATTAAACTCATCAGGCGTAGTAAAGAGTCCATTTTAGTATAAAGGTGTACAGTTTTTGTAAACATACGGAATATGAAATTTATCAGTTAAAACAAACTATCAACTGTAGAATAACTGGATACGATTTTTAGACTTTATAGTGGTAAAATGCTCTTTTCGGCAACAACAAATTGCATGAGGCAGGCTGGGTGATTCTCATGTGGATCCAGTCCAGAATCTTCAAAATTAAATTGTTCAATTATTACTATAAGATCCTGTTTCCAAGGACAGAGAGTGTTTCAAAATAACAAAAAGGAATTTATGGGATAAATGCTCTGGTATTTTTCATATATACTTTTAATTTGAGTCTTGAAATGAATGTGGGTCATTCTGGGACATCCAACAAAAAACTGCAGATGCCCTTTCTGTCAAATGCCTAGCCACGATATATTAGACCAGACATTTAGCGTCTTTTGCAGCACGACTATTTAACAATTTGACTCCCTTCACATGTTTGCTGTTCTAGACCAGGGTTCTCCAAAGTCGGTCCTGGAGGGCCGGATCCATGCCAGATTTTTAGCATAGCCTCAATTAGATAAATGTACTTATTTTAAAATCTAGCATGGATCTGGCCCTCCAGGCCCGACTTTGGAGAACCCTGGTCTAGAACAGCAAACATGTGAAGGGGGTCAAAACAGTGGGGATTTATGGGCAAGCCACCAATTGCAGGGCAGATTAAGTGTTTTAAGGCAACACATGGTGCGGGAACTGAAGCATGGATGGTGGGGGAGCTACCACCCTTTCAGCAAGAAGCATGCTAGCTTTACGATTGATGGATGGGTGGAATGTGGAGGAGTACAAACACAGTTAAAGTTGGCGTATGAGAGTATTACTCCCATTTAAAATACAAATTAACTCGAACAAAGTGTACAATCAAATGCAAAGATTCGAACAAACAGTTTTGCAGTACAGAATATTTTCGAACACAATAATTCCAAACTAATCCTTTTAAACTAAGGGGCAGATTTACAAGCCCCCTGCGCCACCAGTACGTCACTTTTTGTGACGTACTGGTGGCGCAGGATGCTGCTCCATATTTACAAGGAGAGGAAAAGTCACCCTGCGTGACTTTTCCTCTCCTTGTAAATACGGCCCCTTCACACGCAGCACTTTGCGGTGAAGGGGCGTTCCATAGGTGTTGCTGTGGGTGTTCCCACGCAACACCCATGGAACAAGACACATCTCCAGAATTACGAGAAATCGTAACTCTGGAGATGCGTTTGAAAGCTACGCCACCCTAGAGGTGGCGTAGGGAGGCGCACCGAGGAGAAATGTTTTCATTTCTCCTCGTTTTTTCCTCTTTCAATACGTGCTGCATTCTGCAGCACGCATTGAAAGAGGAAAATGGTTGTAGTGATTGTTTTTGTGCAGGAAGGTTCCCCTTCCTGCACAAAAACAATCTCCCCACGACGCAGAGCAGCCTTGCACCATGGTGCAAGGGTGCCTGCGCCGGCGCATGGCTGCAGTTTGTGCGCCAGCGCAGGGGAAGCACAAGGATGCGACATATTCTTGTAAATATGTCGCATCCCTGTGCTTTCCAAACTAACGCAGCATGGCGCAGCAAAATGACTTGCTGCGCCGTGCTGCGTTAGTTAATTGTAAATCTGCCCCTAATTGTTTGGAAGTTGGTCTCCATCATTCTGCTTTATTTCAAGCTAATACGAAGGTTTTAAAGATTTGAATGGACCCTTTTACAGGACAAATTTAGCCAGTTGTGAGAAAGGGGTGAACAATCAAGTGAGCGTTCCTTTTCCCCTAGCAATTGACATAGACATTAAGGGATTCCATTAAATTCAGAGACTTAATTTGGGGTGGAGTGGTTTCTCTAGAGGTACTAGGGAGAAAGTAAATTTTAACCCTGAGTGCAACCGTAAATCTGTATATATTCCACCAACATAATATCTGCTCTTTTAGGGTTCGGTAAAGACAAGGAAATCTGTGCTTTTCATAGAATGTCATGCATAGTTGTCATGAATATTTTGATTCTGTGACATATGGAAAGCTACACATAGGGCAATGATTGTTGTTTGTGGATATCCACATGGAATCTTGTTTATTTTGTGAATCAGGCCCATAGGAATGGAGGTTGTGAAAAGTAATGATGCAAGATAGTTCACTTGGATTTTGCACATTCACTAATTCACATTTAGGTAGTATTCCATTAAAGCATTTCTCAGTGGAGAGGGGAACCTTATTAAGACCCTATTATGCCCTTATTAAGGAACTTGGACTTGAACTTGGACTTTGTCCCTGTGCCTCTATACGGTCACGGGACTCCTCAAGACTTTTAATATCTTTATAATGTACATCAGGGGATACGTTATCCAATATATACTGATTGAAATTATGAATAATATGCCTACTGATGATAATTTTACAGATGAGATTGTTGGCACTAAAATAGGGTCTGAATTAGCATGGGTACTCCATCCACCAGTGTGGCGTAGGACATTACCTCTGCCATTCTGATGGACTGATGGACTACTGGACATCAAATTTGGGGTTCGGTGGACAGCAAACATATGGTCTGCCCATCTCCAAATGAGGTGGGCAGGTCCAGGGTTTGGGCCTAGCTTTTGCGAAGGAGTACCTAAATTCTATATCAGGCCCATAATTCTTATACCAAACAGTGCCACATCATGTTAGATGTGCTGAATTTAGAACTAAGACTGATTATCCTCAGTTGTGAGTGGTCAGATCACACATAGTGCGCTAAAGAGTATCGCTAGTTTGTGGGTTGCACTACCATGTAAAATGTTGAATTGAATTGCAGAATAGATTGACATGCATTCATAAGTACATATCACCTCATATATCAATGGAATAATTGTAATACCTACATCCAAATGCTAGACCTGCCAGTTCTATGAGATTAATTAGTATGTCACAAACTGTAAAGTTACGCTCAGCACCTTGCTTTTACAGCTAAATGACAGAATTTTCTACTTAACAGCAACCACATTCTATTCCGCAGTGACTTAGGCCCACATTACAAGTGACCCTGTCTTAGGTGCAATAAATAAAGGCATTGTAGAGTGTGTTTATTTATCGGGTGAGATAGAGAGCACCTATTAGGCGTTTTTCCCTAAAATAAGGAATAACATGGATATTTTTGTACTTACAAGATGGAAACTGACATGTCCCAGTACGTACTGAGCATTTTTCCCTGATAAATATCAGCCAGTATGACCAGTCGATGTTTATTCAAGGGCATGTTTTCTATTGTACTCAGTTTGAATCGGGTGTAATACAATCCACCAACTCATAATTCCTATATGTGAGGTAACAGCTGTTTCCACAGACACCGGAATTTAACTGCCGACTCGTAATGTGGGTTTTGCATTACATAGACCTTTGAGAGGGAAACGTGTCTTCGATTCTGGACTTTTCACTTAAGTTATAGTCATCACTGATCAGCTAACGATCAATAGTGGGGTATTGTTTTTGCTTTTTCTTAATTTTATATACACTTTTATTAAACTGCTGCAGGGATTCTACTGGTAAGCAGAACTGTGCCTTGGGATGATAGGACATCAGAATGTAGGGACTGTGTCTCTCTACCAGATCAGTACCTGGCACCCCAAATCCGGGCTAACTCACCGTGCCTCACCTGAACTCCTAACCTTACAAGAGTAGCAGGTGATTTTGGCAAACGTAGAACATGAACCTCTAGTTCCCCAGGGAACCATGGAAACAGATCATCACCTTTCATATCTCACTCATGCATGCCCTTAGTAAACTACAAAAATACATTAGGAAAGTTTACAATACATTTATTGAAACTATCGTAGTCTATCAGAAGCAGATGTAATGCGATTAGTACGCAAATACAACTAAGCAAAGTATTCAACATTACTAGCAGACTGTATACAATAAACAACCCAACCATGGCAAATAATCTATCTGCCTGGACCAATTCTTACTGTGTAAGCAAAGGAATATATTAGTGATCTCTGGGGTTAGCAACGGACCCCATACTTGGTGTGCGTTCGTTCCAGGACAGGTCTCTCTGCCAGAATTCTCCTCTCTGCCCCCTAAAGTACAAAACACAGTTTATATGATAATACTGCTGCATTGATAATCTGCAGCTGGGCCACTGTGTCAAGTCTAAAATGTTAGTAGCTGTTGCTGACGGAGCAGAAAACAGTACAACATGGTCTTATGTATTCCAGATGACCTTGCACAGAATGTTCAAACTGAGTCCCAAGAAGAGTCACCAAAAAACAAAACATGTACAGTGTATTTCTAAAATAATGTCACAAAAAACAATAGTGTTATTTGTGGCTGTGCAAGCAGAAGCAGCCAAAAACATCTAATGACCTATCTCACTGCTTCCGCTGTTGGGGAAGCTATTGGAAGGTCATATTAACAAACAACTTATGGACCACTTAGAAGCTAATCAGCTTCTAGATTCATCTCAGTCTGGTATCAATTCTTTCACAGCACCAAAACAGCCCTACTGGCTGTTGTTGATCAAGTAAGATGTTCCCCTGATGCCAACATTCCACCTCTACTTGTGCTGTTGGACCTATCTGCAGCACTCGACACTGTGTCGCACTCAAGGTTGCTGCAAAGGCTGAGGGGGATCGGAATCCATGGCACTGCTGTACAATGGTTCGAGGACTTTCTTACAAATAGAACACAAACCCTCATTTTATGTTCTTATAAATCCCAAACCCTGTTGCTGGATAAAGGGCTGCCACATGGCTCTTGAGTTAGCCCTACGCCTTTTAACATCTATGTGGCATCCCTTGCACAGCTTGCAAAATCTTTTGGATTTGAAATACTATCATATGCCGATGGCACTCAGCTTATAATATCTTTTGGTAATGATCTGACACAAGTCAAAGAGCGGTTTGCAGCAGGACTTAGAGCTATTGCTGCATGGATGACTGAAAATTGTCTTCATTTGAACGCGGGAAAAACGGAGAGAGATCATGTTGTTTGGGAAGGCCCAACAGCTGTGGACTGTGATTGGTGTCCTCTCGAACTAGGTACTGCTCCTAGCCCTAAGCCACTTGTCAAGAATCTGGGAATTTATTCGAACCAATACCTCAAAATGAAGGAACAGGTCCGAATTACAGAAGGGATTTGCTTCCACACGATGCAGCTGTTGAGAAGAGTTTTCCCGCTCTTTCTACTTGCTGTTAGAAAAACTCTGGGTCAGGCCCTGATCGCAAGTTGCCTGGATCATGGGAATGCCCTACTGGCTTCTGCAAACGAGATACTATTATCAAGATTGCAGGTTGTGCAGAACACTGCAGCGTGTCTCATTTGCAAACTTACGGCCGGGACACCATCATCTTCTCTTCTACGCACCCTTCATTGGTTGCCTATTTTGAAGAGGATCATCTTTAAGATCTGTTGCTTGACTCATCACGTTCTGATAGGGAAAGGGCCCTATTTTCTAAAATCAAAACTCACTGTTTATGGTCCAACCAGATCTCTGCGCTCCAGGGACAAAGCTCTGCTCACTGTCCCACGGATTAGTATTTCTCGCTCAGGGGGCAGGTCTTTTTCTCACGTAGCCCCTCGCTACTGGAATGCGCTTCCACTCCACATACGTCTGTGCTCTGATCATACTGAATTTAGGAAAATGCTAATGACTGCACTGTTTTAATTCCGCTCCCTGTTGTCGGTAGTCTGTAACATTGGCAATAACACCAAGATTATAATATAATAATAATGTACTAAACTAAGTAAGAACCAAAGTGAGCCCAGAAGGGACATCACTACAAAATCAATAGATGCAATAATAGGTTACTAAAATTACATTTTAGGGCTAACATTGAGCATGTCGTTAGAATCAAAGCAGATAATCACTCTCTACTTATACTTCATATTCAGCTAAATTATTAGTGATAGAGCTTTTCTTTTATAAAAAAAAAGAATAGCACAAGTAAAAAAATGAATAAGTAATTGCTTTTTCATATTCTGCAAGGGTCAGAGCCTCAGTTGTATGGTTGCAGCATCATCCACGCTCTCAGAATCTTTGCATTTAATAGTGCCTTCAACAGCCAAATCGTATGCACTGTTTTCAGGGATTGCTAGTGAATTTAAAAATATAAGAATTGCTTGATTTTAAGAATTAAGAAATGAGAGAGAGATTTTTTTAAAGAACCAGCAATAGCAAGCTTAGGAAACTAGAATCCTCCTTGTGAACAAACTGTGCCTTGATCACTTTTTCGTTGTCAAGCTGTAGAGAGTGCAGCCATGTTGCCATTTAAAGTCACTCTTCTTCTAGACTAAAATATTTTCAACAGGCACTCAAAGGGAGCCTTTGGGTGATACGTTTGCTCTAAACTTTCTGAATCAATCAGACAGTAGAAGCAGCAGAAAGGAGAAAAATGAGTGATTATGTTGGCCAACAAAGACAAAAAGAACTTCATCCACATAATGTATAGCAGCTATGATTTTCTGTATTTTCTTAAAATTCCTTCTATTTGTGCATTTGAAAAAGTAATCGTCTCTATTCTTAAGTCAGAATATGCACAGTGTATCAGCTATGAAATGTTGATGACGTATGTTCTTGCAATCAGAGATGCAAGAAATCATATATGTGGCTCAGAGGAGTTGTATGTCACTCTATCAAGGTTAACAAGATTGACCTGCAATAATATTGCATCCACTACATCGACCTACTTCTACAGCCATCACATTGCCTTCAAGGCACTCCCCAAGGGGTCATATAGCACTAACACTTACTGAAAAAGGTAGGTTGCAGCTTCAAAGGAGATGTAGTGTCCGTTAAGCAGACTTCTCCTTGGCACATTTGCTAGGAAACACGGTAGCACAGATGCATAGGCCTTCAGTTGGACTCTTGCTGAGAGAGAGCAGGAAAAACTATGGCATAGGCAACAGGTGCATCATGCATCCTGTTTAAGGCAGGAGGTGAATGCAGGATACAAATGGAAGCCAGCCTTGCCTAGTGCCTGTGGAATCTAACTATCTGTTACCAAACAATAAGTATAAGAAACAAAAGAATCCACCCTCAGACTGATGTACGACTGTGTCCTCCCAGACTACGCGTGTTTCCTACAGTGGTGGAAAGCACACAGCTTTGTTAAAATGCCCCTCACACACCAAAAGGACCCTTGGTGTCATGCTTCATCATAGGGGTCTTCCCGCCCCCTGCGGGATGGGGTGTGCTACGACCTACGGCTACGCGGGAGCACTGTTCTTGAAAAACAAGACTATGTGTAGTGTAGGAATATTGAGTGGAAGGGTCAGGAGTGAGTGAAAGAGTGAATTTGAATTAAAAAATACCTGGCTCTATGGACTAAAAACTTTAATATTCCTTTGAGCTGGTATTGTTAAAAGTGGGGAATAGGTTGGAGGTACAATGCTATGATGAGCAGTCCCTCCTATGTCGTCAACATGTTTCGAAGCCCTCCCCTGGCTTCTTCATCAGGACCAAAAAGATCCCTTCTACACTCACGATATAATACAAAGAAATGTCAAAAAAGTATCAAAAATTGTGTATGTACATGTAGTCACTGCTACGTGGTGAGCATGCCAAATAAACATGCACAATATACAATACCCCAATAGGTATACTACTTTATGAAAATCTGGAAGAAAAAACACAGCATTTAAAAGCATGACATACACATCATCCATCGTGATAGGTGGTGACCTGTAAGGAAGGTGATATATTGTGATATATTTTCCTTATCCTTATCAGTGATGCTAAGCCGGTGCTGTGTCCTGCTGGTAGAAGAAATAGACAAAACAAAGACAAACACACACTGAGCATAAATCACACACTCTATGTCAAATGACCGGAAATTGCGAGTCCAAGTTGATTAATATGGCCTATGATAATTCGCATTATTCAGATTAGCTTTTGTGCCAAGAGAGAGAAAAAAATGATAATGAGGTAATGCACGTACTTGTTCTTAGAGGAGATATTACCCCATGAGCCTTAAAACGGGTGGGAAAGGTGCCTATAGTCACACACTGCGAATAAAAAAAATGAAGGGTAATGCTGCTAGTTATAATGTTCTGCCGATCGTGCTATGGTCATATTGTATCCTACAGGTGCTAAGCGGCTATGCCGTACTCACAACTCCAAGGTCACTGCCTCTCCTCGATCCAGCCTCCCCGCGGCTCCGTGGAACGATGAGCCTGCGGGGGGAGGGTCCTTAAGTAGTGCGGTTAATTGGTAGAATTGCAGCCAAGATGATAATTAGTTAGGATACAGTGCTAGACTGATAAAAAAAAACCTGGGCGTAGTTCCGACAAACTACTTCCTGTCGGAATTGTTGCCTGGCTACGGGGCTAGGAAACGTGTGTCTTCCGTTGGATCTGCTCTCCGTTGACGACTAGACCGCTAACTTCATTAAAGGAAGGGAGGAAAAAAACTACTTCCGGTGTCTCCAGTGAAGGGAAAAGAAGCCACACTCCGTATTATATGGCTTCGGGTGTAAATATGAGATATAGAAAATATATTAAAACCCGGTATGGTGCTTGAAAAGATAATATATATATAAAGATGTAGAATTACATCTATATACCAAGGAGGCCACACTAGACGTGGTTCGAATGACGTTAGGAAGATTTATAGAAAAACACTGTCCGTAAAAGTCATTGTGCCCACATCACGTAATATTGACAGTCGTCAATGCTGCGCGGAATCCAAAATCACGTGTCCTTTTTCTCAAAAATAGTAATAGGGGAAAAGAATGATAAACGTCCCATGATAAGTATATAGTGACGCAGGAAAGGGAAAGTATAGGCCAAGACTTAGAAGGGTCTCCAAAATAAAGTATCCAACCTGTTTTGATGGGAAGGCAGATGCTAATTACGGCAAAGAGATTGCCGGTGCACGCCGAGACAAAATTGGTAGCCATGGGCACCATTACTCAGTAAAAACCTGTAAAACTGACAGACAAGGGTTTAAAAAATTGAGATGGGATCAAGTAAATTGACCCCAGGGTATTTCGTCGTTCAGACCATCGATGTGTGTCCCCAAACGGAACACCCACCGTTGTTCTTTTTCAAAGAGGCCATTCTCGCCATTCAATTGTTCAATGACGGTCCATTGTAAATCATCCATGGTGTGCTGGGTAGTCAGATAGTGGGTCGCCATCTTGGTTGTGCTCTTCTTGCAATGTACGTTGCTCCTGTGTTCTCCAATGCGAATCTTGACTGGTCTTGTCATCATGCCTATGTACTCCAGACCACATGGGCAGGTGACCATGTACACAACGTTCTTGCTGTTACAGTTTGTGAACCTCCTCTGTTCCCATTCGGTGCCATTCATGAATTTTATATGCCTACTCTTCCTTGTGAGGTGGAATGTACTGCAGTTGCCACAGGGGTGGTGGCCCTGCACAGGTGGAAGAAGTAGGCTCTCAGTAGTCCTTGGTGGTCCTGCTCGTGGTCTCGTGCGGACTAACATGTCCTTCAAATTCCTTCCCCTCTTGTGTGCAAACATAGGTTTCGGGAGTTTTTGGTTGCAGCAATTGAGGAGTCTCCAGTGTTTATTTACAATTTTTGATACCTGGTTAGAGTTGGTATTAAACGTGGTGACACATATCGGTCTCTCTTCCTGTTCTTCGGGTACCTTGTCCTCCAGTAGGGCATCCCTGTTGTTGTTTTGGGCCCTCTTCATAGCTTTGTTGATGATAGCTGTGGGGTAATTTCATTTCTTTAGCTTGGTTTGTAGGTCAGAGGCTTGCATTTTGAAATCCTTCAGCGCCGTACAATTCCTCTGGAGACGGAGGAACTGCCCGTAGGGAAGGTTGTCCCGGAGGTGGCGAGGATGAAAGCTGTTATACAACAGTAAACAGTTCTTGGCTGTAACCTTGAAATGGGTAGTGGTCTTCAGAGTACCCTCATCTGGATATATATTAAGATCCAGAAAAACCAGGTTATCCCGAGAAGTAGTGTTAGTGAATTTTAGGAAGGCATTCTGTTGATTGAGCCAGATCATGAAGGCTTCAGTGGATGGAACGTCCCCTTCCCATATCACCAAGACGTCATCAATGTTACTTTTCCAAGTTTTTATGTTGGAAAAGAATGGGTTGCTGGGATGTAGGATTTTCTTCGTCTCCAGATGGTGCACGTAGAGACCAGCTATACTGGGAGCAAAGGTGCTCCCCATGCTGGTCCCGTGCTTCTGTACATAGATGGTGTCCTCATGCATAAAGAAATTCTTTGTGAGTGCCAGTGACACACACTCCATAACCACATTGCGTGGTGTTTGATATTCCCATGTAGTGGTAAATAGGACCTCCTCAATTATGGTCAATGTCTCATCATGAGGGAGACTCGTATATAGACTCTCCACGTCCAGTCCTATGAGAAGTTGTTTATCAGGGTCAAAATTTATGCCTTGAAGGAGCTGTAGGACTGCCTTGGTGTCTTTCAAATAGGTCCCGGTTTTTTGGACCAAAGGGCGGAGGAAGGCGTCTGCGAACTTCGATAGAGGTTCCAGAATGGAGTCTATGCCCGAAACTATAGGGCGGGCTGGTGGTTGCCCAAGATTCTTGTGAATCTTTGGAATGGTGTAGAAGTACGGGGTTCTGGGAGACTTCTTGGTGAGAAACTCTGCTTCCTTTTTAGAGACCCAATCATGAGCGATCGCTTCTTCCACCATGGAGGCTATCCGGATTCTGATGGCTTCTATAGGGTCATCACGTATAATCTCATAATTCCTACGATCTTCGAGGAGTTTCCTACACTCGTCATAGGCGGTGGTGGTCTGGATAACAATAGCCCCGCCTTTATCGGCTGGCTTGATGACAAAGTCGCCATTGGATGACAGTTGATGTATTGCCTCCTTCTCCTCTTTGGATGTATTCTGAAAGGTATTATTCCCCTGTGTCGAGATGTTCCCTATTTCTTCCATCACAGCCTTCTCAAAAGTCAATAGTTCAACTGGCAGTGTGGAGTCTGGGGGGGTAAAGGTGGATTTAACTCGTAGTCCAGTGTCCTCGCCGTCTCTCTCTGGTGTTTCCTTCTCTTTGAAAAGTGCCCGCAGTTTGAGTTTGTGGATGAACTCCTTCATCTCTGCACACAGTTTGAATTTGTCCAGTCTGGTTGTAGGTACAAATCCTAGTCCTCGTTCCAAGACACGTTCCTGTGCCGGTGTCAGTTCGCAATCCGTTAGGTTCACTACTAAGTTCCCCTCCTGCTGGTCGACGGCAGGTTGTTCGATGCGCCTGTCATGCTCCTCGTGGAGACACGTGGTGTCTCGTCCTCTGGGGTTGACCAGTGGACATTGTTGCCCCTCCGGTTCCTGCCCCTCCATGGTCCAGGGCATGCCCCTAAAAAAGGCGGTGGTCCATAATAGTTATAGTTGTATTCTTGTGGTGGGGGTAGCCAGTGTTGATAGGGTCCCCCCATTGGTGGTGGTCCATAGTGGTAGGGTGGGAAAGCAGTTGGTCCTTGTTGATTCCCCCATACTCTCCGTCCTTGGTTGTATGGTCATTGGTATTGGCCTCCCCCTCGATGGTGTCGTGGACTGCTTCCTCTGCTGGAGTTGGAGCAATTAGATCCCGTGTCCGATGTATCGCCATCCGAACTCTGGTCTGGATTCGAGTTCATATATGTGTAGTCGTCCCGTATATACGGGTACACCTTCTCATGGCTAAAGCGTGCAGTGTCTTTCTTTAGTTTGTTATATTTGCTCTGCTTTAGGGTGATTTCAAATTCACTCATCTGCTGGTTAAGTTCTTCCAGGCGTTTCTTGAGGACGCTTGGAGATTGGTAACTCTTTAGTTGTACTTCCAGTTGTTGAATCTCGATCTTGAGTTCTTGGGTCAATCTTGTGGCTGTCTTGATGATGAGGATCAGCCAGTCACGGGTACAGTGCCACAATATCAGTGACCAATCTTTTTTGAACGTCTTGTCGTGTTGGAAAATAAAGGGTTCGTTGTGGACGATTAAGCCCTGTGGTGCCGCATTTGCCCTGAGGTACTCAGTCATCAGCAGCCCATGGAGAGCTGTCTTGATCTGAGTTCTTCTCAGATTGGCCACTTCATCCCAGTCAGCATTGTTAGGACCGGGGTCAGTATTGCTCAACCCTTCAAAAGGGTTGATGACTGCTAGAATCCTATCCACTTCCTCATCCGCGAAAGTGAGGCCTGTCGTTTTGGCCATAATTGAATTCTGATGGTTTCAGTAGGAATGACCAGGATAAAAATGGAAGTGTGTGTGTGTTCAGTGGTGTTAATGAAAAAGAGTGGTCACTGACCTCTCAGGGGTATCGGTACTATCTCTGATGCCTTGTAACCAGAATTACTGGGATACTCCCACAGCTGCACGCTGTCTTTACATCCAAAAAACCAAAAGAAGGGAGTGAAGAGGTAATGCTCAAAAGAGCGATGGAGGTGGATACGTCCTCCTCTAGTCAATGTATAAGAAACAAAAGGATCCACCCTCAGACTGATGTACGACCTTGTCCTCCCAGACTACACGTGTTTCCTACAGTGGTGGAAAGCACACAGCTTTGTTAAAATACCCTTCACACACCAAAAGGACCCTTGGTGTCATGCTTCATCATAGGGGCCTTCCCGCCCCGCTGCGGGTCGGGGCGTGCTGCGACCTACGGCTACGCAGGAGCACTGTTCTTGAAAAACAAGACTATGTGTAGTGTAGGAATGTGAGTGGAAGGGTCAGGAGTGAGTGAAAGAGTGATTATGAATTAAAAAATACCTGGCTCTATGGACTAAAATCTTTAATATTCCTTTGAGCTGGTATTGTTAAAAGTGGGGAATAGGTTGGAGGTACAATGCTATGATGAGCAGTCCCTCCTATGTCGTCAACATGTTTCGAAGCCCTCACTTGGCTTCTTCATCAGTACCAAAAAGATCCCTTCTACACTCACGATATAATACAAAGAAATGTAAAAAAAGTATCAAAAATTGTGTATGTACATGTAGTCACTGCTACGTGGTGAGCATGCCAAATAAACATGCACAATATACAATACCCCAATAGGTATACTACTTTATGAAAATCTGGAAGAAAAAACACAGCATTTAAAAGCCTGACATACACATCATCCATCGTGATAGGTGGTGACCTGTAAGGAAGGTGATATATTGTGATATATTTTCCTTATCCTTATCAGTGATGCTAAGCCGGTGCCGTGTCCTGCTGGTAGAAGAAATAGACAAAACAAAGACAAACACACACTGAACATGAATCGCACACTCTATGTCAAAGGACCGGAAATTGCGAGTCCAAGTTGATTAATATGGCCTATGATAATTCGCATTATTCAGATTAGCTTTTGTGCCAAGAGAGAGAAAAAATCATAATGAGGTAATGCACGTACTTGTTCTTAGATATTCTTATAGATATTAGTGTATTTCAATGTCCACAAATTTCTCTGATTGATGCATGAAAGAGGGCCAGGCTGCAATTTACAAGATGTCTCCTGATCTGATGGGTAAATGTAGTACTGAGATTTCAAGGGCCATTGTATCCTGCAGATATTGACAGAGACACATAAAGAATAAATAAATATTGCAACACAAATAGTATGGGTGCATAGGAACATGTGAATAAACATCCATAGAGTTGGATCCTGGTGACAACTACTGGTAGGTAATCAATTTGGGTAAGGCATTCACATGATGTGGGAGAGTGCTCAGTGCTTTGACAAAGGATATGTCACTCTACATTTGGCTGCAAGGTGGACATGGTTGGATTGAATGGATGGCTGACGTCAATATACTTACCAAAGCATTCCTACAACTGAGCTTTGTATTTTCTAACATAGGACACGGATATTATACCTATAAGTATGTTCAACCTTGTTATAAATTGGTCTACTGGTTGACATTGGTGTGAGCCCTGGTCAAGCAGCAACCACAATCCTAGTCAGGGCAAGGCACAAGCAAACCCCAAATTAACCTATGCTCACCCTCCGGTAGCTTGGCACAGAGAAGTCAGGCTTAACTTGCAGGCAATGTGTAAAGTATTCGTGCAACACTTCAAACAGTAAAACAGTGAAAACACCACACAAAAAGATCCCACATCAGGTTTAGAAAAATACAGTAGATTAAATAAAACAAGACCAAAACAACAAACATCCAATAAGTAGAACTTGAGATATTGAATTTCGAAGATTTTAGGTGAATATAGCGCCTAGAAGCAAAAAGCGCTATTTGGGATTTCTGGTCATGCCAGATCAGGACGAAGCCAAAAGTACAGGCTGACCGTGATGGAGGGCGGGCCAGCTACAGGGACCCAGTTAGACCCGCTGAACAAAAGTACCTTAATTCGAGGTTGCATTGTGTTGCATGGGTTCGGGTCGAGAGTGTGCTGTGAAGTGCTGGAAATGTGATATTTCTGAGGTGTGGCAAGGCTGTGGTGAGAGATCCTGATGCATCAAGGAACCTGTTGACAGGGCTTGCAAAGTGAAGACTGGTGTTGAGGAGCCGTGGGGCAGTCGAGGCGATGTGTTGACTCCGATGAGCGGGAAAGCTGCAATGCAGAGGTTCGCTTGCAATGTTGAGGCTGCTGTTGTGGTGGGAAGAGTGTCAGGCAGTGGTGGTGCCGAAGGCGATGCTTCAGGTTGACTCACGCAGCAGCGGTGATGTGTCAGTGCAGATCCATGCAGCAGAGACGATGCGCCGGTTCTGATCCACGCAGCAGCGGCGATGTGTTGGTTTGATGGAGGATGCGTTGGTGTATGAGTTCCATTATTTATAGCCAGTTGAGGCTTTGAAGTGGGGAGAAGCACAGTGGTAGTCCTTTCAGCAGCATAGCAGTCATTCTTCCTGTTAGAGTATTGACATGTCCATAAGTGTACTGAAGTGGTGGTGTCTGAGGTCCAGTACTTTTACCCAGTGGCGCCTTTGAAGTGGGGGAGACTTCAAAGACAAACCTTTGAAATGCACAGATGCTCTGCCCTTCTTGCCCTGGCTCCAGGCTCCTTACGGGGAATTATGCAGCCCTTTTTGTAGGGACAGTACGCAACCTATTCAAGTGTAATTGAGGCTGGGTTCAGCTCTTCCCTGCATCCTGCCAGGATGGCCCATCAAGTCACACCTAAGCTCCCATTGTGCATGACTGTCAAGGTGAAATACACAAAGCCCAGCTGTCACACACCCCAGACATGTGATCAGAAATAGGCAGCAGGCACCGAACGGCTAAAGCAAGAAAATGCCAACTTTCTAAAAGTAGCATTTTCAGAATTTCAATTTAAAATCTGACTTCACCATAACTTAGGATTCTAAATTGTGATTCCAGAGACACCAAATTTGAAGGGGTCATCTCTTCCCATTTGGAAATCACTCTTATAAAATTTAATAAGGCAACACCAATGTTATCCTATGGGAGTGAAAAACAAATTTAACAGTTTTTACTGCCAGTACATGTAAAACTTAAAAATACATGGCCTGCTTTTTAAATACATTGCACCCTGTCATCTGGGCTGTTCAGGGCCTATCCTAGGGGTGACATTCATATTAAAAAGGAAGGTTTGGGCCTGGCAAGAGGTTTACCTTGCCAGGTCGATATGGCAGTTTAAAACTGCACACACAGGCTCAGCATTGGCAGAACTGAGACACGTTTAAAGGACTGCTTAAGTGAGTGGCACTATCAGTGCTGCATGCACACTAATAGCATTTAATTTACAGGCCCTGGGCATAGTTAGTGCACATTACTAGGGACTTACAAGTAAATTAAATATGGCAATTGTGGATAAGCCAATGTTACCGCGTTATAGGGGAAGAGCACAAGCAGTTTAGCACTGGTTGGCAGTGGTGAAGGGGGCAGAATCTTAAATCAGCAAAAATGAAGTCAGCAAAAATAGGCGGTCTGAAGACAAAACGTTAGGGGAAACCACACCAAGGATGCCAGGTCTAACAACCCTTTAAACCTGTTGGTGAGACCTGCTGAACATAGGGTCCTAACTGTGTTATAAAATTACATTTTCTCTATTCTTACACTTACGCGCAGAGAGAGATAAGAAGAGACAAATCTCAATTAACATGGAAGTAGACTTACCAGGCTCTGCCATCTGTCTTGTGTCTGAGGTCTGTTAACCTGTCAGGATGTCAGCACAGTATGTACAGAAGCAGTTGAGGTGGTGGCAGGTGGCAGAGGGACTGACAACACAAGACTTACAAAGTATATAATGGCATGATATGGATGAACAGATCTGAGGTACTAGTAGTAAACTTATGGTCATACCCTGAGTAGTACATGTCTCCACCCCTTCATATTTTTGGGTGGAGAATTGAACTCCTATGACTGGGTGAAAATGTTCTACCTGGTCTTGGTGAATTGCAGTCAGGTGGAGATAAGTGCCCAGGCGTAGGTAGAAATCTACATGTGCGGAGACCATTGTATACTGATTTGCCCACATCTGTTGATCCCAGTGTCACTCACATGACCATGGGATTTTGTGGCATAAAATATTGGGACTGGCCAACTAACACAATTATCTCATGAGAGCACGACTACAGATATTACATTGCTCCCAAGACACTGTCTGCAGCTACTCATTATCCCATTCTCAGTTTATTGTAATTCCTAATGCCTTCGATATTGAAGAAATGCATCAGTTACCAGCAGTTTGAATGTTCCTATGAAGGGAGGCTTTCAGGTAGAGGAATATTTTGAGGGATTTTAAGAAATCTTGGGTCCATGTTGGCAACATTTGAGTATGAGAAAATGGTTTTCACAAGAATATATGAACATTGTTATTGAGAAACTTGAACATGAGGCGGATAGCATTTGGCCTGTTCATGTGTGAAGAGCAGACTAGTGTGTAATTGAGTCTGAGAGTGGACACTTCAAGCAAACCTTAAGGGTAAATGGAGTACAAGGTGGCATTCACATTAAACAGACAACTACCTCACAATGTTGTTATGAAAAATAAACACTGTATGGAAAGGTCTAGCAATATTCAGTTGTAACAAAGATAGTAAATATTACATATGTGTATGATTGTTATACAATGTCATTTATCAAAGTGTCATTTCTGGAAAGAATTCAAATTAGAATTATATGAAGTATACCCAGTGCAGCAGAACTGCACAGGAAATGGTGGGAAATGTTCGCAAAAACACTGGTTTTGTGTCTGGGAACAGAGGGAGATACATGCCCCTTTCTGCAATGGAATGTCTATGTTTGTCATTTTTGTGCCAGTGTTACTGCAATTAAAAACGTTTTGCCCATCAGTAAAGATGTTACTGCTGAATCATTAAAATACCACTAACGCAGACCAATTCTCCTGATACAGCCAGTACTGCCAGCCAGTTTAAATTATCGACTCTTGCCTGAATAATGCATCCTTGGGGACATTTTGTAAGCTTAGACAGAAAAGTGTTGTTTGTGGTTGTTGTCATGACATAGTTCTATTCACCGTGCGTAACCAATGGCAGGTCCTTAGTTTCTGTGCTTGTTTCTCCCCTCCACAGTTTTGAATGATAAACTCCTGTGTGCTTTTATTTTATATTAGAACATTGGAATGTGGAGCACTCCATTGAAGACAATGGAGTGATCCGAGCTTCTACGGGCTGGTAAAGGCCCGCAAAGCAACATTCTAATGTTGTTTTCACAAAGGCCTCTCGGAGCCCGAGGGGATTTAAACCCCCTTGAACTCCGAGAGGCCTTTGTTTTATTTGTTAGAACATTCTGCCCTCTAGTGGCAGAATGTTCTAATATATATACACACCTCATTCATATCAACCCACTACATACACACCACAAGCATCCAAAATGGTCACCGCCAACCTGGTGGATACAGTATGTTAGCACAAAAATTGCAAGAGGGTACTTGGTTGAATTTTCACCAAGGCTAAGAGTCATCGATGGGACATGGTGGTTTACATTTGTGGCATCAAAAATTATCGTTATCACTGTGTATCGTGGGTTTATAATAATTGTAATGATGCTGAATTTCTTGCTGTAGATTCAAATCGCAGGCTACAAGGCATCAGATAATTTTGCTGTGGAATCTGTGATTTATTGATAACCAATTGTGAGGTATTGATAGTCCCGTTTATAAATAAACTGCAAATGTAAGGTTGGGACATGCATTTATGCTTTTAGAAAGATGTTTAAAATGAGGATGCTAGATCTATGACCCTTTGTGTGTTTATATTTATAGATCCACAAAGAACGGGAGGTTTTATTATTTGAGTCTTGAAAAAGAAGGTGGAATAAGATAAAACCTTCGAAACGCGTTGACGCTTTGGTTATTGTTGCCATGAATCCAGCTATACGGATAGCGCCTTAGATTTTGAGGGTCTACAAAAGACCAGGGCGTGTATACATGAATGTTAATCTGGATTGTGGCCATTAATGACAAAGATAATTGTCTGTTTTTATCTCTCGTGTTTTTATGTACAATTTGTTTTTTTAGAAATATTCTTTTATCTTTGTTTGTGACCAATTGTGTTCATTATGAAATATGATGCCTGTGATTATTTCTGAATATTAATGTTTTTATTGAATCCTTTTTTGCTTTTTTAAAACAATCATAATAAATTGTCTCAGGAAAATCACAAACACTATTGATTCTTAGTGAATTTTTGTGCTAACATACTGTATCCACCAGGTTGGTGGTGACCATTTTGGTTGCTTGTGGTGTGTATGTAGTGGGTTGATATGAATGAGGTGTGTATATATAAAAGTTTATGAAGAAATCCCAGAGGACGCACTTTTTTTAATTCAGTTTAATCCTAGTCCTTTGGGTGACCAAGGGTTCCTCTCTTTAATTGAAATAGAATGTTCTAATAGCCTTATAGCCCTTCGTAGCTGGGCTATACCGGCTATTAAAGTCCCACTCCCTTGTTAAAGTCCCTCGCCTTCGTCTCGGGCCTCTAATAGCCGGTATAGTCCGCTACGGCGGGCTATAAGGCTATAATATGGATGTGTTATTGGAAAAATCTTATTATGTCACTTCTAACATGGACATTAAATTACATTTATGCGAGCTGGCGCAGCTTCATAGACAATTATGCCATGCCAGAGACTTGGACCATGTAATGCCCATCTTTCATGAATGGCACAAGCAGCAACTAAGGTTTTAGACCACATTTAAGGGGACCAAATGGCTGTAAATGCAGCATAACACAGATACTGGCAACCTAAAGAACACAGGAGCTTTTTCAGTACTCAGATCGAATTCCCTGGTGTCCTCATTCTTCGGGGACTTGCTTCATTTTCAGTTCTTCACCCAACACTGGAGAGTAATGGTTTATGACTACACCCCATATTTATTCTTAGGTGCTGCTCTTGTGTTTTCAAGTTCCCTGTAAAAGACGGAGATTACTATAATATATTTTTGCCTTATTTGTCTTTTAGGGGTTCTCAAAGCTATGCCTTTGCTCATTTTCCTAAGCCATATAAGACATTATTGATCTGTAATAGTTGATGCATTTTATTTTCTTTATTGTACAACAATGCACATTACATGAAATACATTTATTGTGTGTTTTGATAGCATGTCTCTAGTTCATATATTAATTTATTCATTTGACTTGCTTAGGAGAAAGCAGAGGGAATTCTCATATTACTCCTCTCACCTTACATCATGAACACACTGTAAATTTTTCACATAATGCAGTCTTCAAATGGTATGTAGTACTCTCCTTGAGAGAGATCAGGACACAGTGCTTAATTTGAGCCAGTGGTTTCCATTCTTAAAGTGTTGGCGGCCTCGAACAGTCTGAATTGTCACACGTCAGTGTGACAGTCAGAGGCTGTGTAAGTACAGCGGCAATGTGTGGTGCAAACTGCAGTGGCCTCCTGACGAGGGCTCCAGCACTTATTTTATTTACGCATTAAGCACTGTCAGGACATAAACATTCCGGAAAGCAGAGCAGCGCAGCTCCGAGGGGAGCCATCCAAGGCCTCCTGAGTATGTTTGTCGATAACATTTCTTCTTGTAAATACTATATACTGTGATAAGATTAAGTACTCAGGGGCACAGCGGTCAATTGTGTAGCAGGTGCAGTGGCACCGGGGCACTGAGGGCAGAGAAACTCACTGCACTCTGAATATTGCTGTATTTTAGCAATTAACAGGCAGTTGGCGTGCCGGGTTTCCCAGCATGCACTGGGGCCCATACCACTCTTGTCACTGTGAGCACTTTGCAATTTACTGCTGACAAATTCAGCTATCACCAGTAGCTTTTACCACCAACACAAAGCCGTTCTTGTGATATGACTAAGATCAGTACCAAATTCCAATGCCACCAACATGTAACTGTTTATGTGATATACTCAGAGCCTTCAGTTTTAGGTGAGGCAATGTCTTGGCAATACCGGGAATAAAAGACATAACTGCTTTCATGCTGACTGTGGCGAGTAGGACTGACTCTCAGCTCTTCTTTCAGGAACAGGCAATGACAGATGTCCAAATGCAGGTCCAGACTGGCCGTAGCGGGCACTGGGCGTTTTCCCGGTGGGCCGGAACTGTGGGGGCCAGTTTTCAAATTGTGGGGGGGCCGTTATGTCACTGGGGGCCGGTTTAGCTGCAGTGCTGCAATATCGGCCCGCTGTAACAAAAGTGACAGCAGTGCTAAAGTGGAAGGGTAAACAACGTTTACCACAAAACTTTTTCCCCGCAGGGAATTACAACGCGGTCGTTACAACGACCGCGTTGTAATTCCGCATACCATTACTCCGCAAGTCGGAACAACGACTTGCGGAGGGGGGAGAAGGTGTTGGATTTAAAATCCAACACCTTCCCTACTGTCCGCACCGACTGGAGTTGGAATAGTAAATTATACTATTCCAACATCCGGCGCCCCCCCTCCGCAAGTCGTTGTTACGACTTGCGGGGTAATGGTATGCGGAATTACAACGCGTTCGTTGTAACAACCGCGTTGTAATTCCCTGCGGGGAAAAAGCCTGCGTGATAACGAGGTATATTCAAGTGGAAGCAGTGCTGCTTCTCGCTAGCGCCACCACCCCTCCTTCCCCACACCCGCCCCACCGGGGCCGGCCCGGCAGAATTGCCAGGGCTGGTTTGTGTTCCCAGTCCGGCCCTGTTCATATGATACCGAGTAAAACTTATAAAAAATTCTGAACAGGACTAATGTTTGTTCTGCCACATAAACAGCACAAACAAGAAAAATAACACACAATATTAACTTGGAGAATAGGCAGCATTAGTAAAATGCTCTACAAATTGGCCTCCCTAAGAACTACTTAAGAAAACTAAAGAAACGAAAAGAATAATTGTATTTTTGTTTATAATAAAACAAAATGCAGGTAGACATTCAATTTAAAGTTTAAGCTTTGTATTGTGAGAGAGCACATTTCCTCATAGGTAATCAGACATGAATAAATAATTTCCTTTCACTAAATAAGATAACAAAAGTCACCCTGTTGCACAGAGCATTTGTTCAGAAGGGTATTTTGATCATGTGTGGGCAGTGGGCCCCATCTGTCTCTTTGAATCAGACGCCATGACTTTTCAATGCTTTTTAACTGCACAACTCATTGAACAAGCACGTTAAATCAATAAAAGCATGAAGACCTACTGTCTCAAGTAGGCTTTTTATTTGAAAGGCTATAAATATATGCGGTACATGTGCGTGGTGAAAAAGAAACAAAACAACCAGGGCATTACTTTTGGAAACATCCTGGCTTTAAAAGTTACCAGCAATATTTTAATTTGGTAACTATAGATTCTGCAGTGTTTGATGTCAGCCCTATTGTGTACAAGGGGAGTGAAATACCTTTAAATTCCTTTATAGAAATCCCATAAAAGCAAATAGATATTACGTTACAATACCCAAAAATATATATGAATTCCCCAAGTACATTTATATAAATATAAGAACGCCAGAGCAGTCCTAGAATTAAGAGGCTAAGCTGGGGCAGCCTGAGCAGAAGGAATGTTTCCATACAATACCTCTCCCTTTGATGCCCTAGTCAGATTGCAGAGTGCCACATTCCAAAACATATACTTTCCTAAAGAGCTTATGTTCATAGTGTTGTGTGCTGTCAAGTAATATTTGCATTTCTAATCAATATCCCTTTGGAAACTGCGTAGTCGTGTTAAAGTGCAAAACAAATGTATAAAGTGCTTGTGTTCAAATTCATGGCTCTCGCACTGTCAATAGTCTTTGAAATAAACCAAGATGCTTGTCAATGAATGTTGCCCCCCTTCATCTCTCGGTTATCTCATATTAAAGTTGGTCGCAGATCTTATCCATTTTGCTAGATAGGCTAATTCAGTAACACCTATTCGTCCTAGCCATTGTCGTGTACCTAATATTCCAATCTCGGCCCTGGGGGGTTGGTATCCTTCTTTTTCTAGCCGACACTGTATGGCCGCTCAAGCACCAAGGAATACTATATAGTCCTTTCTAGACTAAAATTCTTTGGACGATGCCAATAGGCCATTAAGGCCATTCTTAGCTGTCATTGTTAGTTTCAACAATCCAATTTATTCAGAATAGATCCTCGTTTATCAAGCTGGACAAATAGCCAATCACGTAATTGCAAATATTCAAAATAGACTCCTTTAAAGAGTAGATCAAGCTCTAATTAAATTTATCAAAATATTTAACATTATCTCTACTTACCAGCTCTTCAATGGTTGCCACTCCCCCCTCTTGCCCGAATCTTGGACTAACCCACAGCAGGGTCAATTCATGGAGTTCAAGGATCTTAAATATGTGAAGAGTGTCCATGACATTCTTAGCAAATTCACAAGGGTCTTAAACATCACTTTCTTAAAATATTTTGAATGCCCAAACAGTGAAGAAAATCCAAACATCCTTGCCCAACCATTTCAATCATAATAGCGTTGTCCATATTGCCTGAAGGTGCTGGATTCATTATTTGGTGCATATACTCCCCATCCGACAAAGTCCACCGTCTGCAAAGCAGAGTGTGGTACATCTTTTTCCTGCTGGCTCGATTTCTTTTTCCTGTTCATATAAACTATGCTATAGATAAATTCAATGAATTGGAGATGCCATTAGACAAAAAAGCATGGAACTGACAGAAAAAGAAATAAGCATTAAGATGATATAATCATCTTGACAAGATTAACTCTTCCAATGAGTGTAAATGACAGCTTATTCCTTGATCTAAATTGGTTCTTTATCTGTACTCGTAATGGGTATAATTTAACTCAAACTAAGTGGGGGATAATAGGCATGCATGCCCCATACCAGCGAGGGGCATTTTCACTTGTTTTAAAGCAATTCACGCAACAGAAAGCTGCCTCCGATGCTGTGTATTTTAGGTGCAAAAGACACACAGATGATGGACGGAATGCAGAGCAAATCAAACATTCACCCCCAGTCAAGAGATCTGGGTTAAATCCATCTTTCTTTTGTATTTTAGGTGGGCTACATGGGGGAGTCGGCTCACTTACTACCAACTACCTGGAGGCTATCTCCGTAATAGGGAGAAAAGCTATAGGAAGTTGAATACATGGGGCCCTCTGCATTTTTTTTTTTTATACTTACTAAAGATAATAACCACCAGAGTGACTACTTGGGTATTATGGGCCTACCCAATCCATTTTTATTATGTAACATGTTTACCTTCATAGCGTTAATATGTGCTAGAGGTGTGCCCAATTACCATTTTCTCCCCTGGATTTGGAGTATCTCTGCACACAAATACACTATGTGCATATACACCGGGGGAGATTTCTACAATCTCTTTCTCTCCAAAAACCTCCAGTGAATCCCCTGGGTAATCTAACATGTAAAAGAATAACATTCTGTAATTTTAAAGCATAGGGCACCAAGCTCCCCAGTTGATCAGTACCACTAACCACGTTATGCTTATGTCACAAGTGTATGACTATAGGAGCATGCCTCTCGCCAGATGCGCATGATTGCAGAACCACCCATAATTAGGGTATGAAGTGTGATTGTTTCCTCATGTTTGTTGGAATTAAAAAATGTGCATTCTCACGTGTGCTTTGTTTTTTTGCAGTGGTTTGCCATTCTTCACTTTATAGCATCATTATAGATCACACTAAATGAAAACAAGCTTTAACCAGGCTCTAGTCTGATATAGACAGGTGGATGATGTCAGTCAGTGGCTGCCAATACCGGGCCCCCTCCCTCCCACCGGGACAAGCTACCACAAAAATTGAGGTTTTTAATAAAAAAGAGATTTACGGTCCTAAACAAAAATAATTCCTTGACACATCCATTATTGTCCCTAGGTTTCTCCCGTAGGAGTCTACTAGAAGGTAAGCCTTAGGCCTCATATCTACACATGGTATGAATGAGTAGATAGGCAGGGATGCTAACAGCCCTGACAAAGGCCACAGACCCGAATGGGCTTCAAATGTTGGCCGAAACATTTTGGCTTATATAGTGGGCAATTGAGTCATTGATACTCATAGAGAGCCCACAAATTGTTTTATCAGTGTCTAGGGTACCCAACATATAAAGGGAATCCCTTTGGGTATACCCTGAATTTTTTTACCACTTTTCATCTGGTTCTCTGCTTTAAATCCAGTAACGATTTATATAAGAACTCCCAACTTTGGTTGAGTCCGCCCTGGTGGCCCATCCTACATGGGTGTGGATATGCGCTAATGATGAAGCATGCCACTATCTAGTGGATGAAGCGTCTACGCTAAAATCTTTGGATTTCCCCCAGGACCTCACTCTAACAATCCAGCCTAGTTGCCCATAAGTGTATAAAGTTGTGCTAGAGAGGACACAACTAGGTCTTCTACCCTCTCACTCTCTCTCTGTGGAACAAAAATATACAATTTAACCTGAACAATTTACCAAAATGCATGCTTATTTGTGTACCCAAATATCAAGAAGAGCCATTGACATTCGATTTTCTTAACTGAATAGGCATGATATTGGGATCAGTCTTAAACAACAAGGGCTGAGTTTTACAATGATTGACTCTGTAGCATGAAGTAATGAAAAATTGATTTATAAGACTTAAAGTTCTGGGAACATTGGTTTTTCCCGGGGCAAGATAAAGTGTTACACTATCTGCGTACAGTTTGATTTTTTTTCCTGCTGGAAGGCAGCAATTAATCTGGGAACAAGATGGATCATGAATGTAAATGGCTCACCGAATAAAGTGAATAAAAAAGAGGATAAACCCTCACCCTTTCATCTGTAAGGTAAGAGATTGCTTGTTTTTTATAATGAGTCTGGGTTGGCAACCGTCTTCTAGGTATAAAACATGTTGCTCTTTACTCACCAAACTACAAAACACCGATGCTAGGTGATTTGCCAACATTTTCAGAAATATCTACTTTTCTCTGTTTAAGAGAGTGATGGGTCAATACGGACCGCACTTCGTGGGATTCCAAATTAGATAAAAAAGTGTCAACAAATGGGTAATGAGCAATTCCAAAATTTGTTATACAATTCACTACAGAACCCATCAAGTCTTCGTGTCTTGTCATAGGGTAGAATCCTAATTGCCCTATCTACTTCACTTTTTGTTAGCTGTGATTTGCTGTAATTCCATGCTGACCTTAAGCATTGGGAAGTCCTGAAAAGAGAACGGCATTTGCTCTGTGCTCGGGTCGAGCGTTCCTGTATATATTTCTCTGAAATGGTGAAACATAGAAGCTACTTTATCCAGTCTCTGAAGCTTCCAGCCACTCTTAGGATTACTGTCTTAGCATTCTTATTTTTGGTTTGCCAATCCAGGAGCCATCCCACTTTGAGTCTATCTTCATATAACTTCTGTCTTTACAAAGTGGAGTGAAGCATTGGTTGCTGATCAAACACTGTACAGATTTTAGCTCAAACTCATCAATGGCAGTGGTAATGGTTTACTGCTGACACGAAGGGTCACTAAATATGCACTTTTTATCATTTTTTATCTTTGTTAAATGCACAATTCACCAAGCTTGCACAGTTTAAAACTTATTCTGAAAATTCACAAGTCGGCCATTTCCACAACCTAGCATATTATAGTTTGCACGTTTCTTTCCACATAAAACGTATCTTCTTTCTTTCCAGTGGTATTTAAAAAAAAAATCATTTTTCTTAAGAATGTAAAGGTCTGTCAACAGGTAATATCTTTGAGTTATTAAAATATAACATAACATAACATAAAAATACCACTAGCACAGATCAATTTACAAAATATGTGGCTGGTAAAGGCAGATGAAACGGAGTATGCATGTATGAGTAAAAGAGACGAGTGAAATGAGGAAAGGTAAAGGAGATTGGTGGAGTATGGTCCTGTTCAAAAGCAAGAGACAGATAGGAAACACAGTGATTAAAAGAGACAGTCTGACAATCTTGGAGTGCCTGTGCTGCCTCCTTTTATAAATGAGAATATTATCAATTCTCAATCAAATCAGTTTCATATCTAGAGTTCTAACGACAATGAAGAGATATGCCCTCTCTTTGAAACCATATGCAGTGACCACCAAAGGAACATTTTACGTTGAAGAATTGTGGCTGACCACAAGTTCTTTCAATTACTGTCCACAAGATCATAATGGCTTGACTTTCATGACATCCACAACATAACGTGTGCCAACAAAAGGAACTCTATGATTAGCAGTCGCTGTGCACACCCGGTGATGTACTATGGATACAACTCACTGTTCCACTCTGTGTCACAGTACACACTTAACTCTGGGTGCACAGCAGAGACTGGAACAGTGATCTGTATCAGAGCAAATATGTTGTTTCTCAGTGCAGGCAGGACCCGTGCCTGCCCTGGGAACAGTACATTAGTGAAAGACTGACCTGCTGCTTGAAGCCACTTGTTCACCTTTCTCTGTTTGTGCAGGTAGCAACTGACCTGCCTTTTAAAGTGGGGTGCCTGTATCTAGTTGTGATGTGCTGTGTCTATATTACCTACAACATTGAAAATTATCTCTCCATGATGTTTTCGCCTTCTGTACTTAGTCATGCCTTAGCAGTAATTTACAGCTGCCTTGCTTTTTGGTTGCTTGGTCATAATGTGCATATGCACACAAGGGGTGTGCGTGTCTGTGTGACCAAGCTATACATGTTTATATTCAGGACTAAAGCATTAACGTGTTAGCATTTCTTTTGCTATTACTTTAAGGCAACGCTGTGTTTTTGTGATGGTGCCTGTGCATGCTATTTTTGTGTTTGTGGTTTGTAGTCAGTTGCCATTTAATTCATTGTAGAGGCCTCTATGTCTAAACAGTGATGACTCTTATATGATGCAAGGTGCATGTTGCTAATTTGTACGTTCTTGGGTTTGTCTTTATGAGGATAACTTTGGGCAATATTATCTGGGATGTGTGAAATTGGGATAATTGTGTATACCTCAAATGGACCTTTTCTTTAATGTCCTTGCTCAATTGGTGTATGTCTGCTTTTGTGATTATGTTGTTATTTGGGGAAATTCAACTTTGTAACCTCTCCATGGTCTCAGTCTTTGTGTCATTGATCAGTACATCATCTTTGTTTTTTGTTTTTTGTAAATGTATTTGTTTTCCTCTTCCATTTTAGGGCTCTTTGGTTTGAGCCTCAGGATTAGCACTCAACAAAGAAAAGCGAGCACACTACCATACTCTGTCTGCTTGTCTGCTTGAGATGTCCTTCACACATCCGTGTGAAACAATCTTCTAGGTTTTCTTAAAAGACCCCCTCACCCACTAACATTGTTGGAGTCATACTTCATCACTGGGGTCACACAGAGACACCTAGTGCATGAAGGGTGTGTTGCAATGCCTGGTCACAGTTGAGCTGTTTTTTTGGTGATTCTCAAGTGAAGTTAAGAATAATGCATTTTAAAATTGCCTACAGGTTACCAGCCTGGAAGGTTTATTTAATAGTAGTAACCATGGGCAAAGATTAAAAGTAGTGGTAGATGTGCTCCGAAAAAGCAATGAACTCTCACATCCTCAGTCTTGGTCGACATGTTTCAGCCATAATGTCTAAATGCCCTTTGGGTCAGTATGACTTTCTTCAGAACCAATATCACATGCACTAAGGCATGCGACATTCAATTCACGGCTCGTAACTTACAGGTGTCTGTGAGGTTTCTCCCTATGAGTCTCTGTATTCAATATAAAATGAGAAAGGCGTTATTGTTATATGGTAGTAGATTATTCAAAGGAGCATGGGCATAGCACTTCCAGTGCACTTATGCCATGCATTAAGTTCGAAGTGTGATGGAACCTCTGTGCCCCTGAAAGAATTTGCTGTAGGCTGTTAACTGTGTTCTGCATTAGGAATCATGCAGACAATTACAGGATGCTGGCATAATCCTGCATAGTGTCGCTGTACGTGTTTTGTTGGCAACACGATGTGAAAATGCATGCACTGCAATTGAATGTTGCTTTTGACAGCGCAATGTAGGAGAAACTTGCATTGTGTGAGGTAATTAGGCTCATGGTGATCAGCTTAAAGTGGTAAGGCACACAAAGTGATGTGAAGAGAATGACACGACTATCATGCCTTCTTACATTTCTTAAGGATCAAAATGACATACAGTATTTCCCCACAACATGGAGGCTCCGAGTGGGTGAGCCCTCTAGTCACACACTATAGGGATCATATGTAATGTTATGACAACAAGACCCTTCCACGCAGGATTATTTTAAGAAAAAGGTTATGGTATTCAGCCCCTCAGCCCACACTTAATTTGTCATAGGTGATTGCCTATTTTTGTTACCCATTTCAGACCTCTGGAGCTCCGTATGCTACTGCTACTGCTGTGGCATAGAGGGCACCGATAGTGAAATACTAGTACTGGCATACTAGAGGTGTTCATGACATATAGGGTACCTGTGGAAAAATACTGGCATACTTGGGGAAATTCTTGACATGTGGACACCAGTGGCAGCAGAATGCTGGTAATAGCACAATGGAGGTAATTCTTGGCGCAAAGGAGGACAACCAGGCACATGGGAGGCTGGCAACTATCACAAAATGCTGGCCCTGACATACTGAGGTAATTTTTTACCTAAGGGTGTCTTATGGCATATGGACTGATTTTATGTCATTTTTGGTATAAAGGAGCACCCATGGAATATGGGGCGCTGATTACAAAATGCTGACCCTGGCACAATGGAGGTAATTTTTGCCCTAATGGGATTCCCATGCTACATTTTGAAACAAATGGGATTAATCCTGGGGAATATCAGATTTTACTGGCTTGGCATACCATGAAAAGATTTGAATATTGAACGTGGGCCCTTTTAGCGCCTTTGGCATTTTGCAAATTTAAGTGAATATTGTGCTTCTAAATGCACTATTCCACCCCATTCTTTTCACATTTGTCTCAGGGGAGAAACACCCCATAAGAGGACTGGCTTACTAACTTTGCTCACTTCCTACCATTCAGGGCAAGTAGTATGCCCCAGATCTTTCAAAGATCATGTCAGCACCATTACATAGGTGGCATCTAAAAAAGACATTTGTATTGTATTCATGCAGTTTCTATGGAACTTCAAAAATGTCAATCTTTATGATGTTAGGGTCAGATGATGTCTTCCTGGAAAATAATCAGGCTCAAAGGTCATATATTGTCACTTACTGTGATGTCATTAAGATCAGAGGGTATGTGATGTCTCTTCTGCTACTCCGGGCATTTTGGTGAATCCACGCCCTTTGTGTCACAGTGCAACGCATTAAAAACCAGTGGCGGCTCGCCGAGGGAGTGGTGCGGGGCGGTGAGGCGGGGCGGGGGAAGGGCAGGGTGGGGGGGGTAGTGGACTCGGACTTACGACAGACAGAATTCCCTCTGAGTTCTGTCCGTCGTATGTCCTAGTTTACTCCCCCCACCCTGCCCCTCCCCCGCCCCGCCTCACCGCCCCGCACCACTCCCTCAACGAGCCTCCACTGTTGAAAACACTATCTTTTTATGAATAGGTTTAAAGCAATAATCTTAAATTCAGAACATGTTTTGAACCCAAAATCTTCACTCTCTCCTTCTATTGCCCCTTCCTTAGTTCTCTTTTAATTTGTGCATCTTTTGTTAGCAGTGCCTACTCTACTGTCTGTTTATTTGCATTTTTTGCTAGACCAATCCAGTCTGCGGGTCCTTCCGTCAATCCAATATCCACACACCATCCAGATGCAGTGGGGAAATTGTGCTTACATCAAAGAAGTAGGGGTATGCGAAATCTGCATCATTTGTTTTCATGTAATGACATGACATTTTGGGAAAATGACATAAAATTACTTAAAATACAAATTCGTCAATTTGTTATATATTGTATCGTGAAATGTGTCCTTGCACCAATGTTAGACAGGACGCATTATGTGCGAAAAAAGTTGTGCAAAATACACAATTGCCGCAAACAACGGTCACTCAAGTCCTGGCTGTTCATGTTGTTCCCGCGCTCCTGCTATATAATTTTGCCACAAACAGTCTTATAAATACACAAAGTGGCATAATGGAGTAATTTCGGGAATTTCGTATAATAAGCGTAACTCAAAATTCACAAAATTACGTGATTTATGCCAGCATAATTTAAATTTCACATAAGCCTAAGAGAGGGCACTGGTTGTGTTCAATATGCAGAAACCTGGGCTCACTGAATGTGGAGGACTAAAGCATGAGTGAGAGGTGCCCACGCTCAGTTGGTGTCCCGAACTGTGAAGTTCATAGACAATATTGAAAAAACAGGGAAAAAATCATGAAATTGAATAACCAGTCTATGTTTGCTGCTTAAATGGTGTTTATAACATGTGTATTGTATTCAACTGGTATTTTTTAATATTTTCTGGAAGCTTTTTAAGTGCAAATACTCTGGAATCTTATTGTACAGGTTATTATTAAGTGCACAATTAAGTTTTTGTCTTCTTCTCAGCCAATTACATCCACAGTATGACTGTGCAATCATTGAAAGGCATCTTAGGTGAGGGTCGATAATAGTTGTGCAAGGAAAAGATTAAACTCTGCTTGTATTTCATTTTAAACACGTAAACAATCAGCAAATGCATTAGACCAAAAAGGATCAAATGAATACTGTGCACAAGCGCAGAGAACAGTTCATCTTGTTTAATGTCAGTATAATTGTGTTTTTAAGAAAGGATTCCACTACTCATTCTTTTTAGGGCCTAATTACAAACATGTTAGAAAAAAATAAAGTTCAATGGTGACAGATTTATAATCTCCCGCAAAATATTGATTTTAAAGCCTACAGAAGTAATAACTTTACCAATAATCAACCAATAATAAAGTTTATTTCGGTGACAACCAATAAAACCATATTAAGATGCATTAAAGCAAATATTTAATAAAATGTATTAGGCATACATTCGTTTAAAATACAATCTGAAGAAGAAAAATGAAATGGTACCTGATTGTTCAGGCAGCCAAGACGTAACGAGATACTGCAAGGAAAACACCCTGGGGCATATTTACAAGGCCCTTGCGCCACTTTTGCATCATTTTTAACATGGGAAAAGTGACGCAAAAGTGGCGCAAGGGGTTTCTAAATCTGCCCCCCAATTTCCTCATCAAACATCAGAGTCGTTTAGCGCCATTTAGTGGCATACATTGGGTATAAAAACAAAATTGTATCTCGTCTGCTACCCAATTGTGGCAGTTACAAAATTGCCAAGACTGGCCAGTTTAAGTTGCCCATTTATGGCTAAAGCATTTCCAATGTAGCATGCGCCTCTCCAGAAAGTGCTTCCACGCCTCGTCAGGGGTAGTAAATGCTATATATAAATACAATTACAATTGCAATTTCAGAGGTAGGGTACCAAACCTGGTTTTAACTTATAAAACCTTTGCCAATAGTGGTTTTTACTGGAGCAAGTAACTCTCGAATAGTGGTACACATTTTTGAGCTAAAAACACTGTAGTCAATCTCCCTTGTGGGTATTCGTGAATAGCTTTACTTGAAGCATTCATTTGTACACAGCTTTGACTTCAGATTCTAAGACAAAAGTAATAGACTCAGGGGAAGACCGCAAGTGGGGTATATCTATCCATCCCAAAAGTTCTCAGTCATGTTTGAACCAGCTCAGGGTCCCATCACCCTTTAAACCTACAACTTCACACAAGGCCTCCCTAAAATTGTTTAATTCGGGCACCCCCAAACCCTGACCCTGTAGCAAAGAAGCCTCTTCTAGACTGACTAGAGACGCAATATCCATGAGCCAAGATCTAGAAACAATAGGACGGTAGGGATAGTAGGTGGCATTCTGACACTGCATCTTATATACCTGTGGGGCTGGAGATATCATTAGTCAACTCTGTTCCTTTGCTAAGCACACAGTCATTTCAGCACCTTGTTCTAGGAGATTCCTTGACATCAGGATAGATTTTTTCAGCGTCATGTCAAATGATAGCCCGATGCCCAAGCATGTGAAATTGTGCACTTCAAGCTGTGAGTTATCCAACACATATCTATTACCGAAGCTTTTGTGAGGTCTAAAAGTCACCAGCTTAGCTTTAGCAGTGTGATAGGCTAGGCCATTTGATCTGCAGAACTCATCAAATTTGTCTTATAGATTCTATGGACCACTTGGCATCTCTGAAACCGATAGTTGTAGTCTTGGAGCCTCCGAGCCATGGAGCAACGTAGGTGAAAGCACTCACAGACTCTACAACTTGATTAATGAACATGAAACAAGAAAAAAAAACAATGGGGCAAGTGAACACACTTGGTACACAGCTTTATTTACATGGAAGGGCTTTCTATTTTCCTGAAGGGCTCACTTGTGTTCTGTGGTGAAGTTCCCTTTGTTTAATCTAGTCAAATTGCTCAGGAGACCAGATGAAATAACCAAGTCATATAGCGATCTCCAAAGCAAAATTATGGGGAAATTCCACAAATATCACATACAGAGACTCCTTCCTATGTTACAGAACGTATGGAACATGAACACTTGGTATATAGGGCTGATTTTCTTTTTGAACCACACCCGACTGAGGGGTAGAATATTATCATTCTGCAGCCAGGTTTCCAGTCCGGCAAATAGTACACAAGTAAAGATGTTTGGACATTGTGACAAAGGCTTATCAATTGGTATTCTGCAGGATGGTTCTTAGAGCACCTTTTATGCAATTACACTATTTCAGCATCAAGCCCGGATGCAGGTATTGGGCTCCATTAAAGATGCCAATATCCACAAGCAAAATATATTTGCTCCATAAAATGCACACTGATTTATGTTGGTCAGCTGGGATTTTCCCACTTTTCATGTCTCACCTACAGACAATTTTGGCTGTCTGTTGTCAAAGACCTATTGTGCCAATGCCAATGTCATTTGCTTCTCATTCAATATATTTCAGAGAACAAGGGAAACCCAACTGTACTCAAGGACCAGGGGTCTAAGTATTTCTAAACGAATGAAAGTCCCTCAAGTGCAAAGTGACAAAAAATATTAATACATAGAGATACAATGAGGTCTATGTCTGATATCCGAATGGACTAATATTTTGCATTTATTAAGTCAAAGTAAAAAACATTGCAGTGGGGAAACAAACACGAGAATGGTCATTAAAACTTCCACACTCAGGCATTTTCCATGTGACATAAATGAACACACACTGGTAAAATGACTCACAAACTGTAAGTACACATGCTCATATGTACAAATGAATAAATACAGCAATTTGAGTCAAGGTACTGTAGCCGACAATGTTTCGATCCCTTAACTAGATACAGGGATCATCATCAGGACATAAGGGATTATGCTTGTTACAAAATGAGGGTTACTCCATATGTAATCCAATGCCTACAAAAAGGCCCCTCGATGTGGTCCTCCACGGTTGCAGCTTAGCTGGGGATTTCAGAACAGAGCACAATGAAGACCTAATCAGAAGGGTTCCAATCAGCAAAGACAAGTACTGAGCTATTCTTGAATAAGAGGCAAGGAGGATCAAATTAGGGCACGATGGCTGTGCTGCATGCGGCTGGGTCAATACTCGGTTAAACCACGCCTCGGGTAAAGGCGGGCAATCGGGGACCAGAACATAACCGGAGAGTTGAAGGTCAAGCCAGAATAAACAAGGTGCAATACATGTGTGATAGACGGCCCGTGGCTGTAAGGAAACGGGGTCCCCTGGAGCATGCCTTCTTTATCATCCTTAATTTGATGACTTGTGTTGTCCTTCAACAGCCCACATCAGGGAAATAATTTTTTCATTGAACACTTCATTGGAGTCAATGCATTTTCTTGCTCCCTCTCCAAGTGCTGCTCCCAACTCAAATCTGTGCCTCCTTGTACTCTCCATATTGCTCACACATTCCAGCTCACCTGTAAAAGCACAGCACCAGGTATGTTTGCTAGGTTTGATTGAAGAGTAAACTTTAGCAGGTTGTTTTTCTTTTATACCCTACCTTCCATGTGTTTCTGGTTAATCCAGGCTTGGCACACAAAGGCAGCATTTATGGCCCGGGGGTACGGGTAGGCTGCTGCCTTCACTCTGCCTCTGTTGAGGCATAAAAGTGACTGGAAAGATGACTCTTCTGCCAGAGGCCTAAATCTGCTACTTGGGCTTCTGCAAAGCGCATAATGGCTGGGGCATTTGTTCCAGTTTCTAGTTGTGGGAAATGTAAATAGCAAGTGTTCGCCTTTAAATTCTAATACTTCTAAAAACAGATGCTTAGTTATTTAAAGTGCCTACAACTAGTCCTCCATATAATAGTTTAGCTGATCACAAGCAGTTAGATTTTTTTATTCTGTTCAGAGATTCCTGTGTGAAATTTGAAAACGAAACCAGGCAGGTTTATAAAAATTAAAAATATTGAATTCAATGTTCAGTTTCAAGATAATTTAGGGAATGTTTGTTTTTCCTCCAGCATTTTAACTTTTTCTCTTTTTTTAAAAACATTCTTTTTATTGGGATTTTCAAAATAAGGAAGAACAGTAGGAGGTTACAACATAATATGTCATGGTCATGAGTAAGTTAGCCAAGGAAGAGCATCTAGTTCCAGAAGCAGAGGTGTTACTTTACATATAATCAGTAATTGAGTCTCACTGGAACAGAAATCAGAACAGTGAGAAGAGGAAAAGAAAAAAATGCAAACAATAACAAGGACCAGTGATTAAACAACGGAAGGGGAGGGGTCGGAAGCATCACAGTAACCTTGAAGAAAAATGACACGGGCAAGAGGGAAAAGCATGAAAATCCAGCCTGAGAAGAGAGTAGCATAGCATGATTCCAGGGTGGAATGTAGGGTTGGGTTGTTACGCAAGGGGCAGCTAGGTGGGGCTCTTCCCCCGTAAGCATCCATCGGTTGTGCAGGAGTGATTAAGACTTTTTCTCTTACTTTTTTAATAATGCTTTATGTTGGACCTGGCCCTTTCTGCAGGGTTATCCCTAAACTTTTTGTCTTCCTCCGCCTATTTTTCTGACCTTTTTGTTTGCTTTATGAATCTGGGCACTTTACCACTGCTAACCAGTACTAAAGCGCATGTGCTCTGACCCTAAACATGGTATGATAGGTTTACACCTGTTTGGCATACATGATTTACCTGTAAGTCCCTTGTGAAGTGGTATACCATATACCCAGGGCCTGTAAATGAAAGGCTACTAGTGGCCTGCAGCACTGCTTGTGCCACCCACAGAAGTAGCCTTTCAAACCTGTCTGAGGCGTGCCACTGCAGGGCCTTTGTGCACAGTTTACTACCACTTTGACTTGGCATTTAAAACTGCTTGCCAAGCCTTAACTCCCCTTTTATTACAGGTAGGTCACCCCTAAGGTAGGCCCTAGGTAGCCATATGGGCTGGGTGCTGTGTCGTTAAAAGGAAATGTACCTTTATGTTTTGCATGTACCTTTATTTTTTTCATGTCCTGGTAGTGACGAAATGGCTGTTTCGTTTTTCACTCCTGTGAGGCCTACTCCTCTCATAGGCTAGCATTGGGAATTCCCTTAAATAATTTTAAGTGGAATTCCTGATCAGAAAGGAGTGGTGTTGTCATGTTTGTTATGTTTAGAATGGTAGTGATAAATCTTTTTTACTGGTGAAGTTGGATTTCACATTACTATTTTAGAAATGCCTCTTTTAGAAGTGGTCATTTCTCTGTGCTTATAACTCTTTATGCTTTGCAGCCTGTCTCCAACACACATTCGGGCTGGGTGACAGCTACACTATGTTCAATCTCCCTAGACAGCCAAACACAGGAAGGACAGGGTGTGACAGGGGATACATCTGCATTCATTTGCATACTGATAGTCTTCCTGGGCAGGGATAAGGAGAGGTGGTTCACACTTACATTTGAATAGGTTGTGTCTTGCCCTCACACAAAGAACTGATTTACCCCTTACTGATCGCCTGGAGCCAGAGCTGGGCTGAAAGGAATTGTTGTGCACTTCTAATGGTTCTTTTGAACTCACCCCCTACATCAAAGACATTATAGAATATATGCACTGAGTCTCTGACCCCATGTTTTTAGACAGTATGTGGGACTTGTAACCAGATGCTGCTGGCTCTACATCTGCACATTGTCAGGAGGCCTGCTAGGCTGCCAGGAGAAACTACCATTCTTGCTATTTCCTTTACTGTGTTGGCCTGCTGCCTGCTAATTCAACAGACAGAATTGTGACCCTTGAGACCTACGGGGTCTCTACCACCTACCTGCGCTTGCGGGCGGTCTGCCTGGCGTGATTTTTGTAGGCTCCCGTAACCAGGTAGGGCGGCTACCTTTGCTATCTCTACTGGAGAAAATAATCCTTTTTTTGTTACCACAGGGAACTGAGGTTCAGATCCCCGATGGGCATCAAAGTCCACTCGCTGAGGGCCCAGACATTGCCCAGTCTCAGACGGGACTGTAAACTCCTGATTAGAAGTCCACCAACACTCCCACGTGGCAGTAATCAATTGCTGGGGATTCGACAAGGTCCCCGGCAGGACCATAAACTCTTCGATAAAAGCACACAGGTGCTTCCAACATGCACTGATTTGTATACCTGTTTATAAAACGCACATATCTCGACAGGTGCTAACTGGATTCCTGTTTTGTCTTGTTTTGTACAGGATAACAAGTACTATCTGTGCATAGACGTATCTGGAAGGATATTTACTGCATTCTAATTGCTGTGGTCCTAATGTGTTTATATAACATAGAAGCCATTTTTATATACCCCTGTGTGGAGTTTCATTTTGTGGTGTATTCATTGTGTTGCTGTGTGAGTGTATTGCACAAATGCTTTACACATTACCTCTGTAGATAAGCCTGCCTGACTGCGCCAAGCTACCAGAGGATGAGCACAGGTTATCTTGGTGTGCATTTGACTTAACCTGACTAGAGTGGTGAGTTCTGCCTGGCTGAGGTGCATAATTTAGCAACGCAGAAACACTATTTCTAACACTTTAGAAACAACATTGGCAAACCAGTTGCTTAGCATTCACATTATACAGGCAAGAGCCACCTGCTTTTCTGTTGCTTGTTTGTCTGGTAATTACTAGTAGAACCTCGTTTAGATAAATGGTTCTATATATTGGGACAATTATAGGTTAGCAACGTACTTTAAGATCCATCCCCTTCCCCTCCCCGCCATCAGCATAATACAAGAATGAGTACAAGCCAGTGATTTCATTTGTATACATGTGTGGTTTCGCAGTTTGGGTTTTACTGTCATATGCTTCAATTTATCAAAATGTTAACATACCTTTTTATTTAACTGTCTCAAGTACATCAAGCACCTATAATGCTTCCACTTTCACTTTATCACTACAGTGTTATAAAAAGTCCTGGTTGCTTTACGTCCCTGGGATCTTACTTGTTATAACTGCCAGGACCGAGATCTTAACTAGTTTGCAATCTCTATTGAACCATGTGTGTGGCTTTGCTTTGCTAACCCTCCTATAAGAGGCAGCTTTGATAAAGCGCAGAAATATGAGCTCACACACTGCCATATGTAATTTGATACAATGTTTTGCACATATGTTTTCCAAAGGTTGTAACTGTGTGGGTTTTTCTTTTTGTTCCTAAACAACGCATGAAACATATAGGGGCTTATTTACAAGCCCCTTGCGCCACCCGTACGCCACTTTTCCCATGTTAAAAATGACGAAAAAGTGGCGCAAGGGCCTTGTAAATCTGCCCCATTATTTGGTGAACTGTATCATTCTTTGCGGATGGGAGCAGAGCTGAAGAGGGGCGGGGGGAGATCAAGAACATTAAAGAGCATTATTTAAAAACGAAAAGATGCTCTTTTCAACCTGAACGGAAGGTTCAGTGAGTTACACATGCACTACTGACATCAGCAGTGATCTACGCATCATGTTGATGGATCTTGGCATGGCCAACTCAGTCACTCGTCGTCTTGAGGTTATTAAACTGAGTGCCATTAAATAATTTAATATTAAAGCCTGTTTTGCAGTGCTTAGAGACAGCAGAAAGCAATATGAAGTGATATATAAATAGCATGTTACTTTTAGAAGAGTCTACAGAAAGACACACTAGCAATATTGAAGATGCAAGGTACAAGCAAGAACACTTCGAGCAACCTTATTTAATGATAACAATTATATGACACCACCAGTTAAAGCACATTCGACAGCTTCACAAAATCAGCTTTGGTTCTGGTAAAATAATCTAGACAACTACCAAAATGAAACTTCTTCTGAACTTTAAATCCATTGATGGCAAACTGAGAATTTACACATGCAAAGCCTACAGGATGTTAATGGAACTGGATTAGGGGAGAAGCATGCAGGCTTTTAAATATGGGAACCTATTTTTCAGGAGACAAAATTAAGTTTTTTGAAACAAAAAAGAGGACTGGAGCAGGAGTTAAGAAGCAACAGGGCCATAGCCGGGTGGATTGCTTTCTTGTGCACGGCCCCTAGTAATGACAGCATAAATGGAAAGTGAAGCCAGGAAAAGTGTGACTGTCTCATTTAAATTCCCAGCCAAACAGGGATAATCAAGAAACAGAGATCAAAATGGACAGAGTCTATTGCTAACCACATCCCACTCTTTTTTAATTTTAACAAAATTGTTCCCATAGTATTTGTTAAAAAAAAAAATACTGAACGTTTAATGCTGTCTTGGAGTTGCCCTGGATTGAAAGAGGAGGGAGTACTTTGTATAGTGAAGCAAGTGATGGGACAGACAGCTGGAGAAGAAAAAAGGATTTTCCACCACATTATGGTTCAAGTGGCTCTCTTCGTCCAGTCGTGCTAAGACGTGGTTTAGCAACGAGCACATTTATCAGAGTTGTAGATGTGGCCAGATCCCAGTGAAGTTACTGTCACACATTTTATATAGTTGCTAATGGCATAGGAGAATTAGTCTGTGTTGGTTTAATTCTATCCCACACACCCCAGGCACTACATTTTTACTTGTTATTAAACTGTGATTTTAAGGTTCAAGGGATATACAGAAGAAGAAGACAGTTGCAATTTTTGGGTGGCTGCTTTTGTATTCGGTGAAGGTTAAGGAAGATTTCCCCAATACCATTTTGAGATGTGATTGACCTGCCACTGGGGGTAGAAGAGAAAGCTAACCCACTGCTAGATGTGGTTCTTATTGGAGCCAGAATGCACTTATCCGCGGCCAATCATACACAAAATAATATGCTGCTTAGCTTTAGACCTGGAGAAAGAGGAATCGAAAAAGAGATTAAACAGACACTGGCTATCAACACCCTGACTTAACAATCAGCTGGGCCCTGCCTTCAACTAGATAGGCATTGATATCTAAAAGTAAGTAGAGACCTTTAATATTCCATCACCCTTTCTGTAGCATTTGATATTGTCTATCAGACTTCGTAAACCCTTCTGATATCTTTATGTTGCCAATTCTCTAAACTTTCAAAGAACTCTGAGTTTTTCTAAAACTCAAATACAAACATTGGGGCAGATTTACAAGAAAGTGACGCATCTGTACAGATGCCTCACTTTCCCTGCGCCACCCTTAGAAAGCCTTGCGCCACCATAGATGCGCCGTATTTACAATACGGCGCACTATGACGCAAGGATTGACAGATGCGTCAGAAATTCTGCCGCATCTGTTGGCGGAAAAGTCACGCATTGCTGGAGTCGTGTCGCAAGCACGACGCAACTCCAGCAATGCGTGTTGAGGCCTATTCCCACTACACTGCGTCACTACTTAAGCCTGCTTCAAGCAGGCGTAAGGTTTTGACGCAGTGGCGTCCTAAAAGTGGCGCAGTGAAATCTTGTAAATTTCACTGAGTCACTTTTACGAGGCCTTCCTGCGTGGGAACGCCCACCCTGCATACATTATACCTGACGCAGGTATAATGTGACGCAGGGCTTTACAACGTGACGCATCTCCCTAGATGCGTCACGTTGTAAATAGGCCGCATTGTTTGCGCCGCTGTTGCGTCAAAAAAGGGACGCAACTGCAGCGCAAAAGTCACGCAAGGGGCTTGTAAATCTGCCCCTATATCTATGAAATGCATGTCAAAGGTGTTTCTAATTATATTGTGCTTTTCTGATTAAAGATAACTACCTTCTGTCATATGAGAACATGCTCCATAATTAGAAAATACATTGAAGGTAGTTGTTTAAACAACTTCAATGAAACAAAAAAAAAATTAGAATTATGAAGTTCATCTGTGCAACAAGCAATCGCTTCCCAAACCTATTTTGCTACCACAATGTGCGCACAAAAAGAAAATATATATAGCAAAATCTATTAAGTGATGAGGATCCCTCCAGTTCCTCAAGTCAAATAACAAAGTATGCAAAAATATGAGTTTATCATCCTTCAAGGATAGTTCTGAAAAAGTAATGAAAAAGTAGAATTTGTCTCCATAAAAACAATTCGATTACTATGAATAGTTATCTCTATTCTGCTCAGACTTCTGTTCATTCCAAAAGATGGTCACAAAACAGTTTCCAAGGTTTTCCTGTACTCTGGCAGCAAGGTCCTGGCTGCACCAACAAAGTATCCCAATTGCCTAGCAAGGATGCTCTGGACCATGGAGGACTTACACTATGAGACTTCTTAAAGGCCGCCGCCACTTGCAACACTTATGAGATGTGTAGTTTCCTTGATTGTACTCAGGTGTCTCACATAGTGCATCCAGTGTAGAAAGAAAGCTTTTCACCAAGCAGTACCAACAGTCCCAGCGCACCACCAGCCTTTGCTTTCTTTGAACATGTGCACCATGGGACATCTCGGAATCTCATGTTTCTGCACTTGTCAGGAGTGAAGAGGTGAGTGCTGGCAACATATCACAACAATATGTCTGTAAGTAACACAGTGGCGTAACACAGGCCACCGCAGCCCCCGCAGCCCTTGCAGTGCGGGGTGGCCCCCAAGTTGTAGGGGACACCCTCCGCACAGTACTCTGGCTCGAGATCTCCTGATAAAATACGGAGCGGGGGGCCCTCCAAGTACCTTGCGGGGGGGGGCCTCAAGTTTCGTTATGCCACTGAAGTAACATGCAATTGGGACAGGGGTGGATAGTTTTGAACCACATGAGGCATCCTCTCTCCCTGTTCCATGTGTTCCAGGTCCCTGTTTCATGAAATTATATCTATCCCCATTAATGATTGTAAGGACGGTTAAGGTCATGCCAACACTCCCCTGGGTAGGTGCTGTGCCTGGATAGGTGCTGAACCGTTGTGCTATTATGGTTCTATTATTTTATGTGATTTACAGACTGTTTTCCATTAAGGATGCAATTGCCAGGGCTATTTTCAAGGTTAAATATTGTTTCATTTGTGCTTGTGTTTGATGAAACATTGAATGAAACCGAATTGACAAAAGCACGTGGTGCTTGCTTCACGCTCATTTAAAGACTGGTTTTAGGTGCTCCTAATCGGACTTAAAAAAGTGCACTTGGAGGTCAATCCTGAGCATCTACATCAGATAGGTGCCTGCTCACTGTGCCCATAAATATATTAGGATGCACCAACTTAGATTATTTTACTTCTTTAAAATAAGAATAAACAGTATCCTGCCATGCGGTGTATCTGTCTGGGTGTCACTATGCAGAGACGTTTTAAGGGATGGGCAAAATGAGCCTTGGCCCAGAGCCCCAGCCTTTCAGCCCCCCTTGTGAGAAAGTGCCCTCTTTCTGCATGGTTGCCCCCACTTTTTGCTGAATTGCTGATGTGCTTTGACTGAGTGTGCCCTGGGCTCCTGCTAATCAGGTACCCAGGGCTTATGTTCTTTCCCTAAAACTGCATTGAAGCCTAAACCCAATTGGCATCTCTGGCCACAGGTCAGCCCCTGGTAAATGGTACCACAGGTACCCAGGGCACTGTGACCAGAGAAGGCCTCTAAGGGCTGCAGCACTTATTGTGCCACCCTTAGAGGTCCTGTACCCTTACACACACACACTGCCTTTTCAGGCTGCGTGTTTTGGTGCAGAACAAAGTGAAGAGTCGACATGGCACACATCTCTGTGTGCCATGCCTACAACCCACTGCCCTGGCATAGATCAGTCACCCCTCTAGCTGGGTGCACTATACCAGTGGTGAAGGTACAGGTGCATGAGCCCTGTACCCCTACAGTGTCTAGGTCCATTCTTAGACACTGTAAGTGCAGTGCTGCCATTAAGAGTATATGGTGCTGGGAGTTTGTCATAACGGACTCCACAGCACCATAATGGCTACACTGAAAACTGAGAAGTTTGGTATCAAACTTCTCAGCACATTAAACCCACACTGATGCCAGTGTGGGATTTAATGAAAAATGCACACAGAGGGCATCTTAGAGATGCCCCCTGAAAACTAACCCACCTCTAGTGTCCAGGCTGAGTGGCTGCTTTCAGCTGCCACCACCAGACATGTTTCTGGACCCCTGGGTCGAGAGCCTGCTGCTCTCTGGGGCCTGAAACAATGCACATCCTGGGACGAGGTGCCAAGCCTCCTTCCCCAGGATGGGCAGGGTTCACGAAGGGGAAGCTTCAAAGGCTTGCCGCCTTTGTGAGCTTCACCAGGTCACTTGCTGCTCTCAGCAACTGGTCCCCACTTGTTCTGACCCCCACTTTGGGCGGGAGAACCGGTGGGAAAAACAAGTGAGAAAGAGAGGTGTGCCCACCTCTGCCAACTCCACCCCTCAGGTGGGGGAGGCAAGGTGAAGCACAAATCTCAGTCCACGCCATCTTGAAGATGATGGGACTCAGCCAACCAGGGACAGGCTCATGCCCCCCTCCCACTGGAAGGTGGCATAATAGGGGGTGTACCCACCCCAGGGAAGGGACCCATTGGTCCCTGCCTTTTACCTACCTGTAATGCCCCTAAATCTAGTATTTAGGGGCACCCCTGAACCTTGCTTCCTCAGACAAGAACCTGCAAGAAGAAGAAGAAGAAGAAGGACCGAACAGCCGTGCAGCAGCTAACAAGAGGAAGACGCCCACTGACTTGGCCCCAGCCCTACCGGCCTGTCTCCCCCTCGAACTTGCTCCTGCAAAATCCCGGTGTGTCCTGCAGCCAGCAACCTCGAAAACCCCGGAGGACCTGCCTGCCTTCAACTACAAAGACTCTGTCTCCCGTGAACACCGGATTTGTTCATCTGCAACCTCTGGCTCCGGCCAGACACCGCGGATCCGCCCCACTCTGCACCGCCGACCCCGGCCCGAGCTCGAGTGGGCAAACACCACAAGGAGGTCACCCCGGCAATCCTGACCCGAGATCCGGCGACTCCTAACCTGCCTCAAGCCTCAGCCGACGCCTGCAGCCTAAATCCAGAAGGTCACCCCAACCGCGACCAGGAGCTGATAAGAAGATCTGACCCCAAAAGGCACCCCTGCACCCGACGCCACATGGCCTTGTGTGCCCAAACCAACGGTGGCTAACCAACCCCTAACTTCCCAACTTACCGCCCGACGTCGAAAGAGCACCCTGCACCCGGCCGCCCTAGTGCCACTGAGGGTGCACCTTTGGTGCTACTTTGTTTCCCCATTTGCCCTGAGCTAAAGTTCAGGAGCTTTGCTCCCACACCCAAGTGGCCTGCTTGCCAGCAGCCACCAACCGGAGGCCCCCTATCCCCCATTGGATAACATTGGGCCTCAGCACTCTGCACCCGGCCGCCCTAGTGCCGCTGAGGCTGTAACGAGAGTGCATCTTTGACCCTGGGGGAACCTTTGTTCTAACCCCAGAAGCTCAACTCCAAAGACCGATTACTTACCTGGTAACCGTTAACTTCATTTCTCTCCATAGGAACCTATTGACTGTTTTTCCCTGAAAAATGTTCTAAGTGTGGAGTTGATTTGTATGGAAACCTGAAAAATAACAATTGTGCAAAACTGATTTTACTTACCTTTTCTCTAGGAAATGTCCCCGTGTGATATCTAGGCATATCACACTGAGTAGAAAAAGTAATCTAAAAAGTAATCTCAAAAGTAACGTAAAAGTAACTTACCTGTAATTCTTATTGCAAAATCGATACAAAGTATATGTACAGCATTTCACAGTATTGCATTACCAGTAATTCAAACTGTAACCGTTTCAAAGTACATTTACAACTGCATTTCAAACTGTATATTTACTGCAAAGTATTTATCAACTTACCTGTGCCAGGCTTGCTTGGTTCTAGGAAATAAAATAACTAAAAGAATATTGTTATACAAAACCAATTGGTCTGAAGTTCAGTCTTTGAGTGTGTGAAATCATTTGCTGATTGAGTGGGTACAACAAATGCTTAACACTGTCCTCTGATACTGCCTTACTGCTCGACCACACTACCACAAATAGAGAGTGAGGTGCTATCTAACTTTACCTCTGCCTACCTTTGGGGATCCACTGGACTCTGTGCACACTATACCTCACTTTGGTATAGTATATACAGAGCCAGCTTCCTACACCCCCCCCACCCCCCATAGAGCCAGCTCTGCCCTTGCCCAGATGACCTTGAATAATTCTTAACAGATTGTTTTAAATACCGTTTTCCTTTAATTTATTTTTAACATGGGTGATGTATTGGAGTCTATGACAGACATTTGGCAACGAAATTTTAGTTTTTCAACATCCTGCAACATCCAAAAAAACAGTTTCTTTTAGATCAAAATAGAACCTCACATATGAGAAACGGCAGGGGATCAGAAAGATTATTTGCAATAATATTAGTGAGATGCTGCTGAATTACAATATTGAAAACACATGTCACTATCCTTGAATATTAGATGTAAATACATTTAGAATTTGGACCAGTGTGCCTGTGCCATGCCAGTGACCTGGCCAAAGAGGGCATAAAAGAGCTGAAATAGAATCATTAATTCAACGCTGTTACCTACAGGGGCCCCCAAATTATGTTTGACCCAGGGCCCCCTACATCCTTAAGAGGTCCTCGCAACCATGGCCTTCGCAAGTGAGACATTATTTTGGTTACTGGTGCTGATATACTTTTATGATTTTGTCTTGCTTGGTACCCACAGCAGGAGGATGTGAAATTAATTGGAATCTGTACTGGTGTATTTCCAGTATGCGCCACACAGCGCTTACAGCAGCGATACTGTAGATCGCGACAGTGATCAATGGGCAATCTTCGGTTTCCAGCAGCTCTGCTGCGCGCCCTTAATTAGTTTGCGTATCTCCAACAACCGGGGCTGTGTACCGGAATGCAAATGTAATTTTTTGGGCTTGAGGAATTTGAGGGCGCGAGATTTCAGAGATGAGATTCTTGAATATCTTTGCTATCGCAGAGAACCGTATTGATGCTTCTTTAAAAATATTACTCGACCTGTGGTTCCTTTGTGGATAGGATGAACTCAGCCGGTCAAACAATTAGCTGTGAAAAACCAGGTAATAATGACTTGAATTTTATAGCGCCTACTAGCCGGATTAGAACTTTTGTAAATGCTGTTATTAAAAGGTGTGCCTCTTAATAATATTTTGATACTTTGGACAGATTTACCAAGGTTTTGTGTCACCCTTGCACTATGCAAGGGGGCGGAAGGGGGATACTATAACTAAGTGAGATGTATCAAGCCACGCAAGGCCACCTTGCGTGGCCATGCAAGGCTTGATAAATTAAGAGTAAAGCAGGGCAGCACAAATCGCTGCCTTGCATTACTCTGTCCGAGGGAGGCGCTCCAGGGGTGGCGCAATGCAGCCAAAAGTGCGCCAGCGCTAGGAAAGGAGAGGAATGTGCCTTATAATGTTAAATACAGTACATTCCAGCCCTTTCACCTCCACGCAGTGCAGCAAGGTGGCTTGCCGCATTGCGTGAACAAATGATAAATATGGGCCTTAGTGTATCATCCTTGGAAGAATGAATGCTGTATAAGCCCTTTCAGGATTCAAAATCATGAGGGGATATGTACTAAGAGTTGCATGGGTGCTTGCAGGATGGAAAGTGACACAAAGCATTTCATCGATTTACTTACCATTGTAAAAGCCTGAGGACACTATGCAAAATTGTGCAGCAACATGAAAGGGCCCGCACAATCCTTGTATATATGCCCCTTGATCTGCAACGTACTCATCCACGTCAGCATCGAATGACGATGTTAGTGAGCCATCTTGCCAGCGCGAGCATGGCTGTTTTAATATGGTAGGACTCACCACAGCAACGTAAGAGATTAACAATATTCGTGTCAGAAAATGTTATTTTTGATTTAGAATCATCATGTGGCAAGTAGAAAATGCCCATGACAAGGTCCGTTTTTTGCAAATATTTCATTTCTAAGTCAATGTCGCTCCCGCGAGGAGTAACACATTCATCCGCACAGATGTTCACCTGTCTGGGAGATGGCACAGATCCATACGTTCTTTCACTACCAAAGACTTTAATTAACCTTTATGTATGAACTGTTTGCAAAATCAGGTCCTACTCGTTACAATCTGTTTTCGTAACACCCTGCCAGAGTAATGGAAATGCTGTTTTATACATTTTGCTTCCATAATAATTTTCATGAACAGTAACTAATATAAACATATATAGAGGTGAGACTAATATAATATAAATACATAAAGAGTTGATATAAAATGAGTAGCTGTGCACTGTAGTCCAGTAATGCCATTAGTGAGATTCTTATGACGTTTATTTTTTATGTTTGTATAGTGCATGCTGCATAACCTAATTGCTTCGAGGTGCTTGAGAGAGCCTTTGTACTTGGTTGGGGGTGGCTTTTTCAATGGCTGATCCACCCTTTGGGAGAAGAGCAGTGCGGTGGTGTCATTTTTATCCAATAAGAGCAGGGCCAGTCTGACCGTAGCGGGAACTGGGCATTTTCCTGGTGGGCCGGAGCGGTGGGGGCCGGTTTTGGACCTGTGGGGGCCGGTTTTGAAGCAGTGCTGCAATATCGGCCCCCCTGTAACAAAAGCGGCCAGGGCCGGTCGAGAGCAGATTGCCAGGGCTGGTTGCTGCTCCTAGTCCGGCCTTGAATAAGAGCGATGGTCACATGTATTTCAGAGATGAGCAGTGGTTGCAATTCCATCATCAGTTACATTAAAGTTTTGTTGTCCAAAAGAAGCAGCAGATTCTTGATTTACTGGATAATGCAGTAACAGAGTACAGCCGTTAAAGACTTGGTTATGGGGGCGCTTTGCTCATTGCTGTAAAGAGTAGCATTTACTAGCCTGTGAAGTGCAGGCAAACAATATATTCACTGAAAAAAACCAAAGGTTAAAGCGAGCTTACAGTTGGGTGAAAATGTCAGTTAAAAACATAATTTAAAACAAAAAAAAACCCCACTGAAATTCACCATTTTAAGTTGACTGAAGTAACTATAACTTGTGCATTTTCCATGAACAGTGATGTTATTAATTATGTAATGCAGATGTCATCAGTGATGTTATCAGTGATATCTTAGAACATGTCATGAGTCATGTAATATGTGAAGTCATAAGCAGTGCATGACAAGTGTGCAAGTGTATATATTCACAGTAAAAAATAAAGGTTAAAGTGACGTTATAGTTAGGTCTGGAAATATTGTGTCATTTTACAATAAAAATAACCCTAGAAATTCACTGAAAAAAACAAAGGTTGAAATGATGTTATAGTTAGGTGAAAATGTCAGTTAAAAATTGCAATTTTAAACAAAAAAACCACTGAAATTCAGCAGTTATAATTTACTGATCTAACTATAAGTTGAACCCCCACTACGCACTTCTTATGTACTCACATATTACATCACTCACCAATACCTGGCTTGGGGAGGGGGCCATACACAGGCCTCCCATCCTCAATATATTATTTTTTTCTTAAAAAGAAAAAAATGTCGTCGGCCCTGGGGTAAGTGGTCTACAGGGATAGTATCCAGCTTGGGGAGGAAGGCTCACAAATGCTCCCCTCCTCATATTTAAAAAAAAAGGAGAATGAGATGACCCACCGGTCCCTGGCCCACCTGGGGTTGGGTATTTTGATGACAAAAGGTGGTTCTGCCCTTTTTAAAAAACTTTTTTTCAGCTTTAATGTGGTAGTACAACGGGACTGTGAAGCTGAAAAAAAATATTTTGTCCAAAAGGTGGAGTCCCTATGAGACCCCCCAACAAGGCCTAGGAGGTCAGGTTATTCTTACCTTACCCCCCATATGTTATTCCATTTTTCTTTCTAGGACACGGGGACTGAGTCCCCAAGCCCTAAAATGGCCACCCTATGTCTTTGTTGATGTTGTCGGCAGCCAATCAGATCTCATCGTTTGATCTGCCTGTCCCACAGCAGTTCTTTGGCATTAGATATCTATACATTTTGAAACTTTATTTTTCAAAAACTACTGAACAGATTTACACCAAATCACAAAAAGTACAGTTTCAGGATAAAGCTCAAGCTTTCTGACAAATTGTGTGAAATTCTGTTCAGCTGTAATTTCTGTATTGATGACATTGAAATTCCTAGGAAATTGCATGAGAAAAATGTATTTTGGAACCCCTTTTTCCTGGCCCCCGCTTGATAGATCACTCCAGAACTTTCTAAGAAGGAGGTGAGGTAGAAGAACTTTATATATGCTTTTTGAACCAACATTACATATGTAGGTGACTTTATTGCACAAAATTCAGTGCTATAAAATCATACACCATAGGGAACTGTGAAGTACAAAAAAATATTTCATGCCTTCTTGTGAAATATGGATTTTATCATCAAAATGAAAGCCTCTGCACCATTCAGGAGAACTTTAACATTGTCAGGGCCAATAGGACTGTGCGGCATAGTGAACCAAATTATGCAGCAAGATTATCTCAATTATACTCCAAAATGCACATAATGCAGCACATTCTTTGGCAGCATTATTTTCATCCATGTAAGCTAGACACAACATTTTTCAGCAAGTTTTACAAACTATGCAGCAAAGTATGTGGGAAGTTGGTAAATCCCTTATTATGTGGTAAACATTGCTGCCACCGAATCACCTAAATCCACTGACCCACACCATTTCGCAATGTTTTATCAATAACTTATACAAGGTAAAAAACCCTCAGAACTCTAACTCCAAAAAGTTTTCTTTTTAGCTGCATTTTGAAGAAATCAGTATTCTCAAGTTAACTATAGCAAAATAAACATATAATATAAAAAATACATAAAGGGTAATTGTTTAATATCATCCAATATTGACATGTCAATGTTCTGGTGAGATTTACAAACCACTTGGCCTTTAGCCTCATGTTTTATGATGTCTCCAGTACTCCAAGATGGCAATATTGAACTGTTTTACACAGTTACACTTTTTGTATCTTATAAATATGTACATGATGGTTATCCATGTAATACCTGTTTTCTTCAAAATATGATACAGTTCACATTGTCGTTATACTAGTTTGTGGGGTCCAGTTAGATGTACAAGTAACAAAAACACGTCTGGATAAAATATTGAGTTCAAAATATCGGAATTCAAAAATATCAGACAAAAGTATCATGATGCATAAATATTGTGGTATAGAATAACGTCGTCAAGAATATCGATTTTTTGGTAAGTAATAAAGGGCCTGATTATGATGTTGGTCGGACGAGCGTCCGACCACCATCCTGTCTGGAACGGGACTGCCCGACTAGCTGTCGGTGGTCACGCAATCGGGATTAGGATGCGACCACCTTCAAGGCGGTCGCAATCTGTATATTTTGTATTGCGGCGTGTGCTGCGGGCTGCAGCACACGCCGCAGTCCAAAAAAAACCACATTGCACATATACCTGCACTATGTGGCAGGCACCATGCAGTGCCTGCCACATAGTGCAGGGATATGTAGGGGGGCACCATAGGTGCCCCCCAGGGCCCATATTGGAGGGCCAGGGGGGAAGGGGGCCCCCTACAGGCCCCCAAGTCACTTTCCACCTGCCTTTTCATGGCGGGTTAACCGCCATGAAACGGCCGGCAGAAAGGGACATTGTAATCCCTACGGCGGTGCCTGAGCAGGCACCGCCACTGTTGTAGGGATTACAGTCCCTCCAACGCACCTTCAGCTGCATTGCGGTCAGTCTCTCCGCCTGCCCTCCATCCGCCCGCCATCATAATGCCCGCGGGAGGTCATGCAGGGTCCGATGGTGGTGGAACCGACAGCCTGACGGTGGCGGTCCCACCACCATCGTAATGAGGCCCATAGTTTTTCAGAATATCATTGTTTTTAAAATAATTTTCAGTAATGTAGTGGTAAAAAATCCTTCTTTAATTATTTTAATGATTTTTAATTATTATATTAATTTTAGTTGTTATTTTTGTTGGTCTAATTGTTATAATTTTTTTTAAATGTAGTTTGTAATTGTAAGTGATTTATAAATGTTATTTTAATGTTATTAGTTATATATAGTGTAACAGGTTGTTGGGTTTGTAGAGATATAGGATGGGACGTTATTTGATTTATAAATATGTTTAATTTTTTGTTGATTCGTTTTTAATTGGTCATTTTTTAATTGATTATTAATTATGCAATTTTTTAGAGTTATGCTATATTTAAAATTTTAAATTTAAATTTAAATTTGTAATTATTTTTATTATTAGTTAAAGTAAGTTACATATTGGGGTAGAGAGGTCTGTGAAAGATGCATGTCTGAATCACATGGCTCCTCTTCTCCTGATTTAAATTTTCACAATTATTTGGAAGAACGACAATTCCACTCTTACTCAGTGACATATTTATAGGCAAAGCAATAATGGTCCTTTTCTTTGGGGCATCAGTAATTGCAGCTAGACCTGAAGATTCACCTGAAAAAGCATTGCACCCTCACAAAAATTGCCTTGTTCAAGAGCAAGGGAGCTTCACTAACATCTGAGAGAGTGTATGGTTCAGCATATATGGATGTGCTCTCAAGATCTTAGGGTTACTGTGAGACCTGTATGTAGGCGTCAATTTGTGATGACCTAATAGTGATTTTCTAAGATTTGCTATTAGGTAATCAAGAACACCTATGTACTAATTTGTCTTTTGCGCATTTAGCGATTTCTTATGTGGTTGCACTTCACCTAACTCATTAATATTCATTAGGAATGTCGCAATTTGCCACCTGTTGGAAATCGCTAAAAAAACAGGGATGGTGGCCTGCTGGAGACAGCAGACCACCATATCTGTGTATTCTTTTTAATAAAACGTTTTTTTTTTAATGCAGCCCGTTCTCCTTAAAGGAAAAACGAGATGCGTTTCAAACACTAAAATGAAAAGTTTTCTTTTCATGTTTTAAAAGTAGGCAGTAGTCTGTGGGACCACTTCCTGCTCTTAAAGAATGTTTCTGCATACATTCAAAAAGGGAAAGTGGACCTCTAGGGACCCTCTCACATTTGCAAATGAGTTACACCAACTCCAAGTTGGTGGTAAAATGCAAGATGTTTTGCGACTGCATTTCAATTGCAAAACATTCTTACATACCACTGTGAGTCGTTATTAGGAAGGGACGCCCATAACATGCCCCTTCCTAATACCGAATCGTTAACCCATTTTGCAATTCGGTAATAGGTTGCCAAATTGCAAAATTGGCCTTAGTACATAGAAAAATACTTTTTTTCAGTCACAAATGGCCCAATTTTTCAAATTGAGCCATTTTCGACAGGAAAAAAACTACTTACATGTGGGTCTATGTCTTTTTGTGAAAAGTAGTATTTTAAGATACCTCTATCACAGCATGTGTGGATTTTAAAGGAGGCCAGCCTCTAATAAAATTAGAGAAATTTGCACAAATTTTCACTAAGAAACCTTTTAAATAATTATGCTTGTGGGATTGGTTCATCGCGATCTACCATTGGGGTCTATTTCAGGACAGATATATTCGCTTTGTGTTATAGTCTTTATTTAGGTGGCCAGCCCATATGGTCTTTGTGATGACTCCAACATAAATGCAATGCCTGAACAAAAAGGTATTGGCTAATAGATGTGAAGGTCAGTACACATATAAAAAGTGAAAACAGAAAATATTTAAGAGTAGTGTCAGATTTCGAAGTTTCTTCTGGGATCATTTTAGTCTGCACTTATTCTATACCACATTTTAACCTTGCAAAGTTCTCAAAATTGGATACTTCCCTGTTCAAGTAATATTAATTCAGCACCATGTCCTGAAGCTATCCTAAAAAACTAATTTTCCAAAAATTTATAATTTTATGATTGTCACATAACACAACTTTTCTAAATGCAAATGTTGCTTGTCAAACTACAAAATATTGAAAATGGATCAGATATGTGGAATCCAGTCTGTGAAATCAAACACCAGCGTCAGAGTTTTCAGTGCGTAAAGTATGAAATACCTGGCTCTTAGAGGCATACTTTGGAGATCCATAAGATCCAGCGATGGCCACCTGGGTATGGGTCCTTAGCTACAATAAGCTGGGATGTGAAAGCTGCACACGGCGATCAACCAACAGAATGCTTTCCCTACCTCTCTCATGAGAGCTGTCAAAAATTCCACATGGCATGAATGCCCAGTTTTGTGGTAGATCTTCCCAACTTCTACCTAAATCATTTCTCTTATGATTTCTGCTCTCCCTCCTTCTCTCAGTTCCCTGCTCAGGGCACTCTCTTCCCATCAGCGTGCAGTGCATTACAAATTCCTAATAACAAAAAAGGCTTTCCATATTATAGCTCCCTCCATACATTAGTTATGGTAAATTTACTATTTTGGTTTTTAGGTGTCCCTTGCCCACTCGAAATCTGCTTGAAGTTAGCAGGTTAAAAAAATATTCCAGCGTTTAACACTTTTATTTTGCATATGCAAACGGTCCAGTAAAAAGATTCAGAACAAGATGAATGCAAATTAGTCACAGCATGTTTTACACATACAGAAGCAGTGGAAACCGAAAGGTACAGCGGTGAGGGGAGTGTTTCTGATTAATACACCCATTAGTCGCCCTACAGCACTTAGTTTAATAAAAAAAGAGTGTTTTTCATTATGTAAAAATAATTCATTCGAACTTCAACATTCTCTATCTGACTCGAGTTAGATTGTGGTTTGCTGCTGCTGAAAAGTGTAATTTTAGCTTCCGTTTTGTGTGAGTGTTAAGGATTTCTAGCATACCAACATCAAGAAAACTAGGCTTCTCCTGATAACAATTAAATGTTCAGTACTAAACATGTACTTATATATTTTTTAACAAGTTTTTTCATGTGGGTGGTACTTATTGCGACTTTATGTATTTCTTTATAATGCTGTGATGCTAACAAATATATTATTGTACTAGGTTTGTAAGCTAAAAATCTAAAATAAATTAAAAATGGAATTAATTTAAAAGTCAAAAATATATGTATGTACTCATATATTCCTGTTATTGAGATCTAGGACTTTAAACATTTTAAATTAAAACATTCGAAGAAAACAAGTGAAGAGTTTCTGCTTGCAATCATCCTTAATATTTATGATCAACTTCTAAACTGCATTACGCTTTCCTACTTTTGAGTGAAAATCACCATGTTTGCAACAATTAATATCACATTAATGATTCACTGGTATCAGAACAATTTAGCAATTTTCAGAAAAATAACGCATGGGTAAAAGCAAACTTACATTAGGAAACTTCATTAACTTTACCGTTGTATTTCCTCGATGCATTGAACCCCCATCCAGGCATATTAGCAATAATCAATTATTACAGCCACCCCTGAAGTGCAAGGTGCCTCTAAAATCTAACTATACACCAAAGATGTAGTCATATTCCTAAACTCTGAAGAAAACAACATAAGTCTGGCATTTAATACAATGTATAGATGTTTTCAATTCTTTGGCTGTGAAATAAACCCTTCAAAGACAGAAGAGTTGTTGGTGAACTTTAATGTTATAGATTTAGCCCCAAAATACTGAAAGGTGATAACCATTCACCCCTTTAGATATCTCGGTCTACAGGTGTCTTCATCTTCGAATTATATTTCCCATTTTAATTGTAACCGATTAATCACCAAGATGAAATAAAACTTCTATAAATGGAGCCATTTATCACTTTCCACTAGAATGGAATAATATACTTAAAATCGTAATCTTACCACGTTTATTTCTATTTCAGACACTTCCTTAGTATCTAAATTCACTTTTCTTCGAAAGTATACAATATGATCACGCCATTTATATGGCATATAAGAGGACCCAGGTGTCTAGGAAAAAAACTTTCTGCCATTACAGACAGGGCTGTGAGCTCTTCAGTACCCAGAATTATACTACCTTGCTGCCTCTTCACATTAATAATCTTAAAGGAAATGGCATTGGAGGTGGGGTTAAGAAGTTATGTTTGGAGATTTCTTTTTTTTTTTTTAAATTAAAGGGCATTAAATTTCACATTTGTAAGAACTTATGTCAGGTTTATGCATACTGTAACCGATTCATTAAAACAGAAAATAATCTGAATGCTTCCCACTATGCAATGACCCATATCGTCCACAAGAAATCTTTGGCAAACTCTCCGAATAGGTAAAAAAAACGACATCTGAATTTAGAAAACTGTGAAATCTGCCCTTTCCTTTTGTTCAAGGACCACTAAAAAATGTATTATCCAAATGAAATACATAACTTCAAATAAGAAGCTATTCAATTAACGTGTCAGTGGGTGAAGAGTCCGGAATTTTTAGAGAGGAATTTCTACGCACATCAGTTAAAGGGTGGTTATATAATAAAATATTGCAGACAAAAATATCAGCGACAAAAATATTAAACAAAAACTATTGAGGATACAAATATTGACTTTACATAATTTGTATGTAAAATCAAAAACACTGACTACAGAAATATAGAAGACCACAATATCATCATATAATAGGTAAGTATATCGAATTTAATTATTATCCATCACATTAGCTTTAAAATGTATGTTAGCTTTAAAAGAATACATTTAAAGAAATATTCTCATAATATCAAATAAGTGTAAAATAAATGCAGAAAATAAAAATGTGTACTTTTAAATCATCACAAAATAACAAACATAATATTCAAAAGTTAAAACTTTTATGCAAACTTAAATATTAAGAACAATGCGAATAGTAATTAATTATAATTAAAAACACTAAATAAAAAACATGTAATAACAATATTAATAAATATTAAAATACAGCATAATAAAACTAAAAACAAATTGCTACAAAAAATATATAAATACAATTCTTTATTATAAGCTAACTTTTAACATTAAATCAAAAATATATGTAAAAACAGGTTTAAAAAAAAATCAGATAAAAATTAGACTTGGAGGTGCCAAATTCACTACTCACACTCCAACCTGACCAACTTTAGGGACAGTGTTGAACTTTGAAGGGGTCCTATTTACTGTCTTCACTCCAACATAAGCAAAAATAGTGAACGTTTTGGATTTTGGAGGAGGTAAGATTTACTATTCCCACAACAGTAAAGAAAGTACTGTACTTTGGAGGGTTCAGATTAACTACTCTAACTTAAACTTGAGCAACAGTAGGGAAAGTGCTGGAATTTGGAGGGGTCAGTTTTATTCTTTCCACACTAACGTATGCAACAGTAGATAAAATGTTGGACTTTGGAGGGGTCAGAACTAGTATTCCCACTCCTGTGTAAGCAACAGTAGGTAACAATGGTGAACTTTGGAAAACTCAGTTTAACTTTTCCTCAACCTAAAATATTAACACACAAAATACATATCAATCAATCAATCAATCACAGAATTTGTAAAGCGCACTACTTACCCGCGAGGGTCTCAAGGCGCTGGGGAAGAAGAAGGGAGGGGGATGCCGCTACTGGTCGAACAGCCAGGTCTTGAGTAGCCTCCTGAAGGTCAGCAGGTCTTGGGTCTGTCGTAGGCTGAGTGGAAGGGTGTTCCAGGTCTTGGCGGCGAGGTGGAAGAAAGATCTGCCGCCGGTGGTAGTTCTTCGGATGCGCGGGACGGTGGCCAAGGAGAGGTCGGCGGAGCGGAGCTGGCGGTTGGGAACGTAGAAGGAGAGTCGTCTGTTGAGGTAGGCTGGGCCGGTCTTGTGGAGTGCCTTGTGTGCATGGATGAGGAGTTTGAAGGAGATTCTCCTGTCGACGGGGAGCCAGTGCAGGTTTCTCAGGTGGGGGGTGATGTGGCTGTGGCGTGGAACGTCGAGGATCAGGCGTGCAGAGGCGTTTTGAATTCTTTGCAGTTGTTTGATGAGCTTGGTCGGGGCTCCCGCGTAGAGGGCATTTCCATAGTCGAGTCGGCTGCTAACGAGGGCCGGGGTGACTGTCTTTCTCGTGTCTGTCGGGATCCATCTGTAGATCTTGCAGAGCATGCGGAGGGTGTTGAAGCAGGAGGAGGAGACTGCGTTGACTTGCTTGGTCATGGAGAGCGTTGAGTCGAGGATGACTCCCAGGTTGCGTGCGTGGTCGGTGGGTGTCGGGGGTGCCCCCAGTGTCGTGGGCCACCAGGAGTCATCCCAGGCTGAAGGGTTGGAGCCGAGGATGAGGACCTCTGTCTTGTCCGTGTTCAGCTTTAGTCGGCTGCTCTTCATCCAGTCGGCGACGGCCTTCATTCCTTCGTGGAGGCTGGATTTGGCAGTGAGGGGGTCCTTGGTGAGGGAGAGGATCAGTTGAGTGTTGTCGGCGTAGGAGATTATGTTGAGGTCGTGCTGTCGGGCGATGCGTGCGAGTGGGGCCATGTAGATGTTGAACAGTGTTGGGCTGAGGGATGATCCCTGGGGTACGCCGCAGATGATCTCGGAGGCTTCGGATCGGAATGGAGGGATATAGATATAAATTAAAGAAACATAAAATATATTTCCACAAACATATAAAGCATAATATTTTTGACAGTATACTTTATATAAATAATTAAAAACTAAAAACTAAATATTAACATATAAAATTACACATAAAAATATATACAAAATGACAACAATGAAATTGTTTTTAAACATATTTCCCACACTATCACCCTAAAAGTCTAACATTCACAAAAACAAATTACATTAATATTGAACAAAGCATTATATATTATTTTGAAAAATAATTCTCCTATAAAATTAATTATCATACAAAAAACTTAAAACATAATGTAATTATTTAATATCCAAATTAATAACAGAAATTACATAAATAACACAACCAATTATCTAATTAAGCCATCAACAATTAAAAAAGAATTACTATTTTTTAAAATTAGCAATCAAATTATAAAAAAATTACATCATTAATAATCAAATGAACAAATTAAGACTGATAAACAATTCTAATCAATTAAAATTAAATAAAACATCCGCACCTTTTCCACAACAAACCCAACAACCTGCCAAATAAATTTGAATAAAATTTTAAAAAAACTTCAAATATATTACAAAATCACAGAAAGCAAAATTACATTTAAAATATTTAAATATATTTACCATTAAAATAATAACAACTAAACACAATATGATACAAACACTAAACAAAATAATTAAAAAACAATATTAAGTACAACTATATAGTACAACTATATTTGAAAAAATATATAAAAGACTTATAAAAAACAATATTCTTAACTTCAATATTCTGTCCCATGACATTTTTGACATCACAATATTTTTGACATGATATTTGTGTAAATCAATATTTTGAAATACTATTTTGGTGAAATATCTAACAGGTATATAGCTGTATTTATAATCAATTTCTTAACTTCATGAAAAATCAAGATTGTTTGTGAAACAGATGTCAATAAAATAGTTGAAAAACATAAAGAAATTGATTATATCTTACACAAACTTGCATTAGTAAATATATAGACTCTACCATGTTATTTGTCCTAGAAGGCATAGCACAACCAGGAAATTGAAACATATGTTAAGGGATTGCCTTACACTTCAAAACATTTGAACCTCAATCTGTAATTGGTTGGTTGGCAATATAGTTAACTCATTGGCTAATGATCCTTTTATAGCCGCAGACAACAGGTAAGTGGCTTCTCTTTTACGTTTTTAAAGACTTTGGGAGGGGGGAGGGAGCGTAACGTATTTCCACTGAGTTTTTTTTAAACTCCGTGGAAATACGCGTAGAGGCACTACGCCCGCTACGCCCAGGGTTACTGAAAGATCTAGCAGAATTAGGCTCCAGAGTGTGCTCAGTCCAGTCTCAACCTCTACTAATCAAGGACTGTTAACAAAGTTGTTTGAGTCTCCATTCCAAGATGAAAGCACATCCAGGTTAAATCCAGGAAGTAAGTGGCATTCAGATTTCTAGAAACCTATTAGACTAGGAATTTTACAACAATTTGATTACTGGCAGGGACAGACTGGGTGATAGTTAGATTCATCTACGGAGTCAAGGTAAGGTTTCAACATGGGAGACTTTTTTCCACTGCAAGGGGACTTAACCAGTGGAGAAAGAGGTACTAAAAAGAGCTCTCAAGGTCAGAATTATTGCCAGGGATATGCCCTGAAGGACTGACACAAGAAAAAATACCACCTGGAAAACCTGCTTTTAAATATGATAACACTGTGAACACGTGATTCTCGATAATGTTGAGGAGACAGTCCTGGGTGCATGCTTGTTTATAGAAAAAACATCAGACAACATCGACTGTTCACTTTTTACACAGATTTGTGAAGCCGTAGATCAAGCAGAACTTATTTTAAAAGAAGCAAGCAGCCCTGTCACAAAATGCCTGAAAGACTGTTCCAAAGAGATCACTGGCATTGATGGCATGCAAAAACTGGTTGGTGAGGCAGATTTTACCTAAAGACTGGGATCATATACTGTCTGAGATGTTTCCCACAGGCCAGGTCTAGAAGGTTAACACTAAATTCACTATGATTTGTTCCTTTCTTTGTTCAAGGCCCCTTTGAACAAGAGGTTTTGTTGTTTTCAGTTGGCATTTGCTTGCGCTCCATGTAGGAAATAACCATTTACAGAGTGATTCCCTCAAAATATTTGCCCTATCTGTTTTGGTGAACTTGAAACCCTGCACAGTTTATCCCTTCTAAACAAAAGTGCCTGCCCCCCGCCCTTAGACATGGTTAAATTGGCTTACCACTGAATGACATATTTAACTCATCTAATTCTCTAATATAGGGTGTAAACAACGAACTCAGGGCCTGGGTGTTAAATGCAATCTGTGGACACCAGTACATATAGTGCCAGCCACAGGTTTAGCTTATAAAACATGACTTTAGGCCTACTGTGTGTAGTCTGACTGCAACAGCCTGAAGCCTGCTATCAAACCTGTCAAAAAAAGCCATTTTGACATGCAGGAAACCCTGCTTTTTAATATTTAATAAGGCACCCTAAGTACGCCTTGTTGCTCACCAAGTAGGGCACCCTATATTCAACAGTGGAACATATGTGAAATTAAAATTGCCATGTTACTCCAGTGATTAGTCCTCAAAAGTTATTTTCACTGTTGAGGTTGTAGCTGGATCCTGGAAAAAGTGTGGATTATAAATTTTAAGCAGTATCTTTTGACAGGAAACAGCTAGAATAATAATTCAACATAGTCCATTTTTCATATTTATTAAAAATCCAAACCACTGGTGAAGTTAGATTTTTAATAAATATTTAGGAAAAGTACCATTTAGAAAGTTAACTTTTCCCTGTCTGAAGCTCCTGGAGTCTAATCTGCAATAACCTGCCAGAAGCTAACCAGCCAATGCTTGATCTTAATGAGATCTGATAATTATTCTCAGAGCAGAAAAATTACTTAAGCCGGGTTACACAATGGGCTGGTTGTGGGCATTTGATTCCTTTCAGCCCAGGAAAGGCAGCTAGACAGTTTCAAAGAACTTCATCAACTTGAAAGGGGCAGAGGTGAGCCCTGATCATTCACAGTTTAGTGTAAGAAGAGACCCGGGAGGGGGCAAGTCTTTGATATACAGACACATGTGGCCTGATTACGAGTTTGATGATGCTGAGCCGGGTCTGCCCCACCGCTGCACAGCAAAACCCGTGGTCGGGCCGCCCACCAGAGTATTTCTCATGTCTGACAGGCTTGTTTTTTACATTTCCATGGCGGTACCCTGAAAATGGGCACCGCAATAGGAATGCTAAAAACAGTTCCTGCACGGCATGGACTTTACAGCCCATGCCGTGCAGGAACTGTGGTGTGCCCCCCTGCATGCACCCCAGGGCACAGAGGCACAACAGGTCCCCCTTTGTTTCCTCTCCGCTACGGTTTTCATGGAGGATGAAATTTCCTCATTGGTTAGTAGTGTGCAGGACTGGCTAGTGAAAACTACAAAGCTGGCACCTCACCCTCTGTTCTGCAGAACAATTACTAGACCTGCTAAAGTTTAGAAGAGGACTGGACCTGCTGTCTGTGATCTGTGTGGAGATCTGAAGGCCTGTACCTGCTCCCACTTGTCCCAAGGACTCAGAAGTGGCTGACCTTCTGTGTGGCTACAGGGACACAACATGCTACAAGAGGCTTTTTTCCCTGAAGTTACCAGTCCAGTAATAACTGGACCTAGACTAAACTCTGCGGTGGGCTCTCCTGACACCTAAGCACTGTCTTTGAGTTCCTGAGAATCTCAGAAGTGACCTAGAGAAGCTCCTCCAGAAACGCTAACATTTTTTGACCTAGAACATTTTTGAACATCCAACACCTCCAGAGTGCCAGCAAGTCCTCTCAGTAGGAAAGGTATCCGATTTCAATGAAGCTTTGTCTGATATAGCTTCAAACTTGCCCCTCTGGAGGGTTTTGATCTCCATAAAAAGAATAAGAATCTTAGGGGGTCATTACAATAGCGGGCGGATCGCCACCGCCCGTATGGCGGTGGCGATCCACCCGCTATTTCCCTCCGCCCGCCACACATTTACCCCCCGCCATATTACTATGGCAGGGGGGACCCCGGCGGATGGATAAACCGTCCGCCGCTTTTGCGCCGGTCGACTCGTCGACCGGCGGAAAAGGGGCATTATATGGTGGCGGTGTCTGCAAGACACCGCCATCCATATTACGATGCTGGCGGAGGTGTGCCTTTCCATGGGGGCGTTGCCGCCATGGAAAGGCATACGGTAATTGCAATTGGGGGCATAGTATATGTTGTACAGGTAACTTTGACAAATGAAGGCATACTTAATCATAGCCATGGTAAGATGGTGTCTATGCTGGTTATTATTTTAATATTAATGTGTATTTGAAATTGTCCGGACAGTCATATTTCTTTGTTACCCTGTTGTGGCTTATCTTTATGGCTACCTGATGAATCAGGTCATACATTTCTAAAATATATATCACACAGTAGAAGAAACATGTTCTTGTGCCTTGAATATTGGCAAAAGACACACAATTGATGAACTTGCCTTGAATATTAGCTACTGATTTCTAAACCAAAATTCCTAAATGAAGCACATTGTATAATCACCAGTAAATTGCTTTAATTCTCACTTAGTTCCTTTACTCCAAACTAACCGTTGAATGAAGTTGACAAGAGGCCTTCTCACAGCACATGTGGACTACTGCTACTGCGAATATTGGTGAAAACATAAATAAAATTATATATTTGTACACACTTGAAGATCACTATCACAGACTCATGTATGCACTTACAAACTCACTCAGACACTTATATACCCATTCACATACCCACTCAGATACTCATGCACCCACTTACAGACTCACTCAGAGAGTCACACACCCATGTACATACCCACTCAGAGACTCACACAACTACTTACAGACCCACTCACACACTCACTTATGTACTCCCAGACTGACTGAGACACTCACACACCCACTGACAGACCCACTGAGACACTCATACACTCACTCACAGGTCCTCTCAGACACTCATACACCTACTCATACACCCATAGATTCTCTCACATACCTAGTCACAGACCCTCTTAGAGACTTATGCACTCAGTCACTCCCTCATACACTCAGAGACTCACACACCTACTCACAGACTCCATCAGGTATACACGCACCCACTCACTCACCCACTCAAAGACTCACGCATCTACTCACAGACCCACCCAGACACTTGCCCTCCCAGTCACAGACCCACACAGACACTCATGCATGCACCCATTCACTCACTCACAGACCCATTGAGACACTATACACCCACTCACAGATCCACTCAGATACTCATATACCCACTCACACAGACCCTCTCGGACACTCACACACCCATACAGTCACTCACACATCCACTCACAGACCCACTCAGAGACTTATGCACCCAGTCACTCATACACTCAGAGACTCACACACCCACTCACAGTCCCACTCAGAGACCCACACACCACTCACAGACCCACTCAGACACTCATACTCCCAGTCTTAGACCCACTGAGAGACTCATGCACCGACTCACAGACACACTCAGACACCCACTTAGACACTCATGTGTCCACTCACAGATCCAGTCAGACAGTCCTATACTTACTTACAAATGCACAAAGACACTTATGCACCTACTCACAGATCGACTGAGAGACTCATGCAACCAATCACAGACCCATTGAGACACTGATGCACCCACTCATAGATGCACTGAGACAGTCACGCAGTTCGTTACAGAACCATTGATAGACTGATGCACCGTCTCACAAATACACTCAAATACTCATACAGTAAATGAGAGACTTACTGATACAGTGATGCATGCAGTCACAAATTCCACTGAAAGAGTTATACACTGTGGTATAGCGATATTAAGGGGAGTTATACATGCTATTATAGAGTCATTTAGAAAGTAATGTGTTTAGTGTGTTGGTTATAATCCATTTTGCAGTTATAAGTTTTGAATGTGGTGGTGGTTGAATTTCACCTACTATAGAGTCATTTAGAAAGTAATGTGTTTAGTGTGTTGGTTATAATCCATTTTGCAGTTATAAGTTTTAAATGTGGTGGTGGTTGAAATTCACCTAAAAGGTTACAGGGACGTTACAGTTAGGAATTAGCATTTAAAAAACATTAGAAATTCACTGAAAAAAAACAAAGGTTACAGGGACATTATAGATAGGAAACAGAATTAAAAAAACCTTAGAAATTCACTGAAAAAACCAAAGGTTATAGGGATGTTATAGTTAGGCTGACATTTCACTCGTACAAAACCAGAGAAATTCAGCAGTTATAGTTACCTTTGACTTCTAATAGTACATTTTGTTGCATGAAAACGTTTTAAGTATGAGGACATAGGGGCCGATTCCGATCTCGGCCGGAAGCGCACCTAACACTATTTGTCTGGAAAAAAAACAAGCTGAACGCGTGTTTCCCGACCGATTTGAACAGTCGTCCGAACGAGCAAGTACGATGCGCATAACTGCTCAGATTCCGACCCAGCCGTACGTACCCATTCCAGCTCCTAATCCCCGCCCGAGCCGGATCCGTAAACGCCGAATCGAGTCGCACGGAAGTAAATATACAGCACCTTCCAGCCGGACTAGTACGATGCGCCTTCCGTACGCGCCGAACCCATCGCTACATCCGGCACGTCAGAGCATCCGGGAGAGCTGCACATAAGCTCCGATTCGCGCCACAAGACGATCCACGGCTACGAGACGAACAAGCCAGCGACGAGTACGAGTCGAAGCCACGAGAAACCCGAACGAGACGACCCAATCATGAATCCCATCGCGCAGGTCCTACCAATACTCTACATCTATTACCGGAACCGGTACGGGCGCGTACGGCGCAGACGGTAAGTCAAACACCCACTACACAAACAAACGACACGTACCCGACATATGTCACACACACATAGGGATGCAGAAATGACGTACACTAGCAACAGCCGAACCATAGGGGCGGGATGGCTATCACCAATGCCATACACACCCATAGGGGCCTGATGGCTACCACTACCACCACCCCTACTCATGTGGGCCTGGATGCCTGTCACTACTACCATCCCCACTCATAGGGGGATGGATGCCTACCACTAACACCACCCCTACTCATGGGGGCCTGGATGCCTACCACTACCACCACCCCATCTCATGTGGGCCTGGATGCCTGTCACTACTACCATCCCCACTCATAGGGGGATGGATGCCTACCACTACCACCACCCTACGCATGGGGGCCTGGATGCCTACCACTACCACCACCCCTACTCATGGGGGCCTGGATGCCTGTCACTACTACCATCCCCACTCATGGGGGCCTGGATGCCTACCACTACCACCACCCCTACTCATGTGGGCCTGGATGCCTGTCACTACTACCATCCCCACTCATAGGGGGATGGATGCCTACCACTAACACCACCCCTACTCATGGGGGCCTGGATGCCTGTCACTACTACCATCCCCACTCATAGGGGGATGGATGCCTACCACTAACACCACCCCTACTCATGGGGGCCTAGATGCCTGTCACTACTACCATCCCCACTCATAGAGGGATGGATGCCTACCATTAACACCACCCCTACTCATGGGGGCCTCGATGCCTGTCACTACTACCATCCCCACTCATAGGGGGATGGATGCCTACCACTAACACCACCCCTACTCATGGGGGCCTGGATGCCTGTCACTACCACCACCCCTACTCATGGGGGCCTGGATGCCTACCACTACCACCACCCCTACTCATGAGGGTCTGGATGCCTGTCACTACTACCATCCCCACTCATAGGGGGATGGATGCCTACCACTAACACCACCCCTACTCATGGGGGCCTGGATGCCTGTCACTACTACCATCCCCACTCATAGGGGGATGGATGCCTACCACTAACACCACCCCTACTCATGGGGGCCTGGATGCCTACCACTACCACCACCCCTACTCATGTGGGCCTGGATGCCTGTCACTACTACCATCCCCACTCATAGGGGGATGGATGCCTACCACTAACACCACCCCTACTCATGGGGGCCTGGATGCCTACCACTACCACCACCCCTACTCATGTGGGCCTGGATGCCTGTCACTACTACCATCCCCACTTATAGGGGGATGGATGCCTACCACTACCACCACCCTACTCATGGGGGCCTGGATGCCTACCACTACCACCACCCCTACTCATGGGGGCCTGGATGCCTGTCACTACTACCATCCCACTCATAGGGGGATGGATGCCTACCACTAACACCACCCCTACTCATGGGGGCCTGGATGCCTGCCACTACCACCACCCCTACTCATGTGGGCCTGGATGCCTGTCACTACTACCATCCCCACTCATAGGGGGATGGATGCCTACCACTAACACCACCCCTACTCATGGGGGCCTGGATGCCTGTCACTACCACCATCCCCACTCATAGGGGGATGGATGCCTACCACTAACACCACCCCTACTCATGGGGGCCTGGATGCCTGTCACTACTACCATCCCCACTCATAGGGGGATGGATGCCTACCACTAACACCACCCCTACTCATGGGGGCCTGGATGCCTGTCACTACCACCAACCCCTACTCATGGGGGCCTGGATGCCTACCACTACCACCACCCCTACTCATGGGGGCCTGGATGCCTACCACTACCACCACCCCTACTCATGGGGGCCTGGATGCCTACCACTACTACCATCCCCACTCATAGGAAGGGTAATGCATGACACAACCAGCATACTCCAACATAAGGAATGTCAGAAAAAGACATCCCCCAACATCATGACAAGAGTGTGTAGTCTGTGTCAAATGCCTACAACACTGAACATGACATTGAACATACAATGTGACCCCCTATCACATGTGTCACACATAAATGTGTGTGGCCTCCACAATGCAAGCAGACCATGACCACTGTGGGAATGGGGTCTAAACCCCCATCATCACAGTGACCAAAAGGTAAGTGTGGGGTCCATAACAGAAGCACATTTTGAACATTGTGGCAATGGGGTCTAAACCCCCATCATCACAGTGACCAAAAGGTAAGTGTGGGGTCCATAACTGAAGCACATTTTGAACATTGTGGCAATGGGGTCTAAACCCCCATCATCACAGTGACCAAAAGGTAAGTGTGGGGTCCATAGCTGAAGCACATTTTGAACATTGTGGCAATGGGGTCTAAACCCCCATCATCACAGTGACCAAAATGTAAGTGTGGGATCCATAGCTGAAGAACATTTTGAACATTGTGGCAATGGGGTCTAAACCCCCATCATCACAGTGACCAAAAGGTAAGTGTTGTCATGGAAAAAGCTGCAACTGCCAAACAGCATGGATGATTCCTGGTCACACAACAACAAACACATCAGTGGCAAAGTAGTGGTTGTGTCCCATAGCAACATAGATTGGGTGAGGCAAACAGTGCAGTGCAAATAAAACATACCTTTGGCCATGTGCAGACAAACATCACCTATGGGGGCTGACATTGTCAACCTTTATCAATTACACAATGACAGAAGTGACCATCATAATGCAGACCCACATATCTGCACCAATGGACACACAAATGTAGATATCCTGTGGAGACTGTAGATGTGAGGTGAACAAATACCATACCATGGCAGCAATGGGACATACAAACCATGATTATTGTGCTGACCTAGGAGTCCCAGGGACAGCAGGGGAAATCCTCCAAACAACATACAGCCAATGGCACACTAAAGATATGCCAATGCAGTGGTGCAGATGCACAAACACAAACAGGCAGCCTCACACTGCATATCAAACACAACAGGTGATGGGGGGTGCGCCAGTGTCCCCAGGCAACCACACAACACATGAGGAGGCCTGAATCCCAATTACACAGATGTGTATACAGTGCCACACAAAAGTAACTCATGGATCGGATTCCCCTATCTGGGCAATCAGGCATTGTTAGATGAGAGGGAGTCCAATTTACACATGTCACACAAGCTTGTAGGAACAGCAACTAACACAGCAAGAGACAGACCCACCACAGCACTACCCCCAGGGACCCCACATTGTGGTGACACTAGCCTGCATGATAATCCCACTGTGATGACAAAGGTAGATGTCGTTCACACTGTGAACCACAGCCATGTGTCCTGAGCAACAAACTACCATCACACCTACACAAGCACAAATCAATCAGCACGGCCTGTCAGCCAAGGCCAATATGGAGGTAGGGGTCTAGCCGTGCAACAACTCACATTTGCACACACTCAACACCACACACCTTGATCTCCACCAATGTGCAGCGGTGAAGCTCACATGGACTGGTGACATTGCACATCCACCCATGACAATCCCAGGGGTGGTGGTGGGAACTAAGGTCCAGAAACCCATCACACATGGCCAGTCAACAAGACTCGTGAATGTCTGACACACTGCACAGTACGCCGTACATGGGCATGACGTGAAATCCACCCCAATCAATGGGATCCTGGCCACAGTCACACACCAATGAAGAAGCCAAGGTGACCCACAAAGAACACACATAGACAACTTCCAACATTGCAGCTCTGACCCTTAGGAGTGGCAGCAGTCACACACACAACGTGTCACAATCACTGAAAGCTACCACAAACTGTAAATTACATGACTTGTGTAACCAACAAGTGCCAAGGGGAATCCTGACTGTGTCCCATCTGCGTTTTCCCACATCCCCAGCCCTGACAACAAAGACAACTAGGGATGACAACCTGATGAACATTAGTTTGCCATGCACCCACATCCCGGAGAAACCAGGTCCAAGATGCTGGATGAACACAGGACAACTCAGCAAGCATCACAAACAGGAACATCCGTAGGGACACAGCCTGTGTAGGAAAAGGGAAGGGAACACACACAGACATGCTCACACAACACACAACACGGGCCCAGGCAATGTCACGGGATTACACACTGCCATGAGGGCACTCCACTCCTGTGGAAGGTCCGCTGTGCCAAACCTTGTCTGTGCACGACTCAAACATGTCAGCAGAACACTCGGTCAGTGAGTCAACAACTACAACACACTGAAGGCTCTGCTCACATCAGCCTGGGTACGGGAGTGTCACGTCAGTCATCTGCATACACCCAAAACACGAGTCAAGCAAGTTGCACTGTATACACAGATGAGTCCTTCAACATTGATGTGGTAAACTGCATGTCCAGTGGAGATGGGCACACAGTCAGGGAAATAGAAACATTGAACAGTGGTAAGCCCACCAGATGTGCATCAGTGTAAGCCAAAGATGTTAATTTACAAATGCAAAACGTACATCCCTGTGTCAAATGCTGAACATTACACCCTCAGACTGCAGCAAAGGATGCTATAGATCCAGACTACATTAGGACACATATCCCATGGACCACATGGAGTCCATCACAGCAACACTTCATTTTCCTGATCTGAACACTATTACAACTGCAAATGCATGATGATACTCATCTACATCATGTACATCCAAAGAAAAACCACAAGTAAACAAAAAGAGGCTTTATTCAGCAAATGTGAAACTAAAATTTTAAGTCCAAAAGAAACTAAGGCCAATGGCCAGTCCAAATACACAGTCCCAACAGGGTGATATGTGACAACTTGTCACCCATTGCTTGCCTGCACTGGTACGGACAGGGGACATCCCCCTCGGAGGGGCATACAAGGGGCAGGCCAGGCACCGCAGGGACAGGATCAGGGGATGCCAGAAGGAGGCAGTGAAGGGGTGGTGGGTGCAGGAGTGTCACCGGCAACTGCAGTGGAGGTGTCTGACTCAGTGGGGGCCGGCACCACTGTAGGGCACAAGTCAGATGGTGTGGGTGCTGCAACCACTGCAGTGGGCCGGTCAGATGGAGTGGACTGGGTCCCCACTGCAGTGCCTGAGTCAGACGGGGTGGTTGTGGACTCCACTGCAGTGCATAACTCCAAGGGAGTGGAAGGGGGGCAGATGAGGTGGGCAGGACAGAGGGGGGACCCGGTCTCCACACCAGTGGCACAAACAGGCAGAGCATCTGGTTTGGGGGTGGAAGAGCAAGTGGTAGTGGGGGAGGGCCTAAGCAGTTTGGGGATGCGGTATTGGTGTGTGGGGGAACCTGGGGCAGGGTGTGGCGGTGGAACCTGTGGAGTGGTGGCCTAGGGGATGGAGGAGAGAGACTGTGTGGTGGAGCTGCGTGGTGGTGGTGGTGGGGTCTTGCCCTTCCTGGTCCGGGGGGACTTTCGGATGGGGTCCTCAGTCTGCCTGTGCCTGGGGGAGGGTGTCCGGGTATGAGGGGCACTCCCCTCTGTGTGTGATGGTCGCCTCTTCCGCCTGGACTTTGTGTCAGATGGATCTGTGGGGAAGAGGCCAAGCTCACAGAGGAAGAGCTTCTGGGAGGGGGGAGTTGCAGGTGAGGCAAGGGAAGGGGTTTTGGAGGGAAAGGTATCTGAGGACTGCGGAGTGCTCGTGGATGCATGTGTGTGTGTCTGGGCCCCATCCCCTGTGAGTGAGGTATCAGTCCCCTGACTGTGCGTGCGTGTGCGTCTGGATTTTGGCTTGTGTGTCTGTGTGCTGCTTGTGTCTGTGCTGGTGCGTGCAGGTGCCGGTGTGTGTGTGCTTGGGACAGGTAGGGTGCTGGGGATTGTGGTTGGGGCAGAGGTAGGAGGGGTGAGGGACTGTTGCAGGAGGGACACTGCTGCCGTCAGTGAGGAGGCCATGGACTTATTGATCCGATGTAGGGCAGACATGCCAGATGACATGCCCTCCATGAATGACACCAGTTGTGTCAACAGACCCGTGTGTGCATGGAGGAGACTCAGCATTGATGTCTGCCCTACATGGATCTGTTTCAGCAAGTCCACAGACTCCACACTCAGGGCAGCAGGGGGGACAGAGGCAGGGGGTGCGGTGCCTGGCATGAAGGAGACACGCTCCCCTACACGGGAGCCTCCACGCACATGTGGGATGGGAGCAGATGGGAGGGTGGAGATGGTGGTGGTGGCGGGGACAGACTTGCGTGATGTTGCCTCTGGTCTGCTGACACCCGCCTCCACAAGGGAGTCCTCACTGGAAGTGCTGTTTTCCCCAGCCAAGGTGGTCGTAGCTGAGGTCTCCTCAGTGTGGCTCCCCTCACCCTCCGTGCCACTGGGTCCCTCGCTCTCCCCTGCAGTGGACCCAGTCTGGCTCTGCCGCTCCTCTTGGTCCGTGGAGCTGTCTCCTCCTGTGGCCGTGGATGTATCTGCAAACAATCAGGATAAACAGAGCAACATTAGTCACCTGTACTGACCACACACACCACAGTAAGTACAGCACATCACAGAGCAAGCCCTGCCATCATTTGCTAGACATTGCAATAAGTGCTGACACTGATTTGAAGAAGCCCATTGTCTGCCTGACAGTCAGTCATGCCACACATATCCTACCTGTCCATGCACCCATCTGTCTGCTGCCTGTTGTATGCGACTAATCATATGTGCACACATGCACCACATACACAGTTGTTGGACATCCAAGAGAACATATGGAAATGTGTCAATCCAAACACATGCCATCTCCTGCCACTGACTCAGTACATGTGTCAGGAAAAGTGATGGGCAGAGTCTCTGTTGATATGCGGGTTTTGCTTCCATCACCAGACACAATGATGTCCTCATGTCCTGATAGACAATGCGACAATGGTGTGCATGCAGGACATATCACACTACTGCTGGATCACCCTTTGCGATTGGAATGTCATGGCACAGGCCTGTCTGGCAAGTCAGTCATAACTGTCTCCTGTCACAGGGGCAGTGCATACACACAACACCAGTCTGCATTGTGTCACAATCATGGAAGTTTTTGGAATGCAAGCCCTGTAGCTGACAGGTGCAGATGTGCACCCCTGGCCACCCACATCATGAGGACTAAGATGATCCCACGTCAATCAAATGAGACATTTGAGTGACTGCAAACACAAATCCATACACATGAGCACTTCACCGTCTGATGAGAATGAACCAAAGCTGCCTGCACCTCAATGTTTCATACAACATTGTGCACAGTCAAGGGATCAGAGACCCATGCATTAACCTATGTGCAGATCCCATAGTCACAACTCAGATAGCTGGCCACCCCAAATTGTTAAACACTCCAGGAGTCCAAAAAGCAAGGCCACACCACGGTGACACAGAGGCATACACCTGAGTGCACTCTTCCCAATGCCCAATATGTATGCTGACACACAGGAGTGGGAGAACAGAGTGCCTTTGATGTACGGAGTAGGCATTACAGTCCTGGTCCATGTGCAACATGGTATTACCCTGAACACTAGGCAGGTGGCTATGCATGTGTCACACACATGATGTGCATACTTCTGAGGCTCCTACCTTGGTCTCTGCTGCAGCATGGGTGTGTGGCACATACCCCAGACATGTGGTGAGTCAGAGCAGCAATTGGAACACATATTAAAGCCATACCCAGAGTACATGTCAGATCACAGGCATTGTGAGCAATTGTACCACCCATGCAGCCCACCACAAAGTTCCTGTAACTGATGCTGTCCCCAACTTGAACCACAGGTAACTGCAAGTACACAGTACCCAAGTGACCTAAGTCACAGACTGTAAGGGCCACACCTGTGTATCAGATGAGGAGGGGGCATGACACAAGTGAGGGACATGAGTCCAGGACGACATGACAGTTGTACTGTGAAAGTGGAACCTGGCTAAAGGAGTGCGTAGAGCATGTTAGTCATAGTACACAGTTAAGGCTAGCACTTACCCCCTCCTTGCTGCTGTCTGGCCTTCAGCTGCCCATCCAGGTCAGGGAAGACCACCGCCAGGATCCGGAGCATGTGGGGGGTCAGGGTCCGGTGTCCGCCCCTCCTGCGAGGAGGCGACAGCTTCAGCTGGACCCTTGCGATCCTCCAGGTCCAGCCCTGAAGGTCCTGCCACCTCTTCTGGCAGTTGCAGATCCTGCGCCTGTAGACCCCCACAGATCGTACTGCCCGGACGATGGTCAGCCAGATCTCCTGCATCTGGTGGGCATCAATCTGTGAGGATGACAAAGTGAAAAGGCCATTACTACACATGCAACATTTCCGTGCATCACACAGTTGGATATACATGTCTCAATCACAGGGGCATATGATGTACACAGGTAGTGCAACTATGGCTACGAACAGTTTGCCAGCAGTTACTAAATGGTATCATTGCCTGGGAAGTCAAACCTTGTTGGAATGCACTGTTACTGCACTATACCTGTTCAGTGCATGTGACTACACACTTTGGGAGGTGACAACTACTCAGTGAGCATGCTAGCCACTGGTGTACACACTGTAAGTCTTGCTAGTCAGACAACATGCACAATTAGTAAGGCAGTGGACAGCACACTCACCTGCTCCCCTGGTTTCCCATACAGCTTGCTGTACTGTGGAAGGAGGCTGTCCAGCAGGGCCTGGTTCTCCTCAGTGCTGGAGGTTGGGGCTCTATCCACAGTACGTGCCATTGCAGTAGCCAGAGGATGCCGAGACAGCAGCAGTGGTGGTGGCAGATGTCGTCCTGGAGCATGTAGTGCAGGCAAGTGAGCTCTCAGGGGAACAGCCAGCATTATATGTGTGCTGCAGAGGCAGATACTGTCCCATGTGTCCAAAGTGATAGGTCCAAGTCGTTTGCATCTTCTGAATCTGGCCAATCCATGGAATTGCACCACTTATACACGCCCACAGCATCCTTCAAAAGTTCAACTTCATGACACCCATGAATTTGCAACATTGTTGTGGGTGGCCAACTGAATTCACTGCATCCGACTCGTTAAAGCTTCGAAAACGCGTCGGTTACCATGTCAGGCCATAGCCAATGCGTGCGCAGCGATCGGACCATTGCTGTACGACACGTATTTCGAAAAACAACACGCATCCGTCCACATCATATTCAATGGCCAATGCGTGCGCACCGATCGGTCCATTGCTGTACAACGCGTATTTCTAAACACAACACGCATCCGTCCACATCATATGCAATGACCAATGCGTGTGCACCGATCGGTCCATTGCTGTACAACGCGTATTTCTAAACACAACACGCATCCGTCCACATCATATGCAATGGCCAATGCGTGCGCACCGATCGGTCCATTGCTGTACAACGCGTATTTCTAAACGCAACACGCATCCGTCCACATCATATGCAATGGCCAATGCGTGCGCACCGATCGGTCCATTGCTGTACGACGCGGATTTCGGAGCACAACACGCATCCGTCCACATCATATGCAATGGCCAATGCGTGCGCACCGATCGGTCCATTGCTGTACGACGCGTCCCTGTACAAGTCACTCGCATATGTCACCATGGTTGCCACTGGTGAACGTATGCCAGCCACAATTACTTGCCAGGGACTCAGGGGCACACCTACAACACCACAGCCTGTCCACACTGTATCCTAAGGCATGTAAGGCTGCATTACCTGTGTGTGTATGGGGGTCAACATGTGGTTTTTTTGGTGGCACTTGGGGGCAGCCACTCCCAGGCTGTGCACGTATTCATGGGGACAGAATCCTTTGTGTGTTGTGCACATGACCACTGTGATGTGCAACTGTTCAGTTCAGAGCATGTGGCATGGTCACATTTCCAGGTTGCGTATGTGTATGTCATGTCACATACACCCTGAGTCCCATGTGGGAAGGTATGTATGTCACAGGGTGACCCATTGCCACAATTGTGATGGCCCTCCACAGTCTGTGTGCATGTTGTGTTTCAGATGTCTCTGATTCCATGTGCACAATGGGAGACAGTCTCCACATCCACGTTGTTTGTGCATCGACTTTGATGTTGTGCGTGTGTGTGTCACAGACGTCCATGTCTGTCCTGCAGAGGCAACAGGGGCCTCAACCTGTGGGAGTCATGGTTGTTTTGCTGACGTGTACATGATACGCCATGTCATGCCAGTGTCCATGTGGCAATACAGGGTCCCTGGGAATCTACCTGTCAAAGAGCTGTGATGCCTGTGGCACATCTGTCCTCACTTGTCACTGTGGTGTGTGTTTGGAACGTGACAGCAGTACATGGGTACTGTGACACAGCCTAATGATTTCCCATAGCACAACCTGGAACTTGTTGTCAACACATGTTGAACTGTGATGTTAGATGTTGGCCATGTAGGTGCCATATATGTCCATGCAGAACGGCACACACATCAAATACTTGTGTCTCGTAATGATGTATCATGTGATATTGAGTATGGTCAATGCCACATATGTGGGGTGACTGACAATCTTTCTTTGTTCACCTATGCACTGCAGGGCACCAGCTGTCCATAGACCATTCCCTGACCTTGCAACCATGGTTGAACGTGACTGCATCCGACGGTACCCCTTCAACAGGCCGCTGATTGAGGAATTGGCGGTTCGGTTGGCCCCACATTTGCAACCTGGCCGGCCATACCCTACAGCACTGACCCCCAAGGTGAAGGTGATGGCAGCCCTACACTTCTTTGCCACCGGTACCTTTCAACACACTGTGGCGTCTGCTGGTGGGATGTCACAGACCATGTTCAGCCGTGTGCTACGCGATGTTTTGGAGGCGATGTTGAGATACCTGAACCAGTACATCTATTTCCCTAAACGTCAACAACTGACTGACGTCCTGGGGAGGATGCCACATGTCATCGGCTCCATTGATGGGACACATGTGGCTTTGGTACCACCACAGGCACATGAGCAGGCATACAGGAACAGGAAACATTACCATTCTATCAATGCTCTGGTGGAATGTCTTGCAGATATGAGCATGTCACATGTGTGTGCATGTTTCCCCGGTTCTGCACACGATGCCTACGTGATGAGGAGTAGTCGCATCCCGAGGATGATGTCACAGATGCAGAACCAGTGTGCCTGGCTTGTCGGTGTGTACTGACTTTGTACCATTGTGTGTGTTCTGCAATGTTGTATTCCACCCTCTTTTCCAACTCAGCTAATGTGCAATTGTCTGTATGTAGGTGACTCCGGATACCCCAACATGCCGTGGTTGCTGACACCCCTCAGGAACCCTGTGACACCAGCCCAGATGCGCTACAATGAGGCACATGGTCGGACCAGGAGAGTGATCGAGCGGACATTTGGTCTCCTGAAGAGCCGCTTTCGCTGCCTGGACAAGACAGGAGGGGCCCTCCCATATGCCCCTGCAAAGGTGTGCAAGATTTTCATCGTCTGCTGCATGCTACACAACCTGGCAGTGCGGAAGGAGTTGCCTCTCATCCTGGATGACGATGACCAACATCCGCCACCTGTGGAGGATCCTGGCCTGGGCCATGATGCCAGTGATGATGATGATGATGAGGGTGATGTCCGCACACAGCTCATCACCAACTTCTTCAGCTGAATGTGAGTATACAGAGATGTCATGTCAATGATTTGAGTTTGCATGATATGTGTTGGTGGTGCTCTGTTGCTGTTTGAGTGTGGCCATGTGCTACTTGACTGGATACGTGCAGCGATGTGTCCTTACAGGTAGTCTGTACTCCCCAACAGTGTTGACATGCTAACTTGGTTTTGTGTAGGTATCTTGTGACATGTATTGGGCATGAGTATTGCAGTTCTCTCCTGTTCTTCAGTGCTTTTGACTGTGTGTAATGTCTGTCCTTCACAGGGTACTTTCAGAGTTGTTTGGTCAACTCGGATCCCCCGACACCATGATTCAGTTTCCAGGGTGGAAGCAGTCGTTTCCCTACAGGTGATGTGCCACACACCCCTGGACTTTATTTCTTCTACACTTGTTGACTGTGTGGCCACTGCCACGTGGGATTACCTTGCATCTGTAGTGGAAACAACATGTTGCAAATGTGTAATAAACCTGTGCTTCACTTTGGGATGTGCGTTGTCTGTGGTCACACATCTGACTGACATTTGCTTACTGCACCTGTGGGCTAGTTAACACAGACTCTGAATAGGTGTGGTGTCTGTGCATTCCACTGTATTTCCTGGCAACATCAGTGTAGGCGAAGAGTAAGATGGCCCTGGTGTGTATGTGTTGTGGAGCCCTAGTGGTGTGTCTCCCTCATATGTGTCACGTCGCCATGACTCACATGACGGTGTTGAACTTGCTGTAGCAGTTAGCATGCACAGTGTCATTTAGCAGATCATCATCTCCAAGACAAAAACAACGTTGGAATCACAACAGAGGCAAGTATGGTGTATTATTGAGTTTATTTACATACATGTGTGAGGATAGTGCACAGGATGGTGGGTGCTGTACATTGGGATTAGAATCCAAAGTTCCCAGATGAGTTGGAAGTGTTGGTAGCAGAAATGTCCTGAGTAAAGTCCACAGTCATCTGATACATTAGTCCAACTTAAACTCCCCATGTCATGTGGGAGAGTTGGGTTGCATTCGACTGGGTGAACAGTTTGCACACAAAGGAGAATTTCCAGAACAGGTGTTGGGTTCCTGGGGGATGTACATGGCCATCGGCCTCTCAGTTGTCCTTCCTCGGACGACCCCTCTTCTTTCTGGGGGGACCCTCACGTGCAGGCCGCTGCGGTGCAGAGGACTCTCCACCAGAGTCATCCTCCCTCCCTGTGGCAGTTGCAGTTGTTGCGGCACCAGATGTTATGGGCACACAGGGAGGTGTGGACATGTTGGTGCTAATCTGGCGGAGGCATGTCAATATGTCCCTCTGCACCGCTGTCAGTTCTTCCAATGTGTCCCACTTGGACTCCATGCCAGACATGTGTGTCTCCACACGGGACATGTGGGAGTCCACACGGGACATGTGGGAGTCCAAGCGGGCATGATGGGCAGCCTGCTGCTGTTGAATGTCCTTGAGGATCCCCACTACCTGGCTGACCTCTCCGGTGCTATTCTGGTACGCATCAGCAATGCGTACCAGTTATGGGTCATCATGCAGTCCAGACCCCTCTGCAAACAGCGACCTCTGCCTACCACCCCTCCCACCACCCCTGGCCACACATGCGGGACCTGCGGTGGCACGCACAGGTGACCCTAGGCCCCCTTGGGGGTTGGTACTGGGGTTGTTGTCCGTTGCTTCACGGTGGGCTGGGGTCCCTGTGCTGTTGTCATTCAGTGTCCTTGGTCTGTCCGTGTCGGCGGGGTGGTCTGTGTGTTGGCAGATGTTGGAGGAATGGGTGCAGGGGGTGCAGATGGTGGTCCTGCTGGTGCTGCATGATGACTCACACCGGAGGTGCCAGGTTGGTCTTCGCCATCCGATGAGGGCAGAGGCTGTTCCACACCAGAGAGCTCAGGGGCCACCGGAGCCTGGGACAGGGACTCCTCCTCATCTGCTGCTGTGTCCCCATCATCACCTGTTTTTGGAAGAGACACACAATGTATGTTATGTTTCTGCAGGCATCAATGGTTCAAACACATGACAGTTGTGACTGTACCTCTGGATGCGGCCCTGTACATTGCATTGTCCTAAGTTGTCACAGTCAGAGGTTGATATTGGTGTGGCTCATTGTCCTGCCAACCTGATGCATTTCAATGTGGATGTTGAGGTGTGTGCATGACCAGCATTGGTGGTATTTGGTTGACATCCGGACCTCCTTCTCCCCCAGCCCAGTTATCCCACCATGAAGCATGCCACCCTTCAGTGGGTGCAGGTTAACTCTCAGGATGTCAGTCAGTGGTGTCCTGCTGTTGGTTGGTGCCCAGTTCCCAGCAGGGCCTGGTACTCCCACAACAGAGCACCATTGTCAGACATCTTAGAAGTGGCTTTTCACTCCCTGTGAGGTGTGCATGCTTCAGTGTGAGCTTGCTGGGCCTTGTGGGTGGGGGATGTTGAGCTGTGACTACAACTCCCATCATGCTATTGCCTACACCCCCTGTGAGAAGTTGGCCTGGCATATGCTGTTCACTAGTTAAAGTGGACACCTTGCACCAGTACAATTCGACTCTTATGGTAGGTAGGTTTAAGACAACCTTTATAGAAAGCTATCCTAGTGGTAGCTGTGGAGAGCAGCCTTTAGGCTAAGTCTTGGAGGAATGCAAAGCAGCTTCTTTTACCACACAATCTCCTGAATCACCAAATGAAAAGACACCACACAGGTATATATATCAAATATATATGTATTTATTACTAAACAACTCTCTACTAATCTCTTGTGAGATTAGAAGACAGGAACATATGCATAAATCAATGTTTCACAATAAATTAAGCACAAATATGGCTGGGGCCCTAGGGGCGTACCAGACCATATACTAAACAAGAGACTTAAGAACAACGACTTGCAAAGAGACAAGGCCCAGGGCCTTCAGAAGTGCTGGGGCCTCACGAAACCACCCAAGGCAGGTAAGTAAAGGACCCACGGGGGACGCGTGCTGTGCGTGAACACAGGCGCGGATCGCCGTAGACTTCAATGGGGCAAGTCGCGGTTGGAAATTAAGAGTTTAAGGGCACTTCGGGAGTAGCTACAAGCGAGTCACTTACAGGGTAAGTAGTTCTAGGGCCAACACCCACAGGAGCACCGTAGTGCTGGAGTTACCTCACCCAGGGAAGCCGGGTGCATAGGTGTCCTTTGGTGTCGGGTCGCGGCGTCGTTTTCAATGGGAGCCAATGAAGACTTGCTGCTTGTGAAGCCAGAAGAAGTGTCCGGTGGAATCCAAGCCTGGATTCGGAAGAAGGAAGACCTGAAAGCAGAGGGGACAGTGTTCAAAGTCACTGGGCAGTGACCCGGGGCAAGGAAGATGAATGCCCACCGTCGTCGACAGACTCAGGTCGTTCATGTGTGTCTTGACTCTTTGGCCATGAGATCCAGGAGGTGTCGAGGACAACCAGGAGCTGGATTCAGTGTGTCCCATGAAGTCTGCAGCTGACTGCGGTGTCGGCGACCCGATTGGAGCCAAAAAGCCTTGGTAGCAGCAAGTCTTGTAGACAGCGTAAAAAGTCAATGGTGCAGACCAGCAAGGTCTGGGGAACTCACCCAGCGAGGGTAAGTCAGGGCAGGCCTGGAGCAACCAGGGGAGCCCTTTGGTTCTGTAGAAAAGTCTTCAGGGGACCCACAAGCCAGCTGGTAAGGGATTGCAAAGATGCCTCAGGAGGATTCCTTCAACAGGGGCCCACGGTCACTCGGGACAGGGTAGGCCTCTGATCTTCGGAGGAGTTTCTGCTAGAGGCTGGGACCACACGTGGTCCAAAGCACAGGTTCGTAGAACATTGTGAAGGGGTTGCACCCAACAATAGTGCACGGTACCCAGGGACTGTGGTTCCTCATCACAGTATCAATGCTTAATCATGTTGTTTTAGGATCACCATCGAGATGTTTTAATGCACTGTTCTAATGCACTATGGGAATTGTAGTAGTTAGCAACCGAGGGCGGGGAACCAGTGGAGGTTAGTCTGGTGGTTAATTAAGTATGAGAAAAGTAGGAGGAGTCAGGACATGTGAGAATGGTTAAAACTGGTGGTTTTATGATACACAGTGAACATTTTTTTCGATAATGGTGAGAGGAAGAGGAACATGTTACTGAGCCGAGGCAGGTATGTCGAAAGGCTTCCCTGGGTGAGGTAGCCCCAGCACTACGGTGCTCCTGTGGGTGTTGGCCCTAGAACTACTTACCCTGTAAGTGACTTGCTTGTAGCTACTCCCGAAGTGCCCTTAAACTCTTAATTTCCAACCGCGACTTGCCCCATTGAAGTCTACGGCGCTCCGCGCCTGTGTTCACGCACTGCACGTGTCCCCCGTGGGTCCTTTACTTACCTGCCTTGGGTGGTTTCGTGAGGCCCCAGCACTTCTGAAGGCCCTGGGCCTTGTCTCTTTGCAAGTCGTTGTTCTTAAGTCTCTTTTTTAGTATATGGTCTGGTACGCCCCTAGGGCCCCAGCCATATTTGTGCTTAATTTATTGTGAAACGTTGATTTATGCATATGTTCCTGTCTTCTAATCTCACAAGAGATTAGTAGAGAGTTGTTTAGTAATAAATACATATATATTTGATATATATACCTGTGTGGTGTCTTTTCATTTGGTGATTCAGGAGATTGTGTGGTAAAACAAGCTGCTTTACATTCCTCCAAGACTTAGCCTGAAGGCTGCTCTCCACAGCTACCACTAGGATAGCTTTCTATAAAGGTTGTCTTAAACCTACCTACCATAAGAGTCGAATTGTACTGGTGCAAGGTGTCCACTTTAACTAGTGAACAGCATATGCCAGGCCAACTTCTCACATTGAGTGGCAGCGTGTGGGATTCCAGCTTGCTATTGTTTTACCAGAAAATCTCTATTTGAATTACTAACTGAAAACCACTATAGGTACTCAAGGTACATATAAAGTCAAGCTTAGTATCAATAAGTTCTACTGAACTTAGAGCTGTGTGCCAGGGGATAGCACACCCTTTCTACAGCTCAAGCTAGTATCAATAGGCCACAAACTAGTGTAGGTAGTACAACACTGCACAACACTAGAATGTCCTTAAAGGTTGGACCCAGTGGATCCACTCAGCCTCAGTATAAGGACATGGCTTTCTCTGACTTGAGACTCTGCTTCCCTGTAGGGTAGGGTGCCTGTGCTGACAGGATGGCTGACAGTGTTGTCCTGGCGTTTGTTTGGCTACAAGTCCCAAAAGTGTCCCTGTGCTTCACACAGCATAACCCAGTGTGGTTGTTCTTTGTGGGATATTTAATTAGAGTGTGAGGCATTGCATTCTCCCAGGTGAGTTGTGTGGAGTTTGTGTTAAGGGGGGGGGTGAGAAAAGCTGCTTGTAACTATGGTCAGAGCTTGCAGTCCTCCTTCCCACCCAGCCAGATATCCCACCATGGAACGTGCTTCCATTGCAGGGAGTGCAAGTTGGCTTTCAGGATGTCAGTCAGTGGTGTCCTGCTGTTGGTTGGTGCACAGTTCCCAGCAGGGCCTTGTGCTCCCCACAGCAGTACCCAGTGTCAGCCATCTTGTCAGTTCTTTTCCACTCCCTGTGATGTGAGCATGCTTCAGAGTGGTGTTGATGGGCCAATTGTGAGGGTGACCAATATCTGTGACTACAACTCCCATCATGCTATTGCCTACACCACCCTTCCCAGCATGCCCATACTTCCTTCCTTTTGAGTCGACTTCACTGTGTGTGAGTGTGACAGCAATGGCAAGATGGCTGATAGTGGTGTCCTGCTGTTGGTTGGTGCACAGTTCCCAGCAGGGACTTGTGCTCCCCACAGCAGTACTCAGTGTCAGCCATCTTGTCAGTTCTTTTCCACTCCCTGTGATGTGAGCATGGTTCAGAGTGGTGTTGATGGGCCAATTGTGAGGGTGACCAATATCTGTGACTACAACTCCCATCATGCTATTGCCTACACCCCCTTCCCAGCATGCCCATACTTCCTTCCTTTTGAGTCGACTTCACTGTGTGTGAGTGTGACAGCAATGGCAAGATGGCTGACAGTGGTATCCTGCTGTTGGTTGGTGCACAGTTCCCAGCAGGGCCTTGTGCTCCCCACAGCAGTACCCAGTGTCAGCCATCTTGTCAGTTCTTTCCACTCCCTGTGATGTGAGCATGGTTCAGAGTGGTGTTGATGGGCCAATTGTGAGGGTGACCAATATCTGTGACTACAACTCCCATCATGCTATTGCCTACACCCCCTTCCCAGCATGCCCATACTTCCTTCCTTTTGAGTCAACTTCACTGTGTGTGAGTGTGACAGCAATGGCAAGATGGCTGACAGTGGTGTCCTGCTGTTGGTTGGTGCACAGTTCCCAGCAGGGCCTTGTGCTCCCCACAGCTGAGGCCAGTGTCAGGCATCTTTGAAGTGGCTTTTCACTGCCTGTGAGGTGTGCATGCTTCAGTGTGAGCTTGCTGGGCCATGTGGGTGGGGGATGTTGAGCTGTGACCACCACTCCCATCATGCTATTGCCTACACCCCCCTTCCCAGCATGCCCATACTTCCTTCCTTTTGACTCAGCTTCCCTGTGGGGTAGTGTGCCTATGCTGACAGGATGGCTGACAGTGTTGTCCTGGCGTTTGTTTGGCTACAAGTCCCAAAAGTGTCCCTGTGCTTCACACAGCATAACCCAGTGTGGTTGTTCTTTGTGGGATATTTAATTAGAGTGTGAGGCATTGCATTCTCCCAGGTGAGTTGTGTGGAGTTTGTGTTAAGGGGGGGGGTGAGAAAAGCTGCTTGTAATTATGGTCAGAGCTGGCAGTCCTCCTTCCCACCCAGCCAGATATCCCACCATGGAACGTGCTGCCATTGCAGGGAGTGCAAGTTGGCTTTCAGGATGTCAGTCAGTGGTGTCCTGCTGTTGGTTGGTGCACAGTTCCCAGCAGGGCCTTGTGCTCCCCACAGCAGTACCCAGTATCAGCCATCTTGTCAGTTCTTTTCCACTCCCTGTGATGTGAGCATGGTTCAGAGTGATGTTGATGGGCCAATTGTGAGGGTGACCAATATCTGTGACTACCACTCCCATCATGCTATTGGCTACACTCACTTCACCAGCATACACAGAATTCCTTCCTTTCAGTGAGCTTCCCTGTGAGGTGGTGTTCTAGTGGTGGCAAAATATCTGACTGTGTTTGTTGGTTAGATTTGTGCCACTGCCTTGCTCTATTTGTTGTTAGGTTTGTACATGTCATGACACAGTTACATATCACTATGAGATGGCATGTATTGTGTTTATCTAACTAACATACACATCTTGGGATGATTATCTTTTGGTTGCTGTGGATTTGCTAAGGGTGCATGGTTTGACTATCCCCTTGACAGTGATGTGTGTGTATTGTCACACAATATTGGGTATATTGGTTGTGTACTCACCAGGCTCTGGGATGTTTGATAGTCCATATACGCTCTCTGGTGGTAGGATGGCCCGCACCTTCTCCTCCCAGGGCCTGAGGTATACTGGTTTGGCAGGAGGGCCACTGCCGGTGCGCTGACTCAAGGCATAATCCTTCTTGAGTAGGTCCTTGACCCTCCTGCGCACATCATACCACCTGTTCTGGATGTCTTCCTTTGTGCGCAAACATGGTGATTGTGCGTTCACCCTGTCGACGATCCTCTCCCACATCTTGGTTTTCTGCGACATGGGGGTCTGTTGGACCAATGTACCAAACAATTGTGGCTCTACCCTGAGGATTTCATCTACCAGGACTTCCAATTCACTGTCTAGGATCTTTGGATTCTTCTTTGGGGGCATGGTGATGGGTGGTGGTGGGTATTGATATGTGTGTGTGAGTGTGCAGGTAAGGGTGGGTGAGTGTAGGTTTTACTGGGTGTATGTGAGGGTGCTATTTGGGAGGTGCTAATGGTGTGTGGCTTGTGTGATGGATGAGTTGTAAGTGTGTCTGTGGTTGCTGTCTGATGGTGTTCTGTGCTGGCAGGTCAGTTGAATTTGCAAAGGATCATGGTAGTGATTAGTGGCCTTTATATGGGTGGAGTTGTGGGTGTGTCTTTGTTCCATGTTTTTTCACCCCTGTATTTATTGACTTTGTCATTGCTTGTTTGGCCCTTTTTTTTGTATTTTTCCTTTGTGGGTTTTGGGCATGTAGGAGACGTTCTTCTGACAGAGTAGGACGCTGCAGTTGGCTCGTGCGGGCTTCTCCGAGTCTTTCAAGCTGTGTTCCTGATGGGTTTCATGTGCGGCGTACGCGTCGGTCGCGGAGTATTGGGTTGCTTCGGCTCGGTTTTGTATGCGTGTCGGTCGTACGGCTTGGGGTCCGTGCGACTCGGTCTGGTTTTACACGCATTGCATCGTACTGCGCGGGTCGGAGTTCGCGGGTACGTTTCTGTCGGGTTCATTCCTGGTGCGTGTCGGTCGGTTCTATTCGCGTAGTTTCCCGGCCGGATAGCTGGTTTCCATGCGGTTCGGTCGTTCGGCTTGTGTTCCGTACGAGTCGGTCGTAATTTACATGCATAGCATCGTACTACGCGGATCGGACAGTGCCGGTACGTGTTGGTCGGACTACATTCCCGTACCGAGTCGGTCGGTACGTTTTCCGGCCTGAATCGGAATTGGCCCCATAATCTTCAACAAAAACACTTATGCCTTCAGGACTCTCAGAAGTAGTACAGATCAAGCAGTACATGTCTCTTCGGGGGGAGATAGATGCAAGGTATGCGTATTCTCATAAATCAAAACACCCACAGTGACCCCAATAATATATTTGTCCAGTTCAATCTTTACTTTTGGCAAGAAAAGCAGTATTTATCCTGCGTGCAAACACAGTTCACTAAATAAATCACACAGAATGTCTTTCAAGGCTAGAGCCCTAGCACTGATCTGGGCTGTGTTCCCCCCACGGCTCCCCCCCACTTCCTCGTCCTCCACATTAACCAATGTGTCTCAGGCAGATATTTGGACATGACCTCACAGGTGCTGACCCCACAGGTGCTGCACGCACTAGCGATTCGCATTATTGTGTAGCTTTGGCCTTGAAAGTTTCTGCTTTACGGGCACTAATCTGTCAAGCTCATGCAAGTATCAGAAAAGGTCTACGGTCCTACTCCATGTCTTACCAAACCACAACCGTACGAAGAGTTTAGGAGCCGGGCCAGGTCTTCCCGCTGTCTGGCAATGAGCAGTTTGCACAGCATCCTCCTGTGGTCAGTGGGCGGTGTGCTGAGGTATGTAATCACAAGCAGTGATGGCTTCCAGGTGCAGCAGCTTCTTCTTCTCTGCAGTTTCTGCTGGTAAGTCAGTAGAGCAGTGGCAATGCTGCAGGACAACTTTTGAGCTTGATTCAAACACAGGTGACAGCCCCAACAGTCCTAGTGGCCCCCTCCTGAGAGTACGGGGGTCATGGGCACAGGCGACAGCCTCAACGAGCTCAATGCACTGGGCAACAGCCTCAGCAGGCCTAGTGGCCCCTTCTCTGGCAATGGAAGGGGTCACAAACATGGGTGACGGCCCCAACAGTGTCAGCTGCAACAAGCAATGGTCCCAGCAGGTGCAGTGGCAATGGATGACAGCCCCCGATAGTCCCAGTGGGCCCCCCGGTGTATTGAGGCTCTGGAGATGGGTGACGACCACAACTCTGTCTGCTGCACTGGGTGAATGCCCTGCAACTTCACAGTAACCCAGATGGGGGTAACCAACTTCTACCAGAGAACAGATGCTTTATAGCAAAACCAGTCTTGAATGGACTACATGCTTCACACTCTGCTCACCAGAATCCACTTGCCTGGGCCCCCTTGGCCACGCTCCCTCCATGCGTTCTTTTCATCCTCATATGGCACATTGGTCTTTGCAGACAGGTAGAAGGCTGATGCTCTAAGCACATGGTAAGTGTTCTTGGCTTTTTGGGTGATGACCCCACACCCAGCTGGGAGACTGGCAGGCCTTGGTCCCCAGTCCTTGCTGCAGCAGTTCAAAGTCTTTGCATCCTTGTTTCTCCTGATGAACAGTGCTGTTGACCAAACAAAGTCTCAGCCCCAAGCTCCCACCTTTATTGGGTAACTCCAGAAACATTTGGGATTTAGGGTCTGAGCCTTCAAAATCTGTGTTGTGGGTATAAGCCACTTTTAAGCACTCTCTCTTCTACCCTGTCCATTGGCAAAGGGACTGTCTGCCACAACAGGAGTGGCTACAATCTGATTGACCCACAACACAGGCCAAAGGAGAAACCGGGGATCACACCTGGCTGTCAGCCTACTCTAAATATGTCTCATAAAGGTTCAAAGGCCTAAGCATTACTCTCTATCAGATTCCCTGGTCCATAGTGCTTACTTTAACCATCTCACCACCTCCCTGACAATGATCTCAGACCCCACTGAGCAGTAACTCTTCCTGGAATCAATGAGAACTTTGATGTGCACAGAGGATGCTCGCTTCCCTTCCTACAGTGTGTGTGTTCCCATCCCAGCCCTCAGGAATATCAGAAATTCACATCTCCTCTCTGGGGGTTGCAGTTCTCACCTTCACTAACCTCTCCAGGGCTTCCAAAATGGAACCCACAGGCCTTCATGTTATGTTCAATACCAGCGGACACACAGAAGTATCACATGGCGACCGGCGCTAGACACAATCTATACAGGTCAAGGTTTAGTTAGATAAACATCTCAGAACTTTACATGAGTGGCCTGGTAGTCACTCCAGTGAGAAGTAAAAAAACACATGTTCACACTACTGGTTCAGATGAAACACAAAACAGGGGTGCTGCCACCCCCTTCCTTGCGTCACTTAACTCGAGGTAAGGGCAGGAGCCCTCTTCAACTCTGAGCGTAGCGCTTACTGCGCCCCTCCCAGTCTAACAAGACAGCATCACTATGAGACAGGGCTTGGTCATGGTGCACTTGCATGATCCACGTTCACCCATGAGCAATAATCAGTAATAAGGATCCAGATATCTATGTAGCTGGGGCACGCAAGGCAGTGGTGCACGGCCATCACCATACTGGGGACTTTTCTGTCTCAACAGATAGCATAGACAATTAAAAGACATTTAGAAACTGTGGTCCTGATTCACATAGCCTAGCTTTAAAAAGTCACAAACCTCCTTCCATTGGTGCCCACCTAAATGTGGACTAGATTACCAACTTAATTCAGATTCACAAACATCTCTGAATGTTGTCCTGCAATTCATCCACAATAATTGATTCCAGAATTTCATCATGGCTATTATTTAGTCATTTCAACTGGTATTAGAATCTCCATTTCCAAGCATAGTAAAATGTGCATTTGCACTAGAAATGTTTTTTCTTCCAGAGGGAATTAACTCTTTGCCCTACATCATCTGAAAAATTAGAGGTCTTTGGGAAACTTTTCCCAAACCCATTGCTCATGTCAACAGGGGTGTAGCTATCAATAGTGTAGCAGGTGCAGTGACACTGGAGCCAATGAGTCTTAACTTGGATGATGACCCTAAATGGTGTGGGAATAAAGGCTTTCAAGAGGCCATCCACCTAGAAGCAATGCAGGTGACATTAGAGGGACTACGGCTCTGTCACGGAGCAAGGGAGGTAAGGCCCCAGGACCCGATGGGGTCCCAGTTGATTTGTTTAAAGATAATGTCAATCTGTGGGGTCCTGTAGTTACTCAGGTAATTAACGCTAGCCTTAGGTCAAAACCGCCCAACTCCTGGGCAGAATCGACCATAATTCCGATATTCAAGAATAGGGAGAGAACTAATCCGGGGTGTTATAGACCTATCTCCCTCCTTGATTCAATGGTGAAAGTGGTAGGGCGGATTATATTAGAGCGATTGGAAATATGGGCAGACGAAGCAGGTATCCTCTCGGACCTACAATATGGTTTTAGAAAAGGACTGGGCACGATTGAGCAAAGCCTGAATTTATCAATGCTAGTAGGGAAGTACACAAGGGCAAAAAAGGGCCGTCTGTTTATGGCCTTTGTGGATTTAACGGCCGCATTTGACTCAGTGAGACATTGTAAGTTATGGAAGATCTTAGTCTCACTGGGTGTGGACCAGAACATAGTACATTTTTTACAGCAATTGTATAGTGATGCGGCAGCTAGGGTCAGATATGGTAAGGGAGGCGAATGTACTAAAGCATTTCCAATTAGGAGGGGGGTCAGGCAGGGTTGTGTCCTGGCCCCCTTCCTTTTTAATTTGTACATTAATGAACTAGGGAACAAACTTCTCAAGAGCGGGCTAGACTTTCCTCAGGTGGGAGGTCGCTCGTTACCTACCTTACTATATGCGGACGACGCAGTATTGATGGCTCGTACGCAGAATGGTCTCCAAAGGGTTTTAGTTAGTTTTAACGATTTTATGAAGAATCTGGGTTTAAATATTAATATTACTAAAACTTTTATAATGAATTCTGGTCATAAGAAATTTAGTGGTAGAGGCAGGGAAATATACCTGGAGGGTAAAAGGGTATCTGAGACTCTAAGTTTCTCATATTTGGGTATATTATTCAATGATACTTGGGCAAAAACTGTAACTGCAAAAAAATTAGCCTTTATGAGAACCACTAGTGCACTTGTTACTTTTTGTAGGAATCTGGGACGTAGGCCACCAGCTGAAATTATACAAATTTACAAGGCAAAATGTCTCTCGGTGGCTATGTATGGAGCAGGGGTTTGGGGTTTTACGAACACACACGAGTTGCAACTAGTGGAAAATGCTTTTCTACGTTTTCTGTTATCGGCCCCGCAAAGTACTTCCACTTTTGTGTGCCATGAGGAATTGGGTCTTATGTATGTCTCGGATCTAATTAAATTGGAACCCATACTCCTCTGGCACAGAATATGGACTAGGGAGCAGACTGTGTTAAATAGAACCATCATGCAGGACCTAATGAGACTGGAGGGGGTTCATTTGATACCGTGGGTGAAGTACGTGAAAACATTTTTATCAACATTAGGCCACCCAGAGTTTTATACAAACCCCGCCTCAATGTCCAGACTCTCTAGAAAACATTTAAAATTAATGGGCTTAGCATATTTGGGTGATGTAAGATCGGCAGGAGAGCTATTGAAACCTAGTGCCCTGCAACACCAGCTAATACGCACTTCGGAGGGGTTGGAGCCCTATTTGTCATTTGTTTCTAGCGGGTTTGATAGAATGATATTATTTAGATTTAGGATGGGTACTATCCACAGACTCCTGTCTTTCCCGAAAATGAATGACTGGTCCCGTACTTTACCCCTCTGTCCGTGTGATTCGCAGTCAACTCAATCTACATCACACGTGATGTTCTTTTGTAAATTTTATATGAAACAAAGAAAAGAGTTACTGATCCCAGTTTTAAAAGCTTATGGCCTTAAACAGTGTCGCCCAGCACTAATCCGCCTGCAATTTTTGGAAAATGTTCATATTGCATGGAGGATTGCATTATATGTTAAAAGAGTCCTACGGCTTAGAAAAACTATGATCTGGGATAGCAATGAGATGATGGGTCAGGATCGAGATTCTTGATTAGGACTTTGGATATACATTTTTAAATGTATTAACTGTTATGATTGTACCCAATAAGTGTTATGAACTTGTTTTTATGTGATCTTTTATGTTTCGGGTGATAAGTTGATTGGACACATATCTTTTTAACGTATTAGTATTTATGATTGTATGTAATCAGTGACATGAATTTGATTTTATGTACCTTTTATGCTTTTATGATTGTTTTTGTAACAGTCGAATAAAGCTTTTATTGATTGATTGATTGACTCACTCTTGCAAACCTTTTGTGGCTTCTTAATGAGTACCCAGTCAAAAACTTAAAATATATGTTCTTTCACCCCTTTTTTTCTATCAAAGAGTTCTTTGGAACAGCCTTGGGACTCTTGCACTGACTGAGAAACCTGACTATGCACTGCAGTGTCATTCTCAGTGACAATCAAATGTCTCAACCATTCAGGACATACGTTAGATCTAGGATCACGTTTTCTCAACAATTTGACTGTAGACAACCCCGTGGTATTATGGGGTGTGACCGAGTACGCCCACAGTTTTTGTCTTAGAAATTCCTCCACATTTAGACCACTAGTTACAGCAGACTGTATACCTTCCTTCAAAATCCAGTTTACTCTCTCCACCAGTTCATTCGAAGTGGGAGAGTAGAGTGCCACCTCAGGTGAGAAAAGTGATTGACATCAATGAATTTCTTGGGGGTTGAGGGCCCGATCCAAAGGTCTAAAGGGGGTTGAGGGCCCGATCCAAAGGTCTAAAAATGTGGGCTCTGCTGACGTCTTGGCTTGAGAAGTATTAGGCCAACTGAGCTTGATTTTGATTTTGATTTTGTTTTTGACCAACCCCTGGGGGGAGGGGAGGGTGGGGTCACGGGTCGAAGGGGTGGGGGGAGGGGTGTAAAAGTGTCAAAATTTGCATAATTTCTATTGCTGCTCTCTTTCCTTTTATATTGTTGTAAATTATATCTGATATATTTTGATGCCATGTGTTATGCTTTAAAAGTCTCTAATCACTGTATATTTTTCTCTGGCTATATACGTAATGCACTAATTAAAAATAAAAAAAAAAGACATCAATTAATTTCTTCTAATGGTAGAGGTGAAATGCATACCATTGTCAGTGACCAAAACTGAGGGCACAACTTCTGACTGAAAAACTTTCCTCAAAAACTCAATCACACACAAGTTGTGGGAGAACTGGAAAACTCAAAATATACTCATTTAGAGTTGTAATCCACCAGGACTAAAAGGAACCGTTTGTCACCTGGTAGCATGTCAAAAGGGCCTGCGAGATCTAAAGCAACCTTTTCCCAAGGACCCTCAAGTAGTTGACTGACATGCAAAGGGGACTCAAATGTTTTACAGTGTTTAGCAGAATAAAGGCAAACACTGCATGCATCCATTAGCTGCACCACCTGAGAATCCATGGAAGGCCTCCAATAGTGTTGCTTCAGATTCTTGCATGTGGCACTGACATCCAAGTGACCTTTTGAGCAAGGCAAATCAGGGTATCACGAAGGGTAACAGGAGGAATACACAAGTCATTACACATGAGCAGACCATCAACAACAGATAATTCTTCAGAGAGCTTGAGAAAGGGCTTGAGATCACAATCCAAATTCCTTTCCAGGGGCCAACCCTTTGTGATGAAACCAACCACCCTTCTTAACACAGAGTCAGAATCAAGCACCTCCAACCATTTAGCCTTATAAACTGCCCCTTTGTTGTTCAACATGTCATTGACACAAGCTACAACACACTCCACATCTTCCTCGTTCTCCAGCCTCAAATCAGAAGGCAACGGTACCCTGGATAAATAGTCTACCTACCATTTTTAACACCAGGGATGCACTACATGGTGAAAGAAAATTCTTGAAGGTGTGCCAGCAGCCTAACCAGTCTAGACGATGCCTTACCAGTGCCACTCCCATCCAACATATAAATGAGATGTTTGTGGTCAGTAAATAGCTCAAAGGTAAAGGCCCACAAAAATGTTCTGAACTTCTCCACCACCCAACTGCAAGCAAGAGCTTCACACTCAATGGTGGAATAGTTGATTTCCGGTTGTCTAAGGCAACAAGAGGCAAATGTCACAGTCTGTTCTTTGCTATCAACCCACTGTGAAAGCACTGCCCCTAACCCACCTGACTGGCATCCATTGTAAGAAAGCATTTTCCAGTAGAGTCAAAAGGTGCAAGTGTTGGATCAGATGTGATCTTTTTCTTAACAGAGGAGAAAGCTTCCTCACACACAGTGTTCCACATAAACTTAGCACCTTTCTTGAGCAGGGCCCTCAGGGGCTGGACCACAAAGGCATATCCCTCAATGAACCTCGAATAATACTCACTAAGCCCTAGGAAGGAGCAAAGTGAAACCTTATCCTTCGGTGCAAAGCCTCTACAATAGCTTGCACCAGGGAAAATTCTGGCTTGATGCCCTCAGCAGTTATGTGGTGTCCCAAGTAGTCCAGCTCCTGAACAAAGAATTTGCACTTATCTGCTCCAAGTGTGACACCCACTCCTTTAAATATCTGCAACACATTCTCAAGAATGGTGTCATATTCTTCTACAGAGTTGGCAACATTTAATAAATCATCCTGAAAAGCCTGGGCCCGGCCACCTCACCCAGAATAATATCCATAAATCTCTGAAACACACTGGCAGCTGAGGCCAGACCAAAAGGAAGATGTAGAAATTTAAATGCTCTGAATGGCGTTACAAATGTGGTTAGCTCTTGGGATTCTTCTGTGAGAGGAATTTGGTGGTACGCTGAATGCAGATCCATAAGTGTGAAAAATCTTGCTTTCTCAACTCTTGCCAACATTTCTTGAATCTTAGGAAGTGGATGGCAATCCACTGCTATGTTTTTGTTTAGTGTGTGAAGGTCTACACACAACCTGAGCTCTTTGGACTTTTTCCGTACGATAACAATTGGACTGACCCATTCTGATGGCTCTGTGGGGATAATAACCTTCTCAGAAACTAACTTTTGCAACAAATTTTTAAAGTCATCCCTCACACTCAGCGGAACAGTCCATAGCTTGTGAACAATGGGAATGGCCCCACCCATGAGTTTGATTTTGTTTTCAAAATCCCTAATGGAACCTATCTCATCCTTGAACTCCTCAGGGAATTTTGAGACAAATTCAGTGCTATGTATTTCAATACCATTGATGAAACCACCCTCACCACCAGCAGAGGGATGAGTGACCACTAGAGAGCGAAAGGCAGTGGTCATGAATTGTCCACCAAAGGCAACTTAGATTGTAGTTTGGCAACAAAGTAATCAATAGCCACTATTGGTGTCTCCGCCTCAGGAATGAGCTTAAGACCTAACTTGGCTAAATCCAACCAACCCACCAAATTCCTGTCCTTGACAGCAACATAGACCTTAGTCGAGGTGTTTTTGCCCAGACATGTTACCAAATCTGTAAAAATAACCTAAAAGATCAATATTGTGCTCCCCAAAGGCTTTGGCGGAGATATCAGGTTGTTCTAAAATGAAATTTTGACCCCAATGACTAAAGGAACACACATCTGATATAATGGTGATTGGGGCACCTGAATCGACCATCATATTGATGTTGTGGCTTCCAATGCAGACCTCGCAACATGCTCTCTTAACCTTAGTAGTCATGGTAGATACGGCTGATGTAGGTTCAGGGGCATCCCCTTGAATGTTAAGGGCAACATTTAAAAACCCAGAAACACAGTCATCCAAGGGAACATCCACAGGAATATCCACATTACTAACCCTAATTGACGATCTACCCCCTTGTTTGCACACATTTTGTAAATGTCACTTTTTTTTACATTTAATACAATGTTTACTCAATGCTGAGCAGCCTGTGCTATTACCCATGTGAGACCTGGAGCCTCATCTGAAACAGAAACCTTGAATTCTCCTTTGGGTACCTTTCTAAAACGTAGTTTTGTTAGAGATCGCATTTATCGCAGATCTTGCAGAACAAGAATGTACATTAACTTGTGAAGTAGAGGGATATACAGACATGAGCTTGCTAGAAACCATGGAACATTCTATAGCCTTGATTATATCAATAATTTCAGCTAAAGGAGGATTCCCTGAAACTGAGCAGATGTTCCTCATTTTTCTTTGAAAATCAAGCAAAAACAAACTGGTCTCTTAAGTATGTATCCAGAGATGTACCTCAGTTGCATGTGGAACAAAGTAAGCATAGCGCAGAAATGAATTCTTACACAGGTTCATCAGCTAGCTGTCTTCTCTGAAAGAAATTAAATCTCTCCAAAAGGACACTTGGTGTTTCAGCAAATGTATTCTGTAAACGAGTAATTGCCGCTACATACTCATTCCATCCTTCACCATCACCCCCAGGTGCTGGCACCAATGGAAGATTGTCAAAAATCTGCTGCCTTTCACGCCCAAGATGACTAAACAGCAGAGCTACTTTGCTGGTAGGTGCAAACTTTAAAGCATCGATAGCAACAACGAAATTCTCAAATATGCGAACCTGCTGTTCCAGGGAACAGGAGGTTTGCCTGGATTTTGTAAGAATGAGAAATTTGTACAGGATATTGACTGAAAACCATAATGTGCACATATAACAGGTTAGACTCCTAAATAATCAAAAGCAAAAGGTTAGTACCACAAAAAAAGTCCAGATCCTCAGTTAATTACTTTCACTGAAATAAAAGAGCACAACAAGAAAAGGAAAGAGACAAGAGAAAGAGAAGAGAAGAAAAGAAAAGTAAAGAAAGAAAAAAGAAAAAACACATACACCACTTGAGGAGAATGAGAAGAACCAATGAAACATTTTTAAAATGACAGGTGAAGTCAATGGCCAATAAGAAATAGCATAATAAGGAAATGGAAATGCTGGAAAGTGAGGGAATCGCTGAACCGGCTTGATGAGAAGATAAAGCGAGTCATCGCTGAGTCGGCCTGTATAAATTTGACTGTCTGAATCTAGAGTCAACAGTGAAGAGAGCAGCAGACATATTGCTCCAGTGTTCCTTGCGGGGCAGCCGCCGGGAATGCACAGCAAAAATGAAAAAGGCACAGCCCCAGAGCAAACCTGCAAAGGCTCAACCTCTTTCCAAGATCCGCACAGCACCTCTGATGCGCCACTAAGAAATACACGACTTCCCTCAAAATGCGTAGCACACAGCAGTGCAGCCTTAAAGCTACCGAAGACTAGCACACAGTGTGCACAGGGGCATGGAAGGTGATGTGTGATGGTGCTGCGCTGAAGGCGGATAGCCGAAAACAAGCAGCTGGTTTAGGCAGACTCCCAAACAGAAAGGGGAACAATCCAGTGCCGGCAGTGCAAGAATATCTGAAAGGAGGGGATGTGCCAAAAGCAGAAACCGAAGAAATTCAGAAAGAGGCCTCCTTGTCACCAAAATGTGATGAGCACAAATCTACTTAAATCCACACAGGTAAGTAGAAAAGCAAACCAAGTTTATTCACACAAAGGAGCCTATGTTTGTAGTCTCACACCACCAAGGTCACCTCAACAGTCTGGAGAGCAGCGGGAGAAAAACCCAGTTGGTGGTCAGCACGAACATGGAACCAAATACAAAAGAATACATACTTGAAGGAATACAAGGCATGCATATAATGACAATGTGCTTGCACGCGAGAGCAGTGAGAATGACACTAGCAAAAGCTTGCGTGCAAGCAAAGAACTGTCTAACAACCTGTCGCGCTGCAAGCCTGTGTACAAAGAGCATTTTATAGTGCGTATGTAAAAGGATCATTTTCCACAGATATGTGAATTAGGCAGGGGAAAGGGAGAGGCAGAGGCTGTGGACCGGGAGTACAGAGGAGCCTTTCTCCCTCCCTCCCCCCATAGCTAACAGTGTCACTAGAGCCAGTACTGTAAGCAGTGTGTCATGAGCCCTAGTGCAAGGAAGGAAATGCCTTCTCCACCCCAGGGGTCTTTCAAATATAAAATAAAGCAATAATCAAGGTTCAGTGGGTCTCTCAGGCATCTGGGCCCTGGTGCCACTTCACCTGCTGCACCAGTGGAAACACCGCCCCTGATTGGAGACTCAAAAGGAAGAAGGGGGTATACTGATCAACTCCTTCATCTCTCTGGCTTGGCTGAACTAGGAAAAGGAGTTAGGCTAAGCCCATTGAGAAACAAGGGTTGACTTTGGCCTCCTCTGGCAGCTGTTGCTGTGTATCTTCAGCAGTTAACAGCCGTGGCAGTGCACGCAGGTATAATTGTTGAAAATTCACAGTAAGAGCTAAGAAACAAAGGCTTCGGAGCTGCGGGGGATTCAAGCCCTTCTGTCTCCCTCAAGGGGCAGAATGTTCTAATAGCTTTATAGCCTGCTATTACCAGCCATTAAAGTCATTAAGATTAACATTACTGCTTTTCCACATCCTAAGGAAAAAAACAAACAACAAATTTATTGACCTGGCATTCATTTTAGCGAAAAGATAAATAGAAATGGGCTGCAAGAGTCAAAAGGCCAAATCCATTATCAAATGGCACTGTGAAGTTCTGAAATGCACATGGAGACAAGAAGGGTGTTGAGGAAGTCTGAGTTTGTTCAGGCATGTGATATCATATTTACTGAGTTTGGGAGAGACGAGAATGTGAACTCACAACTAGACCAGAGGCGAACAGCGAAGTGGTTAAGCCCCTGTCTGCTGGCATGAGCTTTGAAATACACGAATAAGGTCTACAGCTATAGGCAGTTAGACCTGCAGAAATTATTTCAGCTATCTCCAACACTCCTTCTCAACACCAACAGGGTCAATCATACACTTGTATTATACTGCTGCGACTGGAATCATGGGAACACACAGTTGGTAAGGAACAAACTGTTTAGAGTTTAATTTACTTTTACATTTTTGTTCACAATTTTTTCTCTGTTTTTCTTTGCATGACATCTTGTCAGGCACTACGAGGAACATAGACCAACTAGTAAAAAGCACAATTATATATAACATACACCTCCCCAAGAGGGCGTTTATGATTTGAGAGATGATAAACTGAGAATAAGATCCCACAATATACTTGACATGTGCAGTATGATGTTGGCACTTTGTTATGAATAGCAATAGAATTATGTTTTTTTTTTTTAAAGGAGAGAGGTATCTGCACCACTACAGCACCTCCTCACCATCTCTGTTTACTCTGCCTACCCATCATTTCCGTCGCTTAACATCACCTTCATTTTAAAATTGTACCATTTTGGTAGATAAATATATATATGTATTCACTGAAAAAACTAAAGTGACATTACAATTTGATGCTAAAACCTTAACTTCTGTTACAAAATAGAAATGTACAGAACAAAATGGTGAAAGTGATGCTATAGGTAGGTGTTGGACTGGGACTCCAGAAGTCATATATACACACACACGCACACACACATATTATCTACTGGCGGTCGCCAGTAGATAGTTATAGTTAGGACCTATTTTCCATAGGAAATCCGCGACATTCTATTTGAAATAACTCTTGCGTCGGTTGACGAATCTTCGCGAAATTTTCAAACTTTATGGCCCGCTCCGGTCCGCTCCTACCCTGAAAGTCTCAGGGTGATTCGTCAAGCGGGGGCCGAGAAAAAAGGGGGGTCCCAAAACGTGTTTTCCCCATTCATATTCCCATAGGAAACTTTAGACACGGCTACAGCCCGAACTGCTGAACGGAATTACACCAAATTTGGCAAAGAGGTAGTTCTTGGTTCAGAAAGAACCCTTTTTGTTAAATGGTGTAAATCCGTTCAGTAGTTGCGGAGAAATTAAAAAAATAAGAGTCAAAAAACCAATTTCCCATAGGAAACTTTATGCAAGGCTACAGCCCGAACTGCTGAACGGAATTACACCAAATTTGGCAAAGAGGTAGTTCTTGGTTCAAAAAGAACCCTTTTTGTTAAATGGTGTAAATCCGTTCAGTAGTTGCTGAGAAAATCAAAAGTAAAAACACATATATATCTGGGCGGAGCCTAACCACACATGTCATCGTGAGATCTGATTGGCTGTCAGCACTTCATCCTGGAATTGCTGGCAGCCATCTTGGGACCAATATAAATGATAGTACCCCATTGAAATGCATTGTAGTGAATCGAAGATTTTGAGGGTTACCAAAAGGAGAACTATAAAGGGTGATAACAGACTTTAGTTACATTAGAATTCATTTGTTGATGTCACCATACTAATTTCAGGAATTGTGGTGTGTTCTACGGTGATTTTACCCTGTGAAAAACCTTCTGCTGGGATATCATCAATCATGTTTGAGAGAAAACTATTTTCACATGCTTGTCCCATACAGTTTTGGAAGGTGCCCCAGAAGCTAAAATGAGAGCATATTTTCTGTAAATTCACATTATCTTTCTCAGTCATGTGAGAATGAAGTCTGACATTCTCAGTAAAACATGTACATCCAACAAGGGCAGAGACTGTCAGTTGATTCCTTTGTGTTCTACTGCAGCTTCCCAGAGTGTTCTAAAGAACAACTAGAGTGCTAACAGCCTTACTTATGACAAAAGTATGGCACACCTGAAGCCATCTTGATTGGAATAAATTGGTAACACTTAAAACATTTAATTTAAAAAGGAACAAAATGATGGGGTTCATCTTGTCATAGAAATTATGGTTAGTGCTCTGGAAAGAAAAATTAGGACATGTTTCAAGTGTGATCTCAAATATCTTCCTGTTATATTTCAACAGGAGCAGCCTGTCAGTTGATGCCTTTGTGTTCTACTGCAGCTTCCCAGAGTGTTCTAAAGAACAACTAGAGCGCTAACTGTCTTACTTATGACAAAAGTATGGCACACCTGAAGCCATCTTGATTGGAATAAACTGGTAACACTTAAAACATTTAATTTAAAAAGGAACAAAATGATGGGGTTCATTTTGTCATAGAAATTATGGTTAGTGCTGTAGAAAGAAAAATTAGGACATGTTTCAAGTGTGATCTCAAATATCTTCCTGTTATATTTCAACAGGAGAAGCCTGTCAGTTGATGCCTTTGTGTTCTACTGCAGCTTCCCAGAGTGTTCTAAAGAACAACTAGAGCGCTAACAGTCTTACTTATGACAAAAGTATGGCACACCTGAAGCCATCTTGATTGGAATAAACTGGTAACACTTAAAACATTTAATTTAAAAAGGAACAAAATGAGGGGGTTCATTTTGTCATAGAAATTATGGTTAGTGCTGTAGAAAGAAAAATTAGGACATGTTTTAAGTGAGATCTCAAATATCTTCCTGTTATATTTCAACAGGAGAAGCCTGTCAGTTGATGCCTTTGTGTTCTACTGCAGCTTCCCAGAGTGTTCTAAAGAACAACTAGAGTGCTAACAGCCTTACTTATGACAAAAGTATGGCACACCTGAAGCCATCTTGATTGGAATAAACTGGTAACACTTAAAACATTTAATTTAAAAAGGAACAAAATGAGGGGTTCATTTTGCCATAGAAATTATGGTTAGTGCTGCAAAAAGAAAATGTAGTGCATGTTTTAAGTGAGATCTCAAATCCTCTTCTATTTCATTAGAAAATTCTGACATGCAGACTGAAACAATCACTTTCAATACCAGCAGTAGACTTCCAGTTAACTCCTTGGTGAGCAATAGCTTTACTACAGTGATCTAATGAACAACTAGAGTAATAACATTCTGAATTTATGGCAAATGTGTGATACATCTGAATGCCTTCTTGATGGAATCAAAGTAAAAAACTGAAAGTATTTCCTACTGAGGAGACTGCAGTAAATGAGGAAATTAGGAAACTTCATAACAAAGAAGTCTTCCAAGATGGCCACCAGTGAAAAAAGAGCCCAAATGTAGCACAAATATTACCCAGATGTAGCCCACATATAGCCCAATGACAAAAGTGTGCAAAACACTTTTTATTTTTAGTTTTTTTGCAGTTTTATGTAGTGCAGACTGGTCAGGTATTGGAGCGTTGCATCTTAAAACATGACCCCCTACACTACAAAAACACCACTGCACTACCCTAAACCCTAAAACACTACCCCAGCATGACCCCCTACACTACACAAGCACCACTGCACTATCCTAAACCCTAAAACACTACCCCCAGCATGACCCCCTACACTACACAAACACCACTGCACTACCCTACACCCTAAAACACTACCCCAACACCACTGCACTAACCTAAATCCTAAAACACTACCCCCAGCACGACCCCCTACACTACCCAAACACAACTGCACTACCCTAAAACATGACCCCCTACACTACACAAACACCACTGCACTACCCTAAACCCTAAAACACTACCCCCAGCACGACCCCCTACACTACACAAGCACCACTGCACTACCCTAAACCCTAAAACACTGCCCCCAGCACGACCCCCTACACTACACAAACACCACTGCACTACCTTAAACCCTAAAACACTACCCCCAGCATGACCCCCTACAATGCCCGAACACCACTGCACTGCCCTAAACCCTGAAACACATACCCTAGCACGACCCCCTACACTGCCCGAACACCACTGCACTGCCCTAAACCCTGAAACACCACCCTCTTCACGACCCCCTACACTTCCCGAACACCACTGCACTGCCCTAAACCCTGAAATACCACCCACAGCATGACCCCTACACTGCCCGAACACCACTGCACTGCCCTAAACCCTGAAACCCTATCCCCAGCAAGACCTCCTACACTGCCCGAACACCACTGCACTGCCCTAAACCCTGAAACATCACCCCCAGCAAGACCCCCTACACTGCCCGAACACCACTGCCCTAAACCCTGAAACACCACCCCCAGCACGACCCCCTACACTGCCCGAACACCACTGCACTGCCCTAAACCCTGAAACACCACCCCCAGCACGACCCCCTACACTGCCCGAACACCACTGCACTGCCCTAAACACTGAAACACCACCCCCTGCATGACCCCCTACACTGCCCGAACACTACTGCACTGCCCTAAACCCTGAAACACCATCCCCAGCACGACCCCCTACACTGCACGAACACCACTGCACTGCCCTATACCCTGAAACACTACCCCCAGCAAGACCCCCTACACTGCCCGAACACCACTGCACTGCCCTAAACCCTGAAACACCACCCCCAGCAAGACCTCCTACACTGCCCGAACACCACTGCCCTAAACCCTGAAACACCACCCCCAGCAAGACCCCCTACACTGCCCGAACACCACTGCACTGTCCTAAACCCTGAAACACCAGCCCCAGCACGACCCCTACACTGCCCGAACACCACTGCACTGCCCTAAACCCTGAAACACCACCCCCTGCACGACCCCCTACACTGCCCGAACACCACTGCACTGCCCTAAACCCTGAAACACCACCCCCAGCACGACCCCCTACACTGCCCGAACACCACTGCACTGCCCTAAACCCTGAAACACCACCCCCTGCACGATCCCCTACACTGCCCGAACACTACTGCACTGCCCTAAACCCTGAAACACCACCCCCAGCACGACCCCCTACAATGCACGAACACCACTACACTGCCCTAAACCCCGAAACACTACCCCCAGCAAGACCCCCTACACTGCCCGAACACCACTGCCCTAAACCCTGAAACACCACCCCCAGCAAGACCCCCTACACTGCCAGTACACCACTGCACTGCCCTAAACCCTGAAACACCAGCCCCAGCACGACCCCCTACACTGCCCGAACACCACTGCACTGCCCTAAACCCTGAAACACCACCCCCAGCACGACCCCCTACACTGCCCGAACACCACTGCACTGCCCTAAACCCTGAAACACCAGCCCCAGCACAACCCCGTACACTGCCCGAACACCACTGCACTGCCCTAAACCCTGAAACACCAGCCCCAGCACGACCGCCTACACTGCCCGAAAACCACTGCACTGCCCTAAACCCTGAAACACCAGCCCCAGCAAGACCCCCTACACTGCCCGAACACCACTGCACTGCCCTAAACCCTGAAACACCACCCCCAGCAAGATCCCCTACACTGCCCGAACACCACTGCACTAAAGCCTGAAACACCACCCCCAGCAAGACCACCTACACTGGCCGAACACCACTGCACTGCCCTAAACCCTGAAACACCACCCCCTGCACGACCCCCTACACTGCCCAAACACCACTGCACTGCCCTAAACCCTGAAACACCACCCCCTGCACGACCCCCTACACTGCCCGAACACCACTGCACTGCCCTAAACCCTGAAACACCACCTCTCAGCACGACACCCTACACTGCCCGAACACCACTGCACTGCCCTAAACCCTGAAACACCACCCCCAGCACGACCCCCTACACTGCCCGAACACCCCTGCACTGCCCTAAACCCTGAAACACCACCCCCAGCACGACCCCCTACATTGCCCGAACACCACTGCACTGCCCTAAACCCTGAAACATAAACCCCAGCAAGACCCCCTACACTGCCTGAACACCACTGCCCTAAACCCTGAAACACCACCCCCTACACTGCACGAACACCACTGCACTGCCCTAAACCCTGAAACACCACCTCCAGCAAAACCCCCTACACTGCCTGAACACCATTGCTCTGCCCTAAATCCTGAAACACTACCTCCAGCAAAACCCCCTACACTGCCCAAACACCACTGCACTGCCCTAAACCATGAAACACCACCCCCAGCACGACCCCCTAAACTGCCTGAACACCACTGCACTGCCCTAAACCCTGAAACACCAGCCCCAGCAAGACCCCCTACACTGCCCGAACACCACTGCACTGCCCTAGACTCTGAAACACCAGCCCCAGCAAGACCCCATACACTGCCCGAACACCACTGCACTGCCATAAACCCTGAAACACCAGCCCCAGCATGACCCCCTACACTGCCCGAACACCACTGCACTGCCCTAAACCCTGAAACACCAACCCCAGCACGACCACCTACACTGCCCGAACACCACTGCACTGCCCTAAACCCTGAAACATCAGCCACAGCACAACCCCCTACACTGCCCGAACACCACTGCACTGCCCTAAACCCTGAAACACCAGCCCCAGCACGACCCCCTACACTGCCCGAACACCACTGCACTGCCCTAAACCCTGAAACACCACCCCCTGCATGACCCCCTACACTGCCCGAGCACCACTGCACTGCCCTAAACCCTGAAACACCACCCCCTGCAGCACCCCCTACACTGCCCGAACACCACTGCACTGCCCTAAACCCTGAAACACCACCCCCTGCACCGCCCCCTACACTGCCCGAACACCACTGCACTGCCCTAAACCCTGAAACACCACCCCCAGCACGACCCCCTTTACTGCTCAAACACCACTGCACTGCCCCAAACCCTGAAACACCACCCCCAGCACGACCCCCTACACTGCCCGAACACCACTGCCCTAAACCCTGAAACACCACCCCCTGCACGACCCCCTACACTGCCCGAACACCACTGCACTGCCCTAAACCCTGAAACACCACCCCCTACACTGCCCGAACACCACTGCACTGCCCTAAACCCTGAAACACCACCCCCAGCACGACCCCCCACACTGCCCGAACACCACTGCACTGCCCTAAACCCTAAAACACCACCCCCAGCATTACCCCCTACACTGCCCAAACACCACTGTACTGCCCTAAACCCTAGAACACTACCCCCAGCACGACCCCCTACACTAACCGAACACCACTGCACTACCCTAAACCCTAAAATACTACCCCCAGCACAACCCCTACACTACCCGAACACGACTGCACTGCCCTAAACCCTCAAACACTCCCCCAGCACGACCCCCTACACTACCCGAACACCACTGCACTGCCCTAAACCCTAAAACACTCCCCCAGCATGACCCCCTACACTACCCGCACACCACTGCACTGCCCTAAACCCTAAAACACTCCCCCAGCACGACCCCCTACACTACCCAAACACCACTGCACTGCCCTAAACCCTAAAACACTACCCCCGCATGACCCCCTACACTACCCAAACACCAATGCACTACCCTAATCCCTAAAACACTACCCCCCGCATGACCCCCTACACTACCCTAAACCCTAAAACACTACCCCCGCATGACTCCCTACACTACCCAAAGACCACTGCACTACCCTAAACCCTAAAACACGACCTCCTACACTACACGAACACCACTGCACTACCCTAAACCCTAAAACAGTACCCCCTACACTACACAAACGCCACTGCACTACCCTAAACCCTAAAACACTACCCCCAGCAGTACCCCTACACTACCCAAACCCCACTGCACTAACCTAACCCCTAAACCACTACCCCCAGCAGTACCCCCTACACTACCCAAACACCACTGCACTACCCTAAATCACTACCCCCAGCACGACCCCCTACACTACCCAAACACCACTGCACTACCCTAAACCCTAAAACACTACCCCCAGCACGACCCCCTACACTACCCAAACACCACTGCACTACCCTAAACCCTAAAACACTCCCCCAGCACGACTCCCTACACTACCCAAACACCACTGCACTACCCTAAACCCTAAATCTACCCCCAGCATGACCCCCTACACTACACAAACACCACTGCACTACCCTAAACCCTAAAACACTACCCCCAGCACGACCCTCTTCACTACCTAAACACAACTGCACAATTTGTTACAGGCGTTGCAACGCAGGCCTGTGGTGCTTACTGGAAGTACCTAGTGGGCTAGTTGGGCCCCAGGGACCCTCAGGATTCAAGGTGACCTAATCCCCCAACTTAAAACGCACCACGGGGCGCGTTTGCACAGTGGTGAAGGGAGGGGGCGGGGCCTCAGGTGACATGTGCGCAAACACGCCCTGTGGTGCGTTTTAAGTTGGGGAATTAATTCCCTTTGAATCCTGAGGGACCCTGGGGGCCAACTAGCCCACCAGGTACCTTCAGTAAGCACAACAGAGTTGCGTTGCAGAGAGGTGAAAAAAGGTGCGTGGCCTCGGAACGCCTCTCTGCAACTCAGCTCTGTGGTCCTAACTGTAGGTACCTGGGGGCTAGTTGGGCCCCAGGGACCCTCAGAATTCAAGGGACTTAATCCCGCAACTTCAAACGCGCCACGGGGTGTGTTTGCACACATGTCACCTCAGGCCCCCCTCCCTTCACCACTGTGCAAACGCGCCCTGTAGCGCGTTTTAAGAGGTAGTTTTAATCCCCCTGCCCTATTATGTACTAGGGACTTGCAGAGGAGGTCATGCTAATCACAGGGGTACCCCAACGCATAGTGTTCCCTAGTGTATGTAGGTGTTTTCACTGTATTCTAAGTGTCTTTTAGCATAGCACTGGCTCTGGTTAGTCAGAGTCAGTTACCACCAGTACCCGTCTGAAAAAGTTGTGGGCACAGGATGATTTTGCAACAAGGCCTCTTTCTGCTCCTCTGTTGGTTCTTTCTGCACATCTTTTGCTTCTTTCTGTGCGTTTTTTCTTCTTTCTTCACATGTCCTACCTCTGTAGGCATAGTTAGAAACTAGCATTTAAAAAAACCTTTGAAATTCACTTAAAAAATCATAGGTTTCAGGCACGTTATAGTTAGAAATTAGCATTTAAAAAACCTTTGAAATTCACTGAAAAAACCATAGGTTTCAGACACGTTATAGTTAGAAATTAGCATTTAAAAAACCTTTGAAATTCACTGAAAAAACCATAGGTTTTAGGGACAGTTATAGTTAGTTGGACATTTCACTCGTACAAAACCATAGAAATTCCCCCGTTATAGTTAGTTCAGCTAACTATAACTCGCGCCCGCAATGCACTGCTGATGACGTCACATATTACATCACTCATGACATGGTCAGTGACATCACTGATGACATCACTGATGACATCTCAAATGACATCACTGATGACATCATCCATGTGATAATTTCATGCATCTTCTCACACCCTAATATAACTTTTGATACACCCACTCTAAATTACAGACTGCCATTCTCAAAACCATAGACACTCCAACACCAAAAACTACATACCCACTCACTGATTCTTAGGTCTACACACACATCCACTCACTCACCCGTACAGTCACTCATACTTAGTCACTCAGTACAGGACTATCAGGCACTCATACACCTATATAAACACTCACACACCGCCACTCATCCATAGAGGTACTCACACACCTAGTCAGTCATGCAAAACACTTAATCACACACCCATTTACTCACCTATACAGTTATACACACACCAGCTCACTTACTCATACAAACACTAGCACATTCTTACACTCTTATACAATCACTGATACAAGTACACACTCATCCATACAGCCACTCTCACAATCACACACTCTCACTTATAGCCATTTATATACTCCAACACACATATATACTGCCTTTCACATATGTAGTTACTCACACATGTACCACTGAGATATACATTCAATCACTAACACACCCATACACACACTCACCCACCCATACAGTCCATCACAGATGCACTCTTGAAACCATGCACCCAGTGAATCACCAACTCACACATCTATGCACAGAGTCACACACACCCCACCCACACAAACACTCAGGCACCCATACAGATACTCAGACAATCAATCAATAACCCATGTAGACACTCATGTAGCTATTCAGAAAGCCATGCAGCCGCTTACAAACCAACAGACAGATGGATACAGACATTCACACAGTTTAGTCACTAACCCATGCATTCAGTAAGATACATTTAATCACTCACTTGTAGAGTCAGTCACTCACGTACTAAATCATCCATTCAGACACTTATACACCCACTCATTCTTCAATACGCCTTTCCCAATATATATTAAACATATTTAACTTTACAGAAACACACAGTCACTGGATGATGTCATCAGTGATGTCATTTGAGATGTCATCAGTGATGTCACTGACCATGTCATGAGTGATGTAATATGTGACGTCATCAGCAGTGCATTGCGGGGGCGCGAGTTATAGTTAGCTGAACTAACTATAACGGGGGAATTTCTATGGTTTTGTACGAGTGAAATGTACAACTAACTATAACTGTCCCTAAAACCTATGGTTTTTTCAGTGAATATATATATATATATATATATATGTATGTATGTATGTATGTATATATATATATATATATTCCACAAGAAAAAACGCTCGCTGCTTCTGCAGCGTGAAAACGAGCCTCACCAAACCAGGTTTCAGTAGATTGATTTATTATGTCAAGGAGGAGCTCAGCATGACACGTTTCGACCGATTTAGCAGTCTTAATCATATGCAAAACAGGTGTGGTTGGTTGGTCCCATGCCTTTTAACAAAGTAGAATGCATTATGATGGAAAACAGACTTCAGATTTTAACAGTCATATCTCGTTACAGGGAGAAGTTCGTGTAAGCTATTGCCTCTTATTCTGAATCAATTTATGCCCGAAATATCCCCTTCATAATTATGGAAATTGTCAAGTAAAACTTCACATGATGATTTTCATTGAGGATTTCATGAACTTCAAAACCCATAATGCATTGCATTGGCAAATAGTCAATTCAGTTATTTTTTCTTTTATACAGAGTCTCGACCTTTCCCTCACCAAAGTCATAACATCGTAGAGCCAGCCTCATAGAAATCAATTTCACATTGTGCTGAATGTTCGATTTGGTGTGAATACCCATAGCTCTGCTATGCATGCATACCATCCAATTATGTAACTGTTGTTTAAAACTCCTCTGTGCAATTTTAAAAACAATCTCCGTACTGGAAAGTGCTAGGGACCAATGTCTTCAACAAACCCTATCTGCTTGCAAATGTTTAGAATCAATGTCAGTTATTCCGGCCTCCCATATTCAAAACGGTGGCCTTGTACAGGATATTGACTGAAAACCATAATGTGCACGTATAACAGGTTAGACTCCCAAATAAACAAAAGCAAAAGGTTAGTACCACAAAAAAAGTCCAGATCCTCAGTTAATTACTTTCACTGAAATAAAAGAGCACAACAAGAAAAGGAAAGAGACAAGAGAAAGAGAAGAAAAGAAAAGAAAAGTAAAGAAAGAAAAAAAAACACACATACACCACTTGAGTAGAATGAGAAGAACCAATGAAAACATTTTTAAAATGACAGGTGAAGTCAATGGCCAATAAGAAATGACATAATAAGGAAATGGAAATGCTGGAAAGTGAGGGAATCGCTGAACCGGCTCGATGAGAAGATAAAGCGAGTCATCGCTGAGTCGGCCTGTATAAATTTGACTGTCTGAATCCAGAGCAAACAGTGAAGAGAGCAGTAGACATAGTGCTCCAGTGTTCCTTGCGGGGCAGCCGCCGGGAACGCACAGCAACAATGAAAAAGGCACAGCCCCAGAGCAAACCTGCAAAGGCTCAACGTCTTTCCAAGATCCACACAGCACCTCTGATGCGCCACTAAGAAATACACGACTTCCCTCAAAATGCGTAGCACACAGCAGCGCAGCCTTAAAGCTGCCGAAGACTAGCACACAACGTGCAGAGGGGCATGGAAGGCGATGTGTGATGGTGCTGCGCTGAAGGCGGATAGCCGCAAACAAGCAGCTGGTTTAGGCAGACTCCCAAACAGAAGGGGGAACAATCCAGTGCCAGCAGTGCAAGAATATATGAAAGGAGGGGATGTGCTAAAAGCAGAAACCGAAGAAATTCAGAAAGAGGCCTCCTTGTCACCAAAATGTGATGAGCACAGATCTACTTAAATGCACGCAGCTAAGTAGAAAAGCAGACCAAGTTTATTCACACAAAGGAGCCTATGTTTGTAGTCTCACACCACCAAGGTCACCTCAATCGTCTGGAGAGCAGCGGGAGAAAAACCCAGTTGGTGGTCAGCACGAACATGGAACCAAATACAAAAGAATACATACTTGAAGGAATACAAGGCATGCATATAATGACAATGGGCTTGCAAGCGAGAGCAGTGAGAATGACACTAGCAAAAGCTTGCGTGCAAGCAAAGAACTGTCTAACATGCTGTCCCGCTGCAAGCCTGTGTACAAAGAGCATTTTATAGTGCGTATGTAAAAGGATCATTTTCCACAGATATGTGAATTAGGCAGGGGAAAGGGAGAGGCAGAGGCTGTGGACCGGGGGTACAGAGGAGCCTTTCTCCCTCCCTCCCCCCATAGCTAACAGTGTCACTAGAGCCAGTACTGTAAGCAGTGTGTCATGAGCCCTAGTGCAAGGAAGGAAATGCCTTCTCCACCCCAGGGGTCTTTCAAATATAAAATAAAGCAATAGTAAAGGTTCAGTGGGTCTCTCAGGCCTCTGGGCCCTGGTGCCACTTCACCTGCTGCACCAGTGGAAACACCGCCCCTGATTGGAGACTCAAAAGGAAGAAGGGGGTATACTGATCAACTCCTTCATCTCTCTGGCTTGGCTGAACTAGGAAAAGGAGTTAGGCTAAGCCCATTGAGAAACAAGGGTTGACTTTGGCCTCCTCTGGCAGCTGTTGCTGTGTATCTTCAGCAGTAAACAGCCGTGGCAGTGCACGCAGGTATAATTGTTGAAAATTCACAATAAGAGCTAAGAAACAAAGGCTTCGGAGCTGCGGGGGATTCAAGCCCTTCTGTCTCCCTCAAGGGGCAGAATGTTCTAATAGCTTTATAGCCTGCTATTACCAGCCATTAAAGTAATTAAGATTAACATTACTGCTTTCCTAAGGAAAAAAACAAACAACAGGTAAAGGCCACCGTTTTGAATATGGGAGTCCGGAATAACTGACATTGACTCTAAACATTTGCAAGCAGCTAGGGTTTGTTGGAGACATTGGTCCCTAGCACTTTCCAGTACGGAGATTGTTTTTAAAATTACACAGAGGAGTTTTAAACAACAGTTACATAATTGGATGGTATGCGACTATGCGTGCAAAGCAGAGCTATGGGTATTCACACCAAATCGAACATTCAGCACAATGTGAAATTGATTTCTATGAAGCTGGCTCTACGATGTTATGACTTTGGTGATGGAAAGGTCGAGACTCTGTATAAAAGAAAAAATAACTGAATTGACTATTTGCCAATGCAATGCATTATGGGTTTTGAAGTTCGTGAAATCCTCAATGAAAATCATCATGTGAAGTTTTACTTGACAATTTCCATAATTATGAAGGGGATATTTCGGGCATAAATTGGTTCAGAATAAGAGGCAATAACTTACACGAACTTCTCCCTGTAACGAGATATGACTGTTAAAATCTGAAGTCTGTTTTCCATCATTATGCATTCTACTTTGTTAAAAGGCACGCAACCAACCAACAGCACCTGTTTTGCATATGATTAAGACTGCTAAATCGGTCGAAACGCGTCATGCTGAGCTCCTCCTTGACATAATAAATCAATCTACTGAAACCTGGTTTGGTGAGTCTCGTTTTCCCGCCGCAGAAGCAGTGAGTGTGTTTTTTTGTGGAATATTGTTGCGGTTGACGCCCACGTACGAGCCCCGAACCGAAAGGCTGAGGCACTCCTGTTAGCGTCAAAGCTCATTTAGAATATATATATATATATATATATATATATATATATATATATATATATATATATATATATATATATTCACTGAAAAAGCCATAGGTTTTAGGGAAAGTTATAGTTAGTTGGACATTTCACTCGTACAAAACCAGAGAAATTCCCCCGTTATAGTTAGTTCACCTAACTAGAACTCGCGCCCCCGCAATGCACTGCTGATGATGTCACATATTACATCACTCATGACATGGTCAGTGACATCACTGATGACATCACTGATGACATCTCAAATGACATCACTGATGACATCATCCATTGACTGTGTGTTTCTGTAAAGTTTAAATATGTTTAATATATATAGGGAAAGGCGTATTGAAGAATGAGTGGGTGTATAAGTGTCTGAATGGATGATTTAGTAGGTGCGTGACTGACTCGATCAGTGAGTGATTATACGTATCTTACTGAATGCATGGGTTAGTGATTAAACTGTGTGAATATCTGTATCCGTCTGTCTGTTGGTGTGTAAGCGGCTGCATGGGTTTGTGAATAGCTACATGAGTGTCTATATGGGTTATTGATTGGTTGTTTGAGTATCTGTATGGGTGCCTGAGTGTTTGTGTGGGTGGGATGTGTGAGTGGGTGATTCACTGGGTGCATGGTTTCAAGAGTGCATCTGTGATGGACTGTATGGGTGGGTGAGTGTGTGTATGGGTGTGTTAGTGAGTGAATGTATATCTCAGTGGTGCATGTGTGAGTAACTACATATGTGAAAGGCAGTATATATGTGTGTTGGAGTATATAAATGGCTATAAGTGAGAGTGTGTGATTGTGAGAGTGGCTGTATGGATGAGTGTGTGCTTGTATCAGTGATTGTATAAGAGCGTAAGAATGTGCTAGTATTTGTATGAGTAAGTGAGCTGGTGTGTGTATGACTGTATAGGTGAGTAAATGGCAGTGTGATTAATTATTTGCATGACTGACTAGGTGTGTGAGTACCTCTATGGATGAGTGGCAGTGTGTGAGTGTCTATTTAGGTGTATGAGTGCATATGATAGTCCTGTACTGGGTGACCATAAGTATGAGTGACTGTACGGATGAGTGAGTGGATGTGTGTGTAAACCTAAGAATCAGTGACTGGGTATGTAGTTATTGGTGTTGGAGTGTCTATGGTTTGGGAATGGCAGTCTGTAATTTAGAGTGGGTGTATCAAAGGTTATATTAGGGTGTGAGAAGATGCATCAAATTATCACATGGATGATGTCATCAGTGATGTCATTTGAGATGCCATCAGTGATGTCATCAGTGATGTCACTGACCATGTCATGAGTGATGTAATATGTGACGTCATCAGCAGTGCATTGCGGGGGCGCGAGTTCTAGTTAGGTGAACTAACTATAACGGGGGAATTTCTCTGGTTTTGTACAAGTGAAATGTCCAACTAACTATAACTTTCCCTAAAACCTATGGTTTTTTCAGTGAATTTCTAAGGTTTTTTAAATGCTAATTTCTAACTATGACGTGCCTGAAACCTATGGTTTTTTCAGTGAATTTCAAAGGTTTTTTAAATGCTAATTTCTAACTATAACGTGCCTGAATCCTATGGTTTTTTAAGTGAATTTCAAAGGTTTTTTAAATGCTAGTTTCTAACTATGCCTACAGAGGTAGGACATGTGAAGAAAGAAGAAAAAACGCAGAGAAAGAAGCAAAAGAAATGCAGAAAGAAGCAACAGAAGTCCACAAAGACGAAGAAAAGTTCAGGAAGAAGCAAGACATATGCAGAAAGAACCAACAGAGGAGCAGAAAGAGGCCTTGTTGCAAAATCATCCTGTGTCCACAACTTTTTCAGACGGGTACTGGTGGTAACTGACTCTGAGTAACTAGGCCTAGAGCCAGTGCTATGCTAAAAGACACTTAGAATACAGTGAAAACACCTACATACACTAGGGAACACTATGCGTTGGGGTACCCCTGTGATTAGCATGACCTCCTCTGTAAGGCCCCAGTACATAATAGGGCAGGGGGATTAAAACGACCTCTTAAATCCAACTAGCCCACTAGGTACCTCCAGTAAGCGCCACAGAGCTGCGTTGCAGAGAGGTGTAAAAAGGGGCTTGGCCTGGACCACCTCTCTGCAACGCAGGCCTGTGGCGCTTACTGGAGGTACCTGGTGGCCTAGTTGGCCCCCAGAGGCCCTCAGGATTGAAGGGGACTTAATTCCCCAACTTAAAATGCGCCACAGGGCGTGTTTGCACACATGTCACCTCAGGCCCCGCCCCCTCCCTTCACCACTGTGCAAACGCGCCCCGTGGCGCGTTTTAAGTTGGGAGATAAAGTCCCCTTGAATCCTGAGGGTCCCTGGGGTCCAACTAGCCCACCAGGTACCTCCAGTAAGCGCCACAGAGCTGCGTTGCAGAGAGGTGTAAAAAGGGGCGTGGCCTGGACCACCTCTCTGCAACGCAGCACTGTGGCGCTTACTGGAGGTACCTGGTGGGCTAGTTGGCCCCCAGGGACCCCCAGTATTGAAGGGGAATTAATTCCCCAACTTAAAACGCGCCACAGGGCGCGTTTGCAGAGTGTTGCTGGAGGGGGCGGGGCCTCCGGCACGATGCCGGTCTTTTAAAAAAAAAAACAATTTTAAGAAGGGGGGCTGTGTGGCCCCCCTTCTTTTTCATTTTTTTGGGCCCTGGGGACCCCATCCCCCAGGGCCTGACCACTTTTTTTAAATAAAAAAAAAAAAATCTAAACGGGAAGGGGGCCGCGTGGGCCCCCCTCCCGTGGCCAATTCCGGCCCCGGGGACCCCATCCCCCGGGGCATGCCAACTTTTTAAATTTGTTTTTATGGAGGGGGGCTGCGTGGCCCCCCTCCTCAGGCCATTTATGGCCCAGGGGACCCCATCCCCCAGGGCCGGCCTTTGCGGTGTTTTTTTTATTTTTTATTTGGGGGAGGGGGGCCGCGTGGCCCCCCTTCCGGGCCACTTCTAGCCCCTGGGACCCCATCCCCCGGGGCTGGCCCTAATCGTTGGGGACCGTGGGGGGGAGCCCCAATGCCCCCACGGTCCTGCCGGCTCCCCGCCTCCTGCAGGAGCCGGCATTGCTTTTCCACACGGGGAGCTGCTAACATACAGCTCCCCATATGGAAAAGCAATTTGGTTTGGATTTTGAAAGCGAGAGCAGATTTCCCTGCTCTCGCTTTCAAAACCCAAACAAGTTTGCTATGGCAGGGCGGGAGCCGCGAGGCTCCCGCCCGGGAAACAACCTTTACTACGCATGCATTACATCGCATGCCATTAGATAGCGGTCTTTACAACGCAAGTCGTTACAACGACTTGCGCTGGAGGGCGCTATAGGACAAGGAATAGTTTAATTTACTATCCAACACCTTCCCTACTGTACGTAGGCTGGAGTTGGAATAGTAAATTTAACTACTCCTAAGTCCAGCGCCCTCCAACAAAAGTCGTTGTAACGACTCGCGTGGTAAAAACCGCGATCTAATAGCATGCGATGTGAATGCATGCGTTGTATAATCATACAACCCTCCCGCCCTGCCATAGCAAACAGCAGTGTCCCGGGGGTGGGCACCCCGGGACACTGCAGGAGCTGGCCCTGGGGGGTGGCGGTCCCCAGGGCCATCACAGGCTCCAGGAGGGGGGCCGCGCGGCCCCCCTCCCAACATTTTCAAAACCCCGGGGAGGTGGTGGTCCCCGGGGCTCTGGGGGTCCGTAACGGACCCCCATATTTAAATATTTAGTGCCCCGGGGAGGTGGCGGTCCCCGGGTCGTGTGGGGGGGCTCGAGCCCCCCCACACAGGTAAATTATTTTAAAAAAACAAGCCCCGGGGGTGGCGGTTGCTGGGGCTGCGGGGGAGTTGTGTGCCCCCGCAAATATTTGACAAAAGCCCCAGGGGTGGCGGTCCCCGGAGCTTGGGGGGGCCTTGGAGGCCCCCCCAATATTAAAAAAACCAAGCCCTGGGGGGTGGCGGTCCCCGGGACTGCGGGGGGGCTGTGAGCCCCCCGCAAATATTTCAGAAAAGCCCCGGGGGGTGGCGGTCCCCGGGGCTGCGGGGGCCCCCTGGGCCCCCACAATTATGTTGAACATGCCCCCGGGACCGGGCCCACCCGGGGGCTAAATATTAACGAAGCGCGGGAGTCCGCGCTTAGTTTTTTTTTTCACGGCGGGATTTGCGGATCCTACGCGAATTTCGCCGTTTTAAAAAAAAAAATGCTTTTTTTGGCCCTGGGGTTCTTGTGGGACCCCCTGAGCAGGCCTAGGGGGTCAGGGTGTTTCTACCCTGCCCCCTTTCCTTGTTTTTAGCGTTTGTTTTTCTCTTTTCTTGTGACTCGGTTCTACCGAGTCACAAGATGGCTGCCAACACTTCCTGGTTTGGAGTGTTGACAGCCAATTAGAATAAAGCTCATGGTCGGGAGGGTGCGCGGATCCTCCGTGCCTCTATATATCGAAACTTTTATTCTTTGATTTTCTCAGCAACTACTGAACCGATTTACACCATTTAAAAAAAAAGGTCTCTTTCTGAACCAAGGGCTACCTTTTTGCCAAATTTGGTGTAATTCCGTTCAGCACTTTCAACTGTAACCGTGTCTAAAGTTTCCTATGGGAAATTGATTTTCCGACCTCTATTTTTTTAATTTCTCAGGAACTACTGAATGGATTTACACCATTTAAAAAAAAGGTCTCTTTCTGAACCAAGGGCTACCTTTTTGCCAAATTTGGTGTAATTCCGTTCAGCAGTTCGGGCTGTAGCTGTGTCTAAAGTTTCCTATGGGAATTAACATGGAGAAAACACGTTTTGGGACCCCCCTTTTTCTCAGCCCCCGCTTCCCGAATCACCCCAAAACTTTCAAGACAGGAGCTGACCGGAGCGGGCTACGAGTTTTGAAAATTTCGCGAAGATTCGTCAACCGGCGCCAAAGATATTGAGAAAACAATAAACGAGTTTCCTATGGAAACTAGGTCCTAACTATAACTATCTACTGGCGACCGCCAGTAGATAATATATACATATATATGCAAAAGGAAGCCGAGAACTGTGGGTAGTTCCCAAGTTTAGGTGGAGAGCAGCTCTCATATAGGGCATCCTACAACACCATCAACACTCTGAATCTGCACACCTTAAATGTCTATTTTTCTAGCAAAGGTTTTATGCATAAGATTAGCACAGTGCCAGCTACACCGACCTAGAAATTGAGCTCGGCATGGATGTCCCTAGCTAATCCTATGCTTCAAGACTTTGCTGTACAAATGGCAAAAGACTTTGTCCCTTTAAAGCTCAGCATGGATGGTACTGTACTAATCCTATCCTTAAAAACATTGCTCGAAAAAGAGACATGCCTTCTGGCATGCATAGTGTGCAGCTGGTTTCAAAGGCCCTGGCCACACTCAGGTAGACTTACTGACTTTGTCAAAGAGTCACAACAGCAAAATATAAAAAGTGAGCCTATTGGCTTTCTCAATGGGTGAACATACCAATATATAGAAAGCAGCCCGATCAACTTGCGGCCAAAAACTTCAATATTTTTAATCTAATGTATATTTCAGAAATTCACACAAAGCAATATTTAATATAAGTGAATATTATAAAAATGTTTAATAAGGTTTTAATAAAAAAACATGTCTGTGCATCTTTCTTTCAACACAGTTTTTAATAATATTGCATTTTATGGACTGAAAAATGTTAAAAGAAAGACTGAGATAAAAAAAGTAAAAAAGCATGTCTCTGAGTCTTTCTTTTAACAGTTTTTAGTCAATAAAATGCAATCATAAAAACAATCACAAGAGGGCCTTGTACTCCAGCCGAAGAGCATAGAGCTAAAGCTAGGAGATACTTAAAATATATGATAAGTTCTCTCTGAGTCATGGTTTTAATGACCAAGGAGACTTACTCTTTTTTTTAATGATGTTGGGGGGCTGCTGCACTCCCTGTTGCCCCCAAAACATTAAACAAATGTTAGGCAGTGCCCCGGCCCCTTCTAAGGGGCATCAACAGCCTCAAACAAGTCAGTTAAAAGCCCTTGTAGGGCATTATGGGGTGCTCTTTGCCTGGAGCAGTGTATAATAAATGAGAGGCTCCTTCCACTCATTTATTATTCTTTTTCTCTTTTTTTTATATATTCTTTGTGTGGCCTGGTCCCCACCTGGGACACCCACATCTTTATTTTTTATTGGGGGCTGAGGAGAGAGTCCCAGGGCACCGTGGCCGAGCTGGCTTCCTCTATGGGACCCATGGGCTGGGCAGGAGCCAGCAATGCTTGCCTTTTTTTAAATAGTGGTGTGCCCCAATGTCAAAAACTGTTCAGATGTATTCGAAAAATTAAAGTGAAAAAATAAAGATATCAGAACAGTTGGTCCCGCATGTCTCCAGCGGGAGTCCTGCAGGACCACTAATTAAAAAAACAGAACATTTTGTTTACCCGTAAGGCTGGTTAACTGCTTACAGGGTATTGGCTGCCCAGGGGTTTGTGGTAGTTCCTGGCCTGGGCCAGGCCCTGCAGCCAACTTCACTCCACGCTCAACCTTCAGCCATGGATGGCATGGATAGTGGGGTTTAGCTGCCTTCCCGGGATTGGGCAAAGGGTCTGACTGCAGGCCTAGCCCTGCAGTCAACCCTACACTGCACACAGCCTTTGATCCTATGTAGCGGTGGGATTGGCTGACCTCGGGAGGGCTGGTAGCAGACATTGTGCAGACCAAGCCCTGTGATTTCACCCTTCAGTTGCATAAGGCCACAGGCTGTATGTGGCAGAGAGGCTGGCCACAGACGCATGGTTATATATGTCACTGATGACATCAGAAAACTATGGCAGTGCAAATTATACTTAATGTAGTGACATATAACTGGTGAATTACAGTGTGTTTTTTTCAACATTCGTTTTTATTATTAGAAGGACTGCTTTGTTACTCTCTTTATATTATTGTGCTATTTTTAGTCGTTTACTTTAGATATGTGAAGAAATGGTACTATATTTCCCACCAAAAGCAGCCCATGCTTTAAACATTCCTGTGACAAGTAACCACTTAAGACACCAGTCAGCCCAACACTGGTGCTGCTGCCAGTGCTCAGTTCCCTTGATATGGCCGATTGTGATAAAGGAACTTATCTGTTCCTTAACCAGGCATATTGCATACAAATGAGGGTAGCCATTAACACATATATTAAATCAGCATTTATAAAGCCAATGGGTCTCAGCAGCAAAATACCTAGCTTTTTATCTTTGCTTGATTGCATTGGCATTCGTTAATGTTAAATTAGCCCTCAGTGAGTCACGATACATGTCTCACAAAACATGTGCATGCATGGTCAACTATTGGAATGGGCTTTCTACGAAAGAAAAAAAATCAGATCGGCTGGGAATGTGTACACATGAACCATGGCGCACCTTTAGGCATTTTGTCATTTTTTATTTGCCATTCAAACATGGCCCATGGCAATTTTAGAACATTAAATTAAAAGGAAACAAAAAAGGTGTGGGGACACACAAAATAAATAGCAAGCAATCTGGCAGCACTTTGCAGCTGCCCCGCTATCATAGAAAAAAAGAAAAGCAAAATTAAAGTAGGCAGTGGAACGCGGAGATGGAAGGGGGCTCTGGAGCAGGAAGGAGCAATGGATGATCAGGAGAGGGTAAAAAAATAGAGAGCACATGGGGACACTGTAAAAGGAAAACAGTTATAAGGAAGCACAGGGGTGGTCAGGGGTAAAAAGCTTAAAATAAGAGCTGGACAGGCATGCAGGAGGAACAAGGAAACACATGCATTCCCATGGAGTGCTAAAAGGAAAAGTAAATGAGTCTTCTCAATTTCGGCGAAAAGATGCAACTCATCCAGTCAGAACACTGTGAGACCAAAATGCTCCTGTGCAGGCAGCAAAACACAAGGAAGGAGAGGAAAGCTATTGACTTGAATCAAGAGTAGAGACCTAAAATACACAACAAAACATCCTATGATGAGACATGGGCTGACCAGAACTAACTTTAAGTATATGAAATGTATTGGAAACAAGAGGTGTCTGACCGAATGATAATGCTGTCTTTAGCCAAAACCTAAAAATCCACAAGAGAGTGACCTTTTCAGATTCATTAATGAGTAACTTGGCTGATTCAGATGTAGAACCATCCATTATTGCACAAGGAGTGAACCAAGCTCTCCTGCATCACTCTTGTTGAGGAATGAAGAGAAGAAGAGGACTTTGGTTCCATCAGGAATGACAGCAGTACAGACAGATCAGCCGATACCATTATTGGCAAGAGAAACATTGATAGAAGAGCACTAAATGTAACTTTGTTTAAAGAAAAATTCACTTCCTCCTCTTTTACCCTAAAGACACTGACCAAGGCCCTAGTGGGAATGTAAAGTGAATTACATTTGTGGTTGAATCTTTTGGTGCATGATAACACTTGGCTGTTAATATGCATTAGATCACATGATATTTGATATGCAGGAGAATTTGCACCCTCCACTGATGATATTAAAAACACAATCTATATCTACAGCTAATATTGAAATATTTATCTTCTGTTTACCTTACTACAAATGATCATCTAGAATGAATTGGACAACGTTTATAAAGTGAGTGGTATGAAATATTATTTGTTCCAAAGAAGGCCCACAGGAATTTAGCCAAGGAGCCAAAACAACCATGATGATATCTCATTATAATATTTCATAATCAATGAGTCATATGAAGGGTGTTTCTGTACACAGCTCATTAGTAGTTAATAAGCTATGTGATCAAGAACACTTTGATATATGAATGTATGTGTGTATAAAGTTTTTATATTTGTTTATGTGTTTCATTTACTGATGGTATTGTTGGATTTTTTTTTACATTTGTTTTCATTATACTGATATTAGGAGAAAATGCTTTAGACTTTTCTAGATTTGTTGATTTTAGTCACTTTAGTTGTGATTGAATTAAAAATGACATGAATTATACTATGTGTTGAGGTTGTTTATTGGAGAGGCTTAGTGGATAAACAATATAATATAGCAACAAAAATACACATAATAAAAAAAGATTTGACAGTTATTTTTCTTCACATGGGTGTGTCAAAAAAGAATAGATATGATACGTCAAATAGACAGCCAAAGTAGTTACAGACACCATGTCTGATATATAAAGTTTCATGAATCGGCCTTGGACGGGGCAGCCAGGGAGTACTCAGCCTCAATTATAACAGCTGGTGTCTTTAGCTGCTGTTCCCCTGTGGCCCCTGCATTGCAGAGTCCCTAACTGGGAACCAAATACCCCTTTTTAGCACTTTACTCTAAGGTTAGGAAGTCAGATCAGTGTAAGGCTTGCTCAGGAGAGGCGCTGTGGGATAGAGACTCAGTAACGCAAACAACAACACTTGATGAATCACTATCCAGTTAGTGCTTTTTCTTAAAAAAAGGAAATGCATTTTATACATATACTAAACCATACTAAGCACTAACCCTGGGCAAAGCACTACGCTACGCTCGCGTAGTTTGCGAAGTTTGCGCTACTTCGCACAACGCGAATTGCATGTAGCACAGTGCAAACACGCGTAGCGTAGCGTAGTGCAGCGGTCATTTTTTGCTTGCTCGCGGTCCTCAACGTCAAGTTGGCGACCGCGAGCAAGCAAAATGACATCCCGGCGAGACTTTTTCCTCGTTCGCGATCAGCAACATCATGTTGCCGATCGCGAGCGTGGAAAATAAACCTCCGGCGAGATTCTCAACGCGGGAGGTCAGGTTTCTCATTGCGAGTGGTCGCGTATGCTCGCGACCGCTCGCGATGAGAAACTACCAATCCGCGTTGAGAAAGCTGCAGCTCGAGTAAAAATCTACTCGAGCGGCAGTAAAGACAGCTTCGCACTGTGCAAGATGCCGTTTTCAATGATTGCACAGTGCGGACAAGCATCCGGCACTGTGCAATCATTGCGAACAGTGCACTACGCAGTTCGCGTAGTGCTACGCGTAGCTCGCGTAGTGCGAACTGCACTTTGCGTGGCTTCGCGTAGCGCTACTTCGCGAACTACGCCCAGGCTTACTAAGCACACATTCACAAATATATACATAATACATTCAACATTATGTCACAGAGTCTGTATTGTGAGCATTGTAATTTTCAGCCAATCCCTCCTTCTCTACCTACAGGTCAACTTACCCCCTTGTATTAAGTAAAGAATGATAATGAAGACCCAGATTAAGGGGCAAAAGGAGGTGAGGGAACAGAGTAGGAGAGAGAGAGAGAGAGAGAGAGAGAGAGAGAGAGAGAGAGAGAGAGAAAGAGAGAGAGACTCCTGTAAGTTGGTAGTTGGAAGATCCATACTGAATTCCTGGGCACAGCATCTTGATTCAGACTTCTCATGGTTAGGTCCCCACATACAGCTGAAAGAACACTAGGAGGTTTTACAAACAGAAGTTTCTAAACCTACCCTTATTTGTCATTTGTATGTAATAGGCATGGTTAAAGAACAGATAGTTCCTTTATCACAATAGGCCATATCACAGAAACTGAGCATCAGCATTGGCACCAGTGTTGGGCTGACTGGTATCTTACGTGGTTATTTGTCACAGAAACTTTCAAGCATGTGAGACTTTTGGCTGGAAATATAGTACAATTTGTTCACATATCTAAAGTAGACAACTAAAGTTGCGAACACAGGGACCAACAGCCAAGGAAATAACCATACCACCTTGACTAACCCCTTAACAGCTGAACGCACACTCATGTATACTTTGAATACACTTAAGGCACTCCCTCTGGCCCAAACATTCTCAACCACGATGTCAAATAACCCACTTCCGAACAATTTCACACAACATACTCTCCTACCTGCCCAGATCACCAACTCGCCACCTCCTGTCCTCCCCTCCTCATGCCCCATCCCATCTTCACCCCGAACTCCACCTGGCTGGTTCTCCCAGACCAGCAACTTTCTAACACAACAGTCTTGAGCACTCGCCCTTGTCCAGGCCTTTGGAGCCAAACTTCAACCTATTGGTCTCACACCTCACTATATTTGGACCAAATACAAACAATTCTTACAAAATCACATAAAGAACCAAGGCTCAATCACAGAACCATAAACAAGTCAAACCTCAAGCAAGTGCCCATCCTCTATATAACCGTCAAGGACACCAAACCACACTTGAAATGCATGTTACTCAATTGCAGATCAGCAGTGAAACATGCAGCAGACATAGCAGACCTCATCCTGGCACACAAGCTGGACGTACTACTCCTTACAGGAACCTGGCTAAATGACTCCTCCACACATATCTTTGACTTACTAGTTCCACCTAACCATGACATTATAAGATTAGATAGAGTCAGCAGACCAGGCGGAGGTATTGCTTGTATACAATGTAAAAACCTCTCATTGAAACAGTCACACAACATTGCCCTATCCTCATGTGAATACTTACGCATTGATAGTCTGAATAATAACAATCCAGTGTGCAAACTGCACCCAATCAACCATCCACCGGGAGATAACATTACATCCATAGAAAAAAATAATGGATAACATCTCTACCAGGAGAAGTGTGGCTCAATGGTTAGAGCGGCAGACCCTGATGCAGAGATCTGGCCCGGGACCAGGGTTCAATTCCCGCCTCGGCGGGTCTTGGGCTCAATTTCCTCGGACCTGATAATTCTCGCCTCGGTGCCTATTCTAATCATGGGTCCCACTCTGCAACTCTGGGCAATAGCTTGCTTAATCTCCCCAACAGCGCTGGGATGCCTGGCTTCACCCTGGGGGTGCCCAGGAGTGGACATTTCACAGGGAAAAGCCAGGAAGGGTTCCACAGCGGTATGCGTACAGCGCCAGGACACCCCTTTGGGGGTATAAGTGCGCTTTACAAGTACAAATTTCATTTCACCAACGCAGGACAACACTGCACCCAGATCTTACTTGGAAATTTCAACCTCCACTGGAATGACCCTAATGGCCCAGACGTTAACAGTCATAAATTCTTCCTAGCTGACCTTAACTTGACACAATTCTGTGACAGATCTACCCACAATTTTGGGGAGACTTTGGACCTCATTATTGCCATGAGTAATAGCATTCAACTGGAATCCATTATCCCTTGTGATTGGACTTTCCTCATTACAGAATCCTTGAGGACAAAAAAGGCCCAACTAAAGAAACCCAAACACTGAAAAAGGAGCTTCCAAAGTACCAACCTAAATAATCTGACCTCCTTCAGCAACAACGTCCCTCCAGCTCCTGCAGATATGGTAGATATCCATGACCTCACAGTCCACCACAACAGTTCAATGATGAACATTCTAGGCTGGATAACACCATTAAAATTAAAAAGAATGTCTATTAAAGAAACCAAACCATGGTTCAAATACAGCCTAAATGCAGATAAGCTTAAACTCAGACTAGCTGAATGATCATGGAGATTTGCACCCTCCCTCGAACATCTTAAACACCTGAGATCATTGAGGATCACTTACAGCAAATGGATCAGAATCTCAAAAGGAATTTCTTTAGAAACCAATTAGAAAATCCTAGAAATCATCCAAGAAAATTGTTCTAATTTATCAGGCTACAATCCATGGACAACACAACCCTGCCCCTGCATGCTCTGATCCAAAGTTAAACTGTGAGGGTTTGCCTCTTTCTTCAGGGAAAAAACAAGAAAGATCAATAGCTACCTGCAAACAGTTAGGGAGCACCTACCTCTCACACCTCATATTAGCACACCCCTGCTTGCGAACGATGAACCGCCATGTCTCTCCACTCACAACTCCAGAGAATAATGCCTGATGGAGCACATTCAAACCCTGCGTTGACAGGACCATTCTAGAAATACTAACAGCACTAAAACCCTCAAACCACTTTAGCGACAACACACCTGCAAATGTCTTCAAGGAAGTCAAGATGTCCCTACTCCCTCCTTGGACCAAGATAGTCAATGCCTCACTGCTACAAGGATCAATCCCTGATTACCTTAAAGCTGGGAAGGTTACCCCTATTTTGAAAAAATCCACATCGGATCACGCAGATCCCAACAATTTTCGGCCAATCTCTAACAGGGCAACACTGGCAAAGCTCATTGAGAAATGTGCCCTTGTACAACTGTGCAACCACATTGAACAATTCACTCTCTTAGATCAATGGCAATCCGGCTTCTGTCAGAACCACAGTATTGAATCGGCGCTCACTCATATTGTTGATAATGCCCTAAAAATGTTGGATCAAAACAAATCCTGCCTTCTCATCCTCCTCGACCTCTCATCAGCCTTTGATATGGTCAAACACCACATTCTACTTGAACATAAGATGGGATTATCAGGGTCCGGTCTTAACTGATTCACTTCTTTTCTCCACAACAGAACCCAATGAAATAAAGTCAACTTGTCCCTATCCAACCCCACACAGGTCACACTAGGGGTCCCATAGTGGTCTTCGCTATTGCCCACTTTCTTTACCTATTCATGGAACCTTTAACTTAACTGCTGAATCCATCCAACATTCACTATCACATGTACGCTGACGACACCCAACTGTACCTATAAATCTCTTCACCCGAAGATATAAGGTGTCTCAACACAACCTTAAAAAAAAACTGGCTGACCTGTAACCACCTCAATCTGAACGCTCTCAAAACTGAATTCCTCCTTATTGCCCCACCCAAACACCCTCAGACATCGCAGTTTGAATGAAACAACTTACAGCTTTTAACTGCTTAACACACATCATAAACTCAACGAGATCTTTGGGAATAACACTCGACAAGAACCTGAGCATGTAGGAGCCCATCAGCTCTATTACCAAAGGAGCTAACATCCAAATGAACATCATAAGAAAAATTAAACCCTTCCTGCCCCCTGATGACTTTAAGTCAGCTGTTCAAGCCCTGATGTTTCTCAGGTTGGACTATGGGAGTGCAACCCTCTGCGGTCTTCCGAGATATGAGCTTGTGCCACTAAGGGCCTCTCAACTCTGCTGCTAAACTCATCACAGGATCCAAAATAAACACTCACATAACACCTGATATGAAATCTTTAAACTGGCTCCCATATGAGGCAAGGATTCACTTAAAAATCACCTGCATGACCAACAAAACCTTACACTTTAACACATTGAGTTGCCTTACAAAACAATTGGAGCTATCAGATGGCTAAGGAGCTTCTAGAGGTAATAGCACCCTACTGCTGAAACCACCGAAATTCTATAAAAAGAAAACATATGGGGCCATATGTATCAAAGAAGCAATTTGCGATTCTCTAATTGCGATTCATAGCGAATCGCATTTTGAGAATCGCAAAATGCGATGTAAATAAAAAATCGCAAAAAATTAGCGATTCCTTAAAATTCGCAGAATACGTTTGCGAATTCCATATTTGCGAATCCTTATTTGCGAATTCGCAAATAAGAAATCACAAAATTAGCGAATCTGCAATTCAGGTGCAGCTTGATGACATCACACCCAGGAAGTGTGACTGCCCATGCTGTTCCTGATTGCCTGAGGCTGTGTGAGAGGCTGGGAGTAGAAGCAAACCACTTTGGACTGCAACACCACCCAAACCAAATGGATCCCCAGGAGAAGGACAAGGAGGAGGCCGGGAGGAAAAGGAAGCATAAGTTCAGTGAGAGGGAGCAGGAGGTTCTAATTGAAGAACTGGTCCATAGCCATGAGTTGCTGTTTGGGAAAAAATCCCTTCATGTGCCAGAATTCCCCCCCAAAAAATCTGGCTGGACATCCAGGCAAAGGTCAATGCCATCGGTGTTACCCAGCGCACCGTTGCTGACCTACGCAAACGCTGGTATGATATGCGCTCCAGGGCGAAGGACAAGGTGGCAACCAGGCTTGCGGAGGCAAAGAAGACTGGCGGGGGAACATCCACGGAGACAGAATCCACGCCCCTTGAGGAGTTGGTGGAGTCCACCCTACAGCCTGAGAGTATCAGTGGTGTGGCTGACATTGACAGCTCTGACACTCCCAACACCAGACAAGGTAAGATGCATGCCAAATCAGCCCTGACACATTACCAACTCAATCACACACTCAGGAATGCACCAACTACCAAGTAACAATGCAACTCCATTCCACTTCTTACAGCACACCCAGCAATGCATCATGGGAGATGTAGTCACACACATTATACAGTGGAGCAATGAGACACAGCAATGTAGATTCAGTAGAAGTGAATTATTAAAGGAAAAAAACGCTAGACAGTACTTAGCTAACCTAAATTCAGAAAACCTTATTCAGTGAAGAATGTGAAGCAGAACACACAATTAAAATGTGCCTTCTCATTTACAATTCAACCTGAAACACAGGATGACAATTCAATGTGAGAGAAGATCCTTCTCTCACATTGCAGCCAAGACCTGGAACGAGCTACCGGCAGACATCAGACGCGCCCCTCCCTGAACACCTTCAGGAAGACCCTCAAGACCTGGCTCTTCGGCTAAACAGATCTGCGGACCCCCTCAGCGCCTTGAGACCCTCACGGGTGAGTAGCATGCTTACAATTCCCTGATTGATTGATTGAGGAGCTGAAGAGGCAGCACACACAGAGGACCAGGCAGGGCAAGAGGACACAGAGCAGACGACACTGCCAACACCTGTCCCACGGAGACACAGTCAGATTGTGCCTCCACTTCCACTGTTAGAGGGAGAACCAGAGTCCATAGGGGATGAGTCCCAGCCAGACCAGGAACAGCGTGCACAACAGGCCCACGATCAGCCCCCTGTGCACCGTAGGGAAGAAACATGCAGGAGACGCAGGCCAAGGGCAACCACCAGTGCAGATGCTGCAGAGGATCCCACAGTGTTTCCGGCCTGGAAGGCACCATGGTTAAGGTACAGCGCCTGCAATCAAAATCAATGAGGTCAATACACAGGCAGCTGGTGTGTGTGAACCACAACCTGACTGACATGAAGGAGGGCATCCGAGAGATGAATGTCAAAATAGATGAGGGACATAAGGCCTGTGCGGACAGCATCAGAGAAATGACGGGCGCAATAAAACAACTCTGTGCCACCATGAAAAGAGACCAGGCATCCAGACGCAGGGGGAAACAACGGCTCTACACCCGTCTGGACACTTATAGCAAGGCGGTCAACCGCCTGTCTAATGCCACTTCCCTGCTGTCACGCCGCTCAGTTAGCATGCAGGTTGAAATGGCACACTGCAGCCAGGATGTGGCCAAAGGGTTGGTGCAGGTGACAAATGCAGTAGACCAGCTGCAGACAGCTACCATAGGTGGCACAGGTCTCCTGGGCTCAGGAGATAGTGAGGAGCTCTCAAGCCGAAGCAGCATCACCCCACCAATTCCCGAACACAGACGGCGCAGTGTGAGGCAGGGAACACCATCGATGCCTCATGGGAGAGCAGTCAGCACCACGAGCGTGCAACAGCAGGACGTGCACGCAAAAAATAAACTGTCACCACAGCAGAGTGCCAATGGGGTGAAGTAACCCATGGCATGTGGACTTTTGTTTAGCCTTCATCCATGCACTGTGGACATGACATGTGCAACAGATTGTGCCACACATAAAGTGTGTTTTTAGGCTGTGTGACTTATATTTATCCTGCAGCTAAAGGAAAAATAAAACACAGTCATGCACAAATCATCATTTGCATTGTGTCATCATTAGTCACCTAGAAATAGTTTTGGGTAATCTCATCATGTCTCTGTCGGCCCGCAGCTGCCCCTACACCACCTGCTGGTCTGCAACGTGAACCTGGGCCCTCATCTGAATCTGAATCTGTATCAATAAGTTCAACTGGTATGCCTTTTCTAGTTGCAATGTTGTGGAGCATGGCACAAGTAGCCACAATCTTGCAGCAGGTCTCTGGGCTGTATTGTAGTGCTCCTCCACTTTTATGCAGGCAACGGAACCTGCTCTTCAGTAACCCAAATGTCCACTCAATTACACAGCGCGTTGATTTGTGTGCGCGATTGTATCTTCGCTCCCTTTGATGAGCTGGATTGAGGTACGGTGTGAGGTTGAAATCTCTTACAGCATATGCACTGTCACCTACAGGATGAAAGACATTCAGTAAATCACTGTCCTCTCACTTCAGGCCTTAGCTGTATGTTAGAGTGTTAGACATGCATTTACCTAGCAGGTGGCCCTCTCCGAATTCGCCACCAGTGAGAAGTGTGTATATCCCACTATGTCTAAATATAAAGGAGTCATGTGTACTGTTAGTGGCATTTCGATCCTATTCTCTAAGATGTCTACGTGTGTTTTACGAATTTCAAGGTATAAAAATTCAAACAATTGTAGAGAGCTGCTATGATTACTGATTCGATATGAAAGGTTAAGTGGCAAATACCATGCAGAAATATACCTTTGTACCGCATGGATTTTGCAAACCAATAATCCAAGTGCGAGGGTAGGAATAAAATTAAACAATTATAAAAGAATATGATATACAAACGTATGCAATATTCAGTGGGAAAACAGAACAAACATTGGCAGTGAGGCTTATAACAAAAGGGCCTCTTCAGTCACTGAAGAGTTTTGGCATTCAATAAGTCATTATACATGCAACACGGTCTCTCATACTTGACCTCATACATCAATTCATCCACCCAATGACTCATTCTTGCATTCACCCTTTTACTTTCCATAATAAAACAGACACACAAACCCAACAAGCATATGTAAGATGAATTAAATGAAAAGATGTAAAGCAGGCGGCCAGGTAGGAGTGTCATGGGAGTTGCAGGATGCAGCAAATAAAACAGCAAAGAACAAGGAAGGAAATGACAAGGGACACATAAAATGAAATAAAGGAAAACAACATTACTGGTTCACCAGTCCAGGTACGGAGGCACTCTTATTTACAGGTGGATGTGCACGTCATCAGGAAAATGGCATCACTCACAGGATAATAAAATCAGTGGCAGAAATGTCCTAACCTATGGCCACATTCACTTTCCTGTGCTGGGTAGAAGCAGAATGAAAATGGCAACTCGAACAGACAAAAGAGAGCTCACCCAAATACCCTCTATATATGTAGCATGTATTTAGAGTTTGTTATGTTTTGTATTACAAGGGCCTGGGAGTCATGTACACATTTCAGCACCTCCTAAGAGAGTCTAGCAAGAATGATCACAGTGAAAATTCAACACCTTTCTTACCTACTCGAGTAACCTGTTAGATTCCTTGGAACAAAATACCTGTCTATGGGCTTAAATACAGTTGAATAAAAATTCACCTTTGGTGCCTATTTGTTTTACATTTCCCAATAAGTAAGTGTGGCCTACTTCCTTTGTCATAACTTGTCATAATAAATGAATCAGACGTATGGCCTCTAACATAATCTTTATCATTGAAACAATCAAGCCTTCAACATTCATCATTGGCTTTTCACCATAACCAATTAATTTAGGTCTCATGCATTGAGCATAAACTGGCAAATACAAGACACACAGTTATAAAATTACAAACATATACAAAATTAGAATTCGCAGAAATAGACATCCACTCTTAAAAGGGCCTGACGAGATTTATCACTTTGCAAATTTTTAAATCCAAGTGTTTGTCAGAGGGTGTAACCAACACTAAAGCCCTTGCCTAAGACAGTAATCTGGGGGATTTCATGCAACAAACTATCCATATATAGTCTTTAGCCCAATGTAATGACAATCCTCCGTAAGGGCCAATTGGCTTTAATAAACACATTTCATAATGGTCAGGGCTACTGCCTTTGTCATAACGTTTCATAATAAACTGATGGGACAGAAGGCACCTGACATAAATGTTCCTGCTAGACCTGGCATCCTTCGTGTGGTTTTCTCCCTAACTTTTTGCCTTCAACCCACCTGCTTTGCTGACTTCATTTTTGCTGCAATTAGGACTCTGCACACCTTATCACTGCTAACCAGTGCTAAAGTGCTTGTGCTCTCTTCACTAAACATGGTAGAATTGGGTTATACCCAACTGGCATATTTTGCTTATAAGTCCGTAGTAATGTGGTACTATGTGTACCCAGGGCTGTATATTAAATTATACTAGTGGACCAGCAGCACTGACTGTGCCTCCCACTTGAGTAGCCCTTTAAACATGTTTCAGGCCTGCCATTACAGCCTGTGTGTGCAGTTTTAAACTGCCATTTCGACCTGGCCAAATAAACTGTTTGCCAGGTCCAAACCTCCCTTTTTAATTCATATCAGTCACCCCTAAGGTAGGCTCTTAACAGCCCAGAGGGCAGAATGCAGTGTATTTAAAAAGTTGGACATGTGCTTTTAAGTTTTACATGTCCTGGTAGTAAAATACTCTTAGATTCTTTTTTCACTATTGCTAGGCCTACCTTTCCCATAGGATAACATTGGAGTTACCTTATTACATTTAATAAGCTGTATCTTTGAAATGGAAACAGGTAACCAGTTCATGTTTGGTGTCTTTGGAATTGTAATGAAAAATCCTCTATTATGGTAAAGTTTGAGTTTAAATTACAAGTTTGAAATTGCCAATTCCCCCCCCCCCCTTAGCTATTAAGTGCCTGCATCCTGTCTCTGGGTCAAATGGCTGGGTGTAGCTGACAGTTGGGCTTTGTGTAATCGTCTAGACAGCCACACACAGTAGAGAGCTTAGGTGTGTCTGGATGGGCCATCTCTGGAATGATGAGAAGGCGGAGCTAGGCACATCCCTACCTACACTTCAATAAGCTGTGTCCTGTCGCCACACAAAGGGCTGCATACCCCCTGTAGTTAGTTTGGAGCCAGGACAGAAGCGGAAGAAAACCTGTGCACTTCAAAAGGAAACCTCGAGAAGCTTCTCCCACATCAAAGGTGGCACCTGGTATAGAAATTGGACCTCAGACGCTAACTGTTCAGAACACTACAGGACCTGTGGAGACTCTGTCAGGAAGAAGGACTGCTGTGCTGCTGAAAGGACTGCCACTCTGCTGAACTGCTGCCCTGCTCGACTACTGCCTTTCTGGACTGTGGCCTTGCTGGATTGGTGCCCTAATGTCCTGCTGCCCTCTTACCTGAGACAGAGGGATTTGACCTGCACCTGAACACAGGACTTCCAGAGTGACTCCAAGGGCTAGTCTGCTGGCCTCTTGTTCAGATCCACAGGGACATAACAGGCTCCCAACTACCTGATTCAGCACCCAGATCCAGCTGGTGCAAGCCCCTGATCCCCAAGTGGTTGCCCTCAGGTCCTGAACCCTTGGCGTGGTCTCAGTGGCACTGAAGTGAAGTTGTTGGGCTCTTTGTGACCGCAAACAGGCCAGTTGACACCAAAACCTTGCAGCCAACCCAAACTTCTGCATTACAGAATAGACGGCTTGCAGGGAGCGCCTCCGCAAAGCTTCGGTCCTACAGGATCTTTGCCATGGGTGTCGATTCACGAAAATGCCAGGGGTAGCGGAGTGACATCACATACCTTTTGGCCTTAATGACACCACAGGAAGTGACATCATATGACCGCTAACCATGATTTTTTCCAACAGCGAGTATCACATGACCGGAACATCACACTCATACTCTCTTGCAGCCCCTTGCCCTCATTCTTAATCATTCTCACTCACAAGCATTCACTCTTAATCTCACTCATACTCACTCATAATTACTGACACTCTGGAGGCCCAGGTTTACTAACGCTTTGCACCATGTTTGTGTCACTTTTGTGTTAGGGTGGGACTTACCATCCAAAGCAAATCCCTATTTGCATTGGATAGTATCCAAAAGTAACACAAGATTGCGCTATACACTGCTTTGTGTTATTTTGCGTCCAGTGGGCGTTCCATGGGTAGTGCATGAATGCTCTCATGGAACCACCTATAGTTTTTACGCAAATCCTGTCTAAAAACATTGGTAGAGGGAATTTGTCTCAAAATCTTACAACTGCTCAAGGCAGGCATAATGAGGAGAAATGTTTTAATTTCTCTTCGTTTTCCAACTTTGCATGTGTGCTGCATTGTACAGCGCACATACAAAATGGGAAAAGCCTTAAAGCATAGTTTTTGTACTGTAAGGAAATCCTTCCAGTACAAAACCCGTGCTTCATAGAATGCACACACTCTTACCCTATCCTGCAAGGGTCTGTGCATTGGCGCATGGCTGCCAAAAGTGCACCAGCTCACATCGAGGGAAGCCATGCTCCATGTGATAGTGCATATGGTGCATTTTTTCTCTTTCACGTTGACAAAAGGCAGTGAATCATGTTTGGTGCAGCATTGCCTTGCGTCAAAGAATAAATCTGTGCCTCAGTCTCACACAATCTCACTCACTAATTGTCAGTGACACTCACTCACTTTATCGCACACAAACATGCTTACACATACAGACACATGCTCACACATACACATGCTCTCTCAAATAAACACTCTCACCTGCAAGCATGCACACAACATACATGTGTACTTGCCACAGCTGCCACCAAAGGTCCCGTTTTAGCTAAGTGTGTTCCTTTTCATTTACTCTAATAGTGAATAATAAAATATCATAGTAATAGTATAAAGGAAAACAGACTGAAAATATGAACTGTGGAGCCCCCCGGTATTTGTGGCATTGATTTTGCCTGTCACAAAGGCAGTGCCAGGGGTCGCAAGGCGCAAGCAAGGGGTCACAGCTGCGACCCCTGGTTACCCCTAAATGAAGTCCATGATCTTTGCGCTACAGCGATGCCCATCCACATCACTTCCCTTCTACTTGCAGCCCTCATCCACTGCGAGCGGGACTCTACTTTGGATGGAGAAGGCGACTTTTTAGCTGGGCTAACCTGGTCCCTGTATCTGACCCACGCTCCATCACAGTTGGCCTGAACTTGTGACTTTCTCATGGTCTCCCACGACCAGATAGCCACGAGTGGCGCTGTAGGCTTTTTGGTGCCGTTATCACTTTAATCTTTAAAATTGCATATCTTGGGTTTTACTGATTCAATTTTTGTTGTTTTGGTCTTGATTTATTTATTAAATGTTGATCCATTTTTCTGAATAGGTATAGGACTTTTCTTGTGTTGTGTTTCCACTTTATTACTGTTTGAAGTGCTGCAGAAATACTTCATACATTACCTCTAAGTTAAGCCTGACTGCTCCATGCCAAGCTACTAGAGGATTGAGCACAGGTTAATTTGGAGCTTGCTTGTGTCTCACTGTTGCAATTGGGTTCTGCTCATTCAGTACGCCTGGATTTTTTGCTTTTTGGGTGACACGGTTTTGGAATTTTTGTGTGGGTGAGTCTCACTGCATGTGTCTCACCAATGGAAATCACATGATAAATGAACTGCTTGTGTTTACTGCCAGGGTCCACCTTTTAAGATAAGGCACCTGCAGCGCAGCAAGGGTAAGGAGTACTTGGCTGGTTACACGTGAACACGGGTGCACACGTGTGAGCACACGTGTGAGGGTTGCACTTGTGAGACTACTGCTGTGTGGTGCCCGGTAACTGTACGCAGGTAGCCTGGCACTGAGGAGACTCTGCAGGATTAGATATTGACCTGGGGTAGACCTTATGGTGTTAGTGTACACTAATAGGGAAAGTCAGTGGGACTTACTTTTTTTTCTGTAATGAGACTTTATTACACACAGTGTGAGAACTGCCTTAAAGTCCAGTTTCGTTGCCCTTTGGCCTACAGAGACCAGGGATGTATCAAAATGGGGTGTAACCTGTGTGTAAAAATCAAATCTGCAAGTTCTACAAAGAAATCTGCACAACTTATCGGTCACCCAGAATTATCAAATTTCTCTGGCTCAGCTCAGGATTAGAGCCCAGGCCTTTTGTCACCCTGCTGTGCCAGGTTAATTACATTTCTCTCCAGTAGGGGGAACAAAGGCCTCCCCACACAAAGGGAATAATTAACAGTGCTTCACTCAGCTCCTGAGGAGGAAAGGGGTGGGACTAAAGGATCTGTATCAATCACCTGCTCAAGCCAACTGAACAAAGAAGGGAGGGCAGACCTCTGGAGCCAACACAGGAGGGGGCTCCCCTTTTGAAAACTTGATGAGAAAGGCCCTGGCAGCGATGGCAGTGAGGGATGGAGCTGAGGCCACCAGAGGAGCCGCGACTTGTGACTACTGGATGACGCCATTTTAAACTGTCCAAGCATACCATTCAGGAGGGCTCGGACAGGGGTGGAGAGGTGGTGTTGTACCCTAGGATTGGCTAGGACTGGATTCTGGAATCTTCGACTCCCTTTTGAAAACTATTGCACAAGGGGGGACCCTCTCTAGCTTGGTGATTTCTCTGCGCTTCTGGACCCTGAGGCTGCTATGGACAACTGGAAGGAAGAACTCCTTGATCCCCACTAAGGACTCTGCCCAGTTGACCCCAGGATCAGTGGGTCGCCCTAAGGGCCAGTGAGGCTGCCCCCTTACACCTCCTGAGGACTAGTTGGGAAAATCCCTGGACTTTTGCATCCAGACAGGGACAAGGAGGAAGGCCGGCGCAAGGAACCTGGAGAACCAGCTCTTTGTGGTCTACACCACTTTGGCAGTGAGGAGGTCTGCTGTAACTGCCCCTAGTGGCTAGAGCTCGCTATCAGGAGTATAAGGAGTCTAAGATGGTCAAAATCGGCCCAACGAGGCCCCAGTTATGGCATTTTTAAGATTGGCGACCATTGGCCTTTCTCTCACCATGAAGAGTGTGAGGCTCCTCCGCCATTCCTCGCATTACCCCCGGGTAGGCCAGGGCTTGGGTGTCAGTGCAGGATTTATTTTGTAATTTTTTGAGGAATAGGGTTGTGTGGGGCCCTGTACTCTCCACTGTTCCAGGGACCCCATTCCAAAGCCATTTATGCTGAAAGGGGGGTTGGACCTCATCCCCAGCTCCCGAAACACAGGAGTGTGGGGAGTGCTGTTCCACCCCCGCAATGACAGCAGCCTTGCACCTGTTCCCCGAGCTCATGTCTGGGGGCAGCCACCGTAGAAGGCTGCATGCAGGGAGAGAGAAGCTGCTGGTTCCCACGACTGCACACGGAGGTGCGGGCCGCATGAGAGCCAGCGAGTCAGCCAGGGGTGGGCTTCCTGGGCTGTCCCCAAACCAAAGGGGAATCATTAGCAATAATGGGGTGACCCTGTGTCCCTCAGAACCTGGGTATGTATGATATATAAAGGAGTGGTTCTGTCGGGGGAGTGACAATTTCTTTGTTCAATGCAATAAATATATCCTAAACATTCAATTTTTGGTGGCAAACATTACAAACTTAATGTAAAAAATAAAATGAAACAAATGGTTCAACAGCACTATTCAACAACCAATTTGAGATACGCGGAACACACCACAAAGAGAAAGTATTTTTTGGTCAAAAATGACGATTGTATTGTATGGGTATTATGTACATATATTAATGAATATGGCTGTCAATAAAACAATACAATACACGAAAGTAAAGTGATTGAAGTGCACGAAAGATGACTTGTGGTGATAAGTGAAAAAAAGTGCTGTACATATATTATACAAAAAAGTAACACATAGGTCAAATAGCAATTATGTTGTACTGTCCAATTCTCAATGCATGAATACACGACACAAGTGTGATTTTGTATTGGGGACAGAGAAGCTGCATGGACTAGTGTGACTGCAACGTTGCACAGGCGCATGTTTACTCATTTTAAATGCTTCACTGATAAAATAATGTTGACAATGATTATTGATCAAAAAGAATATGTTTAATTAACAGTAATAAGTGCATTTACATGTAATTATTATTATTGATGATTGCATTTACATACGAAAAGATGTCTTTAACATGTGGTTTGTCGATCGGGAACTTTTGACCAAGCCAGTAGATTTACCTTATATGCTTGAATGACCCCTTTAGGGGGGTGTCACAGGTGATTATGCTATGTCAACTTTGGTATTTTTCATCTGCCTATGTATATATTTGTAAATTACTGCATAGTATTTGGTGTTGTGTGTATAATAAATGTATTTTGACTTTTTCTAAAGAAAAAAGCACTGACTGGGCCAGTGAACAGTGATTACTGCCCACATCACCTTCCCTGAGTAGGCCTTGGACTGCTTTTCTTCACTACCCTGAGACACTCAAGTGCTACAATGGGGTGCTTGGTTCCTAGTAAGGATAATTGTGTACCTATTACTTGTGCTGGCCACACAACTAATAACCCAGTTTCTTACACTTACTCTGACAAGGAGTGTGGTTGCAGCTTGAGTACGGTTTCACCACCCTCAAACAGTAACCCAATTTCTCACAGTTCGTAATGAACCAATCAGATCAGTAGCCTTGATCATTGGCTTGTCACCATAACCATTTCAGCCTACCGAATTCTGAATAAGCTTTTGCACTGGGAACACCTAAGGCATACAGTCAGAAAATCATAAATGACAATATTCAAACCATCCTAAGAGGGTTAACAAGGAATATCAAAGTGCAAAACTTCTACTCACAGGGTTTGTCAGAGGACAAACAAGAGACATAAGAGGCCTAGTTATTCAATTTCTGGCTAGTAGAAAAATGTAAAAAAAAGAACTTTTGAAGAGGAACAACTATCAAACTTGTCCAGTCTTCAAATTTAGCTTTTTTGTTATTCAGACAGTCTAGACAAAATGAGAAGGAAGGTTTCATACAAATGTTAGCTTTTAGGACATAAATAGGTCATAACACCAGGAGAAGGCTGCTTCTGCCTTCTTACTGCAAAAGGCTAAGGTATTAAAATATGGTGAGTGGAACCCAGACTGGGACCGCACGGCACAAGCGTATCAAAGCGCTGGGGCTATGTCCGCAACTTTAAAGAACGCCATTACGGACTTCAGATTAGTTGACGCATGGAGGCATTTGCACCCTGACTCCAAGGACTACTCTTTCTTTTCTCACGCACACCGATCGTATTCTCGCATTGATTATTACTTTCTCTCGCTACCTCTCCTACATGCACTAGTCGGCGCAGAGATATCTGATATCTCTTTATCGGATCATGCGCACGTCTCAATATCTTTACAACCCCCCAATCCTCATAGAGAGAACCAACCTAGATGGAGATTGCCTCCTCAGGTCCTCCGGGATCCTGTTGATGTGGCAGATGTTCGAAAGGAGATCGAGGCCTTCTTTGTAGTAAATGAACTTACTGACACCTCCGAAGCTATTCGGTGGGACGCCTTTAAGGCCACCATCCGGGGTGTTATTTCCTCTATATCAATAGTCAGAACCCGGGAATCCCGTTTGCTGGAGACCTCCCTCTCCGCGGACATTAAAGCCCTAGAACGGAAAGATCACTTACGACCATCTCTCCATAATAAACGACTACTCGCTGAGCTACGGGGTCAACTGCTTTTACATCGCACGAATAAGGCGGAGAGACTTTTGCTTTCCCTTAAACAGAAGTTTTACACGGGAGGGGACAAGGTTGGGGCATGCCTGGCGTGACGTCTTCGAGCTCGGACTACGAGAGCACATGTTGCCAAACTTAAACATCCGGATGGTACATGGGCTCTTTCGGAGTCTGATAAATGCTTGGTTCTTTTGAATTTTTATAGGGATCTTTATACAGACGCACCCTGTTCTCATGAGGTAGTCACCGACTTTCTGGACTCTTGCCCTTGGGATCCTATTGATTCTCATCATATGAGACTGATGGAGGAACCCATCTCACATGAAGAAATTGCGAAGGCTCTGAAGCAACTCCCATTGGGAAAGTCTCCGGGTCCCGATGGTCTTCCGGTAACTTTCTACCAGGTTTTCTATCCGCAGCTTCGAGAACACTTGCTGCAGCTTTTTAATAGTTTCACAGATGTCTCGGGCCTTACCCCAGCAATGTCTGAAGCGGAGATAGTCCTTACCCCAAAACCAGGAAAGGAGCACTCCCTGCCTGCCTCGTACTGCCCCATCGCCCTTTTAAATACTGACGCTAAGATCTATACGAAGATCCTGGCGAATCGCTTGGAGCTTCATCTTCCAGGCCTTATCGACCCTGACCAGGTAGGGTTTATTCATCATTGCCAAGGGACAGATAACATCCGCCAGATCGCCCATGTTGTGGAAAAATCACGCGATAGAAACATACCTGCTTGCTTGGTGTCCATGACGCTGAGAAAGCCTTTGATCGGGTGGATTGGCGATTTCTTAAAGAGGTCCTATGGAGGGTGGGGTTGGGCCCTGTGATGGTCTCTAGATTGATGGCCTCCTATACGCGGCCCACTACTCACATTCGCCTTAATGGACGTCTCACTGCTCCCATCCCAATCTCCCGCGGCACTAAGCAGGGTTGCCCGCTATCCCCTCTATTATTTGTCCTAGTAGTGGAACCCCTGGCCATCGCCGTCAGATGCAATCAGACAATTCAGGGCATTCCTATGGGGGGATATGACCATAAAATCTCCCTCTTCGCAGACGACCTCCTCCTCTCCCTCTCCTCCCCATCTACTTCCCTTCCAGCGTTAGCTACTCTCTTGCGGTCGCCTGAGGCTGCGTTGGGATTTCGGATTAATCTCGCTAAGTCTCACGCCCTTAACCTTACTCTTCCGGCCTCGGAGGTCCAGGAATTGCAAAACCTGATCCCGCTGCAGTGGTCCGACAAGTCGATACGATATTTGGGCTTAGATTTGACTCCCACGCTCTCATCTTGGACCTCAGCTAACTGGCCTAGGTATAGGGGTGCCATTTGGGAAGAATTGCGTAGGTGGAGAGGCCTTCCTCTGGCATGGTTAGGGCGTATTAGCACTATAAAAATGTTGCTCCTCCCTAAGATCTAATATTTATTTCAATCTCTTCCCACTCCTATACCACACTCTGATATCCTGTCTCTTCAACGTGACTTTACCAAATTTATATGGGGTAAGTCCCGTCCACGCTTCTCTAATAAGATTCTGATGCTACCGCGAGACCTAGGTGGACTTGCGTGTCCTAATCTTATGGAGTACTATTGGGCCTGCCATCTCCGGTACATATCGGAATGGGTGGTTCGCGAGAGCGAAAAGCATTGGTTCCATATGGACCGAGCGGTGTCCTGTAGACTCTTGTGGGATATGGCTTGGCTCCCTCATGGTGCTCGCCCCCGTAGCGCCTATATAGCCACCCCCACGAAAACGGTCCTAGAGATATGGGATAAATTAGCGGTCTCTCGTGGTCTGACAACATTCCCCTCCCCAACACACCTATAATGCCCAACCCCATGTTCCCCCCTGCAATGCAACCTAAAACTTTTAGTGCGTAGTCGGACGGGGAATGTCGGGTCGTTCAAGATCTGTTCCAGGGTGACAAATTCCTTATTTTTGATCAATGCAAAAAAGCTTTTCACCTTACAGAGGGGGCTCGGATGCAATATTATCAGATTTGTCACTGGCTACTCTCCCAGGACTACGCCCAAGGTGCTACTAGACAACTCACTGCCTTTGAATCATTAGTCCGCAAATTTGAGGGGTCGAAGGGTCTGAACTCCCACACTTACACTGTTTTACAGCACTCGCAACAACCCACTCCCCACACATATCAGACGCAATGGGCTTCGGACTTAGGTGACGATATACCTCCAGAGAGCTGGGACTGCTTATGGCAGGACATCCCGAAGATATATCATAGCACTCCGCAACGCGAATCGGCATATAAACTCATGACGCAATGGTACTTCACCCCAACCCGTTTACAACAAATGTTCCCACACTTCCCCTCGACGTGCTGGAGATGTCAGGGCGACAGAGGTGACTTTATTCATATATGGTGGTCTTGTCCGAGACTCACAATGTTTTGGAAAGAGATTCTTAGCCATATTAAGGATGTAGCGGGGTTCCCTATTCCTTCCTCTCCGACAGGCACTTTATTAGGCATTAGGCCCTTGACTTTGACTGCTATGACATACACGGACTGGCGTCTGATTTTACATATGTTAGGAGCTGCCCGGCAGTTCATAGCCTTATTTTGGAAGAAATCACCCCCCCCCCCGGTAGCCACATGGTTTTTCCACTTATGGCATGTCCTAGCCCTTGAACTACTTACTGCCCGTATCAACCACACGGATGCTAAATTCACCCGCATCTGGCAGCCGCTTATACACTACTTTTCCAAGATTGAACATTCTCGACTGGTTCCCCCTCGATTATGAGCTTTGCAATTATTTGACGACCCTCTTGAGCCTTACTTTAGAGGTCAGCAGCCGGAATCCCCAGCGCTGTCAACTTAATAGAAAAGGCTTTGCCTCTTTCGCCCTCATGAGACACCCATTTCCCCCTAACAACAAGGTATTCTCAGCGCATCTTCCCTTTTTCCCCTCCTCCCTGGTGGGAGCTTGTTTCTCCCCTTATTTAGTTATAGTTGAAGACATGCCCCTTTTGCTCTTTGGACCAGAATATCCAAATGATTAGAGGACAGTGCGCGTGCGTAGGGTTAACAAAACATAGCCGGATACTTACCATTCAATATCTTTGACAACGACAGAGCCCCATACAACTCTTGGCCTACTGAGTATTTCACTTTGGCTCTTCTTGAAATGAGAGGTGTACCAGAGTAGCCTGTGAAAGGGTTGTAACACATCGCTTCCTCTCACATCTCCGTTTGCCAGAATTGGGGGTGCGTTGGAAGGTATTTGCTTGGTCTTATAAGTTTTTACTGAAGCACTGTGCTATTTAAAATGGAATGTGATTTTAATCGTATGTTCTTCGACAGGGATGTATGTCTTAATCCTGTTTGAATGTCGTTGTTTGATATATATTTAATAAACAGATTTGAAACAAAATATGGTGAGTAGGTCAGTAGATCGTTTACCTATAAAAGTATGGAAACATGCAGTGCCTCAATAATCCACATATACATTGACGCCTCCAAGACACAAGGAACCCTAGCAAGGATGACGCACAATTGCTGGGGAAAGAATCCAACAAACAATATCACCACATCCAGTTGAATGCGCTCACTCAGAGGACAGTGTACTCTCGAAAAAATGTATTTGGAACATTGCATGCATGACAACGTGTTTTGGCCTTGCACCCTTGTTCACAATCTGAATAAACTTTTTTAGGAGTACACTGTACCCTGAGTGAGCATGTTTACTTCTGTGGGATGAGTGCCTCAATGATGTAGGGATTAGAGATGATGGAGGAAGTTTAATAGGAGCCCCAAAGAATTTTGTCACAATTTAAAGGCTTTTCTAAGAAACTCTACACTGACCACTTCTTGTAATCAGGATTAAATCAATCAATATATTATTTTACACTACCCTGTGTTGATGCTAGTGAGGTGGAAGTACTCAATACAGGGATTTTGCTTGAATTTTTTTTTTATGGTAATTCAGCTCTTACCTTCTGGGAAAGCAGCTGGAGAGTATTGTATTCCCCTATGCTTTTATAAAACATTTTCAAATCTTCGTGCCCATTTGATGGTTATGATTGCTGATGGGGGAACCATGGACAGTGGCACCTTCTTCTTGGGACCAGGTTGATATTTCTGTCTTTCTAAAGAAGAATAAACCCAAGGAAGAAAGTTGATCATTTTGGCCTTTATCCTTGTTTAATGCGAATGCAAAAATGTGCACTAGCCATTTGCCTATTTCCAATTATTGCCCCATTAGTCAGCCCAGGGCAACACAAGTTTTTTTCCTGGACATGACACTACAGTACACATCAACAATGCAATAGCAATGTTTGATGCAGTGAATGTTTGAAATATAAGGCTGGTATGATCCTATGGGATGCTGGGAAGGCATTTGATTGTGTCTCATAGAAATTCTTGAGGATGGTCATTGATAGAATGAGGTTCCCCAAAAGATAAACTGGGCAAATACAGGCCATTTAGATAAACCCAAGTGATAGATCTGTGTCTATGGGGCTGGCATCTGACATATAATGATTGCCCATTATACTCAGAAAGGGTATCCTGTTTCCCCCATGCTTTTCGAAATTTACTTAAAACCTTACCTTTGACACATGCTTCAAACTTTCACTACAGAATCTGTTGATCTTAATAATACGTGAATTAATATTTCAGCATACGCCTATTATGTTGCAGTCTATTCCCCTAAAATTATCCAAACTCTCAAAGAAATAGATTAAGAGGCCGACGGTAAAGTTTCTGGTCATATTCAGAGAAAATTCAAATAATTATCAACCAAGCGGTTTCCAGACCTGAATATCGTCTTGTTAAAGGACAACTTATTTGGTCGTTAAGATCAGTAGCCAAGTAGACAAATAGTGCACCTCAATTATGAACTACAATTAAAGAAATGCATTTTGCTTTTTCAGAACTGGTGCTGATTTCCCTCATCACTGGTCAGTCGATGCAATATTGTCAAAATGAATGTACTCCCAAAGTTTCTGTACTTATTACGATAGATCTTTTTGCTGATTCCCAATTCTCTCTTCAAAAGACTAGGGGGCATATGTACAAGCCCCTATCGCCACCACAACGTCACCTATTGTGACGTTGTGGTGGCGATAAGGCTGCCCTATGTACATGGCAGCGTTAAGCCACTTAACATGGCTTAACGCTGCCTTGTACATAAGGCCCCTTTCACGCTATGGTTAACGTGAAAGGGGTGGGCAGTGGGTGTTGCGGTGGGCGTTCCACCACAACACCCATTCATTTTGACGCTGCCCCCTATGTACAAGGGTGGCGTACATAGGAGGCAGTGCCAAAATTAAGACCAGGTAAAAACTGGTCTTAAGATGGCGAAACAAGGAGAAATGCATTATTTCTCCTCGTTTTTGCTTTTTCCATGTGTGCTGCCATGTGCAGCACACGTGGAAAAAGCAAAATGCCATTGTTTGTTCATGTACAGGAAGGTGTCTCTTCCTGTACATAAACAAACTTTTTTTTAAAATGCCATTTTGTCACTTTCATGTGTGCTGCATGAAGCAGCACGTAAGAAAGTGACCGAATGGCATTTCTAGGATTGTTTATGTGCAGGAAGGGGGACCTTCCTACACATAAACAATCCTCCTCTGCACGCAGATACCCTTGCACTCTGGTGCACGGGTGCCTGTGTTGGCGCTAAGTTGCTAAACTTAGCGCCAACGCAGGGGGAAATGCAAGGCTGCACCACATTCTTGTAATTATGGTGCAGCCTTGCGTTTCAGAAGTGGAGGAGAGAGGTGTTAAGCCAGGAAGGCTAACGCCTCTCTTCTCCACTTCCTTGTACATATCCCCCTAGATTCAGCTATAGGCAACTCCTTGTGGAGTTATCAAAGAGGGCATAATGTGAGTTGCCTTTTGAAACTTCCAGTACAGAAAGGAGAGCGGGCCTTTCCGGGCTTTAAGTTTTATTACTGGACTTCAGTGACACCAAGAAGGCACTGTTTAACAGTCGATGACCGCAATAGCTGATTCCTTATGTTGTATCAGGTGTGTTTGTGCTCTAGTCCGGGGTGTTTTCTTTAAAATATTTTTTTTTTAATCCAAGTACTTGAACATTGTCTGGTTTAGGCTAGCCAAAGCGGCCCTGTAGCTTTAGATTGATTGGTGGTATAATCAATTTTATATTTCAACAGTTAATATACACACTACACCATGGGGAGTGCTTCTTTTCCTGATGGTTTTAATGACCCATGTGTGTGATACCTGAGTCTAGCATGGATTGACTAGTACAAGGCTCAACTTTTTATACTTTATATATTTTCAGGTCTACTTTAACTTCCAAAGCGTAGATTGTATAAATATATGCAAATAACGGGCTATCCTAATACATTGCTAGTACATAATATTGGAATGAATAGAATCACATTCGTACCTTTACTAAACAACTTTGTTGGAGGTTTAGAGATAAGACATCTGTGACTTGTTTGATGATGGATTAATTTTAATTGCTATAAAATGGTCTGTGAAACTAGGGTGTGTTGAAGGTGTGCACGATATGCTAAATGTGATAAATATAGGTCATCGTACATTCATGCACCAGCTTGAAGTTGCAGCAGCATAAAGTGTTCAAACAATTTCATTACACACCTTACAAATAATTTAGATACAAGATTTTAACACATTATTAATGTCCAACATGTGGTTATGAATCTGTAGATGAGATACACGTTTGCTAATCGTTCAAACCTTGTCGATTCTTGGACTAAAGTTAGTAGAAAGGTTTCTGATTTTCTTAAAAGAGATTTAAGCTGAACAACTCGGAATACTAAGTTAGGACCTGATGCAAACAAATCTAGTGAGTGTGTGTCATCTTTGTTTGTTGCACCAATTCTTGAATCTGTGCAGCACGGAAGTGGATTGAAATTCCCTCCCCCTCCCTTTTTACAAATGGCGGGGCCAGTTGTGACATTATTTTAAACTTGAAGGTGCTATTTTGCAATGAAGGTCTGTCTATAGTACTCCTTGATTACCATTGCTTGGTCAGTTGCTGTATTTTGTTTGTTAATACTTGGTTAATGGAAAATGGGAACTAGTATTGTCATCTCATTCTGCTAATTAAACAATTTTTAAAAGAGGGAAAACTAGAAGGAAAAAAGCCCACACCAAAATCCTTGTCTACTACTGCAATCTATGTGAGACCATGTAATGCAATGCCAGTTTACTTTAACACAGTTTAATAACAATCCACACGTGAACACCCATTAGCTTCAACATATAGGGGCTGATTTAGATGTAGGGTGGAATTGCTTCCGCCCGACACCGACTCGGTCCTGGGACCAACCGACACCCGGTCGGCAATCCTGACGGGCCCATTACAATGCGACCGAACACTGTTTGGTCGCATGCTTTCTTTTCTCAATGGGAGCTCGTGTTACGGCCATAAACTGGCCATAACACAAGCTCCCATTGAGAAAAGGGAGGTGCAGTTCATCCCTGCACCCCGTGGCAGGTACCTCAAGGCGCCTGCCACAAGGTGCAGGGATCAACAGGGGGGCACCATAGGTGCCACCTCGGCCTCCAACCGGAGGCTGGGCACCAAAGGGGGCCCTGCTGGGGGCTGTCAAACAAGCTTTCCGACATGGTTTCCATGTCGGACAGGCCGGCATGGAAACCATGTCAGAAACTGTGCATCGTAATCTCAAGGACGAAAAGGCCCGCCCTTGAGATTTCTGGCCGGTTTCCGACTGGCCTACGGGCTCTCCGAGCCTGTCGGAAGCCAGCCAAAATTACCGTCCTGTTTACTTTCTGACCACCTCCATCATAATGAGGCGGTCAGAAAGTAAACCGAGGAGCCCATTACGATGCGGCTTGAAAGGCTCCGACCGATGGTCGGAGCTATCCGAGCCGCATCGTAATCAGCCCCTTAATGTTCACAATTAATAAGTCAGGTCTACTGAGTTTGTCGTAAGCTTTCATAATGAAAAGTTGGGACCCACGGCCTCCAACATAACTTTTGCGAACAACCAATCAGGCTTTATAGCCTTAGTTGCTGACTTGTACCCTAAGAAACGCAGGCCTACTATATTCTGCATAACATTTCACACCAGGAACATATTAGTATACAGTCATAAAATTACTAGTATGTACAAAATTACAGTGGCCAAAACAATATACAACCATTCCTAAAATGGCGTAACAAGGATGCTCAAAGTGCAAATCTTTGACCCCGAGGGCTTGCCACAGGGGGTAACCCTTGCCTATTATGGTAATCTTTGAGAGTCCTGTAGCAAAATACCCTTCTACAAGCTTTAGCACAATGTAATAGCAAACCACCCTTAAGGGCATATATTAGATTTAACCTATTATTTTCAGTATAAATAGGTCAAGTTTCCTGCCTTAGTTGTAACTTTTCATAATAATCATATTAGGCCTATATTTGTGTTCATGGCTTGCCACCGTAACCAATTCAGTCATGCTGTATTGTACATAAGCTTTGCCACAAAGCATAAAGTGCCATACGACCACTCTTGTTTAGCCGTTCTGCCCAATCAAAATCTGTGTGAACTGGAGGAATTGGGCTTGAGAGCAGAGGTTAGTATCAGGGAAAATGTACTGAAATCAGGTGCCATAAGACTGTACCTTCTACTAAATTTCGGATTCGGTGGATTTCGGTGGAATCCATTGAAGTTAAACAGCGAGGTACAGTAATAGATTTACCCTGGGCAGCGGATCAGTCCAACATAGTTGGAAGGAGGGACTGAGTGTGGTTTCCAGATGCTACAACGGTAGGACTATGGATCAGTCTGGCAGTCTTTTGTTCCTGGTTATTTTCCATGTGTGTACGTTGTATGCTGCATTCATGGCATTCAACTTTCTAACTTGTTTAATATTCAGATATCGTCTTATCCCCGAAGCAATGACTGCATTTTCAGGTTAGAAGACAAGACAGGCGTGGACGTCTTGCTTCCCTGCAACCATTAATTCTTCAAAGCGATTTCACGTATTGTGCAAAACGTCCGCTTGCTGGGCTGCTCAGACTGTGTATGTAATCCCGAAATTTCTAGCATGTTGCGTATACTATTAATTCCTCAGTGTAGTATATCCTTTCCCCGTCATTGCTATTTAAACTCATGTTGAGGATAATGCCTGTCCAAGTCAAATGCTTCTCTCCTCAGTGTCTGTAATTTCCGTTAAGCACTTAATACCATGTTGCCTGGAGAGAGGAGTGATTTGATTAATCATACTTACAAGGTGTTCGTAAAAGGAACTAAATAGCATAGATTTGCCTTAAATGGCGATACTTCGCAATGACATGACTTTCATCTGTTGAAAAAAGCAATCATTTTATTGGAAAAAAAAGTGTAATGGCTAGATATATAGATCCGCCCTGAGAGAAAGCGTATAATGTCTTGCAGTTGATTACAGGGCTTAATTTAAGCAGGTGCTTGAAGGTGGGGCCCACTGGCACTTATTTCTGGGGATCGGTACTTATTTTTCCTCAATAGTCTTTGATCTAGAGCAAAAGAGAGAAAAAGACAAAAGGGAAAAAAGGGAACAGAAAGACTGAAAATCAGTGACAAAGGGAAAAAGCAGTGATGAAAAGGAACATGCAAGACAGAGAGAAAGGGGCAGGTAGTGTCTGGTGGTACATTAAAGAGGTATGAGGTGAAATTAAATCCCAACTATGCAACCTTAGTTTTACACACCCAGAGTTTCGAAAGTGCTGGCCATGAGCACCGACACTTATAGTTTTACAAATTAAGCACCGGTTGATTTTAACACTAGTAGCTGGCAAAGGATATTACCATCTTTAAAATATTGCATACACATGAATCTATTGGTATATTCATAAAATTAAGAAAAGACTAATGAGTTAATGCAATTTATAGGTGGGGACTCATCTGAACAAATACTTTGGGTGTATGAAGTTTTTATGCGGCTATGCAAATTGTTCATCAACCCCCTCCGCCCCTGCCTTCGCGCTAGGTTTACGGGGAGGGCTTCATTCTTCGCTGTCAGTGTGGCAGGGTTGCTGTCTAGCCCTTTTTAACCCCACACATTAGTTTTATGATGACCTCATGCTACCCTACGTCTTTTTAATGCTGTCTTTGGGAGCGCAGTTAGAGTTTTTGAGTTTTCTATGTGAATCAAGGTGATTGGGTGACATAGAGTCTCACTGGTGAAGGCATTGATTGATTCCTCTTGTTTTAAACATTCCGCTTCCTCCCTCTCTTCTTTTTAGTGAGCTTTGATTCATTGTGCTTTCCGGAATTCAGGTGGGGGCGGATTACTCTGCAGGCAGCTTGATTAGGGTACAGTGTGTTATCATCAATGGCAGGGCCGGACTGGCCGTAGCGGGCACCGGGCGTTTCCCCGGTGGGCCGCTAGGGTGGGGGCCGGTTTTGGGCCCCTGGGGGCCGTTTTTGTTACCGGGGGTCGGCAATATCGTCCCCCTGTAACAAAAACGGCCAAAACCGGCCCTCGCAAACAGCTCGGCTGCACCCCCCTACCCCCAGGGGGGGCCGGCCGAGCAGTTTGCCAGGGCCGGTTTGAGTTCCCAGTCCGGCCCTGATCAATGGGTTTTGATATACTGATTACTTCAACTTTTAAGTGCGCTTGCAGCCACTTTCACCTTGGAGCTACTTTCACCTTACATCTATGTGATGTGTTTTGCGGAGGTGGTTGCATTATAGTGCATTGTGCATGGCTACATGATGAAATCATCCTCGCACCACCTGGTTTAACATCCTAGGTTGGAATGTTTTGATTAAATAGCATGCCATCGGTTTGTACTTAAGCACTTGCATGGGCATGTTAGATTCTGCAGCATGCCTTCCTTTGTGCCCACCATGAGTGGATGTCACACTTTTCAGCATGCCTCTTTGTTGGTTTATCTAATGTTGATTCAATCTGGATATTAAACTGCATGGGTCTTTTCCCTTTTTCTCTCTTCATTTAGATACTGATATATACATTCATTGTGTCATTCAGATCCAGATTGATCTAGTTAGGTAAGACAGCTTTTGTCTTCAGTAAATTTCGACCAATCGCTTTTTCTAGTAGGCTGTGACTGTCTATGTACTCTACTCTATAGGTTGCTACATGTTATTTGTCCTGATAAAGACAATAAGGGATTCTTCATAAGGAAGTTGTAACGTCGACATTTAATGGATCTACCCATCTCTTTAATTGCAGAATTTCCAAACGGATACTGTCCCAGATAAGTCCCGCTGAGGTTTTGCCTTCTCAAGTTTTGTGCCAAGAGTCCCATTCGGGTTGGAGTGGATCACAGGGATCAAAAAGAGTGTTGCAGGTGGTTGTTGGCGTAGCACTAAAAGTAGGCTGGGCATCACATACAGGCTGGCTTGTGCTACGCACTGGCAGTCCCTTGCGAGCAGTCAATACTACAGTTCGAAGAGACGGACTGGCAGCGGGTTTCTGTGATTTCTGGTGCAAGCGTCATGGTTTCAGTGCAAACGGGACAGTTCGCGGTCACGAAGAGCCCAAAAAGCGTGATTTGAGCGTGCTGAGGCAAACCAAGTGTCCAAGACCTAAGGGGCACCACTTGGGGGTCAGGAACTCACTGCAGCTGGATCCAGGAGCTGGTTGAGGGGCCTTTTATGTCCCTGAGCCTCACATCAAGAGGCCAGCAGACTAGCCCTTGGAGTCACTCTGGGGTCCTGGGTTCAAGATGAAGTTGTAGCTTCAGTTCTTCTTCCCCAGGCAAGAGGGCAGCAGGCAGAAGGTCAGCACAGTAGGGCTGCAGTTCCTTTAGAGCAGCAATCCAGCAGAGTAGCAATCCTTGTAGCAACACACAGCAGTCCTTCTTCCTAGCAGAGCATCCACAGGTCCAGAAGTGTACTGAAGAGTTGGTGTCTGAGGCCTACTTTTACACACAGTTGTGCCTTTAAAGTGGTGAGAAGCTTCTATAGGCATGCCTTTAAAGTGCACAGATACCCTGCCTTCCTGGCCCTGGCTACAAACTAACTACAGGGGGTATGCAGACCTTGGTGTGGAGGCAGGACACAGCCTATTCAATTGTGTGTGGGTATCATGGAGGAATACATGAAGCTCAACTGTCAACTACGCTCAGTCATGTGACCAGAGACAGGCTACAGGCACTAAATGGCTAAGGCAGGAAAATGTCAACTTTACAATTTAAAATCCGACTTCACCATAAGTTAGGATTTTAATTTAGGATTCCATAGGCGCCAAACATGAATTGGTTACCTTTTCCCATTTGGAAATTACACTTCTAGAATGTAATAAGGCAACTCCAATATTGTCCAATGGAAGGGATAGGCCTTGCAGTAGTGAAGAACGAATTTAAGAATTTTCCACTACCAGGGCATGTAAAAGTTAAAAAATCATGTCTTGATTTTTAAATACATTACACCCTGCCCGTTGGGCTGTCCAGGGCCTACCTTAGGGGTGACTTACAAATATTAAAAAGGAAGGTTTGGCCCTGGCAAAGGCTTTACTTTGCCAGGTTGGCATGGCAGTTTAAAACTCCACACACTGGCTGCAGTGGCAGGCCAGGAACTTGCTTTAAAGTGCTACTTAAGTAAGTGGCACAATAGGTGCTGCAGGCCCACTATTGCAAAAGGACCAAATGATGGACAGAATGCTGAACAATGCAAAAATTCTACCTCAGTCACAAAGATCTGGGTTTAATCCATCATTCTTTTGCTCACCACACCACCCCAATGTAGACCTGGCCATATGCAAATCAGTCATGACCCTGTGCCTCATGGGAACAGTCCAGCCCGAACTGCCAAGCCAGGTCCTCCCTGGACCGGAAACAAGCATCCTGGGACCGGTTTCAGGGCATCACCCCATATCAGCTAGGCTAGCTTTAATCCAGTGGGGCAGTGATCATGTGACCCACGTCTGGGCATACCCTTCCCACTTAGGGCGACAAAAGCAAAAGGAACAAATGATGGACTGAATGCTGAACAATGCAAACATTCTCCCCCAGTCACAAAGATCTGGGTTAACTCCATCATTCTTTTGCTCACCACACCACCCCAATTTAGACCTGCCCATATGCAAATCAGTCATGACCCTGTGCCTCATGGGAACAGTCCAGCCCGAACTGCCAAGCCAGGTCCTCCCTGGACCGGAAACAAGCGTCCTGGGACCGCTTTCAAGGCATCACCCGTCATCAGCCAGGCTAGCTTAAATCCAGTGGTGCAGTGAGCATGGGACCCACGTCTGGGCATACCCTTCCCTCTTAGGGCGACAAAAGCAAAAGGAACAAATGATGGACAGAATGCTGAGCAATGCAAACATTCTCCCCCAGTCACAAAGATCTGTGTTTAATCCATCATTCTTTTGCGCACCACGCCACCCCAGTTTGGACCCACTAGTAGTATTTCTTTTATAGGCCCTGGGTATATGGTATACCACTCTACAAGGGACTTAAAAGTAAATTAAAAATATGCCAATTGGGTGTAAGCCAATCAAACCATGTTGAGGGGAGAGAGAGAGACAAGCACTTTAATACTGGTTAGCAGTGGTAAAGTGCACAGAGGTCTAAGGCAACGAAAACCAATTTAGCAAAAAGTAAAGAGAAAAAGGCAAAGCATTTGGGGGTGACCCTGCAGAGATGGCAAGGTCCAACAAATATCTTCTGCTGAAGCTCTAATCAGCTATGCAGGTGGTCTGAGCAAAAGTGATCCGTCTCCAAATTCAAATTAAGCCAATATCTTTGTTGTGACTGTTAAAAACAAATGGTTGATTTAATATGCCATATAGACCTGGAATGTTGTCATGGCCATCATTTTTTTCAAACGCCAATTTCTTCATCTACTGTCATTGTTTTCTGCAGCCAACCAAATTAGATCCGAAGTTGAATCCAAAAAGGCGATAAACTGTGGTCCTCTCATGCTGCACTTAATTTTCTATGACATGAACATCAGTATTTGATCTCCTGTGACTAGGGCAGCCCATCAGCCACTCTATGTTAGACTATGTTATTAGAATGCAGTTAGAATTTTCCTTCACTGCATTTGAAAACATTGATTTAAAAGAATGTCTTGTCCCTCATTTAACTGGGTTGTTTTAATGGGAAGGTATAATCATTACAGAATTTAGCCAGGATTTAGACAAATATGTCTATATATTCACTTTATGCAAATTCAGTGCTAGTGCTATTATTAAGTTTGTCTAATTCCAGAACTAAATACCCCAACATAAACATGTTGGAGATGGTAACAAACCTGGCATCTGTATGCTACACACTATGTGATGAAGTGCAGAGGTCAGCGGTACACAGCATGTCTCAGTTCCCAAAGATGACCATCAAAATTTTCCAAAGTGGGCAAGCCATCATTTTTCCTCCTGGGAAATTGAGAAAATAAGCACCGGTTATTATCACTCGTGCTAGGCTTGTTAGAGCTACCCAGTGGAGCTATCATGTCCCCAGGGATCAGAGGTGGCCCCAGTGAGGTTGTACAATGGCCAACAGGGATGACTCTTTCTCAGTGGGCCACAGGACTCAAGTTATACATTCTGATGAGTTTCCTTAGGCCAATAGCGGCCTGGGATTGCTTGTGCCCCCATCTGGAGGGGACCTGGCTTGGCAGTTCACACTAGATTGGTCTTATTGGAGTGAGACCAAGCATGATTTGGATAAGGCTGGCTCTGTCTAGAGTGGCATATTAGATAAAGAAAGGATGGAGTGGAGCGAGACCCATTAGTTACCAGTGGCTGAGATTAGTTCAAGAATGCAACCCATCTCGTTTTTGTTTTTTTTCATTTATGAGGAATCTCCACAGGGTTCCATTAACCTATGTGCAATTAATCCAGGTCTCTCTGACTCCTTCATCCAAACTGTCTCCGCGCCACAAATGACAGGGCGCAGAGGAGGAACTGTGAACTCCCACACCAGACCTCTCTCGAAGGTGAAATGGCTGCCCTCGGTGAAGGACACCCTCGTTTTTCAACAATCAATTGTATAATGCGATGTCAGGGCAGCCCGTGCACAATAATGAAGTTTCGAGACAGGCATTTTGATTTGCGGCCTACTGAGGGACGTTAGGCATTGGGAGCCAAAGGTCATTGTTTTTGCGGTTTGCTGTACTGTAAAAAGGCTGAAATTGCGGAACGCTGCACAGTGAATCCTCACATCGCCTCATTATGCACGCGCCTTCCCATTGATCGCGGCAGGGTAGTCGTGCAGGCCACGTTGCTATCCAAGAGCGCGTGCCAGGAACAGTCACGCAGACCATGCATCCGCTCGCGCAGCAGATTGAAAAAAATGTACAGCTACCCAGCTGGGGCTCTCAGATTTACAGCACGGGGCACAAATAAACCTGGCTGTCGGTTTTCCCAAGGTTTATGAAATTCACACAATTTACAGCTCAATCACGCCTCCCTGTTGATATCGATAACCAGGCGGCAACGACGCGGGAGAGCTAAAATAATTACATTTGTCAAAACAAGTAAAGCTTAAAAAAGCAAGACCGAATCTGAGCGATTGGGGGCAAATCAGAGAGAGAAAACGTTTGGTCATTCGCTGAAGCGTTGTTGTTGCGGTTGGTGCATATCCGTTCTAATGGTTACTCTCACCATATCAATTAAAATGCACTTTGAACCTTATGAGAGGAAGAAATCAAGACAGGACTGGCAAGTGAGTTGTGCTTGAAAACCACTGAGTGTATTTCACATCTGCCTACTTCTAAATAAATCACAAAATACCTCAGAATATGACCGTTGTGGTTCTGTTGTGTGATGATACAAACAAACGTATGCAGGAAGACGGCATAATGAAAAGCCAAGAACATACAAAATATCAGATTTACTGAATCGCAGAGAAGCGAATGAGTGGGTATTTAACACCAAGAAGCGACAGGAGCCATATAACTCACGTCTAGGCACTTACCTTCATTTGTTCTTTTAGGAATCCTGATTTTGACTCCTACCCAAGCTTTACTCTTAACACCAATCAACGCCTAATTTACAACAAAGATAAGTGCAAGAGCCCGAAGTTTTTCCTAGGAGCACGCTGACAGCTTTGTTTAATTCTAGGTCAGCCGAATACCAAGGCTTCCTTGTCGATTCCACCTCATGCCCGTTTCTTCCACCACTCGATACTTTCTGTCTGTTTATAATGTTTCTATTAATAATCCATTAATCAAGCAAAAATATTCTGCTCACATTTACATATTTCAGATGCTGAACAGAACCGGCTCCTGTGTAACAGCAGACATGACCATAGTAAACGGTGACATTCGACCACGTGTTTTCTTCACCTTTGGCCCTCTGATCGTTCCCCTGTGGGAGCACAGGGAAATAATGTTGAGGGACCCCAAGTCGTGTGTCAAATATTCCACAATGGAATTGGTGCTGCACCGTGTACAGGCTGCATTTATAAGACTCGTGAGCAGTGAGAGAACGTGTGTGCATACATTTCTTCTCATTGGCTAATGTCAGAAGGTGTAGGAATCTCTTGGGACAAAAGGTGTGAGAGGAATCAACCAAATGAGCCTGTCTGTATGACACTGCTACATTGCATATCCATTCATACATATGTGTAATTTTGTAAATAGGTGGAACTTGTGTGTGCCTCCAATTGAAGTCTGTGTAGATGTGCATATTGTAGATAGGCAGGCAACTAAAATACAGACACTCACCAAGCATCCACATGTCTGCATAGTCACCGGCATTGTTTGACCCAGTGAAATGCGCATATGTATAGGAGAGGCGTTGGTTGGCAATGCCTGACTTGCACATTGATGGGCAGACCTAATTGTAAATAATATATGATTATTCATCCACGTGGCTGTGATTCGAAATGGGTGCAGGCGCGTAAACCAACCACATGTAAAAAATGCAGTGCATGGTGATGTATCACTGTGAGGAGAGTTTAAAACAACAATGCACCAATCAGGGTAGGCTTGACTGTGAGATGTCAATGGTGATTCACCTAGTTTTCTGAAAGGATCCATGTGGCAGGAAATGAAGTGCAGTAGGTACATTGACATGGGCAGACTGTCATTGGATCAAGCAGTTGATGATGTGAGCTCCACCTCCTATTCACTGACCAGGTTGTGTTGTGGTGGGAAATGATACCTCCAATGCCTCACCATCTCCCTTGCCAAAGAGTGTGATTCTTCGTCTGTATGTCCTGTCTCTGCTCACCCTCCTGTTCCCAATGATCAGACCCACGGTCACATACTATGTGCCCGATATATTTTCAAAAGACTTTGGTGTGATTAAGAGGATGTTATGTCCCACACCACTGCTGGATTGGTTAGTGACGATGAATGCCACTGTGCTTTGGATATGTCTGTCATGGATCACAACACTACAATGATGCCTTTATTTATTTTGTCACATGCTCAGATGCGGCTTAAGAGTTTTCACTCTGCAATTATTAGTAGATTCCTATCCTACCCTTGACAAAACTCCAGAGCTGCTCGGTTTGAGCTAAGAAAATTGACTACTATATGGTGTTGTTGCTCATTGATTTTGTGCCCAAGAGTCGATTTTTCATTAAAACCATTAGCATCACCAATGACGTGTTATGACAAATGATTCACCTTTGTGATAGGCCCGGGAGTCATTCTAATTCCGCTGGCATAATCAGAGTAGTTTCGTTAATTTCGTGTTATGCTTTGATGCGAAATTACAGATAATAACTCAAATACGCCTGCTCACGTAATTAAGCGTAATATGGGGGAAACAATCCTATGGTGAGAGCACATTTAGCGACTGCGACTGGCCACTTGTGCTCACTATGTGTGTCTGCTGCATTTAGCACTATTTCTTAAAAACCAATGCATCCTTGCGTCCTCTACCTCAACAAATCATTTAGCGTTATGTCTTTGCACAAATTGCCTTCTCATGCCAATTTTGGATGCGAGGGGGCCATTTTGCAATAAGAAAATAGAGCTAAATGCCAATGCTAAATTGGGTGAAAATCCTACTTCAAGAGCATAGTTAATGAGCACGAGCAGCCGCTTGTGCTTGCTATTCATGTTCTTTTGCATTTAGCACTATTTCTGTTCACAAAATGCATTTACATGCCCATTTTGGATGAGATGGGGCATTAAAAAATAGTGCTAAACACAGAAATACTCTTCTCATATAATTATGCGGAATCTGCAGGATTTTTAGATAATTCAGCATGATTATGCTGCACTAAATTATACGAGTTTCACCCAGCCCTACTTTGTGATACAAGTTTCTGTTTCACTTTCTAGGTCAGTCTGGCATCAAATAGGCGCCACAACGGTCATGTTTTCATGGTTGTGTGATGGTTTCAAATATGGTTAGGTAATTTCAGATTGACTTAATTGCAACATATAATTTTCAAATACTGTGAAAAACGATTCCTCATTGTGATTGCTATACATCTTTTTAAATTACCCATGCTTGGCCCCAGCCATGGAAAAATTCTACAACTCCACACCGGTAGTAAATCAGTGAAGGCGCGCCATTACATGTTCAAGACATAATTGTTTACACGCATGGGTAAGCATGCGCTGCTGCATTCACAGTCCCCACAACTGCAGTTTGTGAATTTGGAAAATTTCCTCTGGTTGTGCGTGCTGTTTATGCTGGGGCATAATTTTCTGCACAGTTTTAGTAGGTTTTATGAATTGAACATTCAGCATTTAGCATTCTCAGAAAGTGCTACCATTTCCACTTCATCTTCTTTTCGTAACATTTCCACTCTCAGCTCGATCCTGTGTTGCATTTTTATTCAGGTATCCCCCATGATTTAATCTAGAGGTAGTGGGCCTGATTCACTAAGTTAAAGTTACACTTTTGTGCAAGTTTACTTTTTTTTAATTTAAAAGCTACGAGTTAATAGTAAGTTTCAGGACCGGCCGGCATCATTAAAATATGGTGAGCGCGATGCCCAAAAAAACCACCATATATATGTTGCATTTGCTGGCACACAGGGTCTGGTTGCGGTCTCTCTTTTCTCCTGCCACTCTTCTTGGCAGTGACTAGGGGAGGAAAGGGAAGGACTTCCTCCCTTGTGCAAAGTGAAACCAACCAATCGGATTGGTTGGAACAGGCTAACCCAGCGCTCATTTTGAGGCTGGGGGACTGCTGCTGCAATCCCTCTGCTGTTTCTCAGCCCTAGGATTGCTAGCTCTGAAGTGTGCATGTCAGATTGGCCGGCTCTAGAGAGCCAGTCAATCTGACATGCGCACTGGCAGGGGCTGAAGTAATAGTGCAATTGCACTAATCAGCCCCACCCCCTGTATTCACGCTTTAACAGCGCAAGCCTGAGACATATAATAAAATTGTATTTATTACCATTTTATGAATGTGTGTGCCTGCTGTCACAGCAGGTGGGGCTACGCTCCTCCGCCTTAACGGAGGAGCCGCCACTGGTAAGTTTACAACTGAGGAGATTTCGCAGTCGGGGCAAAGAACTCCATACATAAAATCATAGGCAGACCTATCTTTTTATGTGCAGAGTTCTCCCCCCGACTGCAGAGTCTCTGGAGTCGTAAACATGCTATTAAATTGTAGTTTGTGTTACTCCCCCTTACAACTACACAAATATGGTTTGAGAGAGACTGCTAACTGTGTGAGATGTGGAGCTCCTGATGCAGATTTTCTTCATGTAGCTTGGGTGTGCCCCGGTGTGCTTGCGTTCTGGACTGCAGTGACGACCATGCTTACGGATGTTGTGTCGGAGCTTGTGTGCTGTACTCCTGAGATGTGCTTGTTGAGCCACGTCAAACCTCTCAAGCCCTGTAACAGGCGTCTAGTTGCAATTTCTACCCTTTTTGCAAAAGGGCGGTCGCGCAGTGCTGGGAGCCAAGGTAGTACCCACTGTTAATAAATGGCTTCGGGACTTACTGTATTGCAGGGATCAGCTTCGGATATATGAAGAAGAGCTACCTGAGTCATCCCGCCCCAAGGACTTTTGGGCTCCCCTTACAATATATCTGATGTCCCACCCTGACCTGTCATGAGCGTTTGGCGCTCCTAGGAGTGGGGTCCGCTAGCTGGCATGGCAAATACTGTTTCCCTACGGGACATTACTATAGGTGTGTTCAAGTTTGCTGGCCATAGATGTGGACTGTGTAAGAGAACCTCTATTTGTATTGCCTCCCACCTTGCATACGATGATCTTTTGCACTATCCAAAGTGTTCTGGAATTATGATAAGGTTCTGCCTGGGAGGGAAGGGAAGGGGGGGTATAGGTGGGAGTTACTGTAATTTTTCTGATTTCATTGAATTGAATACTTGCTTGTGTATTCCGATTTGCAACTGTGTACTAAAATCAATAAACAAATTTAAAAAAAAATTGTAGTTTGTGAAAGTTAAAAAAATAAAAATAAGCTTACACAAAATGCAAGTTCACCTTTGTGAACCAGTCCCAGTGAGTTTATTGATAACCATGAAACTGCATGTTTACGAGTCGATTGCTTTAGGTATCTCACCAGCTTCATGTTTTCCAAAAAATAATAATATTGAAAATGCATACATATTTGCATGCCACCAGGGGATTTTGGTCAGCTCTGTTCATCTGTTGGTCTGTTAAAATGTTGTTCACGTTTTGCTTCCACCCACCACTGTGCCCAGGATGGGGCAATGAGCCAGCCTACTTTATCCATTGACTGTCTTGCACTATGAGTGATGGCATACTGCCTGATGACAAGCGGCCACCAGCCAGAAAAGGAGTATACTTCAGTGCCAGGACTAGCTTCCTGGGCTGCGGGGCCACTTCTTTAGCTTTATATTTTTATGTTTTTGCCGAGCCTTTTAAATATTGCATATGTGTGCAAAAAAGTTATTAGAAAAACCAGTGAGGAGACTATCGTAATGCAGAATGGGCTGAGCCCGGCATAATGGCTTGAGTGACCGTAGATGGACAAATGGACACTGGGGTATTATCTGCTATGCTGGACTGGCAACACATACAGCCTGAAATATGCAATGTATGGAGACACTGCATTCTATTACTGTTCCTTTCTGATCTATCCATCCCTCCAGGTACAAGACGGAAGATAGATGTGTGTTGTATCTGTTGATGAAGTATAAATAAAAAAAATACAAAAAGTTATTTAAAAAAACGCGCACTTGCCAATGACAGACCTATTGGCTATTCCAATGCTTGCTACTTTTTAGGCCCTTCAGCTTTATAATTCCTTTTTATTTTTAAATTGACACGTCTCACATCTTGGTGTTTTATTTTCTTAACTAGGCGCTCAGTGTGGTACCAAGTACTTAATATATGTACGTGGTCACCGGTGGTAGGCAGCAGCATTCATTTTTTGGGGACCAAGGCTTATATTTCATCACCATACTTTGACTAGGAGCGTGTGGAATTTGCGTAATTTTATTTTTACTGATGCGAAATTCCAGAGAAATGAAATGACACAAAATTATGTAAAATGTAAAACTGGCATTTAAAGCTATATTTTTGTGTAAAATGTGGAGCAGCGAGGACAAACTACATACTAAAGAAGTAGCACAAAATATACAAGTGCCACGAACAACAGCTGCTTGTGTTCCATCTGTTTACATTGTTCCCTTGCTCCCTCGGCAGAAATGTGGAAATTACGTGAGATCAGTGCTTTAAATGGACCGGTACTCATCGGTACTGAGTACCGGCACTTTCTATTTTTAGCTTCCTGAGTACTGGCACTTTTTCATTGCCAAGGAGCATACAGGTACTCATGACTGGTAGGTTCAGTTGTAGTTGTGCTGCTGAGGCTGTCTGAACGCCACTCTCACAGTCAAAGCGCCACTGTAGCCCTGTGCCCAGCCACTGCTGAATTATTCAGCAGCAGAGGCTCATTTACATTATGTTAGTGTGACAGGTGCTAGCAGTCCAATCAGACACTGCACTGTAAATCACAGGTGTGAAGTTGTGCAGACACTGAAATTCCAGGCAGCTGGCTGAGAGTCTGAAAGAAGAAAGCAGTGGGAGATAAGAATTACAAACAACGTTTTTAATTCTGCTGTGAGCCTTTTGTACGGGTGAATGTCTGCTTTTGTGTGTGAGAGCAGAAGCGACAGACAGAGCATCGGGACATTCTCTGAAGGTATTTTAAAGAAAATGCGAGGAATGCTTTGTGTGTGCATGTCTGCCTATGTGTGAGCGCGCGCTCATGGGCAGGAGAATGTATTAATGTTGTGCCTAATGTAAACAAATAAGAACTGAAGCTGCAAATATCAGAAAACGCGGAAACTAAAGCATAACATATTGTTTGGCCTTCATTTCATTTTTTGTAAGGAGTGAACCACTTTATGTTAATACATTTATCATGTGTTTTTGGCATGTGCTGAAACTGCTGTAACTCATTATTTTTGCTAATCCTTAAGTCTTGGAGGTGGCTGACCATTAACTCAATAGTGCTAATCGTGCTATTGCTGGGAGAGCGTGATTGCACTGGTTCCTCTTGGAACAATTTGGTCCACCCCTGCAGGGTGCTTTCAAATTCCACAACCAGAGAACCAGGGATGCATTTTTTGTCAATTTTAATAAACTAACTCATTGTAATGGCAGTTATGTTGTAAGTTTATAACAATCAATGTTGCAATCAGTGCATCTGGTTAACTGAAACGCTTTTCAGTCGCGAGGATAGATATGCGTCTACATCTGGTGCAAAAAGAACTTATTCAGTCACACTATCTATGCTTGGTATACTATGACTGCCTAAAATATTCCATGTTCATATATATTGTCTATAGAAAGTCACTGGATGGGAAATGTGCACAAACAGTAATTATAATAACTCTCGGTTAGGAATTAACTGTGAAAGAACAAAGGTTCTTTTCAAATAGAGCAGAGTTGTGCTCATAATCAAAGTGGCGCTTTTGCAGCATTTAATGAGATGTACGGACAATTCCTTGTACATAATGTTGGTGTATTAAAAGCACCAATGTCAATGCACCGTGCTTACCCAGTACATCTAAGTACACAGAGTTTGGCCAAGGTCACACAGCGTTGTGGCTGTATCACAAGGGGCAGGCCTGGTATTACAAAGCACAGCCCCAGTATGAAACAGCACTCGTTCAATATATATCAGTGGCCCAAACTTCACAAACCATCTCACCAACTCCCCATGTCCCAAAGTCTAGGGGTCACATATGCTGGTCTACAACAATGTGCAGGCCCAACATCACCCACAGTAATTGGTGGACAGTTTTTAATCTGTCAAATTGATTCTGAGGTTCCTTTGGCATGGTCTGGTGTGGTCCGTCCCCATACACACAGCGAACTGCATGCATATGCCCAGAATGTATAAGAGATAGTGAGGATGGAGGCCTTCCAATGAGGACCACTTGAGAACTGTGGTGCAGATGGGTGTGGTGCCCAAAACTGTACAGATATTCCCTAGTGTACAGGTATTACCTAATGAAAATTAAAAATTTGGTGAAGCAGTGATGTCAGTGTGTGTGTGTTGTGGCTGTTCTGTAGGAACTTCCCCTGCAATCCCCTTCCATGGCAGTAATGATACGAGTAAGGACCATGACACCTCACAATACAGAGTCCATTATATACATGGCAATATATTGGGAATACTTGGGAATAGTTCTAGAGATGAACCACGTTTCAATAATTTTATTTTTCTGTTAGCTTTCAGCAGAATGAAGGGAAAATTCTGAGAATGATAAAACATAATTTTAAGCTAAAAATCTCTCACTTTCAGCATGAGTTTTGCCATTCCGAACCAAGTACTGCTCCCTGTAAGCTCACCCATGTCTTTTCCTAGGCTGTGCCTCAATGGGGAAAAATCTGAAATGACTGATCCAAGATCAGACAGGACTGAGTCAACACCTCACAGGACTGGAACAAGATATCATCCAGTATTGGCCTATATCACTCCAATGGCTCAAGATCAGGCCAGGATGGCTTAAGATCAGTGTTGAGCCAAGAACACACATTACTGGCCAAAGATCACACACAGTGAGTCAAGGTCACACAGCACTGAACCAATATCAGACACTGCTTAGCCAAAATAGACTAGTTGATGGCCCAAGACCAGGTAATGTTGGATCAACATCACACAGAGCTTAGGCAAGATCGCATACTGGTGATCAAAAGAACAATCAAAATCATGCATGACTGAGTCAAGGTCTCAAAGCACTGAATCAATCCAACATAGTGTGGCTCAGTCTTGCCTGTCGCTGACCCATTCTTACACAACACAAGTGCAAGATCATACACCTCTGGCTTAACAATGCACAACACAGGCACATATTCAAACACTGCTGTTCCATGATCAAACAGCGCTTGCCCAAGATCAAACAGTACTTGGCCATGGTTAAGGCAGTCCTAATATCACACTGAGCAGATCATTATGCACAGTTCTAAACCTCGTAAACTTGTACTGAAGTCCTGTGGTATAGAAAGCATAGTCTCAAACATAGCATGTCCCTTTAAAGGGGCATTGTAGGAGACAGGTCATTAATTGTCTACATATGCATTGCCCACATGTTCAGAGGGAATTTGCACATGCAGGAAATTTGAGACTATTATTACGGGTAATTCAAGGGCAAAATGAATACTTGACAGATGGCAGTAGTGTCTTTATATAATCATGCCCCGCCCCAGCTTCGCCCCTTGCCCCACCCCCTAGCTCAAATTTGATGAGTACCTGCACTTATTTGTTCCGGTTTACAGCTCTGTGGGAGACTACACCAGCATAATAAACATTTCTCCCAGGCTTAGATTTAACCCAAATAATGTGAGAGAAAGGCAGTGTGGAAGAAGAGACACAAAGGAAAACTGTGACAAAACTGGCCTTCAGCAACACCAGTGGAGGACTTCTAGGAAAATATGTTACGCCCCTACATTTTTTTCTTTCAAATTAAGCACTGACATTGCTACCCTTCTGAACACTGGTGACTAAAGCTGTTGTTTATGAGGTGAGGGTCTGCCACTGAACCTTCGAGCATTATTATTTTCGCAAACGCTGAAAGTAAACATCTAAACTATTAATCTGGTACAGCCTTCACTTACAAGGTGAAAGCACCAGCACCACCTTCTCGCAGGAGATGTTCCATTATCAAGCCACAAAACCTGGAGAAAAAAGAAACATTAAGGGGCATATTATCAACGGCCAGCGATAATTATCGCTGGCCGTGCTGAGCGACGAATTCCCTAACGCAGGCTATCTCTGGTATTTATCGCCCTGGTAGCGCGTTATTAACAACGCGTTTCCCCAGGGCGATACAAATTCCAGAGATAGCGAGGTTATCGCCGTTTTGCAGGGAACATCGCTGGTTTTCCAGCGATGTTCCCTGCAAAACGGCGATAACCTTCCTGATACGACCCACAGGGTCGTATCAGCATAATCCACCCCCTATGTCTAACATAGGTAAGTCAGGATTTTAGCAGACGTTAGATTTTGGCAAAACGGCCGTTTTCGCCAAAATCTAACGTCTGCTAAATCTATGGGCTGCCTTGTAAATATCGCGATGTGAACATCAGCGATATTTGCAAGGCAGTCCATCCGAGGTACGCCCAGTGACGCCCACTTTGCATATCATTAGAGATGCAAAGGGGGCGTCGAGAAAAAGGAGTGCTAACATGCGATTATGCATGTTAGCACCCTCTTGTTGATAGGGCGATAGTTTTATCTCCGTTTTTCTGGCTTTTAAAGCCAGAAAAACGGAGATAAAGCCCTTGTAGATATGCCCCTAAATTTTTTTAAAAGTGACAGTCAACTATGAGCGCCTAAAATAACATATTTGAATGTTAGTCAGTCAAAGTCAGTAAAGTAAGGCTTGCTTAGTGCAGTCCTTCATTTAAATCACAAAAAATATTATTTTTGTATTATTTTAACTGAAGAAATTGTTTGCTGAATCCCTGCAATTACTATAAAAGCTGGGAGGGTGCTTTCATGAGGCGACATTTGGTGGCCGCTCTAAGGTGCCACCTACTTGTAATGCTAAATGAAAGCAAAAGGCCTGATAAACGGTTCTGATTATAGGGAGCACTTCAGGGGCAAAATGTGATTTTAAATGGAGGACAGAAAATCCACGCTTTGCTCCTGTTCAGATTGGATTCATCAGTCGATTGATTTCTCTTTCAGTATATGTACTCGAGGACTGTCAGAACATTGTGAAACCTTTCTGCCAGTATCAGTTTGACATCTTCACTGCATGCTGAACTGCAATTAATGCTGCTTATTTTTGAGGAGCCTGTTTTAGCCTCAGCACAGTGGGGATTGTTCTTTTTCCACCTCGAATTGCCTGAGACCACAAGAAGTTGCAACTTGTTAAGCTGCCTTTGGTCACCTTTTGACAATTTGCTGCAGTTAATTAGACCTGACATGCTCGCCCTAAAATGTGCTAAGAATAGAAGCAGTAATTACAATAGGATGTACATTTATTTGTCTGGGTTGTGTGGGTGTTAATTTCTTTGAGAGCATTTTGTGGTTTCATCTCTGCTGTTTTGAATTGGGAGAAAAGCTGCAGCTATTGTTCACTGTGGAACTGAGGAGTGTGCACCACAGGGGATACCTGTCTTGTATGCCAACCCCTACTCTCATTAGGACGAGATGGTATGAAATCCAGGGAGAGAAAGAGTCACCTTGGAAGCAGATTTTAATTGGAGCACTGCTGCCACTGTGGCATGTGAAATGCAACCACTGCCATGCCATCTCGGTTATAAATGAGGCACGAGCTTCTCTCACAGAAATACTTCCTTGAGGTCCTCATCCGGTGGTCACAATCATGGATTTCCAACTGTGAAAGAGTGGATAATCCGCTATTCTTTTTCTTTGAAATGCTTCAAAGGGCGTGGTTGCCAGGGCCGGACTGGCCATAGCGAGCACCGGGCATTTCCCCAGTGGGCCGGAAGGGTGGGGGCCGGTTTTGGACCGGTGGGAGCTGTTTTTGTTACTGGTAGCCGGTTTTGGAGCAGTGCTGCAAAATCGGCCCCTTGTAACAAAAGCACAACAGCAGTGTTCCCCCCAGACCCTCCCTCCAACACCCCCACCCCGGGGCCGGGGACGGTCGGATGTAATTGCCAGGGCTGGTTTGCAATCCCAGTCCAGCCCTGGTGGTTGTCAATGGTGCAGCAAGTGCAGTGGCACCAGGACCCAAGCGCGTGAGGGAGCAGCTGCATCCTCAATATGGCTGCTTTTCAATAATTTCAAGCTGGGAATAAAGGGGCCAATTTTCCTTGCTTCCTTAAGGACCAATGGACCTCTTGCGACCGCACTGAATGTTTCACTAGTCTATGATCATTCACAGTATACTTTGAGTTATAGTCAGAAAATTTTTAGAACATAAGACCAACATCTTGATTCACAGAATCAGGTTTAGTACAGTTTTACTTTTTCAAAGAACACTTTTGAGTACTGGGCAGTTGCCACATTTCCAAGAGTAATGTTCATCAGCGGCTGGCACAGGTAAGCACGGTGGGGCGGTAGGGCAGGGTGGGGCGGGGTGGGAGGAGGGGGGAAGTCGACGGACGACGTAATAGGTATAATTAAATAAATGCATAATACCTATTCCGTCGTCCCTGCCCCACCACCCCACTGCGCTTACCTGTGCCGGCCGCCGCTGGTAATGTTGAGGGAGCGATGTGGACTGTCAGGGAAGCTGGTCTTGCAAAACAAACCGAACAAAGTGCTTAATTTGAGCTGTCGGCAAAAGGTGAGACCCACCAGCACTGATTTGTGGGCACTGGGACTTATTTTTTGTCATCATTTATTGACCCAGGAATGAAGAGAGGAGGCTAGAAAAGAGGGAACGAAGAAGGAAGAAAAAGACCAGAAAACAGTGATATTGGGAGAAAGCAGGGAAGAAAAAGAACCTACAAGAGTGAGAGAAGGGGGCAGGGGTATAAGATGGTGGGTGAAACATGTATATGGTAGAATCAATACTTGGTGTTCAGTAACCATGACATTCGGCAGTGCCTTCAACAAGTCTCTTAGGGAAACTTTGGGCGCCAGTATATATTCTTTTACAAATTCAGCCCTGAGCAACCACCCGCCTTTGCAAGTATTTAAAAAACAACTGAGGGAGGTTTACCTACTTGCAAATTAAACAAATTTAGTCCTGTGAAAGGCCTGGGTAAGTGTCTTCCTGGTTGTGAAATTGGAGGGAGAACAAATGACGGTAACCCAGCCATATTTAATGTGAATTTAGTAGAATGGATTTATCCACAGTTTAAATAACAAAAGGTCAATAAAAGGTTACATATACAGAGGAACACTTCTGCATCATTTACAAATGCAGCAGGGCAGAAGAGAAGCAGAATAGGTAGCAGTCCTTCTTGCAGAGCAGCACAGCAGTCTTTCTGAGTATTTCACAGGTCCAGAGGTGTACTGATGCCAGCTTTGAAGTAGGAGAAGATTCTGCAGGATTCCACTCCCAGAGGTACTTGGAATTTACTGCCTACGTGCCCCAGCCCCAGCCCCAGCCTGACTGATATGTATTAAAAAGAAAGGTTTAGATCTAGCAAAAAGTTTATTTTGGCCAGTGCTTAATTTGTAAAATATGAAGTGCAGGTGCTCAAATCTTTGTCGGAGGCCACACCTACTTTTCTCTGGCTCCACCCACTTCCTCCACTGGCTCCACCCACATCCTCAACTGGCACTGCGAAAAGTCAGATGAATTTCAGCAAGGGAGCCTTCCTCATAGTAAGATTTTGATAGGAGGCTTCCGGTATTACAACAAAAGCAGGGTGAGGTGGCAGTGTGCAGAGTTAGTTACACACTGATTCACAAAAATTATTAATTAATTGACAGACCAGCCCCCATTCTGTGCAGAGCAAGCGAGCGCAGCAAGCTTAACGACTGCCAGAGGTGTTTGCATGGGGGGAATTCTCCCCTCAAAAACATTTTGTAAAAAGAAAAACCAATATGGTGCACAACACATTTTCCATTACATATTTAGCTGTATCAACTTTCAAAGCATAGTAAATCGTAAATGATGACCTGACATAAGCACCTAGGCCAGAAAGCAAGGAAATGTGTGTCACACATAAGCATCCATTCCAGGCCATAAACCGTGGAAATGTCACACATAAGCACCCAGGCCAGAAAGCATGGAAATCTCACACATTTACTCAGACAAGGAAACATGGAAACGTCACACAAAGGCACCCAGGCCAGAAATCATGGAAACATCACACAAAGGCACCCAGGCCAGAAAGCATAGAAAAGTCACACAAAGGCACCCAGGCCAGGAAGCATAGAAACGTCACACAAAGGCACCCAGGCCAGAAAGCATAGAAACGTCACACAAAGGCACCCAGGCCAGAAAGCATAGAAACGTCACACAAAGGCACCCAGGCCAGAAAGCATAGAAACGTCACACAAAGGCACCCAGGCCAGAAAGCATAGAAACGTCACACAGAGGCACCCAGGCCAGAAAGCATGGAAACGTCACACAAAGTCACCCGGGCCAGAAAGCATTGAAACATCACACCAAAGCACCCAGGCCAGAAATCATAGAAACGTCACACAAAGGCACCCAGGCCAGAAAGCATGAAAATGTCAAAGAAAGGCACCCAAGCCAGTGACGCTGGAACAATTTTCAGAGTGTTGCAATGTTACATCACTGAAGAAGTCATAAGACTGTGAAAAATCCAAACATCACACTAAGGACAAACATAGCAAATGAGCCTTGCCCATTACGGCGAAGGTGGTGAGAGTGTGATATGTTGCAGTGGAGCATTTAGAAGCCCACTGCTTGTTGAGTGGTTTTGGTGAACTTAACTGTATGAACCAAATCTTTCCACAATCCTAAACTCACCAACCCCAAGTGCCTCAACTTCCTGCTCTAGCCAGTGCTGTGGTAGAATTCCTGCATATCGGCTGATGCTTTGGACAGTTGAGTAGCTACCAGACATTGCTAGTTGTTATTTGTTAATGATATGTATGTAGGCATAGCTCTACGAAACAGTGGTAACGATTCAAGATGACTCGACACAGGTCTCTGAAGCAAAGTGAGTCCTGTGAGGAAGACAGGTTGTATAGGGACCCTACTCCTGCCGTCACATTCGGTATGTTTACTTTGGTACCTCCAGGGCTTGGCACTTTAACTTAAGGCAATCTCAGGAATGGGCTGGCGAGGTGAGTTGGCATCCCTCGAAATGGGAAAAACTGACTTGCCCAGATCAGAAAAGCAGACCTGTGCCTTGGGTTAAACAAGGCCTCAAGGGCACTTTGCAGGCAGCATGTAGGCCTGTGTTTAATGGTAAGAGTGAAACTGCAAGCTATCCCGAGCCTCTCCCAGAGATGCTGTGCTGGCAGGGATTCTTTGTTGAGCTTCCTGCAACAGCTGTGTGTTGTAGCTACTATTAGGTGTGTATTAGTGAGGGATAACTTTACATCTATGTTTGGGCTTGAGCACCTGTGCAGACTTATTTAACACATCAAACTTACACATTTGAAAAATAAACTTCAATGTCATGACATTCGGGAGTAAGAAACGAAGGCCTAAAGTATTATAGATAATTTGGACTACAGTTTTGTTGCAGGCCACACTAGAGAAATATTTTTTCTCCGGAGCAAAATAGAGTACATTTTTACCATAACCATGTTGTCCTATAAATTAAAAACATAGCTTAAAGTTGTTGAACGATCACAGATGTGTAACGCCCTGTTTGGGAGCATAATGTAGCGGAGTCCCCAGTATTCTCTCTCTTACTTGCTTCTATTTTTCTCTCTAAATCTCACCACCACGCCCCCCTGTCTACCTGTAACTCTGATTGTCTTTACTTTAGTTTCTCTCACCTACCTATATCTACACAGTATTGACAAATATACATACAGATAAACAGTGCATTGTAATAATGTGAACAGAGATATGGGCCTTTTTAGCAGAGCATCTCAATATTATGAAGAGAGATCATGTGCCTCCTTTAGCGGAGCACATTAGTAATGTGGGGGAGCTGCAACCACAATTCAGCAGGGCATCTAAAAAGTCCCAAACTTGAGACATCTTAGTGACACAGACAGGTTCTCATCAGCACTACCATGGCAGTACTGTACCATGGTGCACAGCAGCACCGAGTGGAGAATCTTTTGCCGCTCCAATGGCAGTGCATTGTGAATGATGGCATGCCCAATGCATACACAGTAATATCAGCCTGCCCTTACGTACAATCAACAGCAATCCCCATGGGTGCCAGTGCCACCATGCGCTGTCTATAGCGTCCGCGTTACTGCCATAGTGCTATAGATAACATGGGAGTATTGCAGCCCTCTCAGCATGGACCTGAACCACCTAGCTATGACCCTCATCTCATGTACCAATCTTTGCAGGCTGTATAGACCCCGAGCTTGGCGAGCTATCATCTGTAGCAATGGCATCAGAATTCTCGGCACATTGCAAGCTGGAGTGTCACTTCCAGCACCTTTTCAGTAAAAAACCTGTGTACAGCGTGCCTGTGTATGACCGGCGGCGGCTAGTACTAGTCAGCCGCTGGTCAGTGCATCTCATCATTCATGCTACTACTACCACACGGTGACGTGACCTGCTGCGACCGACACGCCACCACCAAGCAGAACATTATGCCTTCGCAAAAGGTTGCTTCATTTCATTCTAAAATAAACAACACACAATGTTCTCTCTTCTGTTACGAGAGAGATGTTACTTCTTGTGACCTTATTCAAGATAAGGACGCTTTGATTCCAGGGCCAGGCAGTCAGTCATATGAAGCAAGCAACCCAGAGAAATGCAGCTGCAGGTATCTTGTCCTGCACGGGGCTAAGCTGTACAGTTTGAGAGAAGCGGCCATCAGTACTGCGTTTGCGATGACAGCCTGAGCATATTGCTAGTGCTCCGGTGTACGAAAGAACTGGCAGTGTCTGGATGTGCTGCTAATGAGGGGTCGTAAGTGTCCTGCTTTTGTAGCTAAAGAAGTTGACAGGGTTACAGACAAGCACATAGTGCCGATAACGAATGACTTGTATTGTATTGGCCCGGCGATAAGCAATGAAAGGGAGAGCCTGCTAGTGCATGCATATAACCTAATAATGCTGCTAGATCTGTGCTGGTATTAATAAGTAAAGGGAATGAATGAGAATTCCTTTTCTCTGAACTAGAAGTAACCTGCGTCGTGGTTGAGAAGCAGCACGCATGATATGATGGGCTAGTAGTAGCACTCAATTTGTGCTGATCGTACGGTCACGGGGCAGGGGTCAAGTAGAGCTGGTGGTGAGGATCAGGCAGAGGTTTAAATATATTGATATTGAGTTGCTGTCAGAATCAGCTGCATGCTGGGGGTGTACTGCCCAGGGTGCTTGGGGTCCAGGTTTTCGTTGGCATGGCAGTGACAATGCCATCTAGTGTATAGGGATGGGAATACACTCAAGGGCTTGTGTATATATCCTGGGGATCCTTGCACTCACCCCAGCGGCAGCTGCCAATGACCAGTTTCTGCTGCTGATCTCCTCCAGCGTCCAGGGCCGTTCACAGTTGGCCTCGCTCCGCTCTGAGCGCGAGCCCCCACCGCCACTATGCTACTCTTAGTGGAATGGCAATGGCACCGGCTCCACCCCCGTATAAGATTAAATCCCACATTCACACAGGAATGTGTTCAGGGTCTGATCACTGATGGATTCAGAGGGTGGAGGCACGCTCGCTCCCAAATAAAAAGCAGTGTTGGTTGGTTCTGCGTGGGTCACGCCACCGCCACCCACGGGGGGGCATATTCATGATCATGGTGGCATGGCGGCTACGCTACTAAGTAACTTAACTAATTTGCCTTCTTAAGTATGGAGTAGGTTACTGACTGTTACTGTAAACTTTAGCTGTTTACCGGTTTGTTCGTGGTGGGCCGGGTCGGCCGGCCCGGGACACACACTGACTGCAGTGCACTGCCTTACGCTGCTTGCAGCTTTATTAACTCAACTGATTAGGCCTGCCAGGCCCTGCCTCACCAGGTGCTGTTGCAGGCCTGGCTCACAGGCGCGCGGCAAACACACTTCACTGGGAGCGGATTGGGGGACCAGTAAATTGAGTGGGACTGACTCACTCGGGACTCTGTGCACTGCCACTCACTGTCTTAGGCTGCTGCGCAGCTTTATTAACTGATTAGGCCTGCCAGTCGAGGCCCTGTCTCACCTGGTGCTGTGCTGCCAGGAGTACTGGCTACTCGGCTCTCAACGCCAAAGTCGTCCGGGTCGCGCTCAAACTTAATTGAAGACAGTGAACGCATGGCCGTTGAACCACGATGACTCGGTGGTCGGGTGCGGCCGTGCGGGTATGCTGGGGCGTGGCAATGAGGCGAATGCGTGCGCAATCCACAATCTGAAAAAATCTGCGCAAGCTGCCTGCTGCCACGCACCCAACCCCCAAATCCAGCCTAACACTGTCCCGCCCAGTGGGCGGCAACACTAAAGTTAAGCAGGGCCGCGGCCGCTGGGCCGCCAGTGCCACTGACACTGTCTGCATCAACATATCAACTTAGATTGAGACAGACACAGTAGAACTAGAAGTCAGACTGACTCGAGATTCGGGTCGGGAGAAGGACGACGTCGACGAGCAGTAGGAGCAGACTGTGACAGTACTGCGGTGCGGAGCCTGCGGATTGCGGACGAGAAGTAGTTGAACTGTTCTGAACACAAGTTCAACAGTAAGTAACACTCTGTGCCACTGCCAAGTCCCGTGGCCGTAGCGAGGTAACTAAATTACTATCAAATCAATTACGTGCAGCAATGCGTGTAGACCCGGCCCTGATAATTAGGTGCCGGTGCTAAGCACCGGAAAGCACCGGCACAAATTAAGCACTGATTTTGGCAGATAGAAATGGCAGTTTAAAACTCCACACACAGTGTGCAATGGCAGGCCTGAGACATGTTTAAAAGGCTATGTAAGTGGGTGGCACAATTAGTGCTGCCGGCCCACTAGTCACATTTAATTCACAGGCCCTAGGTACATGTAGTACCACTTTACTAGGGACTTACAAGTAAATGAAATGTGCCAGTTGGATGTAAGGTAAGTTTACCATGTTAAAAGGAGAGCGCACAAGCACTTATCACTGGTTAGTAGTGGGAAAGTGAGCAGAGTCCTAAGGCAAGCAAAAACGAAGTCAGCAAAAACAGGAGGATAGATGGCACAAAGTTGGGGTAAAACCACACCAAGGATGTCAGGTCCAACATGTGTCCCTTGCAGTTGAAAGTAGAGAGAACTACCCACTCTCATGGGAATTCTCGTTGCTAAGGCCGAAGAACCTGGAGAGATCATCAGCATTGGCCTGATCAGTTCCAGGGCGATGCTCCATCATAATGTCTATTCCCTGTAGGGAGTTGGACCACTTCAACAGTTTGGAATTCTTGTGACTCATCTGCATTAGCCATCGGAGGAGCCTGTTGTATGTCTGAGCTGGAAGTGAGCCCCAAACAGCTATAGTCTCAACTTCTTCCGTGCCCAGACCATGGCAAACATTTCCCTTTCGATTGCACTCCACCTCCATTCCTTGGGAAGTAAACTCCTGCTGAGGAATTCTACTGGTTGATCTAGGCCATCTCCATTAAGCTGTGAGAGCACGGCTGATATGCCATTCTCTGAGGCATCTATCTGCACACTCTTTGGAGAAATCAAGGGCCTTGAGCACGGGTGCCATACACATTACCTTTTTCAGGGTGTCATTGCAGTCTGGGATGTCTCCATCCAGATCAATTGTGTGGGCTGCTTTTTTGAAGTCAGCTCTCTCAAGGGAGAAACAATGGTGCTCTTCCCCTTGAAAAATCTTCTGTAGTACCTGGAGAGGCCCAGGAAGGCCCTCACCTCAGTCTGGGTCTTGGGGGGTTCCTAAGCCAGAATGGCTTGAATCTTTGCCTGGAGGGACTGTACATTGTCTCCTCCAATTTGGTGACCCAAGTAGACCACTGAACCCTGCCCCATCTGGCACTTACTTGCCTTGATAGTCAGGCCTGCTCTCTGCAGATCCTGAAGCACTTCTTTGAGGTGGCATAGGTGGTTCTCCCAGCTGGAGCTGAAAACTGCAATGTTGTCTAGGTAGGCAGCACTGAAGTTCTCCAACCTAGCCATGAACTGATTAACCAATCTCTGCAAGGTTACAGGAGCGTCCTTAATCCCGAAGGGCATCACTTGAAACTGGAAATGGCCTTCTGGGGTAGAGAACGCAGACCTCTCTTTGACCCTCTCAGTTAAGATGATCTGCTAAAACCCAGACTTCAGATCAAACATGCTGAGGAACTTAGAAGCCCCCAACCGATCAATTAACATCAGTCTTGATGACTTCATTGAGCCCACGGTAATCCACACAGCACCTAAGCTCTGGAGAGACACCTGGAGTGGAAGCCTTGGGGACAAACACCACTGGGCTGGGCTAAGGGCTGTTTGAGGGCGCAATAACCCCTAACTCCAGAATCGTGGACACATTCTCCTCTCAGTTGGCGTTCACCTTATCAGGCAGCCTGTAGATTTTTACTCTTCACAAGCATGCTTTTCCCAGCGTCAATATCATGGGTGCACCATGTACTGAGCCCTGGGGTTAGAGAGAAGAGAGAGGCAAACTGTCCCAACACTTAGCAACAGTCCCTCTGTTGCTCAACGGTCAGGGTAGGGAAGAGGTTGACACCCTACACTGACCCATCTTGCTCCGTGGAAGAAAGGGGGTCGGTGAGAGGTTCACTCTCCTCCACCACTCCATCCTCTGTGACTAAGAGAATGGTAACTTCGTACTACTCAAAGTGGTGTTTGAGGCAATAGACATGCAAGACCGGTAAAGGGTTTCTGGGGGCTGGAGGTCCAACCAACAGGTGACCTACCTCTTGTACTCCTTCACCTCATAGGGCCCAGACCAGCAGATTTGTAGGGCCCGGAGCTCCACAGGCGAAATCACCCATACTTTCAGGCCAAGCTGAAGCTCGTCCAAAGTAGTCTTCTGGTCATACCATAGCTTCATTACCTCCTGGCCGACTTCCAGATACTCTTGCAGAAATGCTTCATCTGGGTGCAGAGGGCCAGCATATAGCTGACCACTTCCTGAGGGGCTTTCTTAGGAGCTTGCTTGCAACCCTCCTTCACCAGGCTGAGAGGCGTTCTGGCAGGGTGCCCATACAGAAGTTCAAAGGGAGAAAATCCAACCCCCTTCTGCAGTACCTCCCTGTATGCACACAACAGGTTTAGCAGTAGGGCATCCCACTCCCACCTCAAGGACTCTGGCTGGCCCATGATCATGCCTTTAAGGGTGTGGAGAACTCATACGTCACCCCACACTTGTCCCACTTTGACTTTATGTACGCTGACATGAAGCCGGTACCACAGTCAGATACTACGTCCTTGGGGAACCCAACACAGGTTATTATCCCCATCAGTGCCTTGGTCACTGCAGGTGCAGTCTCGGTCCTCCGAGGTATAGCCTCTGGGTAATGGGTGGCATGGTCCACCAAGACCAGAATGAACTTGTTGCCTAGGACTGTCTTGGGGTCCAGAGGCACAACAATGTCGATGCCTGCCCTTTCAAAGGGGGTGCCAACGACTGGAAGGGGAAACAGGGGGGCCTTGCGCTTCCCTCCTGACTTTCCACTGGCCTCGCAGGTAGGAGATGACCTGCAGAACACATCAGAGGTCACCTTCTTCTGTGGGCAATAAAAGTGGGTGATAGGCCTGCCAAAGGTCTTGTCCTGCCCCAGATGATCTGCCAGGGGACCATCATAAACCAGCTCCAATAGAAAGGCCCTGCAGCACTTAGTGCTGCAACCACATGTGTTGCACCAGGCTCAGGAGCTTTAGGCTTGCTGTATAGGAGACCAATCTCTCAGTAAATCAGGTGCTCCCCAGAGGTGTCACCAGCTGTCTGGGCCTCAGCCTGCCACCGTAGGTCATCCAGAGTAGGGCACTCCGTCTGCGCTCTGCAGAACTCCTCCCTGCTGGGACCACCTTTGTTCTGCCAACTGGCCAGTTCAGGTAGGTTGTCCAGGGTGGCAAAATCCTCCCCTTTCAGATCTGGGGCATTGCCCTCAAGCTCAGCCTTCTCCTGGACTGTCGGAGTTTCAGGAGCGCATTTCCTATACCCCTTGCCCTTTATCTTTCTGCCAGGTACCTGAGCCATTGTTCCAGACTGCAGATCCTCCTGACTACCCTCTTGGGTGGCCATGGACTATGTGGTCAGGCACACCCACTCATGCAACTCCAACATCTCCAGGAGGGGCTGGAGCTTCACCTCTATCCAAATGGTGTGATCCATGTCATTACTGACCAGACAATCCACCGGCATGGATGGACTCACAGCTAACCTCAAGGAACCTTGAGACTCCCCTCGATTCAAAGGGAACCAAAGCCAGTAGGTATTGACTCTCATTGTTGTCAGCTACTATAACCTGGTGGAATACATTAGGGACTACCTGCTCTGAGTACACTAGATGACGCCTGACAGTTGTCATGCTGGCACCTGTGTCTCTCAAAACCTTCACCCGTTGCCTCTTGATGTTGACATATTGCCTGTACTTCTTGGTATTGCTAGGCATATTGGCTCTTGACACCATCTCTCCATCACCAGGGACACTAGGGTAACCACTGCATTTCCCCCATACTAACTGAGGCAACCTTCTCCCCAAGTGCTACACTAGCCAGCCCCGATGTCTGCCCAGCAGTGGGGGGCCTGTACCTGCTTGGTACACCTGGTATCACCCTTGAAGTGCCCAACCTGATGGCACCCATCGCACTTAGGGGTGAACTTCCCTGAGGCCTTATGGTCAGGGATCCCATTCTTGTTCAGCTCGAGGTGGGGATTGGGAATGCTGCCCTGTGGAACTATTTTGGGGACCTTCAGAGAACTCCTTGTTTTCCATTTTCTCTCCAACCTTTTTCTTCTGGTGGGGACCCTGCCCACCCTTGCAGTGATCCTCCTCAGATACCTCTTGTGGACCCAGGTGCTGAGACAGTGGTTTGCCTCCTTGGCAAGCTCCCTGAGATTGGTGAGATTGTTATCAATCAGGTGTTGTTGCAGCTGTGCAAAACTAAGACTGAATATGTGCTCTCTTGCCATCAAATTGTAAAGCCCCTGCTGACCTTTTACTTCACTGCCCTTCACCCAGCTATTCAGTGCCTTGTAAAAGGCATTCACACAATCTACCAAGGACTGATGAGGCAGCTTCTGGCTGTCCCTAAACTTCTGCCTGGACTTTTCTGGGTTGAGGCCATACATCCTGACAAGGGTGTCCTTCATGAGGGGATACCTCATCCTGTCCCCTTCTCTAAGGCCAGCAGCACATTCCTCCCTTCACTAGGTATGTTCCTCCAGTGACTGGCTCCCCAATTCTCCTCAGGGACCCTATGCATCTCCAGGGCAACCTCACAGGATTCAAACCACTTGTCGATGTCATCTCCCACAGCAAAGTTAGGCACCAGATCCTTTGGAATGTGGACCTTCTTGTCTCCAGAGGGAACTGCGGGTATGCAGCCACCATGATTGCTGGACTCCACTTGTTTAGATCTGATGGGCAGCTCTCTGATACTTAGGTAATGGGCCATTCTCCTTTCCTTCATGGCCAGTTTCTTTTCCTCCCCGGCTCTCTGGGCTTCTGTCTCCTCCATCATGAGTTTGGCCATCTGCATCCTAAACTCCCTTTTAGACTTCTTGTCTGCCAGCTCTTCTGAGGGCATGCCTTGTGAAGACACACTCTTCTCCCCTCTGACAGGGAGTTCCAAGTCAGGAGATGAGTCATTCCATCCCCTGAGTGCTGCATCTCAGGGCTTGCATCCAGGACCTGCTCCTCCATATTGTTAGACCTGGCATCCTTGGCCTGGTTCTCTTCTAACTTTTGCCTTCAACCCTCCTCTTTTGCTTACTTCGTTTTTGCTGGACTCTGCACACTTTACCACTGCTAACCAGTGCTAAAGTTTTTGTGCTGTCTCCTTAACACATGGTAGAATTGGCTTACACCCAAGTGGCCTATTTAATTTAGTTGTAAGTCCATAGTAAAGTAGTACTACGTGTGCCTAGGGCCGGTAAATTAAATGCTACTAGTAGGCCTGCAGCACTGATTCCGCCACCCACTTAAGTAGCCCTCTAGACATATCTCAGGCCTGCCATTGCAGACTTAGGGGCCGATTCCGATTCGGGCCGGAAATCTCTCCGACCGAGCCGGACCCGGAGAGATTTCCGACTGAATCGGACCCGTGCAGCCCGACTGAACGAGTACGATGCGTCCGTATGCTACCGTACTTGAGTCGGTCGGACTCCCATTGAAGTCAATGGGAGCCGGTCGTACAACGCGTACGCGGGCTCCCATTGCCTCAATGGGTGCGAGGCGAACAAGGGCACCCCCTACAGCGGGTACGCGGCGAAGCGACTCGTGCCGTACACGCACAGGGAGGGGGGACCCATGGGTCCCCCCTATGTGCGACTCGCGCGGCTACGCGTACAGGGGGGTCCGACACGGACCCCGAAGTACGGCTCCGACTGCTCTTTCGAGCCGGACGGCGCGTGTCGGTCGGACTGCTCGCAGCGCGCATCGTACTTACCCGGCCGGGGAACGTCTCCATTGCGCGGTGCGAGTCGTGTCCGAGCGAGTCGGTCGGTGCGGTTAGACCCGGGAACAAGTTGGTCGGAGCGGTTGGGACGCCCGAACGAGTCGGTCGGCGAATTCGCATCGTACTCGCTCGTCCGGACGCGCGTACGAATCGGTCAGGAAATAGGGCTCCGAATCGGATCCGGCTATGCCGAATCCGATTCGGAGCCCTACTGGCCGAGATCGGAATCGGCCCCTATGTGTGCAGTTTTAGACTGCCAGTTCATCCTGACAAAATAAACCTTTTCCAGGTCCTCTCCTTCCTATTTATACAAGTTTTTCATGTCCTGGTATTGAAAAACTCCTAAATATGTTTTTCACTACTGCAAGGCCAACCTCTCTCGTAAGATAACATTGGAGTTACCTTATTACAATTAATAAGCTGTAACTTCCAACTGGGAGCAGGTAGACAGGTCGGGTTTTGGTGTCTAACGAGTTGTAATTAAAAGCCCTCTTTAATGGCAAATGCAGATTTTTAATCACAAATATGAAAATGCCATTTTTAAGAAGTTGGATTTTTTTTGTCCTAACACTGTGGTGCCTGATCCTGGTTCTCCATGACTAGGTGTAGCTATCAGTTAGTCTTTGTGTATTGCTCCCAGACAGTGAGACAAAGGAAAGATAGGTGTTGGCAGGATGGGCCACTCTGAGTTAATGAGGGGGAGGGGCTGTCACCTACCACACTTACACATCACAAAGGCTCTGCCTGTCAGAAAGGGTTTGACACTGGTTTTTTGTGACCTCAGACATGCTGGGGCCAGGACAGGAAGGAAAGGGATACCTGGCACCTCAGGGGGATGGAAACCTCTAGAATCTTCCTCCACGTCAAAGTGGCACCAAGTATAAATATTGAATCTTTAGACCCAAGTTTTCAGTACCCTTCTGGACCTGTGGGTTCTGCCAGGAAGAAGGACCGCTTTAGTGCTAAAAGGACTGCCACTCTGCTGAACTGCTGCCTTGCAGTGCTGACCTATTGCCCCACTGCTATATTGCCTGGGTGAGAAGGACTGGACCTGCATCTCTAAACCCAGGATTCCAAAGTGAGTCCAAAAGTTAATTGCCTGGCCTCCCGATCAAAAGCCTCAGGTACATAATGGGCTTTCAACAACCTTTAACCCAGCATCTGGACTCTGACATCTGTGAGTCCTGCCTTCCCAAGTGGTGCCAACCCAGTCCAGAAATGGGACTCTGCATCTCTACACAATCAGGATTAAGGTACTGTGTTCAGTGGACATAAATGGGTCCCTGTAGCCAGATTATGGCCAGATTATGGTGTGAAAAGGGCCCTTTTTGTTATTTGATATAAATTGGTATTAGTACTTTTAAAAAACACAATGCTATTGGTTAACGACAGGCCTTGTTGTTTAGACTACACTCTTGGTTTGTTCTGGGGTTTAATGTGAGATCTAGATTGGTAGTGTGTTTAAAATACATAGGAACACATTAGGAACTTTAGCAAACTCTGTAGAGGTAGAAAAAGTTATTTTGAATGTTTTTAAAAACATTTGCGGAGTACCGCAGTACATTCGAAAAAGTATCAAGAAGGTACAGCTTTAGGGGGCGTGGCCAGCATCATGGCGGACTAGACGTGTCCGTCCGGAGCTCCGAGGGCCAAGAAAAGATCCTGCATAATCCTGCGCTCAATTGGAACATCCTGCACATTAAAAACACGAACCGAGTGCCAAGAGACGCTGTGCATGCATTGATCGGCCCAAACTAGACTGAATTGGCCTGTATCTGCCCGTAAAAGACTAAAACGGCGAAGACCCGGCCGCAAACAAGATGGCGGCGGTGTGAGCCCCGGGGAGAGAAAAACGACGTACCTGGAGATCCTGTGTAGAGACGGAGACATGCCCCTAGTGAGTGCGGCATAGCGACATCCAAGCAGCAGAGGAGAGAGGTCCATACCGGTTGAAATACCCGGGTGCAGGAACGAAGAAGGCGTGTCCCGGTACACACTGGGGACTGGCTGCAACATCGGAGTGGTTCTATCAGGGAACCCGAAGGCTCTACGGCAGAGATCAACGCCCGCGCTCCGGAGCCGGCGCTGGAACTACACGCCGCTTGCTGCACGGGAGGTGAGGCGTTCGCCGACCGCAGGACTCTCCTGCCGCTTGCTGTCCTGGAGATGAGGCGTTCGCTGGTCAATTGAAGCGCACTGCAGGGGAGCGGTGCGTGGAGCCGGAGACGATCGGCCCAGCGATCCTGCCATGAGTAGCGGGCATAACATTAGAGCAAAGGAAGACCCGCTGAGTTTAAAGGCGCGACGCCCCCTGGCCGATCAGCGCGAAGGGGGCAGACCAAGAGAGGCGCAGACAGACCTGAACCAGACACGGCGCAGAGTGAGTCCTGGGAACCCCACGAGGCCCCTGAGAGCTGAGTGAAACAGTCCTGTAACTCCGGTGGAACAACAGGTGGGAGCGTGACTGAGAGGGCTGGGCTGATACTAGAGCTGATAACTCTGCATAACATGCCTGCACCGGGGTGTGGATTCACTCTGTAAAGAGGGGACAGCAAAAGACGCACACGGGCGGCAGAACATAGGGGACACTTATCGGGGGAAACATTCTGAGACACCTGAAGGGGTGGCAGACACAGGGGCACAAAAGACTGGTCCATGGGTGACACACAAGATGCATGTGTGCGCCCCTGCGGCTGCTCACCGGGTATAGCGAAGTCCATAACGCGGGGACGGTCATACTTGCGGTGAGTTGGAGGTGTGCAGCACAGCTCGCAGGGAAGTGGGAGCGTAACTCATCACAGAACCAAGAGCGCAAAAGCATACTGCAACCTGATTGGAAGAGGCGCTCGTTGAGGATGGAAGGTGGCCGGAGGGCTGAGGTGGCCACCCCGAGGCCTGCTGGCGGTTGCGTCCTGACTGCCCCCCCCGAGCGACGGTGGCAGATGGCGAGGGACAAGGACACCAAAACACAGAAACAGGGGAAAATGGACAAGTTCGCTAAGCCGCTGCAGGTGCTGGATCCCTCCGTCGCGGGCCCGGCGGGTCCCCCTGATAATAATGTTATACTGCAGGCTATCCAGTCTTCTAGAGAGGCGCTTGAAAGCAAAATTGATGAGATTAAACTTGATGTCAACCTGCTACGTCAAGACCTGAGGAAGGTCTCGGAGAAAGTCACTCAAGCGGAACACCGTATCTCGGAAGTTGAAGACACCTCCCGTGCACTGCGGGGCGAGGTCACGGCCCTGGCGACTGCCATGAAGGATGTCCTCTGGAGAGTTGATGATGCAGAAAACAGAGCCCGGCAAATAATCTCCGCTTTCTTGGCTTTCCGGAGGCCATTGAGGGGACAGATGCTGGGTGCCTACCTGCGCAAGTGGCTGTTGGATACCTTCCCGGATGTCCATTTCTCACCATGTTTCATTATAGAGAGAGCACACAGAATACCTGGGACCAGGCCCCCAACGGGAGCATCCCCGCGACCACTGATTGCAAGGTTCCTTAACTACCAAGACAGAGATCTACTTCTTAGGGCATTCCAGCAAAAAGGGGAAGTTCGGCTGGACAACACGAGGATCATGGTGTTTCCTGACTACTCACGGGAGGTACAGAAGCAACGCAAAACATTCGACTCGGTGAAGGACAAGCTGCGGCAAATGCAAATCACTTACATGCTCCTCTTTCCTGCCAAACTCAAAGTGATTTATCAAGCCAGGTCCATATTCTTCAATACTCCGTAAGATACATGGCACTGGCTGGAGGAGCGCCCCATGCCGAGTCACTGGAGATGTGCTGCCACGCTCTGGGACAGTCCAGTCCCTTCGCAGTAACAGACCTAGATTTCAGCAGTGTATCAGGAGAAATACTGAGGTTGTCCCAAGCACAACACTTAGATCGACACCGTACAGGAACAGGAGACTGACGGTGGCCACTCCACGATCAATGGACCCAGAAAACATGCAACGCCTAGACAGCGCCATAGGAACAGGAAAACTGAAGGAACCGGTCATGAGACACTCGGCGGACTGCACGGATCAGGACATTACGACGGACTTGGAGGAAGATCATCCGTTGTTGCAAAACATTAACCTACTAGAAGGTACGGGAGAGACTGACACTGGGAATGGGAAAGACACTCGGAACCAACCAGTGGATGATGAAGTTGATGAGCACTAAATGGCCCGAAGAGCATCGGGGTGAACGGACCGCAGAAGGACATTGCACGCTACCCCACGTGTCTTGACCCTGTGGTATCTGACTTTCTACGCCCACTTATCCCTTTTACCCTCCCTATTTTTCCCCCCCTTTTTTGTTTCATCCGCTCTCCGCCCCCTTTCACCCGTGCCCCTTCTCCCCCCCCTTTTTTGTTTCAGGTTCGGACTGTGTGAGCTATTGTAACTTGCAGTGGGAACACCTGTCCAATTAATCGGGTTCTGCACTCTAAAGCTTAAGGGCCCACTCACATCTGGCCCAGTTGGGGCCAGAGATTCCGTACGAGGGGGGCTGGAGGGGCAGGACACAGTTTAAGCTATAAAGTTTTGGGGGGTGGGCGAAAGACCTTGCCTATCTGATCACGACATAGTTGGTCCCGTTGACCTTGGGGACAGTCGGATGGATATTGGGAAGGTGTGGGAGGGTGGGTGGGAGGATCTGGGGATGGGGTTCCGTTACAGTTGTGTGGCAAAACAAGAATACATCAGACATCATGAAATTGCAGAAACAACAACAGTGTGGAGGGGGAAGAGGGTTCATTGAGGGACTGAATATTGTACATCACCGAGATGGCTATACCTAATCCAGGAATGTATTCAATCCTCTCCTGGAATGTGAATGGGATGGGGAATAAGGTTAAAAGAGGGTTGGTGGCAGCATACTTTAAAAGATTGAAACCAGATGTGATTCTCCTACAGGAGACCCACCTAACGGGCACTCAGTGTGGGTTCCTGGGTCGAGGGGCATACAAAACATTGGCCCATGCTGGCTTCTCTACCGGGGCGAGGGGGGTGGCAATACTCATTAGGAAAAACCCACCCTTCAGAATAGAACGCACCTGGGCTGATCCCTATGGCACATATGTAGCGGTCAAAGGAGTGTGGAACAGAAGACACATTACCTTTATTAGTGTATACGCACCACCCAAGCTCCAGAGGCAAACGATGGAGAAACTCGCAGCAATTTTATTAGAGGCGGGCTCCGACACACATATTATTGGGGGCGACTTTAATGACGTGATGGACCCTGCAAGTGACCGCTCGACTGTCCCAACGGGAGACCCCAAGGAGACGCCACTTAAACGGTTTGTAGATACACTAACACTCATGGACATATGGCGAAGACAGCATCCCCAGAGTAGAGCCTACTCCTTTTACTCAGGAGCCCACAAAGCCTTTTCAAGGATAGATTACATATTTGCCCCAGTGGGAGAACTAGGAGAGATACATAAGGTAGAATATCTGGCAAGGGGTCTCTCAGACCACTCCCCTTTATGGCTCACGGTGGGTGCCCGTGTAAAACGACCGAACGGGGAATGGAAACTGAACCCTTGGGAACTCAAAGATACTCAGGTTGCTAGGGAACTTAGGGTTGACACTGAGCTGTATTTTAGAGAAAACGTGGGGTCGGTGGACTCTGCCATTACATTGTGGGAGGCATACAAACCCGTATTACGTGATAAGGCACAAAATATTATAGCCCATAAAAAGTGGAAAGAGGAGGAGGAAATCTCTGGGTTGGAATCTCGACTACTGCAGCTTGAATCACAGGCAAGTAAGGGCGATGATTCCTCATTGCTCCGCAGCCTACAACTCCTTAGGCAGGAATATTTTGCATTGGCCAAAAAAGATGCGCAACACGCGATACAGGCCATGCACCAGCGTCTGTACGATGTAGGAGACAAAACAGGTAGATTGCTAGCGTGGCTTAGCAAAAAAGAGCTGGATTGCAGGTGGGTTTCGCAGATTCAGACAGAGGACGGACTGACTCATCTGACCCAGGTCGCAATAGCCAACGCTTTTGCAGACTATTACGAGGCCTTCTACACGCAACGCGTGTTAGCTGAGCCGTCACAGATACAGGTATATCTTCGAACATTACGGCTCCCCAAATTAACAGATAGCGAATCAAAGACACTAGACGAGAAGATTACAATAGAAGAAATAACGGCAGCCATTGGTCAGTTGAAGACTGGGAAAGCCCCAGGGCCTAATGGACTACCCCCAGAATTTTTTAAGCAACACGCAACGCTCTTTGGGCTGCATCTCCTCCAACTATACTTGGAGGCCCACGAGATAGGAAGCCTCCCAAGAGACTTGCGGACAGCCACGATCGCAGTAATCCCTAAAAAGGACAGACCACCACAGGTGTGCGGCTCCTATCGCCCTATCTCTCTCATAAACATGGAGACCAAGATATTAGCCAGAATTCTAGCAAACAGGCTTGCAGCAGTAATCACTGGGCTCATTCACAGTGACCAATCTGGCTTCATGCCTAAAAGGTTGACGAGGCTTAACTTGAGGAGGTTGCATAACTGGTTGGAGGTGGTGAACAAACGAGAAGATCCACATCTCATCCTGTCACTGGATGCCGAAAAAGCATTCAACACTGTACACTGGCCCTTTCTTATGTCTGCACTAGAGGAGTTCGGATTTGGTCTGGTGTTTCGGCACTGGATTGCCGTACTTTACGAAAAACCCATGGCTATGGTCAGAGTCAATGGGGTGGTGTCACGGGACTTCCCTATAGGTAGGGGCACTCGGCAGGGATGTCCACTATCCCCATTACTTTTTGCATTAGTGCTGGAACCACTTGCCTGTGTGATCAGAATGCACCCAGACATAACGGGGTTTCGAAGAGGAGAGAATGATGGGACTGACGAACGCATATCCCTTTATGCGGATGACATATTAATATATGTCTCAAACCCAGGAATCGCACTCCCCGCAATCATGGACAGTTGTGAAACCTATGGCACACATGCTGGGTATAAAATCAATTGGGGGAAATCATACTTATATCCAGTAGGTAAGAGCGGCGATTGCACAGTCGGCCCAAGCCAACTCCCACTGGCGCGGGAGGGCATAAAATACCTAGGTATCTACGTTACAACAAATACGGCAACGGCACTGGATCATAACCTCTACAGGGTGCTTAGGGAGTTTCGCGCAGACGTGGAGAGATGGAGGACCTTACCGCTGACACTGCTAGGCAGAGCAGCACTATATAAAATGATAGTGCTCCCTAAGTTCCTTTACGTATTGCAAAACACCTATCAACTAATATCAGCTGAGGTGTTTAAGAAAATTGATGACACATTAAGGACATTTCTCTGGGATGGGAGACCACCGAGGGTTGCGCTGGCGACGTTACAACGCAACCAATATAATGGAGGAATCTCCCTGCCAGACCTTCGGGCATATTACTGGGCGGCTCATTTAGTGGTGACAAATGAATGGCAGTACATGGATAGAGATCATCCCACATACGCACTTGAACACACACAATTCATTCAGCGCCCATATACACATTACAAATACGGAGGGAAGGGCACCGCACAGCTCCTGACTGCGACAAGGATTGTTGTAACAGCATGGAAACAGGCGGAACGACAAATGAAATGGGATGGCCGGGTCACCAGAGAAACCCCACTTTGGGTGGGGAATCGGCTTCAGGAAATCACGAAATTGATATGTTTCCGACAATGGGACCTGCTAGGCATTTCACAACTTAAGGACATACTGCACCGTAAAGAGCTGGTCACTTTCCCACACCTTCAGGCTGAATATGATATGAACACAACCAAACACTACAAGTACCTGCAACTGGTCCATGCATGGCGGGCACAGCACATAGACACCACTGACATCCCTGAATACGCACCTTTAGAGGGACGACTCTTGATGGGGGAGTTAGAGGGAAAGGCGGTCTCATGGACATACAGAACGATAATTAATAATAAACCAGACACGTTACGGAAGCTGCGGGCGAAATGGGAGTCGGAATTGGGAGCGATGGAGGACTTAGATTGGGAAATGGCGTTGATGCATCCTCGAGAGGTGGCCATTAAATCACGGCTTAGACTGATTCAATTCAAATTCCTGCATAGAGTATACTATGACAGAGCACGATTGCATCGTATAGGGTGGGCGGAGACACCTGATTGTTTGCGATGTAGAGCGTCAGAGGGCACATTCTTCCATACAGTATGGGACTGTTCAAAGATCCAGCTGTACTGGGCTAATCTGTCGGAGGAACTAGGAAATATTCTGGGAGGGACGGTTCCGCTGAATCCCCAGTTTGTTCTGCTAGGTATATCCACTGAAATTGACCTCCCCAAGCCACAGTTTATCTTACTCCAATTGGGATTGGTGGTGGCGAAACGTGACTTGGCTAAGGCATGGGGGCGGTGACGATTCCATCCCTGGTTGAATGGAAAAAGAGTATGGACATGTATATGTTGGGGGAAAAGACGACTTATAAAGCACGGGGCTGCCCCAAAAAGTTTTGGAAAATATGGAAACCATGGCTGGAATATTATGGACTCACACTCTCTAATTCACAATAATCTCCTAGGGTGGGTAGGCAAATGGAGGGAGTGGAGGGGCCTCCCGGAGATGTACTGGTGTATAATGCACTCATTTGAATGTCCACCACTGCTATTTGAATATGATACAGATGTCGAATTGAATATGTCAATATGTTTTGCTACTGAAGAATGTTTTCGTATCGCAATTGAGAAAATGTTAATAAATATATTTAAAAAAGAATTTACAGCTTTAGATCAATTCCAAAATCTACGCTTCCACACGCCGAATTGACACCAGACCTCCGTAGATGCTTCAAAAAGTTTATTGTATTTTCACAGTTGCCGTAACAGGTTTCGGCCGCGAACTTGATCACACCAACGCATCAAATGGTGGCAAAGTTATTACCAAGCAAACATCAAAGAAATTCCTATCTCTGGAAATCCTAACTATAGCCTACAGAGTTGCTACCACTGAGTAGTTATAGTGCGGACCTAGTTACTGTAGTGTCCTGCAAGATAACAAGGATGGAACCCTTTTGGCTCCTGATGAACTCTGTAGAGCTATGACGTAATAGATAGAGTGTGTTGCAGTGAAGGTTGCTTTAGAATGTTGAGCTTGCAGTTACAGGCAGACCAATAAAGACGTCTGATACCACGCTCCATGTGTGGCGTAGCTGCCCTGGAAGGTTTCATTGACACATATAAAAACGCAAACACACTTACTCTGAGATCTTAATTTTAATATACATTTCTGCAAGCTGAACTGCATTCCAAACAAGGCCTCTGGGGATTGTCTATTTTTAAACACACATTTTGAACACACAGAGTCAGGCATACTTATAGAAGGGCTTCTTGCTGCAAATAATTTGTATTGTCTAGAGCAAACAGGGGTGAATATTCCTATTCCCACCTTCACCAGCAGGGGATGCTCCAGCATTATTGATTTTATAATGATTTCTGCATCTCTAGCTCCTGCGGTCTGTAGTTTGAGTACTTGACTTATTATATTCATCTGCCTTCTATAAGGTAGAGAGTAGGGGCATCTCTAATCCTGATATTAGCACCAAGGACCAGTCACATAGACTGAAGTGGATGAAAGTGGTACCTGAAAAGTTTTTAGAAAATTTGTATGCGGAGTGCACAGCTGAGGTCTCAGTATGTATGGATATTACTGGGTTGGAATACTGACCAAACAGATAGCCACCAAGCTAACCGTTCCATGCAGGGGCAACGGATCTAAAGCGAAGAGATGGTTTGACAGTACCTGTTCTACCACCAATAGGAAGCTAATATTGGCTCTTAAACAAAAACCTAGAAACGAGAGTGAGATCAGGGCATTCAGGGGGGACTATAAGAAGGCCATTCAGGAGAGGAAGAAAGCTATCAGGGAAAGGGCCTGGGAGGATCTTGGTCAAGCAAGCACACACTCAGATAGCAACATGTTTTGGGCAGTGGTGAATAGCCCGTTTTTTTCGGTGACTGGAAATGCCAATACAGATTGCATCGTAGCCCCTGAACAGTGGGTTGAGTTCTTTGCGGGCATGTAGAGTGATGGTGAGTTGGAGAGGATGGAGTTACAGGGGAAGCCTACCCTGCCGCTAGAACCACTTTACTTTAATGTTGCTGAGGTCCATGCAGCCATTCTTGCCACAGCTGGGGGAAAGGCTCCTGGCACGGATGGAGTACCAGCTGACCTGTATAAGGCAGACCCCTTGCTCTGGGCTACAATACTGGAACAAGTTTTTAATGCTGCTAGTACCTGTGGTTTTCCTCCATCATTGGCAAAGGTCTGGTATCCTTTTTACAATATGCCCATAATAACACAACGGCGGCGGTAAGATTTAAGGAAGATGGTAGTTTAACGGCTTCCTGGGAGGTCAAGCGAGGGGTACGACAGGGGTGCATTCTGGCCCCTCTACTGTTTACACTCTATATAAACAAACTTGGGGACCACCTCATAGGCAGTACCCAAGACATCCCAAGAGCTGGGACCAAACTGGTCCCAGCATTACTGTACGCAGATGATGCAGTGTTGTTCGCAAGCACCGCCATAGGTCTCCAAAATCTTTTAAATGTTTTTATTGATTTTATGGAGTCACTTGACTTAGTGACCAATTTGACTAAATCACACACAATGACAATGGGTAGTAAAAAGGCCGCTAAGACAAACATTTTCTGCAGGGGGGTGGAATTGTCGAAAGTGCACACTGTATTTGGGCAGAGACGTTTTAAGGCATGGGCAAAGTGGGCTCTGGCCCAGGGCCCCAGCCTTTAAGGGGCCCCTTGAAAGAGCCAGATCTGTTTTGCAGAGCGTCTTGCCCTCATCACCCTGAATAATTCAAAAACAGATTGTTTGAAATACCATTTCCCTTTAATTTATTTTGAATGTGGGTGATGTTTGAGAGTCTATTACATACATTTTGCAGAGAAATGTGTTTATGTTTCACACAGCATCCACAAAAAAAAGTTTTTTAGATCAAAACAGAACCTCACATATGACAAATGGGAGGGTGTCAAAGAGATTATTTGCAGTAATGTTAGTGAGCTGCTGCGGTGTTACATTATCGAAAACATGTGTCACTATCTCTGAATATTATATATAAACACATTTAAAATTTGGACCAGTGTCCTATGCACTGTCAGTGACCTGGCTAAAGAGGTCATGAAAAAGCTGAAATTAGATCATAAATTCAAAGCTGTTCAAAACAGGGGCCTCCAAAATATGTTTGGCCCAGGGCCCCCAAAATCCTTAAGATGTCCCTGTATTTGGGGATGTTATTTGACGATAATGGGACCTGGGCTACACAAAGGCAATTAAAAAAGAATACTTTGGCCAGAGCAGCCGGGGCCATATGGGACTTTGTCAAAAGATTGGGGTCGAAACCAATACCTGCCCTACTCAAGGTTTATAAGGAGAAATGTATCCCTATGGCTACATATGGGTGTGATGTATGTGAGGGACATTCAGGGGGTTGAGAACAAATTTATGCGTGGCCTCCTTGCTCTCCTCTCTAGTACCCCTGCCTTTATTTTACACGAGGAGCTTGGCTTGGGGTACATTTTGGATCATATCGCTGTTGCACCACTGATGTGTTGGTTGAGGATTTGGTCATGTATTTCTCCCACTTTGAATCAGATGGTCATTGTGGATTGTATCGCCCTTGATGGGGCCCCTCAAATTCCGTGGCTAACATATATCAGGGATATGTATAGTAAACCAAGATCTTTAGGACCGCCAGCAATTAAGGACATCAAAACAAAGTTTTTGGGTAGGCAGCAGGCGATTAGGGAGGGTCTGGAATTAGCCAAGCCCTCAGTGAAAAGGTATGTCATCCTAAGTCTCACTCCACAGCTACTGCCCTATCTATCATTATTAATAAACATACAACATCGTTTTGTTTTAACTAGATTTCGGCTGAATCAGGTACCCTTGTATTCCCTGGTCTTAATTTTGGCGCTGCCTCCTATTTATGCTACCCTTGTAAATAGGGGACAGCGTCAAAATCAATGGGAGTTGCGGTGGAAAGCCCACCGCAACATCCACTGCCCACCTCTTTCAAGCTAAGCATAGCGTGAAAGGGGGCCTTATGTACAAGGCAGCGTTAAGCCATGTGAAGTGGCTTAATGCTGCCTTGTAAATAAGGCAAAGCCCCTATCGCCTCGGGAACATCACAAAAAAGGACGTTCCCGTGGCGATAGGGGCTTGTAAATATGCCCCTCTGAGTCAGGAACGAGTGTTAAAATTGACTAGAGCTGAATAGCATGCCAATCGACAAGCTGGTGATATGGAGGCCAGAGGTGTCAAGAATGAATCAGTCATGAGTGTGAATAACAAGTCAAAGCAAAACATTGAAGGACACAAGATGATGTCTACACATTATGTTTTAGATGTGGATTTTCGTTTCCACACGAAGACAAATGTCATGCCATTGGACAGATATGTAAGAGCTGTGGGAAGGAGAACCATTTCGTGATGGTGTGTAAAGCAAAGAGAAAAACAAGTGTGTCATGGTGCGAAGACAAAATGGACGCTGGAACATTCCAGAAGGAACATTTGACGAGCAACCACAAGAACCACGGAGACGTCAAGTACAACAAATCAACACTGCACGAAGTCGATTGTCATCTAAATTATCGTCAAACAGCTCCTCCATATCAGTATCAAGTGAAAGTGAAGAAGGTGGTTGTGCCATGTCGATGTCTACTTTAGAAAGGCGTGTGCACGTTGGAATAGCTGCATGTGAAGAAAAATGTCAGCCAAAGAAATGTCGACATGCCAAAGCACCAAAGTCATTCAAACATTGTCCAAAAATTACATGGCTGTCAATACCTTTCGTCATTGACAGTGGTGCTTCATTAAACATTATGCCTGAGAAGAAATATAATGAATTGCATCCTTTACCACTACTTAGGCTGTCAAAATCCAAAGAGTATACATGGACTGCATCGACTGCCTTAAAAAGTAAAGGTTCATTTGTAGCGATGATGAAACACAAGAAAACGAAGGTGCAAGCCCCCAGCTATGTGCCCTCAAGGGACAGCGTTGAGTGCCTGTCTACTCAGCTTCAGCACAGCTGTTGATATGGTTTGATTTCCATGAACTACAACATGAATGCTCAGCATGAAATAGTAAGACAGTTCTCTTCATTGTTTCATGGTTTAGGAAAGCCTAAGACTATGAAAATAAAGTTGCATAGTAATGAGGACATCCGTCCTGTTGCTCAAAGACATAGTTGAATTTGTTTTCACTTACAAGTTTCTGTTGAAAAAGAACTTGAATCATTACTTAAGCATGATATCATTGAGTGGTCCACTGGTCCCACGCCCTGGGTTTCTCCCATCGTGGTAGTGCCCAAAAAGGACAGTGAAGGAGTGATACGCAATGCACTGACATGTGTCGGGCAAATAAAGCAATTGAACGAGAACGACATCCAGGTCCACATATTGCTGATATGATAACAAATTTAAATGGTGCAAAGGTTTTTTCTCGCCTTGATTTGAATAAAGGTTATCATCAGTTGGAACTGACAAAAAACTGCAGGTACATTACAACTTTTTCTTAACATTTTGGTCTGCTTCGATACAAAAGGCTAAGCTTTGGTGTGTCATTAGCTGCAGAACTTTTTCAAGACATTATTCGATGTATCATACAGCCTGTCCTGAATGTGTTCAATTATAGTGATGACATATTGGTGTATGGAGCTACCAAAAAAGAGCATGATAAGGCTCTCAAGCAAGTATGTCATTTACTGGCTAATGCAGGTTTGACTTTGAATGCAGACAAATGTGAGCTCCATATGACAAAGTTAAAATTCTTTGGCCATATCTTTTCTGATGGGGGTATGACACCTGATCCTGCTAAGTACAAGTGCTGTCAAATGCTGACCACCCACACGATGTTTAAATGGTGTGCTCATTTCTTGGCATGGCCAGCTAATGTTCTAGTTATACGTACAAGACTTTGCCATTGTAAGTGCTCCATTGAGAGAGTTGACAAAAAATAATGTTTCATTTCAGTGGTCACATGATTGTGAGAACAGTTTTAAGAAAATCAAATAAGCTATTGAGAATGCTACTGAAATGGCTTATTTCAATTTGAATCTTCATATAGAGGTTGTCATTGATGCTAGCCCAGTTGGGTTAGGTGCTATTCTTGCTCAGCTCAGCAGACACCAGAATGCTCAAATTCTTATTGTGGCATATATGAGTAGCCAGCTCCCTGCTAGGGACAAGGGGTCACAGAGCCCCTCTGTTCCTAAGCCAGTATTGGCCCCAGAGACCCCATCACCCAGGGCCAAAAACATTTATATTAGGGGAAAGGGGCACCCACCCCAAGCCCAAATGAGCCCCAGGGGCCCCATACCCTAGAACCATACAGTAATAATAGGGGAGGGGCTGCGTGGCACCCCACCAAGACTAAAGAGGCCTGGGGACCCCATGCCCCGATGCCAAACATGTTTACATTAGGGGAGTGGGACTCCCCTCCCACAGCCCAAATAGGATTCTAAGGGACCCTAGTCTTGGAGCCAAAAGCACTTCTTTTACGGGGAGGCACATGGCCCTTCTCCCCAAGCCCAAATGGATATCGCTGACCCCATTCCCTGGGTCAAAGTCTAATTAATAGGGAAGGGGAATGTGGCCCCCGTCGCTGACCCCAAATGGGCCCCTGGGGTCCCATCCCCTGGGGCCATACATCAATTATAGGGGAGGAGGTGTGTGGCCCACCTCCCTGAGCCTTAAGAGGCCCAGGGAATGCCATCCTCTGGAGCCAAACATATTTATGTTAGGGGAGGAGGGCGCATGGCCACCCTCCGAGAGTCTAAATGGGTCCTGAGGACCCCATTCTCTGAGGCCAAAAAATAATAAGGGAGGGGGCATGTGGCCCCTCTCCCTGACCCTATCCCCCAAGGTCAAAAACAGTTATTTTAGAGGGTGTTCGTGAGGCCCACCTCCACAAGCCCAAATAGCCCTGGGAACTCAGCCCCCAGAGCCAACAACTAATAATAGGGAAGGGGGGCATGTGACTCCTCCCTGAGCCTTAAGAGGCCCTGGGGACCCCATTCCCTAGGGCCAACCGCTAATGATAGGGGAGGAGGGTGCCCCCCTCCCCGAGCATCATTAGACCCCAGGGCCCCCATCCCCCTGGGGCCAAATTGTATTTTTAAGGGAAGGGGGCCACATTGCCCCCCTCCCCAAACCTTAATAGCCCCCCACCCTGAGCCCAAATGGGCCCCTGGAACCCCATCGCCAGGGGCCTTACATTAAATACAGGGGAGGGGGTGTGTGGCTCACCTCCCTGAGCCTTAAGAGGCCCCAGTGACCCCATCCTCTTGAGCCAAACATATTTATGGTAGGGGACAGGGGCGCATGGCCACTCTCTGCAAGCCCAAATGGATTTTGAGACCCCATCCCCTTGGCCATAAATTAACTATATGGGCTCCAGTCTCTGAACCCAAATGGGCCCGGTGGCCCCATCCCTTGAGGCCAAAGAATAATAAGGGAGGGGCATATGTCCCCTCTCCCTTAGCCTTAACAGGCCATGGGGACACCATCTCGCAAGGTCAAAGACAGTTATTTGTGGGGGTGGTTCACGTGGACACCCTCCCTGAGCACTAATAGGTGTGGGGACCCCAGCCCCCCAGGCTATGACTAATAGTGGGGAAGGGGGGCACATGGAGCACATGCCCCCCTTCCTGAGCCTTAAGAGGCCCTTGGGGCCCCATCCCCTTGGGACAACCACAAATAATAAGGGAGAGGGGCGCACCCCCTCCCCGAGCCTTATTAGACCCTTGGGCCCAATCCCTCATGGCCAAATGTCCTAAAAATTGGGAGGGGACCACGAGGCCCTCCTCCCCAAGCCTTATTAACAGCGGGGACCCCATCTCCCTGGGGCAAAATTGCATTATTAAGGGGAGGGGGTCACATGCCCCCCTCCCCAAGCCTCAATAGCCCCTTCCCTCAGCACAAATGAACCCGTGGGACCCCATCGCCCAGGGCCATACTTTAATCAAATGGTATGAGGGGTGTGGCCCACTTCCCTTAGCCTTTAGAGCCCTAGGTAACCCCCTCCTCTGGAGCCAAACATATTTATGTTAAGGGAGGGGGGAGCATGGCCACTGTTCAACAGCACAAAGGGGCTTCGGGGATCCCGTCCTCCTGGCCATAAAATAACTATACAGGTCCCCCTCCCCAAGTCCAAATGGGCCAGAGGACCCCATCACCTGAGACCAAAGAATAATTAGGGAGCAGGGCATGTGGCCCCCTCCCAGAGCCTTAGGATTCCCCGGTGACCCCATCCCCCAAGGCCAAGTAATGTTATTTTTGGGGAGTATGTGTGGCCCTCTCAATGAGCCCAAATAGGCCTTGGGGACTCCATTCCTCCTCCTTGAGCCTTATTAGGTCCCGGGGACCCCATCCCCCGGGGCCAAATTGCATTATTAAGGGGAAGAGGTGTGCAGCCTCCCTCTCCAAGCCTTTTTCTTTCCACAGTAACCTCATACCCTGGGCCGTGAAGTGCCTACTCGGGCACCCACAAAACACAAGCTGGGGTCCCTGCGGTCCCAGCTGAATCCCCGCATAGTGTGAGAGCCAGCATTGCTCCTGTCTAGAGATGTTTATGCTTGACCTCTTTGAGTAGAAGCAATGTCTGTTTTCCTGCCCGCTCTCCTGCAAAAGCCTGATCCCATCCGACAGGAGTATGTTTAAATCTCCTGCTGGGTATTAGAAGACATGCCTTCTGTGCCCACACCACTGATTTAAAAATTCCCCTGCCAGGTGAGAGCAAACTAATGTTTCAACACCCGCATTGATGTGGAGAGGGGAAGTACTCTGTCAAGGTGGTGGGCTCCCCAGGACAGAGTACTTGAGCTGGCCATGAGGGATTTGGTTCCCCGAGGCATTTAGAGGCTCGGGGAGGGGGCTGTGCGACCCCCTCCACTTTTAAGTTGTGGTCGTCCTTGGAGGATGGGGTCCCTGGGGCCTTTTAAGGCTTGGGGAGGGGCCCCCTCCCCTTTTTTATGTTTATGGCCCCAGAACATGGAATCTGAGGGACCTTTTATAGCTCAGGCGGTGCCCTACTCAAGCCCCCCTTCCCAAATATTGTTAAAAAAAATAACGGCCCACCATTTTCCTTTTTGTTTTGCTGCGATCCTGCTGGAGTCCTGCAGGATTGCCGCAAATATAGCCAATTTTGTTTTTTATTTGCTCCAGGGGTGTCCCTCTGGGCCCCCCCTACAGGTCCTAGGGGGGCAGAGTATCCCTACCCTGCCCCCTTTTATTATTTTCAAACTTCAGGACAGGGGAATAAGCCTCTGAGTCTTGTAATGGCTGGCAACAACATTTTTCTCATGTTGCTGGTAGCAAATCAGAGATCTTGCTCCTGTGGGAGCCTGACTACTGCGGGAGCAAATTAACCCTAGGGAATAAAAGATCCCTGGACCAATCAGAAAGTTCTATTTTTTAATTGGGTTTGAGGGACTCTCTTGAGAGTCCCTCGAACTAAACAGTCCAGATATACAAATAATTTTCCACCTTAATTTCTCCAAAACTATTGAACAGATTTTTACCAAATCACATAAAAGCAAGCTTTCTGAGTAAAGATCTAGGGCCACATGCATCAACATAAAAACCGGTCGCAAACGGGCAGATTCACAGAATCTGCCCCTTTGCGACTCGATATTTTGCATTTGGGATGCATCATCCCAAATGCAAAAATCGCAATTTAAGGTTACTGTGATTACTTAAATTGCGATTGCATTTAAGGAATCGCAAATTGCGATTCCTTAAATGCAATGCATTAAACAAAAGAAAATTACAATTTCGCAAATATGAATCGCAAATTACGGTCAATCTAAAGTTGATGGTAATTTGCGATTTCTTTGAAAAATGCTCTAAAGTGCATTTTTCAAAGTCCCATGTTACACACACACATGCCCTTGGGGCACGTGTGCGCGCAACATGTGGATAAATTGTAATTTCAGGGGTGCAACAGGGTGTCCTTTTGGCACCCTTGCACCCTTGAAATTGCTTGCGCAATTTGCGAGTACCTATTGGGTACTCGCAAATTGCGCATGCAATTCCCATTCATTCCTATGGGCCTCTAGGCCCGTAGGAATGAATGGGAATCAATTCCTTAATTGCGACTCGCAATTAAGGAATGTGTAGGAATCGCACATTTTCTTGCGATTCCTACATGCATAAGCAATAGCGATTCTTTAATTACGATTCTTTAAAAATCGCAATTAAAGAATCGCTATTGTCTATTTTGATGCATGTGCACCCTAGTTTCCTGCCAAATTTGGTGTAGTTCCGTTCAGTTTTTGCATTAGTGCTATCTGAAAAACTCTAAGGAAAATTTGCTTTTGTGGCCCCCCTTTTTTCTCGCCCCCCCGCTTGAAGGATCACGCCCAAACTTTTCATGCACAAACTAGGCAAAAAAGAGAAACTTTTTGGAAAGTTTCATGGAGATTCATCAAACGGTCCCAAAGTTATTAGCAAAACAAAAAAGGCATTTCCTGTGGAAACACAATCCTAACTATAACTACCCAGTGGCAAACGCCACTGGGTTAAAATATATATATATATATATATATATATATATATATATATATATATATATATATATATATTTACTGAAAAAACCACAGGTTTCAGGGACGCTATAGTTTGTTGGACATTTCACTCGTACAAAACCAGAGAAATTCTGCTGTTATAGTTAGTTCAGCTAACTATAACTCGCGCCCCCGCAATGCACTGCTGATGACGTCACATATTACATCATTCATGACATGGTCAGTGACATCACTGATGACATCACTGATGACATCTCAAATGACATCACTGATGACATCACTGATGACATCATCCAGTGACTGTGTGTTTCTATAAAGTTTAAATATGTTTTATATATATGCCAAGGTGTATTGAAGAATGAGTGGGTGTATAAGTGCCCCCCTTCCGAGGCCAATTTTGGCCCCGGGAACCCCATCCCTTGGGGCATGGCCACATATTTATTTAAAAAAAAACATATTTTTTAAGGAGGGGGCAGCGTGGCCCCCTTCTGAGGCCTCTATTGGCCCCGGGGACCCCATCCCCCGGGGCTATGCCTCTTTTTTATTAAATTTGTTTATTGAGGAGGGGGGCCGCGTGGCCCCCCTCCCAGTCCACTTCTGGCCCCGGGGACCCCATCCCCTGGGGCCTGGCCTCTCTCTTGGGGACCGTGGGGGGAGCCCCAATGCCCCCACGGTCCCGCCGGTTCCCCGCCTCCTGCGGGAGCCAGCATTGCTTTTGGGCAAGGGGAGCTGCTGACATGCAGCTCCCCTTGCCCAAAAGCAATCTGCTTTGCTTCATTGAAGCGAGAGCAGAATTCCCTGCTCTCGCTTCAATGAAGCAAAGCAGAGTTTGCTATGGCAGGGCGGGAGCCGCATGGCTCCCGCCCTGCCATAGCAAACAGCAGTGTCCCGGGGGTGGGCACCCCGGGACACTGCAGGAGCCAGCCCTGGGGGTGGCGGTCCCCAGGGCCATCGAGGGCTCCTGGAGGGGGGCCGTACGGCCCCCCTCCCTCCATTTCAAAGCCCCGGGGAGGTGGTGGTCCCCGGGGCCCGGGGGTCCGCAACAGACCCCCCATTTGAATAAAGAGTGCCCCGGGGAGGTGGTGGTCCCCGGGGCATGTGGGGGTCTCTTGCCCCCCACACTTCTTTTTAAAAAAAAATACAACAGAGCCCCGGGGAGGTGGCGGTCCCCGGGGCTGCGGGGGGCCGCGTGCCCCCCGCAAACAATTTAAAAAGCCCCAGGGAGGTGGCGGTCCCTGAGGCAGCATGGGGGGTCGGGATCCCCCCCATGCATTCATTTCAAAACATACCCCGGGGAGGTGGCAGTCCCCGGGGCTGCGGGGGCCCCCGTGGGCCCCCGCAATTTAATTTTGGCATTGCCCCGGGACCTGGCCCACCCGAGGGTCTCATTAAAATGAAGCGCTTCATTTAAAAAAAGAATTCGGCAGAATTTGCGCACCCAGCACGAATTCTGCCGTTTAAAAAATAAAAAATGCTTATTTTGGCCCTGGGGGTCCTTGTCGGACCCCCTGAGCAGGCCTAGGGGGTCAGGGTGTTTCTACCCTGCCCCCTTTTCTTGTTTTTCACTTTTTTTTTACTCTTTTCTTGTGACTCAGTTACCGAGTCACAAGATGGCTGCCAACACTTCCTGGTTTGGAGTGTTGGCAGCCAATCAGAATGAAGCTCGTGCCCAGGAGGGTTCGCGAACCCACCTCGGTGCTTAGATATCGATATTTATTCTTTTTTTAATTTCTCAGGAACTACTGAATGGATTTACACCATTTAAAAAAACGGTCTCTTTCTGATACAAGGGCTACCTTTTTGCCAAATTTGGTGTAATTCCGTTCAGCAGTTCGGGCTGTAGCCTGTTCCAATTTTTCCTATGGAAATTAACATGGGAAAAACGCGTTTTGGGACCCCCTTTTTTCTCAGCCCCCACTTGACGAATCACCCTGATACTTTAATGACAGGAGCTGACCTGAGCAGGCCATTAGTTTTGAAAATTCTGCGAAGATTCGTCAAACGGCGACAAAGATATTGGCAAAAGAAAAAACGCTACTTGAATAGAAATGAGGTCCTAACTATAACTACCTACTGGCAACCGCCAGTAGGTAATATATATATATATATGTGTGTGTGTATATATATATATATTCACAGAAAAAATCATAGGTTTCAGGCACGTTATAGTTAGAAATTAGCATTTAAAAACCTTAGAAATTCACTGAAAAAACCATAGGTTTCAGGGACATTATAGTTAGTTGGAGATTTCACTCGTACAAAACCAGAGAAATTCCACCGTTATAGTTAGTTCAGCTAACTATAACTCGCGCACCCGCAATGCACTGCTGATGATGTCACATATTACATCATTCATGACATGGTCAGTGACATCACTGATGACATCACTGATAACATCTCAAATGACATCACTGATGACATCACTGATGACATCATCCACGTGACTGTGTGTTTCTTTAAAGTTTAAATATGTATTATATATATGCCAAGGTGTATTGAAGAATGAGTGGGTGTATAAGTGTCTGGATGGAGGATTTAGTAGGTGCGTGACTGACTGTTTAAATGAGTGATTACATGTGTCTTACTGAATGCATGGGAGAGTTGGACTATATAAATGACTATACGTGAGAGTCAGTGATTGTGAGAGTGGCTGTATGGATGAGTGTGTACATGTATCAGTGATTGTATAAGAGAGTAAGTATGCGTTTGTTTCTGTTTGAATAAGTGATGTGGTGTGTGTATAACTGTATAGGTGAGTAAATGGAAGTGTGATTGATTCTCTGCATGACTGATTAGGTGTGTGAGTAACTGTATGGATGAGTGACGGTGTGTGAGTGCTTGTATAGATATGTGAGTGCATATGATAGTGCTGTATTGATGGTAGACTGCATGTATGAGTGACTGTATGGGTGAATGAGTGGATGTGTGTGTAGACCTAGGAATCAGTGAGTGCGTATGTAGTAACTGGTATTGGTGTGTCTATGGTTTCGCAAATGGTAGTCTGTATTTTTGAGTGGGTGTATCAAATTATATATTCGGGTGTGACGAGGTGCATCAGATTATCACGTGGATGATGTCATCAGTGATGTCATTTGAGATGTCATCAGTGATGTCATCAGTGATGTCACTGACCATGTCATGAATGATGTAATATGTGACGTCATCAGCAGTGCATTGCGGGGGCGCGAGTTATAGTTAGCTGAACTAACTATAACGGTGGAATTTCTCTGGTTTTGTACGAGTGAAATCTCCAACTAACTATAACTTTCCCTAAAACCTATGGTTTTTTCAGTGAATTTCTAAGGTTTTTTAAATGCTAATTTCTAACTATAACGTGCCTGAAACCTATGGTTTTTTCAGTGAATTTCAAAGGTTTTTTAAATGCTAATTTCTAAATATAACGTGCCTGAAACCTATGGTTTTTTCAGTGAATTTCAAAGGTTTTTCAAATGCTAGTTTCTAACTATGCCTACAGAGGTAGGACATGTGAAGAAAGAAGAAAAAAACGCACAGAAAGAAGCAAAAGAAATGCAGAAAGAAGCAATAGAAGTCCACAAAGACGAAGAAAAGTGCAGGAAGAAGCAAGACATATGCAGAAAGAACCAACAGAGGAGCAGAAAGAGGCCTTGTTCCAAAATCATCCTGTGCCCACAACTTTTTCAGACGGGTACTGGTGGTAACTGACTTTGACTAACCAGGCCTAGAGCCAGTGCTATGCTAAAAGACACTTAGAATGCAGTGAAAACACCTACATACACTAGGGAACACTATGCGTTGGGGTACCCCTGTGATTAGCATGACCTCCTCTGTAAGTCCCTAGTACATAATAGGGCAGGGGGATTAAAACTACCTCTTAAAACACGCTACGGGGCGCGTTTGCACAGTGGTGAAGGGAGGGGGGCCTGAGGTGACATGTGTGCAAACACGCCCTGTGACCGTTTTAAGTTGGGAGATTAACTCCCCTTGAATCCTGCCGGTCCCTGGGGTCCAACTAGCCAACCAGGTACCTCCAGTAAGCGCCACAGAGCTGCGTTGCAGAGAGGTGTAAAAAGGGGCATGGCCTGGACCACCTCTCTGCAACGCAGCTCTGTGGCGCTTACTGGAAGCACCTGGTGGGCTAGTTGGCCCCCAGGGGCCCTCAGGATTGAAGGGGAATTAATTCCCCAACTGAAAATGCGCCACAGGGCGTGTTTGCACACATCACCTCAGGCCCTTCCCCCTCCCTTCACCACTGTGCAAACACGCCCATGGCACGTTTTAAGTTGGGGGATTAAGTCCCCTTGAATCCTGAGGGTCCCTGGGGTCCAACTAGCCCACCAGGTATCTCCAGTAAGCGCCACAGAGCTGCGTTGCAGAGAGGTGTAAAAAGGGGCATGGCCTGGACCACCTCTCTGCAACGCAGGCCTCTGGCGCTTACTGGAGGTACCTGGTGGCCTAGCTGGCCCCCAGGGGCCCTCAGGATTAAAGGGGACTTAATTCCCCAACTTTAAACGCGCCACAGGGCGTGTTTGCACACATGTCACATCAGGCCCCTCCCCCTCCCTTTACCACTGTGCAAAGGCGCCCTATGGCACGTTTTAAGTTGCGGGATTAAGTCCCCTTGAATCCTGAGAGTCCCTGGCTCCAACTAGCCCACCATGTACCTCCAGTAAGAACCACAGAGCTGCGTTGCAGAGAGGTGGTCCAAGGCCATGCCCCATTTTACACCTCTCTGCAATGCAACTCTGTGGCACTTACTGGACGTACCTGGTGGGTTAGTTGCACCCAGGGACCCTCAGGATTCAAGGGGACTTAATTCCTCAACTTAAAACGCGCCACAGGGCGCGTTTGCACACTTGTGACATCAGGCCACGCCCCTCCCTGCACCACTGCACAAACGCACCCCCTGGTGCGTTGTAAATTGGGGGATTAAGTCCCCTTGAGTCCTGAGGGTCCCTGGGGGCCAACTAGCCCACCACTTACCTCCAGTAAGCGCCACAGATCTGCGTTGCAGAGTGGTGTAAAAGGGGCATGGCCTGGGCCACCTCTCTGCAATGCAGCGCAGTGGCGCTTACTGGAGGTAAGTGGTGGGCTAGTTGGCCCCAGGGACCCTCAGGATTGAAGAGGAATTAATTCCCCAACTAAAACGCGCCACAGGGCGTGTTTGCACACATGTCACCTCAGGCCCCGCCCCTCCCTTCACCACTGTGCAAACCCACCCCGTGGCGCGTTTTGAGTTGGGGGATAAAGTCCCCTTGAATCCTGAGGGTCCCTGGGGTCCTACTAGCTCACCAGGTACCTCCAGTAAGCGCCACAGAGCTGCGTTGCAGAGAGGTGTAAAAAGGGGCGTGGCCTCTGAACACCTCTCTGCAACGCAGCTCCCTGGCGCATACTGAAGGTACCTGGTGGGCTAGTTGGCCCCCAGGGACCCTCAGTATTCAAGGGGAATTAATTTCCCAACTTACAACTCGCCAGGAGGCGAGTTTGCACAGTAGTGAAGGAATGGGGCGGGGCCTGAGGTGACATGTGTGCAAACATGCCCTGTGGCACTGTTAGAAGGTGGTTCTGACACTATGGGCCGCCCGGATTTTTCGCTTTTTGAGCACCTATGTGTTGAGTTGTTACTGTGGGAAAGCCTCATAAATTGGGACTCATCCACAGTGAACTCATGATGAAAGACACTGCATGTGGATTTTACTGGTGTCCCCCTAGCTTGACTAGGCCGCTGCGCAGCAGCTGGAGTAAGGGGCACCAGACTGGTTACATGCAGACACCTGTGCACATGCGTGTGCACACGTGTAGGGGCTGCGCAGGGGAGATTCTTGGCGTGCGCAGTCCAGGAGCAGCTACAAAGTGAATGGTGTGGCAGGACTTATGCAGAATTGGGTGGTGACACGGAATAGGCCTTATACACTAGGAAGGAACATGCCAGGGAAAGTCAGTGTGCTTTACTGTGTTTTTACTTCATTATTCCCCTATGGGGATGTGGAGCCCATGTGCTAGATTAACTTCCATAAGGCCTACAGATTCCAGACACGCACTAAAGTCCACTGTAGCGGATGTGAAAAGAAGAATTTTGCAGAGTCCAGAGTCATATTTGTACTGCTTTTGGGTCATCCAGAAATGTTACATCTCTCTGAGTCAGATCATAACCAGGGCCTGGCTGGGGGTTGACCTCAGCAGGCTGGATTGATGACCTTTCCTTCCCAGAGCGAAGACCTCCTTTCCACGAAGGGAAGATAGGCGGAGCTTCAGGCTCATCCATCAGCAGCTATCACTGGGGGCCAGGCACCAGGCTGCACCTAGGAGGGAAGGGCTCTGGTTTCAGAGACCATGTGGCCAGAGACAATGGACGACGCCATTTTGAACAAACCCAGAGGCTGGACAAGAAGGAGGGAGCAGGGGCAGGGAAGTGATGTGTCGCTGTTTGATAGGATCAACAGAGACTTCCTGCCAGCCCCCCTACTCAACTTTTAAAAAGTGCTTGCACAAGAGGAGAAGCTCTCTCTGGAGGGTGGTCTGCGGAGGCTGAAGGTGCTGGAGCCTGGCGCAATGGGCAGTTGGAAGGAGGAACCCCCTGACTGTCCCCCAGGGCCCTGCCAGCACCAGAAGAGGAGCCCAGGACCAGTGCGCAGAAGCAGAGGCCTCTGCGCAGGGAGAAGAGAGGCCAAGGAGGAGAGACAGGCGAAAGGCTGGTGCAGGGAGCCAGTGAAGACAGCTCCCTGCCAAATCCCCCCTCTCAGAGACCCCGAGGGCGAAGGAGAGTGTTCCCAGTGGTGGGGGCTGGTCAAGAAGAGCGAGAGGAGATGAAAATGGAGGGAATCGGACTCCAGGGGGCCGAGATATGCCCCCCAGAAGGTGAGCGACCTTTGACCTACAAGAAGACCGACGACGAAGCACGTGGGGCTCCGCCGCCGGTCTTGCATGTGCCCCCGGGGTGGATCAGGTCCCGGGGGCTGCCCCCAACACGAAGCCAAGTCGGGGAGCACCGTCGTGCTCCCCGTGAAGAGCTGGCCGCGGGGTGCCAGGAGCCCACCCTGGCCCCCGCCGAACAGGAAGCCGGGGAGCGCCTGCGCGCTCCCCGCGAAGGTGTGGAGGAGGAGGGGCCCGGGATCCCAACTCCGGGCCCCGTGTGCCGAGGAGGGGGCGGGGGAGCGCCGTCGCGCCCCGCGAAGATGTGCCCAGAAGCCGGGAGCGCCGTCGCGCTCCCGTGAAGATTCCGGGAGGCGGGGGTACCAGGAGCCCACCTTGGCCCCCGGCGAGAAGACTGAAGTCGGGGAGGGGCCGTCGCGCCCCCGTGAAGACTGTCCAGGGGCCCGGGACCCCATCCCCGGGCCCCGAGGTGCTGGCGAGGTGGCGGGGGGAGTGCCGTCGCACTTCCCCGAGGTCCGCCGGGACTGGCGGGAACCTCCGTGTCTGCCCGCTGGAGCGGGCAGACCAGAAGACGAGTGCCGGCTCCCGCGGCAGCACGCGAGGGTGCTGGCCGGGCGTGGAGCCGGCGGGGGCAGCCGGGGGTGGGCTCCCAGGCTGCCCTCCAACAAAGGAGGCAGGAAGGGGTCCCGGGTGGGACCGGGACCCCGGAAGGAGAGTTGGGGCATCGCGGGGCCCGGATGGGACCGGGCCCCCAAAAATCCGCCAATCGGCCGGGGGTGGGCTCCCTGAGCCGTTACCCTCACCTGGGGGTCCGGGTGGGACCGGGCCCCCCCAACGAGGCCAGAAGATGCGGCGAAGCCACCAGCGCGACCGCGGCTCTCCCCGGCACAGCGGGAGAGCCGCTCATCCTTTATTCACACAAAGGAGCACGAAGCGCCCCATAATGCCTTGCCAGGCATGGGGAAATCATCGGTTTCGGTGCGTGGTGGCCCCCAGAGGAGGGTGGTCACCCTCATTTGTGAAAAGGGTGCTGGGGGAGCTGCTGGAGAAGCACAGTCTCCACCCAGCACGAAGAGAAAAGTCCCACCCTAAGTGTATTGGGGACTTAAACAGGATAACCCCTCAAGGGCTCAGCCTGCTTTATTACACCTTCTGGGCTGGAACTTTTGTTCTACAGCTGAGGGTGTATTGCAAAGTGCTTCATGGAGTGAAGGGCTGAGTTGGGGATGTCTGGAGAAGGGCATCCCCTGGAGGTGAAGAGGTGTAATTGCACAGAACTGCATTTACTAACGGTTATTCCTTTTTAGAGGGACTGAAGGTCACATATGTAATGTGCCGTACCTGTGTAAGGTGATGTCATAAGCAAAGTGGGTTATGTTGCCAGACACTCCTGCTAGGGTGTCTGGCTGGATATGCATAATCCTGTGATTTCATCTGTGATGCTTTTAGGGGCTGTAATTGCAACGCATTTTAATGTCCAACAAATGTGCTGAGTACTGTCATTCTAACGTGTGCGTAAACATGTATTTTTGCTGCTGCGCTTAAGTGAGGAACAACCCAGACTGTTAGCCCCGAATATGTAGGGGTGCATACTGTATGGTCAATATAAGATGCTCAGTCAGGGTTATGTGTCACTAGGGCAGGTGAACCTATTTTTAATGCGTGTTGAGGTAATGGGGTGGGTCGCCACTGGGATGGTGCCAGTGCGCAGGGCCCTCGCTCCAGGTTATGCTCAACACACTGCATTAGGGGGCAAGATGATGTGCATACATGGGAGTGGTGGTACTAGACCCCACCCCCTTTTGGGAGGGGTGGAGATGTTACGCAATGTCACAAAGTAATTCCAACAGCTTATGTATATTTGTAAATTGGTGCATAGTATTGAGTAGTGTGTGTGTTTAATAAATGTACTCTTACTTTTATAAAGCGAAGTACAGACTGGACAATCAATTATTGAGTGTTATTTCTGCGCACCTGCAAATGGCGATTACTAGCCCACACCACCTCCCTTGAGTAAGCCTCAGACTGCTCTGCAACGCTACCCTCTGAGAGTCAGGCGCTACAATTGGGTGTTTGGTTCCCAGTGAAGGACAAATGTAGTCATGTTATTTGTGCAGGCCTCACAGATGCTGCCTCGTTTCCCAACCTTGGTGTCTAGCGGCGGGATACATAGTATCCCATTCTGGTGCGCATTTATAGCATTTGATAAGTCCAGTTTTGCCACGCATTACCTATGCAGTAATGAGCAAATGGAAGAGCACAAGGCTCTGAGAAGGGTTCAAAGTTTTGGTTAGGTGAACTAAAGGTATGGGAAAGGAAAGCCCCGCGCACATACGGGTCATGTGAAGATATTATGGTTGAAATGTAAACTGTATTGATATGACCACGCTATGTTGATTTTCATGTGCTGGCGGGATAGTGCTTTCCAGGAAATGATTGCATACAAATGTTCTAAGCCATATTGTACACCTTTGAACCCGAACACTACACGCACTACACTTGCATGAGGAGGGTGTCTCCTCAAGAGAAAGGGACAGCAACTGATACCTACATCACAGGTGGGGGTATAGGGGTGGATTGACCTTTGCGGGGGACAGGAGAGAGAGGGGGTCCTGGGAGATTCCCGCGCTTTTTAAGGGCAGGGAGGGTTTCCACAGAAGGGGCCCCAGGTATTCTTCCCCCGCTGAGAGTTTACTTGCCATGGGAGCAGGCCAAAACCACTGGAAGGGTGGGGCAGGAGGTTTCTTTACCCCGGGTAGTAACGCCCCAGGGGTTCCCATGGTGGGGGACCCCCAGGAACTTTTCCCACGGTGGGAGAAGGGTGTAGTAGAGTTGGGTGTCCGGCAGGCCCCCAGGTTAACTGGTGGAGAGGTGAGCGACCCAGGGGTGGCCCCTGGTAGGGGGTGGCCCCAGAGGAGGGTAGTTCTTGAGTGATGGTGTGTAGTGGTAGCCCCTAGGTACCCTAGGTGGGCTAGGTAACTGACCCAGTGGAGATCGGAGTGGGGGTGATGTACTCCCTAGTTTCCAGGTGAAGGGTTAGTGGTGGACCCTGAGGCGTCAGGGTCGGGTGGACGGTGACCAGTCCGGTAGGTCCTGTGGGTCTTGAACCCAAGGACCAGGAGCATGGGGGTGCTCCCTAGCTCGGGGCAGGAGGTGGACTTCTGCAAGGTAGTACCACCCTGAACACAGGTGGGGCCTATCTTAAGTGACGGGACCCTGTGGTTCGCAAAGGGGTGGTGCAGGCCTAGCCGGGATCTTTAGGGTCCCTGGCTTGGGGTGGTCGTGCTACCCTGAAGGCAGGTGGGGCCTATCTTAAGGAGGGGACCCTGCTCTTCATAAAGGGTGGTGCAGGCCATCCTGGGACCATGTAGGTCCCTGGGCGGTCTCCCAAGGCGCTGCTGGGAGACCGAGGAGGGCCATGAGAGGTGGGCCTGGGTCTAGCTAACTCGGGGCCCACAGGCTCTCTAAGGGTACTCTGGGAGGAGAGCGCGCCTCTCGGAGGGAAGGGTGCATAGGCCCTGTTCTCGCAGCGGAGAACAAGGAAGGGGTCTAGGTTCCCGGGGTAGTTTCCGTGTGGAGCTACTGACGGGGGGAATGAGCTGTAAGATTTCTGACGAGGCACCCTCAGTGTTCCTCCCTGGCACTGCCAGTGTGGTAGTGAGGCCGGTCTGAGGTCCTATCAGGGAGCCAGGCCAGTGGCCAAAGGATGCTTTTCTGTGTGGGGAAAGCACGAGTGGCTGTGCTTTCTTTAGGGAAGCCAGTCGTCCCGAAAGGGTGGTGGCAGCAGAATGACCTCAGCGGCAGGCTGAGGGGGAGGGTCCAGAGAGGTTGCATCTTTGGGGTGCACGGACCCAATGGAGAGAGGGTACTGGTTGGAACAAACTCCGGAAGGGAGACCAGCTAGTGACCCCGGGGATGGGATGTAGACCTGTCCCGGAAGACCGCAACGGTGCTGAGGCACTGGACCCTTGTCCAGAGAAGGGGTAGGCATAGTGTTGCATGCCCAAGGGCAAAGGTGGGCCTAGTGAGGCCAAGTCCATGTAGACCATGAGTGACCTAGAGGTATCTAACCTAGAGCCCGGAGGGTTCTTAGGGTAGTCTGGGATCCCTGTCATGGGTGGAAATTTCATGGATGGGAGGAGTAGGTGGTCTGAGCGGATAACTGGTGAGTAAGGGGGGTCTGGTCAGAACCCCTTATAACTAGTTATCGCTGACTACGGGAAGAATACCCATGTAGTGTGGCTACTTCTTCCCTGTAGGAATCAGCTGGGCGCGGCGTGTGTTAGAAGGTGGTTCTGACACTATGGGCCGCCCGGATTTTTCACTTTTTGAGCACCTATGTGTTGAGTTGTTACTGTGGGAAAGCCTCATAAATTGGGACTCATCCACAGTGAACTCATGATGAAAGAGTCTGCATGTGGATTTTACTGGTGTCCCCCTAGCTTGACTAGGCCGCTGCGCAGCAGCTGGAGTAAGGGGCACCAGACTGGTTACATGCAGACACCTGTGTACATGCGTGTGCACACGTGTAGGGGCTGCGCAGGGGAGATTCTTGGCGTGCGCAGTCCAGGAGCAGCTACAAAGTGAATGGTGTGGCAGGACTTATGCAGAATTGGGTGGTGACACGGAATAGGCCTTATACACTAGGAAGGAACATGCCAGGGAAAGTCAGTGTGCTTTACTGTGTTTTTTACTTCATTATTCCCCTATGGGGATGTGGAGCCCATGTGCTAGATTAACTTCCATAAGGCCTACAGATTCCAGACACGCACTAAAGTCCACTGTAGCGGATGTGAAAAGAAGTATTTTGCAGAGTCCAGAGTCATATTTGTACTGCTTTTGGGTCATACAGAAATGTTACATCTCTCTGAGTCAGATCATAACCAGGGCCTGGCTGGGGGTTGACCTCAGCAGGCTGGATTGATGACCTTTCCTTCCCAGAGCGAAGACCTCCTTTCCACGAAGGGAAGATAGGCGGAGCTACAGGCTCATCCATCAGCAGCTATCACTGGGGGCCAGGCACCAGGCTGCACCTAGGAGGGAAGGGCTCTGGTTTCAGAGACCATGTGGCCAGAGACAATGGACGACGCCATTTTAAACAAACCCAGAGGCTGGACAAGAAGGAGGGAGCAGGGGCAGGGAAGTGATGTGTTGCTGTTTGATAGGATCAACAGAAACTTCCTGCCAGCCCCCCTACTCAACTTTTAAAAAGTGCTTGCACAAGAGGAGAAGCTCTCTCTGGGGGTGGTCTGCGGAGGCTGAAGGTGCTGGAGCCTGGCGCAATGGGCAGTTGGAAGGAGGAACCCCTGACTGTCCCCAGGGCCCTGCCAGCACCAGAAGAGGAGCCCAGGACCAGTGCGCAGAAGCAGAGGCCTCTGCGCAGGGAGAAGAGAGGCCAAGGAGGAGAGACAGGCGAAAGGCTGGGCGCAGGGAGCCAGTGAAGACAGCTCCCTGCCGAATCCCCCTCTCAGAGACCCCGAGGGCGAAGGAGAGTGTTCCCAGTGGTGGGGGCTGGTCAAGAGGAGCGAGAGGAGACGAAAATGGAGGGAATCGGACTCCAGGGGGCCGAGATATGCCCCCAGAAGGTGAGCGACCTTTGACCTACAAGAAGACCGACGACGAAGCACGTGGGGCTCCGCTGCCGGTCTTGCATGTGCCCCCGGGGTGGATCAGGTCCCGGGGGCTGCCCCCAACACGAAGCCAAGACGGGGAGCACCATCGTGCTCCCCGTGAAGAGCTGGCCGCGGGGTGCCAGGAGCCCACCCTGGCCCCCGCCCGAGCAGGAAGCCGGGGAGCACCGGCGCGCTCCCCGCGAAGGTGTGGAGGAGGAGGGGCCCGGGATCCCAACTCCGGGCCCCGTGTGCCGAGGAGGGGGCGGGGAGCGCCGTCGCGCCCCCGCAAAGATGTGCCCAGAAGCCGGGAGCGCCGTCGCGCTCCCGTGAAGATTACGGGAGGCGGGGGTACCAGGAGCCCACCCTGGCCCCCGGCGAGAAGACTGAAGTCGGGGAGGGGCCGTCGCGCCCCCCGTGAAGACTGTCCAGGGGCCCGGGACCCCATCCCCGGGCCCCGAGGTGCTGGCGAGGTGGCGGCGGGAGTGCCGTCGTACTCCCCCGAGGTCCGCCGGGACCGGCGGGAACCTCCGTGTCTGCCCGCTGGAGCGGGCAGACCAGAAGACGAGTGCCGGCTCCCGCGGCAGCACGCGAGGGTGCTGGCCGGGCGTGGAGCCGGCGGGGGCAGCCGGGGGTGGGCTCCCCAGGCTGCCCTCCAACAAAGGAGGCAGGAAGGGGTCCCGGGTGGGACCGGGACCCCGGAAGGAGAGTTGGGGCATCACGGGGCCCGGATGGGACCGGGCCCCCAAAAATCCGCCAATCGGCCGGGGGTGGGCTCCCCGAGCCGTTACCCTCACCTGGGGGTCCGGGTGGGACCGGGCCCCCCCAACAAGGCCAGAAGATGCAGCGAAGACGCCAGCGCGACCGCGGCTCTCCCCGGCACAGCGGGAGAGCCGCTCATCCTTTATTCACACAAAGGAGCACGAAGCGCCCCATAATGCCTTGCCAGGCATGGGGAAATCATCGTTTTCGGTCCGTGGTGGCCCCCAGAGGAGGGTGGGCACCCTCATTTGTGAAAAGGGTGCTGGGGGAGCTGCTGGAGAAGCGCAGTCTCCCCCGGGCACGAAGAGAAAAGTCCCACCCTAAGTGTATTGGGGACTTAAACAGGATAACCCCTCAAGGGCTCAGCCTACTTTATTACACCTTCTGGGCTGGAACTTTTGTTCTACAGCTGAGGGTGTATTGCAAAGTGCTTCATGGAGTGAAGGGCTGAGTTGGGGATGTCTGGAGAAGGGCATCCCCTGGAGGTGAAGAGGTGTAATTGCACAGAACTGCATTTACTAACGGTTATTCCTTTGTAGAGGGACTGAAGGTCACATATGTAATGTGCCGTACCTGTGTAAGGTGATGTCATAAGCAAAGTGGGTTATGTTGCCAGACACTCCTGCTAGGGTGTCTGGCTGGATATGCATAATCCTGTGATTTCATCTGTGATGCCTTTAGGGGCTGTAATTGCAACGCATTTTAATGTCCAACAAATGTGCTGAGTACTGTCATTCTAACGTGTGCGTAAACATGTATTTTTGCTGCTGCGCTTAAGTGAGGAACAACCCAGACTGTTAGCCCTGAATATGTAGGGGTGCATACTGTATGGTCAATATAATATGCTCAGTCAGGGTTATTTGTCACTAGGGCAGGTGAACCTATTTTTAATGCTTGTTGAGGTAATGGGGTGGGTCGCCACTGGGATGGTGCCAGTGCGCAGGGCCCTCGCTCCAGGTTATGCTCAACACACTGCATTAGGGGGCAAGATGATGTGCATACATGGGAGTGGTGGTACTAGACCCACCCCCCCTTTTGGGAGGGGTGGAGATGTTATGCAATGTCACAAAGTAATTCCAACAGCTTATGTATATTTGTAAATTGGTGCATAGTATTGAGTAGTGTGTGTGTTTAATAAATGTACTCTTACTTTTATAAAGCGAAGTACAGACTGGACAATCAATTATTGAGTGTTATTTCTGCGCACCTGCAAATGGCGATTACTAGCCCACACCACCTCCCTTGAGTAAGCCTCAGACTGCTCTGCAACGCTACCCTCTGAGAGTCAGGCGCTACAATTGGGTGTTTGGTTCCCAGTGAAGGACAAATGTAGTCATGTTATTTGTGCAGGCCATACAGATGCTGCCTCGTTTCCCAACAGGCGCGTTTTAATTTGGGGAATTAATTCCTCTTCAATCCTGAAGGTCCCTGGGGGCCAACTAGCCCACCAGGTACCTCCAGTATGTGCCAGGGAGCTGCGTTGTAGAGAGGTGTTCAGAGGCCACGCCCCTTTTTACACCTCTCTGCAACGCAGCTCTGTGGCGCTTACTGAAGGTACCTGGTGGGCTAGTTGGCCCCAGAGACCCTCAGGATGAAGAGGAATTAATTCCCCAACTCAAAACGCGCCCCAGGGCATGTTTGCACACATGTCACCTCAGGCCCCGCCCCCTCCCTTCACCACTGTGCAAACACGCCCCGTGGCGCATTTTAAGTTGGGGGCTTAAGTCCCCTTGATTCCTGAGGGTCCCTGGGGTCCAACTAGCCCACCAAGTACCTCCAGTAAGCGCCACAGAGCTGCTTGCAGAGAGGTGTAAAAAGGGGCGTGGCCTTAGACCACCTCTCTGCAACGCAACCCTGTGGCGCTAACTGGAGGTACCTGGTGGGCTAGTTAGCACCCAGGGACCCTCAGGATTGTAGGGGAATTAATTTCTAAGCTTAAAACGCGCCACAGGGCGCATTTGCATAGTGTTGGTAGGAGGGGGCGGAGCCTCCAGCGCGATGCCGGCTTTTTTTTCCTTTTTCTTTAATAGAAGGGGGGCTGTGTGGCCCCCTTCCTTTCCTGTTTTTTGGGCCCTGGGGACCCCATCCCCCAGGTCCTGACCCCTATTTTGTTTTTTGTTCTTTTTTTAAATCGGGAAGGGGGCCGCGTGGGCCCCCCTCCCGAGGCCATTTTCGGACCCGGGGACCCCATCCCCCGGGGCATGGCCACTTTATTTAAAAAAAATATATATATTTACAAAGGAGGGGGGCTGCGTGGCCCCCCTCCTGAGGCTTCTTTTAGCCCCGGGGACCCCATCCCCCGGGGCTCTGCCTTGTTGTTGTTTTTTTTATTTTTTGGGGGAAGGGGGCCGCGTGGCCCCCCTCGCGGGCCAATCCTTGCCCCGGGGACCCCATCCCCCGGGGCCTGGCCATCCTTTTTGTTTTTTGGGGGGAGGGGGGCCGCATGGCCCCCCTCCTCAGGCCAAATACGGCCCGGGGACCCCATCCCCCAGGGCCTGGCCTCTCAGTTTTTTTTTTTTTTTTAAACAGGGGAGGGGGGCCGCGTGGCCCCCCTCCAGGCCCACTTCTGGCCCCGGGGACCCCATCCCCCTGGGCCGGCCCTGTCCGTTGGGGACCGTGGGGGGGTCCCCAATTCCCCCACGGTCCCGCCAGCTCCCCGCGTCCTGCGGGAAACGGCATTGCTTTTCCACATGGGGAGCTGCTAACATGCAGCTCCCCGTGTGGAAAAGCAATCTGCTTTGCTTCATTGAAGCGAGAGCAGGTTTCCCTGCTCTCGCTTCAATGAAGCAATGCAGAGTTTGCAATGACAGGGCGGGAGCCGCGAGGCTCCCGCCCTGTCATTGCAAACAGCAGTGTCCCGGGGTGGGCACCCCGGGACACTGCAGGAGCCGGACCTGGTGGGTGGCGGTCCCCAGGGCCATCATGGGCTCCAGGAGGGGGGCCGCGCGGCCCCCCTCCCACCTATTGCACAGCCCCAGGGAGGTGGTGGTCCCCGGGCCTCGGGGGTCCGTTATGGACCCCCAAATTTAAATATTTAGTGCCTCGGGGAGGTGGCGGTCCCCAGGGCGTGTGGGGGGGCTCGAGCCCCCACACAGGTATTTTTTTTTAAATGAAGCCCCGGGGGTGGCGGTCCCCGGGGCTGCGGGGGCAGTGTGCCCCCGCTATTATAACTAATGAAAGCCCCGGGGGTGGTGGTCCCCGGGGCTTGGGGAGCCTTAGAGGCCCCCAAACTTTAAAAAACAAGCCCGGGGGTGGCGGTCCCCGGGGCTGCGGGGGCTGCGTGCCCCCGCAACTAATTAATCAAGTCCCGGGGAGGTGGCAGTCCCTGGGGCAGTGTGGGGGGGGATTGGGGCCCCCCCCACACTTTTTTTTTTACTGCCCCTGGGACCTGGCCCACCCGGGGGCTAATTATTAACGAAGCGCGGGAGCCCACGCTTCGTTTTTTTTTGTTTTGCGGCCGGATCCACGGATCCGGCGTGCATTTTGCTGATTTTTTTAAAAATAAAATGCTTTTTTGGGCCCTGGGGGTCCTTGTGGGACCCCCTAAGCAGGCCTAGGGAGTCAGGGTGTTTCTACCCTGCCCCCTTTCCTTTTTTTTCGCGTTTGTTTTACTCTTTTCTTGTGACTCGGTTCTACCGAGTCACAAGATGGCTGCCAACACTTCCTGGTTTGGAGTGTTGACAGCCAATTAGCATGCAGCTCGTGGTCGGGAGGGTGCGCGGATCCACCGCGGCCATAGATATCTAAACTTTTATTTTTTGATTTTGTCAGCAACTACTGAATGGATTTACACCATTTAAAAAAAAGGGCGCTTTCTGAACCAAGCACTACCTTTTTGCCAAATTTGGTGTAATTCCGTTCAGCAGTTTTGGCTGTAACCGTGTCTAAAGTTCCCTATGGGAAATTGAGTTTTTTTACCTCTATTTTTTTATTTTCTCCGCAACTACTGAGCGGATTTACACCATTTAAAAAATAGGGCGCTTTCTGAGCCAAGCACTACCTTTTTGCCAAATTTGGGGTATTTCGGTTCAGCAGTTTGGGCTGTAGCCGTATCTAAAGTTTCCTATGGGAATTAACATGGAGAAAACATGTTTTGGGACCCCCCTTCTTTCTCGGCCCCCGCTTGATGAATCACCCCGAAACTTTCAAGATAGGAGCAGACCGGAGCGGGCCATAAGTTTTGAAAATTTCGCGAAGATTCGTCAACCGGCGCCAAAGTTATTGGGAAAAGAATGTTACGAATTTCCTATGGATAATAGGTCCTAACTATAACTATCTACTGGCGACCGCCAGTAGATAATGTGTGTGTATATATGTATATATATATATATATATATATATATATATATCCAATTGTACAGCACCTCTTAACCTCCGAGATGGCGAGAGAAAATGCTCGAACTCCTCTTGCTTGTGCGATAAGACTTTTATTTTTCTCTCATCTTAGTCATGACGCGTTTCGGCCGGTAAAACGGCCTTGATCACATGCGGAAATGGCTTGCGGTGAGACAATTTAAATGTTTTTTCTTTGTGTATCATGTGACCCCAACCAACATAGAAGAAAGACTGTTGCCAGTGTTCAAATCAATGTCTCTTCAGTACATAAAGATATGCTGATTTGTAATGTCAGCCGATATTATTTAGTAAAGATGTTCCATTTCAAAAATGCAATCAGAATTTGTGTATATACACCCTTATTCTGAGACTTAAACTTTTAAAGACCAATAAAAGCATACTTTCGTCAATCAATACGTACATCTAAATTCAGTGACATTCCTAAATTATTCATTAGACATATATAAATATATAAATATATATAAATATATAAATAATTAAATAAATAAATATGAATTTAAAACCACAATTGTTGCTAGGCGCCATTCTAATATCATTGATTCTCAATCATATGATTCATATATCAGCATAAATGCCCCTAGAATGGTCCTATATGGAGTCACCCTATTTAGCCTTAGTCACAGTAAATGAATACAATCATGTATGACATATATTGAGTCCCGTATGAAATGATGCATCCTTGTCTAACATTGATTGGCAACAGTTTCTTCATATTTCAACTCCTTAAAGTGCCTAGTGTATCTATACCAACTATGTGCAAAAATAGGCGATAATGTGCAAAGTGCCGAATAGTGCTAATTGTAAACAAGTGCAAATATTAAAAAACATATTTTTCTATGATATATGTGTGGGACGGGGTGGTGCCCCTTAACCATGGTGCAATCAGCAGCGTCAATGTCAGCATGGAGTGGCGGCGTCAAGGATACCAAGGCGGTGGTATGAAGCGAGGTGGTTCGAAGTGCGGTACCTGCAGTTCACGGTGCAAGCAGCGGCTCGGTGGCAGTGTAGGACATCGTCGTCGTTGAGACCGGGATTGTAGTGCGAAATGCATTGGTGCCCTCTGCGGTGCCTTCAGCTCATAGAAACGACAGTGGTGTCATTGATGACGTCGTTGATGGCGTCAAGTTGCTTTTTTCCTCTGTGACAGCTGGAACACATAGGCCCAGAGGCAGGTGGCCAGAGGAAGGTGAAGTCTTTGCTGTTCCTGAGACTTCTTGAACAGGGGGCAAGCAATACTTGAAGGCTTTGGAGATACTCAGGGAAAAAAAGTTGCAGAAAGTCCAATCCAGTCCTTTCACTGCCCAAGACAGAAGCAGCCACTTCAGACCAACACAGCAAAGCACACAGCAACATGGTAGTCTCTCCTCACAGCTCCTCCAGCTCTTCTTCTTGGCAGGTTCCTTATTCCCAAAGAGTTCCAAAGTCCTGCGGTCAGGCCCCAATATTTATACCACATTTCCCTTTAAAGTTGGAACAAAAAAAGTTCCTCTGGCACACATAAACCAGTTCTACCTGACTCAGGCCAGGTTCCCTACAGGAGATGGAGACAGCTTTGTGGAAGGCAGCCACAGTCCATTTAGGTGCAAGCGACAACTCCTCCCACTACTCTAAATGCAGCCAGGTCTATTCAGCCTGCATATGAGTCACCCAGGAAAGGCAGGACACACCTCAAACCAGCCCTTGTGTCTGTCTAGTGTGAATGCACATCCCCTGCCATAGTCACCCTGAACCCAGATGGCGAATATACAAATGGCAAAGGTGCACAAGATGGTTAAGCAAGAGAATGCCCACTTTCTAAAAGTGGCATTTTCAAACACACAATATAAAAACCATCTTCACTAAAAGATGCATTTTTAAATTCTGAGTTTAGGAAGCCTAAGCTCCAGCTCTCTATCTTGTCCCAATGGAAAGTTATGCTTGTAAGGTGTTACACGGCAACTCCCATGTTAACCTATGAGACTGATAGCTATGCAATAGTGAAAAATGAAATGCAGAGTATGTCACAATCAGGACATGTATCACTCACCAGTATATGTCCTACCATTCACACACACTAAACCCTGCCCATAGGGTTATCTTGGGCCTACCTTAGGGGTGTCTTACATGTAAGGAAAGGGAAGGTTAGGGCACAGGTTGACATGGCAGTAAAAACTGCGTGCAGATACTGTGGTGGCAGGTCTGAAAACCCTTTGAAAGGCCACTTGTGTGGGTGGCACAATCAGTGCTGCAGGCCCACTAGCAGCATTTGATTTACAGGCCATGGGCACACACAGTGCACTATACTATGGACTTAGTAGTAAATCAAAAAAGCCAATCATGGAAACACCAATCCATAAACACAATTTACAGCAGGAGCACTTGCACTAACACTGAACAGCAGTGAGAAAGTGCACCAAGACACTAAACCAGCAAAAATGAAGTCCAGCACACCATCAAACCCAGGAGGTCAGAAAGCAAAAAGACTGGGGAAAAATGCCAAAAGGTGCCAGGTCGTACAGGGACGTTATCGTTAGAAAATGGAATTGAAAAAACCTTGCAAATTTATTCAAAAAAACAAAAGGTTACAGGGACGTCTTAGTTATGCTGACATTTGACTCATACAAAACCAGAGAAATTCTGCAGTTATAGTAAGCTAAGCAAATTATAATGTGCACCCCCAGTGCACTGCTTATGTCCTCACATATTACATCACTCATACACCCACTGACACACCCACTTGCTCACCCACACAAAAACTCTCATACCCACTCACTCATGTATACAGTCTCTCACATACCCACTCACTCTTGAATACACCCTCTCACTCACCCACATATGAGCTCCCACAGTCACTTACCTTAGTATATATGTGTAACACTCAGTATCTTTTAGAAAACACTCACAATCACTGGATGATGTCATCAGTGATGTAATTAGTGATGTCATTAGTGATATTATTTGAGATGTCATCAGTGATGTCACTGACCATGTCATGAGTGATGTAATATGTGAGATCATAAGCAGTGCAATGTGGGGGTGTAGGTTATAGTTAGCTCAGCTAGCTATAACTGCTGAATTTCTCTGGTTTTGCAAGAGTCAAATGTCAGCCTAACTATAATGTCCCTGTAACCTTTGTTTTTTTCAGTGAATCTGCAAGGTTTTTTTAATTCTATTTCCTAACTATAAAGTGCCTGTAACCTTTTTTGCATATATATGTGTGTATATTATCTACTGGCGGTCGCCAGTAGATAGTTATAGTTAGGACCTATTTTCCATAGGAAATCCACAACATTCTATTTGAAATAACGTTGGCGCCGGTTGACGAATCTTCGCTAAATTTTCCAACTTGTTGGGGAGCTCCGGTCCGCTCCTATCCTGAAAGTCTCGGGGTGATTCGTCAAGCGGGGCCGAGAAAAAGGGGGTCCCAAACGTGTTTTCCACATTCATTTTTCCATAGGAACCATTCATCGCGGCTACAGCCTCGAACTGCTGAACGGAATTACACCAAATTTGGCAAAGAGGTAGCCCTTGGTTCAAACTCATGCCTTTTGCTTAAATGGTGTAAATCCGTTCAGTAGTTCCTGAGAAAATCAAAAATAAAATCACATATATATCTATGGCCGCGTAGGGTCCGCACACCCTCCCGATCATGAGCTGTATGCTAATTGGCTGTCAACACTCCAAATCAGGAAGTGTTGGCAGCCATCTTGTTCTCGGTAGAACCGAGGAACAAGAAAGCAGTAAAAAGTGCGCAAAACGCAAAAGGGGGCAGGGTAGAAACACCCTGACCCCTAGGGCCTGCTCAGGGGTCCTACAAGGACCCCCAGGGCCCAACATTTTTTTATTTTTTTTTAAATCGGCAAAAACGCGCTGGGTGCGCGGATCCAGCCGATTAAAAAAAAATCGGCGCGGTCTCCCGCGCTTTGATGCTATTTTGCCCCCGGGTGGGCCAAGTCCCGGGGGCATGCGGGGCTGGGTTTATGTTTTATGTGGGGGGCCTCTAAGGCCCCCCAAACCCGGGGACAGCCACCCCCTGGGGCTTTATAAAAAAAATGGTGCGGGAGGGCTCTCCGCCCCGCCACCCCCGGGGCTTCTTTTTTAAAATTTTAAATACCTGTGTGGGGGGCTCCAGCCCCCCCACACGCCCTGGGGACCGCCACCTCCCCGGGGCACTAATTAAAGAAATGTGGGGGTCCGTTTCGGACCCCCGAAGCCCCGGGGACCACCACCTGCCCGGGGCTTTGCAATTCAAGGGAGGGGGCCGCGCGGCCCCCTCCTGGAGCCTGTGGTGGCCCTGGGGACCGCCACCCCCAGGGCCGGCTCCTGCAGTGTCCCGGGGTGCCTACCCCCGGGACAATGTAGTTTGCTATGACAGGACGGGAGCCTCGCGGCTCCCGTCCTGTCATTGCAAACTGCTTTGGTTTTTGGTAGAGAGAGCAGGACACCTGCTCTCTCTTCCAAAAACCAAAGACGATTGCTTTTCTACACGGGGAGCTGCATCTTAGCAGCTCCCCATGTGGAAAAGCAATGCCGGCTCCTGAGGGACGCGGGGAGCCGGCGGGACTGTGGGAGGATTGGGGACTCCCCCACGGTCCCCAACGGAGAGGGCCAGCCCCGGGGGATGGGGTCCCCGGGGCTACAAGTGGCCCAGGAGGTGGGCCACGCGGCCCCCCTCCCCAAAATCATGGGGAAAAAAAATAAAAAATAAAAAAAGGCCTGAGGAGGGGGGCAACGCAGCCCCCCTCCATGAAAAAAAAAAAAAAAAAAGTGGCAATGACCCGGGGGATGGGGTCTCCGGGCCGAAATTGGCCACGGGAGGGGGGCCCACGCGGTCCCCTTCCTGTTCCTTTTTTTAAAAAAACAATAAAAGGGGGTCAGGCCCTGGGGGATGGGGTCCCCAGGGCCCAAAATAATTAAAAAGAAGGGGGGCCACACAGCCCCCTTTTTAAAAAAATCCGGCATCGCCCCCTCCTTGTCAGCACTCTGCAAACGCGCCCCTGGCGCGTTTGCAGAGAGGGAATGATCCCCTTGAATACTGGGGGTCACTGGGGGCCAACTAGCCCACCAGGAACCTCCAGTATGCGTCAGGGGCTGCATTGCAGAGAGGTGTTCTGAGGCCACGCCCCTTTTACACCTCTCTGCAACGCAGCTCTGTGGCGCTTAATGGAGGTAGCTGGTGGGCTAGTTGCACCCCAGGGACCCTCAGGATTCAAGGGGAGTTAATCCCCCAACTTAAAACGCGCCACGGGGCGCGTTTGCACAGTGGTGAATGGAGGGGCGGGGCCTGAGGTGACATGTGTGCAAACATGCCCTGTGGCGTGTTTTAAGTTGGAGGATTAAGTCCCTTGAATACTGAGGGTCCCTGGGGTCCAACTAGCCCACCAGGTACCTCCAGTAAGCGCCACAGAGCTGCGTTGCAGAGAGGTGTAAAAAGGGGCGTGGCCTCGGAGCGCCTCTCTGCAACTCAGCTCTGTGGTCCTAACTGTAGGTACCTGGTGGGCTAGTTGGCCACTAGGGACCCTCGGGATTGAGGAGGAATTAATTCTCCAACTTAAAACGCGCCACAGGGTGTGTTTGCAGACATGTCACCTCAGGCCCCACCCCCTTCCTTCACCATTGTGCAAATATTCCTCTAAAATCAGCCGAACTACGAATTCCGATTTACTCACCTGTTATCAGGAGAGACCTCAGTGCTGCATCTTTGAGCCCAGTACTGATCCTGAAAAGTAATTCTAACCGTACTTACCAGTAACTTGAATTTCCTTCCATAGGCTAACATTGACTGGTTTCACTTGGAAATTCTTCTAAGTGTGGATTTTTTGAACTTTATAATATTCCTCTAAAATCAGCCGAACTACGAATTCCGATTTACTCACCTGTTATCAGGAGACACCTCAGTGCTGCATCTTTGAGCCCAGTACTGATCCTGAAAAGTAATTTTAACCGTACTTACCAGTAACTTGAATTTCCTTCCATAGGATATCATTGCCTGCTTTTTGCTGAAAAAGTTTGTGTCGATTTTTGAAACTTACAAATATTCCTCTAAAATCAGCAGAACTACGAATTCCGATTTACTCACTTGTTATCAGGAGAGACCTCAGTGCTGCATCTTTAAGCCCAGTACCGATCCTGAAAAGTAATTCTAACCGTACTTACCAGTAACTTGAATTTCCTTCCATAGGCTAACATTGACTGGTTTCACTTGGAAATTCTTCTAAGTGTGGAGTTTTGGAACTTTATAATATTCCTCTAAAATCAGCTGAACTACGAATTCCGATTTACTCACCTGTTATCAGGAGAGAACCCAGTGCTGCATCTTTTAGCCCAGCACTGACCCTGAAAAGTAATTCTAACCGTACTTACCAGTAACTTGTATTTCCGTCCATAGGAATCCATTGTCTGGTTTTCAGCAGAAAAGTTTCAAAGTGTCGATTTTCACAAACTACAAATATTCCTTAAAAATCGCCTGGATGACTTAAACGCATTCTTTCAACTGTTTACAGGAGATGCACCAGTGCTGGATCCAGGATCCACCACTGAGTAAGAAAAAGTAACGATAACACTACTTACCTGCTAAGTGAATTTCCTCCCATAGGATAACATTGGTGATTCTATGTGAAAAAGTTTCTGTGTCAACTTTCAAAATACAATAATATTCCTTAAAAATCACTACTGTAACCAAAACGCTTTTACTCAACTGTTTACAGGAGATGTCCCAGGACTGAATCTAGGATCCAGTCCTGTGGTTAGAAAAGTAATCCATAAAGTAACTAATTGCATTTAACTAGAAATTCACATTGAGCTCAATGTTGCATTGTGTTTGAAATTGTGTTGCCCATTGCAACAACTGTAACTACTGTACTTAAAAGTCTATTGCCTATTTGCAAAGTATTTAAACTAAAGTAATTCATTCTGAGAAAGTATATTTTGTAATGTAATGTATAATGTAATTACAATGTAATTTAAAAAATAAAATATCTAAAAATAAATAGTTTAAAAAAATATAGTAAATCAGTATCAAAAAAATAAATATAACAATTAATACATTTAAAAATTGTCATTTACAAAACCTTTGAAATTCACTGAAAAAAACCATAGGTTTCAGACATGTTATAGTTAGGAATTAGCATTTAAAAACCTTTGAAATTCACTGAAAAAACCATAGGTTTCAGGCACGTTATAGTTAGAAATTAGCATTTTAAAAACCTTACAAATTCACTGAAACAACCATAGGTTTTAGGGACAGTTATAGTTAGTTGGACATTGCACTCGTACAAAACCCGTGAAATTCCCCGTTATAGTTAGTTCAGCTAACTATAACTCGCGCCCCCGCAATGCACTGCTGATGACGTCACATATTACATCACTCATGACATGGTCAGTGACATCACTGATGTCATCACTGATGACATCTCAAATGACATCACTGATGACATCACTGATGACATCATCCATGTGATAATTTGATGCACCTCCTCACACCCTAATATAACCTTTGATACACCCACTCTAAATTACAGACTGCCATTCTCAAAACCATAGACACTCCAACACCAATAAATACATACCCACTCACTGATTCTTAGGTCTACACACACATCCACTCACTCACCCGTACAGTCACTCATACTTACGGTCACTCAGTACAGGACTATCATATGCACTCATACACCTACATAGACACTCACACACTGCCACTCATCCATAGAGGTACTCACACACCTAGTCAGTCATGCAAATAATTAATCACACTGCCATTTACTCACCTATAAAGTTATACACACACCAGCTCACTTACTCATACAAATACTAGCACATTCTTACGCTCTTATACAATCACTGATACAAGTACACACTCATCCATACAGCCACTCTCACAATCACACACTCTCACTTATAGCCATTTATATACTCCAACACACATATATACTGCCTTTCACATATGTAGTTACTCACACATGTACCACTAAGATATACATTCACTCACTAACACACCCATACACACACTCACCCACCCATACAGACAATCACAGATGCACTCTTGAAACCATGCATCCAGTGAATCACCCACTCACACATCTATGCACAGAGTCACACACACCCCACCCACACAAACACTCAGGCACCCATACAGATACTCAGACAACCAATCAATAACTCATATAGACACTCATGTAGCTATTCACAAACCCATGCAGCCACTTACACAGCAACAGACAGACGGATACAGACATTCAACCAGTTTAGTCACTAACCCATGTATTCAGTAAGATACGTTTAATCACTCACTTATAGAGTTAGTCACGCACCTACTAAATCATCCATTCACACACTTATACACCCACTCATTCTTCAATACGCCGTTCCCTATATATATTAAACATATTTAAACTTTACAGAAACACACAGTCACTGGATGATGTCATCAGTGATGTCATTTGAGATGTCATCAGTGATGTCATCAGTGATGTCACTGACCATGTCATGAGTGATGTAATATGTGACGTCATCAGCAGTGCATTATGGGGCGCGAGTTATAGTTAGCTGAATTAACTATAACGGGGGAATTTCACGGGTTTTGTACGAGTGCAATGTCCAACTAACTATAACTGTCCCTAAAACCTATGGTTTTTTCAGTGAATATATACATATATTACCTAGTGGCGGACGCCAGTAGGTAGTTATAATTATGACCTAGTTTCCATAGGAAAATCCTTTTTTGATTTGCCAATATCTTTGGCACCGTTTGACGAATCTTCGCGAAATTTGCAAAACTAATGGGGCGCTCCGGTCAGCTCCTGTCTTGAAATCTTCGGGGTGATTCGTCAAGCGGGGCCGAGAATGTTAATTTCCATAGGGCATTTTTGAACAGGCTACAGCCCGAACTGCTGAACGGAATTACACCAAATTTGGCAAAAAGGTAGCTCTTGGTTCAGAAAGCGACCTTCTATTTAAATGGTGTAAATCCGTTCAGTAGTTCCTAAGAAATTCAAAACATAAAACACTTCAATATCTGGCTGCTGCGGGGGATCTGCGAACCCTCCCGATCACTAGCTTGATTCTGATTGGCTGCCAACACTCCAAACCAAAAAGTGTTGGCAGCCATCTTGTGACTCGGTTAAACCATGTCACTAGAAAACAGTAAAAAAACGATACAAAAAAAGAAAAGGGGGCAGGTTAGAAACACCCTGACCCCCTAGGCCTGCTCAGGGGTAGGGCTAAAAAAAGCATTTTTTTTTAAATTTTGGCGGGATTAGCGTTCGGTGCGCGAATCCCGCCGAAACTTTTTTTTATAAAAAAGAAGCGCAATCTACCGCGCTTTGTTTTAATAAGCCCTTGGGTGGGCCAGGCCCCGGGATCAATGTTGTTAATATATGCGGGGACCGTGTGGGCCCCCGCAACCCCAGGGACCGCCACCTTCCCTGGGCATTTCTGATTATGGGCCGGGGGCCTCGTGGGCCCCCCCAAGCCCCGGGGACCTCTGCCTCCCCGGGGCTTAAATTAAAATTAGAAAGTGTGGGGGGCTCCTGCCCCTCCCCACACTGCCCCGGGGACCACCACCTCCCCGGGGCAATTTTAAATTAAGGGTGGGGGTCCGTTGCGTACCCCGGACCCTGGGGACCACCACCTTCCCGGGGCTATTTTCACTGTGGGGGACGTCCTGGAGCCCTCCTTGGCCCTGGGGACTGCCACCCCCAGGGCCGGATCCAGCAATGTCCAGGGGTGCCCGCCCTGGGACATTGAAGTTTGCTATGGCAGGGCGGGAGCACTGCTCCCGCCCTGCCATACCAAACACTTTTTTGCTTCGTGGAAGTGAGAGCAGGAAACCTGTTCTCGCTTCCACGAAGCAAAGCAGAATTGCTTTTGGACAAGGGGAGCTACATGTCAGCAGCTCTCCTTGTCCAAAAGCAATGCCGGCTCCCGCAGGAGACGGGGAGCCGGCTGGACCGCGGGGGCATTTTTAGCTCCCCTTGCGGTCCCCAGCATGAGGCCAGGCCCCGGGGGATGGGGTCTCCGGGGCCGAAAAAGGCCTCAGGTGGGGGGCCGCAAAAAAAAATATATAAATGAATGGCCATGCCCCAGGGGATGGGGTCCCCGGGGCCAAAATCTGCCTCAGGAGGAGGGCCGCGCGGCCCCCTTCCTGTTTTTTTTTTCTTAAACCAGGAAATATGTTGAAGGCCCTGGAGGATGTGGTCCCCAGGGCCCACAAAATATTATGAGAAGGGGGCCACATATCCCCCCTTCTAAGCAAAAAAAAGAAAAAAAATGGCATCTCGCCAGAGGCCCCGCCCCCTCCCTGCATCGCTCTGCAAACACGCCTCCTGGCACGTTCTGGGTTGGTGGTATAAGTCCCCTAGAATCTTAAGGGTCCTTAAGGGCCAACTAGCCCACCAGGTACTTCCAGTAAGCCCCACACAGTGGGATTGCTGAAAGGTGGTCCGATGTCATGCCCCTTTTTACACCACTCTGCAAACGCTCCTCTTGGCGCATTGCTGGTGGGGCGATGAGGTCCACATGTGTCCTGAAGACCTCAGGACTAAAGTGGACTTCATCCCCCGAGCAGCAGTGCGCCAGGAGGCGTGTTTGCAGAGTGGTGTAAAAAGGGGGCGTGGCCTCGGACCACTCTCAGCAATCCAGCTGTGTGGGGCTTACTAGAGATAACAGGAGGGCTAGTTGGCCCCCAGGGACCCTCAGGCAGCAAGGGGACTTCATCCCCCAACCAAGAGCACGCCAGGAGGTGTGTTTGCAGAGTGGTGCAGAAAGGGGGCATGGCCTGTGTGCACCTCTCAGCAATCCCACTATCTGGGGCTTACTGGAGGTGTCAGGTAGGCTTGTTGGCCCCTAAGGACCCCCAGCATCGGAGGGATCTTTAATCCCCATCCAAGAGCATGCCAGGGAGTGCGTTTGCAGAATGGTGGGCAAAGGAGGCGTGGTCTGCTAAGAGAACTTACCAAAGCTGCTGTGTGGGACTTACTGGAGGTAATAGGAGGGGTAGTTGGCCCCCAAGGATGGCCTTGGGGGCCAACTACCCCTCCTGTTATGTCCAGTAAGTCCCACACAGTGGTATTGCTAAGAGGTCTTCGGACGCCATGCCCCCCTTTCTCCACCACTCTGCAAATGCGCCTCCTGGCACACTATGAGTTGGGGAATGGAGTCCACTTTACTCCTGAGGGACTTTGGGGGCCAAGAAGCCCTCCTGGTACCTCCTGTAGTCCTACGCAGCGGAATTCCTGAGCGCTGGTCGGAGGCCAAGCTCAATTTCTGCACCACTCTGCAAACGCAACTACTACGCCATAGTTATAAATTAGCATTTAAAAAACCTTAGAAATTCACTGGAAAAAACCATAGGTTTCAGGGACGTTATAGTTAGTAATTAGCATTTAAAAAACCTTAGAAATTCACTGAAAAAAACCATAGGTTTCAGGGACATTATAGTTAGTAATTAGCATTTAAAAAATCTTTAAAATTCACTGGAAAAACTATAGGTTTCAGGGACGTTATAGTTAGAAATTAGCATTTAAAAAACCTTAGAAATTCACTGAAAAAAACCATAGGTTTCAGGGACTTTATAGTTAGTTGGACATTTCACTCGTGCAAAACCAGAGAAATTCGGCCGTTATAGTTAGTTGAGCTAACTATAACTCGCGCCCCTGCAATGCACTGCTGATGATGTCACATATTACATCACTCATGACATGGTCAGTGACATCACTGATGACATCACTTTTGACATCTCAAATGGCATCACTGATGACATCACTGATAACATCATCCACTTAATATCTGATGCAACTCCTCACACCCTAATATAACCTTTCATACACCCACTCTGAAATACCGAATGCCATTCTCGAAACCATAGACACACCAATACCAGTTGGTGCATACCCACTCACTGATTCATAGGTCTACACACATCCACTCACTCACCAATACAGTCACTCACATACTGCCACTCATCCACAGACATACTCACACACCTAGTCAGTCACCCAAAGACTCAATCACACTGCCATTTACTCACCAATACAGTTATACACACACCACCTCACTTATTCATACAGATACTAACACATACTTACTCTCTTAGACAATCACTGACACAAGCACACACTCATCCATACAGCCACTCTCACAATCACTCACTCTCACATATAGTCAGTTATATACTCCAACACTCACATATACTGCCTTTCACATATGTAGTTACTCACACATATACCACTGAGACATCCATTCACTCACCAACACAGCCATACGCACACTCACTCACCCATACAGCCCCTCGCAGATGCACTCATGAACCCATACACCCACTGAATCACCCACTCACATATCCATGTGGGGAGTTACACCCCCACCCACCCACACACACAGACACTCAGGCACCCATACAGGTACTCAGACAACCAATCATTAGCCCATATAGACACTCATGTAGCTACTTACCATCACATGCAGCCACTTACATACCAACTGACAGACTAATACAGACAGATTAGTCATTCACCCATGCATTCACTAAGACATGTTTAATCACTCACTTATACAGTCAGTCATGCACCCACTAAATCATCCATTCAGACACTCATACACCCACTCATTCTTCAATACACCTTGGTGTATATATATATAACATTCTTAAACTTTTTAGAAACACTCAGTCACTGGATGAAGTCATCAGTGATGTGATTTGAGATGTCATCAGTGATGTCATCAGTGATGTCACTGACCATGTCATGAGTGATGTAATATGTGATGTCATCAGCAGTGCATTGTGGGGGCGTAAGTTATAGTTAGCTCAACTAATTATAACAGCTGAATTTCTCTGGTTTTGTACGTTCCTGAAACCTGTGGTTTTTTCAATGAATATATATATATATATATATATGTACTTTACCTACTTACCTACTGGTGTTTACCAGTAGGTAGTTATTGTTAGGACCTAATTTCCATAGGAAGAGTATTTTTGGTTTTGCTAATAACTGTGGCGCCCTTTGACGCATCTTCACAAAATTTTCAAAATTAGTTTGCCAGTCTCTTCAGCTGCTGTATGGAAACTTTAAGGCTGACTCGTCAAGCAGGGACTGAGCAAAAGGGTGGTCCCAAAACACATTTTCCCCATGCAATTTCCCATACGAATTTTAGACACGACAACAGCCCACACCATTGAACGGAATTACACCATTTGGCAGAAAGCTAGATCTTGGTCCAGAAAGAGTGCTTTTTGTAATTAGCTGTAAATCTGTTTAGTACTTTTGAAGTTATTAAAGTAAAAATATTTATGTATATCTTAAGATGTGAATCCACCGTGGTGGATCCATGGATCCACACATTAACAGCAATTGCATGATTGGCTGGCCGCAACCTGAGAGGAAAGTTGTGGCCCCCATTTTGTGCATCAGGACTCGGTACCCATGGGAAAATAACTTTTAAAAGTTTAAAATTAAAAATAAAAGTAAAAAATGCTTTTTTGAGCATGTGAGGATCCCCGGGTCTATCCCCGCAGAACATAGCAGGCCAGACCCACTGTGTGTCCCATGACGGCTGGAGACCCCAATTTAAAAAACACATACAACCACTCACAGACCCACAAAACCACTCACACAGCCACTCACAGACCCACGCAGCCACTCATACACCCACTCACTCACACACCCACACAACCACTCATATACCCTCTCCCACAGCCACTCACAGATCCATTAAACCACTCACATACCCATAAAACCACTCACACAGCTACTCACATACCCACACAGCCACTACCACACCCGCTTCCATACCCCCACACCTACTCACATACCCATATAGCAACTCACACACCCACACAGTCACACTCCCAGCCACACCGACAACAACAGGCAGTGGTACACTTACAGAAATAGCAATAACATAAGTTTGTATTAAATTTGTTACAATTTTAGTATTTAATATGTGCAATGTAACTGGCAGATCCCTTATTTGTCAGAGAATTTGCAACGGATTTGCGGATCCATAAAATGAATTTAAAAAAAAAAAAGACTTGGTGCATTGCATTTATAAAAAGACTACATAAGTTACCTTACCTTAATTTTTAGTTTTAAAATATATAATAAGAATTAATGTGTGAATAAAATGTATTTGTAAACTTTGGAAAATGTATATTAGTAAATTTAACTTATGGGTCAAATTCAAGTACAATTTATATTAAAAAAAGGTGAAATTCACTAAAAATACAGAGGTTACAGGGACGTTATAGTAAGGAAATAACATTTAAAAAATGTAGAAATTGACTGAAAAAAACAAAGAGTACAGGGACATTATAGTTAGGATAAAGAATTTTAAAAAACATAGAAATTCACTGGAAAACCCAAAGGTTACAGGGACATTGTTAGACTTGGCACCATTGGCGTGGGTCTCCCTTCCATTTTTTTGCTGTTGCCTCTTATGTTTTGCTGGTTTTAGATGCTTTTGGGCACTGTGCCACTGCTGTTCAGTGCCACAGTGCAAGTGCTCCCTACTGTAAATTGATGTATGGATTAGTGACTCCATGATTGGATGATTGGTTTACTTATCAGTCCCTAGTACAGCGCACTGAGGGTGCCCAGGGCTTGTAAATCCAATGCTGCTGGTGGGCTTGCAGCACTGGTTGTGCCACCCACAGAAGCAGCTTGTAAAATGTGTCTCAGGCCTGCCATTGCAGAGCCTGTGTGCGGTCTGTGACTGCCATGTCGACTTGGCAAGTGCACCCACTTGCCAGTCCCTAAACCTTCCCTTATCTTCATATCAGACACCCTAAGGTAGGCCCAAGGGCAGGGTGCATTGTAAGTATAAGGTAGGACATGCCCTGGTGTGTGTGGCATGTCCTAATAGTGAATTACAGCCATTTTCGTTTTTCACTATTGCAAGGCTACCTGTTCTCCATAGGCCAGAATGGGCAGTTTGATTATTACACCTTATAATCCTAACTGACCCAGGGAACATGGTAGAAAAACGAATTTAGTATGCCTGAACTCAGAATGATAAAATACATCTTTTAGTGAAGTTGGTTTTAACATTCTGGGGCCGATTCCGATCTCGGTCGGAGGCGCACCCAATACCATTCGGTCGGGAAAAAGCCATGCGAAAGCCTGTTTCCCGACCGAACCGTACGCGGGTCCGGCCGAGCGAGTACGATGCGAGTCGCCGACCGACTCGTCCGGGCGTCCCGACAACTCCGACCGACTCGCTCGGACTCGAACCGCTCCGACCGACTCGGTCGGACCCGGTTCGCACCGCGCAATGGAGACGTTTCCCGGCCGGGTAAGTACGATGCGCGCCGCGAGCAGTCCGACCGAGCCGCGCACTCCGGCCCGTAAGAGCTGTCGGAGCCGTACTTTGGGGGTCCGTGTCGGACCCCCTGTACGCGTAGCCGCGCGAGGCGCACACAGGGGGACCCAAGGGTCCCCCTACCTGTGCGTGTACGCCGCGGAGCGCTTCGCGGCGCACCCGCTGTAGGGGGCGCCCTTGTCCGCCTCGCACCCATTGAGGCAATGGGAGCCCGCGTACGCGTTGTACGACCGGCTCCCATTGAGTTCAATGGGAGTCCGACCGACTCGTGTCCGATAACATACGGCCGCATCGTACTCGTTCGGTCGGACTGCACGGGTCCGATTCGGTCGGAAATCTCTCCGGGTCCGGCTCGGTCGGAGAAATTTCCGGCCCGAATCGGAATCGACCCTCTGTGTTTGAAAATACCACTTTTAGAAAGTGGGTATTTTCTTGCCTAAACTTCCAAGCCTGCCTCTGCTAGGGTTGTGTATTCCTTGTCTGGAGATTGAGTGACAGGGGCTGGGGGTGGCTACAGGAGACAGGGTGAGTCAGCACAGGGCTGAATAGAAAGATCTGCATCCAGAGTGGAGGGAGGAGTTGCACCTGGGTCTGAATAGGGCTGTGCCTGCCTTCCACAATGCTGGCTCCACCTCCTGCCGGGCGTCTGATGGCTCTGCCCCTCACTCTCAAAGGAAAGAAGGAGTCAGAAAAACAAAGTGCTCCAGGACTGACCAGAACTGGTTTTGGACTAGGCAGAGGCCTCTCTGCCTTCAGAGAACAAAGAGAAAAGGTGTATAAAAAGGGGACCCAGACCCTTAGGAAATTAGATCACTTCTGGGAAATCAAGAAACCTGTTGCCAAGGAGAAGAACCGGAGAAGCTGAAGGAGGAGTACTGCCCCTGTGCTGATTTGCTGATTGGGGTTGGCCTGCAGTGGTTGCTTTCTGCCAAGGACAGGAGAAAAGACTTTGCTGTGCTTTGTCATCTTGAAGAAGAGAATCTCCAAGGGCTTGAACTAGAGCTTGCCTCCTGCCTGAAGTCTCAGGGATACAAGACTTCACCAACCAGCTCCCCCCTGCATTCCCTTGCTGGGAATTGAAGTGCCTGCTGTTGTGCTGAGCCTTCTGAGAGACTGCGTGTCGCTGGGAGCTGGAAGCGCGACGCAACAACGGGAAGCGTGTCGCCGCCGCAGCCGCGGTCATCGCATCGCCAAGGAAGCGAGACGCCGCTGCTGCTGTCATCCTCGCATCGCCGAAGCGCGGCGCATCACCGGAGAAGTGGGACGCTGCCACAGAGGTCATCGTCGCATCACCGAAGAAGCGCGTCGCAGGGCCTGTCGCGGCTCCAAAGATCATCGAGTCACCGCACGGCCGTCGGGCGTGCACGCATCACACCAACGTTGTCGCATCGCAACCAAGACGCCATTTTGTCGCATCGTACCGGAGAAGAGTATCGCATCGAGGTGCCATCTTGTCGCATCGCACCGGAAAGCAGTAAGAAACCGACGCATCACCTCCCCACACAGTAAGGAAGCGAGCATCAACTCCCCTGAGTGTAAGGAACCGACGCATCACCTTCCCTGCGACCCTTTTGTTTTCTTTGCGTTACGCAGCCAAGGTACATTGAGAGTAAAGTGTCGCAATTACAACTTGAGAGAACTGAACTATTTTATAACCTTTTTAAAGTCTATTTTTTAGTACCGTATTGTGGATTTTTGCTATTGGGTCTTGTGATAAGTCTATATAAAGATTACTTATTTTTACATAACAACCTGTGTGGTGTCCATCTGTAGTGTTTTCACTGTATTACTGTATGTGTTCACAAATGCTTTACACACTGCCTCTGAGATAAGCCTGTCTGCTCGTGCCAAGCTACCAGGGGGTGAGCAGGGGTTATTTTAGGAGTGTATCCCCTTATCCTGACTAGAAGCAAGGGTCCCTATTTGGACAAAGGTGCAAACCATTGCCAACTAGAGACTCCCAGTTCTAACAGACATCATAGATAGATTCAGATTTTACACACACAAAACCATAGAAATTCAGTAGTTATAATTGCCTGAGCTAACTATGACTTACGCACCGCCGCAATGCACTGCTTATGACCTCACATATTACATCACTCATGACATGGCCAGTGGCATCACATTGATTACATGACATGGAAAAATGCTTATGTTGCAGAATCTTTGCTTAAGTCGAAAGTGTTGATTAAAAGGGTATAAGAATAAAAGATGAATTACATCATACATTATTAGATAAATAACAGCTTTCTTAGAATCTGGCCTCATTGTTTCCGATGGAAACCCCCTTATAAGCTGGCTGCCTTTTATTCTTATGACTGAGAGCTCACATTACCAGAATAGCAGAAAAAAGTGATTTATTACCATTTCCTACAGATGTTCTTGACATGCTCTCATACAGTGTTACGCTACTCTGTTGTGCCATGGCACAAGGGCCAGCTCACTAGCTGGATGATTCTAAAGGACTACATTTAACCTAGTCATCAATTTCAAATGTCTATGGGAAAAATTGACCTGAAAAATGCTGTGGGCTGCTCACAAAATGTGATGGGCAAATCAGAGAGCGGATGGCTGATGGGGTGGTCACTCAAACAAATCAATGACTAAAGATGCTTGATAAAAGGCCACTCTTTGTGTCATGCTGCACATTGTATGTTGTGCTGACATAAGAACTGGCAGATGAGCCAAGTTGCCTGTACCCAGACGTAAAAATAGCTTTTTCAATTTTGATTTGGAAAATCATAACATAAAGTTTAATCTCTCATTTTAATTGAAGAGGAGGTGAAGTGTGCAACCACACAATAATTTTGGAGAATAACTAAAGACACATTTTAAACCTTAAAATTTGACAAGTTTATTGAAATTGAACAGATCCAGCACATTCCCTTTAAATCCAATCCTAGCACCAAAAAGATCTATCAAATTGTTAGTAAAATATTCAGGTATTATTATTTGTTACTTATAAGAAGAGCTGCAGTTATTGACTATTGCCAAAAGTAACCATATATTCCTGCATTCCAATTTTCCAAAGTTAAAGTAAAGTATTTTTACACTACTCTGTTGCTCCCTTTGGATGTCACCCTTGTGCAAACTGTTTTAAAACTGGCTTTAAGTCACAGTTCATCAAGTAGCTCCTTTGAGGCGCAGATGAGATGTTTGTCCCTGAATGAGCCGTGGCATAACCACGACCTGAAACAGCTGAAACCCACCTGCAGACATGCTGAATGTAATTGGAGCTACTTTGTCCCTTCTCCGAGCAGAAGCACTTATATTCCAGTCTCTAATAAATGTAATACAGCTTTTAATGGGGCCTAGTCCTCTTGTTGTCTTGCTAAAATTGCAAACTCCTCCAACAGACCCAAGGAAATGTTCAATATTGTCAGGATCTATCTAACGTTAAGGTTTGCTTCACCGAGTTTCCTGATTCTGAAAACATATGTGAAGATATTTAATCGTTTTGCTTCTCTAAAATTTAAAACATCCATGCAACGTTTGTTGTTTTAGACCTCAGGATCACTGACCACTCTAGCAATACCTGCCTAGCACCATCCCTCTTTCTCTTTTCTTTCATTGTTCTTCATTCCATCAAGGTCAGCTCTCCAATGGATCCATGGTCTGTGAGAATCATCAAACTTACTGACGTTACTACAGCACCTATTATTTCGGAAACCTACAATAGATAATTGAAGCTGGATATATGTCATTTGAGATGTCATCAGTGATGTCATCAGTGATGTCACTGACCATGTCATGAGTGATGTAATATGTGACGTCATCAGCAGTGCATTGCGGGGCGCGAGTTATAGTTAGCTGAACTAACTATAACGGGGAATTTCACGGGTTTTGTACGAGTGAAATGTCCAACTAACTATAACGCCCCTGAAACCTATGGTTTTTTCAGTGAATTTCTAAGGTTTTTTAAATGCTAATTTCTAACTATAACGTCCCTGAAACTATGGTTTTTTCAGTGAATTTCAATGGTTTTTAAATGGTAAGTTTTAAGTATAATAGTAGTTATACCTATTTTTTTTTTACTGAATTTCTCGATTTTTTTAACTGTTTATTTGTAAATATATTATTTATTAAACAATATTATATACTTTTTTGAAAATTGTAAAAAAAAAAAATTAAAACTGAAATATAGAATAATTATTTTGTTTTATTTTTTTATTTTAATATATTTATATTATTTTCTTTTTAATTAAAAAAAAAAAAACATTTTATTGGGAGTCGCACACCCAAAGCGCACCTAACACGGCGGGTGTGCGTATTTAGGCCGCCATTTTGGAAAAGTCGTGAAGGATCCGCGTACGGTGTGCGACGGGTGCGTGTTTTTTAATTACGTCATATACGTATAATATTACGTGCTGTGCGCGCTAGGTATGCGATCGGTGCGCGAGTCCTGTTCCAGCGTATTCGCGACACATGCGCATTACGGTACGCGACGATTGCGCAGTGGCGGGCCCTGCGTGACGTCATATGCGTGCCGGGGCGCGCTGGGTGCGCAACTCCCGCGAAGGTTTTTATGTTGTAAAATGATATGTATATGTCTTTAATATACATATTAGGGCAAGAGATTATCTAAGGTATTCATAAAAATAATATACTTCTACTTGTAATAAAGTTATATTATTTTTAAATATGTTTTCACGGAGTCGCGTCGGGTGCGTTCTTCGTGCACGCTGCATGCGCGAACCCCATGTGACCTAAAAAAAAAAGGATTTGATTGGTTCATAACATTTCCCACTGTAACTATTGAAGGACCTCACCCATTTCAATCATTCTTGTTGGAGCACCTTCAGAGAAACTTCTGTTCTTCAACTTGAACCTGTTTGGCTTTTTTTGGTGTTTTTTCTAAACTTCCAAGAAAAATGGCATCAGAGCAGCAGCAGCAGGTGGAAGTATCTTCAGATGAAGAACTGTTGGAGGAGGCACCACCTAAAAAAAGACCAGAATCTGTGGTGTGGAAATTTTCTTCACTTTTCCTGCCGGTGAGAAAAAAGTGAATGCAAGAAAAGTGACCTGCATAATTTGCGGCAGGGTCCTGTCAAGAGGGAGTGAGAAAAAGTATTCATGCGGCACTGCTAGCATGTATAAACATCTGCGTACTCTCCATCCTCGCAATCTTGCTCGCGAGGAAATGAGGCGAGCTACTCAAAACCCATCACCAGCTGTGGCAAGCACATCAGGAGCGTCATCAGCAATACCGCCTATGGACATAAGACCAGAATTTGCCTTCCTTGAGCAACACTGTGTAAAGTGTAAAAAAATAATCTGCTATGGTGAACAGTCGGTGGATGCTGTTTGTGCTGCCCAAAGAAATCACTGCTGTTAATTTTTTTTGTTTGTTTTTGGAATGATATTTAATTCCAAAAGTTACCTGTTTACTTTGTTCCTTTTTTTGTTCAGTTTTTGAAAAAACACCAAAAAAAATACAAAATTGTTCAAAAATACAAAAAAATACAAAAGAAAAAAGAAGAAGAAAAAGTTCTTCTCAGAACTACCTTATCTGGTTAAAAAAAAACTATAATTGCATGGTAATGTCTGAAAGTTTGCTTGAATATATGTGTAGAGTATGATTGACTGAAAGAATGCATTAGTGGTGTATGGTGAATTTATAAGTGCTTAGGTATTGGCGGAGTGATGGGATAAGAAGATAGTGCTGGATGGGTGAATGAGGAAGTGCATGGGAGTGACAGGCGGATTGCTAGGCTGCATCTCTACTAAGTGGGTATTTGCAAGAGTGTATCAATAGTATGTATGTGGTTAGAGTTCTGCATCCATAGTGCAGAGAATGTTGTAGGTGTACTTGTGTTAGTGGCTAGGCCACTCCATAACGACATCACTAGTAATTGGAATGATTACAGTCCTGGAAGCAGAGTGCATGGTCAAGTTATAAGTGGATTGGTATTGGCAGGGTAATGGGATAAGAACATAGTGCTGGATGGGTGAATGAGGAAGTGCATGTGAGTGACAGGTGGATTGCTAGGCTGCATGTGTACTAAGTGGGTATTTGCAAGAGTGTATCAATAGTATGTATGTGGTTAGAGTTCTGCATGCATAGTGCAGAGAATGTTGTAGGTGTACTTGTGTTAGTGGCAAGGCCACTCCATAACGGCATCACTAGTAATTGGAATGATTACAGTGCTGGAAGCAGAGTGCATGGTCAAGTTATAAGTGGATAGGTATTGGCGGAGTGATGGGATAAGAAGATAGTGCTGGATGGGTGATTAAGGAAGTGCATGGGAGTGACAGGTGGATTGCTAGGCTGCATGGGTACTAAGTGGGTATTTGCAAGAGTGTATCAATAGTATGTATGTGGTTAGAGTTCTGCATGCATAGTGCAGAGAATGTTGTAGGTGTACTTGTGTTAGTGGCTAGGCCACTCCATAACGACATCACTAGTAATTGGAATGATTACAGTGCTGGAAGCAGAGTGCATGCTCAAGTTATAAGTGGATAGGTATTGGCGGAGTGATGGGATAAGAAGATAGTGCTGGATGGGTGATTAAGGGAGTGCATGGGAGTGACAGGTGGATTGCTAGGCTGCATGGGTACTAAGTGGGTATTTGCAAGAGTGTATCAAAAAAAGAAAAAAGAAGAAAAAAAAAGTTCTTCTCAGAACTACCTTATCTGGTTAAAAAAAGAACTATAATTGCATGGTAATGTCTGAAAGTTTGCTTGAATATATGTGTAGAGTATGATTGACTGAAAGAATGCATTAGTGGTGTATGGTGAATTTATAAGTGCTTAGGTATTGGCGGAGTGATGGGATAAGAAGATAGTGCTGGATGGGTGAATGAGGAAGTGCATGGGAGTGACAGGCGGATTGCTAGGCTGCATGTCTACTAAGTGGGTATTTGCAAGAGTGTATCAATAGTATGTATGTGGTTAGAGTTCTGCATCCATAGTGCAGAGAATGTTGTAGGTGTACTTGTGTTAGTGGCTAGGCCACTCCATAACGACATCACTAGTAATTGGAATGATTACAGTCCTGGAAGCAGAGTGCATGGTCAAGTTATAAGTGGATAGGTATTGGCAGGGTAATGGGATAAGAACATAGTGCTGGATGGGTGAATGAGGAAGTGCATGTGAGTGACAGGTGGATTGCTAGGCTGCATGTGTACTAAGTGGGTATTTGCAAGAGTGTATCAATAGTATGTATGTGGTTAGAGTTCTGCATGCATAGTGCAGAGAATGTTGTAGGTGTACTTGTGTTAGTGGCTAGGCCACTCCATAACAACATCACTAGTAATTGGAATGATTACAGTGCTGGAAGCAGAGTGCATGCTCAAGTTATAAGTGGATAGGTATTGGCGGAGTGATGGGATAAGAAGATAGTGCTGGATGGGTGATTAAGGGAGTGCATGGGAGTGACAGGTGGATTGCTAGGCTGCATGGGTACTAAGTGGGTATTTGCAAGAGTGTATCAATAGTATGTATGTGGTTAGAGTTCTGCATGCATAGTGCACAGAATGTTGTAGGTGTACTTGTGTTAGTGCTAGGCCACTCCATAACGACATCACTAGTAATTGGAATGATTACAGTGCTGGAAGCAGAGTTCATGCTCAAGTTATGAGTGGTTAGGTTTTAGCGGACTGATGGAATAAGAAGATAGTGCTGGATGGGTGAATGAGGAAGTGCATGGGAGTAACAGGCGGATTGCTAGGCTGCATGTGTACTAAGTGGGTATTTGCAAACGTGCATCAATAGTATGTATGTGGTTAGAGTTCTGCATGCATAGAGCACAGAATGTTGTAGGTGTACTAGTGTTAGTGGCTAGGCCACTCCATAACGACATCACTAGTAATTGGAATGATTACAGTTCTGGGAGCAGAGTGCATGCTCAAGTTATAAGTGGATAAGTATTGGTGGAGTGTTGGGATAAGAAGATAGTGCTGGATGGGTGATTGAGGAAGTGCATGGGAGTGACAGGTGGATTGCTAGGCTGCATGGGTACTAAGTGGGTATTTGCAAGAGTGTATCAATAGTATGTATGTGGTTAGAGTTGTGCATGCATAGTGCAGAAAATGTTGTAGGTGTACTTGTGTTAGTGGCTAGGCCACTCCATAACGACATCACTAGTAATTGGAATGATTAAAGTGCTGGAAGCAGAGTGCATGGTCAAGTTATAAGTGGTTAGGTATTGGCGGAGTGATAGGATAAGTACATAGTGCTGGATGGGTGATTGAAAAAGTGCATGGGACAGACAGGAGGATTACTAGGCTGCATGGGTAGTAACTTAGTAAGTAGCTGGTTAGAGGTTTATATAGATAGTGCATAACTGAATGTAGTACTGCATAGATAGTGTTTGCAATACTTAATCCTACCTTTACAGTAGTAGATATCAAATTTTTCTAAACATTCTTTGTAGTTGTTTTTTATAATTTAAATTTTTAAAAATTTCAAACTTTAGATTTATGATCTGTGAAAGAGAAGAAAAAATACAGTTATAATGTATAATATTATAATTTTATAAACACAATATAATGTAAGCATAATTTAAATTTTTTTTTTTGCTGTTGTCAGAATATATTGAATTTCACTTTAAATAGTGATTTCAATGGTACTCATCACATAACAGCGGGCAAAAAAACAAACAATCAAGAAGATTGTTTAAAAAAAAAAAAATCTGTATCAAAAATATTTTCAACATAGTGAACTATCTCTGCACATTGTATAAAAATAAGATTGTCAATAACATAGCATATAATACAAATCACACATATATAAAATAGTTCTTTGTAAGAGAATGTTGTTACTACAAAATAAAAGAAGCAAAACAATAATTCAATGAATAATTCTTCATAATTTCCATATACTCTAAATGATGTTCTTTAAAATATATGGTGTCAGAATATCCCTGAAAAAGTGCTTAATTCACATTAATATCTTTCCTCTAGGCCAAATGATATTCCTGAAATCCTTTATACTGAAATTGTCCAGAGTAATCGTATTAATACAGTTTAACATATTCCCAATAGGCCGAATTATGTTCTTAGAACTTTGGCTTTAAGAATATTAGGTATGAATTTGGTAATTCGTTCGGCAAACGATATTTAAAAAGTAAATGAGCATCATTACAATATGTCCATCCTTTGTTGCATTTTAAATAGACAGTGTAATGTCCAGATGTTGTAGAAGGTCCATTGTGGAAAATAATTGCTACTACTACAAAAGTTCTTCCTGATATTGATAGTTGACTTGCTACAAAATTTTTAATTAAAGTTTCCAATTTTCTTCCATCAGCTGTACAACGTTGTATCATTAAAATGATATATTGTCCAAATTATTCTATAAATAGTGTTGATAACATTTCTGATTTGCATTGCATAGACTCCATGTTTTGATTTGCTGCTTTAACTAATTTGTTGAAAGACACTGTTTTACAGTCTGGTATTGTTAAATATATAAATCTTTCTGTTTCTATGTTAGTGGTAGAAGTAAACATACAATTTTCACATTGATGTTCCCATTTATAACAAAGTCCAAATAGATTTTCAATTTGTATTCCTTCCTCTTCTAATACTGCAAGCATATACATTAGAAATTCCTGAGCATCTTGTTGCACATTCTGTGTAAATTGCGTAGAACCAGAACATATATCCAAAAGTTTCCGAATATCTGAAACACTTTGTATTTGACTTTTATCAGTTCTCAATTTTTCAAAAATAGAACGCAACAAGGAACAAAACGTTTTTTCATGATTCTCCAAAATTTGCTGTTGCAGATATTCTAGAAAAAATACAACATTTACCACTACATTAGCATAGCAGTTGATACCTGAACTATTTTCTAACTGATATCCGACAATCTCTTCAATACTGTCCTTCTTCTTTTTGCTTGGAATTTCAACTTTATCCTAATTTTTTGTATTCTCTTTAACTTCACTACAGATATTCTCATATTTCTTTTTCGACCTACGACACTCTTTTCATATACAGGATATTCACCTAAATTGGGAGCATACAGTCTCCTTAACCGATTATACTCTCTTACACAATTTACATCTGCACTAATCTTTCTCTCATCAAAATCAATCAAATGCAATCCAGATAAAGTTCTGACTCGGGACAAAGCAACATATGCCATACCCTCTTTAAATACGGTACTTCCAATGTTTACCAAAGCACTGTCCACACTTAAACCTTGAGATTTATGAATAGTCACCGCATATGCCAAAGAAAGAGGAAACTGTTTTCTACGAACATACAAATCTTTAACAAGCAAAAACGAACCGAACAACGACCAATTTGTTTTACTTCTTGAATTTGATCAAATTTGATTTTCAAAAATTCAATTCCATCTCTATTTTGATCATTAACAAAATCAACAACTTTACCCATTGCACCATTTACTAAACCTTTTTCCACATCCAAATTACGCCATAAAATAACGCAACAGTTTACACATACATATAAATTCTTTTCTAAACCAGCAGTTTTAGATATAGATTTTTCTAAAGAATCCAATTTTGTTTTCAGTTTTTCTGTCAAAATAATAGTAATTCGTTCATGCTCTATTTTATCAATGGCTTCCATTTTTATTATTTCTTCATTTTCTAGCTTTAAAAGTTCTTCATTGAATGTACAACACTCTCGCAGTGTTGGCATGAGGCAGATGATAGATTTATATTCTGCAATCTTTTTGTATATTTTTGCTGGAACTATATTTTCATTTGGAAACAAGTTGGTAAGTAGACGACTTTGCAAAGCTTGTTTGCCATGTTCTGTCAATACTCCAATTCATATATCTTGAAGAATGGTTCCATAATCTTCATCATTTGCTTGTCGCATATTTTTAATGAGTTCTTTGTACTCAAAATATGACCAAATGTTAACGTTTCCAACACTTCCCAAAGACTTTCTGGTGTCTTTGTGCACAAGCATTTTAAATACTGGTTGCCCTTTTACAGGAGTAAGTTGCAGTAGATCACCAAAAACTATCACATGTTTTCCTCCAAATAAGACATCGTATTCTGTTTTTAAAATTTGCTGCATTCTTAAATGCACAAAGGCAAGCATTAAGTTTGAGACCATGCTCACCTCATCAATAATTAGAAGTTTCATTTTCTTTAGCACTCTTGAAACTTCATAACAAGCTTCTCCAGATAGCTTGTGATATTCCAATTTATTTTCATGTTCCACAGGTAGCATTAGTAAACGATGTAATGTAATTCCTTTAATGTTGTGTGCTGCCAATCCAGTTGGAGCAGTTACAACACAAGACAAATGTGAGTCAGTTATTTTCTGTAGATAAGTGGTCAAAACTTTAATCAAGAAACTTTTTCCTGTACCAGCTTGACCACTGATATACATTCGGTTAGGTTGAAATGATGTGCATGTGCATTATTTCTTTTCATGAAGAAAACCATGGTCGATCTGTTGTGTAACTTGCTGATATATTTGTTTCTGTTCAATATTTAGCTGTTCTTCCAAGTTTTCTAAGTCCATAATATCTTCTTGAGCTTGATGCATTGCTGTTTCCACTTCATTCATTGCGATTGCTGCTTCATTTTCAAGAATTGGTTGTCCTAGTGGAACTTGACTCAGGTGAGCAGAACTTTGACTGTCTTGAGAACTGTCTCTAGCAATCTCAGCTGCAATAGTAGCTTCTTGATCAATTTCTTCATTCAACATTTTGAGATAATTTGCAAAAACTGGGCATTCAATGCTATCTTTACATGCATTGAAAGAATCTTCATAGCACTGAAAATCTCCAAGTAATTCTAATTCTGTACGCCAAGACTTGAATAGTTGCAAAAGTGCTAAATAGTAAAATTCTCTTTTATCAGCAGTATCACAACTCAGTTTTCTGTGATTAATCAGATTTCCTTAAGTATGTTTCACCAAACATCCTTCTGAACCAATCACTGTATATTTTCCTTCATTTATGTTTTCTGTAGTATTTTTTTAAAACTGTAAAATTGCAGCACTTCATAGAGACATATGTTCTCAAGATGACGACTTCTATTTGGATAGTATGTATCCAACATGTTTGTTTTGACAATATCTGTACTTCCCGGTTCATTTACTGCTAAATATTCGATTTCTTGTACAGATTTAAGTACTCGATTTCGTGTTGCAGCAAGACCGAGACTCACCCAAATGATCCCTCTTGACTTTGAATATAAACTTGCGGATGATAACCGATCCGAGCATTCGTACGCTCCAATCTCTCGATGGGATAACATCTTCAAACTGAAACTGTACAATTTCTTACTAAGACTCTTCTCGTGACAAATTTCTTTCAACTCCGTCTTTTCTGATTTTGTTATGTATGATGTTACATACCGAGCAACAGCAATGGAATTATCCGCAACATACTGGATATCCATATTAGCATTCCACATCGAGAGAATAACTGGATTATAATCATTGATATACTTTGATTCTTCACTTCTTTTCAAATTGTAAGTATTTTTGGGTGATTTTCTAGTGATGGTATGTCTCACTGCTGACATGAAACTGTTTACTCTTCCTTTGGATATTACTGGACGTGGAAATCCAAAACGACATTTGGTATAAAACTTTTCCTTCGACTTGTATTTCCGTCGACAGTATTTGCCACATCGATGACTTTGGAATCGTAACACTTGTTGCCTTAAGTTATTTTCTTGTGTTCTTTTTGGTATAGCACATGTAACATAATCTTCAATAAATGATAAAACAGTATCATCCGAATCAGTTCCAAATTTGGGTGCATCTTTGATCCATAAAAGCATATGTATATGAGGAGCACCTCTAGCTTGATACTCCTTTCTCCAAAAGAAATCAATAACTTCTCCAAGAGGAGGATTCTTTTTATTGCAGATAAAAGACATCATAGCTTCAAACCTATGATTGAAATATCTGCATACATTAACAGGATCCAAAGTACACAATTCTCCAGGTGTCTTGTATTCAATATTTTTAATATTTGAATTTGCTTTTCGAAGAAATTCAAGTAAATCATCCCAAGCGTATTCAGCACAGCTTAGGGTAACGAACCACGTAGGAGTTCCTAAGTTCCTTAGCATGCATTTAAGTTCTCCATGGCGACGATACCAATACTCATTAGTACCACGCTGACATGCCATCAAATTAATCAGTTGAGATTCTAAATGATCGTCTCTCTGATGTACTTTATCCATAAATTCCTTTGCAGAAACATTTTGAAGATGTACTCCTGTTTTTAATATGTGGTTGACTGCTAATGAAAGTCCAGACAAGTCACTCTCAAACAAAAGATGAAATATATATGGGATACATTGTCGAATTCTTGGATCTTCTGCATACAATCTTGTTGTCCGATATTCTGATGCAGGAATCTGTACTGATCGTTCGTCATATCGTCCACCTTTTCCAGTTGGAAACAGCTGGGGAAAACAACGAGCTTCCAAACTTTTTCCCCAAATACTCATGGGAGTCCCCTTCGCTTTCTTCATTTGGAAAAATTCAATAGTATTCCCCATGACTTCTTTCGAATGAAGTGGATGTACACTATAATGTTCATAAATTTCTTCACTTTTGGACATATCAACTTTCTCAATTTGACCACTTGACATTTCACTATCATCTCCTAAAAGTATTTCTTCTTCTTCCACATACACATTTTTGTAGTAATCATTGTTTTTTATAAGATATAATGTTGCCTTTTGCACTTTCCTGACATCCACTAATTCCTGCCATATTTTCTTACTCTTAGTAGGAACACCATTAACTAGAATAACTTGTGATTCACTTTCTACATTTTGTACACCAATAGTTTCAATATTTTTCTTTAAATCTAGTGGTAAATATACAACTCTACCTTTTAATCCTCTCTGTAAATCTGTAGGAGGCAATTTACCTGTTTTAGGCTCCATACGAACAATAGCCTGAAATGGGTGCACACATTGAATCAGAATAGATTCATATGTGTTTAAATCTATCAGTTCTGGAGGAATACTTACCAACTCTAGATTATTATGGACAGCTCTAGCAGGCATTTTATTATCGTCTAATTTGTTATAACAATATTTACAAATACGCTGATCAGTACCCAAATCAAAGCAATCCTCTACCAACAAATAAGTTGCAAATTCCATACACTTATCATTATTTTCTCTTTCACTTTTTAAATACAGATCAACACTCCTAGTCTGATTTCTATAGTGAGTTCAGTCGGCAACAAATACAAGTGTAATTTGGCCTTTCACACGAAATTACCTTAAACTTTGTAATTTGTTCTTGAAACTTCTCTGTACTACTATTTTCCACATTTTCATCAACACCTACTTCTAACAATGTCTCACTTTGTCCACTCTCTTCTTGAGGACCAAAGTAACAAAACTCTATTTCATCACAAACTTTTTTAACATCTGATAGTGACCCATGCAAAAGAGCACTGTGTAAGTCATTTAAAATTATTGCTGGACTTTTTGCGTAATACAATCTTCTCACTAACTTCCGCATTTGAGAATGATGTACTGCTAACATTCTAAAATGATGAAAAACACTTTGACATACTTTTCTTGAAAGACAAGCCAGTGAATGACCTTGCAAACCAGTATTTTTTCTCACTCTGCAAGGATCTAGTCCTTGCAACATCTTAATCTTTTGTTTAATACTTTTTTTACTATACTGTCGTAAGAAATTGCGAAAAATCTCAATAGATTCCTGTCGTATACTACAAATACTACTACAATCCCAAGTATAGACTGGACCTTTAGAACGTCTCCCTAGAACTTCATCAGCTATCACTTCTTCTTCATTTCGGGGAACCATCTTCTCTTTCTCAATTGGACAACCATTTCTAACCTCATAAGCTTGACCACTGGTATCAACTGCAAGCAATAATGTATTGGTTTGAAAATAACTCTCTTCATTAAAAAAAGGCTCTGAGCTTGAACTGTGTTTTCATTCACCCAAAAAAATATCACAAAAGTTACTTCTGTTAATTAGTCTCTTCTTCCTACTTTTGGCCGTCATAAAATGTATTGGCTTATCAAGTGATCGAATTCTATTTAAAACTAAAATGAATAATTTCCTTTTTAATTGAAAAGCCTTCTCCACAATACTTTCAATCTGTTTTTTCTTTTTATAAAATGCTGATCTTTTTTTATATTTCTTCACATCTTTCAACAAATTAGATACAACTCTATTGTAAAACCTTCTCTTTCTAATTTCTTCATACTGAGTCTTCCACCTTTTACCACACAATATTTCCTTAGAATATGATTTCCCATTATTCTTGCTTTTTTCTTCTTATTCTTTTTTGTTGTTAAGACATTCTTTGTACTTTCCACACTGTGCACACTGTTTTTGGGCTTTGAAATGTTTTTAATACATTTTTTTCTTCTCTTACCGCAAGATTTTTTCTTTTTCCCCACATGTTGTTGTTTATCTAATTCTTGCTGTTGTCGTGTCTTCAAATAAAACTCCTTTTTTTGTTGTTTCCTCTTTTGTGTTTTTTTAGCCATGGTAAGTTTTTTTTTAATGATGATGAACAATTCTGTTTAAAAAAAAAATATATATAATATTATTAAAATAAATCTATAAAATATACTATTTTATAAGTAAACAAACATGTTCTACATAAAAACTATTTAAACACTTTGTTTTGAAATCGCAATCCATTTACTGCAGTATACAGGTACTAATTGGATAATTCTAGGACTGAATAAGTGAATAAGTAGTGTTTACGTGTTTAGAGGACTGCATCAATATTGGATAAATGATTCTAAGACTGTAAGTATTACTACCTGGGTTATTGCATGAGTACATAGGTACTGACTGGATAATTAGAGTACTGCATGAAAAGAGAATGGAGAAATCATTAATGCTTGGATTTTGCACAGTGATTACATAAGGACATGGTACTGGCTGCATAATTAGAAGACTGCACACAGAGTGACAGTATGATTGGGGCACTGCATCCGTACTACTTAAATTATTACAGGAGTGAATCAGTAGGCTACAGGGGGTTATTGGCCTGCATAGAATGTGCACATTTGACTGTAGCACTGTGTCTCTTCATGCCTGAGTCATTGTACAAGTGCATGGACAGTGACTGGGTAGGTAGAGTGCTGGTAGTTGACAGCAGGGTGAGTTTATAAGTGCTTATGTTTCTGCATAGTGATTAGATAAAGTCATGGTTCTGTCAAGATGATAGGAAGAGTGGACAGAGAGTGACACTGTGATTGCTGATCTGCATGGCTACTACCTGGATTTTTGCAGGAGTGAATCAGTAGTCTGCAGGAGGTTAGGGGCCTGCATAGATTGTGCACATTTGGCTCTAGCACTGCGTGTCTTAATGCCTGAGTGATTGTACAAGTGCATGGACAGATTTGAGTAGGTAGACTACTGGTAGTTGACAGCAGGGTGAGTTTATAAGTGCTTGTGTTTCGGCACAGAGATTAGATAAGGAGATGGTTCTGCCAGGATGATTCCAAGAGTGGACAGAGAGTGATAGTCTGATTGGGGCACTCATGAGTACTACTTAGATTATTACAGGAGTGAATCATTAGTCTGCATGGGGTTAGGGGCCTGCATAGATTGTGCACATTTGACTGTGCCACTGCGTGTGTTAATGCCTGAGGCATTCTACAAGTGCATGGACAGTGACTGGATAGTTAGAGTGCTGGTACTTGACAGCAGGGTGAGTTTATAAGTACTTCTGTTTCTGCATAGTGATTAGATAAAGTCATGGTTCTGTCAGGATGATAGGAGGAGTGGACAGAGAGTGACACTGTGATCGCTGAACTGCATGGCTACTACCTGGATTTTTGCAGGAGTGAATCAATAGTCTGCAGGGGTTCGGGGCCTGCATAGATTGTGCACATTTGGCTGTAGCACTGCGTGTCTTAATGCCTGAGTGATTGTACAAGTGCATGGACAGTGACTGAGTAGATAGAGTACTGGTAGTTGACAGCAGGGTGAGTTTATAAGTGCTTGTGTTTCGCCACAGAGATTAGATAAGGACATGGTTCTGTCAGGATGATTGCAAGAGTGGACAGAGAGTAATAGTCTGATTGCGGCACTGCATGAGTACTACTTATATTATTACAGGAGTGAATCAGTAGTCTACAGGGGGTAGGGGCCTACATAGATTGTCCACATTTGACTGTAGCATGGTGTGTCTTTATGCCTGAGTCATTGTACAAGTGCATAGATAGTGACTGAGTAGGTAGACTACTGGTAGTTGACAGCAGGATGAGTTTATAAGTGCTTGTGTTTCGGCACAGAGATTAGATAAGGAGATGGTTCTGTCAGGATGATTCCAAGAGTGGACAGAGAGTGATAGTCTGATTGGGGCACTCATGAGTACTACTTAGATTATTACAGGAGTGAATCATTAGTCTGCATGGGGTTAGGGGCTTGCATAGATTGTGCACATTTGACTGTACCATTGCGTGTGTTAATGCCTGAGGCATTCTACTAGTGCATGGACAGTGACTGGATAGTTAGAGTGCTGGTAGTTGACAGGGGGTGAGTTTATAAGTACTTGTGTTTCTGCATAGTGATTAGATAAAGTTATGGTTCTGTCAGGATGATAGGAGGAGTGGACAGAGGGTGACACTGTGATTGCTGATCTGCATGGCTACTACCTGGATTTTTGCAGGAGTGAATCAGTAGTCTGCAGGGGGTTAGGGGCCTGCATAGATTGTGCACATTTGGCTGTAGCACTGCGTGTCTTAATGCCTGAGTGATTGTACAAGTGCATGGACAGTGACTGAGTAGATAGAGTACTGGTAGTTGACAGCAGGGTGAGTTTATAAGTGCTTGTGTTTCGCCACAGAGATTAGATAAGGACATGGTTCTGTCAGGATGATTGCAAGAGTGGACAGAGAGTGATAGTCTGATTGCGGCACTGCATGAGTACTACTTATATTAATACAGGAGTGAATCAGTAGTCTACAGGGGGTACGGGCCTACATAGATTGTCCACATTTGACTGTAGCACAGTGTGTCTTTATGCCTGAGTCATTGTACAAGTGCATAGATAGTGACTGAGTAGGTAAACTACTGGTAGTTGACAGCAGGGTGAGTTTATAAGTGCTTGTGTTTCGGCACAGAGATTAGATAAGGAGATGGTTCTGTCAGGATGAATGCAAGAGTGGACAGAGAGTGATAGTCTGATTGGGGCACTGCATGAGTACTACTTAGATTATTACAGGAATGAAACATTAGTCTGCATGGGGTTAGGGGCCTGCATAGATTGTGCACATTTGACTATAGCACTGTGTGTCTAAATGCCTGAGGCATTCTACAATTGCATGGACAGTGACTGAATAGTTAGAGTGCTGGTACTTGACAGCAGGGTGAGTTTATAAGTACTTCTGTTTCTGCATAGTGATTAGATAAAGTCATGGTTCTGTCAGGATGATAGGAGGAGTGGACAGAGAGTGACACTGTGATCGCTGAACTGCATGGCTACTACCTGGATTTTTGCAGGAGTGAATCAGTAGTCTGCAGGGGGTTAGGGGCCTGCATAGATTGTGCACATTTGGCTGTAGCACTGCGTGTCTTAATGCCCGAGTGATTGTACAAGTGCATGGACAGTGACTGAGTACGTAGAGTGCTGGTAGTTGATAGCAGAGTGAGTTTATAAGTGCTTGTGTTTCGGCACAGACATTAGACAAGGACATAGTTCTGTCAGGATGATTGCAAGAGTGGGCAGAGAGTGATAGTCTGATTGGGGCACTGCATGAGTACTACTTAGATTATTACAGGAGTGAATCAGTAGTCTGCATGGGGTTAGGGGCCTGCATAAATTGTGCACATTTGACTGTACCACTGCGTGTGTTAATGCCTGAGGCATTCTACGAGTGCATGGACAGTGACTGGATAGTTAGAGTGCTGGTAGTTCACAGCAGGGTGAGTTTATAAGTACTTGTGTTTCTGCATAGTGATTAGATAAAGTTATGGTTCTGTCAGGATGATAGGAGGAGTGGACAGAGAGTGACACTGTGATTGCTGATCTGCATGGCTACTACCTGGATTTTTGCAGGAGTGAATCAGTAGTGTGCAGGGGGTTAGGGGCCTGCATAGATTGTGCACATTTGGCTGTAGCACGGTGTCTCTTCATGCCCGAGTCATTGTACAAGTGCATAGATAGTGACTGAGTACGTAGACTGCTGTTAGTTGATAGCAGAGTGAGTTTATAAGTGCTTGTGTTTCGGCACAGGCATTAGACAAGGACATAGTTCTGTCAGGATAATTGCAAGAGTGGACAAACACTGGTAGTGTGATTGGGGCACTGCATGAGTACTACTTAGATTATTACAGGAGTGAATCAGTAGTCTGCATGGTGTTAGGAACATGCATAGATTTTGCACATTTGACTGTACCACTGCGTGTGTTAATGCCTGTGTCATTGTACAAGTGCATGGACAGTGACTGGGTAGGTAGAGTGCTGGTAGTTAACATCAGGGTGAGTTTATAAGTGCTTGTGTTTCGACACAGAGATTAGATAAGGATATGCTTCTGTCAGGATGATAGCAGAAGTGGGCAGAGAATGACACTGTGATTACTGAACTGCATTGCTACTACTTGGATTTTTGCAGGAGTGAATCACTAGACAGCAGGGAGTTATTGCACCATATAGATTGTACATATTTACCTACATAGTAACTACGAAATTAGACATTATAGAACCACAGAAACACTTCTCATGTACTTTTAAAATCACATATTGACTACCTTTGCCTACCTTTGCACTCCTGCAATCTATCAGGTACCTCTCATTAATTCAGTAAATATAGTCTTAACTATATAAATACAATCTAAACAAATACATGACTCATGACATACTATCTACTTAAGGAGACAACTACTACATACCCGAAAGAATAAAATGTAGTGGTTTTCTTTTGAACTACATATTGCTAATTAAATCTTGAAATATGCAACATCATCAAACTGTACCTCTCAACAGACTTAATTAAGAACAGTAATTTACACCACCTTTTTTATGTTTTTTTTAAAACCACACAAACTCTACAAACTAATAACAAAATTGTAATCATTAACACCTTATATGATCTTCTTGCAAACAGCACAGATGTACCTCATTTCACCAAACTATCTATAATAATGCCATTTTTTTAAACTATATCTTTTTACTGATAAGAAATATGCATGCTTAATAAACTGCACCTTAAATAAATATTTTAGAAAATACACATTCTTCATGCATATTTAACCAATTAATAATAAATAAGAACCATCATTCAACTATACCTTTCAAGACACTTAATAATATATATATTAGTGCACATACCATTTTTTTAACAAAGTTCAAATTCACTAGAAATTATCCCAATATATATCTGTACATTTAATAAATTAATTTAACCAGCAGAGTTTCATAAAAAAGTCAAATCTATTTTACATAAATCTCTTAAAAATATAACTCACCTTTTAAATAAATCTGTTGAATGAAAAATCTCACACACTCAGTCAGGATTTTCTTTTTCACACAGAGAATGTAGATGAGCACACTCTCCAATGTAAAACCAGTAATGGCAAACTTTCCCTCTAATTTTTCATACATATACACATAACCCACAAATGACATTACTTCCCAGTGTTTTTCAAATTGGAAAACGAATTTCCTTTCGTCATAGAGAATAATACTTTTCAACTGACATCTTCATCCCTTGTCCTTAATATCAGTTTCCATAGCAACAGGTCATGCAACATTCAACTTAGCTGCCAGGTCACAAGTTCAACACACAATGTTGCAAATGACAACAGCAAGTGTGGTTGGCTTAGCAAAGCATGCCCTTATCCTTTCTGCTGTACCTTTCAAACTTTTCTTAATAACCAATAAGAAACATGCTTTCTAAACAAAGTAAAATGCAGCCTATATTTGAAAGTACAGTGTTCTTAAACAGCCAATCAAATCTCTACTTTCCTAAAAACAGTATGTTGTCCACCATTTTAGATAGAGTTCATTCTACCACCTGCCTACCTCAGCTACAGACATCTTCTCATTACCTACAGAGATCCTTTCAAGATGCTTTCAGTGTGGATTGTTGGGCACAGCTATGTTTTCTGGTGCAAAAGGTATGCTGAAAGCAGAGGTATTGACAAAGACCTAGCTTTGCAAAATGTAGATATCAAATGGATTGGACAGAGAGGATTGAAGTGGCACCGGAGAAGAGTATCGCATCGAGGTGCCATCTTGTCGCATCGCACCGGAAAGCAGTAAGAAACCGACGCATCACCTCCCCACACAGTAAGGAAGCGAGCATCAACTCCCCTGAGTGTAAGGAACCGACGCATCACCTTCCCTGCGACCCTTTTGTTTTCTTTGCGTTACGCAGCCAAGGTACATTGAGAGTAAAGTGTCGCATTTACAACTTGAGAGAACTGAACTATTTTATAACCTTTTTAAAGTCTATTTTTTAGTACCGTATTGTGGATTTTTGCTATTGGGTCTTGTGATAAGTCTATATAAAGATTACTTATTTTTACATAACAACCTGTGTGGTGTCCATCTGTAGTGTTTTCACTGTATTACTGTATGTGTTCACAAATGCTTTACACACTGCCTCTGAGATAAGCCTGTCTGCTCGTGCCAAGCTACCAGGGGGTGAGCAGGGGTTATTTTAGGAGTGTATCCCCCTTATCCTGACTAGAAGCAAGGGTCCCTATTTGGACAAAGGTGCAAACCATTGCCAACTAGAGACTCCCAGTTCTAACAGACATCATAGATAGATTCAGATTTTACACACACAAAACCATAGAAATTCAGTAGTTATAATTGCCTGAGCTAACTATGACTTACGCACCGCCGCAATGCACTGCTTATGACCTCACATATTACATCACTCATGACATGGCCAGTGGCATCACATTGATTACATGACATGGAAAAATGCTTATGTTGCAGAATCTTTGCTTAAGTCGAAAGTGTTGATTAAAAGGGTATAAGAATAAAAGATGAATTACATCATACATTATTAGATAAATAACAGCTTTCTTAGAATCTGGCCTCATTGTTTCCGATGGAAACCCCCTTATAAGCTGGCTGCCTTTTATTCTTATGACTGAGAGCTCACATTACCAGAATAGCAGAAAAAAGTGATTTATTACCATTTCCTACAGATGTTCTTGACATGCTCTCATACAGTGCCACGCTACTCTGTTGTGCCATGGCACAAGGGCCAGCTCACTAGCTGGATGATTCTAAAGGACTACATTTAACCTAGTCATCAATTTCAAATGTCTATGGGAAAAATTGACCTGAAAAATGCTGTGGGCTGCTCACAAAATGTGATGGGCAAATCAGAGAGCGGATGGCTGATGGGGTGGTCACTCAAACAAATCAATGACTAAAGATGCTTGATAAAAGGCCACTCTTTGTGTCATGCTGCACATTGTATGTTGTGCTGACATAAGAACTGGCAGATGAGCCAAGTTGCCTGTACCCAGACGTAAAAATAGCTTTTTCAATTTTGATTTGGAAAATCATAACATAAAGTTTAATCTCTCATTTTAATTGAAGAGGAGGTGAAGTGTGCAACCACACAATAATTTTGGAGAATAACTAAAGACACATTTTAAACCTTAAAATTTGACAAGTTTATTGAAATTGAACAGATCCAGCACATTCCCTTTAAATCCAATCCTAGCACCAAAAAGATCTATCAAATTGTTAGTAAAATATTCAGGTATTATTATTTGTTACTTATAAGAAGAGCTGCAGTTATTGACTATTGCCAAAAGTAACCATATATTCCTGCATTCCAATTTTCCAAAGTTAAAGTAAAGTATTTTTACACTACTCTGTTGCTCCCTTTGGATGTCACCCTTGTGCAAACTGTTTTAAAACTGGCTTTAAGTCACAGTTCATCAAGTAGCTCCTTTGAGGCGCAGATGAGATGTTTGTCCCTGAATGAGCCGTGGCATAACCACGACCTGAAACAGCTGAAACCCACCTGCAGACATGCTGAATGTAATTGGAGCTACTTTGTCCCTTCTCCGAGCAGAAGCACTTATATTCCAGTCTCTAATAAATGTAATACAGCTTTTAATGGGGCCTAGTCCTCTTGTTGTCTTGCTAAAATTGCAAACTCCTCCAACAGACCCAAGGAAATGTTCAATATTGTCAGGATCTATCTAACGTTAAGGTTTGCTTCACCGAGTTTCCTGATTCTGAAAACATATGTGAAGATATTTAATCGTTTTGCTTCTCTAAAATTTAAAACATCCATGCAACGTTTGTTGTTTTAGACCTCAGGATCACTGACCACTCTAGCAATACCTGCCTAGCACCATCCCTCTTTCTCTTTTCTTTCATTGTTCTTCATTCCATCAAGGTCAGCTCTCCAATGGATCCATGGTCTGTGAGAATCATCAAACTTACTGACGTTACTACAGCACCTATTATTTCGGAAACCTACAATAGATAATTGAAGCTGGATATATGTCATTTGAGATGTCATCAGTGATGTCATCAGTGATGTCACTGACCATGTCATGAGTGATGTAATATGTGACGTCATCAGCAGTGCATTGCGGGGCGCGAGTTATAGTTAGCTGAACTAACTATAACGGGGAATTTCACGGGTTTTGTACGAGTGAAATGTCCAACTAACTATAACGCCCCTGAAACCTATGGTTTTTTCAGTGAATTTCTAAGGTTTTTTAAATGCTAATTTCTAACTATAACGTCCCTGAAACTATGGTTTTTTCAGTGAATTTCAATGGTTTTTAAATGGTAAGTTTTAAGTATAATAGTAGTTATACCTATTTTTTTTTACTGAATTTCTCGATTTTTTTAACTGTTTATTTGTAAATATATTATTTATTAAACAATATTATATACTTTTTTGAAAATTGTAAAAAAAAAATTAAAACTGAAATATAGAATAATTATTTTGTTTTATTTTTTTATTTTAATATATTTATATTATTTTCTTTTTAATTAAAAAAAAAAAAACATTTTATTGGGAGTCGCACACCCAAAGCGCACCTAACACGGCGGGTGTGCGTATTTAGGCCGCCATTTTGGAAAAGTCGTGAAGGATCCGCGTACGGTGTGCGACGGGTGCGTGTTTTTTAATGACGTCATATACGTATAATATTACGTGCTGTGCGCGCTAGGTATGCGATCGGTGCGCGAGTCCTGTTCCAGCGTATTCGCGACACATGCGCATTACGGTACGCGACGATTGCGCGGTGGCGGGCCCTGCGTGACGTCATATGCGTGCCGGGGCGCGCTGGGTGCGCGACTCCCGCGAAGGTTTTTATGTTGTAAAATGATATGTATATGTCTTTAATATACATATTAGGGCAAGAGATTATCTAAGGTATTCATAAAAATAATATACTTCTACTTGTAATAAAGTTATATTATTTTTAAATATGTTTTCACGGAGTCGCGTCGGGTGCGTTCTTCGTGCACGCTGCATGCGCGAACCCCATGTGACCTAAAAAAAAAGGATTTGATTGGTTCATAACATTTCCCACTGTAACTATTGAAGGACCTCACCCATTTCAATCATTCTTGTTGGAGCACCTTCAGAGAAACTTCTGTTCTTCAACTTGAACCTGTTTGGCTTTTTTTTGGTGTTTTTTCTAAACTTCCAAGAAAAATGGCATCAGAGCAGCAGCAGCAGGTGGAAGTATCTTCAGATGAAGAACTGTTGGAGGAGGCACCACCTAAAAAAAGACCAGAATCTGTGGTGTGGAAATTTTCTTCACTTTTCCTGCCGGTGAGAAAAAAGTGAATGCAAGAAAAGTGACCTGCATAATTTGCGGCAGGGTCCTGTCAAGAGGGAGTGAGAAAAAGTATTCATGCGGCACTGCTAGCATGTATAAACATCTGCGTACTCTCCATCCTCGCAATCTTGCTCGGGAGGAAATGAGGCGAGCTACTCAAAACCCATCACCAGCTGTGGCAAGCACATCAGGAGCGTCATCAGCAATACCGCCTATGGACATAAGACCAGAATTTGCCTTCCTTGAGCAACACTGTGTAAAGTGTAAAAAAATAATCTGCTATGGTGAACAGTCGGTGGATGCTGTTTGTGCTGCCCAAAGAAATCACTGCTGTTAATTTTTTTTTTGTTTGTTTTTGGAATGATATTTAATTCCAAAAGTTACCTGTTTACTTTGTTCCTTTTTTTGTTCAGTTTTTGAAAAAACACCAAAAAAAAATACAAAATTGTTCAAAAATACAAAAAAATACAAAAGAAAAAAGAAGAAAAAAAGTTCTTCTCAGAACTACCTTATCTGGTTAAAAAAACTATAATTGCATGGTAATGTCTGAAAGTTTGCTTGAATATATGTGTAGAGTATGATTGACTGAAAGAATGCATTAGTGGTGTATGGTGAATTTATAAGTGCTTAGGTATTGGCGGAGTGATGGGATAAGAAGATAGTGCTGGATGGGTGAATGAGGAAGTGCATGGGAGTGACAGGCGGATTGCTAGGCTGCATGTCTACTAAGTGGGTATTTGCAAGAGTGTATCAATAGTATGTATGTGGTTAGAGTTCTGCATCCATAGTGCAGAGAATGTTGTAGGTGTACTTGTGTTAGTGGCTAGGCCACTCCATAACGACATCACTAGTAATTGGAATGATTACAGTCCTGGAAGCAGAGTGCATGGTCAAGTTATAAGTGGATTGGTATTGGCAGGGTAATGGGATAAGAACATAGTGCTGGATGGGTGAATGAGGAAGTGCATGTGAGTGACAGGTGGATTGCTAGGCTGCATGTGTACTAAGTGGGTATTTGCAAGAGTGTATCAATAGTATGTATGTGGTTAGAGTTCTGCATGCATAGTGCAGAGAATGTTGTAGGTGTACTTGTGTTAGTGGCAAGGCCACTCCATAACGACATCACTAGTAATTGGAATGATTACAGTGCTGGAAGCAGAGTGCATGGTCAAGTTATAAGTGGATAGGTATTGGCGGAGTGATGGGATAAGAAGATAGTGCTGGATGGGTGATTAAGGAAGTGCATGGGAGTGACAGGTGGATTGCTAGGCTGCATGGGTACTAAGTGGGTATTTGCAAGAGTGTATCAATAGTATGTATGTGGTTAGAGTTCTGCATGCATAGTGCAGAGAATGTTGTAGGTGTACTTGTGTTAGTGGCTAGGCCACTCCATAACGACATCACTAGTAATTGGAATGATTACAGTGCTGGAAGCAGAGTGCATGCTCAAGTTATAAGTGGATAGGTATTGGCGGAGTGATGGGATAAGAAGATAGTGCTGGATGGGTGATTAAGGGAGTGCATGGGAGTGACAGGTGGATTGCTAGGCTGCATGGGTACTAAGTGGGTATTTGCAAGAGTGTATCAAAAAAGAAAAAAGAAAAAGAAGAAAAAAAGTTCTTCTCAGAACTACCTTATCTGGTTAAAAAAAGAACTATAATTGCATGGTAATGTCTGAAAGTTTGCTTGAATATATGTGTAGAGTATGATTGACTGAAAGAATGCATTAGTGGTGTATGGTGAATTTATAAGTGCTTAGGTATTGGCGGAGTGATGGGATAAGAAGATAGTGCTGGATGGGTGAATGAGGAAGTGCATGGGAGTGACAGGCGGATTGCTAGGCTGCATGTCTACTAAGTGGGTATTTGCAAGAGTGTATCAATAGTATGTATGTGGTTAGAGTTCTGCATCCATAGTGCAGAGAATGTTGTAGGTGTACTTGTGTTAGTGGCTAGGCCACTCCATAACGACATCACTAGTAATTGGAATGATTACAGTCCTGGAAGCAGAGTGCATGGTCAAGTTATAAGTGGATAGGTATTGGCAGGGTAATGGGATAAGAACATAGTGCTGGATGGGTGAATGAGGAAGTGCATGTGAGTGACAGGTGGATTGCTAGGCTGCATGTGTACTAAGTGGGTATTTGCAAGAGTGTATCAATAGTATGTATGTGGTTAGAGTTCTGCATGCATAGTGCAGAGAATGTTGTAGGTGTACTTGTGTTAGTGGCTAGGCCACTCCATAACAACATCACTAGTAATTGGAATGATTACAGTGCTGGAAGCAGAGTGCATGCTCAAGTTATAAGTGGATAGGTATTGGCGGAGTGATGGGATAAGAAGATAGTGCTGGATGGGTGATTAAGGGAGTGCATGGGAGTGACAGGTGGATTGCTAGGCTGCATGGGTACTAAGTGGGTATTTGCAAGAGTGTATCAATAGTATGTATGTGGTTAGAGTTCTGCATGCATAGTGCACAGAATGTTGTAGGTGTACTTGTGTTAGTGCTAGGCCACTCCATAACGACATCACTAGTAATTGGAATGATTACAGTGCTGGAAGCAGAGTTCATGCTCAAGTTATGAGTGGTTAGGTTTTGGCGGACTGATGGAATAAGAAGATAGTGCTGGATGGGTGAATGAGGAAGTGCATGGGAGTAACAGGCGGATTGCTAGGCTGCATGTGTACTAAGTGGGTATTTGCAAACGTGCATCAATAGTATGTATGTGGTTAGAGTTCTGCATGCATAGAGCACAGAATGTTGTAGGTGTACTAGTGTTAGTGGCTAGGCCACTCCATAACGACATCACTAGTAATTGGAATGATTACAGTTCTGGGAGCAGAGTGCATGCTCAAGTTATAAGTGGATAAGTATTGGTGGAGTGTTGGGATAAGAAGATAGTGCTGGATGGGTGATTGAGGAAGTGCATGGGAGTGACAGGTGGATTGCTAGGCTGCATGGGTACTAAGTGGGTATTTGCAAGAGTGTATCAATAGTATGTATGTGGTTAGAGTTGTGCATGCATAGTGCAGAAAATGTTGTAGGTGTACTTGTGTTAGTGGCTAGGCCACTCCATAACGACATCACTAGTAATTGGAATGATTAAAGTGCTGGAAGCAGAGTGCATGGTCAAGTTATAAGTGGTTAGGTATTGGCGGAGTGATAGGATAAGTACATAGTGCTGGATGGGTGATTGAAAAAGTGCATGGGACAGACAGGAGGATTACTAGGCTGCATGGGTAGTAACTTAGTAAGTAGCTGGTTAGAGGTTTATATAGATAGTGCATAACTGAATGTAGTACTGCATAGATAGTGTTTGCAATACTTAATCCTACCTTTACAGTAGTAGATATCAAATTTTTCTAAACATTCTTTGTAGTTGTTTTTTATAATTTAAATTTTTAAAAATTTCAAACTTTAGATTTATGATCTGTGAAAGAGAAGAAAAATACAGTTATAATGTATAATATTATAATTTTATAAACACAATATAATGTAAGCATAATTTAAATTTTTTTTTTTGCTGTTGTCAGAATATATTGAATTTCACTTTAAATAGTGATTTCAATGGTACTCATCACATAACAGCGGGCAAAAAAACAAACAATCAAGAAGATTGTTTAAAAAAAAAAAATCTGTATCAAAAATATTTTCAACATAGTGAACTATCTCTGCACATTGTATAAAAATAAGATTGTCAATAACATAGCATATAATACAAATCACACATATATAAAATAGTTCTTTGTAAGAGAATGTTGTTACTACAAAATAAAAGAAGCAAAACAATAATTCAATGAATAATTCTTCATAATTTCCATATACTCTAAATGATGTTCTTTAAAATATATGGTGTCAGAATATCCCTGAAAAAGTGCTTAATTCACATTAATATCTTTCCTCTAGGCCAAATGATATTCCTGAAATCCTTTATACTGAAATTGTCCAGAGTAATCGTATTAATACAGTTTAACATATTCCCAATAGGCCGAATTATGTTCTTAGAACTTTGGCTTTAAGAATATTAGGTATGAATTTGGTAATTCGTTCGGCAAACGATATTTAAAAAGTAAATGAGCATCATTACAATATGTCCATCCTTTGTTGCATTTTAAATAGACAGTGTAATGTCCAGATGTTGTAGAAGGTCCATTGTGGAAAATAATTGCTACTACTACAAAAGTTCTTCCTGATATTGATAGTTGACTTGCTACAAAATTTTTAATTAAAGTTTCCAATTTTCTTCCATCAGCTGTACAAGGTTGTATCATTAAAATGATATATTGTCCAAATTATTCTATAAATAGTGTTGATAACATTTCTGATTTGCATTGCATAGACTCCATGTTTTGATTTGCTGCTTTAACTAATTTGTTGAAAGACACTGTTTTACAGTCTGGTATTGTTAAATATATAAATCTTTCTGTTTCTATGTTAGTGGTAGAAGTAAACATACAATTTTCACATTGATGTTCCCATTTATAACAAAGTCCAAATAGATTTTCAATTTGTATTCCTTCCTCTTCTAATACTGCAAGCATATACATTAGAAATTCCTGAGCATCTTGTTGCACATTCTGTGTAAATTGCGTAGAACCAGAACATATATCCAAAAGTTTCCGAATATCTGAAACACTTTGTATTTGACTTTTATCAGTTCTCAATTTTTCAAAAATAGAACGCAACAAGGAACAAAACGTTTTTTCATGATTCTCCAAAATTTGCTGTTGCAGATATTCTAGAAAAAATACAACATTTACCACTACATTAGCATAGCAGTTGATACCTGAACTATTTTCTAACTGATATCCGACAATCTCTTCAATACTGTCCTTCTTCTTTTTGCTTGGAATTTCAACTTTATCCTAATTTTTTGTATTCTCTTTAACTTCACTACAGATATTCTCATATTTCTTTTTCGACCTACGACACTCTTTTCATATACAGGATATTCACCTAAATTGGGAGCATACAGTCTCCTTAACCGATTATACTCTCTTACACAATTTACATCTGCACTAATCTTTCTCTCATCAAAATCAATCAAATGCAATCCAGATAAAGTTCTGACTCGGGACAAAGCAACATATGCCATACCCTCTTTAAATACGGTACTTCCAATGTTTACCAAAGCACTGTCCACACTTAAACCTTGAGATTTATGAATAGTCACCGCATATGCCAAAGAAAGAGGAAACTGTTTTCTACGAACATACAAATCTTTAACAAGCAAAAAACGAACCGAACAACGACCAATTTGTTTTACTTCTTGAATTTGATCAAATTTGATTTTCAAAAATTCAATTCCATCTCTATTTTGATCATTAACAAAATCAACAACTTTACCCATTGCACCATTTACTAAACCTTTTTCCACATCCAAATTACGCCGTAAAATAACGCAACAGTTTACACATACATATAAATTCTTTTCTAAACCAGCAGTTTTAGATATAGATTTTTCTAAAGAATCCAATTTTGTTTTCAGTTTTTCTGTCAAAATAATAGTAATTCGTTCATGCTCTATTTTATCAATGGCTTCCATTTTTATTATTTCTTCATTTTCTAGCTTTAAAAGTTCTTCATTGAATGTACAACACTCTCGCAGTGTTGGCATGAGGCAGATGATAGATTTATATTCTGCAATCTTTTTGTATATTTTTGCTGGAACTATATTTTCATTTGGAAACAAGTTGGTAAGTAGACGACTTTGCAAAGCTTGTTTGCCATGTTCTGTCAATACTCCAATTCATATATCTTGAAGAATGGTTCCATAATCTTCATCATTTGCTTGTCGCATATTTTTAATGAGTTCTTTGTACTCAAAATATGACCAAATGTTAACGTTTCCAACACTTCCCAAAGACTTTCTGGTGTCTTTGTGCACAAGCATTTTAAATACTGGTTGCCCTTTTACAGGAGTAAGTTGCAGTAGATCACCAAAAACTATCACATGTTTTCCTCCAAATAAGACATCGTATTCTGTTTTTAAAATTTGCTGCATTCTTAAATGCACAAAGGCAAGCATTAAGTTTGAGACCATGCTCACCTCATCAATAATTAGAAGTTTCATTTTCTTTAGCACTCTTGAAACTTCATAACAAGCTTCTCCAGATAGCTTGTGATATTCCAATTTATTTTCATGTTCCACAGGTAGCATTAGTAAACGATGTAATGTAATTCCTTTAATGTTGTGTGCTGCCAATCCAGTTGGAGCAGTTACAACACAAGACAAATGTGAGTCAGTTATTTTCTGTAGATAAGTGGTCAAAACTTTAATCAAGAAACTTTTTCCTGTACCAGCTTGACCACTGATATACATTCGGTTAGGTTGAAATGATGTGCATGTGCATTATTTCTTTTCATGAAGAAAACCATGGTCGATCTGTTGTGTAACTTGCTGATATATTTGTTTCTGTTCAATATTTAGCTGTTCTTCCAAGTTTTCTAAGTCCATAATATCTTCTTGAGCTTGATGCATTGCTGTTTCCACTTCATTCATTGCGATTGCTGCTTCATTTTCAAGAATTGGTTGTCCTAGTGGAACTTGACTCAGGTGAGCAGAACTTTGACTGTCTTGAGAACTGTCTCTAGCAATCTCAGCTGCAATAGTAGCTTCTTGATCAATTTCTTCATTCAACATTTTGAGATAATTTGCAAAATTCTGGGCATTCAATGCTATCTTTACATGCATTGAAAGAATCTTCATAGCACTGAAAATCTCCAAGTAATTCTAATTCTGTACGCCAATACTTGAATAGTTGCAAAAGTGCTAAATAGTAAAATTCTCTTTTATCAGCAGTATCACAACTCAGTTTTCTGTGATTAATCAGATTTCCTTTAGTATGTTTCACCAAACATCCTTCTGAACCATTCACTGTATATTTTCCTTCATTTATGTTTTCTGTAGTATTTTTTTAAAACTGTAAAATTGCAGCACTTCATAGAGACATATGTTCTCAAGATGACGACTTCTATTTGGATAGTATGTATCCAACATGTTTGTTTTGACAATATCTGTACTTCCCGGTTCATTTACTGCTAAATATTCGATTTCTTGTACAGATTTAAGTACTCGATTTCGTGTTGCAGCAAGACCGAGACTCACCCAAATGATCCCTCTTGACTTTGAATATAAACTTGCGGATGATAACCGATCCGAGCATTCGTACGCTCCAATCTCTCGATGGGATAACATCTTCAAACTGAAACTGTACAATTTCTTACTAAGACTCTTCTCGTGACAAATTTCTTTCAACTCCGTCTTTTCTGATTTTGTTATGTATGATGTTACATACCGAGCAACAGCAATGGAATTATCCGCAACATACTGGATATCCATATTAGCATTCCACATCGAGAGAATAACTGGATTATAATCATTGATATACTTTGATTCTTCACTTCTTTTCAAATTGTAAGTATTTTTGGGTGATTTTCTAGTGATGGTATGTCTCACTGCTGACATGAAACTGTTTACTCTTCCTTTGGATATTACTGGACGTGGAAATCCAAAACGACATTTGGTATAAAACTTTTCCTTCGACTTGTATTTCCGTCGACAGTATTTGCCACATCGATGACTTTGGAATCGTAACACTTGTTGCCTTAAGTTATTTTCTTGTGTTCTTTTTGGTATAGCACATGTAACATAATCTTCAATAAATGATAAAACAGTATCATCCGAATCAGTTCCAAATTTGGGTGCATCTTTGATCCATAAAAGCATATGTATATGAGGAGCACCTCTAGCTTGATACTCCTTTCTCCAAAAGAAATCAATAACTTCTCCAAGAGGAGGATTCTTTTTATTGCAGATAAAAGACATCATAGCTTCAAACCTATGATTGAAATATCTGCATACATTAACAGGATCCAAAGTACACAATTCTCCAGGTGTCTTGTATTCAATATTTTTAATATTTGAATTTGCTTTTCGAAGAAATTCAAGTAAATCATCCCAAGCGTATTCAGCACAGCTTAGGGTAACGAACCACGTAGGAGTTCCTAAGTTCCTTAGCATGCATTTAAGTTCTCCATGGCGACGATACCAATACTCATTAGTACCACGCTGACATGCCATCAAATTAATCAGTTGAGATTCTAAATGATCGTCTCTCTGATGTACTTTATCCATAAATTCCTTTGCAGAAACATTTTGAAGATGTACTCCTGTTTTTAATATGTGGTTGACTGCTAATGAAAGTCCAGACAAGTCACTCTCAAACAAAAGATGAAATATATATGGGATACATTGTCGAATTCTTGGATCTTCTGCATACAATCTTGTTGTCCGATATTCTGATGCAGGAATCTGTACTGATCGTTCGTCATATCGTCCACCTTTTCCAGTTGGAAACAGCTGGGGAAAACAACGAGCTTCCAAACTTTTTCCCCAAACACTCATGGGAGTCCCCTTCGCTTTCTTCATTTGGAAAAATTCAATAGTATTCCCCATGACTTCTTTCGAATGAAGTGGATGTACACTATAATGTTCATAAATTTCTTCACTTTTGGACATATCAACTTTCTCAATTTGACCACTTGACATTTCACTATCATCTCCTAAAAGTATTTCTTCTTCTTCCACATACACATTTTTGTAGTAATCATTGTTTTTTATAAGATATAATGTTGCCTTTTGCACTTTCCTGACATCCACTAATTCCTGCCATATTTTCTTACTCTTAGTAGGAACACCATTAACTAGAATAACTTGTGATTCACTTTCTACATTTTGTACACCAATAGTTTCAATATTTTTCTTTAAATCTAGTGGTAAATATACAACTCTACCTTTTAATCCTCTCTGTAAATCTGTAGGAGGCAATTTACCTGTTTTAGGCTCCATACGAACAATAGCCTGAAATGGGTGCACACATTGAATCAGAATAGATTCATATGTGTTTAAATCTATCAGTTCTGGAGGAATACTTACCAACTCTAGATTATTATGGACAGCTCTAGCAGGCATTTTATTATCGTCTAATTTGTTATAACAATATTTACAAATACGCTGATCAGTACCCAAATCAAAGCAATCCTCTACCAACAAATAAGTTGCAAATTCCATACACTTATCATTATTTTCTCTTTCACTTTTTAAATACAGATCAACACTCCTAGTCTGATTTCTATAGTGAGTTCGTCGGCAACAAATACAAGTGTAATTTGGCCTTTCACACGAAATTACCTTAAACTTTGTAATTTGTTCTTGAAACTTCTCTGTACTACTATTTTCCACATTTTCATCAACACCTACTTCTAACAATGTCTCACTTTGTCCACTCTCTTCTTGAGGACCAAAGTAACAAAACTCTATTTCATCACAAACTTTTTTAACATCTGATAGTGACCCATGCAAAAGAGCACTGTGTAAGTCATTTAAAATTATTGCTGGACTTTTTGCGTAATACAATCTTCTCACTAACTTCCGCATTTGAGAATGATGTACTGCTAACATTCTAAAATGATGAAAAACACTTTGACATACTTTTCTTGAAAGACAAGCCAGTGAATGACCTTGCAAACCAGTATTTTTCTCACTCTGCAAGGATCTAGTCCTTGCAACATCTTAATCTTTTGTTTAATACTTTTTTTACTATACTGTCGTAAGAAATTGCGAAAAATCTCAATAGATTCCTGTCGTATACTACAAATACTACTACAATCCCAAGTATAGACTGGACCTTTAGAACGTCTCCCTAGAACTTCATCAGCTATCACTTCTTCTTCATTTCGGGGAACCATCTTCTCTTTCTCAATTGGACAACCATTTCTAACCTCTTAAGCTTGACCACTGGTATCAACTGCAAGCAATAATGTATTGGTTTGAAAATAACTCTCTTCATTAAAAAAAGGCTCTGAGCTTGAACTGTGTTTTCATTCACCCAAAAAAATATCACAAAAGTTACTTCTGTTAATTAGTCTCTTCTTCCTACTTTTGGCCGTCATAAAATGTATTGGCTTATCAAGTGATCGAATTCTATTTAAAACTAAAATGAATAATTTCCTTTTTAATTGAAAAGCCTTCTCCACAATACTTTCAATCTGTTTTTTCTTTTTATAAAATGCTGATCTTTTTTTTATATTTCTTCACATCTTTCAACAAATTAGATACAACTCTATTGTAAAACCTTCTCTTTCTAATTTCTTCATACTGAGTCTTCCACCTTTTACCACACAATATTTCCTTAGAATATGATTTCCCATTATTCTTGCTTTTTTCTTCTTATTCTTTTTTGTTGTTAAGACATTCTTTGTACTTTCCACACTGTGCACACTGTTTTTAGGCTTTGAAATGTTTTTAATACATTTTTTCTTCTCTTACCGCAAGATTTTTCTTTTTCCCCACATGTTGTTGTTTATCTAATTCTTGCTGTTGTCGTGTCTTCAAATAAAACTCCTTTTTTTGTTGTTTCCTCTTTTGTGTTTTTTTAGCCATGGTAAGTTTTTTTTTAATGATGATGAACAATTCTGTTTAAAAAAAAATATATATAATATTATTAAAATAAATCTATAAAATATACTATTTTATAAGTAAACAAACATGTTCTACATAAAAACTATTTAAACACTTTGTTTTGAAATCGCAATCCATTTACTGCAGTATACAGGTACTAATTGGATAATTCTAGGACTGAATAAGTGAATAAGTAGTGTTTACGTGTTTAGAGGACTGCATCAATATTGGATAAATGATTCTAAGACTGTAAGTATTACTACCTGGGTTATTGCATGAGTACATAGGTACTGACTGGATAATTAGAGTACTGCATGAAAAGAGAATGGAGAAATCATTAATGCTTGGATTTTGCACAGTGATTACATAAGGACATGGTACTGGCTGCATAATTAGAAGACTGCACACAGAGTGACAGTATGATTGGGGCACTGCATCCGTACTACTTAAATTATTACAGGAGTGAATCAGTAGGCTACAGGGGGTTATTGGCCTGCATAGAATGTGCACATTTGACTGTAGCACTGTGTCTCTTCATGCCTGAGTCATTGTACAAGTGCATGGACAGTGACTGGGTAGGTAGAGTGCTGGTAGTTGACAGCAGGGTGAGTTTATAAGTGCTTATGTTTCTGCATAGTGATTAGATAAAGTCATGGTTCTGTCAAGATGATAGGAAGAGTGGACAGAGAGTGACACTGTGATTGCTGATCTGCATGGCTACTACCTGGATTTTTGCAGGAGTGAATCAGTAGTCTGCAGGAGGTTAGGGGCCTGCATAGATTGTGCACATTTGGCTCTAGCACTGCGTGTCTTAATGCCTGAGTGATTGTACAAGTGCATGGACAGTGACTGAGTAGGTAGACTACTGGTAGTTGACAGCAGGGTGAGTTTATAAGTGCTTGTGTTTCGGCACAGAGATTAGATAAGGAGATGGTTCTGCCAGGATGATTCCAAGAGTGGACAGAGAGTGATAGTCTGATTGGGGCACTCATGAGTACTACTTAGATTATTACAGGAGTGAATCATTAGTCTGCATGGGGTTAGGGGCCTGCATAGATTGTGCACATTTGACTGTGCCACTGCGTGTGTTAATGCCTGAGGCATTCTACAAGTGCATGGACAGTGACTGGATAGTTAGAGTGCTGGTACTTGACAGCAGGGTGAGTTTATAAGTACTTCTGTTTCTGCATAGTGATTAGATAAAGTCATGGTTCTGTCAGGATGATAGGAGGAGTGGACAGAGAGTGACACTGTGATCGCTGAACTGCATGGCTACTACCTGGATTTTTGCAGGAGTGAATCAATAGTCTGCAGGGGGTTCGGGGCCTGCATAGATTGTGCACATTTGGCTGTAGCACTGCGTGTCTTAATGCCTGAGTGATTGTACAAGTGCATGGACAGTGACTGAGTAGATAGAGTACTGGTAGTTGACAGCAGGGTGAGTTTATAAGTGCTTGTGTTTCGCCACAGAGATTAGATAAGGACATGGTTCTGTCAGGATGATTGCAAGAGTGGACAGAGAGTAATAGTCTGATTGCGGCACTGCATGAGTACTACTTATATTATTACAGGAGTGAATCAGTAGTCTACAGGGGGTAGGGGCCTACATAGATTGTCCACATTTGACTGTAGCATGGTGTGTCTTTATGCCTGAGTCATTGTACAAGTGCATAGATAGTGACTGAGTAGGTAGACTACTGGTAGTTGACAGCAGGATGAGTTTATAAGTGCTTGTGTTTCGGCACAGAGATTAGATAAGGAGATGGTTCTGTCAGGATGATTCCAAGAGTGGACAGAGAGTGATAGTCTGATTGGGGCACTCATGAGTACTACTTAGATTATTACAGGAGTGAATCATTAGTCTGCATGGGGTTAGGGGCTTGCATAGATTGTGCACATTTGACTGTACCATTGCGTGTGTTAATGCCTGAGGCATTCTACTAGTGCATGGACAGTGACTGGATAGTTAGAGTGCTGGTAGTTGACAGGGGGTGAGTTTATAAGTACTTGTGTTTCTGCATAGTGATTAGATAAAGTTATGGTTCTGTCAGGATGATAGGAGGAGTGGACAGAGGGTGACACTGTGATTGCTGATCTGCATGGCTACTACCTGGATTTTTGCAGGAGTGAATCAGTAGTCTGCAGGGGGTTAGGGGCCTGCATAGATTGTGCACATTTGGCTGTAGCACTGCGTGTCTTAATGCCTGAGTGATTGTACAAGTGCATGGACAGTGACTGAGTAGATAGAGTACTGGTAGTTGACAGCAGGGTGAGTTTATAAGTGCTTGTGTTTCGCCACAGAGATTAGATAAGGACATGGTTCTGTCAGGATGATTGCAAGAGTGGACAGAGAGTGATAGTCTGATTGCGGCACTGCATGAGTACTACTTATATTAATACAGGAGTGAATCAGTAGTCTACAGGGGGTACGGGCCTACATAGATTGTCCACATTTGACTGTAGCACAGTGTGTCTTTATGCCTGAGTCATTGTACAAGTGCATAGATAGTGACTGAGTAGGTAAACTACTGGTAGTTGACAGCAGGGTGAGTTTATAAGTGCTTGTGTTTCGGCACAGAGATTAGATAAGGAGATGGTTCTGTCAGGATGAATGCAAGAGTGGACAGAGAGTGATAGTCTGATTGGGGCACTGCATGAGTACTACTTAGATTATTACAGGAATGAAACATTAGTCTGCATGGGGTTAGGGGCCTGCATAGATTGTGCACATTTGACTATAGCACTGTGTGTCTAAATGCCTGAGGCATTCTACAATTGCATGGACAGTGACTGAATAGTTAGAGTGCTGGTACTTGACAGCAGGGTGAGTTTATAAGTACTTCTGTTTCTGCATAGTGATTAGATAAAGTAATGGTTCTGTCAGGATGATAGGAGGAGTGGACAGAGAGTGACACTGTGATCGCTGAACTGCATGGCTACTACCTGGATTTTTGCAGGAGTGAATCAGTAGTCTGCAGGGGGTTAGGGGCCTGCATAGATTGTGCACATTTGGCTGTAGCACTGCGTGTCTTAATGCCCGAGTGATTGTACAAGTGCATGGACAGTGACTGAGTACGTAGAGTGCTGGTAGTTGATAGCAGAGTGAGTTTATAAGTGCTTGTGTTTCGGCACAGACATTAGACAAGGACATAGTTCTGTCAGGATGATTGCAAGAGTGGGCAGAGAGTGATAGTCTGATTGGGGCACTGCATGAGTACTACTTAGATTATTACAGGAGTGAATCAGTAGTCTGCATGGGGTTAGGGGCCTGCATAAATTGTGCACATTTGACTGTACCACTGCGTGTGTTAATGCCTGAGGCATTCTACGAGTGCATGGACAGTGACTGGATAGTTAGAGTGCTGGTAGTTCACAGCAGGGTGAGTTTATAAGTACTTGTGTTTCTGCATAGTGATTAGATAAAGTTATGGTTCTGTCAGGATGATAGGAGGAGTGGACAGAGAGTGACACTGTGATTGCTGATCTGCATGGCTACTACCTGGATTTTTGCAGGAGTGAATCAGTAGTGTGCAGGGGGTTAGGGGCCTGCATAGATTGTGCACATTTGGCTGTAGCACGGTGTCTCTTCATGCCCGAGTCATTGTACAAGTGCATAGATAGTGACTGAGTACGTAGACTGCTGTTAGTTGATAGCAGAGTGAGTTTATAAGTGCTTGTGTTTCGGCACAGGCATTAGACAAGGACATAGTTCTGTCAGGATAATTGCAAGAGTGGACAAACACTGGTAGTGTGATTGGGGCACTGCATGAGTACTACTTAGATTATTACAGGAGTGAATCAGTAGTCTGCATGGTGTTAGGAACATGCATAGATTTTGCACATTTGACTGTACCACTGCGTGTGTTAATGCCTGTGTCATTGTACAAGTGCATGGACAGTGACTGGGTAGGTAGAGTGCTGGTAGTTAACATCAGGGTGAGTTTATAAGTGCTTGTGTTTCGACACAGAGATTAGATAAGGATATGCTTCTGTCAGGATGATAGCAGAAGTGGGCAGAGAATGACACTGTGATTACTGAACTGCATTGCTACTACTTGGATTTTTGCAGGAGTGAATCACTAGACAGCAGGGAGTTATTGCACCATATAGATTGTACATATTTACCTACATAGTAACTACGAAATTAGACATTATAGAACCACAGAAACACTTCTCATGTACTTTTAAAATCACATATTGACTACCTTTGCCTACCTTTGCACTCCTGCAATCTATCAGGTACCTCTCATTAATTCAGTAAATATAGTCTTAACTATATAAATACAATCTAAACAAATACATGACTCATGACATACTATCTACTTAAGGAGACAACTACTACATACCCGAAAGAATAAAATGTAGTGGTTTTCTTTTGAACTACATATTGCTAATTAAATCTTGAAATATGCAACATCATCAAACTGTACCTCTCAACAGACTTAATTAAGAACAGTAATTTACACCACCTTTTTTATGTTTTTTTTAAAACCACACAAACTCTACAAACTAATAACAAAATTGTAATCATTAACACCTTATATGATCTTCTTGCAAACAGCACAGATGTACCTCATTTCACCAAACTATCTATAATAATGCCATTTTTTTAAACTATATCTTTTTACTGATAAGAAATATGCATGCTTAATAAACTGCACCTTAAATAAATATTTTAGAAAATACACATTCTTCATGCATATTTAACCAATTAATAATAAATAAGAACCATCATTCAACTATACCTTTCAAGACACTTAATAATATATATATTAGTGCACATACCATTTTTTTAACAAAGTTCAAATTCACTAGAAATTATCCCAATATATATCTGTACATTTAATAAATTAATTTAACCAGCAGAGTTTCATAAAAAAGTCAAATCTATTTTACATAAATCTCTTAAAAATATAACTCACCTTTTAAATAAATCTGTTGAATGAAAAATCTCACACACTCAGTCAGGATTTTCTTTTTCACACAGAGAATGTAGATGAGCACACTCTCCAATGTAAAACCAGTAATGGCAAACTTTCCCTCTAATTTTTCATACATATACACATAACCCACAAATGACATTACTTCCCAGTGTTTTTCAAATTGGAAAACGAATTTCCTTTCGTCATAGAGAATAATACTTTTCAACTGACATCTTCATCCCTTGTCCTTAATATCAGTTTCCATAGCAACAGGTCATGCAACATTCAACTTAGCTGCCAGGTCACAAGTTCAACACACAATGTTGCAAATGACAACAGCAAGTGTGGTTGGCTTAGCAAAGCATGCCCTTATCCTTTCTGCTGTACCTTTCAAACTTTTCTTAATAACCAATAAGAAACATGCTTTCTAAACAAAGTAAAATGCAGCCTATATTTGAAAGTACAGTGTTCTTAAACAGCCAATCAAATCTCTACTTTCCTAAAAACAGTATGTTGTCCACCATTTTAGATAGAGTTCATTCTACCACCTGCCTACCTCAGCTACAGACATCTTCTCATTACCTACAGAGATCCTTTCAAGATGCTTTCAGTGTGGATTGTTGGGCACAGCTATGTTTTCTGGTGCAAAAGGTATGCTGAAAGCAGAGGTATTGACAAAGACCTAGCTTTGCAAAATGTAGATATCAAATGGATTGGACAGAGAGGATTGAAGTGGCACCAATTGATGCCATTGGTTAGAACCTTTATGCACCTCCAACCTCCTGACCTCATTATTGTGCACTGTGGTGGCAATGACCTAGGCACATTGACTGGGGTAGGTCTGGAAATGCTAATGAAGGGCACCTTTGCAGAATTGATGTTGCTTTTCCCCCAAACTGACTTGGTCTACTCTAACATATGCCAAAGACAGAAATGGAAGTGGTCCAATCAATTTTGTCCACAGATTGAGAAAGCTAGAAAAAATTTCAATAAAGCTGTTTCTGCTTATCTCAGAGACCATAGGATGGGGTCCATATACAACAACAATCTGCGTTTTAATATGAATGGCATATACAGGAGAGATGGTGTACATTTCACAGATGAGGGAAACAGAGTCTTTCTCAACAACTTCAGACTCTGCATTGGCACTTACATGTAGCTACCATCTTCTCACAATAAACACAAGGGCTCTTTTTAGAGCCAGCCAAGATCCAAACATGCAACCTAGATTTATTATAAAAAAATCTCCCTTTTTTTTTTCCTAGGAGTCGCGCACCCGACGCGGCCAGGAGTCGCGCACCCCTCGCGTTCACACCGGGGGCCGCGCACCCCTCGCGTTCACACCGGGGGCCGCGCACCCCTCGCGTTCACACCAGGGGCCGTGTGGGAGTCGCGCACCCCTCGCGTTCACACCAGGGGGCCGCGCTGGGAGTCGCGCACCCCTCGCGTTCACACCAGGGGGCCGCGCTGGGAGTCGCGCACCCCTCGCGTTCACACCAGGGTGCTGCGCTGGGAATCGCGCACCCCTCGCGTTCACACCAGCGGACCGCGCTGAGCGCTGTGCTGGGGACGCGACTCAATTTTATTTTTAAACGGGCTCCTACCACTAATTTTTATTCGCCCCGGGGACCCCATCCCCCAGGGCCTACTCACTTCGTTGGGGACTGTGGGGGGAGCCCCAATGCCCCCATGGTCCCGCCGGCTCCACGCGTCCTGCGAGAGCCGGCATTGCTTTTCCACATGGGGAGCTGCTGACATGCAGCTCCCCGTGTGGAAAAGCAATTCTGCTTTGGATTTTGGAAGAGAGAGCAGGTTTCCCTGCTCTCTCTTCCAAAATCCAAACCAGAGTTTGCTACGGTAGGGCGGGAGGCGTGCTCCCACCCTACCATAGCAAACAGCAGTGTCCCGGGGGTGGGCACCCCGGGACACTGCAGGAGCCGGCCCTGGGTGGGTGGCGGTCCCCAGGGCCATCGAAGGCTCCAGGAGGGGGGCCCCAAGGCCCCCACACATCTTTTGCAAAGCCCCGGGGAGGTGGTGGTCCCCGGGGCTCGGGGGTCAAAAATGGACCCCGCATTTTAACAGTTAGTGCCCCGGGGAGGTGGTGGACCCCGGGGCATGTGGGGTGGCTGGAGCCCCCTTACACATTTTTTTTAAAATTTTATTTAAATTTAGAGCCTTGGGGAGGTGGCGGCCCCCGGGGCTGCGGGGGCCTCCGTGGGCCCCCGCTTTACATTATACAAATCCCCGCGGACCCTGGCCCACCCGGGGGGTTAAAAATAACAAAGCGTGAAAACCCTCGTTTCATTTTTTTTAAAATTTTCACCGGGATCCACGCACCCAACGCGCATTCCGGTGTATTTTTTTAAAAAAAATGCTTTTTTTGGCCCTGGGGGTCCTTGTGGGACCCCCTGAGTAGGCCTAGGGGCTCAGGGTGTTTCTACCCTGCCCCCTTTTCTTCTTTGACACCTTTGTTTCCCTGTTTACTTCTGACTCAGTTCTACCGAGTCACAAAATGGCTGCCAACACTTCCTGGTTTGGAGTGTTGACAGCCAATTAGCATGAAGCTCGTGATCGGGAGGGTGCGCGGATCCTCCGCGGCCATAGATATCGAAACTTTTATTTTTTGATTTTCTCCAAAACTGCTGAACGGATTTACACCATTTTTAAAAAGCGTGCTTTCTGAACCAAGCACTACCTTTTTGCCAAATTTGATGAAATTCCGTTCAGCAGTTTTGGCTGTAGCCTTGCATAAAGTTTCCTATGGGAAATTGATTTTTTGACTCTTATTTTTTGAATTTCTCCGCAACTACTGAACGGATTTACACCATTTAAAAAAAAGGTCGCTTTCTGAACCAAGCGCTACCTTTTTCCCAAATTTGGTGTAATTCCGTTCAGCAGTTCGGGCTGTAGCCGTGTCTAAAATTTCCTATGGGAATTAACATGGAGAAAACACGTTTTGGGACCCCCCTTTTTTCTCGGCCCCTGCTTGATAAATCACCCCGAAACTTTCAATATAGGAGCGGACCGGAGCGGGCCATTAGTTTAGAAAATTTCACAAAGATTCGTCAATCGGCGCCAAAGTTATTGGGAATAGAATGTTACGAATTTCCTATGGATAATAGGTCCTAACTATAACTATCTACTGGCGACCGCCAGTAGATAATATATATGTGTATATATATATATGTGATCAAGGCCTTTGGAAGGCCGAAATGCGTTATGGCGGTGGTGCGTGGCAGCAAAATAAACTGAACTTAGCACCAGAAACCTTGGGTCCGTGTTCGTCTTTTCCAGGGGAAACTGGAGGTTTTGAGACGAAGCCAACGATATATATATATATACATATATGTCACAGCATATAATGCAGTATCATATTCCTTTTTCTTGCCACCTAATTTAGTCAACGTTGCCAGCGTTAAGTTTTCCAATATTGCATAATTCCAATGGCTCTCAAAATAACCAGTATATGTGGCTGTTATAGTAATACGCGTGGCTGTTTTATTAAATGAATTTAATTACAAGTGAAGCTTTGAAACAACTTTGGGGTATATTCACAAGAACGTGTGATAACTACCGCAAGAGTAGCGTAACGCAACTTTCAATAACGCAGCCCATCACGGGAAAATAACCCCGTGTCAACGTGGAATTCACAACAAGGCGGTACCATGCGATAGCCTGCCGAAACCGCGGACAAAGTCCGCGATACAACCACCACGATGGAGATAAAAACACAAACCACAACACCAAAAAACACGCGATGGGCCAAAGCGCGATGAGGAAACCAGCGACAAGCAGCGCCAGGCCTGCAACACACACCTGGCAGGCGTCAGAAACCTCCATAAAAGCAGGGAAAAAAAACCACACACAAACTGACCAACACACAAGCACCATGGAGGCAGCCGGAGCGGGCGCAGAGGACGAGCGCAACCCCACAAGCACCCCGGACGACCAGCCTGGGACCTCGGGGACAGGGAAGGGCAAGGACAAGAAGACCAGGAAGACCAAGTTCAGTCCGCAGGCGAACCGGATCATAGTCATGGAGGTGATGGAACACCATCAACAACTCTTCGTCACCTCCAACGTGTCATTGGGCACCAAAAATGGAATATGGCGGGACATCGTCGACAAGGTGAATGCCGTCGGAGAGCACAAGCGGACAATGGACGAGGTCAAGAGGCGATGGAATGACATCAAGCGGAAGACCAAGGATAAACTCTCCGCCAACCTGAAGGCAGCAACGCAGACCGGAGGTGGAGGCCCAGCGCCACAGCTGGAGCTGGATGACATGGAGGAGCTGGTGTCGACAGTCATCAGTGTGGAGACTGTGGCCGGAGTCGGGGGACCGGACACTGCTCGACAGGACACAACACAACCGCAACAGGGTGAGTGACCACCAGGTACTGGGGGACGGGGGGAGATGGCCACAATGGCACACATGCACAAGCAAGCAGGGCACAGTGCACACCCACAATCACTCTGGGTCCTCACCCAGACCCACACACTGTCACAATGTACAATGCCATGCTGTCTGAATGTCAACCTGTACCATGCGGCTACATACATGTGGACACATTGTAATACACCATCTCCCCTTCACATTGCAGGGGCATCCTCAACACCTCCTGCAGAGCAGTCACAGCCACTCTTCACTGATGACGAGGAGGAGGACAATACCAGCATCGACATCCAAACCATCCAAGACCTCATTGACCACCTCCGCAACTCACCTCCAGGATCAGGGCAGCCCAGCTACATCCATGACACCCCACCCACAGCCCCGGCAACCTCCCAAGACCCCCAGGAACAACAAATGGCCTTCCAACGCCGTGTGCTGGAGGGCCAGAGGGAGACGGCCGAGCAGGTGCGGGTGGGGTTCGAGCTCATGGCTAACAAACTGGACGCCATCCTTGGGTGTCTATGTCTGCCCCATGGTCTCCAGCGAGCCCTGACTGACATCTCTGGAGTCATGACGCGGAGGGAAGAATACCTGTCCGCTCACAGTGGCCCCAGCGATGCCAGCCTTGAGCTGGCACACATGCGGAGGCTCATGGAGGACATGGTGCGGATGGAGGCGGAAAGGATGGCAGCCGCCGCTGCACATCAGCGAAATGTAGCTGGGATCTACCGTGCCCTGCATGTCCTCATCATGGCATTGCGTGGCGATGATGAATGCTGCTGCCCCCACACCATCCACATCTCCGCCCCCTGGTGTGTCAGTGCCTCCCAGTGCTGCAGGCGTATCCACTCCGGCACCTGATGTGTCACTGCCACACAGTGCGGCCGACAATCCTCCTCCGGCCCTTGATGAGTCAGTGGCACACGGTGCCGCGGCCGGCACTGCAACACCCACAGGTGGGGCAGGGCACACACCCGGGGACGAGGACGTGGATGGGACTGTGGTCAGGAGGACCAGGCACTAGCATCCATTACCGCCACCATGCCTGTTTCTGCTTGGTGCCGCACATGGCCTCAAGACCTACCACTGACCCCCGATACAATCCGAGGCACTCACCTTGGACAGCGACATGGACTGCCACATGACACGGCGGACAGACTGCGGACTGTACCCTTCCTCTTCCGCAGTACAGGTCATCCCGGGATGGACACTGGCTGGCCCTCCACGGGCCCATATTGTGTGGTGTGCTCGACATTGCCCTGTACCGCTCCAGCTGCATGACTGCACTGGATATGCAAATAAACATCCAGTGACGCACTGCTGTGTAATGTCTTACGTCATTCCTGTGTGGATGTGTGGATGAATGTGGGGACAGTGCTTTCCCTTGCATCAATGATGTTCATCCTGTGGGATGCCAGTAAGGGGGTGTGACATTGCATCTTGTGTAGCGGGTTCCGTGAACACTGCAGCAGGGACACACGCATCAGTCACTTCCTTGTCCGGACATGGACTGGACCACGCCCAGAGCCCACGAGTCATTGTTGCAGGCCCTGCACTGGTCCGGCGTACGGCAGGCCAGTCCACTCCGCTTACGCCCCGAGGGGGGGCCCTCATTGTACCCATCGCAGCCGTACTCGCTGGTGGTGTGCAGGTCACTGGTCTAGTCGTCAGCATGTCACAGCCACTCCCTGAGGGCAGGTTTTCATACACACCTCACCCATCCGGCACAGGCGTCACAGGCCATGTGACTCCGCCAACATAAGGGTCCGACGATGTCACATTCCCCTCTTCCGGTGGTGACTGGATGACGGACTCCCCACGGTTCACACTCATATAGGGCCCATGAGTTGCTGCGCACAGGGTTAGTGGCATCCGAGGCCTTGAGTACGGCACGGGCCTACCACCATGTGGCGCAGACTGGGGTTGCACAGGGTTAGTGGCATCCGAGGCCTGGAGTACGGCACAGGCCTACCACCACGGGACGGTGACTTTGGGTGCACTGAGTCAGTGGCACCTTGAGCTGCTGAGCGGGTGTGCAGCCTGCGATGATGCCCCATCTCGGCGGTCCGGACAGCTCAGGTTTTGTGTGCCCTGCTGGACCGCAGTGTAGGCCAGAGCCAGTGGGCAGCGCGGGCCTACCGCCCCGTGGCGTCGCTTCCAGGAAGCCAGAGTTGGTGGCACCCATTGGGCTGAGCAGGTGTGCAGCCTGCGATGTTGCCGGGTGCACTGGTATGTCCTCTGCCATGGAATAATCAAGACCCAGCACCAAACGTGAGACCTGGTGGCCTGCGGAATGGGGCTGCATGATGTGGAGGGTGCCATGTCCGCGGGCCCCGGGCTTGTGGCTTGCAGCGGCACGTGGTGGGACCTCCTGTCTACGCGCCGGTGGCGGAAGGTGAGCATTGAGGCCTGGGTGTGCATGGACGGGCATGCTCCGATGGGCGGCGGGAGAGGTTGGGGTGCCTCTGCCTGGGTGTGCATGGGCGGGCAGGCGATGTTGTCTTGTGCAAGTGTGTGTACTGTGCCAGTCATGTATCTGGGCTCTGTTTCAGCTGACGGCTCTGAATCAGATGTGTGACCTGGTGAACTGCCCTACATACCGGCACGTGGTTGGAGACACACCGGTGGCAGCAGGTGAGCAGTGTGGCCTGGGTGCACAGGGGCGGCACTCTCTCTGTCTCTCCCTCTCTTCCTCTCTCTCTCTTCCTCTCTCTCTCCCTCTCTCTTCCTCTCTCTCTCCTCTTCTCTCTCTCTCTCCCTCTCTTCCTCTCTCTCTCCTCTTCTCTCTCTCTCTCTCTCTCTCCCTCTCTTCCTCTCTCTCTCTCCCTCTCTTCCTCTCTCTCTCTCCCTCTCTTCCTCTCTCTCTCTCCCTCTCTCTTCCTCTCTCTCTCCTCTTCTCTCTCTCTCTCCCTCTCTTCCTCTCTCTCTCCTTTGCTCTCTTTCTGTCCTCTGATGTGCGCAGGACACACCTTCTCATCATGTTTTTTGTCTTACAGGCTGTGACCTACGTATTGTCCGGAGGGGAGCGGCCATGTGTCTTCATTTCATTTCGTTGTTCATTTTAATAAAGTTTCATATGTTGCTTCGAAAGTGAATGTGTGCTGGTCATTTCTGTGACGACACATCCATGTCACCAGTTGTGATTGTGCGGCATCAAGCGGAATATTTTGTACATGTTTAGGTGTGGCTGATGTGGCATGTCTTTGGTCGGGGGGGTGCCAGGGAGGGGTGGTCCTGGGGTGGTGGCGGTGGGTGTTGTGGCCCTCTTGGGTGTCTGGGCCGCATGATGTGTGGCTCCATGGCATCTGTTGCCCTTCGGATGTGGCCCTGGGCTGTGCTCCCTTTTGTGGTGCTGGCTGCCGTCCGAGTTTACACCAGGTCAGAGCAGATGTAGATTTCCTGGTGCTGACGCGCCTTATCGCCTGTTTTGTGTTTTTATCGCGGATGTGGCTGGTCGTTGTGAATGTTGAGGTGTGCTGTTGTCTCGGCTTTAGTCACGGGAACGCCTACTCTGCATCTCATTAGCGATATTTGCGAGGGTCCTCTGTGGCGATGTTTTTTGCAGCTGCTATCGCGGGTAAACTGATGCTGTGGGCTGTTAACACCGGCTTGTGAATGGGGGGGTAAATTTATCACGACTTTGGCTGCGATAAAGTGCCGTTAATTCGGCGATAGCTCCTTGTGAATATGCCCCTTTGAGTTTCTTTGAGACCTCTGCTCAGCATTCAGTGATTGTGTAAATAACTTAACCTCCCTGTGAATAAAAAAGTGCAACCTCTGCCTGTAAACATATCTCGTTCTCGTGTAAAGCGCTCAGAGGCCAACTGGGTCAAGTTCACGCTATATAAAACTGCAGTTAAATGCTTCACTTTCAAACAAAAACGTCTGCAGTATCTAATCCGCTTCTACGATAGTTCGTTGGCTCAAATAAGAAAAAAAAGAAAGGCTTCTACAGATGGTGTGCCCATCTGCAGATAGGTTTTAGGTAGCACGTTTTTATAAATGAGGACACTACAATTGCCACTGCTTTATGACTGCCAGGTAAGTATTGCACTGTGCATTTGCTGCAGTCCTTTGTCTGTTTCTTTTATGCAAATGTGTGTGGCCTTTGCATCGGAGCGGAAGCGGAAGTACAGTGTGAGCGACTGAGTGAGGACGAGGGGAAATAAGAAGATGCTGCTGTGTCGGGCCACGCTTGGATTTGGTGCTGCATTCAAGAGAGAAGGAGAAATCATTGTTTTATTTCATTTGGTATTTTTAGTGGTGTTGTGGGGTCGAGGATGATCAGAGATGGAAAGTAAGGGGTGTGATTTCCCGCCTCTCATCGCCCTTTGGGGTTCTTTGCAAGTTCTGTGCTTTGTTTGAAAGGCGGGAGCCCGTCATTTAAATTGCAGCCCTCGAACCTACTGCTCCGATTTGGAGAGGTGGATGCAGTATGTCTCTCCATTGCGATATTTTCCAATTTTGTCTTTCTTTTTTAAAATGTGGGAATGGGACACAAAAACCTGTGGCTTTGCATGATTGTGGGATTTTGAGACCCTGCATGGACCATTGAATGCAGCACTTGCATAGTGGGGGTAGAGGTGGACGAGCCAACAAGTTGAAAGGGGTAGCCGAGCTGGAGCTGAGTCAAGAGATCTGGCTCTTAAAACCCATGTACGAGTCTAGCTTTAGAAATACTTTGTCTGGAAATCATGCAAAAAATATGATAAGGTGTCTTGAAAATAAAAATACTGTATTACTTTAACATGGGAAAGTGTTTAATTTTAGATCATCAGACGATATCAGTGTATTGATAAGTATTTATTGCAAGTGACATGATCTGATAAACATTCCTGCCTCCTTTCTGTTAACAATGTTAGGCAACTAAGAGGCAACTACGTTGTCATGTCAACTCTATATGTAACCTAGATTCTCATTCTTCTTAGAGTAATATCTTAGTTAATTAAATCAAAAACGAGTTTTTTTGCACATTGCACTTCCTGCACTCGGGTATTTGAAGATGGTCTCTCTCTCTCTCTAACTCTGTTATGAGATAATGAACGGAAAGGAGACTCGAAAAGGAGAAATAAAGTATTTGCATAGGCTCACTCAATTTCGTCTAGCTAGGAAACCAGGATAGACCTGGTTTCACTGAAACATTCAGCCACGAGATGGGAAACTCTCTTTCCCATCAAAAGTAATGCCCAGTCTTTAAATTGTTGCCATATGTTATTAGAGTGTCGATGACAATCAGAAACCAGTTTTTATAGCACAAAGCACACTTTGCCCAATGACATAAAGGCACTTCAGAACACACACAGATTACATTACACCTTTTTTTGTCAGCACAGGGACATTTGACCAGATTCAGAGGCTGTTGAGCCAAGGCTGGGATTCGAACCTGGTTGCCAGGGGTGAAGCTTCTATTGGTGCAGCAGGTGCAGTGGCACAAGGGCACGTAGGCCTGAGTGTCCCACTAAACCCTAATTATTTCTGTATTTTACAATTCAAACAGTAGCTATGGGTTATGGGAGGGGCACCTCCTTCCTTGTTCTAGGACCCTCGAGGCATCAGTGGCTCTCCCACCACTACTGAGGGTGGTTATGAGCTCGCCTCTCAACACAAATGGGGCAGGGTCCGTTGAATTTCATGCTTGATAAATGCTTTATAAATGTAAAAGTGTTTGTGTGGGAGCCTATCTGAATGCAATTCAATCAATCAGGGGGCTTTTAAAGCGTGCTACTCACCCATGAGGGTCTCAAGGCGATGTACAATTGAATGTGGTACTTCATTTTGAAAGAAGTGGTAGTGGGAATTTGTCTCAAAGCCTGATCCTATGTGACTGAAGTGTCAGTGTGATTCTCCACCAAAACTTAATCCTGATGGGGTGACTGACACTTCATTATCTCTTATCAGGAATACCTATTGTGATGCCACGAAAACTTCTTTTGATCGCAGGAAACCCTAACACGATGAAAGAATCACTATTGTGTGTCTTGGACAGCAAAGCTGTACATTAGGTGAGGCAGGCCCAGGAGTGATAGTCGTCATCACTCAACTTTACATTTTATTACTGCATACATCATGAAGCAGAGTTATAGACTTTCTCACTCTCCCTCACTATCTGCTTTTCTTACTCACCTTCTCACCTTGTTCCTTTCCTGCTCTCCATGCTCTGCCTGCTTTTCTTCTTTCCATTCTTGCTCGCTACTAACTGCTTTTCACTTTCCTGTCGTTTCCTTCAACTTTCCTTTCTCTCCCCTTCTACACTCTCCTCTAGCTACAGTTTTCTTCACTTCCACTTCCCCTCTTTCCACTTTTATACTCATTGTTTCTTTGTTGCACTCCAATCTCTGCTTTACCCAGTTCTCTTCACTCTTCTCATTCCTTGTCTGTCTGTGGATCCCTCCTTGATCTCTCCTCCTTCCTCTCTGTCCCATTTATCTGTTTTTCCGTCACACACCTATCCTTCATGACATCCACCTCTTCTTGCTTCCTTCCTCCTTCTCCACTGTTGTTCCCTACTACTCCACCTGACAAAATGTTTTCACATTGTAACCCAGGCCTGGTACAATAGTGCGATAATGGTTCATGCAATGTGAGAATGTTTTTTAGGTGTCGCCTACAGAGCGCAAGTGCTATACTGTCAGACATTTTGTTACCGGTTAAGGGAGCTTACAGCCCACCGACAGCATATCAATCAATCAATCAATCACAGAATTTGTAGAGCGCACTACCTACCCGCGAGGGTCTCAAGGCGCTGGGGAGAGAAAGGGGGGGGGGTGCTGCTACTGGTCGAACAGCCAGGTCTTGAGTAGCCTCCTGAAGGTCAGCAGGTCTTGGGTCTGTCGTAGGCTTAGTGGAAGGGTGTTCCAGGTCTTGGCGGCGAGGTGTGAGAAGGATCTGCCGCCGGTGGTTGTTCTTCAAATGCGAGGGACGGTGGCAAGGGAGAGGTCGGCGGAGCTGGCGGTTGGGGACATAGAAGAAGAGTCGTCTGTTGAGGTAGGCTGGGCCAGTCTTGTGGAGTGCCTTGTGTGCGTGGATGAGGAGTTTGAAGGAGATCCTCCTGTTGACGGGGAGCCAGTGCAGGTTCCTCAGGTGGGGGGTGATGTGGCTGTGGCGTGGTATGTCGAGGATCAGGCGTGCGGAGGCGTTTTGTATGCGTTGCAGTCGCTTGATGAGCTTGGCCGGGGCTCCCGCGTAGAGGGCGTTCCCATAGTCAAGTCTGCTACTGACGAGGGCCTGGGTGACTGTCCTTCTTGTGTCTGTCGGGATCCACCTGTAGATCTTGCGAAGCATGCGGAGGAGTGTTGAAGCAGGAGGAGGAGACTGCGTTGACTTGCTTGGCCATGGAGAGCGTTGAGTCGAGGATGACTCCCAGGTTGCGTGCGTGGTCGGTGGGTGTCGGGGCTGCTCCCAGCGTCGTTGGCCACCAGGAGTCGTCCCATGCTGAGGGGTTGGAGCCGAGGATGAGGACCTCTGTCTTGTCCGTGTTCAGCTTTAGTCGGCTGATCTTCATCCAATCGGCGACCGCCTTCATTCCTTCATGGAGATTGGATTTGGCGGCGAGGGGTCCTTGGTGAGGGAGAGGATCAGTTGAGTGTCGTCGGCGTAGGAGATAATGTTGAGGTCGTGCTGTCTGGCGATGCGTGCGAGCGGGGCCATGTAGATGTTGAACAGTGTTGGGCTGAGGGAAGATCCCTGGGGTACGCCGCAGATGATCTCGGAGGCTTTGGATCGGAAAGGTGGGAGGCGGACTCTCTGGGTTCTGCCGTCGAGGAAGGAGGTGGTCCATTCCAGGGCCTTGTCTCGGATCCCTGCGTCGTGGAGGCGTGCGCGTAGAGTGCGGTGGCAGACAGTGTCGAAGGCGGCGGAGAGGTCCAGCAGGATGAGGGCTGCGGTCTCACCGTTGTCCAGCAGGGTCCTGATGTCGTCGGTGGCGGCGATGAGGGCAGTCTCAGTGCTGTGGTTGCTGCGGAACCCCGATTGGGATGGGTCCAGGATGTTGTTTTCTTCGAGGTATCGGGTTAGCTGTTTGTTGACGATCTTCTCGATGACCTTGGCTGGGAACGGAAGCAGGGAGATGGGCCGGAAGTTCTTGAGGTCTCTTGGGTCCGCCTTGGGTTTTTGAGTAGGGCGTTGATCTCTGCGTGTTTCCAGCTCTCTGGGAAGGTCGCGGTCTCGAAGGAGAGATTGATAACGTTGCACAGGTGGGGTGCGATGGAGCTGCTGGCTTTGTTGAAGATGTGGTGCGGGAAAGTGTCTGACGGGGAGCCGGAGTGTATTGTGCCCATGGTCTTGATGGTGTCATCGATGTTCACGCTGGCCCAGGCTGGCAAGGGGTCATGGTCGATGGTGTGCGGCGGGTCTGGTGTATCTATCTTAGTGGGGCCTGTCTGGGTGTTGAAGCTGTCGTGGATGTCGGCGATCTTGCGGTGGAAGAAGGTGGCGAGGGAATCGCACAGGGCTTGCGACGGCGGGATGTCGTTGGTGTTGGAGCTGGGGTTGGAGAGTTCCTTCACGATGTTGAAGAGCTCCTTGCTGTTGTGTGCGCAGCATACCATTAGTTCTTTTTGTTGTCATTCTCATTTGCAATCTTTCGCTTGCCTAGCTCCTGTAGGGTTCCCTTCCTTTCTTGTGTTGCTCATCCCTAGAGCTTGGACCACATACATGTGTTCTTCCTCATATTTGTTCTTCTTCATATTTTTGCAGTGCACATTTAAAAAAAAAATGTATAAGCATTTTAGTATTATTTCTGGACGTGCAATGTGCTTTCCTACTTTTAACAGGCACCCAGCTTCTTATTTATGTTGCTTTCACCCTATCTGTCTCTGTTGACGCTTTAGTTACTTATACTGTACTAGTCTACTCCACCCCATGCCACTCTGCTCCACTCCACACAGTGCCACACTGCGGTGCTTTATCCCACTCCAAGTGACTCCACTCTGCTCTCTACTTAGAGCGGCTCTAAGTCACTTCACTCCATGCCACACTTCGGCACTCTGACACTCCCTGACACTCTTTACACCACCCAAATCTAAGCCAGTTCAATCTAAGCCAATATCCTATATGCCACGCTGTAACTTTTAACCATGCTGACAATCAGCCATGCTGCTGTACAACATGGCTGAAAGATATTGGCAAAACCAGTAGCTCTCACGTATGCGAGAACTATTGGCTTTGACAATGCTTCCAAATTTTGTGAAGTACTACTCTCAATTCACTTGACTCCACTCTGTTCCACGTCAATCTGTCACTTCACCCTACACCACGCCACTCCACACAATGCCATACTGCAGCACTCTATTGTATTGTAATTGCATTTATATAGCGCATACCTCCCCTTACGAGACGTCGAAGTGCTTTTTCGGTGAGTAGCATGCTACTCCAAAACCCATAAAGGATTAGTGGTGAATTAGTATAGTGAAATATGAAAGTAATTTGAGTGGTGGATATGTTAGTCAGTTATTTGGATTAAGAAGGATAGTGGAGGGATAGAAGAGGGGCAAAGGTTTGCATTTATATAGCGGTTGCTACCTCTGATTGGGTGTTGAAGCACTTTTTCAGTGAGTAGCACGCTACTTAGGAACTGCCACTCTTCTCTTCGCCACTCTACTCCACTCTCCTCTACATCGCTCTACTCCACTGTATGCCACTTTACGCCACTCCACTTTATGCCAGTTCAATCGAAATCGCTATCCTATATGCCGTGCACTAACTTTTAGCCCTGCTGACCAGCAGCCACACTACTGTACAACATGACTGAAATACATTGGCAAAATCAATAGCTTTCACGTAGGCGAGAGCTATTCGCTTTGCCAATGTTTCTAAGTTTTGTGCAGTACTATCAACCCACTCTGCTCTACCCCACTCTAACTCGCCTCACTCTACGCCATTCCACACAATGCCACACTGCTGCACTCTGTCACTCCAATCCACACAGGTGGGAGCAGGAAATAGGTACAAATGGCATGTTATAGCTGATGGCTGACAGGTAGGGTGAAAGGAAATTTGTGGAAGGTGTAGTGTACAGGTGGCAAGAAAGGACATGAGATGCATGATGGGAATGATTGAGAATAGGGGCAGTTGGGAGGAGTGGTTACGGGGCAGGTGGAGTTGGGTGACACAGAAGAGGGTACAAGAAGGGATGACTTACATGAAGGGACAAAGAATTTTAAAAGTGGAGTGTTTTGGTGCCAAGACAGGATCACAGAATGGTGATGGGGGATGGTGCCATGACAGAAGGGGGACTATGTTGGGTGCCAGGAGAGGGACAGACTGAGTCAGGACTGAAGTGTGTGATGGGAACTGGGCAGTATTAGTGGCAGCAGAGGGCAGTAATTTATGATGGAATGGCTAAAAGGAAGTGAAAAAAAGGCAGGAGGGAAAGTTGGCAGTGGGGTGAAAGGAGTGTGTGACAGGAAAGCATATGTAATTAGTGAAGTCTTAACAACCCCAAAAAAATTCCACCTCCCACACTTTTTAATACAAAGTTGAAGCAGCTTTTCAAAATAATATAAGCCTTCCATTGCAAAATTCAAAGATGGAGAGCTAAGGTGTGTGACACAAGAGTCAGCGGGCTGGTGGATGTCGGAGAGCACAAGTTACAAGGGGCTGCAGGACGTCCTCTCCATTGTCATTAACACTGCTTAGTGTAAGTGTCAATCGGTTGGGCCTTGTCTGTGAATGATAACTCCAGAGTGCAACCATATCTTGTTCTGTAGCCGTGGGACATGCATGGTTGTTGACTTTCTTTATGATGACATCTGTATGCTCTTTTGCATTTCACATCAAGAATCTCCGCTTGAAGTTATCTATTACCTGAGATCAATCACTAGTGCCAGTAGCCACATACGTTGACTATCTCACCTGGTCACAGGGCTCAGGAGAAGGCAGGGATAGATGTCAACTCTGCCCTGGCTGAACGTTGCTGATTGACTAATAAGACTGTTGTCCGTCTCAAGTAACCTTTGCGTTTGGGCTATGATAGGCCTTGTTTCCATTGTTTAACTGCATGAGTGGCGGGATTGGCAAGGCCTGTACTGTTCTCATAAAAAAGCTTTAGGGTGGAAGGGTAAAATCTGAATGCAGTAGAGGAAAATTAAAAGCAGTAGCCTACCATTTAAACTAGTAGGGGCAACATGTACTATATACTGCTCTCAAAACACTGGTCGCAAATTGAAACCAATATTTTGTGACCAGTAAATAATTTTCCGAGCTTATCTATGTAGAAGCAGGTTGATTCAGAAAATTCAGGTTCTGATTGGATCACAATCCGATCTACCTGACCACCCAAAAATTACCTGCCTTCAACCACATATATCATATAAACCTTCTCAGCCTGTTTGAACCCAAGCTGTCATTCACAAACATCCAGGACCTCTTCAGGTATCAGACCTCCAAGACACTATAAACTAAAGCCACTCAAAATGCCCCAGAGCCACACAAAGCACTTCTTTCTTCACTCACGGATTCCATGGCCGTTCACATCATTTGATCAAACTATCCACAATCAGCTACTTCTGCAGTTCACAACCATGGGATAAACTGCAGTACCCCCTAGACCACTCACAAACCCACTTAAAGGCTTACTTGAAGACACAACTACAACATCTTGAACAGTCTCATTTATGCACAATTACTCACTTAATACCACTCCTGCACTAATGGTGATAATAACCCCTACGCTTACAGTGACTATTGTACATCTTCTGCTAACAAAATTACTTGATTGGAGTGACAAAGATCAAACTGAAATTTTTGAGGTGGGAAAGGATTAAAACAATTCAATAATATTAATAGTGGTTTTCTGCTTTGTGTAATAGCTTAACACACCAGTGCTATTAAGTTGATCACAGAACACTCAAAGTAATAATCATGAAATTGCCCTGGAGTAACCTAAACATATCCTGAAGTCCTCACATGCAAGGCTGGGTAAATTTTTTGAGGTAAACTGAATTGAATTCCAAGCCAAGTTGCTTTTTCCTGTTTCTTCTGTTTTCTGTACACACATAACATAGAGAACAGCTAAAAGTATCCCATGGTGATCCATGAACTGCTGAGAGAATACTTGCTCTATGCTACTGCACTCTACCCTGTACCACTCCACTCTAAGCCACTTCACTTTACTCTGAGACACCTACACCAATCTACACCACTGCACTCTATGCCTCTACACCACTCCATGCCACTGCACCAATCTACTCTATACCACTGCCCCCTACACCACTCTAAACCACTGCACTCTACCCCAATGCACTCAACACCACTTTATTCAAAACCAATGCACCCTGCGCCACTGCACGCTATGTCACTCTTTTCTACTCTGCATGTCTCCACTCTACTCTGTGCCGCTGGGCTCTACCCACTCTACAAGATTGCATTCTAGGCCACTGCACTCTATGCCACTCTACTCTGCGTCACTGCAAACTAAGCCACTGTACACCATTTCACTGTCACTGCACTCTATGCTACTCTGCGCCACTCTGCTCTGTGCTACCAAACTCTACAACACTCTACTCTGCAAGACTGCACTTTCAACACTGCCACTCTATTCTACTCTACACCACTGCTCTCTGCACCACTCTACTCTATGCCACTGCACTCTACTCTGCAACACTCAAATATATGGCAATCTACGTCACTACACTCTGCATCACTCCATGCCACTCTAATCTATTCTGCACCACTGACTCCACACCACTGCACTCTACGCCACACTACTCTACCCCGAACCACTCCACTCTACCCTGAACCACTCCACTCCACACCACTTCACTCTACTCTGAAACAATCTACTCTGTGCCAATTAACTCTACACCACTTTACTCAAAACCAATGCACTCCGCCAATCTACTCTGCACCACTGTCCTTTACGCCACTTCACTCTATGCCACTCTACAACACTCCACTCTAAGACGCTCTATTATGTTAAACTCTACTCCACTCTGACACCCTACTCCACTCGATGCCTCTCTACAACACTACTCCACAACTCTCTACACAATTCCCTCTATGCCACTTTGCTCCACTCTGACACACTGCTCCACTCTATGCCATTCCACTCTGTCACTCCATTCTACTCTAAGCCTCTCAACTCTTCAACACTCGACTCCACTCTATGCCATTCCGCTCTCCTACACTTCTCCACTCTACAACAATCTACTGTGCTCTACACCACTCTACACAACACCATCTATGGCACTCCACTCTGCTCTACACCACTCCATGTCAGTCTATGCGACTCCACTCCTCTCTGACACTCTACGCCACTCACCTCATCTCCACTATACAACACTCTACTTCCTCATTGACATTACACGCCACTCCATGACTCTCCATTCTACTTCACTTTACGACACTCTGCTCCATGCCGCTCTTTAGCCCACTAACCTTTAGCCATGCTGAACAGTAGCCATGCTGGTGTGCAACATGGACAAAACACATTGGCAAAGCCAATAGCTCTTGCATAGGCAAGACCTATTGGTTTTGCTAATGCTTGATTTATTAAGGGACGGCCTGTGAAGCAGTTATTTGCACGTTTTTTTTGTGGCCATGATCTTCTGTGTGGAGAAAATGTAGAATTCTTAAATTCCCAGGGCCAGATGTACGACCCGCCAATTTGCGACTCGCAAATTGCGTCGCATTTGCGACTCGCAAATTGGCATTCACAACAGTGTCTGAGACACTCTTTGCGATTCCCAATGGGGTCGCAAATTGCGAGGCTCATGAATATTCATGAGCCACTCGCAATTTGCGACCCCATTGGGAATGGCGGGCACTCCCAGGGATGGTGGCCTGCTGGGCTCAGCAGACCTCCATGTCTGGGAGTGCTTTTAAATAAAGCAGTTTTTTTAAAATGCAGCCCGTTTTCCTTAAAGGAAAACGGGATGCATATAAAAAAAGAAAAGAAACGTTTTCGTTTAATTTTTTAAGGGCAGGTAGTGGTCCCTGGGACCACTGCCTGCCCTTAAAAAATATTTTTGGGGCCAGTCACAAAGGGGAAGGGGTCCCCTGGGGACCCCTTCCCATTTGCGACTCCATTACCACCCTCTTGAAGAGGGTGGTAATTTGCGAGTGTTTTGCAACCGCAATTGCGGTTGCAAAACATTCATACATGGCTTTGTGGTCGCTATTAGGAAGGGAACGCCCCTTCCTAATAGCGACTCACAATTCCTGAATAGCGAGTCGCAAATAAATTGCGACTCGCTATATAGGAATTGTACATGGTCCTGTGTACTTTTGCATGCGCAAACGGGTCGCAAACCCATTTGTGCATGCAATTTAGGTTCATACATCTGGCACCCAGTATGTTAAACAAGGTTTACCCATTGCTACTTGAGATCATCTTAGAGTAATATATCCCCATCTTGAAATCAACATGAAGTAATACAGCCAGATCCATTCTGAGTGTAATACATCCACATCAAGAGGCCATCATCAACTAATACAACTCCATTCTAAAGTTACCCTGGAATCATCCTTGAGTGACGCAGCCTCATTTTGATGTCTTCACAAGGTAATTCTGTAATAATGCAGCCCCATCCTGAAATACTTATAGGATAATCCTGGAGTAATCCAGCCTAATCCTGAAATCATCCTGCAGTAGTAAATGATCATCATATGTTTTCCACTGAAGTAATCGGTAATCCATCCTGGAGTAATCCAGCCTAATCCTGAATTCATCCTGGTATCATCCTGCAGTAGTAAATGATCATCACATGCTTTTCACTGAAATAATCAGGAAGGAATCCTGGAGTAGTTTCTGTGATGACTCTGGGTTCATCTCATTTAAATATTTTGCCCTATAGGCATACTTCAGGATGGCTTGGGATGACTTCCCCAGATAATTGCAGGAATAGCCTGGCTGAGGTCATCAGATGACTTCAGAATGACTCCAGGATGATCTTCCTTTTTGACTTGGGTTGCTTATTGGATGGTCGCAGTTGTTTCCGCTTGCTGCAGCTGCCCCACCACTCCCCAGACCGCAATCCCCACCGCCTGGTGGGGGCCTCCCAGCTTATCTGGGGAGGGTCTCTGCTTGGTGGGCTCCCACAACAGGGTGGGGAGTATGCACTTTCATTGTTCAAGATCCTGCACTTGGGGCCCATCACTATCCGGAGGGGGAGCGTCGCAGGTAGACTGTATGTTTTGCCCTCCCTCGCCAGTGTCCAGTTAGGAAACGGTGAGCATTAAGCGCACCGGCCATTTTAGCATGGCTGGAGCCAGAAGTGCTTGGGGGGCAATTTGGGCGTGGCAACAATGGAGTCACGTGAACGAGCCTGCCTTGTTGGGATAACTTGCCAAATCAGTCGGCATCTTTAAAGGGAGAATTCACTTTACTGTCAGGAATTGGAAACGTCTTGGCGCCCTTTAAAAAAAAAAAAGTTTCTAAATGGGCATTAAAGCGCATCTGATACTACTATGGGAGAATAAATGTCTAAGCGAGTGTACAGGGACAACCGCGTTGTGTAATAGTGCGGGAAATGGCATATCGGTTTGGCTCCATAATGCATGCTCTACGGTATCGGGTTAAATGTTTAGCCTTCCCTATAAGTGAAAAGCACAAATCTGTCCATTTTACTGTGTGGCCATTGGTAAAAGTTCATGATCTACAAGTGTCGGGTTAAATGCGCTGTTTAGCCTCCCTAAAGGTAAAATGCACAAAACACTTAGCTCCGTTTTCTGTACGCCTATTAATAAAAGCAAAAGGACAGTCACTGCATTTTAAATAATACAAGGGGAAGGAGTTACAGTGAACACTAATGATGAGTGGCTACAGCAACAAGGCGCATTCTGGGAAGCTGTTCTCTGTCAGATCTGGAGAATGAATAATATCACGTCTCCGTTGCATTTCAAATTATCTCACATGGAAGGCACGAGGGTCAAGTGGATGAACTCTGCAGTGGCCGGTTTGTGTTGGCATTCAATTTAACATACTGTTTTCTGTACAGCATGATATTTCAGTGATGTAGTGCAAACATGAGGTGTGTAGGGTTGCCACTCTGAGGAGAGAAAAATACTGGTCATCGATTGGTGTTAGTAGCCTGCAAAGACCAGGACGCGATTCAAACATGAGCTTAAATTAAATGGTATCTATTGAGTTGTAACATGGTCTGTCTGACTAGGTTTACTTAGCTGTTAGTCAGGGATAGTGAATGAAGGTATTGAACATATTTAAAGTGTGTTCTGCTGTTTGGCATAAAAATTTTAAAAAAAACCTTGGTGGAAGCACTTGTCAATGTAAGGCTAGGTAGTTAAACTATGCTGACTTTACACATTATTGTGTTATTGTGTTTTGTATCTTGTATATGGGTTACATGTGGTAATTACAAGTGCCTACCACATGAATTTTCTCCATCATTGGAAGTCAGTTTGTGCCGGCTGGTGATCAACTGGTTTTGCCTGAGTGGGCGTGGTGAGGCGAGCGACAGTAGACGGAGCAGACGGAGCGGGGACCGCGCGTGCCGCAACTGCCCGGACCCGACCTGAAACGGAAAAATAACCTGGGGCTCACGTAGCAGTCTCGGCGATTTGGTCAAGCCCGAGACCAGCTCGAAGCAGTGGTGGTCCAGCCCAGCCCAGAGAGTGCAAGGTGCGCAAGGTGAGAGGCGTGAGGCCTGCCCACCCGTGCTGCCTCCCGCTCCCCCCCCATCACCCCGTCCCCCGCTCCCCCATCAGACACAGCATTATACTCACCAGCAGCAGCCACTGTGAAGTGGCAAGTGGCAAGGTCCGGCAGAGCGGGCGAGAGGAGGTGAGTACAGCCACCGTTAGTTGGTGGTGGAGGAGAGTGCCCTTGGCGTCTCCGCGGAGGCGGCCCACCTAAGTGTGGGTGCGGTCTGCGGTTCGCCAGGCAGCCCCGCTCACGCTGGGGGTTTCGGGCCGGAGGCTGGAGACCGGCCAGTCAGACATCAGAAGGCGCAGTATCAGGAGCGCCAAGACAAAATTAATCACCGGCAAGCGGGGGTTCTTTTCCTATTTTACAAGGATAAGGCAAGGCAAGGCCTGCAGGAGGCTTTCCTCCTCCCTCTCTTTCCAATGCCACTACAGCAGTAGGACTCACAGTTACAGTGAAGGGTGAGGGAGGAAGATTTTGGCGCTGCAGTTTCTGCTTACATCTGGTAATCACAGACGCTACCCAAGTACAACAATACTACGTACTGAGGCTCTGGCTGTATACCATCCTTTAAAGCCTCTGCAGGCTACTTCTGGAAAAAACAAGGGAGCCAAAAAGGGAGTCAAACTAGCTTCTGCTGCCCGCCAAACAATCTCTAAGAACCAGGAGGCCATTTCGACTTTGTTTAAAGCCAAGGTCTTAGGAACAAACGTATATCTAAGTACCAATAAATACAAATACAATACGATTTGGTCCTGGGAAACACATTGATGCTCCAGCCTGCAGCAGAGTATGAAGAGATAACTCAGTCTCATTTAAATACTGCTAACTCTCAAAGAAATAAAGAGGAGGAGGCAGCAGTAATAACCATGAGAATCCAACCACTTGAACCAAACCAGGAGCTTTTGCAATTAAGCAATCCTTCAACATCATTTATTAATTATTGCGTCATCAAGGGCGATCATGTAGACATGAAAAGTCTGGAAAAGCATAATGACAAATGTATAGACAACAGGGAGCCAGAGGGCACAATGATCGGCCAAACCAACCACAAAAGTATAAACAATACACAAACAACTTTCATCCTGCAACCAGAGGTCCAAAGGAGACAGGAAGCTCAGGCAAAATCAATTCAGCGTGGAATCTCCCTGGCAGGGAAGTATAGGACAACTGGCAGGAATAGTACAAAATACACAGTCTAAAAACGAGGAAGGAAACACGGAGTACCCCAGGCACTTGTCTGCAACAGGATCATTGGGTCAGGATGATACCATTCACCCCCTACGAGATCATGAAGCCACCCCTCCTGAGGCAACAGGGAGGGAAACAAGTGCCTTATGGTTCATACCTGAATATAGATCTAAAGGAAGACATGACATCATGAATCGTGGTAACATACTGCGACTGCTGGCTCACATACCAACCCTAATAGAGGTGACGATGTCGGACCTGGTCTCAATAGAATTCATTAAATGCAAAGACTCAGTGGATGAAGAAAAAACAACATGGATATCCACATCAATTGGACAAAAAATACTTCTAGAAAGCCATATCTTCGAAAACTGGGGGATAACCATCATTCCATACACCAAGCCAGGATACCCCGATTTGCTAAGCCCAGAAAACATAATGGCGGTTGGAGCAACTTCAAATAGATCAGTAACATCGGTGCTTAGAGGAGCTGTGGGGCACTGTCAAATGAATAAGGAGTCTCAACAAGGAAACTCCAGGAACCGCCAGGACTCTACAATGCTGCCAAACTTTTTGACAACACACCGGTCCATCGCGAAGGAAAAGCACACAAGGGTCTCTACGAATATGTTCATGGAACGTAAACGGATTAGCCAATAAACTAACAGATCTAGATTTAGTCACCTATATAAGGGCATTTGACATCATAGCATTACAAGAAACTTGGCAAACAGACCCTCCACACCTTCAGGGCTTTCTGCGTTTCTTCACTAGCGCACACAGGGGAGCAAACTATGGTCACCTACAAGGAGGTCTAGTAATGCATGTCTCAAACATGAGTATATCTACAGCCCGTGAAATTGGCCCAAAGTCTCCAGCAACATTGGCAGTAAACCTACTCACTCCGTCTTCAACATCAGATACATGAGGTACCAACATTACGATAGTTAATGCTTATATCCATCCGAAACGGAAAATGAAGGCAGCACAGGAACTGTGTGACTTTTTGGAAACATGTAGAGGCGAAGGACCTACAACAGACCTTATTCTCACCGGGGACCTGAACCTCAACTTAATGGGTGCCTCATTGTGTGAGGAAGTGCTACTTCAAAATTCAATATGGAATATCCCACTGCAAGAGAAACAGCAATCAGGCAAGCAAACGAAGATCGGACAGTGGGTACTGGAGGAACTTGAACAACTTAACCTCAGAGCAATCAATGGAAGATCTGCTGGGGACAACCCTCCCGCAATAACACACTGTTCAACAAAAACCAATACAATACTAGACTATACCTTCATCTTCTTAGCCCTATTTCACCAATTATCCTCGTTCCAGATGGGTGACAAAGCCGACAGTGACCATCAGCCTCAAGAAATCATGCTTAGAACAACCATCCCTATGTTCGAGCGGTCCTTGGCCCCTCAAGGATCAGCTTATACTATCAATTTTAAAAGAATACAGTTCACGCAAGCAGCAGACAGCAGCATGCTGGAAATAGCAAGACAGCATTTTGAGTCAAGAGTCGGATCATGTGAAGTCGGGAAATGGGAGAACTTCACTACAACTATGGCAGAATTTGCTACTACGATCAAACTCAAGGCCGAACAGAGACACTGCAGTATAAAGCACATATCACAAACTGCCAAAAAGGAAATTAAGCTCACCAAAATTTTTATTTATCGTATGTTAAGACAGCTTTGACGGAATCCAATGGATAGAACACAACTAGGGCTGCTACGAAAGCAAAAGGCACTGCTAAGAAAGCAAAAAAGGGACGCTAGCAGATCGGCGGAGGATGACCTCTGGGCAAAATTACACGCTGATATCAGACAGAGTAATAGCGCTAGATTCTGGAGAACTATAAACCAATTCATCCTCCCGCCCATGAGGGAATCTCTTCTAACATTTCAGAGGAAGCATGGGCAAACTACCTCAGGACTCATTTCCATCAAGATACCGATTTCATAAATTTGAAGCAAAAAACTCACTCCCCTCCAAGAAGGGTAATAACCAACATTGCCGGGACAGGAAATATCCACATAGCCCTTGAAAGACCAGAGGGACACCTACTAACAGAGGACCTCCTACAGAGCAAAATTAGCACCATCAAGCGACAAATAGGGAAGGGAAGGGAAGAAGAGAGGGGGCTCCAGGCCCAAACGGAATTCCACCGGCACTGTACAAACAAGATGCAAAAGTATGGGCCGTAGCGTTGGAACCACTTTTCACGGAAATAAGGCTGTTGAATATACTCCCATGCTCCTGGAGAGGATCAATCATTTCCCCAATTTTTAAGTCTGGCGAAAAGTCGTTACCACAGAATTATCGGCTAGTGGCCCTCATGGATAATGAGGCAAAGATTTTCGCAGGAACGCTACTAGAGGAGCTCCGGGCATGGGCCAAAGATAAATCTGTAATTCCACCAAATCAGACTGGCTTCGCAAAAACAGTTGGAACGGCCACAAATATTCTAACCATGGCAATGTTAATGGATAACGCGGAAGTTGCAAAGATGCCAATACTCTTATGCTTTATAGATTACAAGGCCGCCTTCGATCATGTTACTCGTAACAACTTATGGTCCAAATGGAGTATCTGGGGGATCCCACAGCCCCTGTTAAACCTGCTGATCAATCTGCATATGGACACATGGGTTCAGATAAAGCTGGTCACTACTGTCAAGATGCATCCAACTGAAAAAGGGCTCAAACAAGGATGCGTCTTAGCTCCCATGCTGTTTAACTTGTTTCTAGCAGACCTTGTTCCGCTTTTGAACAGCTGTACTTCACACGCCCCAAGATTAGGAGGAATAACACTACCATGTCTCCTTTATGCGGATGACATAGTCTTGATCAGCCACACACAAGTAGGCTTACAACATCTTCTAAACGCTACGCAGGAGTACCCTAAAACAAACGGACTAACCATAAATATTGATAAAACAAGAACTATGCCGGACAGTAAAAAAAGGATAAAACCCATAGCTTGGTTCTGGGACAGGACCCGAATCGACGATACATCTGAATACAAATATCTTGGAGTGAAGATAGATAAGGGTGGCCATTTCACTGCACAGAAAAACAGCATCAGACGTAAAGACCTTGCCTTGGCAATCTCATTAAAAGCACTAAATATCAAATTGAATGGCCCATTTGTTCTGCCCTTGGTACAAGTGGCACGTGCCAAGATTCTGCCCACAATTGCCTATGGCAGCGAAGGACAGAGAGTTGAAGAGATGCAAGAACACTTGACATCACAGTTACAACATCATACAGGGTTATTTTTGGTCTACCGAAATATACCTCACCAGCGCAAATCAGGCTAGAATTTGGTATACAGAAACAGTCTTTGGCAAGACAAGGGGCGTGTATTATCACCTGGGACAAGGTGTGGAGATCCACACAAGGATCTCTAAATGAACATCTGTGGAAGGAGCTACAACAACAAACAGCCTCACCCACCGCTAAATACCTCAATAGTAGCCTGCATAATATCGGGCTGAACCAGCTCTGGGCTTCTCCCACAAATACCATCACAAAAAAAAAATTAGTCTGGAAGGCGGTCAAATATCTTTCGTGGATTGAGGACAAGGCATCTCTCTTGAAAAGGGTACATGGATGGATGACTCTGAACACCCACATGGCGCCAGCTGCTCAAAATGACTTTGATTTGGGCTATGCTAAAGCCACTAAAATCAAGTTCTTGAAGCACAGACTTGGTCTGCTACCTTGTATACAGCATCTTCCGCACTGGCTAAAGGAAAAAGCGGGCTCTACCTGCCGCTTATGCGGCTCAGCGCCAGAAGATCTGCTGCATCTATTATGTACATGTAAAGAACTTTCAGAAGAACGAAAACAACTTTTAAAATGCCATTTTAACCAGCGAGGGGTACGTACCAGGAGACAAGCAGTGTTGGCATGTTTTGCACCTAACGACCCACAGCTGATCTGCTGTCTAGTGAAATTCTTGAGGTTAGTTGAAAAGAAAACGCCAACACAGCAGGTATAACCCATTTTAGTGGCCGGGAACAAGTGCAATGTTAGTACGGAGGTTGGATGGGAAGCTCCAATTTTACTACATCAGTTGTGGCACTAACGCACTTTACCAATGTCCAATGCACTTTTTTTTGCACTTTTTTCTGAAGCCTGGCATAAGGAGTGAAGGGACGCAATGGACTGGAACTAAGTACCATCGACCCCCAACAACCGGGAACAAGTGCAATGTCACTATGGAGGCTCGATGGGAAGCTTCCCTGTATCCACACCAGTCGTGGCACTAACGCACTTTACCAATGTCTGAAGCACTTTTTAATTGTAGATTTGTTTTAACTTGATGTTATTTGTATTGTAACTGTCTTAATTAACCATGCAAATAAAAATAAACTTGAAGTGCCAACCACACGGACATGCTGGCTGCGCTGGATGTAATTGTAATGTTGGGGTGTATAATTTATGAGCTATCACAAATGCTTTCTGGTTAATGCATATAATACACCACTGTTGAGGCTGCAGCGGAGGACTGGCCCTGCAACCTCAATTATGTAGCTGACGCAGCGCTCTAAGGATCAATGCAGAAAAGGTACAGTGATAAGTTGAAAGGGGCCAGCTACAATGGTGTTTGGCAGGCAGCCAGTCACGTAGTGGTATGTCTTGCAGTCGTGTAGCACTTTGGAGTTCTGTATTAATAACCAGTCAACTTTTCAGGAACAGTCAAGCTGCATCTATAAAGACGAGGCAATGAGTATTTGTGTATTGAGTCGGGGTGAACCACAATACACATGGTAAGTAGGTTGGTTCTCTCATCGACGGACCTCACAGACAAATGGCACAGACAAATGGCTGATGGCTTGCCTGCCATTACCGGTTCACCCACACTAGGAATTAAAGGGCAAAAATATGCATTTTGTGTGGGGGGGTTCCTTGCCATGTACATGGCATTATGGTCCCCGGTTAGATACGTTGTTTAAGCAACTCTTTTTCAGGTGACATCTGCTGGTACTGATCCAAATATAGTATGATTTTATTGAACACTGCTTCATTTTGCAGGTGATTGTGGCAAATCTTGGGACACCGTTCAGCCGCTGACACGTGATCAGGAGGGGCATGGCAAAGCTGGTTAGGAGGGACGGCCTGACTAGAGACCAATTCAGACATTGGCAGAAGCCTTAGGACCGAGGGTACAACAGGTATTGGGGTCAAGGAAGTGGGGGATGCTGGCCCACAGTGGTGCCAAATTAATCTCTGCAACTTTTAGAAGGGTGCAAGCCCATTATGAAAGTTAATTTGCCATGTTTCATGTCGGGCTATGAGTTTGGGTAGCTTAAGCCAAAGTAACTTTCAGAAGGGTGCAAGCCTAATATGAAAGACAATGTTACCATGTCGTGCATCTCTATGTTGCTAGGCTGGTTTGGTCAGAATACATTTCAGAAGGGCGCAAGCCCATTATGAATTCGGGACATGGTCACAGCTGTTCAATTCAAAGTTGCAGTACTTATTGAAAGGCAGAAGCCTGCTATGCAATCGCTGACAGTCAATAACCTTGGTGACACATTTACTTGTACACAATGGTAAAGCTGTCCTCTCTCAATTGCAGATTTATTTCTCTAACTCCCACGCACACCCGGTAGGATGGAAGACCACGGTTCCCCCTCTTTGTTTTCCCTGGAGGCTAGCCATGGGGAAGCTGAAGTGTGGGCAAGTTCATGGCCATGGGGCAGGCAAAAGGTCTGGAGTGGGCAAGGAAGATGTTAGCAATGCAGGAGATGCAGCAACAGTCAGCTACACTCAATGTGACAGACACTGATGGGATGCAGCCAACTGATTCTGGCCTTGGTGTCCAAAGCCAAGAAAGTGGCGTTCAGTCTGCCAAAAACAAGAGCCACTGCCAGGGGTAAATTGAAGAAAGCCAGAAAGGACAGTGAAGGGCAAGACTCAGGCGTTGGGAACAGTGGTAACTCCACAGGGGAAGGACATGAGCCACAGAGTTACACGCCGATGGCACAGAGGCAGGCCAACCACCCCACACAGAAGGTGGCCCAACCTAACCCCGGAAGCATCGAGTCAGGTGCTGCAAGAAGGACTGGGTAAGATGATGGAAGCAATGCGGAGCTTCATGGCCTCAGCAAAGGCGTTGGTTGGGTTCGACACGGGTGAATAGGGTCCCAGCACCAAGCAAGCAAGTGCAAGTCAGGTGTGGGAGCAGGACAGCGGTCCTTCTCCAGAGGTGCAGGGCGAGTCCTCCTCTTTGGCAACGGAGGGTTCAGGCATGGGTGTTGCAAACATTACCACATGTGGGAGTAACCTGGGTGTTTTGATCAGGCCTGATCCTCCCTTGCTGACAGGAAGGTCATCTCTGGCATGAAGAGTTACCTTAGAAGCCAGAGAGGGAACTTGGAAAAGAGAGTTCATTGACATTTTCTCAGTGCTTACATTTGCCAAGGAGGGTGCAGACTTAATGGTGTCAAGTAAAGAGTTGGATAAGCATAAGTAGAAAAGGAAGGTTAAGCCAGAGGAGACAATAGACAACAGTTAGAGGCATTTGCCATGTTAACCACAGTGATCATAGAGAAGTTCCCTGAAAAGGGGCCGGCCCTCTGCAAGTATAAACGTGTAGGTTATGAGGAATATGAGCGTAATGGGGGCATGGGTTGGCTGAATTATGACAGAGAGTTCAGACAGAAGATGGATCAGGCACCTGAGATGTCATGGGATTGTCAGGAAAGTGAACTGTGGGTGCAGTACGTGGGTAAAAGCAGCAGCCAACCAAGCAGAGATACCCCCTTCCTTAAGCACAAACAGATAAAGCTATACTATTTTAAATAGCAGTTTAGGCATTCCTTTCGGGGCAAGGGCCCATAGAGGGGGAGGAGGGCTATCAGCATAGGACCAACAACTCATGCAAACTATACAACACTGGGGCATGCTCTTGGGGCACCACATGCACATTTCACTCACATTTGCTCCAAGTGTGCTGGATGGCACCTGCCAACTAATTGCAGCAGAGGAAGCAAGACCGATAAACCAAGAAGTGCCAACGCCAGTGCAAAGCAGCCTTAAGTGTACTGAGTCGCAACACTCCATGTTAGCACCATCTCCCACATCCTTTAGTACCTTGGCCCTTATCCTTAAAGACTACCCTAGATCAGCAGAGCGTGAACTGTTGTTCAAAGGTTTTAGTGAGGGTTTTAGGATTCCATATTCTAGACCCGCAGTTTACTAGAAAGGCCAAGAATTTACTCTCAGCCATAGAAGCACTGTGGGTGGGCAGGGAGAAGTTGGAGAAGGAGTGCCATTTGGCAAAAGGAACAGCCACCCCTTCCACATTTCATTGTGTCTCCTCTGGGAATTTTTCCCAAGAAAGAGCAAGGCAAGTACAGGATGATTCACCATCTCTCTTACCCCAAGGGGTCATCAGTGAATGACTACCTGTACGACGGAGCATGCTGGGTTTTTTATGCTTCATTTGACGGGGCAGTCGATTTGGTTCAAGCAGCCGGCAAGGGTGCTCCTATGGCGAAAGCAAATATTGAGTCTGCTTCCGCCTCCTCCCAGCCCATCCTGATAGTTTTCACCTGCTAGGCATGCAGTGGGATGGCCAATATTTCTAAAATAAAGACACGTCCATGGGCTGTGCGGTGTCATGTTCCCTGTTTGAAACTTTTGCATGCCTTCTGGAGTGGGCATTGAGGCAGAGCAACCCCCCAGGGAGCTCATTGCATTATCTAGATGACTTCCTCTTCAACCGTAAGGCAGGTTCCAGTGAGTGCAGCGAAACCCTAATTTCAGCAACTTAGTCAGTCATTAGGGGTGCCCTTGGCACCAGAGAAGACTCAGGGACCAACTGAGTGTTTGACATTCTTGTGCATTGAAATTGATTCCACAGAAGGGATTTGTATACTGCCGAAAGATAAGGTTGATGCTCTCCAATCTGACATTCTACAGGCTCTGAGCAAGAACAAAGCAACGCTAGCCACAATTCAGAGGTTGCTGTGCAGGCTAAACTTTGCAGCTAGAATTATAAAAGCTGGGAGAATCTTTGCCAGGTGGCTAGCTAGGGCAACTGTAAAAGTAACAAAAGTTCATCACTTGATGCCCCTTAGTGGTGGACTGAAAGATGACCTGCGCATGTGGCTGTTCTTGATGAATGAGTTCAATGGGGCTGTGTTGTGGCGCGCACCATGGTGCAGCAGTCAGCAGCTTCAGTTGTTCACTGATGCATCAGGGAGAAAGGGTTTTGGTGCCATTCTGGGCAGAGAGTGGTGCGCAGCGAAATGGCCTAACACATGGAGGAAGCATGGGCTTATAAAAAACATCACTGTTCTGTAAATGTTCCCAATTGTTTTGTCATTCCATCTATGGCTGCAAGTGCTAGCTAGCAGAAGGATCACATTCTGGTCAGACAATATGGCTGTAGTGCAGGCCATGAATTGCCAATCTGGGAGTTGCCTGGTCTTGGTGGGTCTGTTGAGGGAATTGGTGAAAGGGTGTCTGTTGAGAAATATGGAATTTCGCACACACCATGTCCAAGGGGTGAAGAATGTAGCCGATGATGCTCTTTCTCATTTTCAGTGGGTGAAATTCCAGGCGTTTTAACCCCATGCAATGGAGGAGATGACACCCTTCAATAAAGAATGGTGGCCCATGGTACAGTGGAACAACGGTACTTTGGCCTTAGGAGCATTATCATTGGCCCCTGCGACACGAGCCAGATAACAGGTGTGTTACAGCACGTTTACGTCAGTGATTGATTCCCTGGAATCAGGGGAGGGCCACCCCCCATCAGAAGAGTGCAGCAATTTGTGCTCTGGGCCAAAGACAATGGGAAATCACATGCATGGGTTTCAAGACACTTGGCGGCAATCGCTCATTTTACGAAGCTGACAGGGGAGGAGGATCCCACTGCAGGTTTCCCAGTAAAAGCAGCACTGAAGGGATGGGCTAGGCGGGGGTGTGTGAAGACATCTGACCAAAGAGCACCCATTGATTTGAGCATGCTAAAGGGGTTGGTAGGGGCACTCACGGTCATCTGTAGCTCACAGTACGAGGAGCTACTATTCTACACCACTTTTTCCCTATCCTTTTTTTGGGCATTTGGGACTTCCGAGATAGTGGCAAAAGCAAAGAACGACCCAGCTTATAGGGCATTAAGGTTTGATGACCTCAAGGTGAGTCAAAATGTGGCCGAACTGACAGTGAGCCATTTGAAAACAGATCAACTGGGGAAAGGCGCAGTAGTCTGTTTGACCAGATTGGGGGACATCTAGTGTTGCCCGATAGAGCTGCTTGGGGCGTATATGATGTGTTGTCCCAAACAACCAGGGTACTTGATGCTTCACCAGGATGGTCAGCCACTCACCCAATTTCAATACAGAAGCGTCCTGAGGAGGGCGCTTTCAGAGGCGGGACACCATGGACAGAGATGGTCAACTCATTCCTTTAAAATTGGGGCTGCCACAGCTGCTTTTAAAGAGGGTTTGCCATCGGGGTGATTAAGCGGATTGGAAGGTGGTAGTCAGACAGATACAGTTGCATGTCCGGCCTGGAGCCAGGGGAGGGGAGTCATTGCAACCTCTGCAGTTTCAGAGTACACCATGACTGGTGGGGTCATGTGGGTAGCAGTAAATCCCCCAAAATACTGTACACCCAAATGTTGGCTCTACCCTAATAAATGGGGCAGGGGTATGAGTTACAGAGAAGTGTTATGTTGGAGAATCCTTGACTTAGGTGCAAAAGCATTGTTTATGCCTGGCTATTTGTTCTGGAATATAACGAATTGAGTGTAATCACAGATGTTAATAAAGTGTGTGGTAATGTGTACCTCTTTGTTTTGTTTAGGATTTAAAACAGTGTAGGTGATGGGCCACTCTTTTTTGGCCAGAGCGGAACAGTGGGCCAGAGAGAGGAGTTGGACCCACAGTTTCAGTAACTTTGAATTGTCCTGGATGGGAAACCCAGGAATGAAATGGGCCATGCTGGAACCTAAGTTTCGCCAGGTTTTGGGGAAGAAAGAGGTTAATCCAGGCATCCTGATAATCCATCTGGGGGAAATTATCTCACCTCCTCAGGGAGGGACCCACTTTTCCAGGCCATGCGACAGGGTCTTGCCAATATGGCTACCCTAATAGGAGGGGGCAAGATAGTTTGGTCAGAAATCATCCCACGCAGGGTGTGGCAGGGAGCTAGATCACCTGTGGCTATTGAAATGTCCAGGAGGAGAATTAATCTGTCCCTACAGAAATTTATTAAGCAGCATGGATTGGGTTTCATCAGGCATAGTTTGCTCAGTAGGCATCTGAGCGGTAACTGTGTGCCAGATGGGCTACACTTGTCTGATGTGGGTACGGACATTTTCCTGCTAAGCATTGGAGATGCCCTGGAAAGGGCTGGCTGTACTTAATGGAAATGTGAGGGGAGCACAGGTGGGGGCCTCGGTTATCGCAAAGTGCCATCCCCGCGGCTTGGCGGAGTTACAGGGTGATCCTAAAGCTTTAAAAAACTAAAAGGCCTCCAGATAGTGGATCTTGGAGCCAAAAGCAATTGTCTCAGGTCACTGAGAGTCATTACAGCGGGGCCTGGGATGATGCGATGATGCTCCTTAATCCCTCAATGGGCAGTTGAAATCCTGAGCAACTGTGGAGACTGCCGGGGTCTCACTCTGACTTGTCAGGAGGATGACGCAAAGTAAAGAGTCGGGTGGCAACCCAGTTTAATGAACAAGCTGTAAAGAATCTAAGTGTGTTGGTGCCGAAAACACCAACAGGACAGCTCTAGCTTTCTCAGGATGGGTGTTGGCTAATCAAGAAACTCCCCGTCAACCCCTGAATCGCCCGTAAGCTAACCCAACCTGTGTATTCAATAAACTTGCGTCATGGGGAGAGGTTGTGGCCTTACGGCCAGAGCTGCCGACTTTAGCGCTGGGGAACAAGGTTCGAGTCTCGGCTTAGCTTCCTGTGGTTCTGGGCAAATCACTTAATCTCCCCGTGCCTACCAAGAAATGAGTGCCTACCAAGAAATGAATGTGTCCTTCTGTAATGTAACTGGTGCTCATGTAAAGCGCTCCAATACCTTTGGGTCGAGTTCGCGTTTTATAAATCTGCTACAAAAAATAAATATTTTATCCACAAAGAGTGTCACAGTCATTTATTGTGTTGCATGCAACTTATTGTTGTAATTTCAAGGGTCCTCACGCTCTCAAAGGGCAAGGGGTCGCAATTCTATGCACAGTGAGCATATATGCAGGTTCCTGAAAAAGAAATATATCTAGGCACATGGAGTTAAAATTTGCCTGTTTTCGTTTTACATGTGCTCAACCATTTTCACTCCTGTCCCGAATTAGCCTCTTTTCTTTGTAAAAAATGTAAATTAGTGCAGTTGTGGGATGACAGCCACCCATCTGCACAACAAAGAAGGACAGCAATTAATTACACGCTGCATTGCTAGCACGCATTTGTTTGCGCGCACTGTCCCTTGAAGTGAGCACATCACGATCTGGTACGCTTGGCGCGAGAGCTTTGAAAGTCATTCCGAGGTTACAGCAATAAAAAGGCCTCTGGCCAGCAAATTAGATTTCAGCTAAGTGCATGGTCAAAAAATAATTAAAAAGATGAAGGAAGACCTCTTGCTTAAGTCAGGAATCTTATTGTTTTCGAGAACTCTAGTGTCTCGTGTTGCTACGAGTCGCCATTTCAGTGTTTTACGAGCACCTTTATTCCTCAAAAGAGAGCAAAACTCGGATGTACTTTTAAAAGATATAGACGTGTGCTTGAATGAAAAGGAATACTTTGTGAGCGATTCATTTTTCTTGTTCATCCGGAGACCGTCGAGTCTGGGGGTGAAATGCAAGGTGAGAAAATACGGGCCCTGAAATAAATGCCGCTTGCGCGCAGTGTAGGTTCGCGAACCAGAGGCTGGCCACCCCGTTTTCTGCACGGCCAAGCAGAAATCACGGGCTTTAAAACCCTTGACTGCCTCCGGCATTGTTAACAGCTGCTTGGTGGGCAGCAAGAGTATAAACTGGCATCCAAGTGCATTGTGGTTTCTGGAGCTGCAGCTAAACTGTCCCAGGGGGGATGACAAGGAAAGAATGTCCCTGACTGCCGCGAGGGCATTCATCTCCACGAGCCTCGACGGATCAGCGTGTCTGCTGGCTGCTGCGCCTGGCCCCTGCCAGGAGTCAAACAGCAGCACAAAGGAGGCGCCGGGGAGCAAGGCAGTCACAGTTTTCGAGTTTGAACACGTCGCCACAGTGCATTATGCAGCCGCTCATCTGCACTAACTTACATGCGAACATCCTCTTTCTGAATTTAATTGAATGGAAAATGTAATTTGATGAATGAACGCATGGGAAGTGTTCTGTATGTCTTAATGAACAACATGTCATTGTACTAGAGATGGTTTAAATTCTGCTCCGAGACTGACGCTGTACCCTGTCTTTTTCCTAATTTGCTATCTTACTATTAAAATGCAGTAACATTTTTGGGGCATATTATCAACGGCCAGCGATAATTATCGCTGGCCGTGCTTAGCGTTAATAGTCCTATCGCAGGCTATCTCTGGAAATTATCGCCCTGGTAGCGCGTTATTAACAACGCGTTTCTCCAGGGCGATAAAAATTCCAGAGATAGCGAGGTTACTCGCCGTTTTGCAGGGAACATCGCTGGTTTTCCAGCGATGTTCCTGCAAGCGGCGATATCTTGCTGATACGACCCTGTGGTCGTATCAGCAGAATCCACCCCTATGTTAGGGATGGCTGAGTCAGGATTTTAGCAGGCGTTAGATTTTGGCGAAAACGGCCATTTTCGCCAAAATCTAACCTCTGCTAAAATCATGTGGGCTGCCTTGTAAATATCGCGATGTGAACATCAGCGATATTTGCAACGTAGTCCATCCGGGGTACGCCCAGTAACGCCCACTTTGCATCTCAATAGAGATGCAAAGATGGGCGTTGGGGGAAAGGGCGATAATGCAAGGATTCACGCGATAGCGTGATCTTGCTGATTAGGCGATAAAATTATCGCCGCTTTTCGTCCGAAAACAGACGCAAAAGCGGCGTTAATTGTTTATCGCCTCGTTGATAATATGCCCCTTTGTTTTTAAAGTGAGTTTGTATGAGAATTTTTCTTCAACCACCGTTAAAGTACCGAGGGTGAGAAAGAAGCATAAACAGGAATCCTTTCAGAGTCATGACCTCTGTAATTAATGATGTAGCCTAAAACATTTGAACTAAAATCCTGTGCTCAGATAGTGTGTACTCTGACCAGTATTTGGGTGCATCTTTGTGAGTTTTCTGTTACTATATCCACAAATATCACACAAAAACGAACATGGGCCTAGAACAAGCCAGACCTATTGGATTTGCCAACACTTGTGAACAAAATCAAATTAATGAATACCAACTATTATTTTTTTTGATTTTTTTTTTTTAATTCTTTTTTATTTTGAGAAACAAAACAAGTCATGATAAGCCAAATTTACAAAAACATACAAAGCCAATACAAATACTGATATACAAAAACCAGGCACATGATGCACGCAGTGGAAAAAAAACTAAAAACCTAATAAAGAAAGGAGAGAAAAGAGACAAAAAAAGAAGAAATGAGACACATCAGACAAAACTGAAGATCATTGCTTTAGCCATTCCTCTAGCGGGGCCCAAACCTTAGAGGCTAACTCCCGCCGAATTCTCCCCCTTAATAAAAAGACTGAAGACTCCAAATTATATAAAGCTAGCATCCTAGCTCTCCAATTAAAGAACATAGGGGCTTCAGGGCTTAGCCATTGTGAAGTGATACATAGGCGAATCATAGCCATTACTACAAACAAAAAAGCAGAAGTATATCTCGTCCTTTCAACCATCACAGTGCCTTCACACCCCATTATTACCATCTCTGAAGAGATGGTAACCGGGATATTAAGCATCGAATTTAGAAAACACTCCACTTCGTAAAGAAATTGCCCCAGTCTTGGACAAGAGTAAAACATATGTACAGCATCAGCTGCTTGGAGCCCACACCTGGCGCAGCAATCACCCCTCCGGCCCCCCCACTTTGCAATTTTCGCCGGTGTATAGTATAAGTCGAACATTGCCATGTAGCTTTGAGTCCGTAAACTACCGGAAACTAAGACATAGCTTGCTAATTCCAATGCGGGCCTTATATCCACCCCAGTCTTACCCAATTTACCCTCCCACTTAGAATTCTGTAAATCAATGTCATCCGGAAGATCAGATAGCAGATGTTGATAAATTGTACCTATTCTAGCCCTCCTTTGAATTAATTCGATTATGGTGAGCTTATCAAACATTGTAGGAGTATCATGTTGATGTTTATCAATAAAACTTCTAATCTGGAGGTATTTGAAAAAGTTGTGAATATTTAAATGAAATTTATCTCTTAAAAAAGAAAAAGAGGCCAGCTGCCCACCAGAACCTAAGTCGCCTATATCCCTCAGACCCAATAACTGCCATCTGAAAATAAACTGATCCTGAAAGATAGGAGGCAAAACTCGGACAGCTTTAAAAGGCGTATAAAAATTAATATTCAAAATTAACCATTTGCGCCGAATTTTCCGCCTGACTGAAAACATAGCCCCAATAACTTTAAACCTTGTTTTCTTAAAATAGCTCGGCTCAAGAATTTGCATTAGAATACCCTTGGCAGCCTCACCCAGACCTATCTCATAAATAGTAGGTCTGTTAGAAAGCGGAACCTCTGCCCTATCTCCCAACAACGGTAGCCCAAAATGTTGCAGCATAGCCGACCAGTAATATACTAAATAATTTGGGACCGCCCAACCCCCACGAATCCTAGGGAGACACATCCACTTAGCTGCCCTACGAGAGCGGCGATATCCCCAAAGAAACCTATAACAAATCCTTTCAACCCTGGCCAAACTGACTTGCGAAAACTCTAATGGGATAGTTCTAAATAAGTACAAGAACTTTGGGAGAACCAGCATTTTAAGTACGTTACAGCGACCATGTAAAGAAAGATGCAAATGATCCAATCTTTCCAGCTTAGTATGTACAGATTGAATCACCGGGCGGATATTCAGATCAGGGATATTATCCACAAAATTAGTAATTTTGACCCCTAAATATATTGCTTCCGTGACCACCGGAGCAGCAGAAGGACACATAGCAGCTGATTGAATAACCTGGGTCTTTGAGACATTCAGCTTATACCCTGATAACGAACCATATTGCTCAGCAAGAGTCTCTAGGGCAGCAACGGCAGAACCAACATCGCTAGTTAGCACAACAATATCGTCCGCGTAGGCCAACGTCTTATACTCTGTACCATTGACCCTAATCGGTAAGATATCCGATTTATGTTCAATCTTACTAAGAAAAGGATCAATGTACAGAGCAAAGAGGAGAGGTGAGCAGGGACACCCCTGTCTGGTGCCCCTGCTGATGTTAAATGGCCTTGACTCCTGACCAGAAATACGCAGTGTTGCAGCTGGAGAGATATACAATGCCTGAACAGCCTGTATAAATTCAGTACTAAAACCCTTCCAATGGAGCACCGCCCATAAGAACCCCCAAGAGACCCTGTCGAAAGGCCTTCTCGACGTCCAACAGGATCACTCCGAGGGGAGAGGAAGTTACCTGAGCCCAATCCAATAGGGCAATAGCCCGCCGAACATGGTCGGCCGTATCCCTACCCGAGATAAACCCGTGCTGGCGTACAGAGACTAGCGGGGTAATAACCTCTGCAAGTCTAGAAGATAAAATTTTAGAATATATTTTATTGTCGGTATTTATCAAAGAGATAGGGCGAAAAGATGAGGGGTCTAGCTCAGGTTTATCTTTCTTTTTAAAAAGAACAATCGTGGTTTGCCGCCATGATTCCGGTATAACCCCCCCTGTGCTGCCCTAAAAACTGATAAAATATCCTGACGGATCTCTGAGCAAAATGCCCCATAGAATTCTAATGGAATATCATCAGGACCAGCAGCCTTTCCATTGGCCAGCGATTTTATTGCTAACTCAACCTCCTCCCACATAATTGGAGCAGAAAGAACCTCATTCTGTGCGACTGTAACTTTGAGGGTACCAATATCCAGAAAAAAGCCCTCAACCTGGGGCTCGGACTGAGATCTAACATTTTCTTCCGTATATAGCGAGATATAAAACTTCTGAAACACATCCATAACCCCCTCCTGCGTATCCTGTATAACACCCTGCTGATCCTGAATTCTAGTGATTCGATTTAACAAACTTTTCTGTTGGAGCCTTTTAGCAAGAATTCTACCTGAATTTTCCCCATATTCATACATCATTGTACGATATTGCAAATCCTTAGCGGCCAGATCCTGCCCAAAAAATTCCAACAGTTTAGACTTGATTATAACTACATTTTGCTGGTTCTGATCCGTATTGAGACCCTCCTTAATATTCCGCGTTAGTTCCAATTCTGCCACCCTAAGCTTCTCAACACGGGACTTTATCTGCTCCTGAACAGTCTTCCATCGAAAGGCTGCGAAACTCTTGGTCTCCCCACGTACTGCAGCCTTAAATGTATCCCAAACTATGCAATCAGAGGCAGTTTTCCTATTGATGTTTAAAAATTCGATTACCCACTTTCTCATATGAGCCCGATAGGCCTGATCAAACAATAGTTTTCTTTCGAATGTCCATGTCCTGGGAGCTCTAACCTGGCGGACCCAGGGACACTCCACTACCAGTGGGTTATGATCAGATAAAATCCTTGGGGATACTGTAATAGAAACCAACTCTGCCACCTGATCTGACATAAGAAAATAATCCAGCCGAACCATTTTATTATGGGGGGGCAGAATAATATGTGTACCCATCTTCATCTTTATTATGCCTATACCAGACATCAATTAATGCATGCTCTCGAACTAAAGTCTGAAGAGCTTTAAAGACCCTGGGTTTCCTACCAAAATATTTTTTTCAATAAAATCATGTGGGCTGCCTTGTAAATATCGCGTTGTGAACATCAGCGATATTTGCAACGTAGTCCATCCGGGGTACGCCCAGTAACGCCCACTTTGCATCTCATTAGAGATGCAAAGATGGGCGTTGAGAAAGAGGCGATAATGCAAGGATTCACGCGATAGCGTGACTTGCTGATTAGGCGATAAAATTATCGCCGCTTTTCGTCCGAAAACGGACGCAAAAGCGGCGATAATTGTTTATCGCCTCATTGATAATATGCCCCTTTGTTTTTAAAGTGAGTTTGTATGAGAATTTTTCTTCAACCACCGTTAAAGTACCGAGGGTGAGAAAGAAGCATAAACAGGAATCCTTTCAGAGTCATGACCTCTGTAATTAATGATGTAGCCTAAAACATTTGAACTAAAATCCTGTGCGTCAGATAGTGTGTACTCTGACCAGTATTTGGGTGCATCTTTGTGAGTTTTCTGTTACTATATCCACAAATATCACACAAAAACGAACATGGGCCTAGAACAAGCCAGACCTATTGGATTTGCCAATACTTGTGAACAATATCAAATTAATGAATACCAACTATTATTTTGTTGTGAATATTTAGAATTGAAAATGTTTCTGTTCTGAAAATAATTGACTATCACTTGAAGCTTGCTAAGGACTCTGCAAGTAGTAGTTTTTTTGGGGAGTTTCTAAATCACCCCATTCTCCCCTTCCCCCACTTCCCTACGCAGTCTTTCACTTTTAGTCACTTATGCCCCTTTTCTCTCAATATTTTTTTTTCGAAATCCTCCATTTCCTTATCTCACACATCATCTCTTTCCTCTTAATCACTGTCTTTTCACTCTGTCTCTCTCTCTCTCTCACACACACAGGAACACACACACACACGCACACACATACACACACAAACACACACAGTGGCTGCCATAGGCACCCACTTTCAAAGCCAAAGACAAACACACTCACAGAATTTTGAAAACCACTTGGGTGTCCTCTTGTGCATCAACTTTCCTCCTTGTCCACCTCCTCCTCTCCCTGCTCACAGACCTCCTCATGGTAGTACCTCACCTCATATTCTCATATCCACACATTCATAATTTTTCCCAGATTATTGGTCAGTAATCTTCATGAATCCTTAGAACTCTCCTTTCACCTATGGACCTTTCTTAATTGTCCTTCCCTCAGCGCCTAAGACAAAATGTCATGGAGGCAGGCAGCAAATCCCTCCTCTATACCCCCACCATCTGCTCAGCCTTTGGCACCTATAGAAAGGGTGGAGGTCACAGAGACAGTGCTGAGTCCCTGAGTCAGTGATTCTGAATCCATAGAGACCTGGCTGTGCAGGTGTTACGATTGCAGTGGGGTGGGTCCAGCTCATCAAGAGGCATGGTCAATAGCGGGAAATGCTTGCTCTGACTCAGCAGCTTCATCATGCTAGACTCAGCAGAGCAGACCTGGAGAAAGGGAAACATCCACATTTAACTATAGGGAATGCTCTATTCTCCACACCTTTCCCCTGCTCTAGACTCTTCTATGATTCCAAGTAAGACCCACACCAATGTGTGTCTCTCTATTCTTGCACTAATTCCTTCCAAACTCTGTCCCTTCATAGGCAGCCACTTTCAAAGCCAAAGACAAACAATGTGCTGATATGCCTATTGTTGAGTTCATTGTGAAACCTACGTACCTGATTCATAAAGGTAACTTACATTTTTAAGTAAGTTTACACTTGTGAGTAAGTTTTCTACTTTTCGGTATTCACAACCTCCAAATTTAAGTTACTACTAAAAAAACAGAGTAGTAAGTCCAGCACTACACATGGCCAACCATTTGGTAATAATAGAGGAAGTAGCAAAAAAATAAAAATAAAACCCCATAGGAAACAATGATAAATTAATTTATCTAAAATAATTAAAAATATAAGTACATTTAAATTAGTGTTAACTATATACAGCTATCTATCTATCTATCTATCTATCTATCTATCTATCTATCTATGTAATGTATCTGTCCATCTATACACATATATACAGACTTATTATTTAATTATAAAATATTTTAATCACCTATTTCAAATTTAAAAACTAATATAGCAATACATTTTAGTAAAAATAATTACATTAATTCTAATCAATTCTATACATACTTTTAATAAGTATTAATGTGCGTTATTTTTTAATTTAAACTTCAGAAAAATAATTTTAAATTAATTTAATATATTTCCATTAATTAAAACATTTAATTCACTTTTTTTAAATAGAGCTGTAGATTTGTTTTAATTTTGTGCTACATTCAAAGTACATATTGAAAATGAATTTACATCAATATTGAGCATAACATATATTTAATATTTATTTTTGAGTTAAATACATTTTTTTATTTCAGGTTTCCCTGTACTTAACAATAGGGAGTCAGGGCGGTGATATCCAGCGGGACGTCTGCCAGGTGGAAACGTATGTGTATGCAAATCTGATGCAAACATGCATTGGAAGTGAAATAGATACGTAGACTATTGTCCTTGACACAATTTATTTGAATGCATTTATGGTGTGAGAAACCACTTCCAAGAGGTATGTTAACACTTGCAAACTTGCAAGTGTACTACTGTTTAACTACACGTACAGGTAAACCCACCGAGGGATGCCCACACTCCTGTATACTTATACTAAATGAGAACACTTGAAAACTGTACTCCACGGCAGAATATCCTTATTGGCAAATAAACTTTGCACATGCAAAATTGCACCAAATATGCATCCTGAATCAGAAAAAGAATCTACATGCACAAATGGTCATTTTGTGCACCTAAGTGTAATGTGGGTATCAGGGTGAATCAGGCTCATTATGTTGAAAGACCATAATAAGAAAATAGAGATCTATTTTTGAGTCACTGTAGACCATTTTGGCGATAGGGCATTTTAATGCAGCGACTTAACACAATTTTTTGTAGCTCCCATAGAACCCAATTTATTGAATTGGCACCCTGCAGTGGTTCACACGGAGTCTTTATCAAACAGCTGTTAATGTAATTGAACATAAATCATTTATTTCTCATGCAGAGTTGGCTCAACACTTCACCGAGCCTGCCTGAGATAATTATACTGGGCATTGTCGACCCCAGCAGCATTTTCTTTAACTTGCAAAAGAAACAAATTAAAAAGCTCACATTTTCAAGTATTATATTTAGATACGTTGTCAGTTCTGCTTCTATTTTACTTACACTTATTTTTACATGCATATTCTCATATGTAAAATGAAGCACTATTACAGCTCACTTTGCCAACCATATGCCATGAGCAAATGGTATATAGCAAATAGCATTATCATGCAATGTTGCTATATCTATTTTTTCCAGATGAACAGCCTGTAAACCCAATTGACTTGGCAGACTTGTGCGCTTTGCTGATCCAAAGCTCCTGTTTGTGATTTGTTTCATGTTAAGGGCTGGCATATTCGGCATATTTAGAACCCATGGGTCCGCGCTGCCGAGCGTCTATCTAATTGAGAAATCTGTGGATGCCTAGGAATATCTACTGCAGTTTAAAATTAATATTCTCTGGGCATATACCACTAGTAGATCGATATTAAAACCTGAATTAGATCAAAATAGACTTTCCTAACAGGTGTGCAAAAACTGGACTTGATTGTGCAAATATTGCCAGGCTGATTTTTTTGCTGGGCATGGGTAAAAAGATGCGTGCGGCCACAGATATCACGACCAATGGTTTCCAGATTAAAATACATATGCGCTCAAAGATGGATTAACCCAGGGCCGGACTGGGCCCGCAAACCAGTCCTGGCAATTACGTTGGACCGCCCTCGGGGGGGGGGATGCTGGTGGGAAACACTGCTGCGTTTTTGTTCAAGGGGGGCGGTTAAACCGGCCCCAGTAACAAAAACAGCCCCCACCAGTGCAAAACAGGCCCCCACCCTTCTGGCCCACCCGGTGCCCACTATGACCAGTCCGGCCCTGGATTAACCACAACACTTCCAGCACACAGAGCCACGTAGAGGCTTTAGTTATATTTTGTTATGTTAGCTGTCTCACCATTAATAAACAATATAGCTTTTCTTCAAAATCAAAAATACAATTTGGAGCAGGAGCCCAAGGCCCTGATAAAATAGTGCGGGACCTGAGAGAAAATGTCCCCTTTGTCCCCCTCTCCTGAAGGCCCTGAACATTGCACAGGCACATTCATTTCAATATGTTATTTGTCCCATTCATCGTGTCCATGTAATGACATTTGAATTGGGATGCTATATTGGCTTTGAGGTTTAACGAAATATAGTTCTTCGGAGCAGAATTCTATTGATATTTTCATTGCAGGGCATCTGTTATTTCTTCCTCAATTTTTTTCTCATTTCAGCAGTACATTATCTTAGGCAGAAAGCAAACAAAAGATCCAAATCATTTGGCATTCAACGATGTGTTTGTTTCTGCCTGCACAAATACAGTTTAAATGTGATCAGCGGGCAGGGATGCAAGTGATTCGGCTGCACTAGCATTTTTGGGAAATATATTACATTTAGCACAAGGTGCAAATCAACAATTTCCCGATATGCTGTTATGAGCTATGAGAACATACATGGTATGTGAAGCCCTAGACAAAAATAACATACATAAGACATTCCCTATTCAAAAAGCATTAGTTGTAAATGAGAATATTTTCATCACTCACCACATCCCCAGGTATACAGTAGACTGCACCCAAAGGCATTTAGGCATATATCAAATGCAAGTAGTATATGTTAGATTTAAAGGACTTATTTAGATGAAGGCAGCAAAGGGACATCCTGTCAAAAAGGCAGATGTCCTCTATTGCATCTTGCCTGTTCCCCTGATCTTTTTGTTATCTGCTTCTATCAATGCATTGATGAAATCATCAAAAGTTTCGATCCAGGCAGTCCACCTGGTGCCAATATTCTGCTTCTTGGTGGTATCAAATGGAAGCGGTGGTTTCAGGAAAACGGCTGCATCATAACCAGTGGAACTTCCTTCTGTCGAGAGCAGAACCCACTCAGGCGTTGTTGGCTGCCCACTATGATTGGCACCTTTGTTAAGGGCTAGACATGTGCTGACATTTGTGTAATCGCTGCCGATTTGATGTTGTGTGGCCATTGGAGCTTTCTAGCTTCTTGACAAACTTTGAGTTGTTTGAAATCCACCCAGCGCCTTTTGTGGTGGTAGTTTCGAGGACCAATTGCTCTGTAAGCAAAACCCCTGTGCTTTCACTTGGGTCACTTCGCCCGCTGCTGAGGTCGAATGGCTCTCTTTACTCAGGTTCTGGTAAATGTAATTATACTCTCCGTATTTGAGCTTTTTTTTCTCTTAGCACTTCTTCGTACCTTGCTGTCGCTGCCTTTAGTGTTATCGTTCCGCATGGCTTATGGCTCAGTGTTGTGTTACCACTTTCACAGCCTCACCAGCAGGTACCTGGCCAATAATATACAAATTTCTCTGTAAGGCCTTCATCTTATTTGAAAGCTTTGCACTGGCTGGAGTGGCACTTTGACTCCACATATCCCAACCATCGATCTTTACTTAGACTGAGGCACATGTTGCATGTATGAGCAGTTGGCTGGGCTATGGCAAACTCTCTGGGAGAGCACGATCAGTTCTTCATGTTCCGTATCCCCTATCTTGTTGCCAGTTGTAGCGTCCTCCTCAGTCTCGGAGCATGTAAATGATTACACTACACATGGAGCTTGGTATTGCGCATCTTTATTCCTCAGCTGTAACTGTTAACTGAACATTCTACATCATGAATTCTATCACCCGCACCCAAGAATATGGAAGTGGAAGAGGCATGATGTCTGCTAGTGGGCTAGGGTTCACTCCAATATATTCTTGTTGTGTCCAATGTATATTCCTGCTGTCTGGTGGAGTATGCAACTCTTGTTGGGAGGGAGAAAATTATTAGGATAAACCCCCTGATATTATAGAAGTCGAAGGGTGGCTGGCTGAGTGGATTGGTTGGGGACTACGCCCCCTGCACGAGACCCTTAAGAAAGAATCCTCTCTGGTGGTCTTAGTTTAAGAAGGGAGTCTCCATCCTTCCCAACAGTACCTGACCTGTGCTTGGGGATTCACCCTTTCCAACAGTGCCTGCCCCGTGCTCGGCGATCCACCCTTCCCAACTGCACCTGCCCTGTGCTTGGGGTTCTTTTAGGAACAGGGCTGTGGCTGCTAATTCAGCTGACCCGCAATACTTCCCCTCATGTATTGTACCATTCTTCCTCCCTGGAAGGGATACATTTTAAGTAAATGCCCCTTTTTAGCACCAAAAAGCACAAAGCGCCAACTGTGGATATCTGGTCGTGCCAGACCGGGACCAAGTCACAAGTTCAGGCTGACCACAATAGAGCATGGGCCGGCTACAGGGACCCAGTTAGGCCCCTTGAACAGAGTGCCTTAAATCCTGATTTGCAAAGTGTTGCGAGGATCCGCATTGAAGATGTGTCACACAGTCAAAGCGATGCATTGGTTCTCAGATGTGGCAAGGCTGCATTGCGAGAGCCTACATCGTCGTTGAGAATCCTGTCGACAGTGCTTTTGATGTGAATCCTGGCATCAAGGTTTCAGCGCGCATCGGTGTGATGGGTAGGTTCTGAAGAGCTGCGAGGCTGCTATGTGGAGTTTGGGGTCAACATCAAGACTGCCGTCGATAAGGAATGTGAGGGCCTGCACCAAGGATGCATCGCATAGTGGTGGTTCCTATGGACTGCAGCGACAATGCAGGTCTTTGCGATGGGTGTAATCCACCCAGCTGCAGAGATGCATCAGTTCTTCTTGGGTTTACACCCCACAGAACAGGAGATGTGTTCGTTCCACTGGATCCACAGAGGCTGGCAGAGCACCTTAAACCCACTTCCAAGGGTCTGGACTGGGGTGGCACGAATTTGCCGGGTAGACTCACAAATGGCAGCATGCAGGTGCAGGTGCAAGTTTGTTGAGAGCCTGTTGTGTCCCTGAGGCATCAAATCAGGTGGCCAGTCAACTAGCCCTTGGAGTCAATCTGGGAAAGAGATGCAGATCCAGTCCTTCTCACCCAGGCAAGAGGGCAGCAGGTCAGCACAGCAGGGCAGCAGTTCCTTCAGAGCAACAGTCTAGCAGAGTGGCAGTTCTTCCTCCTGGCAGAGTATCCACAGGTCAAGAAGTGTAATGATGTGGTGGTGTCTGAGATCCAGTATTTATACCCAGTTGCGCCTTTGAAGTAGTGTGCCTTTGTAGTGTGGATTGTGACCTCATTGTCAACATTGCTAAGTTAGCTTAGATCTAGCTGCCATGATGCCTCTTTTGCACACGTTACTTCGTGACTTTGTTTTTCCAGACTCTGCTTGTGCCTATGTTCATGAGAACTGTCTACATTTCTGCCTTTCACATTTTCTGCTGTTCTCTGTGGTTTTTGTCTGCACACGATGTACAAGGTCGAAAAACAACGTCCCTTGTTATTCTGTTCTGGTCAGCCCCACGCACTTAGACATAACACGAAGCACAGCTGTACTGCTGAAATTCTAGTGCTTTTAATATTGCAATATACCTGTTAGAGGCACTTGGAGAAAAACCTTTCCAGGGAGAAGAGCGGTGCTTGTACGATGATGTAAACCTTGCATCCAGTTCTTGAGGTATGGGGGTCCCCCTGACAAAGCCCAGAGGTCTTCTATTTTTATAATAAACTAGTTACTAGCACGGGGAGGGTGGCAAGGCATTATAGTCCTTTATCCACTGTCTTTATAAAATGCTGTCCACGTTTGTATTCTATGGAATTGTCATAATGCTTACTGTTTTGTCTTTATGCATTATGCTGCTAGTACTGGCATGTGTACTGTGTCTTAGAGCACGTTAGTTGAAATAAACATTTGAAACTATACTGTGTCTCTTAATACGCACGTTGTGGACAAGTATGAGTGAGTAATGAAAGAGTGTTCTTGCTCCCGTGATTCCTGAAAGAGTCTGTGTTCTGGGATGTCTAATCATTGGTAGCTTCGCTGTAGTACGGAGAACGAATGAGACACTATAGCTAGTCGGATTGGGATTTTGGGCACTCAGGTGGATGGTTGGTACACCACTATACACCGAGGTCCTGTTTTCCTGCGCAAAGTTCTGTATATGTGCAGAATCCCCGCAACACCTTTGAAGTGCACAGATGCCCTGCCTTCCTGTCCATTGCTCCATACTAACTAAAGGGATATGCAGGCCTTTGTGAGAAGGCAGGACACAGCCTATATAAGTTTAAGAGGGGCTGGGTCAAGCTCTTCCCTCTCATCCTGCCAGTGATGGCTCATCCAGTCACACCTAAGCTCCCCATTGTGTGTGACTGTCTAGGAGGAATACTCAAAGCTCAACCGTCAACTACACCCAGCCATGTGACCAGGGACGGCTGCAGGCATCAAATGTCTAAGGCAAGAAAATGCCAACTTTCTAAAAGTAAAAACAACAAGGTGATGGATGGAATGCTTGCATTCATCTCATCCACTGGCAATCGCCCAGGCCACATCCCAATCCATTATTTTTCACCTACTATGCCAACTCAGTTTGGACCCAGCCATATGCAAATCAGTCTTGACCCTGTTCCCCATGGGAACAGTCCAGCACAAACTGCCAGGCCAGGTCCTCCCTGAACTGGAGTGTGTGTCCTGTGCACACTGTGTCACTGGAACCAAGCTATACCCAGCTGATGAGCCCATAACTAGGGTGAAACCGGTCCTGGGTTGCTTGTGTTCTGGTTCAGGGAGGACCTGACTTGGCAGTTCAGGCTGGACAGTTCCGGTTGGAGCAGGGTCAAACCTGATTTGCATATAGTTTGGTCCAAACTCAGGTGACATAGTGTGCACAATAATGATCGCTTGGGATGCATCCCCAAGTAACCACCAGTGGCTGAGATTAATTCAAGCATTACATCCATCACTTTTATGTATACTTTCATGAGTAACTTTCTAAAAGTGTCATTTTCAGAATTGTAATTTAAAATCCGACTTCACCATAAGTTAGGATTTTAAAATGTCATTCCAGAGACACCAAATATGAAGGGGTCACCTGTTCCCATTTGGAAATGACACTTATAACATGTAATAAGATAATTCAGATGTTATCCTATGGGGGAGGTAGGCCTTGCATGAGTTAATAACAAATTTAAGAGTTTTTCACTACCAGGACATAAAAAACCTAAAAGTACATGTTCAGTGTTTTAAATACATTGCACCCTGCCCCTGGGGCTGTCTAGGGTGACTCAGATGTATTAAAAAGGAAGGTTGGGCCTAGCAAAAGGTTTAGTATGCTACGTTGAAAAGACAGTTATAAACTGCACACACAGGCTCTGCAATGGCAGGCCTGAGACATGTTTAGAGTGCTACTTAAGTGGGTGGCACAATCAGTGATGCAGGCCCACTGGTAGCATTTAATATGCAGGCCCTGGCACAGGTAGTGCCACTTTACTAGGGACTTACAAGTAAATTAAAGATGCCAATTTGGTATAAGCCAATGTTACCATGTTTTAGGGAAGGAGCACAAGCACTTCAGTGTTGATTAGCAGTGTTAAAGTGCACAGAATTCTAAGGCCAGCAAAAACGAAGTCAGCATAAACAGGAGGACTGAAGGCAAAAAGTCAGGGGAAAACCACGCCAAGGATGCCATGTCTTACAGTGACCTAAACTGATAATTTTGATAGGTTCTTGCCCCTTGCCTACCAATATTATTATTCCTGCTGGCATATTTGGTTAGAGTTAAATAAACTGATTTAACTTCAAGTGAGCAAAAAGAGAGCATGTGCATGGAATGGAGGGGGATCGACCTGCTATCAAAGGAGTTTGGCCTCCAAAACCATATTGTCTGTGTGCACAAAATTGCTTCCTTGGTTTTTAGTGGGCATTCAGCTTTTGCAGGCATGATCCATGAGTAGAAATTATTTAAGGATGGTCATCATTTGAAACTGGAGAATCTCTGCTTTTTAACACTACCTCCACTGTCTCTAGAGACCCAGGGAGTAAAGCTGCAGTCATCAACACAGCCATGTCTCAAAAAGTAATTGATTTCCTTTGAGTTTTGCACTTCCCTGACGATGGGCAGATCAGGGCTACACTCAACCTGACATCATCAGTGAAGAATTTGACACTATAGGGCATATTTTCAAACAAATGATGCAGCGCGATGCTGCAAGCCAACTTGCAGCGCTGTGCTGCATCATTAGGAAAGTGCAGTGATGCGTCATATTTACAGCAATATGACGCATCCCTGTACTTTCCCCTGTGCTGGTGATAAAACAGCAGCCTAGTGCCAACTCAGGCACTTTTGCACCATGATACAAGGGTGCCTGCATTGCAGGGATTATTGTTTATGTGCAGGATGCAGCACACATAGAAAGCAAAAAACAAGGAGAAATAAAAGTATTTCTTGTTGTTGCACCAATCTAACGCCTGCTATTCAGTGGGGTTAGCTTTTGGCGCTGCCTCAGATTTACACATCCTTGTAAATTTGGAGAAGCATCAAAAAGCAATGGGTGTTGCGGTGGAACACCCAGAACAACACCCATTGCACACCCTTTTCATGCAGATACCTCCGTGAAAGGGTACGATATTTACAAAGCGCCGTTAAGTCACGCAAATTAGCTTAATGCCACTTTGTAAATATGGAGCAGGGTATTGCGCCACCGGAGCGTCCTAAAAAGTGATGCTCGGATGGTGCAATGCCCTTGTAAATATGACCTTATGTTGTTTAACTCATTGTCTGCCCTACTGATGAATATATACATCATGAAAGGGTGACAATAGGATTCCCTTATGATGTATATATTCGTCATGTGACAGCCCAGAGCCCGCACCCCCAGCGGCTGTTTCCCCAAAAAGTTTGACCCCCCTTTGGGGGACAAACTCCTCCTTGGCCTGGCGGTGAAGGAGTTTGGTGGTGCCTGATCCTTTCTGGACACCAGCAAACTCCTTAATGAGACAGCCCCATACTCACTTTGGGCTGTCACATACATTTACGTGTGACATCACTAGTGATGTTACACACATATTAAATAATCCTGGGAGGAATTTCCTAGCCTCTCCTAAGTCAATCCAAGGATTAAGCTGGTGTACAGGTCCACAGGAGGAGTTCAGGAGAGCTATTACTGCCCTCATTCTTCTCTAGCTGTGGACACCAGCGTGAGCCTAATTTTCTATTCGTGGGAGTGAGGGAGGTGAGAGAGAGAGTAGGAGGTGCAGTGCAGCGCTTGCCTTTGTCCCTAAAACTACTCCTACCACTACACCAACAGAGAAGACATTGACAAGGATTCTACCTCATCCCTCCCATTTCAATCCCCATTTCCTGGTTCAGTTTTAGACAGCTTCTTCATCTCCCATTGCTACTCTGTCCAAGAGAAGCATTGAAAGAGGAAGGAGCGGCACATCTGTGTCCCAGCAAGGAGCCAGGAGCTATTTGGCTTTCCCTTAGCTAATAAAATATCCAAACTCTGTCTGACTTATTTCTAGGGCTCAGACACACATGCCTGCACCCCAGTGAAGAGCCGGATGCTGTTTGATGGTTTCTCTTCCTCAAAAACAAATTCAGATGCCACTGAATCCTCGCTGTAGTATAAGCCTACACACATCTGCGCCCCAGGGAGGAACCCAGATGCTGTTTGTATTTTTTCTTATCCTCTGAAAAAATCCAGATAGCGCCAGGCTCCTTGCTGGGGCTCACACACACACATCTGCTCCCCAGCGAGGATCCTAGATGTTGTTTTTTTTTTTTCTTATCCTCAGAAAAAAGTAAAACCATACTCCTTTTTATGGTGCAAACAAAGTTAATCACATATGTTTGTATTTCAGCAAGGAGCAATACAGTGTCAATCTTCACACTAAGGTGTAAATAGATAACAGTGCTTAGTTTGGCTGGTGGTTTCTTTATTATCAACACAGGCAATTATGACAGTCTGCCACATGTGGGGCTGTGTGACTAATTTAGAGATGAGCAGACCAACAGTTGTTTATTAATTCAATACACATTAAAATGACTAATATATGCCTCACAAGCCATTCTTACAGCTTTGGGGGCCTGCAATAGTCCGAATTTTCACACTTGTAGGAGTGTGATGGTTAGTAGTTGGGCAGTGGATGGTACAAGGGGTAATGGCCTCCTGACGAGGGCCCTGGCACTTAATTTTTTACAAATTAAGCACTGGATATGCATGCACCCATCTATGTTCAAGAAACAAGTTTGGACCCTTCGGCTCAGAAAAAAACCCAGATCTTGCCCAACTACTCGATGTGGTGTAAACACACAGGCACCAAATGCTCCAATGAGCATCCCTGACACTGTTTGGATTTTCTCTTAGCCTTGTAAAAAATCCAAACAATGCCCGTCTCCTCACTGGGGTGCAAACACACACATGTCTGCACCCTATCGAGCAGCCTAGACTCTATCTGTTTTTTTGTCTTGCCCAAAGAAAAAGTCCAAACAGAGTCCAGACTCCTCATTGGTGTGCAGACACTCATGCATCTGTGCCCCAGCAAGGAGACGCTCACTGTTTGGGTTTTTTCTTAGCTTCATAAAAAATTCAAACAGCACTGACATAGGGGCATAGACATATAGATAAGTCTGTATTCAGCAAAAATCCTGGATGCTGTTTGGATTTTTTTATCCTCACAAAAAAAAAAACAGCTCCTGTAGGCTTGCTGTGGTGCAGACACACACATGTCTGTGACCCAGTGAGGATTCCTGACTAACACCTGACTTCACCATGGGGCACAGAACAAAAGTTTGGATCTTTTTCCTATTCAACACCTAAGGAAACCTACCAACCCCAGACATTTCGAATTCCGGGCACCAGGAAGAGTCTTCGGTGATGTGACTTGCATGGATATCACAGTTTTTCTTACCTATAATACCCTGCATTGGAGAAACCTGAATAAGAAAACAGAATTTACTCACATTTCTGTGACAAAACGTTATGGGATATGTGAGGAACAGCAAAAATGGCATCACCTGTTATTTCCACACTTTTACCAATAAAAACAGTACCTCACATGGGTAGGTGGGCCTATCATAATTGATAGGAATAGTCCAAGAGGTGACCCTGTGAAGTCAATATAGTGTCAGTGTGGTCTTCACATAATCACACTTTTGGCTTTTTCTTGTCCGGTGCTAGAGACCCACTCACGCACGTGAGTGCTGTTTATATAACAGGAAAAGTGTGGGAACATCCTGTAGGACCCTTTTCCTTTGAGTGAAGTTATAGAGTTGCCATCCACACAAAAAAATAAAGAATTGTTCTTTTTTACCCATACTTTGACATTTGCACAGGATTCTGGAGAATAAAATGTGTTGGGATTCATGCAAGCTGGGTCACAGTGAATTCCCATGTGTCTTTAGTTTTCAGAAATCTGTTGGGCTGGTAGTTTCCCCTAGGTGTTGGCTGACCTGTGCTCAAATGCCTCAGACATTTCCCTAGAATCTTCCAAAACAAAAATATTTACTGTGTGTTGATCTCACCTCAAACAATATGACAATTCTACACTCAAAAGACCTAGGAGAACACACATTTTGGTTACATCGCAGGAAGGATATGCTCTTGTGTGAGGAAGACTGGAGGAAATTACTATATTTTGGGAAAACATGCTAAAATTTGACAATTATCATGTCCAGTGTGATCTTGCAGCCCTCCTATAGTGAGGAAGGTCTGCTGGCCAGCGATAGTGGCGGTCGCCACTGTGTACTTATAGTTAGGACTAATTACCATAGGAAATAGATTTTTTTGGTTTGCTAATAACTTAGGTGTCCTTAAATGAATCTTCACAAAACTTTCCAAACGAAAAGTTCATCCACTGCAGCTCTTTTCTGGAAAGTTTCGTGGTGATCTGTCCAGCGGGGGCCTTGAAAAAGAGAGGGCCAAAATGCAAATTCTCCATGCCATTTCCACAGGAATTTTGAACAGCGGTACCAGTAAAATGGCTTAGCAGAATTACACCAAATTTGTCAGGAAGCTATATCGTTACCCTGGCAGCGTGATTTTCATGATTTGCTATAAAACCGTTCAGTAGTTTTGGGGAAAATAAGGTTCAAAATGTATAAATATCTGGAAGGTTGGGTATGCAGGAGTTCCACAGATGTCCTGCTCGCAAGCAACTTCAAATAACAGAGCATTCTGGTTGGCCGAGGGGGCTTTTTCCTATCGGCCACCTCAAGCCTATATAAGGGAGAGGCTCCCGTGAGACCTGTAAGAGCTCATGCTCTGATTGGTTGGCCATAAACATGAAGACAATAGTGCGGCCACCATTACAGGAAACAAGGACTCATCATTGATGACAAGCATGACAAATTTTTATACCAGGTATGCACAGATTAATCAACACATTTGTACAATAAAATTAAGTATAGTAATTAACAAATGGGAATTGTTTCAGTTATGCATCCTGTGACACATTGGCTGTTTGTATAAAGTATCAGAAATTTGGTGCTAGGCACATGTATTCATGAAAGTGTTAACACAGAAGTAGAATGTGCAGGCTGATAAATCACATTTTTACAATCAGAAATCTACTCCTCTATGTGTAATATTCTTCCCTCTACAGTTAAGTACATTTCTAAATCTTAGACTTTTTCAAAATAATTCACAGGTGTAGACAAAGGAATTTATGAAAATCACAAATTTCCATATGTATGACTCACACAAAATCGATGGACTTCAATCTGTCAGAAAAATCACATATTTCCGGTTAGGGATAAGGTGTGTAAAGGTGAACCAGATAGCAATTATACATATGGGGGAAGTAGGAGAGGGATCCCTTGATTGTTTTCACACCCAGTTGACACACTTTGGCGTGCCATTTTTAGCACTATTCAAGTATACAAATTTCATATGAAAAGCATTGGGGTGGTTTGTGAATATTTATAAATGTGTGCTTAGTGGTTTATATTAGCTTTGGGCAACACATTTTGAAGAAATTCAAAATAAGCACCGTCCACCTATTTTTAGTTTACCCACTGAGCAGTGCAAAAAAAAACATGCTTAAATCTGCTTCAAAGGTGACTAAAGGGTTGGATTCCTACCACAATACACACTAAAACTGCTTGTGTTAGGGGCGTCCAACATTTCCAGGATGTGCTGACTGCCTATGGTTTTTCAGAATTGACTGCCTTGAGCCAAGCGTGTAATGCTCATTGGGCTGAAAGGGCTTCAGCCCCACCCCCCACCAGTCCTGTTCTTTATTCCGGGCTGATGTTGTGTGGGTGCCTGTCCCAGGGAAAGTCTGGGCAAAGAGAGCATCAGAACAAACATTTTCTTTTCTTCAACAGACACCTTCAGCTTATGTTGCAGCCGCAGTGTCCGTAAAGGAGGCGATGGGGGCTCACAGGTGAGTCACAACATCTAAGACAAAATTCCCCACAGTGGGGATCCTAATTGTGTAAGGCAGTGTGCTTTAAGGAGTACCATTGTTTTAAAGCAAGACAATGCTTGCCCAGTAGCTCTGGCATGTGAGACCCCATCTGCAAGGCAATCTCAGCCATCTTCCTGTGCTTCCAGACAAACAAGGCAGAAATCACAAACTGTCTTGATGTGCTTATTACTCATGTAAGGGGTAATAAGCATCAAATAAATGCTAAAAAGGGAAGAAAGATTTTTTATTTTTTAAATGCAGTGACCATCGGGCAGTCCAGACTTTTCTTCCAATAGCATCTTTCATGGGGGAAGGAGGGTGGAATGTGTGGCTTTGGTTCTAGAAGTGCCAAGTACTGACTAAAAGATAAGAACATGCAAAATGATGTTGTCAAAATAGGGGTGGGTTGAGTGGATAGCAAAGATGGTCAGTGGGTAGCAGTCCCAATCCTCTGAGTAAAATGTTCCTGGCTGCCTGTCATTTTTTATTTGTGCAGTTTTATATAGAGCAACACTAGCCAAAAGGCATTTACATGAGCACCAGATTATATTACACAAAATCAGATTTTCTTTTTTTTTAGGCACGTGGAGATTAAGTGATGTGACCAGGATCATAGTGTGTTGACCAAGTTCTAAAGTCAGCAGCTCAGCCCATTAGGCCACATCCCATGAGTTAGTATTGGTGTCAGTGGCGGTTGGTGATCTTTGAAAGTGGTGAGGCGTAATACTGCCCAGGAGTTCATCGCATTTTAAAACAAATTGCATTACTCATTCTCAATCGTCTCATATTTAGACTCAGATTAGCAACTATTTTGTGCAGGGTTTGCATCACAAAATTGATGCAAACCTGCGCAAAATGTTTTTTTAAATTTACTTTCCAGCGCGAAACTGTTTTGCACTGAAGAGATGCCTGAAAGTAACGCAAATCAGCACAAAGCATTGCTTTGTGCTACTCTGCATCAAGGGGTCGACCCATGGGCGGTACACGTGCATTCCTATGCAACCACCCATGGGTTTTGACGCAAAAAGCTACCTATTAACAAAAGTTGACAATGTTTTGCCCCAAATAATAAATGCCACTTGAAAGTAGGTGTTAAAAAGGAGAAATGTTTGTATTTCTCCTAACTTTTCCCACTAGCTTGTCTACTGCACTGTTCAGCACACATTCAAAGTGGGAAAAGTTTTAAAGTTAGTCAAAGCATAGTATTTTATACTGAAAGGGCACCCTTCCAGTACAAATCCAATGCTAGACTCACACAGACACCTTTGCACTATGGTGCAACGGTATGTGTGTGACACTCGGCAGGCTAATTATACACCAGCGTTAGGGAGAATGCAGGATGGTGCCATTTCTTTGTAGAAATTGCACTTTCCTGCTCTCTCCCTCTCACACAACACAGCAACTTTGGGTGGTGTGCTGCGTTGTGTGAAAGTTTTGATAATCTGGGCCTTAGTCTCTTTCCCCTCACTCATGCTAACTCACATTCTCTCACTTGCTCATTCTCACTCATACTCACTCCCACACACTGTTACTCACACACACACAAACATACTCTTACTCACTAGTTCTCATTCTCACTTCCTAACATTCTTACACACACTCATTAACTCTGGGCTGTGGTGCAACTGCGCCTGATGCATCACTGATAGACACACCCATGATTCACTTCTATTCCCACTCACTACCTCCACTCAATTACTCATTTTAACACACTCATACTCCTTCACACACTCCCTCGTAATCACTTTCCCTTATTCATACACACTCCCAAACTCCAATTCTCTCTTTCATTCTCAATGACACTCTCAAACACACACACACACTTTCACTCAATCCCATTCGATCTCATTCACTCACAAACACATACACACATGCATAGAGAAATAACATTTTTGTTTTACTTACCTTGCTTACTTAGCTGGAAATTCATAGGCTCAAAGGCAGCAGAAAACCAGGAATCTGGTGCTGGCCATTGGAACCAGCAAGCCATGATTCCCAACGAGGAGCCAGTTAAAGCAGCAAGGGCAAGATTGAAAAGGGTAAGACCCACCTCATTATGTCTCCCAGCTTCTTAATAGGACTGGTAGCAGAGTCCTATTAAAAGCTGGGATAGTACAAGGGAATCCTACCCCTGCAGCACTGCCTGGCTTTTTATTGGCTTCAGGGATGCACTGATGGGCATCCTGACAGCCCTATTTTAGCAGATCTACTGAGACATGCGCAGTATGTATGCTAAATAAAATGGATTGTGCCTGTGGGAGGAGGCCGTTGTTGAACTACACTCCTCAGACATCTCACACTCCACCTCCCAGAAGGTTCTTGTGAGCTTCTTGCCCTTTGAGTTTGGTGGACAGACACATAATAGACTGAAGAGGGAGATCTGAATGACACTGTGGATAGACAGCACCTGGCACTTCTCCCACCTAAGCATTCTGCCGCAGCAGCTTGGTCTTCCCCAGTCTGTTCTGCTCTCATGTGTCCTACCTCTTGATCATCCTTACTATCTCTGCAAGCGGCAGGTGGTGATTGGGAAACCTTGAGCCAAAGGGAGAACAGGGCCTGTTCCAAATCCAAGACAAATGCTAAAGGATCCAAACCAGTAAGAGTGGACCCATTGGTTAACACACCAATTTTAGAGACATGGTCCACCTGACACCCATCTTTGCACATTCCACCTGTTTTAAAGCTCAAACATGGTGCACAGAGACAAGAGTTCAAATTTTATGTTTTTTCTTTAACTTTTCTTTTCTGCTCAAGCCCGCTCTTTCCTTCCCATGTGCTACAGTGCAGTTTCATTTGTATTGCATTACCATAGGTAGTTACCTGGACCTCAGCGCTGTTCATCCTGCCCATTGTCCCTGTAGTCACTCTCTCCCTTTTTTCTCAACCAACCCCTTCCCACCCCATACATTTCAACTTTGTCTCATTTCATACTTAATATTGTCTCAGCCTGATCTTCCCTACTCTTTTCAAAATTTCCTCACTACAAATACAGACCAAAAGGACATACCAAAATGACATAAGAGCAATGAAGATCAAGAAGACGCTCACAACAAAGAGCACTCTGGGAAGGAAGAAGACAAGGTAAACAGATCAGAAGTGCAGCTTTGGAGCAAAGCACCACATGTCCGAACTCTTGCAGCGCATAGTCAACTAAAAAAAATCACCATTCAAAAGGGTGATGTATGCTCGGTATCAAGAAGCTCATTTCAGTGCCTCTTTTATTAAGGAGAGGAAGTTGGTTCTTCTTCTGGAGATAGGCTGAACACTAAGAAGACATAACCGAGTTCTTGCACAGAGAAAAGTAGGTTCTTGTGCAGACAGACAGTGGAGCTATGCCACAAACAGACCTCATCATCTTGCAGAGCTGAATTCACTTTTCTATAGATGGAGCTGAGCTTCAGCACAGATGCAGCCAAGTCCCTGTATACATAGTGCTGAACCCATGGAGAGATAGAACAGAGATCGTGCACCCATAAGTACTTTCTTTCATTGAGCTGGAGCTGAGTTCCTACATACATAGTGCTGCGGCCCTGGGCAGACAGATCTGATCTATTTCAAGTATGCAGATGAGCTCCATTGCAGACAGTTGTGAGTTCCTGTGCAGACATAGATCAAGGGGAGTCTGTTCACAGGGAGAATAGAGCTCTTTCAGCATTCATTCCTATAACGCAAAACCCGAAGTTTTGTGGGGACTGAGAAACCAGGACCAGCAAATATTCTGTGGGAGTATCACAAGTCTCTCATAAAGGTTAATCATCCTGATAGGGAGTGAAGAGGAGAAGGTGGGAGGAAATAAGATAGTGAGAAAGAAGGGTTTGGTAGAAGTGATTGGAGAGAGAGAGAAAGAGAGAGAGAGAGAGAGAGAGAGAGAGAGAGAGAGAGAGAGAGAAGATAGATAGATAGTAGTGAAAGAGAATTAAGCATGTGTGAGAATATGGACAGATGGGTGAGAAAGAGAGAAGAAAGAAAGAAGAGAGAGTGTGACTAAGGTGGAAAAGAGCAGAGACTTAGGGCCTGATTACGATGTCGGTCTGAGTTGCCTCTGAAAGACCTCGCTGCGGATGCGGAACTGACCGGCCAAAGGTTGGCGGTCCCAACTCCGCAATTACGATGCGACCACACAGTTGGAAACTGGCTGCAGCACAAGCTCCCATAGAGAAATGGGAGTTTTTTGCTAATCCCTGCACCACGTGGCAGGCACCTCATGGTAATTGCAGTTTCGGTCTGCCGGCCCGAGGTTGGTCGTTTCGAAACCGCAGGGATGTCGGTCAGAGGAAACTACGACCAACATCCTGATTTGATTTGATTTTTAATTTATAAAGTGCGGCGTAAGCCCAAAGGCATTGTGGCGCTGCTTGTAAGAAGAAAGGAGAGATAGAAACAGGGATTAGAGCGGGAGAGTAAAAAGCAAGGTTTTGAGAAGCTTTCTTAAGGCCAAGAAGTTGGTGGAATTCCTCAGAAAGATGGGCATTGTGTTCCAAAGGCGTGATGTGGAGAGAGAGAAACTTCTCCCTCCCCAATTAACTTTAAGGAAGCGGTCAAGGTCATGGAATACATAGACCGCAATATTCTGTTCGGAATATACCATATCAGTTTTTAGGTCTCGCCTAGGCAGTGCGCATGCGCTGCTCTAGGAGAGGGCCTTTAGCCAGCGGTCTTCACTTTTCAAGCACTGCACTCGTGCTTGTGGCGGCATCCACCTTGCGGGAGCGAGCAGCGGCGCGGCCACGTTAATTACAAACATATGGCCGCTGCTCGCTCCCGCAAGGTGGATGCCGCCACAAGCACGAGTGCGAGTGCTTGAAAAGTGAAGACCGCTTGTTTACTCATGACCCAGGGCACCGTTGTTATCATTGCTCGCATTAGGGCAGTGGCGCCCTTACTATGCCACTGCTTGCAACGTGCCTCATGCCTCATCGGAGAGCCCGCTTCCATCATGCCTAATGCTTTACCTCATCATAACCCAGCGCCTGCATAGACCTATATGCCATGGTACATTGTAAAACGGTGGCTTTGTTTTATGGGAAACCATTACTGTGTGTGATGTATATAACATCTCTCGTTGATCAGTGCCTCGTTGTCTGACATATCTTCATCAAAGGTGCATCGAAAGTAGGCTTGCAACGAAATTCACATCATGCCTCACACCCCACTTCATGCTTTGTGGCACCTAATGTCGGATTCTCTTCGCAGCTCATTCATCCACAACTCAAGCTCACCATATGCCCCATACCTCATCTCAAAACCTTTCTCATACCCCTCAGCCCAAGAAAGTGGCCAAACCTCTCACCTTAATTCCTCACAGCTCGCTGCATAGCTTGCCTTACCTGCGGTTTCAACTCGCATGTAGGCATCATTAAATTCACCGGAAGAAGAGCTCAATATATGCAAAAATGAAAAGCACTGGGCACTGGTGGAAACCAGTTTTTCCTCATTTGGCATCTGCCTTCATCGGGTATTTTCTGAAAAGCATGTATTTTTATCAAGCAGTTGCCAGCCTCATACTGCTTATTACGCCTTTTCACTAAGCTCAGCAGCTCTGTCCTGGATAGATACACTACATAAGCGTCTCACAGCTCAAGTCTGTGTGACTCTACGCATCTCACAGCTCAAGTCTGTGTGACTCTACGCATCTCACAGCTCAAGTCTGTCTGACTCTAAGCGTCTCACATAGCCCTCGTCTGCATTATCTCCACACCTCTCTACTATCCTGTCTTACTGCCCTTCTCTTCATTTCTCTGTCTCTCTCTCTTTCCTTTTGTCAGTCTCTGCTATCTTCCCATCCCTTATATTATCTGGTTCTACCAGTCCTTTTATGCATCTTTTCTTTTTTTTCCCCGGAGTTTTATATAGCGTGAAATTGACCCGAAGGCATCAGAGCGCTTTACATAAGCACCAGTTGCGTTACAGATGGACAGACCCTCTTCTCTATCTCTTTCCCTTGCTATCTTTACCTTCCACTGACTCTCTGTATCACTTTCACTCCTCACCTGTCCCATCTTCTCTCTCTCTTTGCGCCTCTTTCCTGTTGAGCGCCTCTCTTCTTTCTTTTTACCCTATTCTCTTTCTTTCTCTCATGTCTCCCCTCTTCAGTCTCTTTGCTTTCTCTACTGTCCCTCATCTCTCCTCGTGGCTCCCTCAGTCTCTGCAGAGACTCCTTACTGCACAAGTCGGGAACACGACTGATGGTATCACGCCATGGACTTGTCATGGACACACTTATCAGCCTTGTCAATATCAATAAAAAAAATCAGTTTTTGATTTTCTGCATATTTTGTTTTGGGTAATAAAGACTAAACAATATTGTGTGGAAAAGTGGCGCCTAGGATGGCATTTCAAGTTAAAATGCAGGCATCTCCTGCTAATGTTCAAACATCAACACTCTAAAACAAATGGCCGTGCTAAGACGACGCCCTTACCCTGAACTACAGAGCGTACACGGCGGTTCAGTTGGCGCTACCTTCTACCCGAACTCCACACGTTATCATGTGTGGCAGCTGCATTAAGTGTCTAATAAGATATGAGAAGGGGCAATGTGCTGGCGCCAATCTTCCTGAGCTCAACCTAGAGTTTGGTGGGCTTAATGTGCTGCCCTTGCAACACCTCTGTTAAGCGCCTGCTCCTGATTGGGGGCACAGTGCATGCGCTCGCGCCCGGCACCAGGGGGCTGCGGTTTCGTGCGCGCAGCGGCCACCTACCTGCCTCTGCGAAGGTGATGATCTCCGAGGTCTGCTCCAGCAGCTCGCTCCTCTCCGCCCTGCGCCCGACGTCGTCCTCTATCTCCACATAGCCGTCCTGGCCCACCTTGCCCACGTGCAGCTTCTTGATGGCGTTGAGCAGGGCTGCCTTGGGCACTGGCTGGGTGATGTTGGGCCGACTCCGCATGTGCAACATGCTCAGGATGTGCTTCTTGACAGCCTCCACCATGTCCGCCTGCGAGGAGGGAGCCGCCTTCTCCAGCCTGCCCAGGGCGCAGGACGGGCAGTCGGTGACCGAGCCCTGCCCCTCAGTCCCCGGGGTCGGGGAAGCCCTCGTCGCAATCCAGCAGAGCCCCAGCAGCAATCCTCTCAGCAGAAGCACGTGCAGCATCCTGGCAGCAGCCTGTGGTGAGCCTCTGGCTTAAAAGTGCCTCGCTTTTTGGTGTACCTCCTCGCCCCACAAACAAGCACAGGTTTCTGTTTTTCCTTCCACTCCGGCTAAAGGCGGGTTTCGATGAAACGTTTGCAGAGAAGTTTCTGCAAAGCAGGCTCGCTCCCTCTCAGAAAGAAATAAGTGCTCCTCTCATATCATATCACTATTTTTTACTGTCCTCACACACAGACTCATGCTCTCTCACCCCACCTCTCCCCGCGTCCCTCCTTTCCCTGCTAACCCCTCGCTCCTTCCCTCCTAATCATTTACTGAGCACTTTGTTTCTAGTTCATACTGACTGCCGCCTTGTCTGTCTGCTCGCCCTGTGCATGTGCTCACTAATTCCACTTCAGCAACTGAGTAAAACAATTATTCACGTTAAATCTCTGTACAAGGGACGCTTCTGCACTTGGAGTCGCATGCTGCTATCAGTTTATTTTTATTCTTAGTTAAATTATGATGAAACCTCTCCCCTTTTACTTATGCACGTTGTCTCTGTTTTATTGCTTTCTCTTTTGCGTCACTCTACATGTCTTTCTCCCCATTCCCTCTCTCTTTGGTTTCTCATTCCTCCACCTTCTCTCTCACCCTTTTTACGCCTTTCCCTTCTTTTTGCTGACACATTCTCCCTTACTCTTTCTCCATCTCTCTGTTTCACTCCATCTCACTGACTCTTTCTTTACCCCCTCTTCTCTCCCTACCCCGTCCTATCCACTCCAATTAGTTTCTGTGCCCTTCCCTCTTAGTCATCCACTCTCCTTTAGTCTCTCCCTGTTTAACCTTTTCTCTTCCTCTTCTTTTATTACTCTCTCTATTTTCTTTAGACCTTTCACTTACTCCTTTGCTCAACATTCCCTCTCTCTAGTTCCATTGGCCTCTCCCCGATGCTCTCCTCTTCTCCCTTTCCCTCTGCCAACTGTCTGCACATCTCTATAAGCGTTCCTCTCTCTCACTCAGCCCACACCTCCCTCTGTATTTTACACTCTCCTTTTCCTTCTTTTGGTCTTTCTTTTGACCCTAACTCCACCTGAGAAAACTCCTTCTTTCATTCTTTCGCCTCCACTATCTCTCTCCTGTCTCTATATTATTCATTATCTTGCACTCTCTCATCTCTCAGTCCTTCTCCATGTATTTCTTCCTCCCTAAGTCCCCACTCCCTCTTCTACTCCCTCCTCCTCCACTCTTTACCTGTTTTTCCTTCCCTTCTCTTTCTTTCACTCTCTTTTTCTTCCACCCACCTCCAGGTTTCCTATTTCTATATCCCTCCTCACTGATCTCTCCTTCTCCTACTACTTCCATATCTCCTTACTCCTCTCTAGCTGACACCTCTCTCCAAGCTCTACATTCATCTGATGTACTTTTCTCTCTTACTTCCCTCGTTTAATCTCTCCCCTTCAACCTCTCCCACCTCACCATCCCTTCCTCTCTATCCAACTCCCAATTTTTATCTGTCTTCTCCACTATCGGTTTGGTTCACTTTCTTGCATTCTCTTGGTCTCTTTCTCTCTCACAGCATTACCTCTTCAATACTTACCCACCTCTGTCTCTTACATTATTTTATCTCGCTGTTCCTCCCCTCAATCTTTCTCTCTTTACCCCGCTGTTTTCCTTTCTCTCCCTCCTCCCCTCATATTCTCTCCTAATTCCGAAATTCCATCTCTATATTTTTGTTTCAGTTTCTTTGTCATTCATTCTCTATCGCTCCCTCTGTCTTTCTCTCCCGCTCACTAATTCTCTTACTCCCAATTTCTGTCTTTCTGTCTCTCTCATTTCAATATTTATTGGGATACTTTCCACACAGACTCTCTTGGACCGGAATCGGTCGTGGAATTTGGTGCACATACTCTATGCTGTCTAACTTGAATTGTCCCGGTTGCCCCCATACGATCCAGACTCTCCTTGGGTTACAGAAGTTTATGTTCCCTTTGGGCATAGAATGAATAGCCATATGTGTGATGAGTGTACAGTGGGGGTTAGCTTCCCTTGAGAAACAAGCATTGGCATAGCCAACAGGTCTCGCCTTTGGGACCGTATAAGTGTTTAGCCATGCAACAGTTGATGTTGTTGCAACAAGGATATTATGCTGCATAACTAAATACTTATAAGGTCTCAAAGGCGAGACCTATTGGCTATGGCAATGCTTGTTTCCTGAGGAGTTTAGGACCACCGTGGGAGTGCACAGCTTTATGAGCTACGCACAGGGCTTTGAAAGCTATTCTTTTTTAATTGGCAACCAGTGAAGCTCATTTCTGGCTTTAGTCACTGATTCCGATTTTTTGATATATGTCAAAACCCTGACAGCTGCCTTTTGTATTCTCTGAAGTCTATTTAGAATGTCTTGCTGGGCACCTACCAGAAGCGCATTACAATAGTCCAGTTTCAATAGGAATGAGGAGGAGACTACCATTTTGTAGCTCCACTGGTAGAAAGAGGATCATTTTTCGCAGAATTTTCAGTGTATAAAAACAAGATGATGTAAGAAGATTAACATGATCCCTAACAGACAACTTAGGGCCCGATTCCGATCTCGCTCGGAAGGCCTCCGAATCGGATTTCGCTTTACCTGATCCGATTCGTAGCCCTTGTTCACGACCGAATCTCACACAAGTCCGAACGACCAAGTATGATGCGAAGATCGCGTAAGCGCCGACCGAATCGTTTCCGGACCCAAACCGCTCCATACGTCTCGTTTGTAGACGAATCGTTTCGCGCAATGGAGCCGATTCCCGACCGAGTGAGTACGATGTACGATTCGGACAGCTGCTTCGCCTCGGCCTCAGCGAGACGAAACAGCTATCGAAGCGTACTTCGGGGGGGCTGTACCATGCCCACTTCACCCGGGGCCCTCCGAATCTATCACGGGGGTACCAATGGGTCCCGCCGATCCTAGCATGCACAGTGTGGCAGGCACCATGGGGTGCCCGCCACAGGGTGTACGCTTTTCCCCACCCACCCCTTTTCTGCTATGGGAGCCTGTGTAGGCGTCTGTACACAGGCTCCAGTAGAGTTCAATAGGAGTCCAAGCGAACCGAGTCCCTAAGTATACGGCTGCATCGTACTCGCTCGTTCGGACTCCTGGAGCACGTCTCACTCGGAAAGCCCTCCGGATCCGAGTCGTACGAAGGGCTTTCCGAGGGAGATCGGAATCGGGCCCTTAGTGTCAAATATTATTCTGAGATTCTTAGATTTAGCCACTGGGCTAGGAACATAACCCAAATCCTCAGGCCACCAGGATTGGTTCCAAAAAGAAATATCCGATCTGAAGAGGAGAACTTCGGTCTTTGCTGCATTCAATTTCAGGCAATGGCTTCCCATCCATTGAACTACAATCCTAATTAGGGCAAAAGTGCTGAATTGCTGAGGAGTAAAATTTACTATTCCCACTCCAGTCGTACAACAGTAGGGAAAGTGTTGGATTGCAGAGGAGTAAAATTTTCTATTTCCACTCCAATAAGTGCAACAGTAGGGAAAGTTTTGGAATGATGAGGGGTAAAATGTACTTTTCCCACTCCAATACGTGCAACAGTAGGGAAAGTGTTGGATTGCGGAGGGGTAAAATTTACTATTCCCACTCCAGTCAGTACAACAGTAGGGAAAGTGTTTGATTGTGGAGGGGTAAGATTTACTATTCCCACTCCAGTCAGTGCAACGTTAAAAACAAACAAAATATCTTGATCAAAATAAAAATTATCTTGAAAGTAAAGTAAAGAAAGAAAAATATAAATATGTTGGGAAAAAATTAATTTTGAAAAATTTAAAAATTGTAAACATATTACAATGTTAAATACATATCACAAATACCTGCAAATATTATTATAAATAAAATACAAAAATAATTTCCATACAAATAAATATTTTTATTTAGAAATTATTTATAAAAAAAATATATTTATTACCTAAATTTAATTTAGTTACTTCCCACCATATATCCCACAAAACGCACAACCTGCACCTAAAACGTAACTTTGAAAAGCAAAATGTTTACAGTATTAATATAAATATTTATCAGCTAACTAATTATCATAAATTAAATATTAATTATTATTTAATTGTAATTAATTTACTTCCCACAATATACTCCCACAAAACACACAACACACTTATAAAATGTAACAGAAAATTATTTACACAATTAACATTATTAATTATAAATTTAATAATTAATATTGATTAAAACAAGACGGCTTTCTGACCGACATCCTTGGTTTAAACTCTGACCAACTAATTACAAAGAAGGTGGTCGGAGTATAAAGCGGCCGATCATTCTGGCTGGCTTCCAATGGGATCAAGGAGCCCATCGGCCAGTTGGAGGCTACTCATAATCCCGTTAGGATATCGTTTACGTCGTCAGGATTATGATGTTGGTTTCAGACAGGCTTTCCATTTTGGGCTTTCCAACATTGAAAGCCTATTGGAAAGCGACTCAGGGGGTCCCTAGCAGGGCCCATATCCCCCAGCAGCCTCCGGTTGGGGGCCTGGAGGGCACCTATGGTGCCCCCCTGTAAACCCCTGCACCGTGTGCAGGCACCGTGAGATGCCTGCCATGCGGTGCTGGGATTCACAGAAACTCCCATTTCTCTATGGAAGCTTGTGCTGTGGCCGGTTTCCGACACAGCACAAGCTCTCAAAAAAAAAATGGGAGTTTGCCACTTCACCATGTGCAGTTGCATGGTAATAGGGGGTGCGGAACCGCCGACCTATGGCCAGTCGGATCTTACACCGAGACAATGTCAGGTGGACACAAGTCCACCCGACATCGTAATAGGCCCCTAATTAATAATAACTTAAAATTAATTTACTTCCCACCCCATACCCCTACAAAGCCCACATCCCACATCTAAAATCTAAAAAAAAAATCATTGCACAATTAACATAATTAATTATCAATTAAACAAATATTATAAATTAAAAACAAAATGTTAATTCATTAAAATTAATTACTTTCGCACCCTTTACCCCTATAAACCCCACAACACGCACCTAAAATTGAACTTAACAAAAATTATATGATTAAAATAATTAAATGTCAATTAAATAATTAAAAGTATTTAACAACTAATTATTAAGTAATTAAAATGAATTTACTCCCCACCCTTTACCCCTATAAACCTCCCAACCCGCACCTAAAAAAAAAAAAAATACTCAATGGACATAATTAATTATCAATTAATTAATTAATATTTATTAACAACGAATTATTAATTAATTAAAATTAAATTAATTTCCACCCTTTACCCCTATAAACACCACAACCCACACCTAAAAAAAAAATACATAATTAACATAATTAATTATCAATTAATATTAATTAACAACTAATTATTGATTAGTTAAAAATAAATTACTTCCCACTCTTTACCCCAATAACCCTACAACCTGCACATAAAATTTACATAAAAAATTAATAACAATTGACATAATTAAATCTCAATTAAATAAATAATATTAAATAAAAAATATTTCATTAATATATTATAATTAAATTACTTCCCACCTTATACCCCTATACGCCCACAACCCCCTACTGCACTAAAAATCACATAAATTAATTACATTAAATTTAATTCCTTCTTAATAATTAACAAATATATTTAAAAACATAAACAATAATTATACAAAAATTTGCATCATATACATTTAAAACATACTAAAATACATAACAATAATTAAAAAACAATATGTAAACAACTACATTTTTTCAAACAATATTGATGACTTCAATATTTTAATAATCGATATTACTTACCTTAAAATAGATGTTCTAGACAACGATATTCTTGCTGACGATATTTATATATCAACATATTTTGAACACGATATTTTGGTATGGCGATATTTTTACTTCGATATTTTGTCTCACTACCGAAATGCCCATATTTTAGAAATGATGTGACAAATTCAGTAAATCCATAATTATCCTGCAAAATCTGCAGCCAATCTGCACATAAATACACTTATCTCAAAATTGCCTATTGTTTTATCCAGACTTTATTTGTGACAGGTAAACAAAAATCAAAATTTTAATTCCAGTCAATGCACAATCCCAAAATAATTTGCATTTGGTCCACTCACTAAACAGCATGAGGAATGTGGCCTAATGGCTATCTTAAAACATAATCAGAACATGAGTTTTCACAAGGAGTGGTGAAATTGAATGTTCAAAGTTTTATTTAAAGTTATATTACATCTGCTGAGGAAGAAGATGTGGTCTAGTGGCTAAGCTGTCAATCTGAGGACCTTGGTTTGAATCCAGCTTGGCATTGACTGAAAATTGGGCAGTTTTGGGAAATAAAGTAATCACAATGTGCCTAAAATTTAAATGGGTGAGATACTAGTCTAAATGTGTGTAACAAAAAGATTTAAGCCACCACTTGATGAATACAATCTTGCATCATTTTCCATCACCTCCTATAATCTGTTGCTCTCAGTCCAGGTCCATGCTACAGAAATATCAACACGTGCATGCTTTTACATTGTGAACAGGCATCCAGCTTATTATTCTGTTTTTGTCTTCACACCTCAAGTCTACTTCTTAGGGGCCGATTCCGATTTCGGCCGGAAGGGCACCGAACGATGGCCGGAACCCTACCGACCGAATCGAAACGTGCCGGCCGGATTCCTTTCCGACCGAGCCATTCCGATGGGCTCGGTCGGAAAGGAATCCGACTCGGATTTACGGATGGCTTCCGACGGGCTCGGAGAGCCCGTCCGCCATCCAGAAATCCTTCAGTACTCCCCCGGCCGCCTCTTCACGACCGAGGGAGTACGATGGCAGTTTTTCACTGCCTTTTCGTACCGGTCTTTCCGGCACGAAAAGGCAGTCGGAAACTGTCTTTGGGGGCCCCCAGTAGGGCCCCCATGGGTGAGAGGCCGCCGAATGGCAGCCTGGGGGCACCTATGGTGCCCCTCTGTTGATCCCTGCACCCGGTGGCAGGCACCTTGGGGGGCCAGCCACAGGGTGCAGGGATGAACTGCACCCCTGCTTTTCACAATGCAAGCATGCATTCCGCTCGGAATGCATGCTCCCATTGTGAAGTATACGAGTGCGACCGAACAGGGTTCGGTCGCATCGTACTGCAGGGCCGTAACCGACGACAGCAGGTCGGTCGGTTACGGCTCCTGACCGATGTCGGACGGACCTGAGTCCGTCCGACATCGGAATCGGCCCCTTAATGTCTGTGGGAGCACTTTCTTGGGCACATCTGGAGAAACCCCCCACACACATCTTTTTCCCTGGAAGAATTTTATCATTATCCAGTTCATGCTACTTTTAACCGGAAAAGGCACTTTTCCAGTAAGCCTTCTGTGCTTTCTTTTCTGTGCATCAGACATGCTGAGGACTTACTTGGTACCAACCATATTGCAGATATCTAATGCTCGTAGGTCTGGTGGACACTCTCTGAGCTCCAGCAGAGCTCGATGCCTCAGGGGAATTCATTGGCAAGGCAAAAGATCTGGCTTTAATTTGCTAAAGCATGAAAGAACAGGCATGCACATATGCTTTTCCCATGCATTAGCACATTAAACCCAGACCTATTGGGCTGCCAAATATTTATTCTAATACTGTCTCTGCCCCCAATATGCGAAATTGTTGCCCCCACCACTACTGTTTAGTACTACGCCCTCCACATGCCCGAAATTTGGGTCTGGTTGTACCCCCTGCCTTGAGCCGGTCTTGAAAGAGTATAACAACAAAGATTAGTTCTGTTTGGCCAAATACAATTCCTGAAGATGCCTTTTGCTTAGCTGTTTCAGCAATTCTGATTGACTGCCATCAGCCAATCAGAATGGAACTCTGCGGTTAGACTCCTCTCATTCGCCGCTGGTGACCCATTCGAGAATTGCTGTGCTCTGTTTCTACCCATGCTTCACGGTCTATCAAGGGTCTAATAGTGCAGGTGGCCCAGTAATGTGATAGCGGTTCACAATTAGCTGCAAGATTCCTGGCGTTCTTTTTATTCATCTTGGAGCATGATTCTTACCATCTTTAACACTAAATTTACTAGTATGGAAAGTCTTTAATTTTTCATATTGATATATTTTCCATGGCAACAAGTTTCATCTGCATGAATAAACGTTGACAGATCCTGACTCCTGTAGCCTAAATTTCGCTTTTGTTTCTGCAGGTTGGGTGTTTTCACAGCTAAAATGAAGCTACAGAGATAATGAGAATGATACCACAATGAGTAATGACATCTTTCATATCTAAATTACGACAGTTCAGGCAACGATTATAAAATGCTGACCATTTTTAAAGGTTTGGACTTTGAGAATGCTTAAGCTTTTTCGCCACACTATTGTTTTTTCAGAAAATACCCTCATAATGCACAAGCTTAGAGGGGCTTCATCTATTAGGAGCATATTTACAAGCCCCTATTGCCACCTGATCGTCACTTTTTCTGATATAACCCATATTTACAAGGTGGCACTAAGCCAGTTAACGTGGCTTAACGCCACCTTGTATATATGCCCCTTTCCGCCGCAGTCCTCTGCGGCAAAAGGGTGTGCAATGGGTGGTGCAGTGGGCGTTCCACCACAACACCCATTGCTTTTTGACGCTGCCCAAGATTTACAAGTCTGGGGCAGCACCAAAAACTAAGGCCAGGGAATACCTGGTCATAGAATGGCGATATGAGGACAAATTATTAATTTCTCTTTGTTTTTTGCTCTTTCAATGTGTAGAACCAGCAAATCACCATTATTGATTTTTTATGTGCAGGAAGGTGTCCCTTCTGCACATAAACAATCGCCCCTGCAACACAGGCCCCCTTGCAACATGGCGGCAGGGTACCTGCGCTGGCGCTAGACAGCTTTTTTTGCGCCAGCGCTATGGGAAACACAAGGTTGCGCCATATTTTTGTAAATACGGTGCATCCCTGCATTTTAAAAATGTGGGAGCGCGGCGTTGCCTAATTTGGCATAACACCGTGCTCGGCATTTTCTTGTACATATGCCCCTTAGTCTTTTAAATTGTCATTCACATTTTCCTTTCGTAAAACTAAAACTTGCACCAGCTTTAACGCTTGTTGTGCTTTGTAATCAAGCAACTCAACCACATTTTATTTGTGACCAGTGAACCTCACGCGCTCATCGGCATACCGGCTGACACTGCTGTCATAGGCAGGAAGCGCAATTAAGCATTTTTTTTAAAAAATCAATCCGTGTATGCGTTCTGGTCTGTCTCTATGTCACAAGTCAAATTTAACACACTGAAAATGAACTTCCCACCTCCTCACATCACTTTAGCCTTCGTCGAGCGCTGCTAATTAATCATGTACCACGCGTGGTCATTTTATTCTGTCACCACAGGGAAAAATGACTACTGTTGCGAATAATTAATATAGTATTTGCTGCGACTTTTCCTGCTCCACCTGACAAACAAGACAGCGGCGACGTAACCGCCCGACACGTCCCCTCTTCGGAACTCGGGGTCATTTCATCAGTGACAGCCATGGAACGGTAATACAGGCTAAATGCGCGTTTATTAATGGCACTTGCATAGAGTCTGTGACAGAGGTGCCCCTAATTTCACAAACATAAGTCACGTTAATCTCGCGAGTTGACAGAGTTTTAAATAGGCTGATTGGATGAGTAATTGGGTTGTTCTTCTCATACTCGCTTTGGAATATGAATGAGAAATATCTTGTTATGTATATCCTGTCTTCGGTAATCGTTTGAGGATTTGATCGATTAAATGAAAAAGCTGTTTACAATGCTGAAGTCTCCTGAGCTCCATTCCCGCTCATTCCAGACTTGCAGGCTATTCCCTGAGGGTCTGCACAGGTTAGAAGGCCTGTGGATACCAGGTCACCAGTCAACCACAGGCTCTTCAATAGCTGAAGGTTTGTTCCAAGGAGTTCATTAACCTCATCTCTTCAGCTTCCCTCCTTGAAGCGCTTTGAAGCTGTCGCAAAACTGATTGAGCGCTGTATAAAAATCACAAGGAAATAAATACAAATATATATCAATCGTTACAACAATATACGCCCCCTAGGAACCTAGGACCCAGTTAAGAACACAGAGCAGCCAGACAGAATTAATCACAGTAACAAGCATTTGCAATGCAATAGGTCTCGCATTTGCGAGAGTTTAAGCGATTGGCATTGCAAATGACAATGCCTTTTATTTATCAGAAAACTTTACATAGGTGGGAAAGTGGAGGCAAACATAATACAGAAGGGAAGCGGATCAAGAACAGAAAATTATGGGAAACTCAGAACAGTTGCAACAACATATTTGTGCTAAGGAAAATTTGTGCACAAAGTGTAATAGTTAGAATATGCATATCAGAGACAATACTAAGTTAAAGATGACAAAAAAATGTGAGAGAAAGGGGACAGCAGCAAACTGCACCGGGGGCCTGACGGAGTTCTGAACTCCATTTCCCAGCGGCCCCAGCACCAGGAGGGCCGCCACCACGCCAGCGACGCGCCTGGAGGCGCAGAAAAGCACCCGTAGATTCCCGCAGCGCGGGACAGCAGCAAACTGCACCGGGGGCCTGACGGAGTTCTGATCTCCATTTCCCAGCGGCCCCAGCACCAGGAGGGCCGCCACCACGCCAGCGACGCGCCTGGAGGCGCAGAAAAGCACCCGTAGATTCCCGCAGCGCGGGACGCGCGCGGGCGAAGCCCGGGCAAAGGGCGGGCCCATCCGCACCCGTCAAAGTCCGGAGAAGGTTGGGCTGGGCCACCCCCCTAAGGTGTGCAATGGATCTCCTGGATATTCATATTGAATTTTCTTCTCTACATGAGGTATAGTGTTTTATTGACCTTAATTGCTTTGAGAAGGGTGTGATTCTTTGTTTTTTTACTTGTGGTGTAAGGAACGCCAGCATAATCAGTCCACTCCTTCGCGTCGTCTGAGTTACGCCTAATTTACATTATCCTTTTAAGCAAAGTTCCAAAAATGAGTAAGAGAAAAGGGGCCCCAAGCTTGCCTAGCGTGTTACCACCTCCCCGCACACGCTCGACAATTGATAACTACTTAACTCGTGCCGTGGATATGGTGTCTAGCGAGATCCGGTTGGTTGAACGTCGCCTTTCCCTTACAACTGAAGAGGTCAACCATCCTTACATTGATCAGAGTTGCAATGAGCCCTTACCAATACAGGGTGTTGAGGGGGTAAGAAGTCCACCAGAGGCACTAAGGACTTTGACCTCTTCCGTGACCCAGCCCTATAGGGAGAGTGTAGGTCCAGTAATCGCAGGGGCTGTGCTTGGAGGGGAGCCGGTGCCTGGCTCAACAAGTCCTGATGTTGTGGATCAGCCCTGTGCCTCGGAAGGGAAAAGTGGTCCTAGAACCAAGCGTTGGAGGAAAATTGCCAAAACTTCTAAGTCGCGAGGTTCTGCCAAAATCAGCAATCCCCTTTTTCAAAACAAAGCTGTAGATGGTGTTTTACTGGGGGGGCTGGCGGGGCCTAATGAGAATACATGGGGTGATCTGAACAAATGCTTAAGTGAGCTATTGGACTCCAAGCTAAGCCCCATTCTGGATCGACTGTGTATAATTGAATCCAATATAGCAAAGCTATCTGATCTTCGGCCCTCAACTTCTACTTGCACCCAGTATTCGGCCAGTGATTTCATTTCTACCTCTATCGACCAGAGCAAGGATACCTCCCAGCCAGCTGAAATTTTGCCAACATCTGTTCCTGTAATTTGCCCGGCAGCTTGCCCCATTGACATGGCCATTCTTCCAGTGATAGATCTTCCTCCAGCATCGGCTCCATACGTTGTAGTACTGACTAATGTGCCCAGGCTGACAGAAACTAATGTGGAAACTACAAGAGGCCTAATAAATAAATCTATTCATTGGCTGAACAACAACAACGTTACTGGTAGCAGGGATATTTCAAGAGATATTTTAATGGCCAGGCGGGCGAGAGATATTGGGGGTAGTGGTTTGTGGAAAAGTGGAGATGTTATTGTGGTAAACTTCCGTTTGCCAAAGGTAGTTCAGGAAATACTGTATAAAGCTGGAATGGGAATGGTCAAATATAGTTCCATCAAGATAGTCCCACTTGGCTTTTTTATCAGCACTTGGTGGGTCAATCGGGTATCTCTGGTAGTCTTCCTACCAGAGACTTTGCATTTCCTGGTCCTCCCCTTCACTACCATTTCACCTGTCTAATAGATTTGCCCCACTGGCTGGTTTGGAAGAAATAGATTGACGTTATGGGGAGGTGCCCGCCTACCCTGTTTTTCAGGAGGCGGACAGATCACTTGCCAGTCCAGTTTTTGCTATACAAAGACCTTCCTCTCCCCGACCTAACCCTGCACTCTTGGTGTTAGGTTCAGAGGATGTGGGTAGGGATTCTTGTAATCCCAGTCCTAGTGTACTAATGAACTATATTCTACCGTATGACTATCTTCGGGTAGGACCTTGTACTGGGACTAGTCTGGAGGATTCCACAAACTTAACTTCTGTTTCCTACTTGCCCCCCGGTCCTTTACTGTTTTCTCCCCCCGATGGGGTAAGTGTGAGTACAACTATTGATAAAGGACATATAGATAATGCTTGTCTGAAAATTCTAAATTGGAATATAGCAGGTATAGCCTCAAAGATCGTATTGGAGGGATGGCGGTCTTTTATTATGACTTATGATATCGTTTTTTTTCAAGAAACGTGGGAGTGTAAGGATATTGTTTTTGACGGATTTACATGTTTTAGTTTGCCCGCTGTTCCTTCTACATCTGGCAGAGCTAAGGGGGGCTTGTCAGCCTGGTTTAAAGTGGAAATTGCTGGCATGATTGCTCAGTTATTCCGGGAGCAGGGGGAGGCGCAGGCTTTTTGTTTTTCCTGGAAAGATACTTTTAAGTTGTACCTGGTAAATTTTTATAATACTAATTTTACATCTAAAGGCAATTTCGAAGGGCTTTTTGTGTTGATTGACATGCTCGCGGAGCGAGAGGCTCGAGTGGATCGTCCTTTTAAGTTATTGGTGGTGGGGGATTTTAATGCCAAATTGGGGTTTTCATTACCGCTTCCCCAATCCACCTTTGATCCAGCTGCTTCCGAGCTGGACCAAATTGTGATGGACGCTAGGGGACGGGTTTTATTTTCCCACCTGTTAGAAAGAGGTATGATCAATATGGCGCCCAATTTGACTGACCACTATATTCCCACCTTTACTGGACGAGGTATAGGAAGCACTATCGATTATGTATTTGTCTCCTGGAGCATGTTTTCCTCCATCAAGAAAGGTGAGGTCCTTATCAAGCCGCATAGTGACCACAATCCTATCTCTGCTTAGTGTTACCCTACAGGGGACAGAAGCCCAAGCCTTCAACCCTTCTGACACTATCCACCAAAGATGCTGGGCGTAGGGTGGTCTGGCGCACAGCGAGCATGAATAGTATTATGTTGCAGGTAATACCGATTAGCTCTGCTCTGGTGTCTAGCTGTAATTGTGAACCACGTGAGCCATCTCGTATCATACAAGGTTTTGTTACCCTGCTAGATAAAGTCAAACAGCTGCTCTCTAAACCCATTTCCCAGTCCTGTATTCAGGCTCATTCCTGGTTTGATAAGGCTTGTAGAGAGGCTAATAATACCCTACGCTGGGCTTTAAAACAAAATCCTAGAGACCAGATTGTGATAAGGGAAGGTAGGAAGCTGTATAAGCTTGCCACAAAAAAAAAGAAAGTTAGCACTGAAGGAGGAGAAGTGGGATTTAGTGGTGAGCTCCTGTCTATCAAAAGATCCTCAGGCCTTTTGGAAGGCTGTACGGTCAGTTCTATCTCCCACCCTACCAGCTGACAAGGTAACTGTCCATATCCCGCCTGAGACTTGGGTGACCCACTATGCTGGCCTCTACTCTGCTGATTTTGCTGCAGAGGATGCCCCATCACAGCTGAATCTAACATGCCAAAACCTTGTTTTTAATGAAGGGGAAGTCCAGAAAGCAATTGTTAACAGTAAAGGTAAGAAGGCACCGGGCCCAGATGGAATTCCTCTGGATTTATTCAAGGAAGATCCAGTATTTTGGTCCCCGGTACTTACCGCTGTTTTTAATTCAGTCTGCAGTGAGGGAGTCCCAAAAGCTTGGCGTTCATCTGTGATAGTGCCTGTTTTTAAAAAGGGTGATGTGCATGATCCGAAATGCTAACGTCCAATATCTCTTTTGGCCTCTTCGGCAAAAATAATCGGGAGAGTTGTACTAGATCGTCTCCTGGACTGGATAAATGCAAACAATATTTTGGCTCCTACCCAGTATGGGTTTAGGAAGGGCCTAGGCACGATCGAGCAGTGTCTAAATCTGCACCTCATTCTGGCTAAATATAAATATGCGAAGGGCACCCCTACTCATTTAGCTTTCATGGATTTAACCAGCGCGTTCGACTATGTCTCACACTCTAAGCTGTGGGACATTTTAGTAAACATGGGTGTCGACGCAGGTCTGGTCTCCTTTAAGAGGCTCCTCCACCACGATCTCTCGGCCTCAGTGAGGTATGGTAATGCTGGTGAATGCTCAGAACAGTTTAGTATTAGGCGTGGGGTGCGTCAAGGATGTGTCCTTGCCCCAATTTTATTTCTCCTCTATACAAATGATCTGGAGAAAACATTAGTCACAGTTGGGGCTGATGTGCCGCAGGTTGAAAACAAGGCTGTGCCAGCGCTCCTTTATGCGGATGACGCAGTCCTTATGGCAAGGACTGCGATTGGCCTAAAAAAACTTATCTCCAGCTATGTTAACTTTATGAAGGACTTGGGGCTGGAGCCAAACTATAAGAAAACTTTTGTACTGATTTGTGGCCCCAAAAACACCAAGTCCTGTAGTCTGATTATAGAGGGTAAAAAGCTGGAAAGGGTTAGCTCCTTCCCGTATCTAGGCCTGGATTTTGATGAAGGTTGCACGTGGCATACCTGCATAAAAAATAGAATAACAAGATTTACATGCGCAGTTGGTACTACTTATTCACTTGCAATGTCTATAGGTAAAAAGCCCATAGTCCCAATTTTAGAGATTTATAAGCGTAAATGTATTCCGATTTTAACATATGGTATGGGGATCTGGGGATGCAAGGATGTACTTGCCATGCAGCTGGAGGAGAATAGATTTTGCCGTAGAGTTTTAGGAGTGCCCCCTTCCTCGCCACATTTTCCCCTCCATTTGGAGCTGGGTCTCGAGTATGTCCAAGATACCATAAAGGCTGCACCACTAGCTACCTGGTGTTCCATTTGGACAAATGAAGAAGCTGATTTTAATCGGGCAATTATTAGAGATTGTTTAAACTGTACTCGAGGCCTTTGCATCCCCTGGCTCCAATACATTCAAACTTGTCTTACGGAACTTGGGTGTTCTTCTTTGTTTGAACACCCAGAACTATTTGGTAAAGGGGACCGCCAGAGGGTTTTGGCGAGCTTCCGAAAACATAAAGAATCGTCTAGGAAATTGTTTGAAGTAGCCAAACCCACTGTCAGGGATTATTGTCTTATACAAGTTCCTCCCTACATTGCCCCGTATCTTTTATATGTAAATAATGTGCATGAAAGGAATTTGTTGTCTAGATTCAGGCTGGGGTCTTTTCGTTGGTTGATATGTTTCCCCCTGGGTCAGTATTCTTCGGAATCTATTACTATTTGCCCTTGTGATGAACACTCGAGTCAAACCATTTTACATTTTGTATGTTTTTTGTCAATTTTATCTTCCATTTACCAGGAAATTTTTAATACCTCTTCTACGCAGACACAAATTTTCAAAGTGCAAAGCGGCGTTGTACTTTTTGCAGCAACTCAATGATCGTGATGTCTGTTTTGCCGTTGGGAGTTTTTTGAAGTGTATTCTAGCAAAAAGAAGGAGCATGTTTTAATTTTAGTGTATTTTACCATTTTTTGTATGGATTGTATTAGTATTCCTGCTAAATTGCTTACCCCTGCTGTTAACTCCTCTATAGGACTGATTTTATTATTCAAGTATTTTTGGATAACATTTGATGCTATTGATGGTTACAGTCGATCTTTTTGCACTATTGGATAATACCTGCTGCTACCTATGAACCCAAATGCTTTGCATTGCCACTTTAGTTCCGAGAAAATAGTACTGTATTTTGTTTGCTGATGTTTTCTTTTTAAACAGAAAATGAGTTTGTATTTGCTGAGATAAGTTTTATTTTATATGATGTTTTTATCCATGTGTATCTTTTATGTCCTGTCTTTGGAAGGACGAATAAAGAAAGAATTGATTGATTGTGAGAGAATTTGGAAAGTTAATGAATCGGTATAGTTGTCATTTGGGTTGAGTTATCAGGACAGATATAAGCCATGGATAAAAGCATAGTGCATTATTGCTTACAGGAGCTCTTCGGGGGTCCCCGTTTTGCCCTAAACCTCTGAATATCTGTGCGATGTTGATGTTTTAGCGGCCCAATATATCATTCTGCAGGCTGGGGCAAAAAACATTTTGCGTTATGCCACTAATGATACAGCGAGAGGGAGTGGGAGCAACTCGCCAGACATTCCAGTGACAACAAGAGAGTGAATAGACAGGAGAATGCAATGTATCTCAGTGCTTTAAGGACCAGCAAAGCTTGTCCTGTGTTTTGTCCCATGTCACCTTCATTCTTCAAGTTTACAAGTTAAACAGGAGAAAAAGCACACAACTTTCCTCTTGAGGCAAGTTGTATTTCTCAATAGTTTTAGATCTCGATCAGTGGCAGCTTTAGTTGGCTGTTGGCCCGACCCATTTTTACAGTATACATGCAGTGGGCTTTGGGTCAGCCCCTTGCTCTGCTAGGTTTTGTTGCCTTTCTCCATGCCCTGCACCTGATTTGATGTCTTTCCTACCAATTTATGTGTCTGCCCCCCCAGGAACGTTTCTGTCTCACCTGATTAGTTGACTTCTATCCTTCCACTGCTGACCTTGTTTCCATTCAGGGAACTACTTTTTTCTTTCTTTGTAAGCATTCCATGGGTGTGCATGTGTTTTCTTGCTCCCTCCCCCTGTGGTTCTTCCCCCTCAACTTTCCCCCACTCCCACTTTCACTGTTACTTTCTCATCCCCATCTGTTCTTTCGCTCTCTTTTTCTCTCCCCACCGGTCACCATATTCTGGCTGTTTGTCCCAATATGATTTTTTTAATGGACATTAATTTGTTTTGAAAAAGCACAGCAACTGGAAAACGCTGCTGCTCTGCTGGCTACTTTTCATGTATGCCATGTTAGATTGGTGAATTGAAAATGGCCACCAGGATATCGATGCTTGTGCACTCACCACAACACATTTGCATGCATTGTCAGAGTGCTGGCCAGCATGGAGTGGGTTTTCTTTACTAGAAAAGACATTCTGAATTTGCCATTGCATACATACATTTGCGTCTTTATTCATGAGCATGCATGCAATTACAAAAAGCTTTGGCAACGCCAATAACTCAGCACTTTAGAGCCACGACCCATTGATTTTGCCAGTGCATGTTTATTGCTTTGTGTCACTAGAAATGAGTAATTATTTGTTTAGACTAGCCGTTTTAGAAAACTCCTGAAGTTTTAAAAATGTCAGCCTTTTTTTATGTCAGAGTAATTCTGTAGCACATATTCAGTTCTGGGGTTAGTATGGCCTTGCAGCACTACAGTCTGTGTACATTCTAACCTTTGGTTTAAGGATTCAACCACCAGCATAAGTCTGATTTGACCTACGAAATTGTCATCAGTGATGGATGTGTGATTTTTCTTTTTACTGTTTGCACTGAGCATGTTGCAGTATGTGATAAGTCTTTTTTTGGTGGTTTTGATGGTTTTTGCCTGAGGTCTTACTAAATTAATTGATTGTCATGGGATATTTGGCATATGCACTGCCCAGGATTTAGTGAGGGGGGTAACTGGAGGTGTGGTCTTGTGGCTAAGCTGCTGACTTTGGGACCTGGGCAATTTGGTTTGAATCTTGGCCCTTGTACTTGACGGGAACTCGTGGGGTTCTGACATATCACCTAATCTCCCCCTTTGCATTAAAAAATAAATATGCGAATTGTAATGTAAATGTGTAATTTTCTTCTTTATATAAATGATTTTGCAGCATCTCCCAACATTCCCCCATAAAGTACAGTGCTCCGTTGCACCTCAGATTGTTCACACTATATAAACACAAATGCATACGTATGTATGAAGTGTTGTTTGGGAACCATGATAGCTATACTGAGCTACTGGGCTGTGTTGCATTGTTCTTAGGAGTCTTGTCTGTGTTCCGTTGCAGATCTTTATATGAGGCATTTAAGGAGGTGAGCTGTTCTGAGCACAGGTATATCTAAAGATATGATTTCTGAAGTATGTTGGATGTGTGTGTTGTTCTGTTAACATTTTTTGTTGGATGTTGTACATGTTGTATCTTAATAGTAAGTGCTTATATGAGCTGTGTTGAATGTATGTACCCTGTTAAGGTGGATGTTCAGTGCATTTTCTTGGTGAGTGGTGCTGTTGTGGACACAGCGATGCCCAGATATATGGAATTTCTGTGGTGTGTGGGATGCATGTGTAACATTCCTTTAGATACTAGATATTTCTGTAGAAGCCTGCTAGGCAGTGTTGGCATAATATTAATATACTTGGTTACAATAAGCGTTGAGCATTCTATGAAACCTTTTAAGTATGTTAGTTGTAGCATTACAAGAGAGTCCTTCTAAATGAGTTAAATAATAAGCAAAGAAGACCTTCTTCTCAAACAGCATTACCGCAGCGAAATGTCGCTCAAAGGAACTACACAAGAGTCTAGTAGAATTTCACAATTCAGGTTGTGAAATGACATCACTTCTTGATCTCAGTGCTTCTGGAAATAAATCGTTAATCATGTCATCTCTAAAGCCAAAGCACTTGATGAATATCACTTCCATAAAAGAAAACAATACACTGTTTCAAAAACCCCTCAAAGGAAGCCCTTTTACAGAAAATACACCCACTCTTTTCTCTTTCCAACAACTGTCTCTTATGGAACTTCATGAGCTAGTGAGATGAAGTGGTCCCGCCAGCACAGTCAGACATTTGACTGAAATATATGGTTGTATGATACCTTTATGCTGGCATATCTCTATTACTGCTATCCTCCCCAAACCTTAGTGAAGCTGCCATCTTCTCATTAGGTAGCACAATAGGGGATTTGGTTTACTTTGTTTTTCATTTACTTCAGGGAATTTCCAAATGCAAGGACTGTATAGCTATTGCTTCTTCACATGGAGAATGAGTTTTATTGGAAAACAAAATATCTTCAATGTATGGGAACACATTTTCGGAGTATGTACCTTTCTTTAGAGGGTGCCTTAGTTCATACATTTTAGGAAGGCCTCACTATTTTTCTATTATTATTGCAAATGATTTGCGTAGTCATGGACTTGTATACCCCCAACATACCGGATCACTGACATAACATCGACACTCATAAAATCGACCTACAAAATTATCGACACACAAATATCGATAACATAAATATCGATATACTATACTTATTTTGAAAAAATACACAAATATCGACACAAACATATCGTCAAACATTAACATCGATCTCAATAATATCGATGAAAAACATATTGTCATAACTAATATCGAAAACATTAAATAAACATACAAAATGACGCAAATATCGATAACAAAAATATAGACCACACAATTATCGCCAAAAACAAAATATCAACACCTTAAAAATAATTTTAATAACACAATATACATAAAAAAATAAACAATATCACAAACACACATAACATATTAAATAAATAAAATTAAACTTAAATAAATTATAATTAAAAAAAATACCTTTAACATAATTAAATTCACCAAATTAATTACTCCTAACAAACACAATATATCAAATAAATAATTTTTATTATACATTCAATGCAATATAAACGACAAATAATATACTATTATACTTTTAAATAAAGTAAGAATAAAAAAGTTTAACTGAACATTAATTAGCGTTTCCTATATAAGGAAACAACTTCCAAATTAAGTGAAAACATTAGTAACAACCAATAAAAAACACCTACAACTTAAATAACCCAATAAGATTGAAAGCATAATTAAACAAAGACTATATAAACTAAAGAAAATGTAACATTATTTTATGCTCCAAAAACAAAAAGAAGAATAAGGGAATCTCTGCCGGACTGCTTCTGCATCATTCGACTTCTTCATTGAAAGCTCTGATTGCAACTTCACAAAGTAAGTAAAATATCTATTTAATGTTACAACTGTATAAAATAATCGTAAAGCACTTTTTACAATATTTAAGTAATTAATGTATATAGTTTTTAAATTATATCTCCTCTACAGAAACTCCAAAAGAAACTCAACTAACTACAAACATCATCAAAAAAACCACCGTGCCAAAAAAGTAAGTTTAAATCTAAATTAAACTTTTAAAACATCTAAAAATCCCAACCCAAAACGCCCACTAACCACACAAACCCCAAAATACAGAAAATGCTGTTAAACACATTTATTAAAATTATCATATTTTTTCTGCAGGAAAGAAAAAGAAACACTAAAGCCAAGCACCAACAGAAACACCCCAGCGTCAATAAAAGTTCAACATATTTAAGCATGTCAGTGTAAATTTGTATATAAAAATTTGTATTACAATAAAAACAATTACAGTACATTTAATATTCTTTATATGCATTTCTCATAGCATTTGAAACATCAGAATGACTGAAGGTGCAAAATTCATAACTTCCCAGAAAGGAAATTTTTTATTATGCTATAGGAGATATGTCTACACCCAAGAAAAACAGACAGGCAACAAAATTAATTGGAAATGCAGCAAATATTATTAAAATGCATGTTATCGGAGGGCTACAACAAAAGAAACTACTGCATTAAATGTTAAGGAACATAACCACCCCCCTAACATAGCTGAAATAGAAGTGAGAGACACTTTAGAGACTCTGAAAGGAGCTAGCACTAGCTCTCAAAAACCTACTACTGAAATACTAAAAGACGTACTCCACAGAGTTCCAGAACATGTAACTGGCCAATTACCCTCTGTCTCAACGTTAAAAAGGCTAATAGCTAGAACAAAAAAATCAACTGGTACCATCCAACCTACCCCCAAAACTTTCAGTGAAATTCAAATACCACTTGAACTCACTGTCACTCATAATGAAGAGCAATTTCTACTTTATGACAATAAATCTAACAACAAAAGGATTATAATATATGCAACTCCCACAAACTTCCTTAAACTACAGAATTGTGAGACATGGATGATGGACGGAACATTTAAAATATGTCCCAAACCATTTTACCAATTATACACAATCCATGGACTGTATCACAATACCAACATCCCCTTTATATATGCCTTGTTACCAAACAAACAAACCACTACCTATGTAGAACTCTTAACAAAAGTAAAGCAAGAAACTAATAATTACTATCCCCAAAAAATTATCATAGACTTTGAACAGTTAATGATACAAGCCATCCTGAAAAACTACCCTCACACAGCAATACAAGGTTGCTATTACCACTTTAATCAATGCATATGGAGACACCTTCAAAAATCTACACTTAGGGGCCGATTCCGATCTCGTTCGGAAGGCCTCCGAATCGGATTTGGCTTTACCGGACCCGATCCGTAGCCCTTGTTCACGACCGAATCGTACACAAGTCCGAACGACCAAGTACGATGCGAAGATCGCGTAAGCGCCGACCAAATTGTTTCCGGACCCGAACCGCTCCGTACATCTCGTTTGTAGACGAATTGTGCCGCGCAATGGAGCCGGTTTCCGAGCGACCAAGTACGATGCGCGCGTCGAGCAGCCAGATCGAGTCGGAGCCACCGACTCGAAAAAGCTCCGGGAAGCGGACTTCGGGGGTCCGTAGCGGACCCCCTTCACCCACAGCCCTACGACTCGATCACTGGGTGGGTCCCAAGGGTCCCCCCTACACATGCCTGCACGGTGCGGGCAGCACCGATGCGTCCCCGCGACAGGGGGCACCCTTGTCCGAGACGTGCATTATTGGTCTAGTGGAGCCCATGTACGCAAAGTACACCAGGCTCCCATTGACTTCAATGGTGCTCCGAGCGACCCGAGTCCGTCAGCGCTGCAGCGCATCGTACTCTGTCGCTCGGAGCCCAGGAGCACGTCTCGCTCAGAAAGCCCTCCGGATCCGAGTCGTACGGAGAGCTTTCCTAGCGAGATCGGAATCGGCCCCTTAGCGTAGAATATGCAACTAATAGCAATTTTGCATATGAAATTAAAAAGCTAATTGCACTAGCATATGTCCCCATAACTGATGTAGCAGAACACTACAATCTATTAATAGAAAGCCCCTACTACCCAACAAATGAACATAAACTAAGTCCCCTACTCGACTATTTCGAGGATACCTGGGTGGGAAGGCTACACAGATCTGGACACAGGAGACAGCCCAAATACCACATTCCATGGTGGAATGTATATAACAGTACCCTAAACAAAGAAGCAAAAACTAATAACGCTGTGGAAGGATGGCATAATGCTTTCCAAGCCACAACAGGCCGAACCCAACCAACCCTACATAAATTACTACAATCAATCCAAAAAGAACAAAGCTACCAACAACTTAGGGGCCGATTCCGATTCGGGCCGGAAGCGCACCTAACACTATTCGTCCGGAAAAAAACCCAGCCGAATGCGTGTTACCCGACCGATTCGAACAGTCGTCCCAACGAGCAAGTACGATGCGCATAACAGCCCAGATTCCGAGCGAGCCGTACTTACCCATTTCAGCTCCTGTTCCCCGCCTGAGCCTGATCCGTAAAAGCCGAATCGAGTCGCACGGAACCAAATACACAGCACCTTCCGGCAGGACTAGTACGATGCACCTTCCGTACGCGCCGAACCCGTCGCTATGTCTGGCACGTCAGAGCATCCGGGAGAGCTGTACATAAGCTCCGATTCGCGCCACAAGACGATCCACGGCGACGAGACGAAGAAGCCAGCGACGAGTACGAGTCGAAGCCACGAGAAACCCGAACAAGACGAACAAACCATGAATCCCATCGCGCAGGTCCTACCAATACTCTACATCTATTACCGGGACCGGTACGGACGCGTACGGCACAGACGGTAAGTCAAACACCCACTACACAAACAAACGACACGTACCCAAAACATGTCACACACACATAGGGATGCAGAAATGACGTACACTAGCAACAGCAGAACCATAGGGGCGGGATGGCTACCACCAATGCCATACACACCCATAGGGTGCTGGATGCCTACCACTACCACCATCCCTACTCAGGGGGCCTGGATGCCTGTCACTACTACCATCCCCACTCATAGGGGGATGGATGCCTACCACTACCACCACCCCTACTCATGGGGGCCTGGATGCCTACCACTACCACCACCCCTACTCAGGGGGCCTGGATGCCTACCACTACCACCACCCCTACTCAGGGGGCCGGGATGCCTGTCACTACTACCATCCCCACTCATAGGGGGATGGATGCCTACCACTAACACCACCCCTACTCATGGGGGCCTGGATGCCTACCACTACCACCACCCCTACTCATGGGGGCCTGGATGCCTGTCACTACTACCATCCCCACCCATAGGGGGATGGATGCCTACCACTACCACCACCCCTACTCAGGGGGCCTGGATGCCTACCACTACCACCACCCCTACTCATGGGGGCCTGGATGCCTGTCACTACTACCATCCCCACTCATAGGGGGATGGATGCCTACCACTACCACCACCCCTACTCAGGGGGCCTGGATGCCTACCACTACCACCACCCCTACCCAGGGGGCCTGGATGCCTACCACTACCACCACCCCTACCCAGGGGGCCTGGATGCCTGTCACTACTACCATCCCCACTCATAGGGGGATGGATGCCTACCACCCACACCACCCCTACACATAGGATGGGTAATGCATGACACAACCAGCATACTCCAACATAAGGAATGTCTGAAAAATACATCCCCACAACACCATGACAAGCGTGTGTAGTCTGTGTCAAATGCCTACAACACTGAACATGACATTGAGCATACAATGTGACCCCCTATCACATGTGTCACACATAAATGTGTGTGGCCTCCACAATGCAAGCAGACCATGACCACTGTGGGAATGGGGTATAACACCCCATCATCACAGTGACCAAAATGTAGGTGTGGGGTCCATAGCTGAAGCCCAATGGAACATTGTGGCAATGGGGTCTAAACCCCCATCACCACAGTGACCAAAAGGGAAGTGTGGGGTCCATAGCTGAAGCATATTTTGAACATTGTGGCAATGGGGTCTAAACCCCCATCATCACAGTGACCAAATGGGAAGTGTGGGGTCCATAGCTGAAGCCCAATTGAACATTGTGGCAATGGGGTCTAAACCCCCATCACCACAGTGACCAAAAGGGAAGTGTGGGGTCCATAGCTGAAGCACATTTTGAACATGGTGGCAATGGGGTCTAAACCCCCATCATCACAGTGACCAAAAGGGAAGTGTGGGGTCCATAGCTGAAGCCCAATTGAACATTGTGGCAATGGGGTCTAAACCCCCATCACCACAGTGACCAAAAGGTAAGTGTGGGGTCCATAGCTGAAGCACATTTTGAACATTGTGGCAATGGGGTCTAAAACCCCATCATCACAGTGACCAAAATGTAAGTGTTGTCATGGGAAAAGCTGCAAATGCCAAACAGCATGGATGATTCCTGGTCACAGAACAACAAACACATCTGTGGCATAGTAGTGCTTGTGTCACATAACAACATAGATTGGGTGAGGCAAACAGTGCAGTGCAAATAAGATATACCTTTGGCCATGTGCAGACAAACATCACCCATGGGGGCTGACATTGTCAACATTTGTCAATAACACAATGACAGAAGTGACCATCATAATGCAGCCCCACATATCTGCACCAATGGACACACAAATGTAGATATCCTGTGGAGACTGTAGATGTCAGGTGAACAAATACCATACCATGGCAGCAATGGGACATACAAAGCATGATCATTGTGCTGACTGATGACCTAGGAGTCCCAGGGACAGCAGGGGAAAGCCACCAAACAACATACAGCCAATGGCACACTAAAGATTTGCCAATGCAGTGGTGCAGATGCACAAACACAAACGGGCAGCCTCACACTGCATATCAAACACAACAGGTGATGGGGGGGGTGTGCCAGTGTCCCCAGGCAACCACACAACACATGAGGAGGCCTGAATCCCAATTACACAGATGTGTATACAGTGCCACACAAAAGTAACTCATGGATCGGATTCCCCTATGTGGGCAATCAGGCATTGTTAGATGAGAGGGAGCCCAAATTACACATGTCACACAAGCCTGTAGGAACAACAAATAACACAGCAAGAGACAGACCCACCACAGCACTACCCCCAGGGACCCCACATTGTGGTGACCCTGGCCTGCATGATAATCCCACTGTGATGACAAAGCTAGATGTCGTTCACACTGTGAACCACAGTCATGTGTCCTGAGCAACAAACTACCATCACACCTACACAAGCACAAATCAATCTGCATGGCCTGTCAGCCAAGGCCAACATGGAGGTAGGGGTCTAGCCGTGCAACAACTCTCATTTGCACACACTCAACACCACACACCTTGATCTCCACCAATGTGCAGCAGTGAAGCTCACATGGACTGGTGACATTGCACATGCACCCATGACAATCCCAGGGGTGGTGGTGGGAACTAAGGTGCAGAAACCCATCACACATGGCCAGTCAACAAGACTCGTGAATGTCTGACACACTGCACAGTACGCCGTATATGGGCATGACGTGAAATCCACCACAATCAATGGGATCCCGGACACAGTCACACACCAATGACGAAGTCAAGGTGACCCACAAAGAACACACATAGACAACTTCCAACATTGCAGCTCTGACCCTGAGGAGTGGCAGCAGTCACACACACAACGTGTCACAATCACTGAAAGCTAACACAAACTGTAAATTACATGACTTGTGTAACCAACAAGTGCCAAGGGGAATCCTGACTGTGTCTCATCTGCGTTTGCCCACAAACTCAGCCCTGACAGCAAACACACCTATGGATGACACCCTGATGACCAGTAATGTGCCATGCACCCACATCCCAGAGAACCCAGTGCGAAGATTTTGGGGGAACATAGGTCAACTCAGCAAGCATCACAAACAGGAACATCACTAGGGATCCCAGCCTGCGTAGCAAAATGGAAGTGAACACACACAGACATGCTCACACAACACACACCTTGGGCTCAGGCAATGTCACGGAATTACACACTGCCATGAGGGGACTCCACTCCTGTGTAAGGAAAGCTGTGCCATACGTTGTCTCTGCAGGGCTCTATCATGTCAGCAGAACACTTGGTCACTCAGTCAACAATTAGCACAAAATGAACGCTCTCGTCACATCAGCCTGGTCATGGGAGTGTCACCGAAATCATCTGCACAGATCCAACACACATGTATAGCAAGTTGCACTGATAACACAGATGAGTCCTTCCCCATTGATGCCCAAACTTGCATGTCCAGTGGAGATGGTCACACAGTCAGGGAAATAGACAAATTGAACAATGGCAAGCACAACTGATGTGCAGGGGTGTAAGCCACAGATGTGATATTGCAAATAAATGTAGTAAATCCCATTGGCAAATATTGAAAACATGACACCCTCATATTGCTGCAAAGGATGACATGGCTACACACCAGGATAGGACACATTCCCCCTGGACCACATGGGGACCTGCACAGTAACACTTCATTTTCATGATATCAAAAATCACCATCACTGCAGCAAGGGCATGGTTAGCATCATCAACATCATGTACATCTGAAGCAAAACCACCAGAGAACAGAAAGGAGCTTTATTCGGCATATGTGTGTGAAATAGAAAGTCCAGAAAAAAGACAAAGGCCAATGGCCAGTCCAACAGTAAAGTCCGAACAGGGTGACAGTGGCAGATGTCACCCTTTGCTTGCCTGCACTGCTACGGACCAGGGACATTCCCCTCGGAGGGGCATACGGGGGGCAGGCCAGGCACCGCAGGGACAGGATCAGGGCTCACCAGAAGGAGGCAGGGAAGGGGTGGCTGGTGCTGGAGAGTCACTGACAACTGCAGTGGAGGTTTCTGACATGGTGGGTGCTGGCACAACTGGGGGGCATGAGTCAGATGGTGTGGGTGCCGGCACGACTGCAATGGGCTGGCCAGATGGAGTGGACAGGTTCCCCACTGCAGTGCCCAAGTCAGACGGGGTGGTAGTGGACTCCACTGCAGTGCCTATCTCCAGGGGAGTAGAATGGGGTTCAGGTAAGGTGGGCAGGACAGAGGGGGAGGACACGGTCTCCACACCAGTGGCACAAACATGTGCAGCGGGGGTGTGAGGCTGGAAGAGCAAGTGGTAGGGGGAGAAGGCCGGATCATTTTAGGGGTGGTGTATCTGTGGGTGGGGGAACCTGGGGCAGGGTGTGGTGGGGGAACCTGTGTTGTGGGGGCCTGAGGGATGGAGGAAGGAGACTGTGTGGTTGAGCTGCAGGGCGGTGGCGGGGTCTTGCTCTTCCGGGACTGGGGGTACTTGCGTGTGGGGGCCTTAGTCTGTCTGTGCCTGGGGGAGGGTGTCCGGGGGTGAGGGCCACTCCCCTCTGTGTGGGTGGACTTCCTCTTCCCCCTGTATGCTGGATCAGCTGGATCGGAGGGGAAGAGGCCGAGGTCACAGAGGAAGAGCTGCTTTTTAGGTGGGGTTGCAGGTGAGGCAAGGGAAGGGGTCTTGGAGGGAGAGGATTTGGAGGACTGCGGAGTGACTGTGGATGCCTGTGTGTGTCTGTTCCCCATCCCCTGTGGGTGTGGTATCAGTCCCCTGAGGATGCTTGCGTGCATGTTTTGCCTTTGTCTTAGGTGTTTCTGTGCTGCTCGTGTCTGTGTGTTTGGGTGATTGTGCAGGTGTGCATGTGCTTGGGACAGGTAGGGTGCCAGGAAGTGTGGATGGGGCAGAGGTAGGAGGGGTGAGGGACTGTTGGAGGAGGGACACTGCTGCCGTCAGGGAGGAGTCCATGGACTTATTGCTCCTCTGTAGGGCAGACATGCCCGATGAGATGCCCTCCATGAATGACACCAGCTGTGTCAACAGAGTGGTGTGTGCATGGAGGACACTCAGCATTGCTGTCTGCCCTACATGGAGCTGGTGAAGTAAGTACACAGATTCCTTACTCAGGGCAGCAGGGGACACGGGGGCAGGGGGTGCGGTGCCTGGCACGAAGGAGACACGCTCCCGAACACGGGAGCCTCCATGGACCTCTGGAATGGGAGCCAATGGGAGGGCGGTGGTGGTGGTGGTGGCGGGGCCAGCCATGCTAGCTGGGGTGTGGTGGCTGCTGACACCCGCCTCCACAAGGGAGTCATCCTCCGAGCTGCTGTGGTCCTCAGCTGAGGTGGATGGTGCTGAGGACTCCTCGGTGTGGCTCCCCTCGCCCTCCGTGCCACTGGGTCCCTCCGACCACTCATCGGCTGCTGACCCAGTCTGGCTCTGCAGCTCCTCCTGGTCCGTGGAGCTGTCCCCTCCTGTGGCCGTGGATGTATCTGCAAACAATTAGGGAAACAGACAAACATCAGTCACCTGCACTGACCGCACACACCACAGTAAGTACAGCACATTGCAGAGCAAGCCCTGGCATCCTTAGTTGAACATTGCCAAAAATGCTCACACAGATTAGGAGAAGCCAATTGTCAGTCTGATGGTCAACCATGGCACTCACACCCCTCCTGGCCTTTGAAGTAGGGTTCTGTTCTACCATATAACACAGACCCATGTACCTTTCTGCTCTGCCCATGAAACATGGCACTCCCATATAGGCCCCACCAGTCAGACCCTGATAGATGACCTAAGTTGTCCATTTTTCTTTTAGCCTTTTAGTACCTGTCACAGTGGTCCACACCCCCTTAGATACATACACTTAGGCCCAAGCCCACCTATTTAGATGCACACACACATGTAGGCCCAAGAGGCCACTGCCTCTTGCTATCATTTTTAATACAACAAATCTTGTAGGCCTTTCTGACCTGACAGCAGGGACCTGTGCCATCCACCGCGGCACCAGCCCCCCCCCTGTAAATTTCCACAGTCACAAGAATAAGGTTAGCCCACACGTACGTGACACTCTGCTGGTACATCTTGCTCTTTCACAAGCAATGTTTGCAATATTTTAACTCATGAAACTTTCCACGCTTGCTCAACTGAAACTGAAAAGGCGGCTACGTGACAGAGAAATAATATATAAAATCTTAATTCCTGAGCATCTTATGGTAAAAGTTATCTTTTTCTTATGTTTGCGGTCAAGAGCACCGACCACCTGCTAAAAGCCCCTGTTTTCACCATGATACCACTTCTCTGTTCTTCACAAAACTTTCCACAGTTACAGTAAGCGTGCGGTCAAGGACCCACGTCAGGGCCCACGTCAACTGTGGGTAGGAGTTCTGCATTAAGCCATATAAAAGGTTTGCACCCATGTCCACGCCCTGAACTCTTCATACCAGTGCATTGCATGGTGAGGGTTCCCGGTCGGCCGTTCTCCTGATCTTGGGCCTAGAACTTCTACTCTCAAGGTGGTAATGCTCTTTTCTGATTGCTAGCCTTTTGGCTTTGTCAGCCTCTCTAATTTAGCTCATCCACACCCAATTCATTGCATTTATCCTATCTTAAATTGTGTAGCCTTGGATGGTTCTTGCTCTCTCATTTAAGATTTGCCTTCTAGGCGCTTGCCTATTCATGATCCCTCTTTTAAGACTTGCCCCATAGGCTGTAGCTCACTGATAGATAGTTACATAGATCTTTGTGCTTCACTTAAAATATGATTTGTAATATTGTTGATGCTTTCATCTTCATCCTGCTCATGTGTTGACGAGCAGCATTAAATGAACAGTTCTCGGTGTTACTGAATTGCTTAATGAAGTGCCACTGTATTTCACACCGTTGTTCCTTCTTTTCAAGTGAACGAGCAGAGTGCGGGTCGTGCTCTCATGAGCCGGTAAGCAGAAGGGTGTGACCACCCATTTACCCTCAAACAGCTTGCACCCATCTGTCTGGTGCCTGTCGGATGGTAATACCCCAGTGTGGACACATGCACCACCTACCCAGTTGTTGGACATTGCAGAGAACACGGTGAAGTATGTGAACATGCACACATCACATCTCTTGCCACTGAGTCAGTACAGGTGTCCGGATAAAGGGATGGCCAGAGTCTAATTTGAAATGCATGTGATGCATACCAGCACCAGACACCATGATGCACCCATGTCCTCATAGTCAATGCCACAATGGGGTGCATGTTGCACATGTCACTCCCCTGCAGGATCACTTTTAGGAAGTTTAATGCCATGGCACAGGCATGCTTGCAAAGTCATACATCACTGTCTCCAGTCACATGGGCAGGGCAGCCAGCCAACAACAGTCTGCACTGTGTCACAATCCTAGGTCATGGGGAATGCAAGTTCTGTAGCTGACAAGTGCACATGTCCATCCCCCACACACCACATCATCTGAACTCTTATTTGTCCACGTCATACCAATTGGACATATGGGAGACATGAAACACAACTCTCTGAACCTGAGCACCTCACAGTCGGCTGTGAATGAAAAACAGCTGCCTGAACTTCTCAGTCGCATGCACCAGTCTGCACAGTCAAGTGATCGAACACCTATATGTCACACAAGTATCGTCTCTCATGGTCACATCTCAGATGGCATGCTGAGCCCTAACCGATAAACACCGCAGTAGTCCTGACAACGAAGCCACAGCACAATGACACAGAGGCAGACACCTGAGGGAACATTTCACTGAGCACAACGTGTCAGCTGATACACGGGAGTGGGAGTACAGAGTGTATTTAAGCCCTGGAGTAGGCAAGACTGTCCTGCTCCACGTGAAAGAGGGATGAGCCCTGGGCAGTAGGCAGGTGGCTAGGCATGTGTGACACACTTGATATACATACTCCTGAGGCCCAAACATTGTTCCCACCCGCAGCATGGGGGTGTGCCAAATACCCCAGGCACATGTGGTGAGTCAGATCAGCAATTGGAACACATATCAAAGTTACACGCAGATTACATGTCAGAACTCAGGCATTGTGTAAGCAATTGACCCACCCATGAAGCCCACCACCAAGGTACGGTAACAAATGCTGTCCCCCACCCTGAGCTAAGCAAAATGCAAGGACACAGTACCCAAGCGACACAATTTCCAGACTGTAAGGGCCACACCTGGGTATCAGATGAGGAGTGGGCATGTCACAATTGAGGGACATGGGTCCTGGACCACAAGACTGATGTACTGTGGAGGTTTAACCAGGCCAGAGTAGGGCACATAGCATGTCAGACAAAGTTCACAGTGCAGTCATGGACTCACCCCCTCCTTGCTGCTGTCTGGCCTTCAGCTGCCCATCCAGGTCAGGGAAGACCACCGCTAGGATCCGGTGCATGTGGGGGGTCAGGGTCCGGTGTCCGCCCCTCCTGCGAGGAGGCGACAGCCTCAGCTGGACCCTTGCGATCCTCCGGGTCCAGCCCCGAAGGTCCTGCCACCTCTTCTGGCAGTTGCGGATCCGGCGCTTGTAGTCCCCCATGGATCGAACTGCCCGGACGATGGTCAGCCAGATCTCCTGCTTCTGGTGGGCATCAACCTGTGAGGATGACAAAGTGAAAAAGGCCATTACTACACATGCAACATATCCGTGCATCACACAGTTGGATATGCATGTCTCAATCACAGGGGCATATGATATACACAGGCAGTGCAACTATGGCTATGAACAGTTTGCCAGCAGTTACTAAATGGTATCATTGCCTGGGAAGTAAAACCTTGTTGGAATGCACTGGTACTGCACTATACCTGTTCAGTGCATGTAACTACACACTTTGGGGGGTGAGAACTACTCAGTGAGCATGCTAGACAGTGGTGTGCACACTGTAAGTCTTGCTAGTCAGACAACATGCACATTTAGTAAGGCAGTGGACAGCACACTCACCGGCTCCCCTGGTTTCCCATATAACTTGATGTACTGTGGAAGGAGGCTGTCCAGCAGGGCCTGGTTCTCCTCAGTGCTGAAGGCTGGGGCTCTCTCCACAGTACGTGCCATTGCAGTAGCCAGAGGATGCGGAGACAGCAGCAGTATTGGTGGCAGATGTCATCCTGGAGCATGTAGTGCAGGCAAGTGAGCTCTCAGGGGAACAGCCAGCATTATATGTGTGCTGCAGAGGCAGATACTGTCCCATGTGTCCAAAGTGATAGGTCCAAGTCGTGTGCATCTTCTGAATCTGGCCAATCCATGGAATTGCACCACTTATACACGCCCACAGCATCCTTCAAAAGTTCAACTTCATGACACCCATGAATTTGCAACATTGTTGTGGCTGGCCAACTGAATTCACTGCATCAGACTAGTTCAAGCTTCGAAAACGCGTCCGTTGCCATGCCAGGCCCTAGCCAATGCATGCGCACCGATCGGACCATTGCTGTACAACGCGTACCCGCTCACATCATATGCAATGGCCAATGCGTGCGCACCGATCGTTCCATTGCTGTACAACGCGTACCCGCTCACATCATATGCAATGGCCAATGCGTGCGCACCGATCGGACCATTGCTGTACAACGGGTACCCGCTCACATCATATGCAATGGCCAATGCGTGCGCACCGATCGGTCCATTGCTGTACAACGCGTACCCGCTCACATCATATGCAATGGCCAATGCGTGCGCACCGATCGGTCCATTGCTGTACAACGCGTACCCGCTCACATCATATGCAATGGCCAATGCGTGCGCACCGATCGGTCCATTGCTGTACAACGCGTACCCGCTCACATCATATGCAATGGCCAATGCGTGCGCACCGATCGGTCCATTGCTGTACAACGCGTCCCTGTGCAAGTCACTCGCATATGTCACCATGCCTGTCACAGGTGAACGTATGCCAGCCACATTTACTTTCCAGGGACTCAGGGGCACACCTACAACACCACAGCCTGTCCACACTGTATCCTAAGGCATGTGAGGCTGCATTACCTTTTCTGTGTATGGGGGTCAACATGTGGTTTTTTTGGTGGCACTTGGGGGCAGCCACTCCCAGGCTGTGCACGTGTTCATGGGGACAGAATCCTTTGTGTGTTGTGCACATGACCACTGTGATGTGCAACTGTTCATTTCATAGCATGTGGCATGGTCACATTTCCAGGTTGTGTATGTGTATGTCATGTCACATACCCCCTGAGTCCCATGTGGGAAGGTATGTACGTCACAGGGTGACCCATTGCCACAATAGTGATGGCCCTCCACAGTCTGTGTGCATGTTGTGTTTACAATGTCTCTGATTCCATGTGCACAATTTGAGACAGTCTCCACATCCACGTTGTTTGTGCATGGACTTTGATGTTGTGCGTGTGTGTGTGTCACAAACGTCCATGTCTGTCCTGCAGAGGCAACAGGGACCACTACCTGTGGGGGTCATGGTTGTTTTGCTGTGGTGTATTCATGATACGCCATGTCATGCCAGTGTCCATGTGGCAATACAGGGTCCCTGGGAATCTACCTGTCAATGAGCTGTGATGCCTGGGGCACATCTGTCCTCACATGTCACTGTGGTGTGTGTTTGGAACGTGACAGCAGTACATGGGTACTGTGACACAGCCTAATGATATCCCATAGCACAACCTGGAACTTGTTGTCAACACATGTTGAACTGTGATGTTAGATGTTGCCCATGTAGGTGCCATACATGTCCTTACAGAACGGCACACACATCAGGTACTTGTGTCTCGTAATGATGTATCATGTGATATTGAGTATGGTCTATGCCACATATGTGGGGTGACTGACAATCTTTCTTTGTTCACCTATGCACTGCAGGGCACCAGCTGTCCATAGACCATTCCCTGACCTTGCAACCATGGTTGAACGTGACTGCATCCGACGGTACCGCTTCAACAGGCCGCTTATTGAGGAATTGGCGGTGCGGTTGGCCCCACATTTGGAACCTGGCCGGCCATACCCTACAGCGCTGACCCCCAAGGTGAAGGTGATGGCAGCCCTACACTTCTTTGCCACCGGTACCTTTCAACACACTGTGGCGTCTGCTGGTGGGATGTCACAGACCATGTTCAGCCGTGTGCTACGCAATGTTTTGGAGGCAATGTTGAGATACCTGAACCAGTACATCTATTTCCCTAAACATCAACAACTCACTGACGTCAAGAGTGACTTCTATGCCCTGGGGAGGATGCCGCATGTCATTGGCTCCATTGATGGGACACATGTGGCTTGAGTCCCACCACAGGCACATGAGCAGGCATACAGGAACAGGAAACATTACCATTCGGTCAATGCTCTGGTGGTATGTCTTGCAGATATGAGCATCTCACACGTGTGTGCCCGTTTCCCAGTTCTGCACACGATGCCTACGTGATGAGGAGTAGTCGCATCCCGAGGATGATGTCACAGATGCAGAACCAGCGTGCCTGGCTTGTCGGTGTGTACTGACTTTGTACCATTGTGTGTGTTCTGCAATGTTGTATTCCACCCTCTTTTCCAACTCAGCTAATGTGCAATTGTCTGTATGTAGGTGACTCGGGATACCCCAACATGCCATGGTTGCTGACACCCCTCAGGAACCCTGTGACACCAGCCCAGATGCGCTACAATGAGGCACATGGTCGGACCAGGAGAGTGATCGAGTGGACATTTGGTCTCCTGAAGAGCCGCTTTCGCTGCCTGGACAAGACAGGAGGGGCCCTCCCATATGCCCCAGCAAAGGTGTGCAAGATTGTCATCGTCTGCTGCATGCTACACAACCTGGCAGTGCGGAAGGAGTTGCCTCTCATCCTGGATGACGATGACCAACATCCGCCACCTGTGGAGGATCCTGGCCTGGGCCACGATGCCAGTGATGATGATGATGTTGAGGGTGATGTCCGCACACAGCTCATCACCAACTTCTTCAGCTGAATGTGAGTATCCAGAGATGTCATGTCAATGATGTGAGTTTGCGTGATATGTGTTGGTGGTGCTCTGGTGCTGTTTGAGTGTGGCCATGGGCTACTTGACTGGAAGCGTGCAGCGATGCGTCCTTACAGGTAGTCTGTACTCCCCAACAGTGTTGACATGCTAACTAGGTTTTGTGTAGGTATCTTGTGACATGTATTGGGCATGAGTATTGCAGTTCTGTCCTGTTCTTCAGTGCTTTTGGCTGTGTGTCATGTCTGTCCTTCACAGGGTACTTTCAGAGTTGTTTGGTCAACTGTGATCCCCCGACACCATGATTCAACTTCCAGGGTGGAAGCAGTCGTTTCCCTACAGGTGATGTGCCACACACCCCTGGACTTTATTTCTTCTACACTTGTTGACTGTGTGGCCACTGCCACGTGGGATTACCTTGCATCTGTAGTGCAAACAACATGTTGCAAATGTGTAATAAACCTGTGCTTCACTTTGGGATGTGCGTTGTCTGTGGTCACACATCTGACTGACATTTGCGTACTGCACCTGTGGGCTAGTTAACACAGACTCTGAATAGGTGTGGTGTCTGTGCATTCCACTGTATTTCCTGGCAACATCAGTGTAGGCAATGAGTCAGATGGCCCTGGTGTGTATGTGTTGTGTAGCGCTAGTTTTGTGTCTCCCTCATATGTGTCACGTCGCCATGACTCACATGACGGTGTTGAACTTGCTGTAGCAGTTAGCATGCACAGTGTCATTTAGCAGATCATCATCTCCATGACAGAAACCACGTTGGAATCACAACAGAGGCAAGTATGGTGTATTAGTGAGTTTATTTACATACATGTGTGAGGATAGTGCACAGGATGGTGGGTGCTGTACATTGGAATTGTAATCCAAAGTTCCCAGATGAATTGGAAGTCTTTGTAGCAGAAATGTCCTGAGTAAAGTCCACAGTCATCTGATACATTGGTCCAACTTAAACTCCCCATGTCATGTGGGAGAGTTGGGTTTCATTCGACAGGGTGAACAGTTTGCACACAAAGGAGAATTTCCAGAACAGGTGTTGGGTTCCTGGGGGATGTACATGGCCATCGGCCTCTCAGTTTTCCTTCCTCGGACGACCCCTCTTCTTTGGGGGGACCCTCACGTGCAGGCTGCTGCGGTGCAGGGGACTCTCCGCCAGAGTCCTCCTCCCTCCCTGTGGCAGTTGCAGTTGTTGCAGCACCAGATGTTGTGGGCACACAGGGAGGTGTGGCCATGTTGGTGCTAATCTGGCGGAGGCATGTCAATATGTCCCTCTGCACCGCTGTCAGTTCTTCCAATGTGTCCCACTTGGACTCCATGCCAGATATGTGTGTCTCCACACGGGACATGTGTGTCTCCACACGGGATATGTGGGAGTCCAAGCGGGCATGATGGGCAGCCTGCTGCTGTTGAATGTCCTTGAGGATCCCCACTACCTGGCTGACCTCTCCGGTGCTATTCTGGTACGCATCAGCAATGCGTGCCAGTTGTGGGTCATCATGCAGTCCAGACCCCTCTGCAAACAGCGACCTATGTCTACCACCCCTCCCACCACCCCTGGCGACACGTGCAGGACCTGTGGTGGCACGCACAGGTGACCCTAGGCCCACTTGGGGGTTGTTACTGGGGTTGTTGTCCGTTGCTCCACGTTGGCCCGGGGTCCCTGTGCTGTTGTCATCGGTGGTCCTTGGTCTGTCCGTGTTGGCGGGGGTGGTCTGTGTGTTGGCAGTTGTTGGAGGGGTGGGTACAGGGGGTGCAGATGTTGGTCCTGCTGGTGCTGCATGATGACTCACACCGGAGGCGCCAGGTAGGTCTACGCCATCCGAGGAGGGCAGAGGCTGTTCCACACTAGTGAGCTCAGTGTCCCCCAGGAGCCTGGGACAGGGACTCCTCATCGTCTGCTGCTGTGTCCCCATCATCACCTGTTTTTGGAAGAGACACACAATGTATGTTATGTTTCTACAGGCATCAATGGTTCACACACCTGACAGTTGTGACTGTACCTCTGGATGAGGCCCTGTACATTGCATTGTCCTAAGTTGTCACAGTCAGAGGTTGATATTGGTGTAGCACATTGTCCTGCCAACCTGAAGCATTTCAATGTGAATGTTGAGGTGTGTGCATGGGCAGAATTGGTTGTATTTGGTGGACATCCGGCCCTCCTTCTCCCCCAGCCCAGTTATCCCACCATGAAGCATGCCACCCTTGCAGTGGGTGCAGGTTGACTCTCAGGATGTCAGTCAGTGGTGTCCTGCTATTGGTTGGTTCCCAGTTCCCAGCAGGGCCTGGTACTCCCCACGACAGAGGACCATTGTCAGACATCTTAGAAGTGGCTTTTCACTCCCTGTGAGGTGTGCATGCTTCAGTGTGAGCTTGCTGGGCCATGTGGGTGGGGGATGTTGAGCTGTGACTGCCACTCCCATCATGCTATTGCCTACACCCCCCTTCCCAGCATGCCCATACTTCCTTCCTTTTGAGTGGACTTCACTGTGTGTGAGTGTGACAGCAATGGCAAGATGGCTGACAGTGTGGTCCTGTTGTTTGTTGGTGCCCAGTTCCCAGCAGGGCCTTGTGCTCCCCACAGCAGTACCCAGTTTCAGCCATCTTGTCAGTTCTTTTCCACTCCCTGTGAAGTGTGCATGCTTCAGTGTGAGCTTACTGGACCATGTGGGTGGGGGAGGTTGAGCTGTGACTACCACTCCCATCATGCTATTGCCTACACCCCCCTTCCCAGCATGCCCATACTTCCTTCCTTTTGACTCAGCTTCCCTGTGGGGTAGTGTGCCTGTGCTGACAGGATAGCTGACAGTGTTGTCCTGGCGTTTGTTTGGCTACAAGTCCCAAGAGTGTCCCTGTGCTTCACACAGCATGACCCAGGGTGGTGGTTCTTTGTGGGATATTTAATTAGAGTGTGAGGCATGGCATTCTCCCAGGTGAGTTGTGTGGAGTTTATGTTAAGGGGGTGTGTGAGAAAAGCTGCTTATAACTATGGTCAGAGCTGTCAGTCCTCCTTCCCACCCAGCCAGATATCCCACCATGGAACGTGCTTCCATTGCAGGGAGTGCAAGTTGGCTTTCAGGATGTCAGTCAGTGGTGTCCTGCTGTTGGTTGTTGCACAGTTCCCAGCAGGGCCTTGTGCTCCCCACAGCAGTACCCAGTGTCAGCCATCTTATCAGTTGTTTTCCACTCCCTGTGATGTGAGCATGGTTCAGAGTGAGCTTGCTGGGCCATGTGGGTGGGGGATGTTGAGCTGTGACTACCACTCCCATCATGCTATTGCCTACACCCCCCTTCCCAGCATGCCCATACTTCCTTCCTTTTGAGTGGACTTCACTGTGTGTGAGTGTGACAGCAATGGCAAGATGGCTGACAGTGTGGTCCTGTTGTTTGTTGGTGCCCAGTTCCCAGCAGGGCCTTGTGCTCACCACAGCTGAGGCCAGTGTCAGACATCTTTGAAGTGGCTTTTCACTCCCTGTGTGGTGTGCATGCTTCAGTGTGAGCTTGCTGGGCCATGTGGGTGGGGGATGTTGAGCTGTGACTACCACTCCCATCATGCTATTGCCTACACCCCTCTTCCCAGCATGCCCATACTTCCTTCCTTTTGAGTGGACTTCACTGTGTGTGAGTGTGACAGCAATGGCAAGATGGCTGACAGTGTGGTCCTGTTGTTTGGTGGGGCCCAGTTCCCAGCAGGGCCTTGTGCTCCACACAGCAGTACCCAGTTTCAGCCATCTTGTCAGTTCTTTTCCACTCCCTGTGAGGTGTGCATGCTTCAGTGTGAGCTTGCTGGGCCATGTGGGTGGGGGATGTTGAGCTGTGACTACCACTCCCATCATGCTATTGCCTACACCCCCTTCCCAGCATGCCCATACTTCCTTCCTTTTGAGTGGACTTCACTGTGTGTGAGTGTGACAGCAATGGCAAGATGGCTGACAGTGTGGTCCTGTTGTTTGGTGGTGCCCAGTTCCCAGCAGGGCCTTGTGCTCCACACAGCAGTACCCAGTTTCAGCCATCTTGTCAGTTCTTTTCCACTCCCTGTGAGGTGTGCATGCTTCAGTGTGAGCTTGCTGGGCCATGTGGGTGGGGGATGTTGAGCTGTGACTACCACTCCCATCATGCTATTGCCTACACCTCCCTTCCCAGCATGCCCATACTTCCTTCCTTTTGAGTGGACTTCACTGTGTGTGAGTGTGACAGCAATGGCAAGATGGCTGACAGTGTGGTCCTGTTGTTTGTTGGTGCCCAGTTCCCAGCAGGGCCTTGTGCTCCACACAGCAGTACCCAGTTTCAGCCATCTTGTCAGTTCTTTTCCACTCCCTGTGAAGTGTGCATGCTTCAGTGTGAGCTTGCTGGCCCATGTGGGTGGGGGAGGTTGAGCTGTGACTACCACTCCCATCATGCTATTGCCTACACCCCCCTTCCCAGCATGCCCATACTTCCTTCCTTTTGACTCAGCTTCCCTGTGGGGTAGTGTGCCTGTGCTGACAGGATGGCTGACAGTGTTGTCCTGGCATTTGTTTGGCTACAAGTCCCAAGAGTGTCCCTTTGCTTCACACAGCATGACCCAGGGTGGTGGTTCTTTGTGGGATATTTAATTAGAGTGTGAGGCATTGCATTCTCCCAGGTGAGTTGTGTGGAGTTTGTGTTAAGGGGGTGTGTGAGAAAAGCTGCTTGTAACTATGGTCAGAGCTGTCAGTCCTCCTTCCCACCCAGCCAGATATCCCACCATGGAACGTGCTTCCATTGCAGGGAGTGCAAGTTGGCTTTCAGGATGTCAGTCAGTGGTGTCCTGCTGTTGGTTGTTGCACAGTTCCCAGCAGGGCCTTGTGCTCCCCACAGCAGTACCCAGTGTCAGCCATCTTGTCAGTTGTTTTCCACTCCCTGTGATGTGAGCATGGTTCAGAGTGGTGTTGATGGGCCAATTGTGAGGGTGACCAATATCTGTGACTACAACTCCCATCATGCTATTGGCTACACTGACTTCACCAGCATACACAGAATTCCTTCCTTTCAGTGAGCTTCCCAATGAGGTGGTGTTCTAGTGGTGGCAAAATATCTGACTGTGTTTGTTGGTTAGATTTGTGCCACTGCCTAGCTCTATTTGTTGTTGGGTTTGTACATGTCATGACACAGTTACATATCACTATGAGATGGCATGTATTGTGTTTATCTGACTAACATACACATCTTGGGATGATTATCTTTTGGTTGCTGTGGATTTGCTAAGGGTGCATGGTTTGACTATCCCCTTGACAGTAATGTGTGTGTATTGTCACACAATATTGTGTATATTGGTTGTGTACTCACCAGGCTCTGGGATGTTTGATAGTCCATATACGCTCACTGGTGGTAGGATGGCCCGCACCTTCTCCTCCCAGGGCCTGAGGTATAGTGGTTTGGCAGGAGGGCCACTGCCGGTGCGCTGACTCAAGATGTAATCCTTCTTTAGTAGGTCCTTGACCCTCCTGCGTACATCATACCACCTGTTCTGGATGTCTTCCTTTGTGCGCAAACATGGTGATTGTGCATTCACCCTGTCGACGAACCTCTCCCACATCTTGGTTTTCTGCGACATGGGGGTCTGTTGGACCAATGTACCAAACAACTGTGGCTCTACCCTGAGGATCTCATCTACCAGGACTTCCAATTCGCTGTCTAGGAACTTTGGATTCTTCTTTGGGGGCATGGTGATGGGTGGTGGTGGGGATTGATGTGTGTGTGGGTGTGCAAGTGAGGGTGGGTGAGTGTAGGTTTTGCTGGGTATATGTGAGGGTGCTATTTGTGAAGTGGTAATGGTGTGTGGCTTGTGTGATGGATGAGTTGTGAGTGTGTCTGTGGTTGCTGTGTGATGGTGTTCTGTGCTGGCAGGTCAGTTGAATTTGCAAAGGATCATGGTAGGGATTTGTGGCCTTTATATGGGTGGAGTTGGGGGTGTGTCTTTGTTCCATGTTTTTTCAGCCCAGTATTTATTGGCTTTGTCATTGCTTGTTTGGCCTTTTTTTTTGTATTTTTCCCTTTGTGTTTTTTGTGCATGTAGGAGACGTTCTTCTGACCGAGTAGGATGCTGCAGTTGTCTCATGCGAGCTTCTCCGAGTCGTTCACGCTGTGTTTCTGCTAGGTTTCATGTGCGGCGTACGCGTCGGTCGCGGAGTATTTGGTTGCTTCGGCTGGGTTTTGTATGCGTGTCGGTCGTACGGCTTGGGCTCCGTGCGACTCGGTCTGGTTTTCCATGCATTGCATCGTACTGCGCGGGTCGGAGTTCGCGGGTACGTTTCGGTCGGGTTCATTCCTGGTGTGTGTCGGTCGGTTCGATTCGCGTGGTTTCCCGGCCGGATAGCTGGTTTCCTTGCGGTTCGGTCGTTCGGTTTGTGTTCCGTACGAGTCGGTCGTGATTCACATGCATTTCATCGTACTACGCGGGTCGGGCAGCGCCGGTACGTGTCGGTCGGACTAAATTCCCGTACCGAGTCGGTCGGTATGTTTTCCGACCCGAATCGGAATCGGCCCCTAAGACTTGAACAGTCTGTAACACAACTAGGTCCAAAACTAACTATGCAAACTAAAATATTGTTCGAGCACTTACAATACAAAGTAAGGGGCACATTACGATGGCGGGCGGAAGCACAACCGCCGTGCTGGCGGATGCAGAAACCACCAGTTACCGCCGGCACGCAGCAGTCCACACGCCCGCCCAATTACGATGCGAAAAGCAGGCCAAACACCGCCGGCAAGCCAGCAACACCGTCCGCCATCAAAGTGCGCCCGCACACGTAGCGGCGCAGCACAACTGACACACACCGTCCGACGAAACACGTCCCGCCCGGCGCATAAATTACGATGCCGCAAACAAACGGCTCCCACGGCAAAGAGACACCGCACGTGAAAGAGAGGCGGAAACACGGACGCAGAGCACGGACAACGAAGAAGCGGCACCCCGGGCATGAATCCAGCACTGCAGGCCCTTCCCATGCTTCTGCTGATGCACTACCAAGGACGCAACGTACCGCGGAGACGCAGGTAGGCACACACACAACAAGTGCACGCAAACAGCGCACACAGTGCAAGGGCGGAAAAAGCGGACAACCCCCACCAGCGCGTGCACACTACACATCCACCATTGCATCCACATATGACACACAGGCCAAATCCTAACATCGCGGAACACATGTGTACACACCACCTGGGACTAGGAACCAACCACCCCGTCACGGCCCCAAAGCGCCGATGACGCCGCCACACATGCGCACAACGCAGAGGCCAACCGCAGCGCCATGCATGCGTCGCACACAGACACAGGGACACAACCAAGCAGCACACACACCAGCCCCACCCCGAACGCACATGACACGTGACAGGCCGGCCACAGACATGTCCCCAACGCCCAATTCACGGACAACACCCAACGCCACACAACCGACGCACACATGTCAGTCAAGTCACGCAACAGCAGGACACACCCCAGTGTAACAAACATGGCGAAGCACACAGCGGCGGCAACACCAACTAGGAGAAGCAGGGCCCCTTCGGGAAGAGGAACGCCAGTACCACACTGAAAAACCCATACCACCCTGCACATATGAACAAGACACATGAAACGGAACACCAAAGAGCCCGGGGACCGACAACAGGTGGCCCAAGAATTACATCCACACACAAGGCCCAACGCAGAGCGGAAAGGCAGCCTGCCGCCCACACAAGGGAGAGCAGACAGCACTGAATGACCTTCCATTCCAACACCGAAACCACAGCCCTACGACAGAAGCCGGTGAATACAGCCATTGTCCAAGAATAGACCAACACAGGCATGCCGAGGAGACCGACCACACGGCAGATAGCGCATATCACAGAAGCACACAACGGACGGGGAAGAAAGAAGAAAACACTCCCCCATGTCGGCCACATGCAAGTTAATTGGAAGGAGTCACACAGCACCGACCTTGAACTGTCTGAGAAGCATGTGGGAAGAGGGCCCGTGTCCTCCAAACAAGCCAACAGAACACAAGTCCTGTCTCCCCACGACTACACAGAGCTCACAGCAACCCCGGAGCGTGCACATTGCAGACTGCACACACAGCCGGAGCACGCCACCTCTACGAACCGCTGCGAAATGGCAACCGCAACACACCTACCCAACTACGCCGAAGAGCTCAAGCTGTACCAAACCAACACGATACATACATTGGGATGCGATCTCCTGTCCCTGCTGAACGTAAGTTACCGACTGACTTACCGCATCACATTGTTCAGCTGCGTCATGCCCGTCTTCTACTGTCGGAGGTGTCCCTACCAGCATCCCGTCGAGATATGCCTCTCCAACCCGGCATGTCTGAAGGCGGACCTGCTACCACTACTCCTCCCTCTGGACGCACACGACAGGGCCTGCTCTGCCTATGGGGGCATGGCGTATGTGGCCAACATCGCACGCGCACTGAAATGGAACCACTGTGCCTCCACACGACGGATCATCGAGAACAGCTACATCGAATGTCACCCAGCATGCCCCATCATGGTCCTCCAAGGGACAACCTACGAACAACACCTTGACAGCCACCATCCGCTTCATTGGCTGGCAAACATGTACACCACCAATGACATGGAAGCCCTGCTGGACGGCATCGCATACCTGTCAACCTGTAAATACGTCGGACCACAACGCAGGTTCCCCGAGTGACCTATGAAGTCCAACCCCGCACCCATGCTCAGCTTCCGCACGGACTGGCCAGTCACCACCACAACAGCCATACCAAACGACCGGCAACTGTAACCACACCATCAACGACATCGCCATGACATCGGATATGACCGGGACATGCACACTGTTCCCCATCACATCCAGGAACACCGCATGCATCGTGGGAGGCAGTGGCAAGGGCTCTGTGCATCGCACCCACATGGACGGAACTGCACGAACAACCAGGACACGACATGGATCCAGCGCACATGGACACACACACCGCTCAGTGGACATGAATAGGTCGCCTGGAGTCTGTGGGTGCTGCACCCCTCCCACCCCCGCCCCGGGAATCCCATACCAGGACCTTTGCATGGACGACAAGTGCATACAACAACAACACGACCCCAGTGACTGTGACATGTCCAGTAACCACCACAGTGCAACAACAAGTGGCACGCCGCTGCATGCACGCAAGCACATGCCCTGATGTCATCTCACATGCACGCGTGCATGAGGAACAACCGCAGCAAACCTGTCACATGGAACTGAGATGGACTGTGCCCATGATGCCGAGCGGTCTGGTAGGCTACATGTATACCGTCTGTGTCAAAGTCCGCAGCTCCGCAGCTATACGTAAATGTACATTAGCACAGCCTTGGCCAAGCAGATGTAACCCCACACCCTATCCCATTTGTAATCATGCTCAGTATATCCTCAACATGTATTCCGCTGCCAGTAGTGTCCACTATACTGCATCACAGAGGACAGAAGACTCAATATAATGTTTGAAACCAGAACTGTCTCCGCTGACTCATTTCACAAGTACGAATGAGAGAGGATGAGAGTATGTGAAGTACACGGCAGTCGTGACATGACCATGTAGTCCACTGGTATTGGATGTCAACGCAAATGAGTAGCACTACTGTGGAAGACACACATGTGTCGTGTGAAGTCGTATGGACGCAGTGCTCAGGTGGGTGGGTGCGACGGGTAGATGCGCACATGCCAAGTTGGAGCACGCCGTGTTGGGAGGGGTCATGAACAGTACACCACCGCTTCCCTGGGCATTGCGAGAGGACACCTGTCGGGGGGAGTGAACACGTGTGTGCACAGCAGCCGGGCACACGTACAAAGCGGTACCAGGCGCACCTCAGCCCACACTCTGTGGACAAGCTGGATCCTGTTGTGCGCCCGCCATGCCCCTTGACAAGGCACACACAGCCCCAGTCGACCAGGTGTAACCCCAACATAGTCAATCCGCACAGGCGATACAGGGCACGGGATGGCAGTGGAGCATGGTGTGTGAGAGGTCTCCTCGCGCTCCTCCTGGTCATATCACGCAGGCAATAGAACCTCAACGTCCAGCATGGCAAAAAGTCAAATGGAAGTGTAGGGGGACGCACCACAGCACGAGCAGCACTGACATCACGGGAGGTGGCTCGCACCATCCCATCCATTGCCCATCATACCAACCACGCCACATGCCATTGCGACTAAGTGCAAGCGCGTGCGCCACCACCCCTGAGCCCTCCCCAGAGAGGCCAAAGAGTGAATGTGTGGGCCATCAGCCACAGACGGACTCAGCATGGCCGCAAGGGCAGCCACAGCCACTGGGTGTCGCAGGTGGCGGATCCGGAAGGCGAAGACTGTGATGCATAGTCCATGCAGGCCGGGTCTCCATTTGGGGCACCACGCAGGTGGACGGCGTCCCGCCACACATCATACCCTGAGACAGCCCACTCGTGCAACTGGACCCACACATACACTCCTTGCCCTCTCTGGTGCGAGCTTGGGGCTGCCTGTGCAAGCGCTAGCCTCGCAGGTGAGCATGCATATTGGGGGGCGAGGGGAGGACATGAGGGCTGGGGCGAAGATGACTGTATCACTGTCAGTTAGTACAAGGGATGACCCAGATGTGGAATGGAAGAGACGTGTCCCGTGTGTACTGCAACTAGTCGCCAATCCAACTACCCCCCATGTCCGGAATGTAAGCCCGCACCTAGGCCCGCCCATCCGCCACATCGAACATACCACCAGCACGACAACCTTCCCATTCGAAACACTGACTGGGGGTGGCGACCAGTGAACAATCATGTGTAGCCTACCCACGCGTACATGTGGGCCCTCCATGATCCATGTCACCTGCGCCAAAGACATGACATGCGCAATGAGGGAAGTGAGGAGAGCTGTCCGCCCCACGCGCAGAAGGTGCATCAGCTCCACAGACCCAGCAGCGAGTCCAGCAGGGGTCACATGTGCAGGGGCAGCTGTGCCTGGTGTGAAGGCACATGCATATAGACAACACATCGACCAATGTGTAGTCTGCCCACATCCACAGTCCATCATCATGCGGACATAGGAATTGAACACAGGGCAACACATCTTAGCTGGTGCACCCACCGTGACCAACAATGCGCAATCATCGACGTACCCGCCCTGTGCATGGCCCCCCACCCAACGGAGGCACATCCAGTGCCACCATCCCACACACACAAGCCTTCCACGGAACATGCTGTTTCCAATGGTCAGTACAGAGTCAGCGCCCATCTGGTGGATCCTGAACAGGAGACACATGCACACACATGCCAGCTCCCACTATGTACGACTGCCACCTGGCACGTGCAATGTAACCTCTCACCTGTGACGTGTGACTGCAAGCACACAGCCGTCTTGGCATGGGGCTGTCAATGTGGATACCAGTCAATGTTTCGGGAGCTGTGATCCGTACAGTGCTGTACATAGGGTGCAGTGCTGACACCTACTACTGTCTCATATCCCCTCGTGCCACAGGTCCCACTTGTATTGGCCGCTCAGCCCGTGCCCACATCGTCGTCGTCGTGTGCCATACTCATCCAGCCTCGGAAGCAGTACCATGCTCAGCAGACACTCATGTTGCCGTGGCGTTGCCGCTTGACGAATATGCAGTCAGTCCCCATCAGCACGCCCCGCAAGTCATTGGGGCCTAGATCCCCATGTGCATGCACATGGCAGTGGTATGTCTCACTTGCCATTGCCATTGTTGGGAGACCTGTGTAAGTGTATTGTGGCCGTGCCGTCCCAGCTTGACAGCTGGGCTGTGGCTCATGTGCTTGCTCAGTCATGTCAGTGATGTGTATGCGAAATTGCTATGTGCCGTGTTGCTATGACATGTGTCCTCTGCCATTTAACCCAGGCGGAGACCGAACATTGACCGCCCATACCAATTGCTGGCGGACATGGACGATACAGAGGTAATCAGGAAGTTTCGGCTGGACAGGCCAACTCTGCATCGACTGTGTGCCATGTTAGAGCCCCATCTCCGTCCCCGCAGGGTGTATCCGACTGCTGTCACCCCCACGGCTAAGGTGATGGCCGCCATGCATTTCTTCGCCACTGGGTCATTCCAGCACACAGTGGGCAGTGGAGGAGGGATGTCCCAGCCCATGTTCAGCAAGGTGCTGAGGGATGTACTGGCAGCCATGATGCTGTACCGGAACAGGTACATCCGCTTCCCCAGGGCTCGTGAATTGGCGGCAGTGAAGGGTGCATTCTATGCCCTTGGCAGAATCCCACACGTCGTGGGAGCCATTGACTGCACTCATGTTGGCCTTGTTCCACCACAGGCCACTGAGCACCTGTACCGCAACAGGAAGCACACGCACTCCCTGAATGTGCAAGTGGTGTGCCTTGCGGACATGGTGATCACCCACGTGTGTGCAAAGTTTCCAGGCTCGGCCCATGACGCACACATAATGCGCAACAGCATCTTGCCACGACTGATGGCCAATCTGCAACAGGATCGTGGCTGTATTGTCGGTGAGTATGTGGAGTGGTGTAGCGTGCTGGTTGTGCGATGCTGTCCCCTGTCCAGTTGGAATAGCAACGGTTCTCTGTGTCCCTCACACCCAGGTGACTCTGCGTATCCGAATGGGGCATGGCTGCTCAGTCCATTGAGGAATCCTCGCACCCCAGCAGACGATCGATACAATGAGGCACATGGGAGGACCAGACGTGTGGTCGAGCGTACCTTTGGCCTCCTCAAGTCCAGGTTCAGGTGCCTGGACCGCACCGGGGGTGCACTGGCGTACTCCCCACAGAAGGTGTGCCAGATAGTGGTGGCGTGCTGCATGCTGCACAATCTGGCCATTCGGAAGCAGATCCCCCTCATTGTGGATGACGGAGATCAACCAGGGCCCCAGCCCGCAGACCAGGACAGCTCGAGTGAGGTGGACAGCGGAGAGGAGGAAGCTGGGAATGTGCGGCAGCAGCTCATCGCCCGCTACTTCACTTGACGGTGAGTGTCCATGTACGACGGATGATGTGTCTGTATCTATGCAGGTGTGTGTGTGCTGTGTCAGGGTGGCCGTATGTTCACTGCGTGCAGTGTGTCAACGCTCCATGGCCAGGGTAGTATGCCACTGTTGGTGACTGTGGCATTGTGCCCTATTGCTCTGTGCGATGTGTGTACATTGCTTGTAGTTGTTGACATGTACTGTGTGATGGGTGTGTGACACACTCATTGAATGTGCTCCTGTTCTGTCTCCCACCCCTAGGTCCCTACAGGCCCTCCGGATTCCATTTCCATGCCACGCATCAGGTGCCCTCCGCCCAAGGTGGCCGATGTATTCCGTACAAATAAAACACAGGGCACAAACAGCAGTTAGTGAAAAAGGTGCATTTATTACAAACTGTGACATGTGATTGTGTGTAAGGTGATGACAAAAGTGGTGCGTGCAGTGACAATGAGCTGTCGGTCATGGCTGCATGATGATCAGGGTGTACCCACTGGTTCTATGTCCATAGTCCAACACACACATGCCATCCAGATGGCTGTGTGGAGTGGGATCGTAGAGCAAGTCAATGCAGTGGCTGGTCAAGGAAGGCTGGCGGAAGGCTGGCTGGCTGCCTCACTTGCGACTGGAGCGTGCGAAGTCCTCCCGGGAGATCTGTTTCCTCTTCGGACGGCCCCTTCCACGTTTGGGAGGGGGTGTGTGGTGGCGACCTGCTGGTGGTGGGTGAGGTGTGCTCACTGGCTGTGGACGCAGGGGAAGTGGACACTGCTGGCCGACCCTGCGCCCTAGCAGGTGGTGGCGGAGGTGGTGTTGCTGGCCTTGCCTGTGACCCCACCGCCACCACCAGCTGGCCCATGAGGTCCACGAGTTGGTCCATACGGGACACGAATTGGCCCATATGGGCGTCCATGGACCTCAGCACCCCCAGCACCTCCCGCGTGTCAGTAGCAGACCTGGCCCATTGTCCTTGGGCCTCTTCATAGGCCCCAAGGACTCTGGCCATTTGAGGCAGGGCATGGCTCCCAGGGGAGGCTGGCGTTTCCCTGACCCTGCTCCTCCTACCAGTCCTGCTGCCACCGGCCTGCCCACTAGCCACATTGCTCACCACGGTCCTCGCTGTGGCTCCCAGGGTGGATCCAGTCGGCCGGGCCACCACCTGCGCTGGGGCTGGTGCCAGCGAAGACGTGGTGGTGGTGGAGGCGGTGGTGGTCGGTGCGGCGATGGTGGCGGTTGCGGCAGTGGTAGTGGCCGCAATGACCGTGGGTGTGGCCGCAACGACAGTGGCAGCAGGGGACTGGGACTGTTCAGCATCCCTGGATGATGGGTTGGTGGGTAGGAGGGGTCCTGGGGAGCGGCTGGGCCCTGCCACGCCAGATGGGCCAGCTTGGTGGTCCGTGTCCGAAGAGGTGGACAGATCCTCCAGATCCGTGTGTCCTCGTTGGGGGCTTGTAGGCTGGCTGTGCTGGCTGCTGTCTCCATCCCCAGCGTCCAGCAGTTCGTCACCTGTGGAGAGAATGAGATTTGTTATTGTGTTGCACCTGGCGAAGTATGTATTAGTCGTCTGACATTGGCAGTTCGTGCAATCTCGTACATGGGTTTCCCGGAGGCGAGTGTGTGGCTGTGGCATCTGTAGTTGTGTGTGCTAGGCAATGGGACTGTGTGCTGTGCACATGTGGCATGGGACGGATTGGCCATGCCGATGGGTGTGTTGCTTTGCCCCTACTCATTGTGACTCTGGTGTATGCGGGCTCCTGGCCCATCCTGGGTCTGGTTTGTACTTTGCTTTTGGAGTTCAATTGGAACGCTTAGGAACGCATATGGCAACATGGGGGCCATGCCCCAGATTCGCATTTGGGATGGAATATGCTTTTGGGGTTCAAATGGAACGCTTAGGAACGCATATGGCAACATGGGGGCCATGCCCCAGATTCGCATTTGGGATGGAATATGCTTTTGGGGTTCAAATGGAACGCTTAGGAACGCATATGGCAACATGGGGGCCATGCCCCAGATTCGCATTTGGGATGGAATATGCTTTTGGGGTTCAAATGGAACGCTTAGGAACGCATATGGCAACATGGGGGCCATGCCCCAGATTCGCATTTGGGATGGAATATGCTTTTGGGGTTCAAATGGAACGCTTAGGAACGCATATGGCAACATGGGGGCCATGCCCCAGATTCGCATTTGGGATGGAATATGCTTTTGGGGTTCAAATGGAACGCTTAGGAACGCATATGGCAACATGGGGGCCATGCCCCAGATTCGCATTTGGGATGGAATATGCTTTTGGGGTTCAAATGGAACGCTTAGGAACGCATATGGCAACATGGGGGCCATGCCCCAGATTCGCATTTGGGATGGAATATGCTTTTGGGGTTCAAATGGAACGCTTAGGAACGCATATGGCAACATGGGGGCCATGCCCCAGATTCGCATTTGGGATGGAATATGCTTTTGGGGTTCAAATGGAACGCTTAGGAACGCACATGGCAACATGGGGGCCATGCCCCAGATTCGCATTTGGGAGGGGATATGCTTTTGGGGTACATGCTGTGAGCCATGGGTGCTGAACGTGACATGTGTTGTGGCAGCATGACAGTGCATGGTCTGAGGTGTGTGCATGCCTGACATGCCCTGCATATTTGCTGTCTGTTGTGGTTACTGGACATGGCATTGGACGCATCGTTATGAGTGAGTGATAGTTGTGTGCCAGCCAACGTATTGCAGTTGTCCCATCTCCTTGGTGTGCGTGCTGCCCTGTGCCATGTGCATCACTGCAGTGCTCGGGGGGGTGTGGCCCATGTTGTGTGTTGTTGCTCACAGTGTGTCGTGCGCTTAATTGACTTCTGGCACATGGTTGGTCATGGGCATGTGTCTTAGCGTGACTGCTGTATGTGTGGCAGCTGTGCGGATGACATGCCTTTCATGAGACTGGGGCTGACGGATGGGATGGATGGTATGTTGTATGTGCATGGTGTGTCTGTGTGTTTGATGGGTTCAGTGGTGTTCGTGTGCATTTCTGTTGTTCCGCTCTGTTGCGTCTAGTGTTGTTTGTCTTACATAGGCGTAGTTGTGGGGTGTGTGGTTGACAGACAGTAGGGGCTACATGGACAGGACTTCAATGGTGTTTCGGTTGTGTGTGATGAGTTGCACAGTGGCTGCCGTGTGGGACTATATTCAGTGTGGCTTGTGCATGCAGACGTGGCTCCTTGGGTGTTGCTATGTCTGTGATGGGTCATGTGGGGTGTGAGTCTGCTGTTCATGTCCGTGTGCACATTGTTCACTTGTTCGTGACGGTGGGCGGTGCTGCGTGTCCGTGTGCTACGTGACATGTCCCATGTGTTGGTGGTGTTATGGTCCTCATGCCTCCAGTAATCCAGCCCTGTCCAGTTTCCCACCTGCAAGTTGTTCGTGCGTGCACTGTACTGGATGCCACATGGCTCTAAGCGGGGGTGCTCCATGTTGCAGGTCTGTGGGGGTGGGGGGTGTAGTGGGTCGTGGGGGTGGCTGTACACCCACTGACACCGATTGCTGTGGACCGTGATGTCTGCCTTTCGGCTGTCGTTGTGCACTGCGGTGGCTGACACGTGGGTGTGGGGTGTGGGGGATGCTCCTCCTTGCTGTGCTGTGGGACTGGGGCCTGGTGTGTGTTGTACTTGGGCTGTCCACCGTCCCACCCACTGCACTTTGTGTTCCTGCCACTTACCTGTTACTTGTCGGTTAGTGCAGCTGTGGCGGACACATGGGTGTGGTGGGTGCTCGTTGTGGCGCTTCTGGCATATTTGGGGACCTGTTGGTGGTTACGTGGCTGGCTTAGTGTACACATGTCCCCACGCATCTTACAGTTGTTCGGTTTGGGCTGTGTGTGGTAGTGTCTGTTGCATGTGTGTGTGATGTGTTGTGTATTGTGTGCTGGACATGGGGGTGTTTGTCCCTGGGAGCTGTGGCATGGTGGTAGTGCATGTGAGTACATAGCGGTGTGCTAGTATACATTAGTTTGTACTTACCAGCCTCCACTCCCCTGCTAATCCGGCGAGGATCTCCGGATGGATTACGACTCGCACCTTCTCCTCCCACGCTTTGAAGGTCTTAAAGAGCGCGGGATTCCCTCCGCCAGTGACGGCAGCCAGCTCTCTGTTTTTGCCCTCCTTCTTCTTGACCAGGCTCTTTACGTCATTCCAACGTTTGTTTATCTCGGTTCTGTTCCTGGGCAGGGTCCCGACTGCATTGACCTGGTCTACGATCCGGGTCCACATTCTGTTTCTGGTGGCTAGTGGTGTGTGCTGGACCATGTTCCCATAGATTTGTGGGTACACCTTGATGATCTCGTCGACCATGACCGTCAGCTCCATGGGCGTGAACTTGGGCATCCTTTGTGGTGCCATGGTGTTTGTGGTGCTGGTGCGGTGTGTGTTGTGTAATGTGCAGGGGGTTTGTGGTGCCGGTGTTTGGTGGTGGTGGTGGTGGTTGTGATGTGTGCGTTTCTGTGGTGTGCTGCTGTCCTTGCTGTGTCACTGTGTCCTCTCCTCTCCTCTCTGGTTTGCAATGTAGCAAGGGGTTGTGGTCTGTGGGAGTGCTGCTTTTGTACTCACCTATGTGGGTGTGTCCTCATGGTCTGTTGTTTTCAGGTGTGTTGTGTCTGGGGTTCTGGCCTTTGTATTTTTTGTTTGTCCGGGGGGTGTTTTCGGGATGTGTACTGTGCTTGTGTATTTGTGCGTGCCTTGCTGTGTGGACTTGTTGGCCATGTTGTGTGCTATTGGTTTTGTGTGCGGATGGTTTCTGTGCAGGTACGTGGGCGCCATGGCTTCTGCCGTGTCGATTCTCATCGGCGTTGTTTGCGCTGGCGGGCGGTATATTTGTTGTTTTTCCGCGCTCATGGCGGTGCGATCGTAATTTCACGTGCGGTGTGTCGGCCGTGTGGGCGGGCGGTTTTGTGTTGTCGTGCGTGTTTCCATCCGTGGCGGGCGGTTTGACTCCGACTCGGACGATGGCGGGCGGTATTTTGTATGATTTTTCCGCCGATGGCGGTTTTCGGTTTGTGTACTCATAATGGCGTGGTCGGTGTTCAGGCGGTGTGTGCGGGCGGATTTTTGCCGCTTCCATGCCTGGCGGATTTTTTTACGCCGGGTATCGTAATGGGCCCCTAAGACTCTACCCAAACACTAAAGGGCTAGAATATCTAGACACCATAGCTAAAGCCCTACTTTAACACAATAATACAAAAACATAGAAAAATCGTAATTGTGAAATGAACTCTTAAATAAACATTTATCTTCAAACATCTAAAATATAAATATTATGTCAATTAATTTTAACTTTTTAAAAACAATAATTGACATAAATATATTTTATATATTTAAAAATACCAATAACAATTTCAAAAATTACATTTCCCTCCCTTTGTAAATAATTTAAAATAACTTACATTTTTGTTGCTGAAGAATTGAATCCAAACTGCCATAAATAAATCCAAACGTGTAAAAATCCCAAAACTTAGTTAAAAGTTCCCCAAAAAATTTAAAACTACAACTGTGTAAAATAAAATCCGCCGGCAACATATCCATAGACTTGAATCCATTAAAAACCCGAAAAATGTAATAAAAAAAAGAAACGCTCCAGGAAAAATCAAGGAACTGTAAAATAATCATTAGTTTACTAGAAACTAATACACAGTTCCTTAGAAAAAAAAGCAAACTTCTCCCAACGGCAACTTCCAAATGACAAAAACCTGTGGAAAAAACAACACAATCCCTTCCTCACAAATATACAAATAAATCATTAAAAAACATACATAAACATACTAATAACATAATACTCTAAAAATTATCAAACATATAGAGCATACCCTAACACCTACCTATCAACGCACTAACCGCATTTCGCATACGCAAACCTACAAACGAAACCTCACAAAAAACACAAAATACAAACATTACATACACTATAGACTACCTAACTACCTTCGCCCTACACCTAAATTATGCCTAAATGTAATTAAATGAAACTTACCTTAACCGATGTGACGCAGCTTCCAACCGCGAGCTTCTCCCCTCAGAAATGACCTAAAACAACACAGATAGCCTACAAAATACAACTTAGTTTAGAAAATGGCTATCTAATTGAAATAATAAAAACAATTTTTTACATTATCTCAATGTGCATTAGAAATGTAATCCAATACAAAGTTTAAAAAGTACTATTTAACATTACTAATATACAAAATGTTTTTTCTTTGCTGTTTAAAAATGTTAAATTATAATAGTAAATATTAGAAAATAAATAATATTTATTATTATACATTAAAATAAAATATGTTAACTTAGCAATGTGTTAGAAAAATTTGTACTGCTTGCTAAAAATGTGAAAAAATGTATTAATGTTAAAAATATTTTTCTTTTTCAAAATGCTGTCTTACCTTAATAATTTTATTTGTATTTACAATTTAAATAATATTATACAAAATATAATATTATTTATTAGGAAATACGCAAAAAATATTAAAAGTTATACAATGAAAAATTATAAAAAATATATGTTATTAAAAATGTACACTATATGTAATTATGTAATGCATATTTACAATGTTAATAAATATTCAATAACTTACCAAAAAAATATGTATTAAAAATGTATAAAAACAAGTGAACAACTACAGCTTTTATTTGTTCTCGATTATAAAAACATAAAAATGTTTCATGCTGACTTTACTTAAATATTAAGGGGCCGATTCCGATTCGGGCCGGAAATCTCTCCGACCGAGCCGGATCCGGAGAGATTTCCGACCGAGCCGGACTCCCGCAGTCTGACCGAGCGAGTACAATGCGGCCGTATGCTGCCCGACTCGATTCGGTTGGACTCCCATTGAAGTCAATGGGAGCCAGTCATACAACGCGTACACAGGCTCCCATTGACTGAATGGGTACGTCGTGAACAGGCGGGCCCCCTATAGTGGGTACGCGTCGGTGCGACTCGCACCATACATGCATGTTTAGGGGGGACCCTTGGGTCCCCCCTGTGTGCGACTCATGCGGCTACACGTGCAGGGGGGTCCGACACGGACCCCGAAGTCCGGCTCCGACAGCTCTTTGGAGCCGGACGCTACGAGTCGGTCGGGCTGTTCGAAACGTGCATCGTACTTGCTCCGTCGGGTAACGTCTTCATTGCGTGGTGCGAGCCGTGTCCGTACGAGTCGGGCGGAGCGGTTCGGACCCGGGAACGAGTTGGTCGGCGATTTCGCGTGCGCTCGCATCGTACTTGCTCGCTGGGACGACTGTACGAATCGGTCGGGAAAAAGGCCTCCGAATCGGATCCGGTAAAGCCGAATCCGATTCGGAGCCCTACCGGCCGAGATCGGAATCGGCCCCTATATGTTTATGTTTAAATATGTACTAAAAATGCAATGTATCCAAAAAGATTTTTTTTTTATTATTTCTCTGTATGACAATACATATATCAAACAATGTTAATAAAATTAAATGCATATTATTTCTTTGCTTGAGTCTTTGAATAAAAATAAAGACATAAATAAAATATACATGTTTTGTATTTAGTTCCTATATTAATTTCTTTTTTCTGTATATACAATAAAATGTTTATCTTAAATTAATTGGCAGACATCAATTTATTTTTTTAATACATATATATCAAATACTATTACCACTTAAACATACATTTTTATCATTAACCTTACTCCAAATAAAGAACTAAAGGGCCTATTAGGATATCGGACGGATCGCCACCGCCGGCCCGTCGGTGGCGATCCGCCCGCCAAATGTCCTGTTTCTCCCCCCACCATATTAGTATGGCGAGGGGTACCGCGGCGGACGGAAAGTCCGTCTGCCGCTTTTCCGCCGGTCGGATTGCCGGCTGGGCGGAAAAGGCAGACAATGTGGTGGCGGTCCATCCATATTAGCATGCCTGCGGTGTGTATGCCTTTCCATGGCGGAGACTCCGCCATGGAAAGGCACACGGTAAATGGCTTTGGGGGCCCGTTGCGGGCACCCGGCGGGATGGGGGGGTGGATGGCTGCAGTTGGGGAGTACCCATGGTACCCCCCTTCATTGGCATGCACAAGGTGGCAGGCACCGCGTGGTGCCTGTCATGTTGTGCGTGCCAATGCACAACATGCATGTGCTACATTGCGGTGGGTGCTGCTCACAGCACCGCCCGTCGCAATGTAAAAGGTGCGGGATGCGACCGCCAGGGTGGCGGTCGCATCCTAATTGCCATAGCGGGACCGCTGCACCTCTGGCGATCGGTCCCGTTTACCGTTACGGTGGAGGGCGGACAAAGTCCGCCCGCCATCGTAATGGGGCCCTAATTTTTACTATTCACACTCTACACTATACCAACTCAGGGAAACTGCTGGACACTAAACATATATAATTTACTATTCTCACTCCAAACTATATTAACTCTGGGAAGTTGCTGGACACTAAACATACATAATTTACTATTCCCACTCCAAACTATATTAACTCAGGGAAGGTGCAGGACACAAAACATATATTTTTCTATTCCCACTCCAAACTAGAAAAAGTCAGGGAAGGTGCTGGACACGAAACATATATAATTTACTATTCCCACTCCAAACTGTATTAACTCAGGGAAGGTGCTGGACACTAAACAAATATTATTTCCTATTCCCACTCCAAACTATATTAACTCAGGGAAGGTGCTGGACACTAAACATATATAGTTTACTATTCCCACTCCAAACTATATTAACTCAGAGAAGGTGCTGGACACTAAACATATATAATTTACTATTCCTACTCCAAACTAGAAAAAGTCAGGGAAGGTGCTGGACACTAAACATATATAATTTACTATTCCCACTCCAAACTATATTAACTCAAGGAAGGTGCTGGACACTAAACATATATAATTTACTATTCCCACTCCAAACTAGAAAAAGTCAGGAAAGGTGCTGGACACTAAACATATATAATTTACTATTCCCACTCCAAACTATGGGGGTCATTAGGATGGTGGACGGACTGGAGTCCGTCCGCCATCCTGGTGGAGACCGGGACCGTCCACCATACATGCGGCGGTCCCGCACACCAAATCAGGATGCGACCGCCACCATGGCGGTCGCATCCTGCCATTTAACATTGCGGCGGGTGCTGCTGACTGCAGCACCCGCCGCGATGCCAAAAAGGCAGGATGTGCATTTCACTGCACTACGCCTGCCACGTTGTGCTGTGAAATGTAGGGGGGTACCATGGGTACCCCCAGTGAACCCACACCTCCCCCCAACACAAGGGGGGCCCGCAATGGGCCCCGTAACTAATCCTCACCAGCCTTTCTATGGCGGTATCGCCGCCATGGAAAGGCCGGCTGTAGCCAGCATCATGATTTGGTGGAGCTAGGCACCGCCACCATTTTATGCTCTCTGGACCGTCAGCCAGGCAATCTGTATGATTGCTTTTGGCGGACGGTCTTTGCGTCCGCCACGGTCCGAGCGCAATTCCCTCCGCCATCGTAATGTGGCGGGGGGAATATCGCGGTACACTGGCGGTGACGGGCCTTCCGCAGTCTTAATCGGCCCCTATATTAACTCAGGGATGGTGCTGGACACTAAACATATATAATTTACTATTCCCACTCCAAACTAGAAAAAGTCAGAGTAGGTGCTGGACACTAAACATATATAATTTACTATTCCCACTCCAAACTATATTAACTCAGGGAAGGTGCTGCACACTAAACATATATAATTTACTATTCCCACTCCAAACTGTATTAACCCCTTCGGTGCTCATGACGAGCTCAGCTCGTCATGCTGCGCAGTGCTCGTGTGCGCATGACGAGCTGAGCTCGTCATGAACCCGCCCACTCAATGAAACGCCCCGCACAGGGCGAAAATCGGCCGCGCACCGAAGGGGTTAACTCAGTGAAGGTGCTGGACACTAAACATATATAATTTACTATTCCCACTCCAAACTATATTAACTTAGGGAAGGTGCTTGTCACTAAACATATATAATTTACTATTCCCGCTCCAAACTAGAAAAAGTCAGGGAAGGTGCTGGACACTAAACATATATAATTTACTATTCCCACTCCAAACTATATTAACTTAGGGAAGGTGCTTGTCACTAAACATATATAATTTACTATTCCCGCTCCAAACTAGAAAAAGTCAGGGAAGGTGCTGGACACTAAACATATATAATTTACTATTCCCACTCCAAACTATATTAACTTAGGGAAGGTGCTTGTCACTAAACATATATAATTTACTATTCCCGCTCCAAACTAGAAAAAGTCAGGGAAGGTGCTGGACACTAAACATATATAATTTACTATTCCCACTCCAAACTATATTAACTCCGGGAAGGTGCTGGACACTAAACATATATAATTTACTATTCCCACTCCAAACTATATTAACTCAGGGAAGGTGCTGGACACTAAACATATATAATTTACTGTTCCCACTCCAACTATATTAACTCAGGGAAGGTGCTGGACACTAAACATATAAAATTTACTGTTCCCACTCCAAACTGTATTAACTCAGGGAAGGTCCTTTACATTAAACATATATAATTTACTATCACCACCCCAAACTATATTAACTCAAGGAAAATGCAAAACAATATACTCATAAAATATTATATAAAGACATATAAAATAATACCCATTATACATTTCCATTAACCTATTCCCAATTATAAAAACATATCCAAATAAAAATTATGAGACTTTTTAAATTATTTTAATACATTTTGTTTGTATTCATAAATTAAATTATAAAAAATAATAAACAATTAATAAAAAAACTAAAATATAATTATTAATATTATATAAACATATTAATCATATTTTTTTTCACTTTTATAACATAATTATTTTCAATGTCAAACATTAAACATCTTCAAAATGTACAATTTATTAATTATTTTATTAAATCTTTATATATATTTTTTAATATAATTACAAACTTTTTATTAAAAAAAAATAATACCATTTCAAAACAAAACAACTCTACATTAAATATTAATTTATTTATTTAGGATTTTTCATTTTCACTACTATAATACCATAATAAAACAAAAATTATTTTTAAAAAATTGTGCTTTTTTTCAAATTTTCTTTTTCAATTTGTTTTTACATTTAAACATTACTCCACAAAATTATCTGCAAATTTCACAATTTTTCACAAATAATTAAAAAAAAAGTATATTTGTAAAATATTGCTTTTTGGAGCTTAAATGTAACATTTATTTTATTTAAAAACTACCCCCTCATCACCTATAACCCCAACATCCCACTCCTAAAATTCAAATTTACATTTATTTCTTATAAAGTATAAATTTATTTTTAAATTTTAAATTTGTTTTTTAAAACACTAGCCACCTTTATCCCTTATATCCCCAAGATCCCGCTCCAAAATAAAAAAAATGATATTTTTTTATTATAATTTAATACATTTTTAAAATTTTATTTTTTAAAATGCTCCCCACCCTTATCCCCTATAAACCCAACATCCCGCTTCTAAAACACAATTTAAAATTTCTTTAATATTAATTAAAACATTTTAAAAATAAAAAATAAAACTTTGTTAAAACACTCCCGACCCTTATCCCCTATAACCCCAACATCCCGCTCCTAAAAAACATTTTTAAATTTCTCTAATATTACTTTAAAACTTTTTAAATTTAAAAAAAAATATTTTTAAAACACTCCCCACCCTTATCCCCTATAAACCCAACATACCGCTCCTAAATATTTTTTTCTATAAAACATATACAATTTATTAAAGAATTGTTAATTCATTTACAAATATATATACTATAATAAAAATTTCACATTTTAAACTCGATATTATAGAACAACGATATTAAAAACTCGATATTATGTCTACTTACCCAACATACCATAGGCGCTATGTCTTGCGCAACAATATTATTGTCTCCACTAAATCCACCTAAACACTAAGGGGCTGATTACGATGTCTTTATGAAAGCATTCCCACCGAATCGGATAAGGAATGCTTTCCGAACGATTCGTATTCTGGGAGTCCTACCGAACAATTACTATGTGTCCGGATGCTTACGGACTCGGTCGGTCGGACTCCCATTGACTTCAATGGGAGCCTGTGTGCCAAACGAGAACACAGGCTCCCATTGGAAAAAGGGGTGGTTGGGGAAAACCTTGCACCCTAGGGTAGGCACCCCATGGGGCCTGCCACATTGTGCATGATTGGGAAGAGGGATCCCATGGGCACACCAACGGGCCACAGTCGGTCGCCTCTGGGTGAAGGTGGGCCCACAACGGGCCCCCAAAGACCAATTTCGAGAGCCGTTTCGTCTAGGTCAAACCGATTCAGAACGGCTGACCAAATCGGTCATCGTACTGGCTCGTTTGGAAACCGTCTCCATACGGCTGTACGATTCGGCTCCAAATGACTCGGGCTGCCAGAATCCCATTCGTAACCAATTCAGACAGCCCTGATGGCTTCCTTACATCGTATTCGGTCGTCCGGAAAAGTGACCGATTCTGTAGGAAACAAGGGTTCCGAATCAGATTCGTCAATGCCAATTCCCATCCGGAGCCCTTCGTAACGACATCGTAATCTGCCCCTAAATTGCAAAGTAACTCAAGATAAGTAAATGCGGAGGTAATATAATAATAATAAAACACAATGTACTGGATGTGATAATATTGTAAGTCAATATTACTGACCTCGATATATCATCATACAACCTCCAGGCGGGAGTACTGGCAGCAGGACCATATCCTATGAGCAACTTAGATGGCTCAGATGTTCCTTTCTCTTCTGCCAAACCTGCCTCCACTTCTGCAACAGCATCAAAAAGGAGGACTGATGCAATGTACTTTACTCTACCTCAAGAAACTTCAAAAACCTGGGATACATAATGTCTAGGTAAAATCACTCTATCTCAAAGATCTAGTGTTATGCTCCCTATCACAGAAATCTTATTTGTCAATGTTATATTTGATTTCTATGTACCTTAACTGTTTGAGGGTGTGTGAGCACTGCAGCTCCCCTTTCAAAAACATTATTTAAGGGACCCACAGCATTTATGTCAATAATGCTCATGCATACAGAACTGCAGTCATAAAACCATACGTGCTCTAAATCAATACATATTTTTGTTTTTTTGTAATTTATTTCTTATCGCACAGTCAGCAGGCGGGCACAAAACCAAGCTTCTTAGCGCCTAAAAAGACACTATCTGCTTACACAGAATACAATATATCAAAAGCTTTTAGAATAATACAGTCCCACATATCTGCATATGACACAAAATGGTAGAGTCCATAGTGCTAAGAGAAACCTTCCGCGGCAGAAGTCAGAACCAGCCTGATATAGGGCAAGTATAGGGTTATTTCAGAGCTTTATGTGTCACATCAACCTTTGCGCGTGTAATGCATAGTTACAGCTCACACTGAAAGTAATTTCCAGTTGAATCATAATTCTCTAATTCTGACATTAATCGTTTGCTATCAAAGCGTAGGCATAGGAAAGATTTACATACGTTGTATTAGTGAAGCAGAATTAAGTAAAATTCGTGTTTTTTCAGGTCCTGTGCCGCCCTGTTGAAAATGATAGCCCTAAATTTGGGGTTAATTCCCATCCCTGTGCAAACATCAAGCTGTGTGATCATTGTCTCACCCCTCTGTCTTCCCAGATGTTTAAACCTACTGAGATTTATTAGGGGGAAAAGCATGGGAAATGGAATGTCAAATTCGGTGCGTTAAATAGCAGTTCTCCATGTTATATCTCTTTTCAAAGTGAAAAATTTAGAATCAAGATATTTACCTCACATGGTAAATTCCTCACCCCAGGATAATGGCATTTACCAGGTGCACAAATACACTTCTCCATCCGGCCCACTCATACTCAGGCTCCATTACATCTGTGTAAGAATGGTGTGCCATTCCTTATTCGTTGCTCTGGTGGACTTTCAGCATTAACTTCTAATAATCGCCATTAATGTTATACGTAAATGGCAAAATATAATGGCGCCACCCTGCTGTTTTCGTTGATTTACATTTTTTCCATGTTTTATTCAATGGGACATGGCTACCTATTTGTCAGTGATTTCTTCCACCAAAGTTTTCATACACAAGGCTTTTTTTTATTACATTTTTATTATTTCAAGCCAGCATCAACAGGTTAATACCACTTCAAACAAGATAATAATCATCAGCAAAAAAGACAAATACTCAGAGTGGTACACATAATTAGAACATACATAAATAAAAACCCTAATCATAAGACATATAACACAGTCAGAGAAATTCCAAAATAGAGGAGGAAGAAAGAAGAGGAGAAGAAAAAATGAGAAAAAGCATTCTGTTTTATACATACATTATAGCATTAATATTAGTCCAGCAAAGCCAACAGGGCTATTCCCATTGAAGACTGGCCCAGATTCTTTTTAAGCTTAACAGAGAGCGGGGGCCTCTGGACTTGGCTAGAGCCGATTCAGACTCTAACACCTGTCTGAGAAGAACCCAGAACTCATTGACCTTTGGAGGAATAGGGTTTATCCAAGCCCTAGCGATACACAATTGAGCACATACAATAATAAGAGATGCCAGTGACCTCTCATATCGGGTAGCCAGGGATTTAAATCCCAACAGAATTTCCTTATCTGTGAGCCAAAACTCCCGGCCTATACACCCTGATAGTGAAGTAAAGATAGAGTTCCAGAATGCTTTTAGCATAGGACAATTGACAAACATATTTTTAAGGTCTGCCGCACAAACTTGCATTTCGGACAATACGTTTTATCAGAAATTCCACAAGTTACCCATTTAGAGATAAGTTCTGGAGTATAATACAACATAAAAATTGTCCTATACTGCTGCAGCTTCAAACTAACAGAGGCGACTGATTGATCTATAATATCTAAAGCCTCCTGCATATCACTTGGAGTAACCTCAGATTCAAGAAGCCGGCTACGTTTAGCAGATATCTGAAAACTATCGCTAATGAATTGTGGGGTATACCTAGAGCAACTGCTGGACTGAAGAGGGGGCTGTGATCTCGCTTGTGCTTCCCAAACCCAGCTATTCTAGGGGCGCATCGGTTTTGCCACAAACGCGAGCTCTTCCATCTGCTCACACACTCTGGTGGGACTCCAAGTCCCAGAGTGCATCGTGAGCCTCCCGCCTGCAGTCACCTGAGAGGGAGGAGCAACTTGAGCCCTCATTAGCGCTGACCTCATCCCGCAGCGCGGGACGAGCGCGGGCCGCACCCGGGCGAAGCCCAGGCCAAGGGCGGGCCCGTCCTTGCCCGTCTTTGCCAGGAAGAGGCAGGGCAGGGCCACCTCCCTTTCATCCAGCTGCTGGTTGGTGTTCCAGGCGTAATTGGCACATTATATCTAGACAAGGTACTGTCCCACTCGCTTTTTTACCCGAGTTGACTTCGGAAATATAGCGTGAGCCACTTTTAAGTACTGTGCACCTGCATCTGTCCCCCAGGACCCATACCGTGTCAGACTTCAACGACATTTGTTTTGTGATTTTGACATTTACCTTTACCCAGGCCATCACCTGATAACTGTTTAACTATCTTAAATTATCATTTTCTTTGTCGGAACATGGGCAAACGGAAAACCATGGAGGGCATATTGGCGGGAAGCAGTACTAATTGCGGGGCAGGCAAGGGGAAGAAAGCTAGAAAAGCTCAAAAACATGCAGCTGGCAACTGTGTCATCGACAAAATTGACACTCTTGTTAGTGAGTGCGAGGCCATTCTAGCATCCGAACAATCAGTGCCATGTACTAATGGCCAATCCCTACCTACACACACCAGCCCGTTACGTCCAACAACTATCCCCACAATGTTTCAGAAGCATCCCAAAAAGGGAAACCAGGATCATAGCACTATCACATCAGAAGCCCAGATAAAAGGGAAGGCGAAAGGACAGGCTGAGGTTACTGTTGCCACTGCTTCCCCAGATCTCCCTACTAGTGTTGCTGAGTCTGAACACCATCCTGCAGTTCCCTGCTCTAACAGGTTTGCTCCTTTGGCCTCACATGACACTGTCATTGACATTAACGATATTAATGACGCGCCCCAGCTGTCAAGTCTATCACAAGCACAAGGTAGTGAAGATCAATTAACGCTTGCACCGCATGAAATTGCCCAGTCGTTCAATACCCTCAGGTGCGAGATAGTTACTATGAGGCACATGATCGAAGATCTAACCGCACTGGTTAAAACATTACTACCAATGGTTCCACTTTGCCACCAGCATCTCATGCAGCCACTTAATGCTATCAAAATAAAGGAATTAACAAACAAGATGTCACCCAGCGTTAGGGCAACATTTAGTGGCGCTGCTACTTCTGGTTTATCACTTCCTACTAAACCTCCCACACAAACACTGAAAGCTGATTGCGATAATATGGCAAAGGCTATCACATCTAAAGACCTTTGCTCTCCTAATGCTTATGCGACAGGAGATTCCTTTGAACAAGCTGCTCCTAGAGCTTGGCTGGGGCAGGGAAGCTCCAGCCGCATACCAATGGGACCGCATACTGTGCAAAAAACATCCCTGCAGGCCCATCACTCATATATTGCGTCCTCTTCTCACGGCCAAAAAATCTTCATGACTAATGTCCCTAAGCTTAGTCCTAACAATGCCTGGGAAAGTTATGACTCCCTAACAAATAAAGTGATACATTGGATTCGACACATTAGGGGCTGTCGTTCGGTGATTCGTGAGGACATCATTGGTATTCGAAGATGCTCGCTCTCTGCGCAAGCACATGATCACATTGAACTCATACTTGCTACCACTGACTTGGCAGAAAACTTACTCGCCTTAGAATATCGAACTTGCCCTCCCTCCAATTCAGCTATTCAGTTCAGACGTACCTAATCACTTATAGGTGTTGGGACTGCTGACACCCTAGAGCGAGGGACATCCCTAGAAGCAGTCGACTGACTAAAGACAGTTCAGCCTACAATCACCGACCCCAGCAATAACATCGTGAGCCCTATGAGTAACTCTCAAATCCGTTTTTCTTCTCCCAAAGTACAAGAGTTAGTCATGGCCATCTCTGGGAACAAGGGATTAAGCTATCCCTATCGCTCTGCACAGAGTAAACACAAACTAAGACCCTGGACTGCACCAGTTCCTCCAGAGTCATCACGCCCCCCTATGCAGCCAAGTTTGTCACCAATGACAAATGCAACACTGGCCACGGTTACTACATCTGCCATGCTTAAGCTTATATCATGGAATGTAGCAGGGCTACAAAACAAACTCCAACTCCCTCACTGGAATGATCTCGTAGAGGGATTCGATATATGCATCTTCCAGGAGACATGGAGCTTGGAGCCACTACATAAATCAGGCTATGTTTGCTTTTGCATACCAGCTGCTAGTGTGAGGAGAGGGCGGCCTTCAGGTGGACTGATTGTCTGGGTGAATATTGCTTTGGGACTTCGAATTCACATGCATCCAAATGCAAGTCATGACATTTTGAGACTTACCATTAAGGGCCCTAGAGAGGGCGATAGTTTGGACCTGTTCAATGTTTATATTAGAGGAACCAGGGGGGGTAATTCGTCCCCTGCCATCGCACTTCTCGAACAAGCTTTATCCAACTGTTTGCCTTGTTCGGAAATTGTGATCGCAGGTGACTTTAACTGCACTTTTGAGCCTCTGAGCTCAGATGACACACTGGAGCATGAGGGTGTTGATAGTAGATGGGCAGTCCCTCCACTTAATATACCTCCAATTAAAAGATGGACTAACTTAGCGATTCAAATTAATGCACTGACAACAGAGTTTGATCTACGGGCAGTCAATGGTAGAACCCCTTCGGACAAGCAGGGGGCTAACACCTTCAACAGAGTCGGCTGCCCATCACGCATGGATTACATCTTAGTCGATGTAAAACTGTGGGATGAGACAACCGATATGTTTGTGGCCACTATGACCGATAGTGACCACAACCCTTTATGCATGACAATGAAGAATCCGTGGGTTTCTCCACTCAATCCGCAGATCAGCCGGGCAGTTAGCTTTGGCACTGACATTGTCTCTTCTAATTGCAAAAGGTATTTAAAATGGCACAAGGTCTCCTCGCGAGGCTCAAATCTAGTGGTCATTCAAGAGACTCTGTCCAAGAACACAGCAGAACTTCAGGCTGCAGTTGCAGATACATCTGAGTGGGAAGCAGTTTCTGCTATCCATTCTTGCATTACAAACTCGTTGATTTCCTGATTTCAAGCACCATGCAGGCTCAACACTTTGTCTAGTACCAAAAAAAAACAGCATCCATGGTACACTAAGAACTGTAAGTTAAAAAGACAGGCCCTGACTCTAGCAATTAGAACTAAAAATTGCCCCAGGGTTAAATTGGCCAGGAAAGAATACAAGGTTGCCCTGCACAAAGCTAAGATTGAGTGGGATGAGCGGTATTGGCAGGAATTGAAGGATGCGAGCCTTGGGAAGAATAGGAATGAATTTTGGTCATTAGTGAGGCGGGGTAATAACAGACCTTTAGACACCTCGCCCAATTACATTACTGGCCATGAATGGCATGCCCATTTTGCAAACTTATATTCCAATACAGAGGATGGATGTCTGGAGGAGTCATCCGGCTCCACAGACGTCTCTCCAGTAGGGGATGATAATGACCCTTTTTCGCAGGCCGAGATAGAGGCAGCAATCATGAAACTGGTTCCTGCTAAAGCTCCAGGACCAGATGGACTTCCAGGAGATTTATACCTATCTGATCCTAGACGGTGGTCGCGCTACTTCCAGCTATTGTTTAACGCCATAGCCGCCGGATGCCCTGTCCCAAAATCCTGGAAAGGTTCTGTAGCGGTCCCTATTTATAAAAAAGGAGACAAGGAAGATCCCGCTAATTACAGGCTTATAAGCCTGATTGACGTTATGCAAAAGATTCTAGGTAGGGTTCTCCTACAGAGAATCCAATCATGGTCTGAAGAGGAGGATATCCTCTCCCAATACCAGGCGGGTTTTAGGGCCAGCATTGGGACGATCGATCAGGCATTCAGACTACTGCTCATATTCTGGAAGGTGGTGCTTATTGGAAAGGGCAGTCTCTAACTGGCATTTATTGATCTGAAGACCGCAATCGATCTGGTACCTAGGACCAGATTGTGGCAGATCCTTAGAGACATGGGCATCCCATCCCTAATTCTCAAACTAATTATTCGCCTCCATGAGGACAACTATGCCCAGGTGAGATGGGGTGCCCAAGGTCAGCTGACAGAGCAGATCCCCGTTGGCAAGGGAGTCCGCCAGGGTTGTGTGATGGCCCCCACCCTGTTCTCCTTATATGTGAACGGGGTGGTGAGGTTTCTCCAGGAAGATCCAGCTGATGCTCCAATCCTGGCGGGCGACAAAGTGCTGACGCTCCTGTTCGCTGACGACACCTTATTGGTGTCAAAGACCCCAGCTGGGCTACAAAAATTAATGAATAAATACCAATCCTTCTGTGACTCACGAGGTCTAGTCATTAACACCACTAAGACGAAGCTCATGGCCTTTAACCCCCACAAATCTTTCAGAAATAATCTTACAATGAATAGTACCCCCTTGGAGACAATTAGGACCTTCGAGTACCTTGGTATTCGACTCTCTGATAAAATGCACTGGGGGCCCTACCTTGCAAAAATTCTTTTGAACCATAAACGGGTAACCGGGGCAATAATCAAAGAACACCGCTCTTTGTATAGCAGGCCAGTTGCCCCGGCTCTCGTAGTTTATGATGCTAAGGCAGTCAGCTCGGCCCTTTATGGAGTTGAGCTATGGGGGTTCAAAAATGTTGAAGAACTAAGCAGGTCAGAGCACAAGTTTCTGAGGTGTTTGGTATCGCTCCCATGCAACACCCCATTAACACCTTTAAAGTATGACATGGGCAGACGGTCGTTTAGGGAAATTGCCAGGCTCCGCTCATTGCTCTTCTGGGCTCGCCTGAGGCGTACCACTGAACTTGCCAACTATGCTGCAGCCCTAACGGAGGTATTGAATTTAGATGTGGGCCACAGGGTCAAGTGGATATCACATGTAAAGAAAACTATGACACTACTTGGCCTCAAAGAATCCTGGGACTCGCAAATCCCCCAGAGTAAGGAGGATTTTAAGTGCTACTATTGGGATTGGCTTGACCGACAGGAGCTTAGCAAGCCAAACAGGGGGAGATTAACAGACGAATTCCTTATGGCTAAGCACACCAGAGGTCTAGAGCCTTACCTGGATGTGATTCAGGTCCCACGGGATATGGCCCTGTATATCCAGTTTAGGTTCTGCTCCGTCCCTGTTAATGCTGTAACATCGAAGTGGCACTCAGCTAACAACAGAACAGAAAGTTGCCCTTGTTGTGGAGCTTTGCTGGAGTGTGTTGCCCATGTCATGTTTGCCTGTCCAGCTTATAAGAACGCTAGAACCAAATGGCTGAGACCTATTTGCAGCGGCATGGGCACACGCGACCATCGGGCTGCCCTTCGCATTTTAAAATCTGATCCTAGTGTCCTCTTTTCTTGCGGGGTGGCCAGGTTTCTGAGCCACGCTTGGCTACTCAGGCATAAAGCCCTGCGAGGGGCGACCTAACTCTAGGCCCTGTTCCACCTGTGAGGCAATAAAACATTATGCGACGCCCCATTTTATAATATTGTAGATTAGTTTGTTATGCTATTATCAATCTAGAACATCTCTCACGATGGACACAATACCAGCATTTTATACAAATTGGTTGTGATAAATTGTAGTACACATTATTTTTTCTTCGTCACTTTTACATATTTAGCTTGGGTACTTTCTAGGGTACGAATTTGTTTTAATTTGTATATACATTTTTATGATATCATGTTTTTAGCGTTATTTGCCTTATCCCTTGATTTTTAAAGTTTGCTAAAATGCTGTGTAATCATATCTTTAGCAAGCTTGTTGTATTTTAAGGCTTTTTATTATGAATTCATGCTTTTATCTTCCATGCAACTGTCAAACAATGCTTTTACGATACAAGCTGTCGAAATAAAGCTATTGATTGATATCTGAAAACTATCATCCTGTACTGCCAGATAAATCTTTGATACACTACACTGATCAAAGTTTTGACAGGTTTCCCATAAATACCAGACAAGATTTCCGAAGTGAATGGTATATCTTGCATTTTCTGACAGTATAGGAAGTAGTCCCTTATTTGTAAGTATTTAAAGAAACACTTCTGCGGGAGCCCAAACTCCTCTTGCAATGAAAAAAATGAACGGAACCCTCGCTCATCATACAGCTGACCCAAGTTGCAAACCCCCATAAAGTGCCAGAATTTCGCAACATTATCCTGGAAAATTTCTGGAAGTATTGGGTTACCCCATAGAATGGTAAAGTGGTGTAGCAGAGGTACAGAATGTATCCTACAGATTTCCTGCCATATCCTGGTTATATCCCTAACTACCTTAAATCTGACCGTTTTGTAGTAGTTAGGATCTGTAGTTTTGTAGAGCATAAATCCAATCGATGGTCTTCCCTCTAATTGGTAAGCAAATAAAAGCCAACCCGGCTCCCTGCCCATTTAAAATGCTCTGAATCCGTCCAGAAAAAGCAGCCCAATAATAAAGTTTGAAATCTGGGAGCTTGAAGCCCCCCTGTTTGTAAGTCAGTTTAATAAGTCTGAGGGCCCTTCTAGTCCGCCTCTACCCCCAAATGAAGCTACCAATTACACCCTCAAGATGTTTAAAAAAAGATCCTGGGACCCGTAACGGGATCTAGTGAAATAAGTATAAAACTTGGGCAATATGTTCATTTTAATATTATTACACCTGCCAAGGATGCTAAGAGGAAGCTGATGCCAAAATCGCAATTTGGCTGTGACTGATTTAAGCAGTGACTCATAATTAAGTATATTTATGTCCTCCATTTGACTACTAAGGCGAATACCCAAATATGTAGCTGTGCCTGAAACCCCTAGAGAAGGAAACGGGGTATCTAGAGAATAATTCAAGATAGTCTGTGTCTTAACCAGGTTGAGCTTATATCCAGAAAAAGGGCCAAAAAGCTCAGCCTCTTCAATCAATCAATCAGGGAATTGTGAAGCGCGCTACTCACCCGTAAGGGTCTCAAGGCACTCTCAAGTCCTCTTCTGAAATACAAATTATAGCATCAGCTGAGTTAACAGAGAAAATAGCAATATCATCCCCATATGCGGTGACCTTCAATTCCATTCCATTCAAGCACACTGGAAGAATCCCCAGGTTCCGTAACAGATGTCTTATTAAAGGCTCGATGTAGAGAGCAAATAGCAACGGGGAGAGTGGACACCCCTGCCGTGTGCCTCTCCGAACTGGGAAAAGTGTTGATGAGATACTGTTTGCCTTAAATTTAGCTACTGGGTTCTTATATCATTTCTGAACCAAAGAGATAAACCGACTTCCAAGTCCGAACATAGTCATAGTAGACCAGAGTGCATCCCATGCCACTCTATCGAAAGCCTTCTCGGCATCCAACATGATCATACAGATACGTTCTTTTAATTTACCAGATACATCAAAGGCTGCAATAACAGTGTTAACATGAGCAGAGGTGTCCCTACTGGGGACAAACCCATGTTGCTGATCGGAAACTAAGCTTTTTCAGTCGATGTCATTTAAAGCTAAGAATGCATAAAGCATGTGCCTTTCTTTTTTATGCTAATTCTTTTACTTAAAGATTTAACTTTTACAGGTACAAAAACAATGAACAAGGTACATTACAAGCAGTCTTCTAAATATGTTAGTAACAAATTAGAAAAAAGTATGTTATCACAAAGGTACTCATTATGAGTGGCCTGGCATTAGGTAGGATATGTATTGCATCTGGTAAATAATGATAATGCTGTGTACGTTAGTTTTCGGGTGCAATAAATAGCATCTATTATGAGTTTATCCTATATAATAGGAATTATGTGCACATTTTTGTGCCTCACGCACCAAATCCACGTGTCAGTGTTTACCAGAATTCTTCCCCAATAAATATCGACATGCTTAACCTGCCAAAATTTATCCAGGTGCTGCACTTTTATTAGCACTCCCTGGACCTGATTCACAAAGGTAAACGTACACTTTTGTGGAAGTTTACAACTTTTTCCTATTCACAAAGGCATTTTACGAGTAGTATCTTTACGACTGCAGAGTCTCTGCACTCATGATGGAGTGTCCGCACATAAAAAGATAGGGCAGACCTATCTTTTTATGAGTGAAGTTTCTGCCACGAGTGTGGAGACTCAGCAGTCGTAAAGATACTACTAGTAAAATACCATTGTGAATAGAAAGAAATTGTGAATTGGGTCCAAAGTAAGTAGCGGGTGCTATAAAATTTGCCAAACTGATATTCCAATATGTGCTGTAAGACGAGTTACCACATATATTGAAATTTAAAGGACTACTCATAGTAAGGGCCATAATCCATTGAGTTATGGATTGGTGCAGTTACAAGACTTTGACAAGTGAGCAATTCTAGTTAGTTTCGGGTCTTTCACTTCAGTAACATTGGTCTTGTATTTTTTAGCTTGACCAATGGAGATCCAAAAAGCAACGTTGTCAAGTGTTGAACTGCTGTTTGTGGCTCCCAAAAGCTAGGATTCAAACCCTGAGTTCCCCACTTGATATTGGTGTCAATTCACCAAATTGCCAGGGATAGTGGAAATGACATCACATAACTTCCCTTTGACCCAATGACATCAAAGAAAGTGACATCATATGATCTGACCCTGAATCCTCCCAGGAAGTGATGTCACATGACCTTAATCCCCATGACATAAAAATAACTGACATTGCTGAAGTTAAAAGGAGGATTATAAGTACAAATTATATAAGTACACAGATACATGTCCATTTTATGTACTACCTACATTTTAAATAATGTGCTGAAAGGTTAGAAACATAACAAATTTCTATTTTTTATTGCACAAAAGATTATGTGTTCATTAGAAGAGGATTATATAGTGCCACTGAAACACAAAATAGCACTGGAGCCATAATATGTATACCACAAACTAATGATTTAATAGTTTCCCTAGTATATACCTTAGGCATAAAGTGCACTAAAAACTTACAAAAAAACACACAAAAAGATTTAAAAAACACAGCATTGGTTTTGTTCACCTATACTTCTTTAAGTAAACCAATGTGAACAATGCTATTGACGTAAGTTGATCCTTAGCATTGTTAATGCATTTTGATTAACACGACTTGTAAGGAAATGTCACTCACTACAGCACATAGGTGAGTTTTGTTTTTATTCAAACACATAATTTACAATATGTTCGTAATCATAACAATCTGCAACATCTTGCTTTAAAATGTGTATTTGTTATTTCATTCTTAAAACTTTATTCAGCAGAGTATACATTGCACTGCTGTAGACTTATTTGTTTTATCTAGCTAAGAGTTGAATGCCTGTGTTCTCAGCTGGAGTTCCAGAAAGTAAACAGTGCACATCCCAACACCGTTTACCTTTTTTTCTGTTCTTGGCATTAACCTTTGCCTTCACTGAGGCCAGGGGTCACAAAGGCAGTGCCAGGGGTTGCACCAAGGGGCTAAACAGGCAGGTCACAGCTGTGACCCCTGGCGACCCCTAAATAACGTCCATGCCACTCAAGGACAATGTTGATCCTAGACACATCACGTCTTATCCCTCTGCCTTATTTTCCATATCTGCAAAAATGGGAAGTGTTAAGAATCATCCAATGTGCTGTTATGAGTCACTAGGTAAACAAATTCACTTTCACATTTTAACAGAGTTTGAAATGAGCAAAATTTCAGGAGCCCCAGTTTCATTAATTGTACACATCAGGAACCCAGTTGTGGTTCTGGAGGTAACCAGTACTCTATGACCATTTTTCGGAGCTGAACAACATGTAAATAGTGTCAAGTAGTCTGAAACATATACCAGTGCTGTCAAAAAAGGGATGGGGCAACCAGGCATTTTTGCCCTGGGCCCCTCGCTCTTCAGGAGCCCTACAATCCTGTTATAAAATGTATTTAAATAATAAATATGCAATCCTGACATGCTTTCATTATGTAGCTAACATAATCTCATGACAGTGTGGCATCAAATATTGTGTTTTATAACCCCTACAAAAGTTTGGCTCTAATTACAATGTGTGCTTACAAACACAGTGGGACCTGCATAGGTTTTTGCACCGGGCTCCACAAAAGCTTTTGATATGCTCATCCTCCAGCTGCCCAAAGAATCTGACCATGAGCAGCAAGTAAACTGACAAATATTTTCTACTTGTGGCCTAACTTTTTCATCTGCCAATGGATATCAACCGTGTCGACGTAAATGGGGTGCTGCTCGGCATCAAGTCCCGAAAAGCCATAGATCAGGTGCTGCTCAGTGTCGATTCCGGTGAGGGTGTCGATGGAGGTTGTCACCATTGATGCTCGGAGTGCAGTCCAGTGAAGCTTTCAGTTAGGCAGAGAGGAGTACACTCTGATCCCTGCCAGGGATCCAGAGCCTTGGGGACAGTAATTGGGGTTCAGGACTCACTCCCACAGAGGCCAGCAGAGGTGACCAGGTCAGGTCCATTTTGGACGACTGGTCAGCTGGATAACAGGAAAAGATCTCAGGAGCTTATTGTAATCATGTAGCTCAAACAGGAGGCCAGCCAACTGACCCTTGGAGTCACTTTTGGAGTCCTGGGTTCAAGGCAAACAGGTCCAGTCTTCCTTTGTGTTCTTCAGATTGCATGGCACTCCTTCCTCTGATTCTTCTCATGTCCAGGAGGGTTCTGAGGAGGGCAATCACTAGCCACACCCTATCCAATGAGGTAAGAGCTCTCAGAGGTGACCCTACCCACTTTTGCAGCACTTCATGTCTGTTTTACTGTAAATTATTACACAATGCCCCTCTCTGTCAAAATACACGATGGCAGGACTTTCTTCCCTTAGTCAGAGATCCCTGCGTGCACCCAGAGGTGTGGGCTGATGATGGGCACACCTTCTCTTGAGGTCATTCCAAACCAGTTCTGAGCCCCTCTCCCCACTGGGTTTGGAGCCAAGCTGACTAGAGAAACAAAGGAAGAGTGCAGGCCTGGTGTCAGGTTTATATTTATGTGACAGAGTAGGCCTCTGTGAAGTGTAACTAGTCCTTGGGAGCAGCCACACGGTTATCCTGTCAAGGGAAAGCCAACACCCCCCACACCCTAGCCCTTTGCCCTCAGTCAGGGAGACATTCACACCTCATCACAGGGGAACCATCAGCAGTTAGGTGACAGTTGAATACTCTCAGAAAGTCATCCAGAGGTTTAGTAACTAGAAAGCAAAGAACATAAATTATTCAAATTAACTGTAAAGATATTTCACTAACCCAGAAATGGTCTACTCATTGGGGTCCTGGATTTGGGGCAGGAGCTCAAAGCATCCTTAAGGTCAGTGGTGAGTTTTACCTTTACCACCTCCTTCCGCTCAAACATGGTGTTGGGGATGCAGGACCCAACAGCTGCTGGTTACTAGGACACAAGGGATAAATTGAAGGGACAGTGGTAGGAGATGATCAGGGACTGAGGAGGACTGTGGTTGGGGAGAAGTTGGATGGAACAGGGTAAGAAAGTGTGGAGATCCACGTGGTCAGCAAGCCATTATGTTTGTAGTGCTAAGCTGCTTGGGCGTCTTTCAGAGCCTTGAGCAAGCAACAATGTTATCACCTACGTGCTCAAGCCTGTACAAGATGGCCTAATGCCAGGCCATCATCCACTTTATTGCTTCCTGAAATTCCTCCAGCGAGGCACATTCATGGGAATGAAGTGGGAGGACATATGAGGATCGTGGCTGTCATAGGTAAAGCACACCCTCAGTCTCTGTTGTTCTGAGGAGAGGCTATGGGAGTAGAAGCAAAGAATTTCCCACATGCCCCATTGTCCAGTGGATGACTTTAGACAGCAAAATAACAGCTGTAGCATATGCATTTGCACCATCATACATTCCTGTGTACAAACCCCCCAAATTTTTCCAAGTCATGGTGGCAAATAAAGTGCCCCCTTACTCAAGACATGCCACATGAACATACCCTTATGATGGCACACAGGAATGTAGGCCACCCTCAAATGTCCGTATGATGCATAGAATGATAGTGGTATGCCAAACAGTTGCTACGTGATTTGTACATGTTTTGCATGAAATGATTGCAGGACCAATGTGTGGTTTTCCGCATTATCTGAGTGATATACTCGTTTCTTACTTAGTGTGTAGTATGATCAGTGTCTAACCTGATTTCGCAAGGCACGGCATACATTGTCCCAATCAAGGTGCGCCCCAATAAAACAATCTCTTGTGTGGTAATATGTATGGAAAAGTAACTACTTGAATGATAGATGACAAACCTAACTGAACAACACATGAGACATTAAATCATGCAATTCTTCCAGCTGCCAATGGAGGTTAGGATAGATGGTCTGTCGGACCTGGGTCTGCAGTGGGTTTAGTTGGACGCCTGCTGGGGAGCTAGCTAGAACTTTCAAGTATGTCCTTGTTGTGGGCTTCCCAGCAATTTGGAGGTCTTTTGGCGCACGCAGGCCAACTGCAGTGCAACTGCTGGTAATATCCTTCCTGATGGATAGATGCACATTCATAGCCAGCTGGCTATCTATTGCCAGCTGGCTATCTTACCCCACCCGATAGAGTGGAAGATGATGCTCGTGGACCACTCACCCATTTAGTTAAAATTACTCGTGGATGAAGCTGGGGGTTCTCTCTTCTGTCCTCAGTGATTTTGGGGTATCAGCAGGGCACAGGAGGATTGTACTCAGGAATGATCATTTCTGCACTTCCGCAACTTAACGACTGTGCTACAGAGATCTATGAAGTGTAAACGTAAAGAGTTGCAAAAATTGGGAGGGCGGAAGAGAGAACATGCCTAGAGTCAGTCAGTCCCCCGAATCGTGTCACCTGGCAGGTGCGATCTCTCACTTGGGAACTGTTATCTATTAGAAGTGTAATTCGAATGCATCTATGTGTATATTTGTGCATGTGCAGTATAAATCTATTAACGTAGGCAATGGGAAATGATGTGTGTGTCTAGATGGGAAATGTTTCTAGCGTGATGACTTTGGATTTCACAGTTTTTTATGTGGTGAAATGACATGATTTTTAATGTGCGTTGATTATGTTATGTGTCAGTGTGCTTGTGTTTTTGTGACGTTTGATGTGTCATGATGTCCCTTTGCACATGTTGTGAGTCGTGTCAGATACGTAATGTGTACTTTTAGGATTTATTAAAAATGGTCGATTTTCTAAATAAGTGAATAAAGATATGTATACACTTTTAGAATATGTTTTGCAATTATGTCTGCAATGTATTCAGATATGGGACAAAATATTTTTAAAATATACCTATAACCTGGTTCTTTGAAGTACAGCCTCCCAGGCAACCTGATGTCTATGCCCCAGATTCCGAGTGGGGTCTTAAATGTGAGACATGCAAGATTTTCCAGGAACACCTCAAACACAATATATTTCCATTATTTATTTCCGCGGATCAAGCCTGTGTAATATTTCCGGTGGCAGGAAGGTGAACCTGCAGTAAAATATAACACATGTTGAATTCTTTTGGGAAAACACCAAGGGGCATATTATCAAGCGGCAGCGATAATTATCGCTGGCCGCTGTTAGCGTGAGGAATCCTATCGCCGGCTATCGCTGGAAATTATCGCCATGCTAGCGCTGTATTAACAACGCTTAGCGCAAAGGCGATAATTTTCCAGTGATAGCGATGTTTTACATGGAACATCGCTGGTTTTCCAGCGATGTCCCATGGAAAACGGCGATATACTTGGTGATAGGGCCTGTGGTCTTAGCCACACAATCCACCCCCCATGTTAGGTATGCCTTAGTCAGGAATTTAGCAGACGTTAAATTCCTGCGTTAAGGCATACTTAACGCAATTTAAAATATCGCTAACCCACGTTGCTAATATGGCGATACCTGGGTTAGCGATATTTCCCCTGTTATGTTCACAGGCACGCCCCCTTTGCATCTCATTAGCGATGAGATGGGAGGCGTGCAGAAAACGGATGCTAAGTCAGGAATCACGCGCTAGCGTGTCCTTGTTAATTCGGCGATAAAATTATCGCCGCTTTTCGTCCGAAAACGGACGCTAAAGCGGCGATAATTCATTAACGCCGCCTTGTTAATATGCCCCCAAATTGATAGGGCGATCCCTAATTTTCCAGAGCAAAACTCACAATATGAAGTATTTACTGCACCCAGTAAATATCCCTCTGCCTATTGTATTGATGTATACTGGATGAGGTAAATTCCTCACCTTTTACCAATCCACTTGGAATCCGGACCTATGTGTCTTTCCAGCACCTCCAAGGTAACATGCATTATTACACTGATGGCCGGACTGGCCAGCCGGGAGAGCATGCAAACCCCCGGGAGTCTGGAGCCCCTGGAGGCCGGTTTCAGTTCCCAGGAGGCCGGTTTTCAGTTTCGATCCCCCGAATTGGTGGTGTGATTTACGGAGACCCCCCCCTCAACCGTTCTTGCAGGGGTCGTGCTTGCAAGCTGCATCCGCTCTCTACGCACAGTATGGGGGCTGGTCTGATGAAATTTGCCAGGGCTGCTGGTGGTTCCCAGTCCGGCAATGATTACACTGTGCTCTGTGATTGCCTATTGGTGGACATAGCTGGCCTCCTGTTTCTCACTTACGATATATTACATCAACTGTGAAAAAGGTATAAAATGCTAAGGGGCATAGGGCCATATGTATCAAAGTTTGTGTTTGCAATTCTCAAATAGCGAATTTTGAGAATCGCTATTTGAGAATCGCAAACGAAATGTATGTAGGATTCGCAAGAAAATTTGCGAATCCTACATATTCCTTAATTGCGATTCGCAAATTGCGAATCGCAGTTAAGGAAACCCTCCCCATTCATTCCTATGGGCCTAGAGGCCCATAGGAATGAATGGGAGGACATTCTCAATTTGCGATTAGCAATTAGAGAATCGCAAATTGAGAATGCAATTTCAAGGTTGCAAGGGTGTCCAAAGGACACCCTGTTGCACCCCTGAAATGAGCATGGGTGCACATGTGGCGCACATACATGCCCTAAGGGCATGTATGTGCGCCACATGCTCCTTGAAAAATGCAAAAAAATGCATTTCTCAAAGAAATCGCAAGTTACCACCAACCTGTAGTTGGTGGTAATTTGCGATTCCTTAAGCCATAATCGCACAACTTAGGTGCTTCATACATTTCATTTAAGGAATCGCAATTTGCTATTCCTTAAATGCATTCGCAAAATAGAGAATCGCAATTTTTGCGATTCTCTATTTTGCGAATGGCTTTTGGGATGATACATCCCAAAAGGCTTGTTCCCGTTCGCAAACGGGCCGATTCTGAGAATCGGCCCGTTTGCGAACAAGAAATGGGCTTGATACATATGGCCCTTGGTCTCAAGGAGCCATCGCTGATTTATCGGCACTTTTGCGCCGCAAAAGTGGCGATAGACTTATCGCCCCATTCACAAGCTGGTGCAAACTGCTGACATCGCCAGTTTTCTCGCGATAGCTGCCGCAAAACACATCGCCACGGATGAGAGCGACAACTAACGCTAATGATATGCAGAGTAGGCGTTCCCGTGCAAAAACACACGAAAACACCACTTCGCGATATTCCCAACGAGCAGCCAGATCAGCGATGCGATCCGAAAACAGGCGATAATGGGCGTTAGCAGCAGGGATACAAAACCTGCCTCTTACTGGTGTTAAGCAGGACGACAACCTGCAGTATGAAAGGGAGCCCAGCCTAGAGCCACATCTGAAGACCAACAGATGCCATGGAGACAATGATCATGCAGCCTGGAGACCCAAGAGGGCCACAACACCCACCGCAACGACCCCCCGGCCCCCCACCCCAGGTCATGAAGTCCAGTAGTCAACGGTAGTGGAAAAACAGAACTTTATTACAAATACATAAACAACAAGACGAAAAGCACAGCCAACGGGTTCCATTCCCAACGGGGCACTTCACCAGGGCAACTTGTGGATCCAATAAACTGCAAATGCTGCGGGAACTCCCCAATACCATTCCATATCCCGAAATCAGTAGTCAGAAACCTGTTGGAGAAATGGTGGCACTGGTCAAGCGTCCTCATAGTCACAAACGTAAACTGGTACAGTGTATTGCACTTGGACAAACCGGAATGCATATAGGTATGATGAATCCAGTCCAAATATACTGTAACAGAAGTCTGTGTGCTCGTAACCTCCGCAGGAAAGAAAAGGAAGGTTACGACCACACAAACATCTGTTACGGTCTCATCATGCAGGATTCATCATACCTGTAAACATCACGGTATGTATCATCTTGATACCCCTGCATCTTCACTTCCCCCACGTTGTGCATGAACAGCTGGAGACCATGCAAGGGAATCACGCCATAGCTGCCTTACCGCACGTGTCGAGGGCAATTGACTGTACACATGTACCACTTGTGCCCCTGTCGACCCTGCACACAATTACCACTACAGAAAGCACACGCATTCCATCAATGTGCAGGCGATAGTGGACCACCGGGGACAGTTCACCAATGTCGCCGCCAACTTCACAGGCAGTGTGCATGATACATACATCTTCTGACAGTCCATCAACAACCAGCGCTTCAAGGATGGCACCCATGGCAATGCACTGCTCATTGGTAAGTACTAACTGAACACACCACACACCTCAACTCCACAATCACACAACTCACAACTGTGGGAGAGCACACGTAACAAAATCACATACAACATGCCAAACAACATGCCCAACTACCGGACACGACAACACAAGTAACCGTGGTTACAGGGGCCAGACATGGAGACAAACCATCCACAAAGGCAGAGCCCCTCTGCCACACAATTGCAGAATGTGGGGAGAGGTGGGAACCAAGAATGTGCGAAGGAGGCAAGTAACCCAGCACAAAGAAAGGACACAATGCCAAGTGTAGCGGAGATGTGCTGGACAGACTGCAGTATGCAGTGCACAGACATGTCCATGTGTAGGGTTAGGCTTTCTATTGGAAGTAGGGACTAGGGCTTCCTGTGCCATTGGTTGCTTGGACTAGGGTTGAGACTACTGGTAGGGCTAGGGCCACTATTGGACGTAGAGATCAAGGGTTTTTGAAAGTGATTGGGTGCTTGGACTAGGGCTAAGATTGGCTGTAAGGTCCTCGTCTCCTATTGGTTCTAGATTTTAGGGCTAGTGCTGTGATTGGATATTGTTAGGGCTAGGGTTCCCATTGGCTGAAGGGGTCACCTGACTACTAGGGCTATAAACGGCCAAGGCTTAGGGCGTCTCAACCCAGGCGTCGAGGCGAAGGGTGGAGAGGACAAGGGTGAGTGCCTGTTTGAGCCTGTTCGGGACTGGTCGGGACCTGGGCCAGAAATGCTGCCCATATTCCCATTCATTAATACCCACCCTATGTATTTGTCCCTCTGTACATAAGCATTGATTTTCACTATAGATATGTGCCTATCTTCGTGTATTGCTTTGTATAAACATGTACAATAATGATGTTGTTATAAAAACAAAAACAAAAGGAAAAAAAAATCTTCTTTGGTCTACATGTACTTGCTTCCATTGGGCATCTATGTACCTCCATGTACTTGGATCTGTGTGTCTGTTACTTTTCTCCTGAAAAAGCATATCCAATGCACTACCCTATTTCTCATCCGCTACCTCTATCAATATCTTTAATCTGCATATACTTACCTCCTTTATGCATCTATATACTTTCAATGTACTTATGGATCTATATATTTATCACTTTCTTCTAATTTAGCATTTCCAATGCACTACCCTATTTCTCAGCCTATACTTCCCTCAATATATCTTCTAGCCCAACTTTCTGACTCATCTCAAACTTCTTTCTACTACTCTTTCCAATTCACTACCCTATCTCACCCTATACATCTATCATTATATCTTCTACACCCACTCTCTCATTTATCCCAAACTCCATACCACTACTATGTTCCCCAAAATAACCCTTTCTTGACTCTCTCCTACTCTACCCCTCCTTGCATCTTCTGACACCTCCTTTACTGTACCGATCCCCCAAAACAAACCTTTCTAAACTCTTCCCTCTGACTCCTCCCCTCCAAAAACCCTTTTTACTCATCCAAAAGCCTCCTCCTACTGCTATGACCTAAAAAAGAAATCCTTCACTCTTCTATCCCTCCACTATCCTTTTCAATCAAAATAACAGACTAGCATGTTCACTTCTCTAATTCCATATTCCACTATACTAATTCACCACTAATCCTTTATGGGTTCCAGAGTAGCGTGCTACTCGCCAACAAAGCGTTTCAACACCTCATCAGGGTTACAAGCGCTATATAAATGCAAACCTTTTTTCCTTTTTTACCCCTCCCTAACCCTTCTCAATCCAAATAACTGACTAACATATCCACCACTCAAATTACTTCATATTTCACTATACTAATTTTCAACACTAATCCTTTATGGGTTCCGGAGTAGCCTGCTACTCGCCAGAAAAGCGCTTCAACACCCCATCAGGGGTAACAGGCGCTATATGAATGCAAACCTTTCTTTCCCTTCTATCCCTCCGCTATCCTTCTCACTCCAAATAACTGACTAATATCCACCACTCAAATTACTTTCATATTTCACCATACTAATTCACCACTAATCCTTTATGGGTTTCCGGAGTAGCGTGCTACTCGCCAAAAAAAGCGATTCAACACCCCATCAGGGGTTAGAAGCGCTATATAAATACAAACCTTCTTTCCTCTTCTATCCTTCTGCTATCCTTCCGAATCCAAATAACTGACTAACATATCCACCACTTAAAATTTACTTGCATGTTTCACTATACTAATTCAACACTAATCCTCTATGGGTTCCGGAGTAGCGTGCTACTTGCCGAAAAAGCCCTTCGACGCCTCGTCAGGGGTAGTAAGCGCTATACAAATGCAATTACAATACAATACAATGTGGACATCTACTGCTGATGTTTGCAGTGTAGTGGACAGTGGATGCAAACAGGTTACCCCAGGCAGTGTGGAAGCCCTTGGACATGTAGCCATGTGGTCCCCCCTGTAAGCCTGAGCGGAGCGGCCTTGGCCGGCGTATGTCGCAAATGAATACCCCGGGGCCCTGGGTGTGGTCCAGTTCCGGGATGGCCACCACAGTAACTACTGCGTGTGTCTCTGTGTCCGCCATATCGTGACCCTAGGCCTACACACACGTGCCCGACCACAAACAATGGCCGTATTCACACTGGAGACGAGGTGACTACGTCCCAAGCCAACCCGTGCACATCTAGTCAGCGAATGCAGGGCCATGTCTGCCAGGGCGGTGCCCCCCACCCAGCCACGAGGCCGCCGCCATGACCGGTGGTGCCTGCGTGATCCTGTGTGCCTGCTGCACCCCAGCCCTGGTCCCCAGACCGGTGTGCCGCCCAGCGATGACTGCCCACCCCTGCACACCCAGGCCTCAATGATCACCTGCCGCCACTGGCGTGTCTACAAGAGGGCCCTCCATGTGCCGGTGCAACCTCCTCAGCCGATGGCTGGATCCAGCACCACAGGCCCCCAGCGCACCCTGCGGCACCGCACCGCAGAGTCATGTGTGTGCTGACTGCTGCCTGCACGTACACTGCAGTCCAGCAGGGCTCACAAATCAAATCGAGTCCTGATATGCTGGACGCCGTATCGAGGCCAACGCATCATCGCAGGCTGCACACCCGCTCAGCTCTTCAGGTGGGCCTAACTCAGTGCAACGCAAGTCATCGCCACGTGGCGGTAGGCCCGTGCCGGACCCAGGCCATCGGGTGCCACCAACTCAGTGCAATGCAAGTCATCGCCACGTGGCGGTAGGCCCGTGCCGGACCCAGGCCATCGGGTGCCACCAACTCAGGTCAACGCAAGTCACGGACCCTTTATGATTGTGTTCCGTGGATGCGGATGCCATCATGTCACCTCTGGCAGTGGGGGATGTGCTGTGGTGGGCCCCTTTTATTGGCAGGGTCACATGTCCCGTGACGCCTGTGCTGGATGGGTGTGGTGTGGGTGTAAACCAGCCCTCAGGGAGTGGCTGTGGCATGCTGACGACTAGACCAGTGGCCAGCAGATCACTACAGGGAAGACCTGGGACATGTAGCTGTGTTGTCACCCCCTGTGAGCGTAAGCGGAGTGGGCTGGGCTGGCGTATGGCAATCCAGCGTAGGGGTGTGAACAATGAGCCCGGGGCCCTGGGCGTGGTTCAGTTCTGGCCTGGACAAGGAATTAACCAATGCGTGTGTCTCCGTTGTAGTGTCTGCGCCACCCGGACCGCAATAGGCAATGTTGCACCCTGTGACCCAAGCCCCACAACATGTGCAAAATGGACGTGAGGGGGAATCAGTGACCCTACATTCATCCATACTGTCATACTTGAAGGATCATAGACATGACACATCTGTGTGAATTTGAATGTTTTACTCACATCCAGTGGAGTGTTGCAGCTGGAGCAGTACAGGGCCATGCACACCGCACTTGACATTGTTGCCCCGTGGAGGGCCAGCCAGAGTCCATTAGGGAAGGACAAGTTCATCGGAAGAGGAAGAGTTCAGTCCGCAGTCTGATTGCTGTGTCATTGGTAAACAAACAGAATATGGCAGTCCATGTCGAGGTCCAAGGTGAGTGCCGCAGAGTGTATCGGGGGACAGTGGAAGGTGATGATGCAAAGGGCCGAACCAAGCTGAAACTGGCCATATGGCGGAGATGAATGCTACCGCTTCCTCATTACCACAACGGCAGTCTCATCCACATCATCGTCCTCTGATGTGTGATGTGCCTCACCTGTGGGTGTTGGTGTTTCGGCAGCAGCACTGTGTGGCACTGACACATCAGGGGCCGGAGGTGGATTGCCGGCCGCACTGTGTGGCAGTGACACATCAGGTGCCGGAGGTGGAATGTCTGCCGCACTGTTGGGCACTGACACATCAGGGGGCGGGGATGTGGATGGTGTAGGAGCAGCAACATTCATATGCGCCAGACCATGTGGCAGCAATGCCATGATGAGGATCTGCAGGGCATGGTAGATCCCAGCCACATCTCACTGATGTGCAGCCGTGGCAGCCATCCTTTCCGCCTCCATCCGCACCGAGTCCTCCATGAGCCTCCGCATGTGTCCCAACTCACGGCTGAGATCGCTGGAGCCACTCTGACTAGACAGGTGTTCTTGTCTCTGAGTCATGACTCCAGCGATGTCAGCCATGGCTCATTGGACCATGGAGTGGACTGTGGGTGTCCGTTAGGGACTGTAAGTGGTCCCTGATGGGACGTAGACACCCATGGATGGCATCCAGTTTGGCTGCCATGAGGCCGAACCCCACCCGCACCTGCTCAGCCATCTCCTTCTGGCCCTCCAACACAAGCCGTTGAAATGCCATGTGTTGGTCGTGGGGATCCTGGGAGACAGCCCAGGTGGGTGCTTCCTGCTGTGTGGTCTGTGCAGGGGGTGGGGTCTCCTCGATGCAGCTGGGCTGCCCTGCTCCTGGAGGTGGGGTGCCGAAGCTGTCCATGAGCTCTTGGAGGGCGTCGGTGTCGAAGTTGGGGAGGTCCTCCTCGTCATCAGTGAGGAGGTGTTCGGTCTGTTCTGCAGGAGGTTATGATTCTCCCTCTGCAATGTAAAGGGGAGATGCAGTTTAAGAGTGTGTTCCATGTATGTTCACGCATTGGCCAAGTTTCCAAACAGACTGCATGACAATGTACATTGTGACTGTTTAGGAGGAGCTGCCTATTTGGAGCGGGACAGTGGACATTTGTGCACCATCAGGGATGTGGGGTTGTACTTGTCCATTTTCATGTCACAGTTTCCTGCTATGCCAAATGTGATTGGCCAGTTTCTACACACAAGCGGCAGCAGTTGTGTCCTCTGTTCTGTTGTGAAAGTGTTGCAGTTTGTACCACATTGTTGTCAATGTTGATGTGCTCGGATTCTTGTGTGTGTGCTGCATTGTGGGAGAGTTGCCCCTGCAGCTCAGACTTTGCTAGGCCTTATCCCTTTCAGGCGGTGTGCCTTTGACTTTTGTGCTTATGCAGTGCTGAGATGTTGCATACTTGGGTGAATTGGGCTCTTGGTGGGAGTTGGGACTCTTGGGCATGGTTTGTCCGCAGATGTCTTGTTGCCATCAGGGGTTGTTTGTGCACGTGGATGTGTCAGTGTATGACCTGCTCCTTTCCGGATGTGGACCACACTCAGCCACCTCGGTGTCGTGGCGTGCAACATGTCATGATGAGTGGCCTGCAGACATGCTCATCGTCATGCAGTGTCACTTGCATTGTCAGTGTGGCTCACGGATCTGCAGCTTTGCTGTGTTCAGCACATGTGCATGTGTTTGTTGTGAGATTGGTGATGTGTGGGGAGGGCCCTCTCTGGGCACATTGTGGACGGGGGACTACTTGCTATTTCTATGTGTGCTGCAGTATGGCAAGGAGATCAGGGACATGATCCTGAGTCATTATGGTTGTGCAGTGTGCCATACATCATTGTGCATGTGTGCCATTGTGCCCATCTCCCCCCGTCCCCCCAGTCCCTGGTGGTTACTCACCCTGTTGCTGTTGTGTCAGGTCATGTTGAGCAGTGTAGGTCGCTCCCCCACCACACAGATCCGCCTGTGCTGGCCGCCCGCTGCTGCTGCTGGTAAGATCGCCCTTCCGTTTGTGGCCTCGGTGCCCGTATTGCTTGCTTGTCTCCCCTTTTCCCTTTTGTGCCCCCGCTGCCCCCATTGAATTGTGCCCGTATTTGTGTCCGCTTTCTCTCCACTTTTCCTTCTGTACCCCTCGCTGCCCCATTTTGAATTGTGCCCGTATTTGTGTCCGCTTTCTCTCCACGTTTCCTTCTGTACCCCTCGCTGCCCCATTTTGAATTGTGCCCGTATTTGTGTCCGCTTTCTCTCCACTTTTCCTTCTGTACCCCTCGCTGCCCCATTTTGAATTGTGCCCGTATTTGTGTCCGCTTTCTCTCCACTTTTCCTTCTGTACCCCTCGCTGCCCCATTTTGAATTGTGCCCGTATTTGTGTCCGCTTTCTCTCCACTTTTCCTTCTGTACCCCTCGCTGCCCCATTTTGAATTGTGCCCGTATTTGTGTCCGCTTTCTCTCCACGCTTCCTTCTGTACCCCTCGCTGCCCCATTTTGAATTGTGCCCGTATTTGTGTCCGCTTTCTCTCCACGCTTCCTTCTGTACCCCTCGCTGCCCCATTTTGAATTGTGCCCGTATTTGTGTCCGCTTTCTCTCAACTTTTCCTTCTGTACCCCTCGCTGCCCCATTTTGAATTGTGCCCGTATTTGTGTCCGCTTTCTCTCCACGTTTCCTTCTGTACCCCTCGCTGCCCCATTTTGAATTGTGCCCGTATTTGTGTCCGCTTTCTCTCCACTTTTCCTTCTGTACCCCTCGCTGCCCCATTTTGAATTGTGCCCGTATTTGTGTCCGCTTTCTCTCCACTTTTCCTTCTGTACCCCTCGCTGCCCCATTTTGAATTGTGCCCGTATTTGTGTCCGCTTTCTCTCCACTTTTCCTTCTGTACCCCTCGCTGCCCCATTTTGAATTGTGCCCGTATTTGTGTCCGCTTTCTCTCCACTTTTCCTTCTGTACCCCTCGCTGCCCCATTTTGAATTGTGCCCGTATTTGTGTCCGCGTTCTCTCCACTTTTCCTTCTGTACCCCTCGCTGCCCCATTTTGAATTGTGCCCGTATTTGTGTCCGCTTTCTCTCCACTTTTCCTTCTGTACCCCTCGCTGCCCCATTTTGAATTGTGCCCGTATTTGTGTCCGCTTTCTCTCCACTTTTCCTTCTGTACCCCTCGCTGCCCCATTTTGAATTGTGCCCGTATTTGTGTCCGCTTTCTCTCCACTTTTCCTTCTGTACCCCTCGCTGCCCCATTTTGAATTGTGCCCGTATTTGTGTCCGCTTTCTCTCCACTTTTCCTTCTGTACCCCTCGCTGCCCCATTTTGAATTGTGCCCGTATTTGTGTCCGCTTTCTCTCCACTTTTCCTTCTGTACCCCTCGCTGCCCCATTTTGAATTGTGCCCGTATTTGTGTCTGCTTTCTCTCCACTTTTCCTTCTGTACCCCTCGCTGCCCCATTTTGAATTGTGCCCGTATTTGTGTCCGCTTTCTCTCCACTTTTCCTTCTGTACCCCTCGCTGCCCCATTTTGAATTGTGCCCGTATTTGTGTCCGCTTTCTCTCCACTTTTCCTTCTGTACCCCTCGCTGCCCCATTTTGAATTGTGCCCGTATTTGTGTCCGCTTTCTCTCCACTTTTCCTTCTGTACCCCTCGCTGCCTCTCGCCATTCCCGCCGCTGCGTCCCCTGTGGCCCCGCACCCCTGACTGCCCATTCGCTGCCCCTGCCTCCCGCCTCCCAGCTGCTCCTCCCTCCCACCTCCCCATAAATGGCGGCCGCTGTGCGGCCGCGCCGCTGGCGCGCCAAAGGCGCGCCTAAGGCAAGCCCGTCTGCGCCCGTCCACGCCTGGACCGTGCCCAGCGCCAAACCCCCTGGCCCCCGCAGCAGCCAACCCACCCACCGGACTTACGACACCGCCACCCTCCACGCACTCAACACCGGCCGCATCCCCGGCTGCCACCGTGCCACCCCAGGACGCACCCACGGACCCTTCGCCTGCCAATCCTGCAAGTTCTCCTGCCTCCGGACCTGCACCACACCCGCCAAGCCGAGCACCAGCAGCAATCACCTGAAGTGCTTCCTGCTCAACACCCGCTCCGTCCACAGACACGCCGTGGAACTTTGGAACCTGCTCGACTCCACATCACCAGACGTCGCTTTCCTCACGGAAACATGGATGAACGCCTCCTCAGCGCCCGACATCGCCATCGCCATCCCGGACGGATACAAGATCACCCGAAGGGACCGTGCAAACCAGACAGGAGGAGGCATCGCCATCGTCCACAAGAACACCATCCGCATCACGACCAACTCCGACGACACCTTCACAGCCGGCGAACACCTGCACTTCCAGATACACACCGACCCCAAGACCACCCTCAGAGGCACCCTCATCTACAGACCCCCAGGACCACGCACACAATTCAGCGAAGACATCGCCGACCTCATCAGCCCGCACGCCCTCCCCTCGGCTGACTACATCCTCCTTGGGGACCTCAACTTCCACCTAGAGAACAACAACGATCGCAACACCACCACCCTGCTGGACAACCTCGCCAACCTCGGACTCAAGCAACTGGTGACCACCCCCACACACCTCGCCGGCCACACGCTTGACCCCGTCTTCTCCTCCAGCAAGGACATCTCCTTCAGCCACACCACCGGACTCCACTGGACAGACCACAGCTGCGTCCACTTCAGCTTCAGCAGGATCACCACGCACCACCACCCGCAACAGTTTCCGCGCAGAAGCTGGAACAAGATCACCACCGACCAACTCACCACATCCCTGAGCCAGAACCCTCCCGCCAGCTCAACGAACCCCAACCTAGCCGCCAGCAACCTCACAAGATGGATCACCAACTGCGCAGACGACCTCGCCCCATTGAAGACCCCCAGTCAGACCCGGCAACAAGAAAGCATCCTGGTTCACCGACGAACTCAAGATATCCAAGAAGAACTGCCGGGCCCTCGAGAAAGCATGGCGCAGAGACCCGACTGCAGACAACATGACCACCCTCAAGCACGCCACCCGAAAACACCACCAGCTGATCCACACCACCAAGAAAACCGCATTCAAGGAACGACTGGACAACAACGCCCACAACAGCAAGGAACTCTTCACCATCGTCAAAGAACTCTCGAACCCCAGCGCCGGAAACAACGACATCACTCCCTCGCAAGACCTCTGCAACTCGCTCGCCTCGTTCTTCCACAGCAAGATCGCAGACATACACTACAGTTTCAGCACACAGCCGACGTACCCTACGACCGTTCCAACGCCCCCACCTCCACCCTCCGAGCCTGGACCCCTATCAACACCGAAGACACTATCCGCACGATGAACTCCATCCACTCCGGATCACCAACCGACCCCTGCCCTCACCACGTCTTCAAAAAGGCCGACGCCGTCATCGCACCCCACCTCCGGGACATCATCAACACCTCCTTCGCCACCGCCACCTTCCCAGAGAGCTGGAAGCACGCCGAAATCAGCGCCCTACTGAAGAAACCGTCAGCAGACCCCACCGACCTCAAAAACTACCGCCCCATCTCGCTCCTTCCTTTTCCTGCCAAAGTCATCGAGAAGACCGTCAACAGACAACTAGCCGCCTTCCTCGAGACGAATGGATCCCTCGACCACTCGCAGTCCGGCTTCCGGGCCAACCACAGCACCGAGACCGCCCTCATCGCAGCTACCGACGACATCCGAGCCCTGCTCGACAACGGGGAAACAGCGGCCCTCATCCTCCTGGACCTCTCCGCAGCGTTCGACACAGTCTGCCACCGCACCCTAGTGCAACGCCTGAACAACGGCGGAATCCAAGAGAAGGCACTGGAGTGGATCATCTCCTTCCTCGCCGGAAGAACCCAGAGAGTCCGCCTCCCCCTGTTCAGTTCCGAGGCCACCGAAGTCATCTGCGGCGTACCACAAGGATCATCACTCAGCCCCACCCTCTTCAACGTCTACATGAGCCCCCTCGCAGCCATCGCACGCCAACACAACCTCAACATCATCTCCTACGCCGACGACACCCAGCTGATCCTCTCCCTCACCAACGACCCCACAACCGCCAGAACCAACCTACATGAAGGGATGAAGGACGTAGCCGAGTGGATGAGGAACAGCCGCCTGAAACTGAACTCAGATAAAACGGAAGTCCTCATCCTAGGATCATCACCCTCCGCCTGGGACGACTCCTGGTGGCCCCCTGCCCTGGGCAACGCACCCAAACCAACGGACCATGCACGCAACCTGGGCTTCATCCTGGACTCCTCCCTCTCAATGACCCGACAAATCAACGCCGTCTCCTCGTCTTGCTTCAACATCCTACGCATGCTGCGCAAGATCTTCCGGTGGATCCCCACCGAAACCAGGAAGACGGTCACCCAGGCCCTCGTCACCAGCCGACTGGACTACGGCAACTCCCTCTATGCCGGAACCACAGCCAAACTTCAAAAAAGACTCCAACGCATCCAGAACGCCTCAGCTCGACTCATCCTGGACATCCCCCGACACAGCCACATCGCCGGACACCTGAGAGACCTGCACTGGCTCCCCGTCAGCAAGAGAATCATGTTCCGACTCCTCACCCACGCACACAAAGCTCTCCACAACCAAGGCCCCAGATACCTCAACGACCGTCTGACCTTCTACACTCCCACCCGCCAGCTACGATCGACCAACCACGCCCTCGCCGCCGTCCCCCACATCCGAAGAGCCACAACGGGAGGAAGATCCTTCTCCTACCTGGCTGCCAAGACGTGGAACTCCCTACCCATCCACCTCCGCCTTACCCAAGACCACCTCTCCTTCAGGAAGCAACTCAAGACCTGGCTGTTCGAACAGTAGCGGACCCCCCTCCCCCAAGCGCCTTGAGACCCTCCGGGTGAGTAGCGCGCTATACAAATGCTTGATTGATTGATTGATTGTGTCCGGTCCCCCGACTCCTGCCACCGTCTCCACACTGATGACTGTGGACACCATTTCCTCCATCTCATCCAGCTCCTCCTGTGGCGCAGGGCTCCCACCCCCAGTCTGCATTGCTGCTTTGCGGTTGTTTGCGAGTTTCTGCTTGGTTGTGCGCTTCACATCATTCCAGCGCCTCTTGACCTCGTCCATTGTCCTCCTCAGTACTCCGACTGCATTCACCTTGTCCACGATGGACTGCCATGTTCCATTTTTTGTTGCCAATAACACAGTGGAGGTGACGAACAGTTGTTGATGGTGTTCGACCACCTCCGTTATCAGGATCCTGTTTTCCTGCGGACTGAACCGCGTCTTCCTCTTCTTCTTCTCCTTGCCCTTCCCTGACCCCGAGGTCCCAAGCTGGTCCTCCGTGGGGCTTGTGGGGTTCGGGTTGTCCTCTGTACTTGCTCCGGCTGCCTCCATTGTGCTTCGCAGTTATGTTTTTTTAATTTAATTTTTTTGCCGCTTTTATGGTGATTTTTCCCGCCTGATGTGGGAATTGCAAGCCTGGCGCTGCTTGTCGCCGATTTTTCTATCACGGTTGGGCCCATCGCAACTTTTTTCGCGTTCAGGTTTCCTTTTTTATCGCTGTCGCGGTAGTTGTATCGCGGACATTTGAGGCGTTATCGGAAAACTATCGCATGTTACCGCCGTGTTGTGAATACGACGTTGACACGGGGTTATTTCACCGCGATAGACGGCGATATGAAAAATTGCGTTAGCCTATTTTGGCGATGTTTATCGCACGTTCTTGTGAATATCCCCCTAAGAGTGTGGCATCATCTAAGGCTTAAAACTTGGGACAAATACTTCCATCTTTCCCACCTCCTGAGCCCTTGGGTGGTCGGATTGTCCCAGTAGTCTTTCATCTGAAGGGGGGAATTCAAGCAGCTTGAATATAATGCCTTGCTGAATTTGTTAGACTGCTCCTGCTGCTCCTCTATCTAAAGCCGAAATAGCAATATTTATCTTTGTTTTACAATATAATCCCATTTAGACGTGTTTAATCACAGAGGGAGCAATCAGTCCTCAGCGTATAGCGAGCATCGGTGTGAGATAAGATGTTTTTAATGCACAAATGAGCACTCTCTAAAGTGAAGTATACACCATATTGCAAATTCCAATAAAGCACAACCCCTTTGAATTCCTGAATAACAAGTCTACATTCCTGCTGCGCTCAAGCTCTCACGGGCACATTTTAACTTCTAGCAACTATCAAGTCACTTTAAGATGTATCAACGTGGGCTTTTCTTTCAGTGTATCACCAAGCCATCTGTTCCAGTTTCACAGTTGCAGGCTCCATATTTTGCTGCACAGTAGGGAAAGAACATGTTCTCAAGGTGACAGTCACACTTTTGGGCGGGTGTCATCCAGGCGTATTATTTATAGTTATTTCCTTCTCTAGTGACTTTCTCCTGCAATTGCGTCTGTCTTCCTGTCTTACATGTTAATAAATGAGGCGCTGACTGTCTTCCGGGCGCAATAGCATCTGGGTTGGGCTATAATTGATGAACAATGGTAATACTGCTGCTCACTATTTTAAAACATTTTACTTAACAGCAGACAGAGGCTCATACAATTCAGATTAATTTACCAGTATTATAACACCCTGGCCAGATGACTGGCATAGGGCAGAATATATCAAAGATGTATTTATAATACAGTAGACCATATGCACTTGGCGTAGTGGTGATAGGGCATCCCCGTCGGTGCATCACTTTTTCTGATGCTCCAGTGGCGCAGAAGGCTGCTTCATCTTTACCAGGCAGCACTAAGCCACTTTTTTGGCTTAATTCTGCCTTGTAAATATCGTTCCCTTTAACCCAGTTTTCTTCGTTAAATGGGTGTGCAATGGGTGTTGCTGGGGCGTTCCCAGCAACATCCATGGCTTTTTGACCCTGTCCCAGATTTACGAGAAATCGTAACTCTGAGGCAGCGCCAAAAATTTACGCCTTGGGAGGCACATCAAGGAGAAATATCTTTATTTCTCCTTGTTTCTTCTTTTTCTATGTGTGCTGCATTCTGCAGCACACATAGAAAGAGGAAAAAGCCTCTTGTGATTGTTTTTGTGTAGGAAGGTTTCCCTTCCTGCACAAAAATAATTATCCCCGCAAAGCAGGCACCCTTGCACCATGGTACAAAGGTGCCTGCATTGGCGCACTGCAGCCCGTTGTGCTCCAGCACAGGAGAAAAGGACAGGAATGCACCATATCTGATAGATATGGCGCATTCCTGCCTTTTTCTTTTGCCATAGGGCAGTGCAGCAGGAAGGCCTGCAGCGCTGCCCTACGGCAAAAACTCACAAATGAGGCCCTCAATTTTTTGGGAGGAATATTTTCTCCAAACTAGAGACAATGACATGGCATAGTCTCGAGCTTCTCTGTTGGTTGCATTTTTGGGGTATTTGAAAGAAGTCCAACCCTCGATTAGAAAGTACTCTGCATTGGCCCTCCTGTTGGCAAAGCATCAAGTAGTGAGGATGTGGGAAAGGGACCCGCTCCCAAAAGTTCAAGAAAGGCTACAGGACCTAATCTATTGTAATAAAGCTGCTGACACTTTTAGTGCACTCATGCTGGTCAGTTCGACACCGAAGGACATCTGTCCGCCACTATGTTACTATTTAGCACTGAATTCAGAAGAAAAACCTGAATTTGGAGATTCAGGCATATATTAATAGGAAACCTTGAGGATAAGCGCTATAGCATTGCCAAAAAAATAGTATGTCCTGTAAAGCCATATTGTTTATCAAGAATTGTTCAAGATCATTATGCATGGTATACTTATGTCAGTTATTGTGATGACTGCGTGAAGATTAGATCACTCTATAATATTGATCCATACAGTATCAAAACACAAAAAAACTGAAAATAAATATTGTTAACAAAAATATCACTTTCCTACACTTAACTAATAAAACCACAAATATCGAGTACACAAATATCTTTGTTAAACATATAGATTTTTACGTATATCAAAAACACAAATAGTGGAAACAAAAATATATTCATCATATGTAAAAAATATTAATTCACACAATATCGACTACAATAATATCGCCAACCTAGTTAAAATATCATTAATAAATACTTAAATAAAAACTTTTTAAGTGAAACAATTATTTAAAATAAACATGAAATATTCACAGTTCCACACAAAATTATGTAATTAAATTCATAACAATATAACCAAAAACAAATTGCCATTTGCTATAAACATTTATAAATCAACTCAAATATATATTTATATATAATTATATTAAAAACTATCAAACTATATAACAACATGTATAAATTAAACCTAAATTATCTTTTAACATAGAAGAACATACCTGATAAAAAAAAATTCAAACTAAATTTAAACAAACCAATAATATCAAACTATAAACAACCTTAAGCAAAAAAATCAAACAATTAACTCAATTATATAAAAGGCACACTGATTTTACTAACTAAGGGGCCCATTACGATGGCGGGCGGAAGCACTACCGCCGTGCTGGCGGATGCAAAAACCACCAGTTACCGCCCGCATGCCGCAGCCCACACGCCCGCCAAATTACGATGCGAAAAGCAGGCCAAACACCGCCGGCAAGCCAGCAACACCGTCCGCCATCAAAGTGCGCCCGCACACGTAGCGGCGCAGCACAACTGACACACACCGTCCGACGAAACACGTCCCGCCCGGCGCATAAATTACGATGCCGCAAACAAACGGCTCCCACGGCAAAGAGACACCGCACGTGAAAGAGAGGCGGAAACACGGACGCAGAGCACGGACAACGAAGAAGCGGCACCCCGGGCATGAATCCAGCACTGCAGGCCCTTCCCATGCTTCTGCTGATGCACCACCAAGGACGCAACGTACCGCGGAGACGCAGGTAGGCACACACACAACAAGTGCACGCAAACAGCGCACACAGTGCAAGGGCGGAAAAAGCGGACAACCCCCCACCAGCGCGTGCACACTACACATCCACCATTGCATCCACATATGACACACAGGCCAAATCCTAACATCGCAGAACACATGTGTACACACCACCTGGGACTAGGAACCAACCACCCCGTCACGGCCCCGAAGCGCCGATGACGCCGCCACACATGCGCACAACGCAGAGGCCAACCGCAGCGCCATGCATGCGTCGCACACAGGGACAGGGACACAACCAAGCAGCACACACATCAGCCCCACCCCGAACGCACATGACACGTGACAGGCCGGCCACAGACATGTCCCCAACGCCCAATTCACGGACAACACCCAACGCCACACAACCGACGCACACATGTCAGTGAAGTCACGCAACAGCAGGACACACCCCAGTGTAACAAACATGGCGAAGCACACAGCGGCGGCAACACCAACTAAGAGAAGCAGGGCCCCTTCGGGAAGAGGAACGCCAGTACCACACTGAAAAACCCATACCACCCTGCACATATGAACAAGACACATGAAACGGAACACCAAAGAGCCCGGTGACCGACAACAGGTGGCCCAAGAATTACATCCACACACAAGGCCCAACGCAGAGCGGAAAGGCAGGCTGCCGCCCACACAAGGGAGAGCAGACAGCACTGAATGACCTTCCATTCCAACACCGAAACCACAGCCCTACGACAGAAGCCGGTGAATACAGCCATTGTCCAAGAATAGACTAACACAGGCTTGCCGAGGAGACCGACCACAGGGCAGATAGCGCATATCACAGAAGCACACAACGGACGGGGAAGAAAGAAGAAAACACTCCCCCATGTCGGCCACATGCAAGTTAATTGGAAGGAGTCACACAGCACTGACCTTGAACTGTCTGAGAAGCATGTGGGAAGAGGGCCCGTGTCCTCCAAACAAGCCAACAGAACACAAGTCCTGTCTCCCCACGACTACACAGAGCTCACAGCAACCCCGGAGTGTGCACATTGCAGACTGCACACACAGCCGGAGCACGCCACCACAACGCACCGCTGCGAAATGGCAACCGCAACACACCTACCCAACTACGCCGAAGAGCTCAAGCTGTACCAAACCAGCACGATACATACATTGGGATGCGATCTCCTGTCCCTGCTGAACGTAAGTTACCGACTGACTTACCGCATCACATTGTTCAGCTGCGTCATGCCCGTCTTCTACTGTCGGAGGTGTCCCTACCAGCATCCCGTCGAGATATGCCTCTCCAACCCGGCATGTCTGAAGGCGGACCTGCTACCACTACTCCTCCCTCTGGACGCACACGACAGGGCCTGCTCTGCCTATGGGGGCATGGCGTATGTGGCCAACATCGCACGCGCACTGAAATGGAACCACTGTGCCTCCACACGACGGATCATCGAGAACAGCTACATCGAATGTCACCCAGCATGCCCCATCATGGTCCTCCAAGGGACAACCTACGAACAACACCTTGACAGCCACCATCCGCTTCATTGGCTGGCAAACATGTACACCACCAATGACATGGAAGCCCTGCTGGACGGCATCGCATACCTGACAACCTGTAAATACGTCGGACCACAACGCAGGTTCCCCGAGTGACCTATGAAGTCCAACCCCGCACCCATGCTCAGCTTCCGCACGGACTGGACAGTCACCACCACAACAGCCATACCAAACGACCGGCAACTGTAACCACACCATCAACGACATCGCCATGACATCGGATATGACCGGGACATGCACACTCTTCCCCATCACATCCAGGAACACCGCATGCATCGTGGGAGGCAGTGGCATGGGCTCTGTGCATCGCACCCACATGGACGGAACTGCACGAACAACCAGGACACAACATGGATCCAGCGCACATGGACACACACACCGCTCAGTGGACATGAATAGGTCGCCTGGAGTCTGTGGGTGCTGCACCCCTCCCACCCCCGCCCCGGGAATCCCATACCAGGACCTTTGCATGGACGACAAGTGCATACAACAACAACACGACCCCAGTGACTGTGACATGTCCAGTAACCACCACAGTGCAACAACAAGTGGCACGCCGCTGCATGCACGCAAGCACATGCCCTGATGTCATCTCACATGCACGCGTGCATGAGGAACAACCGCAGCAAACCTGTCACATGGAACTGAGATGGACTGTGCCCATGATGCCGAGCGGTCTGGTAGGCTACATGTATACCGTCTGTGTCAAAGTCCGCAGCTCCGCAGCTATACGTAAATGTACATTAGCACAGCCTTGGCCAAGCAGATGTAACCCCACACCCTATCCCATTTGTAATCATGCTCAGTATATCCTCAATATGTATTCCGCTGCCAGTAGTGTCCACTATACTGCATCACAGAGGACAGAAGACTCAATATAATGTTTGAAACCAGAACTGTCTCCGCTGACTCATTTCACAAGTACGAATGAGAGAGGATGAGAGTATGTGAAGTACACGGCAGTCGTGACATGACCATGTAGTCCACTGGTATTGGATGTCAACGCAAATGAGTAGCACTACTGTGGAAGACACACATGTGTCGTGTGAAGTCGTATGGACGCAGTGCTCAGGTGGGTGGGTGCGACGGGTAGATGCGCACATGCCAAGTTGGAGCACGCCGTGTTGGGAGGGCTCATGAACAGTACACCACCGCTTCCCTGGGCATTGTGAGAGGACACCTGTCGGGGGGAGTGAACACGTGTGTGCACAGCAGCCGGGCACATGTACAAAGCGGTACCAGGCGCACCTCAGCCCACCCTCTGTGGACGAGCTGGATCCTGTTGTGCGCCCGCCATGCCCCTTGACAAGGCACACACAGCCCCAGTCGACCAGGTGTAACCCCAACATAGTCAATCCGCACAGGCGATACAGGGCACGGGATGGCAGTGGAGCATGGTGTGTGAGAGGTCTCCTCGCGCTCCTCCTGCTCATATCACGCAGGCAATAGAACCTCAACGTCCAGCATGGCAAAAAGTCAAATGGAAGTGTAGGGGGACGCACCACAGCACGAGCAGCACTGACGTCACGGGAGGTGGCTCGCACCATCCCATCCATTGCCCATCATACCAACCACGCCACATGCCATTGCGACTAAGTGCAAGCGTGTGCGCCACCACCCCCGAGCCCTCCCCAGAGAGGCCAAAGAGTGAATGTGTGGGCCATCAGCCACAGACGGACGCGGCCTGGCCGCAAGGGCAGCCACAGCCACTGGGTGTCGCAGGTGGCGGATCCGGAAGGCGAAGACTGTGATGCATAGTCCATGCAGGCCGGGTCTCCATTTGGGGCACCACGCAGGTGGACGGCGTCCCGCCACACATCATACCCTGAGACAGCCCACTCGTGCAACTGGACCCACACATACACTCCTTGCCCTCTCTGGTGCAAGCTTGGGGCTGCCTGTGCAAGCGCTAGCCTCGCAGGTGAGCATGCATATTGGGGGGCGAGGGGAGGACATGAGGGCTGGGGCGAAGATGACTGTATCACTGTCAGTTAGTACAAGGGATGACCCAGATGTGGAAAGGAAGAGACGTGTCCCGTGTGTACTGCAACTAGTCGCCAATCCAACTACCCCCCATGTCCGGAATGTAAGCCCGCACCTAGGCCCGCCCATCCGCCACATCGAACATACCACCAGCACGACAACCTTCCCATTCGAAACACTGACTGGGGGTGGCGACCAGTGAACAATCATGTGTAGCCTACCCACGCGTACATGTGGGCCCTCCATGATCCATGTCACCTGCGGCAAAGACATGACATGCGCAATGAGGGAAGTGAGGAGAGCTGTCCGCCCCACGCGCAGAAGGTGCATCAGCTCCACAGACCCAGCAGCGAGTCCAGCAGGGGTCACATGTGCAGGGGCAGCTGTGCCTGGTGTGAAGGCACATGCATATAGACAGCACATCGACCAATGTGTAGTCTGCCCACATCCACAGTCCATCATCATGCGGACATAGGAATTGAACACAGGGCAACACATCTTAGCTGGTGCACCCACCGTGACCAACAATGCGCAATCATCGACGTACCCGCCCTGTGCATGGCCCCCCCCCAACGGAGGCACATCCAGTGCCACCATCCCACACACACAAGCCTTCCACGGAACATGCTGTGTCCAATGGTCAGTACAGAGTCAGCGCCCATCTGGTGGATCCTGAACAGGAGACACATGCACACACATGCCAGCTCCCACTATGTACGACTGCCACCTGGCACGTGCAATGTAACCTCTCACCTGTGACGTGTGACTGCAAGCACACAGCCGTCTTGGCATGGGGCTGTCAATGTGGACACCAGTCAATGTTTCGGGAGCTGTGATCCGTACAGTGCTGTACATAGGGTGCAGTGCTGACACCTACTACTGTCTCATATCCCCTCGTGCCACAGGTCCCACTTGTATTGGCCGCTCAGCCCGTGCCCACATCGTCGTCGTCGTGTGCCATACTCATCCAGCCTCGGAAGCAGTACCATGCTCAGCAGACACTCATGTTGCCGTGGCGTTGCCGCTTGACGAATATGCAGTCAGTCCCCATCAGCAAGCCCCGCAAGTCATTGGGGCCTAGATCCCCATGTGCATGCACATGGCAGTGGTATGTCTCACTTGCCATTGCCATTGTTGGGAGACCTGTGTAAGTGTATTGTGGCCGTGCCGTCCCAGCTTGACAGCTGGGCTGTGGCTCATGTGCTTGCTCAGTCATGTCAGTGATGTGTATGCGAAATTGCTATGTGCCGTGTTGCTTTGACATGTGTCCTCTGCCATTTAACCCAGGCGGAGACCGAACATTGACCGCCCATACCAATTGCTGGCGGACATGGACGATACAGAGGTAATCAGGAAGTTTCGGCTGGACAGGCCAACTCTGCATCGACTGTGTGCCATGTTAGAGCCCCATCTCCGTCCCCGCAGGGTGTATCCGACTGCTGTCACCCCCACGGCTAAGGTGATGGCCGCCATGCATTTCTTCGCCACTGGGTCATTCCAGCACACAGTGGGCAGTGGAGGAGGGATGTCCCAGCCCATGTTCAGCAAGGTGCTGAGGGATGTACTGGCAGCCATGATGCTGTACCGGAACAGGTACATCAGATTCCCCAGGGCTCGTGAATTGGCGGCAGTGAAGGGTGCATTCTATGCCCTTGGCAGAATCCCACACGTCGTGGGAGCCATTGACTGCACTCATGTTGGCCTTGTTCCACCACAGGCCACTGAGCACCTGTACCGCAACAGGAAGCACACGCACTCCCTGAATGTGCAAGTGGTGTGCCTTGCGGACATGGTGATCACCCACGTGTGTGCAAAGTTTCCAGGCTCGGCCCATGACGCACACATAATGCGCAACAGCATCTTGCCACGACTGATGGCCAATCTGCAACAGGATCGTGGCTGTATTGTCGGTGAGTATGTGGAGTGGTGTAGCGTGCTGGTTGTGCGATGCTGTCCCCTGTCCAGTTGGAATAGCAACGGTTCTCTGTGTCCCTCACACCCAGGTGACTCTGCGTATCCGAATGGGGCATGGCTGCTCAGTCCATTGAGGAATCCTCGCACCCCAGCAGACGATCGATACAATGAGGCACATGGGAGGACCAGACGTGTGGTCGAGCGTACCTTTGGCCTCCTCAAGTCCAGGTTCAGGTGCCTGGACCGCACCGGGGTGCACTGGCGTACTCCCCACAGAAGGTGTGCCAGATAGTGGTGGCGTGCTGCATGCTGCACAATCTGGCCATTCGGAAGCAGATCCCCCTCATTGTGGATGACGGAGATCAACCAGGGCCCCAGCCCGCAGACCAGGACAGCTCGAGTGAGGTGGACAGCGGAGAGGAGGAAGCTGGGAATGTGCGCCAGCAGCTCATCGCCCGCTACTTCACTTGACGGTGAGTGTCCATGTACGACGGATGATGTGTCTGTAACTATGCAGGTGTGTGTGTGCTGTGTCAGGGTGGCCGTATGTTCACTGCGTGCAGTGTGTCAACGCTCCATGGCCAGGGTAGTATGCCACTGTTGGTGGCTGTGGCATTGTGCCCTATTGCTCTGTGCGATGTGTGTACATTGCTTGTAGTTGTTGACATGTACTGTGTGATGGGTGTGTGACACACTCATTGAATGTGCTCCTGTTCTGTCTCCCACCCCTAGGTCCCTACAGGCCCTCCGGATTCCATTGCCATGCCACGCATCAGGTGCCTTTCCGCCCAAGGTGGCCGTTGTATTCCGTACAAATAAAACACAGGGCACAAACAGCAGTTAGTGAAAAAGGTGCATTTATTACAAACTGTGACATGTGATTGTGTGTAAGGTGATGACAAAAGTGGTGCGTGCAGTGACAATGAGCTGTCGGTCATGGCTGCGTGATGATCAGGGTGTACCCACTGGTTCTATGTCCATAGTCCAACACACACATGCCATCCAGATGGCTGTGTGGAGTGGGATCGTAGAGCAAGTCAATGCAGTGGCTGGTCAAGGAAGGCTGGCGGAAGGCTGGCTGGCTGCCTCACTTGCGACTGGAGCGTGCGAAGTCCTCCCGGGAGATCTGTTTCCTCTTTGGACGGCCCCTTCCACGTTTGGGAGGGGGTGTGTGGTGGCGACCTGCTGGTGGTGGGTGAGGTGTGCTCACTGGCTGTGGACGCAGGGGAAGTGGACACTGCTGCCCGAGCCTGCGCCCTAGCAGGTGGTGGCGGAGGTGGTGTTGCTGGCCTTGCCTGTGACCCCACCGCCACCACCAGCTGGCCCATGAGGTCCACGAGTTGGTCCATACGGGACACGAATTGGCCCATATGGGCGTCCATGGACCTCAGCACCCCCAGCACCTCCCGCGTGTCAGTAGCAGACCTGGCCCATTGTCCTTGGGCCTCTTCATAGGCCCCAAGGACTCTGTCCATTTGAGGCAGGGCATGGCTCCCAGGGGAGGCTGGCGTTTCCCTGACCCTGCTCCTCCTACCAGTCCTGCTGCCACCGGCCTGCCCACTAGCCACATTGCTCACCACGGTCCTCGCTGTGGCTCCCAGGGTGGATCCAGTCGGCCGGGCCACCACCTGCGCTGGGGCTGGTGCCAGCGAAGACGTGGTGGTGGTGGAGGCGGTGGTGGTCGGTGCGGCGATGGTGGCGGTTGCGGCAGTGGTAGTGGCCGCAATGACCGTGGGTGTGGCCGCAACGACAGTGGCAGCAGGGGACTGGGACTGTTCAGCATCCCTGGATGATGGGTTGGTGGGTAGGAGGGGTCCTGGGGAGCGGCTGGGCCCTGCCACGCCAGATGGGCCAGCTTGGTGGTCCGTGTCCGAAGAGGTGGACAGATCCTCCAGATCCGTGTGTCCTCGTTGGGGGCTTGTAGGCTGGCTGTGCTGGCTGCTGTCTCCATCCCCAGCGTCCAGCAGTTCGTCACCTGTGGAGAGAATGAGATTTGTTATTGTGTTGCACCTGGCGAAGTATGTATTAGTCGTCTGACATTGGCAGTTCGTGCAATCTCGTACATGGGTTTCCCGGAGGCGAGTGTGTGGCTGTGGCATCTGTAGGTGTGTGTGCTAGGCAATGGGACTGTGTGCTGTGCACATGTGGCATGGGACGGATTGGCCATGCCGATGGGTGTGTTGCTTTGCCCCTACTCATTGTGACTCTGGTGTATGCGGGCTCCTGGCCCATCCTGGGTCTGGTTTGTACTTTGCTTTTGGAGTTCAAATGGAACGCTTAGGAACGCATATGGCAACATGGGGGCCATGCCCCAGATTCGCATTTGGGATGGAATATGCTTTTGGGGTTCAAATGGAACGCTTAGGAACGCATATGGCAACATGGGGGCCATGCCCCAGATTCGCATTTGGGATGGAATATGCTTTTGGGGTTCAAATGGAACGCTTAGGAACGCATATGGCAACATGGGGGCCATGCCCCAGATTCGCATTTGGGATGGAATATGCTTTTGGGGTTCAAATGGAACGCTTAGGAACGCATATGGCAACATGGGGGCTATGCCCCAGATTCGCATTTGGGAGGGTATATGCTTTTGGGGTACATGCTGTGAGCCATGGGTGCCGAACGTGACATGTGTTGTGGCAGCATGACAGTGCATGGTCTGAGGTGTGTGCATGCCTGACATGCCCTGCATATTTGCTGTCTGTTGTGGTTACTGGACATGGCATTGGACGCATCGTTATGAGTGAGTGATAGTTGTGTGCCAGCCAACGTATTGCAGTTGTCCCATCTCCTTGGTGTGCGTGCTGCCCTGTGCCATGTGCATCACTGCAGTGCTCGGGGGGGTGTGGCCCATGTTGTGTGTTGTTGCTCACAGTGTGTCGTGCGCTTAATTGACTTCTGGCACATGGTTGGTCATGGGCATGTGTCTTAGCGTGACTGCTGTATGTGTGGCAGCTGTGCGGATGACATGCCTTTCATGAGACTGGGGCTGACGGATGGGATGGATGGTATGTTGTATGTGCATGGTGTGTCTGTGTGTTTGATGGGTTCAGTGGTGTTCGTGTGCATTTCTGTTGTTCTGCTCTGTTGCGTCTAGTGTTGTTTGTCTTACATAGGCGTAGTTGTGGGGTGTGTGGTTGACAGGCAGTAGGGGCTACATGGACAGGACTTCAATGGTGTTTCGGTTGTGTGTGATGAGTTGCACAGTGGCTGCCGTGTGGGACTATATTCAGTGTGGCTTGTGCATGCAGACGTGGCTCCTTGGGTGTTGCTATGTCTGTGATGGGTCATGTGGGGTGTGAGTCTGCTGTTCATGTCCGTGTGCACATTGTTCACTTGTTCGTGACGGTGGGCGGTGCTGCGTGTTCGTGTGCTACGTGACATGTCCCATG